>OY728123.1:1619272911-1621772911 GCA_963277665.1 Viscum album
ATTTCTAAACTTACATTTTAGAATCTATGATAAAATAATCAAAACCAAAAACCTTTCTACCAAATAAGAGTGGGTTTTAATATTTTATAAGCTTAATTACCAAACATATTAATGTAATACCATTAGTGATGTGGAGGTGAGTCACGTTTATAAATAATTGATTTTAAAACCTTTAAATATAATATTGGTTTTGGAGGATTCATTAAAAGTTTATAAAATTTGTCAAATAACTTAAAAATACTTTATTTTTAAGTGTAAATATATATTTTGTTGTATATTTTCTTCATAGAATTTAGTACCTCACTTTTAGGCCACTATTATGTCATAATAGAAACCGTATATTTATATCATATTTAATTTTTCCCTAAAAAATAGAGTATCTCATAAATTATAAAAAATTTACCAATGGATAATTTTTATTTGATGATTTAAAAAATAATATTTATTTTATGAAAATAATTCTCTAAATATGATAATTTATACTTTTCAAAAATAATTATTTACCTAAAAATAATTGTTTTTACAACAATAATTATTTTTTGTCCCTTTTATCAATTACATTGGACTTTATTAAATTTTATTATAATTTGTATATAAACAAATATTATTTAATAATAATATTGTATGAAATTAATATTTATTTCAAAATTATTTAATTTATCAAAAATAGTGTTAAAACCATATATTTTCCAAAAATATAATTTTGGTTTCTTCGTATCAAAATTTAATTTTCATCAATTCATATATAATTGTATATATAAATTAATAATGAAAAAGGATAAAAATAATCATTATTTTATTTCAAATAAAATATACTACTAGGGTCTAGATACATAACCCCTTATTACACTAGTGTACGCCCTAAGGGTAAGGTGTGTGATGGTGGTACTTTCTTAGGGTGGTTCAATGAACATGGTTTGTGTTGTGATCTCAATAAGCTTGAACTTCTCTAATAAATGGTTGTGTTTTTGTTTCAATTGTTGAATTTCAACTTGGGTTTGGTCTAGGGAAAATCCCAGTGACTATCTCCCTCAGAAGCTTCGATAATTGGGATTTATAGGGTATGATCCGACTTGTTGAGTCATCGCATATTCTATATATGCCAATTAGACTTTATCATAACCCTCAATATATAATAATCATAATAGTCACTGTACAGTGGCTATATTAACAATGGTTAATATTTTAAAATAGTCTTTTAAATTTGAATGGATATATTTTATAATGGTCCAAAATAACCAAAGTAGTGCATACCTATTCTATAAATACATTACTTAATATGGCGTTTATTCATTCAAAAAGGGAATTTCATTAAAATATTTTAGTTCGTTACAATATGTTCATGTATGTTTATAAGAATGTATATGTATGTATATGTATGTATGTGAATGTATGGATATATGTATGTGTATGAGTACGTGTATGTGTATGTATGTATTTTTATATCTAAGTGTATCTATGTGTGTATTTATTTTTAATATTTATTCAATTTCAAATATTTATCAATTTAATATGTTTGTAAAGTATTCATTTTTATAGTTATTTATACATTTTTAAATATTAATATTCAATACTTAAAATATATATATAATTTATATAATTAACATATATTCATTTTTATTTTAAAATACTTGTATTTAAATATTTATATGATTATAATTTACTAATTTATAATTAGTACTTTATTATAAAGCTCTTTTTTTAATCTAATTCTTGATATTTTTTTATTTTATTTTAATGTTTATTCATTTTTTATATTCAATTCATTTATATGAAAAAATTATTAATTCATTTTTTAAATATTTTTACAGCTTATTAATTTTAAATTATTGAATTTTGTTCATTTTTTATTATTTATTAATCTATTATTATCTATTCATTTTTAACACTCATTTACATTTAATATTTTTTTAGTTTATACATTTAAAATTTCTACAATCTATTAGTTTTAAAAATATATTTATAAATTTTATTTATTAATATTTAATATTTTTAATGAGATTGTAATTTACATAATTAATATTTATTCATTTTTCTTTTAATATTTTTTTATTTTAATCTTTATACATTTATTATCTATTAATTTTTAATCAGTAATTTGTTTTAAATTTTTTTATTTAAATAAAATTTTTAGTATTTGTGAATTTTCATTTTAATATATACTCATTTATATTATTTTTGAAATATATATAATTTAAATGATTTATTCAATTTTAATAATTTCATAATTTACATAATTAATATTATTTATTCATTTATCATAATAGTAATACATTTATTATAATATAATACATTTATCATAATATTATCACATTATGAATATTTTTAATATCAATGATATTTTTTATTTACTTTTAATATTTTTTAAATTTATTTATTTTTGATAATTATTATTTTTTATTATAAAGTAATTTTTCATGTACGTTTTTATTCTATTAGTAATTTATTATAATTTTTAAATCTAATTTTATTTTTTTATTTTCCATTAGTATTTATCAACACAATATTAAGAATTGATAAAAGGTACATTTATCGGCCCTTATCAGTTAGTGCTAATAAATGTGTGATTTTTCATACCTTTTTAGTGCAAATAAATCATACCTTTATCTACGCATTTCATTTTAGTGATGATAAATGTATCTTTTATCAGCATTTTTTTACTAGTGTTACTAAAAACTCTCCCTCTATATTATAATAATCTTAACTAATATTTCCCCTTCTCACATAGTTCAATGTAACACCTCAAGCTTCCACTGTATATTTCCCTTTGAATAATACAATAGCTTTTGTTGTACGCAACTTCGAGTTCAAACACACCACAACCAATCAAACTAGCCATTATGAATAGTAATACCCACTTTTTGATATTTTAAAAAATTTATCTTTCAAAATGGACTTCATTTTTGGATTCAGAATGTTGAAATTAGATTAGGGTGAATTTTTGGTATTTTTCTGAAAACTTTCAATTTTTAATGAATAGTGAAAAACACTGAGTTATTATTTAAAACCAACTTTTATTTAAAGAATTATTTATTTTATTTAAAGAATTATTTATTTTATTTAAATTTATTTTAGGTCAAAATAGATACATAATACCTAAAAAGTTCAATGTAATTCATTAGAGTCATTTTATAATGAGTTTAGATATATAAAAATTTTATTGAACTTTTTACCGTCTTTTACCCACCTACTAGTAGCATTTGAAAATTTGTATACAACTTAATTTTACATCTTCTGTGAGTTTAATTTTAAAAATATGAGAGACACGGTTGATATCAGTAAGTAAATGTGGTTCAATAAGATGAAAATAATTTTTTGTGAATAGTAACTTTTGACTTTTATTTACCATAGTTAAAAGTAAATAGGGTAATTAAGGATAAAAATGATATCATAATTACCCTAACACATGTCCTAATTCTATTGGATAAGTATAATTAGACCAAAAACAACCTTAGTAATAAAATATTATCCCCTTTGTTCTAATTTAATTAGATTAGGACATTTATTATTATTTTATTTAAAAAAGAGTTAAAAAGTTAAAATCAATGTTTAATAACTAAACCATTTTTAATATAGGTTTATATAAAAGATAAATTATACAATAAATATTCATTATAAAGATAAAAATATTTCCTACATAATGGAATTTTGTTTGTAATTTTTAGACATTAAATAAGTAAATTTATTTTTGACACAATGATGATGCAGTAATTACCTTATTAATGAAATATTAAAATAATTTATATTATAAATATCTAAATAAATCTAATTTGAGACTTTTAATGAATTAAACTAGTTTAATAAGTTAATATGACTTTTTATGGTTGATTAAATAAATTTTTTTGAAGTAATAATGTTTTTATAAATTTAACAAAAACAAAATACCAAATAGTGTCAAAATTGACATAAAAGAGTTTTAAAAAAAATACTATATTATTAATTGATATTATATTCCTAAAAATATAAGATTTGGCCAAAGGGCATAAATAATATTATATATGTCATTAATTAACCACTTGAGGTTCTCTTGGATGTTTATAGTAAGTTTATTAACCATATAATATAAAAATACAAAGAGACATGGTAAATGTCAAACTATTTAACTAAGAGTTAAATCTAAAATATAAGGTTAATATAGCGACCCAAACCTGCCTAAAACCTATTGGTTGAGTGTTTTTCTAACCATACCCACCTTATCCTTGAAATAAATCATTTTGAGCCATTAGAAACCGAAAATTATTTTATTATAAAATAATATTTCAATATTTTCCTAAGGTGCCCCTTACTCGTCTTTTAAAAGGGCACATCCCATTCTCTCAAATTCACACCATAAAAGCCATTTGGCTCAGCCAACACCTCCCCAAATATCCTCTAAAATTTCCTCCCTTCATCCAAGAGGCTTTCCTTTAGTCAAAAATCCAACCTAAGCAGCCCTTTTGATCAAATCAAAAGGAAGAACCTGAAGAAGAGGTAAATATTTCATCACCTCTTTCAAGTTCTTTTCTTTTTACACTTATTCTTTCTTGGTTTTTTCCATTATAAAATAATAACTCCAGTATCTTCTATATAATTTTATGTTATTAAAAAAATGGTACAACTATATACATTATTTGATCCATCCTATAAATGACAAAGTCACCATACGTGCAAACGTACGGATTACCGTCTCCATATTCTGGTGTAGTTATTATTCAAACACTTCATCATTTGGATGGGTATAATAATGAGTATAAATGATTTAAATAATAAATATAACATGATAATTATTCTGTATATATGATATAACATCCAATTATATACAATTTTAATATCAAAATAATGGTATTGTCGCTCGTGCGTACGTATGGATTACCGTCTCCATGAACGTGATGAGATTCATTCCCCATCATATCCATTCAAGATTAATTTTCATCTGATGATTAAAAATAATGTTTAAAGACATAATATCATTATTAATATGAATAAAATACATCCTATCCATAACAAACATTACTTACTTAACAAATACTATAAAGGAAAATGAATCAGTTAACACCCAAAATGATGATACTACTGAAATATCATTAACAAGGCAACATTAGAAGATCATATATGATATCATATTTATGTATATAGTTCTTGTATAATTTAATAACAATGATTTATCTATTATACAGTAGGTTAACATACTCTCAACCAAGGAAAATTATAAGGTAAGGGTTAATTTCAAAATCTCTTTATTATTCAAGGTTGTTTTTAAGTAAGTTTCTACTGGGACCTCTTTATCATCCACATCCATGTTTTATCAGAAAAATGTATTTCAAAACATTTTTACTATTTACTAGACAATTTGTTAAATTAATTTATACCCTTATTTGACCTTATTTGTTTTGAAATGAATCTTTCTGTCATTTTCCAAACAAGGCACTTTATGACCTTTTCGACAAAATTATGATAAGGATGATTTTTTTAACTTATACAGCAGGTGCAGCTATTTTCCGCTGTTATAGAATCATCGAAGCTTCCCTTACAAGATTATAAAAATATTTTTAAAATAAATGTTTCCTTTTATAATTATATGACTTTTAAATGATTTCAAAATATAAATAGATATTTCTCTAAAAAAAGTTTTGATTTCATCTATGTCAACATCTTTTGATGGATTTTAAGCTTATCTGAAGTTGATTTATTATGATAAAAAACTTACATATTGTATTGAAGGTTTTGTGATATGTTTGATTGTGGATTTGTTATTTTTACACCATTCATGGTTTGTGGATAAAGTATTGAAATTTTGTATGCTAGTTTTAATATGAATTTTTCTGTTATGTTTAAACCTTTTCATATGAGGAATTCATTGGACTTAGTAAGTGACGGGTGGAGCCCACTATAGCTCCTCGATGCATCTATAGGTCTCATGAGACAAACTAGTGTCTTGGAAAAAGGCCTTGACAAAATCTTATTTATAGTCTTGGCATAAGGCCTTGACTATGTGGTTATGAAGTCTGGCATTATGAATTCCATCATTATGAAAGTGGCAACTGTTATTGCATGTGATTATTCAACTAGTTTAATATCCATGTTAATAAGTAAATGGAATTATTTGATTTTATCTTTACCATATTATGCTGAATTTAAATTTTAAAAGGCTTTTGTTTTAGTTTAAACATTTCCTTAAGTGTTTATTCTTATTTATGAAAGTTTCCGCTATATTTTTATCCTTACTGAGCATCTGAGCTCACCCTTTTCTATGTATTGTTTTTCCCAAGATTCAAAAAAGTATATTATAAATACTATTCAGGGATAGTCTAAGGGATATGATTGTGGCCTATGGAGACTATGTTGTTTTAGTTTTTGATTTTATAATGTAATGTAAAACTTATGAATGTATCTAGTATTTCCAAAGCCACTAAACTAATCGGTCTTTCGAGACTTGATATTTTGTGATCATTCCAATATTATGTAATAATACACCGACTCTGGGTAACTAGGGTAAGGGAATTATAGTTGTTATCAGAGGAAGTTCAGTACAAACCTTGGAATCTAGATTTAGAAAAACTCTAATTAGAGAACATTAAGATAAGATATACTTTGAGGATTAGTATAGAAGAACTTCCTAGAATTTTGGTACTGTGGAGATTTTATGAGTTTTCCAAGAAATAAATCCCTATATAGATACGAGTAGGTAGAGGCGGCTCTGGTACAGATGTACCTAGGGGTAAAACCTGAAAACACCGCTTTGAGCTAGACTCGAACGGGAACTGGTGCACGACAACGGGCCTTGCTGCACTCTTGGTTATGACACTCCTGGGGGATATGCTTAGGATAATTCTCATTTTCTTTACAAACCATTATGAAGGGTTTATTAGTAGATACTTCCTCAAAGAAAACATTTTTATGATTATGGATTATATACATAAACTGTTCAATTTATCTTAACTGTTTTACAAGTTTGGAATTATGTATTGTGATTCATAAACTAATCTAGTGTATGAAATTGTTTATAAATGGTTCCTATTTGAAGGAATGGAAATTTTATCAATGCATGTAATCCATGTAGGGATTTCCCTCCTACTCAAGATAATTATAGTGGATCTGGTGAAGCAACTGGTGTTGATCAACTTATCACCATATTGGGACAACTCACTCAGGTTATGAATAATAACCTTACCCGTATGGAGCACCCTAATCCAAAACATGGAGGATCAATGTTAGACCAATTCATGAGGCAAAAACTCCCAAAATTCAATGGGAATAAAAATCCATTTTTATCCGAGCGATGGATAAGTTCCTTAGAGAAAATATTCCACGCTTTGGGGAGTAGCGAAAGGGAAAGAGTTTTCATGGCAGTTTATTGCCTCATGGGAGATGCAGATCAATGGTGATCATTGATTCAAAACACAAAGGAAGATGATGAAGTATCAAATATGGAATGGAGTGAGTTTAGAGATATTTTCTTAGAAAAATATTTTCCTCGTGACCATTGAGCAGATATTGAAAGGAAATGTTTTAGTCTGAGACAAAAGGAGGATGAGAATGTCGCAAATTGTGAGGCTAACTTTACAAGGTTAGCAAGGCATGATGCAGATTATATATGTAACCCAAGAAGTAAGATTGATCATTTCTTTGATCAGTTAAATCCATTTCTCCATTAAACATTAGCCTCACAATCCTTCTCATTGTACGAAGATATTGTCTCATGTGCTATCAAGACAGAAAAGGAATTCTCTAAGTCTTACGACTTTAAAAAAAAGAAAGAGAATAAGAGATCTACTAAACACTCTGGAAATGGAAATAAGGGGAAGAAAAGAAAAGTTTAATATCCATCCAGCAGTAAATTTGGTAAGAAACACCCCGGTACTTTCCTCAAAAGTATGGGAGTCTGTTAAAAGTGGGGTGAAAAAGGCCATCAAGCTCGTGATTGCAAGGGGAAGAAAGAGGCTATCAATGTTGAATGCTAAAATTGTAGAGAAAGGGGGAATTATGCAAATTAATTTCCTAAGTGCCAAGTAAACTTTCCTCAGAAAAGGACAAGGGATCAAGGCCAGGCTTATGTTATCACAACTGCTGAGGTTGAAGCTCCAAAAGATGTGGTGGCAGGTAATTTAATGGTTTCCTGAATATTAGAAAATGCTTTATTTGATTCTGGATCATCGTATTGTTTCATATCTTCCCAGTTTTCTAAGAAAATTAGACATTTTCAATTTGATTTAACAAGGGAGTTGTCAATCAAAACTTTTAAGGGAATTATCATTGCAACAAAGTTTTGTGAATCAGTTCCCATTAAGGCATATAAACGTTGTTTATCTGCTAATCTCATCATCATACCCATGATTGAATTTGATATAATCCTTGGTATGGATTGGCTTTCAGACCAGGATGTGAAAATTTACTATAAGAATAAGGAGGTTACAATTTTCAATGATGATAAGGAGTACCTTATATTTAGAGCAGAAATGTCACCATCTAATTCTTATCTAGATCCACCCCGAGTAGCTCAACTAAATTAAACTATTGGGGAGGAAGAGAATTAAATAACTGTGGGTGAGGAAAGGAATGTTCAAATAGAGGATGTACCTATTGTGCAAGAATATGTTGATGTGTTTCTAGAATATTTACCTAGACATTTTCCAGAATGATAAATTGAGTTTTCCATTGAATTAATTTCTATTTCAAGGACCATATTGAAGACCCCTTATAGAATGGCCACTGTGGAATTAGTAGAACTAAAGAAACAACTAGGGGAATTGATTAATAAGGTATTTATTCTCCCTAGTCTTTCTCCATGGGGATCCCCTGTCCTTTTTGTTAAAAAGAAAGATGGATTTATGAGTTTGTGCATTGACTACAGGGAGATCAATGTTATAACAATAAAGAACAAGTATCCCTTAACTCGCATTGATGATTTATTCGACCAACTTCATGGAGCTCAATATTTTTCAAAGATTGACCTACGGTCTGGATATCATCAATTGTGTGTAAAGAAGGAATACATTCTGAAAACATCATTTCGAACCAGGTATGGGAATCATGAGTTTATAGTAATGCCTTTTGGGTTGACTTGGGCACCCTCTGTCTTCATGGATCTAACGAATAGAGTTTTCAAGGAAGATCTTGATGAATTTTTAGTGGTATTTATTGATGATATCTTGGTAAACTCCAAAATCTATGAAGATCATGAAAATAACTTTCGCATTATTCTAAAAACTCTTAGAAGAAATGAATTACATGGGAAATTTAGCAAGTGTGAATTCTGGTTTCAAGAGATTTCTTTTCTTGGCCATATTGTCTCTAAGGATGGAATCTCTGTTGATCCTTCAAAGACCAAGGCAATCCAAGAATGGACAGTACCGACGATTATAACTAAGGTATATAGTTTTATTGGTTTAGCAGATTATTATCGACGCTTCATCCAGAATTTTTCCCGGTTGGCTAACTCATTAACAAAGATCACACATAAAGGGGTTAAATTTGTTTGGACAGAAGAGTGTGAAGAATTTTTTGAAGAACTAAAGAGAAGATTAGTCAATGCTCATATCTTGACTCTACCATCAGGGAACGATGGGTTTGTTATTTATATTTATGCTTTGAAGAAATAAATTGGTTCTGTCCTTATGAAAAATGATAGAGTTATTTCTTATGCATCACAACAGCTAAAAATTCATGAGCAAAACTATCCTACTAGTGAACTTGAGTTAGCAACTATAATATTTTCTTTGAAGATATGGATACATTATCTATATGGTGAAAAATGTGAGATATATACTAATCACAAGAGTTTGAAGTATATTTTCTCATATAAAGAACTCAACATGAAGCAAAGGAGATGGTTGGAACTACTCAAGGATTATGATTGCATAATACACTACCACCCGGGAAGGAAAATAAGGTGGCAGATGCTTTAATCAAAAAGGATCATGGAGTTTTGAACAAGATGAGAGTTTAAAGGGATCATATTTTCATAGATCTAGTGAAAATGGATATGGGAATAATAATGGAAGGTGAAACATCAATACTTTTTCAAATGGTTGTCAAACCATCTTTACTAGAAAGGATAAAAAGTTCTCAGGCTGATGATGAGAAGTTTCAAAGGAAAACTAAAGCTGTGAATGATGGGAGATTGATCGAATTCATATATAAAGACGGGGTTTTGAAATATGGGATGAGACTTTGTCTTCCCGATATACCTGATCTGAAAAGGAAATTTTTATTTGATTCTCATAGCTCTAATTTCTCAATACACCCTCATAGCACCAAGATGTACAGAGATTTGAAAGAACATTTTTGGTGGGACAACATGAAGAGAGAGATTGTTGATTTTGTTTCGAGGTGTATGGTTTGTCAACTAGTGAAAGCTGGAAGGAAATATCCTCGAGGAGTCAAGAAACCTCTTCCCATACCTGAGTGCAAATAGGATAATATTATGATGGACTTTGTCATGGGGATACCAAAGACACCTAGAAGGAATGATGTAATATGAGTCATTGTTGATCGTCTAACCAAGTCAGCACATTTTCTTTATATAAGAGAAGATTTACCACCTGAACATTTATAAAGACTGAAAATTAATGATTTTGTAAGACTTCATGGAGTACCCCTATCGATTGTTTCTGATTGTGATCCCCGTTTTACTTCAAGATTCTAGAAAAGTCTTCAGAAGACCCAGGATACTGAACTTCGTTAGAGCACTGTCTACCACCCTCAAACTGATAGACAATTAGAATGTACTATTCAAACCTTAAAAGACATTTTGAGCTCTTTCTCACTTGACTTTCAAGGTATATGGGATCAATATTTACCACTGGTAGAATTTTCCTATAAAAATAGCTTCCATTCAAGTATTCAGATGGGTCCGTATAAAGCGTTATATGACAAGAGACTTTGCACAACAACTTATTGGGATGGTGTTAGTGAAAGAAAACTTGTAGGCCCAGAACTTGTTGAGGAAATGATAGAAAAAGTGAAGGTTATCCAAACCCACATCAAAGTAACACAAAGTAGGCTAAAGAGCTATGCCGATAATCGAAGGAAGGATTTGACATTTCATATAGGAGATCATGTTTTCATGAAGGTATCTCCATGGAAGGGAGTTATACGATTCGGTAAGAAGGTTAAATTGAGTCTGAGGTACATCTGTCCTTTTGAAGTTCTAGAACAAATTGGGGTTGTAGCTTATCATTTGACAATACTTCCAAGTCTCTCCAAAGTTCACGATGTGTTCCACATATCACTATTAAGAAAATACATGCCTGACCCAATGTATATACTCACCTATGAGAAAATTGAACTGGAACCTAATTTGTATTATTATGAAGAGTCTGTCAAAATTCTTCAATATAAATAACAAGTGCTGATAAACCGGATGACTCATCTGGTAAAACTTCTATGGATAAACCATAAGATGGAAGAGGTAATGTGGGAACCCGAGGAACTTATGATGAAGAACCACCCAAATTTTTTTATACAGTAATATTCTAGAAATTTCGAGGATGAAATTATTTTAATGAGGGGAGAATGTAATACCCCAAGCATTGACGGTGCGTTTCCCTTTGAATAATACAATAGCTTGTGTTGTATGCAACTTCGAGTTAAAACACACCACAACCAATCAAACTAGCCGGTATGAATAGTAATACACACTTTTTGAAATTTTATAAATTTTATCTTTCAAAATGGAATTCATTTTTGGATTCGGAATATCGAAATTAGCTTAGGGTGAATTTTGGTATTTTTCAAAAAACATTCAATTTTTAATGAATAGTGAAAAATACTAAGTTATTGTTTAAAACCGACTTTTTATTTAAATTTATTTTAGGTCAAAATAGAAACATAATACCTATATAAGTTCAATGTAATTCATTGGAGTCATTTTATAATGAGTTTAGATGTAAAAAAATTAAACTTTTTACCATCTATTACCCACCTCCTAAGAACATTTGCAAATTTGTATAAAACTTAAATTTTACCACTTTTGTGAGTTGAATATTAGAAATCCAAGAGAAATGGTTAATATCAGTAAGTAAAATGTGGTTCAATAAGATGAAAAAAAAATTTGGTGAATAGTAACTTTTGACTTTTATTTACCACAGTTAAATGTAAATAGGGTAATTAAGGGTAAAAATGATATCATAATTACACCAACACATGTCCTAATTCTATTGGATAAGTATAATTCGACCAAAAACAACCTTAGTAATAAATTATTATCCCCTTTGGTCCACTTAGATTAGATTTGGACAATTATTATTATTTTATTTAAAGAATATTTAAAAGAGTTAAAATCAAATTTTAATAAATAAACCATTTTTAATATAGGGTTATATAGAAGATAAATTCACCTATAAATATTCATTAAAAATATAAAAATATTTCCTACATAATTTTATTTTATTTATAATTTTTAGACATTAAATAATTAAATTTATTTATGACACAATGATAATGCAGTAATGACCTTATTAATGAAAGATTAAAATAATTGATATTATAAATATCCAAATAAATCTAATTTGAGAATTTTAATGAATTCCACTAATTTTATAGGTTAATATGACATGTTATGGTTGATTAAATGAATTTTTTTTGAAGTAATAATGCTGTTATAAATTTAACAAAAAAATACCAAATAGTGTCAAAATATACCTAAAAGAGTTTTTAAAAAATATATTATATTATTAATTGATATTCTATTCCTAAAAATTTAAGTTTCGGTAAAATTTCTTAAATAATTTTATATATGTAATTAATGAACCACTTAAAGTTCGCTTGGAAGTTTATAGTAAGTTTATTAACCATATAATATAAAAATACAAAGAGACATGGTAAATGTCAAACTATTTAACTAAGATTTAAATCTAAAAGATAAGGTTAATATAGTGACTCAAACCTATCTAAAATCTATTTGTTGAGTGTTTTTCGACCCATAACCACCTTATCTTTGAAATAAATCATTTTTGAGCCATTAAAAACCGAAAATTAGTTTATTATAAAATAATATTTCAATCATTTGCTAATGTGCCCCCCACCCCTCTTATAAAAGTGCACTTCCCCTTCTCTGAAATTCACACATTCAAAAGACATTTGGATGAGACAACCCCTGCCCAAATATCCTCTCAACTATCCTCACTTTATCCTAGAGGCCTTCCTTTAGTCAGAAAGCCAACCTAAGGATCCCTTTTGATCAAATCAAAAGGAAGAACCCGAAGAAGAGGTAAATATGTCATCACCTCTTTCAAGTTATTTTCTTCTTCCACTACATCTTTCTTTTTTTCCGTTCTAAAATAATAACTCTAGTATCTTATATATACTATGATATTATTATAAAAAATGGTACAACCATATTCATTATTCTATCCATCCTATAAATGACAATGTCATCATACATGCGTACGTATGGATTGCCGTCTCCACGTCTTGGTGTAGTTTGTTATTCAAACACTTCATCATTTGGATGGGTATAATAATGAGTATAAATGATGTAAATAATAAATATAACATGATAATTATTCTGTATGTATGATATACCATCCAATTATATGATAATTTAATATCAAAAGAATGATATTGTCGCTCGTGCGTACATACGGATTACGGTCTCCGTGAACGCAATGAGATTCATTCCCCATCGTATCCATTCAAGACTAATATTCATTTGATGATTAAAAATAATGTTTAAATACTTAATATAATTATTAATATGAATAAGATATATCCTATCTATAACAAAAATTACTTACGTAACAAATCATATAAAGGAAAATGAATAAGTTAACACCCAAAACGATGATACTACTAAAATATCATCAACAAAGCAATATTAGAAGATCATATATGATATCATATTTATGTATATAGTTCCTGTATAATTTAATAACAATGATTTAACTATTATACAGGATTTTAAAGTACCCTTGACCATGGAAAATTACAAGGTAAGGGTTAATTTCACAATCCCTTTATTATCCAAGGTTGTATTTATGTAAGTATCTATTGGGAACTCTTTATCATCCACATCCGTGTTTTCTTAAAAAATGTATTTCAAAATATTTTTAATATTTACTAGACAATGGGTTAAATTAATTATACCATTAGTTGACCTTATATTTTTTTAAAGGAATATTTCCGTCATTTTCTAAACAATGTACTTTATGACCTTTTTGACAAAATTAAGGTAAGAATGTTTTTTTAAAATTATACGGTGGGTGTGGCTATTTTCCGCCGCTATAACATCGTCGAAGCTTCCCTTACAATCTTATAATAATATTTTCAAAAATAAATGTTTCCTTTTATAATTATATGAATTTTAAATGATTTCGAAATATAAAGATATATTTCTCTAAATTAAAGTTTTGATTTCATCTATGTCAATATCCTTTGATGGATTTTAAGCTTATTTGAAGTTGATTTATTATGATAAAAAACTTCCAAATTGTATTGATGGTTTTGTGATATGCTTGACTATGGATGTGTTATTTCTAAACCATTCATGGTTTATGGATAATGTATGGACATTTCGTATGCTAGTTTTAATACGAATATTTATGTTATGTTTAAACCTTTTCAAATAAGGAATGCATTGGACTTAGTAAGTGACGGGTGGAGCCCGCTATAGCTCCTCGATGCATCGGTAGGTCTCATGAGACAAACTAGTGTCTTGGCATAAGGCCTTGAGAAAATATTATTGGTATTCTTGGCACAAGGCCTTGAATATGTGGTTATGAATTCTGGCATTATGTATTCCATCATTATGAAAGTGGCTATTGATATTGCATGTGATTATTCGACTAGTAGAATGTCCATGTGAATAAGTAAATGGAATTATTTGATTTTATCTTTTCCATATTATGTGGAGTTTCAAGTTTAAAAGGATTTTGTTTTAGTTTTATACATTACCTTAAATGTTTATGCTTATTTATGAAAGTTTCTGCTATAGTGTTATCCTTACTAAGCATATGAGCTCACCCCTTTTTATGTTTTATTTTTCCCAAGATTTAAAGGAGTATATTATGACTGACCTGCAGGGATAGTCTAAGGGATATGAGTATGGCCTATGGATACTATATTGTTGTAGTTTTTTATTTTATAATGTAATTTAAAACTTATGAATTCTTCTAGTATTTCCAAGGCTACTAAACTAATTGGTCTTTAGTGACTTGATCCTTTGTGATCATGCCAATATTATGTAATAATGCACCAACTCTGGGTAACTAGGGTCGAGGAGTTACATTCAAGCTCTCACAGAATCCAAATCATGTTGTCATATCCTTCAAATCTTTCGAATGAATCAAACCTTAAATCCAAGTTATGTTTTTTTATTCGATTTTAATTGATCTTTCATCATTTTTTGTGATTTTTTTTGTTCTTGTTGTTGTTTCTTCTCATCTACTTGATATTTTGGCACTTGTTTTCACAATTTTTTGTTTGTTGCATTAGTTATTCTCTTTTTATTTATGTTTGGTCCCTTACTGAGACAATTTTTTATTTTTTTAATTTAACATTTGTAATGATCTCTCAATGGAAAAAAATATTTGTTTACCTAATTTTTTTTAGTCATGAACTCATCAAAAATAATCTTTTAATCAATTCTACTGGTTTTTTCCTTTGATTCGCAGACATTTTGTGTGGAATTATTATTTTTTTCATTAATTTTTATTTTAATTTGATCTATAATTTTATATGAAAAACGAAAAACACTCTCAAAATTTTTTGTATTAATTTCATAGTATTCTGTATAAAATATATAAAATTAATTATTTTCAAGATATTTCAATTAAAAATTTTAGAAAAATTCATATAGACATTTTGTTCCATTATAATTAATATTATTCATAGAATATTATTAAACATCATTTTAAAAAAATTCATTTTTTCAAAGGAGAAATGAATCAAAATTGTAAATTCTCAAATATTTAGAATTAAAAAATTTCAAAATATTAATATTTCTAATTTTAATAACAATATTATTTATTTTTTAAATTTTATTATGAATTAGAATTATTTTGGTGATTAAATCCATCCTCTTCATGATTTATAAATTTGAAAATTTGGGTTATTTTCATTAAATAATTCATTTTTCCCCTTCTACCCACAATCTTAATTATTTTTAAAATCTCATAGAATATTAAATTGTTATTTTTATTATTATAAAATGAATAATTCAAAAAATTATTTTATGGGTCATTCCATGGGTTTGGATGATGAGATAAATTAAAATAATTTTATTGTGATTTAAAAAACTACCATCAACTCATATTTTAGTAATTCAAAGAATTTTGTCTTCAAATATCATATTATCCAAGAGTTATAATTAAAATATTATAAATATTTATTAAAATTATAAGTTTGAGTGTGGATCTTTTCAAAATAGTTTGAATTAAAAAATGGATCTAAAATATGTTTTTTTAATATAAATAGAAATGAAATAGACATAAACCTAAGTAATATTCATAAAAATACACACTTAAAGTTATAAAAATACAAAAAATATATCAAAAATAGCTAGGATGGTGAAAAAGGTCAATTTTGAAAGAAACTTAACAGTGATGTGATCTATTTTTTGTTTCACATGTCTACTTAAACAATATTCACTTATAGAACTCATTCCAGCCGTGACCATTTTCCCAAGTCACATTAGTATATACCAAAACATAGTATGAGCCACTATGATGTGATTTATGGTCTCATAATCAAATCTCCTTTACCTTTTCATTTTCGTCTGGAAATGCTGACTTATATTGACATGTTTTACCAAAAAAATCATATAACGTGAATCCAATGAATTTTTTCATCCAAAATGTTTATTTTATTAAAAAATATTTTAAATAATATATCTAACTCTAAATATATAACTGATTAAAATTTTGAAAATATTTAAAACATTTGATGAAACAATGGTTCTCACATCTCAAGGATGAGTTAAAAATATTGATTTTGGAAATACCAATTTTGGGATTCTAAATTTTGAATAAAATTTGATTCTTCATTTTTTTATGTTTTAACAAGTTATTGTTGTAATGAAATTTTATATCAAATATGATGATAATATGAGTGAAAACATAAATAATTGCCTTTTGGATTCTAAGCTCAAACCTTCTGTGTATTTTTTTTGTTAAATATGAATATTACTAAATCAAATAGGATAGATATGAATTAAAATGTTAATCGTATGAAAAAGATGTATAGGGATGGGGTTAAAGAGTTCATCGAGTTTCCAAAAGATTGTGCATACAACCACTCCCAAATCCTTTATCTATGTTTACATTGTTGTTATTGAAGACTAATTAGACTAGTGAAGTTGGAGGAACACTTGATAGTCATGGAATAGATTGAAGTTATAGATGTTGTACTAAACACTATGAAGAAGTAAATGTTTCTAGGGATTGGGATAACACTTTGTTTTATGGATCATTTGATATGATTACAATTATGAATAATGATGAAGATTGTATCGAGGATTTAATTACAAGTGTAAATGATGATGAACATCATATAAATGAAATTATAGTTATAGTTGAGGATAAAATTTGTGATTTTCCAAAGCTATTTCAGAAGGTAAATAGTTGTGAAAAGATTTAATTGTATACTAGTTGTACTAAATATAAAACACTATCAACCATACTGAAGATATATAATGTAAAATATGGAAATAGATTAAGTGATACCAACTTTATAGAAATACTTTCTCTCTTGAATAATATGATATTATAATATAATAATATTACTTTATAAAAATATGATATTAAACAAAATATATGTTTAATGGGCATGATCTATAAAATAATACATGCATGTACAAATGACTGTATATTGTTTTTCAAGGACCATGAATCACTTGAAAATTGCCTAGATTGTGGTGTTTCTTGATGCAAGAAAGATGAATCAAGTCCTTTGTATATTGTATGGTAATTTTCAATCATTATAAGTTTTAATCACCTATATGAAATTGAGGTGACTACAAGTCAATTAATAGGGTATGAAAATACAAGAAATCAATATGGGAAACTTCATCACCTAGTATAATCTCCTTAGTGGGATAAAATTGATCATGAGTATATTGAATATAGAAACAAGCTGATAAAACTTCATCTTGTGTTTTCTACAGATAGAGTGAATCATTTTGGTTTAAAAATTGGAACTCATAGTATATTTCCAGTTATGCTAGTAAATTATAACTTTCCACTATGGTTGTGCATGAAGAAAAACTATACTATGTTGTATCAACTTATATGAGAACGAAAACAACTATGTAATGGTATTAGTTTTTATTTTGATCCATTGATATGAGATCTAAAGTTAATGTGGGATTCTGGTGTTATGTTGTATGATACTTATAGAAATGAATATTTCACAATAAGATCCATGTTGTATATGATGATAAATGCCTTTCCTGCTTATGGAAATTTTTTAAGATATAGAAGTAAGGATGTTTGGTTATCCCATTTGTGAATAAGGTACCCCCTCAGTTAGGTTCCAACATTTCTCAAAGATTGTGTTTCTAGGATATCACAAATATTTCCCTAATGACCTAAATATTGATCTTGGATGACATCATTCGATAGGAATTTAGAATAATTTACATCACCATCTCCAATAATAGGTGATCAATTATTTTAGAAAGTATAGGATATGGATATCGCTTTTTTTAAAACTTTTTGATGTCATACATGTAGAAGAAAATGTATTTGATAGTTTCATTAGTACATTAATAAATGCACTCTGAAAAACAAAGGATGACATTAATTAAAGGTTAGATGTGATCTACTTGGGGATACGGGAAATTTTTATGTAAGTGAAGGGTGAAAGGTGTACATTTCTTTCTCTAGATACTTACACTTTTTCTAGGAAAGATAATTATTAGCTATACAACTTTTTTAGTGGTGAAAGGGTTCCATAGGGGTATTCATAAAATATCAAGAATATTATATCAATAACTGATTTAAATTTAAAGGTCCTAAAATCAAATTATTGTTGTGATTGGATGCAAGATTTAATGTTTATAACTTTATGTTTTATATTTTCAAATAAATTCCATCATATATAAACCAATATTTATTTCATCTCAAAGATATATATAGTAAATTTATAGACGTAGTGAAGTTTACAACTTTAGAAATGGAAATTATTATCCTATTATATGAATTTTAGATTTTTTTTTCTCACCATCATTGTTTTATATGATGGATTAATTTGTTAGAGAGATCTAGTTATGTGGTTTTGTACATTATAGATGGATGTACATCGTTAAATAGTATATTAATATTTTTAAAGGGTGCATCAAAAATTAAAGTTCACCATAATATTTTATTGTAGAGTATTATATTTTTGAGGAATTCATTGAATTATATACAAGCTACTTGTCCGATGTGGAGAGCATTGGTCTATCCAAATCTCTCCACAGTGGGAAATTTATGGGAAAGGGATTTTCTAGAATAGATGATGTCGTAATTAACATTATAGAGTAGGAGTAATTTACATTTTAAATAATGTTTTATAGGTTGTTCCATATGTTGAAACCCCTAAAGTAATTATTAGTCATTATTATCAATCAAGGGATGAAATCTGGATATCAAATCCATATAATCAATAGTTTATAGAATGGTTTTGAGACCATATTTTTAAGGAGTCAACTAAAAAACTAAATTAAATTTTAGAACGAAATTGATAGATATCTAGGGGACAAAATGTGCATGTATTTCTATATAATGATAATGTAATTAATGGTTATAAATTCTATAAAAAGGAAATAAATGAACACAATACCATGAAAAATAGTGGAGTTACTCTTATGGTAAGAGAAATTCATATATCTTGTATCAATGAAAAAAAATTATGCAAGTATTTCATACTTTGGAATTATCAAAAAATATGTGAGTTTGATTATACAGCATTCTAAGTGCTTATTTTTTAATGCAAGTGGGTTGATAATAAGAGTCAAATTAAAATTTAAGAATCAAGATTTTGGATTGTAGATTTCAATAAGAAAGGTGACAAGGATGAATCATTCATAATGGAGTCACGAGTGGTCAAGTAATTTATATCTTGGATCATACAAATAGGAAGTGATCAATTGTTCTATTATATACCAAAACCACTATAGAATCAATTACCAATTTAACTAAGGATAAACCTTTCATTGGGACACTGCTATCATTTCGCAATAATTCCTATGTAGATAGGGTTATCTATATAATAGGAGAGCATAAGTAGGGGATTTAGATACTCGGTAGAGATTTTATATCCCTTTAAAATTTAAATAATATAAAGTGAGTTTAATAATCAAGTTAATTTATTTTAAAAAGTACATTGTGTTACCTTATAGTATTATGCATTCACTGCAACATTAACATAATCTAAATTAAATATTCAACAACCTCGTCAGATAATGGATTCACACATATTTATTCTCCCAATACTAAGGAATGGTAGGTTTCTCCACATTTTTATACACCCAATCATGAAGAATGTTTTAGATTTTTCCAAAACGGTTGATTTTTGGGGTGAATAGTGAGAAATACCGATTTTACAAATATTGTCAATTTTATGAAATTATAATGATATAATAATTAATTTAAAGTTTAAAAAAAACCTATAAAAATATATATTTAAGAATTAATATTAATCATATAAAAATATAATGTTAAACTTAGAAATATATACTAAACATTTTGGAAATCTAAGCATTGTTTTTGTTCAAATAAAAAAAGTTTTTTAGTTCTTTTCTATTAATCAACTATTTATGAGGTTAATTTTTGTTTTGGTTTGATTTTAAATAAAAAATAAGTATCATTTGATTTTAAATAACCTATTTAATTCCATTATAATCATCAATATAATTTATTTTTCTGCAAAATTATTTTTATGCTTAAAAAAATCATTTCTCTAAAACCAGTTTTTGTAGAATTTTACAAACATATATTAAAAGTAATTTTTAAAACGTATAGGGATTTAATATTTTAAAATGAATTATATAATTATAGTAATCGTGATTATTATTATTTAATAATTTCAACTTAATTTTTTTATAATGAATAGTAACCACGGTAGATATTTATCACTTCGATAAAGGGTAAAATGAGTCAAAAGGGATAAAATAAAGAGATAAAGCTTCATTATAACACAAATAACTTTATTGAACCTAATTTATTTCTTTTATTTCAAAAATAACCATATACTATTCAAATATATAAAAATTTGGAGCCACTTGACTTGAGTAAGACATATATTATATAATAAAGTTTCAAATATTTATAAGTTTTCCAACCCCCCCCCCCCCACTTATAAAAGGGAACCCCATATTATCTATTATCCATACTACTTGAGCCTCTTAGATATACCAATAACTATAAAAATACCTTACTATCATCCATACTCACATTCTAGAGTTCATATTC
Organism: Viscum album; assembly: GCA_963277665.1. Classification (NCBI taxonomy): domain Eukaryota; kingdom Viridiplantae; phylum Streptophyta; class Magnoliopsida; order Santalales; family Viscaceae; genus Viscum; species Viscum album. The sequence continues at coordinate 1,619,294,280 of OY728123.1, forward strand.
TTTATAAAATTCCACTTAAAGAAGTCTTAAGGTGTAAGAAAAAGGAGGTTACTAAAACAAGATGAATATGTTCTGAACATGATTTTTCAAGTTCCTTTCTTATTAAACCTCATAAAAATATTAAATAACCATATTAATATAATCATATAGTATATTCACCATAATAAGTTGTTTTTATATTAATGGTATATCCATTTTATTTCTCTTTTCCATCCTATGGAAAATGAAAACATTGTTCGTGCATACATGTAGTCGGTCGTCTTTATAAAGCAGTGTAATTATTTTCATAACCACTTTACGTGGATAGTTAAAAATATTATATTAATAAATATATATGATATATATGAAATAATAATGATTATATAAATATAATATATCACCTTCCTTCTTATCCTTCCATTCTTTAGAAAATTCTAAGGTCATTTGTGCTTATGTGTAGACTACGGCCTCCATGAAGCAATGTGATTAGTTTCTCTATTACCACCATGAATGGATGATTCTAAAATTGGATATAATTAATAAATATTATATTCATTACATTATTAAAATTATATATATTATGGAACCATTTCATAACATCTTTTAACATGGATAGTATACCAAATTACTTTGGGAGAAATTGATCGAATAGCCTTATGTGGTCGACATATGCAAGAATTATTCAATGAATGAATTTAAAATGAATATAAAAGGATATTAAAAATTATGTATATATGAAAACGTTTATTAATAAAGTATTTAATAAATTTTAATTCCTTATACAAAAGTATCAAACACATACGACTAAGCGTATACCCAAGGTAAGGGGTATTTGTAAAAAAAGATTATTTCAGGATTATTTATGCTTAAATATACTTTGGAAAATTTATATAATAATAATATCTTAAAATCCATATATTTTCAAATTATTTGGTTATGTTTTGTTTTAAAAAAATTCTATTCCATTTATTCTCCTTTTCTATCAAGAATAAATAACCAAGTTACATGTAAGGGACTTTTATTTAAAAATATTCTTTTAAAGTTTTTATAAAAATTATTTTTCCTCAATATAAAGGTTCTTTTAAATGTTTTAAGAATATTATTAATTTCATTAACAAATTTCCTTTTTAAATATTTTTTAAAATTATTTATAAATTATTAAAAATTAATCTTTTAAATATTTTTCATATGGGTTATTTTTAAATTTTATAAAAAGTGAAAAGGGATTTTTTTTAATGTATGTGGCTTGACCCCATTTTCCAATCATCATATCCATTATTCACTGTCTATATTCCATTATAATTTTTTATAGTTATTTTCAAAGAATTTTTTTTTTTAATATTCTGCAAATTTTTATTTAAAATTTTATGAAAATAAAAATCCATTATTTTATTAAATAAATGAAATGAATTTTGAAAGTGATTTATAACTTCATTTTTACACAAAGTTATAATAAGGTTATTTTTAATGGTTTGCTAATATTTTTTTCCTATTTTTAAAAGCCTTGTTTTTAATACCAAACCTTTATTTCTAATGAATTTATGTTCTTCTTTCATCCTTTATTGATTCATGTTTTTTTGTTCATTAACTTTATCATGATTTCATTCCCCATAACTCTTCATCATTTCTTTGGAAATTATTTTCTTCTCTATGATCATATTTTAAGTATCATGAATTTATGAAATATTATTTCAACTACTTTGATATTTCCTCAACTATATGTCATTTCAATATATAGTATCAGTTGAACAAAGTTTATTATGAAATTTATTTCCTTAACTAGGCTAATATTTCATATTATTGATTCAATATGGATAAATATTGATTTATAAGGAATTTTGAGAAAGAATTTTATTGATTATTCAATATAATAGGAATGCATAAGATGTAAAAGTGATGGGTGAGGCTCAGTTATACATTTTCTCTCAATGAATCGACATTTATCAAGATAAAAACAATAGTCATTCCATATTAGATGGGTATTTGGTTACACATACCCATTTATTAAGAATGTATTTTTCATGGACTTAATGTTAATATTCGTGATATCTTGGTCGATGCCTTGATGGTAAGATCATGAATGTACATATTTATTCATTTAAATTATTAAGAATTCAGTTTCCATTATCCATGTGATTGTTTTGTTGATATTTTCCATGTATGTACATTAAACTAAAGTTTTTTTGTTTTAACGGAATGTGTTTTGATTATCCACCCTACCACATTTATTATAAATTATTTACTCATGATAACTTTCATTTATATAACCCTTACCAAGTATCTGATATCACATGTTATTTATTTTCCTTTCCTTGTGATATGAAGAAGGGTATTTTTATTGACTTTAAGGATGTGAGAATTATTATTATGCTATGTTTTTATATTTCTAAGGTAATATAGTATCAAGTACCTTCAAGAAAGAGAAAACAATTTATAGGTCTTATATTTTCATGGGAAATCAAGAAAAAAAGAGGTTGGTTGAGAACCAAGAAAAAATAAATTTTTCAAATAATAAGAAAAGGAATATAGTATTTCCAACATGTGATAATTATGGAAGTAAGTACTCAGGTACTTTCTTAATGGGAACTGGGTATATTTCAAGTGATGAGAAAGGGGGCATATGTATTATAAATGAAAGTTAATTTAAGAAACCATTTTTATCCAATGATTTATCTATAAAGAGATGGATAATTATTCAAACCAATATTACAAGTTTTAGGGGAACCTCCCATAGAATATCTATGGGGAGAAGTCTAAGCTTATGTGATTATTATAGATGAGTTTGAAGTTCTTTAATATGTAGTGGTGGATACTTTGGTTTTAACCTCAAATGTATCCAATACTTTATTTGATTCTGGATCTTCGCACCCTTTTATATATTCCATTTTTTCCAAAAAAATATATATATTTGTGTATATCCTTAATAAGGGAGTATTTAATAAATACTCATAGTGGAAATATTATCATAAAAATTATCTGTCTGTCAGTTACCATTATGACACACAGACATACCCTATTCGGAGAATTGATTATTATAACTATGGTTTAATTTCGTATAATATTTGGTATGGATTGGATTTAAAATTATAATGTGAATATTTATTTACAAGATAAAGTGATTACGATTCATGATGTAAATGTGTAATCCATTGTCTTCAAAAGAGTTGGTAAAAAGAGTGGATAAAACCTATGAATCGGAGGGAATCATTATAATATAGGATATACCTATTTTTGGTAATGCATTGATTTGGTTCCTAAAGAAATACCTAGAAATCCACTAGATAATGAAGTTGAGATTTACATTGATCATACCACTAGTGAAAAAGCTATATCTATGACCCCCTATAGGATAATCTTAGTGGAATTAGTGAAACAAAAGAAATAACTAAAGGATTTGTGTAATAAGGTATTTATACACTCTATAGTTTCTCTATGAAGATCCCTTTTTTTAATGAAAAATATGGTTTTATGATTTTTTTCATCAATTACAAGGAAATTAATGCTATTATTATAAGAACAAGTATCATCGAACCTTCATTGATGAATTTTTTCATCAACTTCAAGGAGCTTAATATTCTTCAAATATTGATCTTTTATTTTAGTATAATTAACTATGAGTAAATAAGGATTATATTCCAAATATTACATTTCATACAAGGTACGAACATTACGAATTTATAGTAATTCATTTTGGATTAACTAATGTACCCACTGTTTTTAGGTATCTGATCAAAAATTTATTAAAGGATTATATTGATAATTTTTTGTGGTTTTTGTTAATTATATCTTGGTATACTCTAAAATTTATGATGATCATAAGAGTCATTTGAGAATAATTCTTGACACTCTTAGAGAAAAGTAGTTATATGTAAATTTTAGAAAATGTGAAATATGGATTTAAGACGTTTATTTTCTTGTCCATGTAGTCTCTTAGGATATAATATCATTTGACCCTTTAAATCAAAAGGTAGGTAAGTAATGTAAAATTCCCACTAATATAACTGAGGAACATAGTTTCCTTGTATTATCATTTTACTATCTAGTATTTGTTCAAAAAAATTCATGATTATCGAATCAGTTAAACAATATGACATGTTTAGGGGTTAATTTCATATGGTTAGAATAATGTAAAGAAATTTTTAAGGAATTATATTATTCAATACACCAATATTGAGTTTATCATCAGGAGGGGATTGATTTGTGATATATACTCATGTTTCAAATAATGTACTTTGATGTTTTTTTATGTAGAATGATAGTGTTGTCGTATATGCATCAAGGTATTTAAATATTAATTAATAGAATGATAAAACCCATTATCTTTAATTAGTAACCATAATATTTTCATTGAATATATGGAGGAATTTCCTTTATGGTAAAAAATATGAAATATACGTAGATTTTAAAAGTTTGAAATGCATATTATCATAAAAATATCACAGTATGAGGAAAATTTGATGGCTAGAACTACACAACGATTATTATTGCTCAATAAATGACAAGCCTAGGAAAAACATAAGGTGGATGATGCATTGAGAAGAAAATTTCTTTGGGTTTTGATTAAAATGAGGATTAAAAAAGATCATATATTCATGAATGTAACATCCTAGACCTGGATTTCGCTAAAAGGTGCCCCAAGACTAGTTGGCTACACGGCCTCAAGCGCATATCCCCAAATGCCAGAGGCTGTCAACTAGTAGTGAGCGCCTAAGTGTGTTAGTGGGGAGACTACTCCCTCCTTACCAGATTCTAACACATCATAAATACAATAAAAGATATATAACATAAGTAGTTATCAATCAGACACATAAATGAACAGGACTAGAATATACAATAAAGCAAGAATTAATCACATATACAGATAATAATGATGATACATTCCATGTTTCTCTATAAAAACCAAAATAGGTATACATGGTAGGTGTATAATACATGTAACAAAAATCCAAAAGACAAAAAAACTATATAAGTAGCATAACAAGCATATTCTCTGTCATGTGCTCCCCTTATCCTAATCAGCAATTAGAAACCTATATTAGGGGGATTTCCCTTGTTCATACCTATAATCATATAGTATGTTTGGGTGCCCAATGGTGGACCCAATAGGGTGTAGGAAAAATCCTAGTAGGTATCCACCCAAGGTCAAATTCTATCCATTCATTGAATATATATAATAACAACTATTTTTAGAATGTAATGTAATATTTAAGGAAGTAATGAAATTAAACATCCTATATTGTTAGGGATCTCATTTAATATCCAATTCATTTCATAAATTTCATTTATAAGGTAAGTCTCTTAATTAACAGTCAGGCCTGTGTCATTTTATAAACATGTTCATTTAATTAAGAAATCACATTTAATAAAAAATTCTCAAGACCTGGAATTTAACCCAATGTCCCCCCATACAGATATGTTCTCAGGGATTCCAAATCAAGCCATCATTATAGTATAAGTAAAATATTGAATCCAGATGTTGCTTTGTCTTGGAAGACAAATCATAAAAATAATTCCATTAATTAATCATTTCAAAACCTTTTCCCCTCCTTGGAATTACTAATTTGGAATCTAGGTATCACCCGAGGCATTTCATAAACCAAGAACCTTACAATCCCACCCATGTAGATCCTCATAGGAATCCAGGCATCACTCTAGGTGAGGTATAACATCACTACCATTTGAGTTCATCCTTGGAAATCCACTAAATGATCCCAAGTGTCACGCATGGTGTATATGATTGATTTCCCCTGATTCTATCCTTATAAATCCTTAAGGAGTCTCAGTAACACTCTACATATAAAATTAATCCCCTAAAAGTCTATCCTTGGCAGTCCCCTAGGGTGTCCAAGTGTCACTCAGGCATAAGCAATGTAGAAGCCAACTGAGTCTATCCATTTCATTCGTATAAGAACCCATGTGTCACTGAAGGCATATATCAAACAATAATTTAATCAAGATCATTTAATTATACCAAGTTTCATCACCATATTCAATTCAATTTATGTAAGGACCAGTTTGGGATATGCCTAACAGTGAGAGGTGGGTGAATCAATGTTTGAGACTTTTTAATCCAATGGAAACTTTTTATCCCTATACCTCTTAGACATGTTAGGATCTTGATTTTATTATTCTCTTTCTCCTATCATATACGTGTATATAAAATCAGTAAAGATAGAACATGATGTTTTTAAAAGGTTTACTACTCAATAAGAGTAGCTAGTCCTTGGCATGGTCATAAATAATCCTCACCACACAACCACTAAAAAAATCCTTTAAATTTTGTTACAATAATTAGGATATACCCTTACACTCGTCTATAACTATGAAAACAATCCAATAGCATGTGTTTTATAGCACTTGGGTGGGTCTTTATATATCCTCCCAAGATATCCATTTTTACATCCCTTGGTTGGATCTTTATACTACCTCCCAAAACAGTCTTCTCCTTATTGATAAGGATTTGTAACACTAAGAAATTCCTCCACCTATTGAGTATTTTTTGATGTCGTAGTACTTCTTTGTTATTAAACAACCTTCAATAATTACTTTCTTAGCAGCATTCAAGTAACTCCTCTTATCTATTCCCCGCAACAAACTAAAAGTTTCACATCATACTTCTTTTTCTTTTATCAGTCATAGTAATACGAATGTGTTGTGGACTAATGAACACTAAACTTTATCTAACCCAAATTATATTCAACTGATATAAATTTGGTCACCAAATCTTCTTCTCTTCTTATCACTTTCTCTTTTAGTGAAAAACCAACTACATTGAAATCTATTCTTCTTTTTCTTTCTAGAATCACAAAATTTCATTGTGATTGTTAAATCAATGAAGATTAGATCAGATTAGAATCATCACATTTATTAAGTCCTGAATAACTGAATATATATTGGGCACTAGATTCTTATTCCCACTTTCTTCTTCCTTGGTGCAGATATGAATCTAGGTGCACGTGTGGTTCTTCTTCACACACACAAACTGTGTGTTATCGCTCTTCTCTATCTGTTGTGTATCAACTGGGTACAAACACATTTTTAATTTGAGAAACAAATTGGGTGTATTATACCCAAGAACTAGTTCATAGAATCATTCATCAAAAATCACTACAATAGTATGAGTTTAACATGCATCGAGTGTCCTCAGGTCATCCTGTTTTCACTGCGTACTAAGTTGCACTGCATAGAGCAAGTGCTTCATGGATAGTCTTCCCTTTCACAAACTATCTCTACTTCATAGAAATCCTTCCCTTTCATGAATTGCCTCTGCTTCATAGAAAACCGATGCTATTCATACTTTCGATGCTCTACGGACCACCCTTTCTCTACAGATGACATTTTCTTCATGGTCTTCATTTTCTTCCACAGACCACTTCAGATTTGCAGATGGCTAATTCCTCATGAAATTCAGATGCTTCCCAGACAACTTATTTACACCATAAACTAACCTAAATCTATGTACTCCCATATTTATTCAAACTAAAACTCCTCTACATCCCTTTATCTTTTGTGATCTATAACACCCCCACAAACTCCTTTTGTGTACTGACTTTGCGGAATGTCTTCTTCCCTTTCAGAGAATTTCTTCCCTAATAACTCTTCTACACTTAGTCTAAATCTTACAATAGTGATGATCTATTATAATAAAATTATACATATCTTAATTATGGGATTAGGGTCCTTTATGTTGAAAAATAAATCCAAAATTCCCAATAATCTGATTTACCCAAATTTTCAATGTGGTTCAGCCTTCACCGTGAACTGTACTCCTTCCATGAACTGCTTTTCTATTCACAGTTCACATAGAACCTTTATTCCTCTGTGGCAGCCGATCTCTTCTGAAAACAAGTCACTGCCTCTCAGTATCAAATGAAAAACTTTCATGAACTATTTTCCTCTCAAAAACTGAATGCCACCACTGTGTACTATTCCCCTTCCATGAACCATTTTTCCCTCTACGATTCACGTACTGCATTTCTTCCTTCGTGGAGACTGATTCCATCCACAAAAATATCATCGATTCTTAGCCAAAAATGATGATCCACCCCATGAATTTTTATCCTTTCATGAACTGCGATCCTCCTGCAAACTATTTCCCCTATGCGGTCTACATACCACGCTTCGTGGTCCGCATAACAGTACTATGAAAAATCCTTCCTTTGCTGATTTTACTTCACCTCTCTACATACTTCCTTTTTAGTCTGCAAACTGTCCTTCATGGTCTGCAAACTGTGCTTTGTAGAAATCATTCCTTTTCCAAAAAAACAAACTCCCAACTTTTGAGGTCCAAAAATTTGGCAAACACTAGGAAACAACAGCACCTTAAACACCTTATTTTGAAAACTCCAATAATATTAATTTGTGGTCATCTACTCTTATCATAAACCTTATATATCATGATTTTTAACCTTTTATCATCCATATTAAGCATCATTATATTTAAAAAGGAAATTACTATAACTTCCTTATCTTACAAAAACATAATTCTTTCAAATAAAACCTGAATACGATTGTAAACTTCTTTACTCCCTCTTTCCTTCATAAGGTTTTCATAAAAAGTTCTCCAAAAAATGATATTTGATAAATAAAAAATTAAAAAGCATCATCATATTTTACTAAGATAATTTTTCAACCATGACATCCAATTTCATCGAATAACTCCATAACAATTCTCCATGCATCACCATGAAACTCAAAGTCTTCAAAACATTCACATATTTCTTTGAATATCAACACTTCAGGACTTAATCCAGTCTCCATTAACTTTTCTATTAACCACCAATGACAATTGGTTGAAAACAAATACAATACATACACAAAGTGGTCTCTTAAATCTCCCCCTTTTTATTTGTTGGAAATACATTCAAAGTACATTCCAAATGAATATTTCAATGTGTTGAACTATTATCTTATCTCTACCCATTATCATTCAAACTTTTATTTCACTTTCTCTCTCCCTTACTGACAAGAACTACAAAGTTCATGGGTAAAAGGGTATCAGTTCATACTTAAGAAATGTACCATCCATTATTTCACTCTAAGTCTACTTGAGTTGTGATTAGTGTAGAAAATAAGAGGATTTTATTTAGAAAAAAAAAGATTACCATTACCAACTGTTCATGATACCTTAATAAATGATAACTTGTATAATTGTCTTCAAGTATTAATCACTTTCATTCCAAGATAAAATTAATAAATCTGAGATGAATCATTTTAAGAACAATAAACCTGAAACTTCTACACTCACTTCAAAAAATATATCAAAAACATTAAAGTGATATAGGTAGGATAAGTGACCTTTGGGCACTTCCATTCTTCTTAAGTCACTGAATAATTAAATTTATCCCCCTTTATAAATAAATTTTTATTTTTAATAACCAATAATGAGAGATTAAGAGGCAAACCTTTTCCAATGACATGATCTTCAAGAAATTTATATAATAATCAGATTTGATATTAATTGAAATAATAATACTTTAAGTTTATTTATTTGTATCCCCCTAAAGGGAAACATTTCTCATCATATTCACAATGGTTCATCTCATCAGGAATGGATTTCAAGAAATTCTAGTATGGAGAATACACCAGAATGGGTCTTCATCTTGTGATACTTCATATTTAACAACTTTCACAACTTGACCAAGGATGATCTTGGCTATCTAGAATAGTACATCATATGATTAAACTTCATTAAGGATGATCCTCTATCATATTTTTATTTAAATATCAATTGAGTAATCATTCAAGGATGGTAACATATTTAGCATTGCTATCATGAATTGATAGCACTCATTACTTCCCATGTTCTCCCCTTAAGATCATAATTCACCTTAAATTCCCTACATTATAATCACAAATACAATAAAAAAGGATTTAATGTAATAAGGCTAATCCTCCTTGATTCATTAATATAAATAGCATGGTTGAGATGATTTTCTCAACCAAGTTTCCCCACTTGATCCAGTATTAATTCTTGTACGTCTGAACTTTAATTCTAATCTATGTTCAGGTAGCATGGATCTCTTAAAACCCTCTTCTTCTTTGTGTGGATAAAATTTATTCTCAACATACTTCATGGATGATACATCATTACTCATATTTAGGACTACTTCTTGCTTTGGTGGTAAGGTTAAACAAACTTTTTCAATGTGACCAGATTTCTTGCATCTCTCATAAATAACTTCTTTATCTTGAGAGTTTACATTTCTTGAAAACCCCTCATGAAATTTTCCTCCATAATGTTTAATCTTTTCATCCCCTTTTTCACTATATTTATCTTGTTCATATTCTATTTTTCTCATTATTTCCAAATATTTAGTCCAGATAACTAACATTTTATTTCGAACTATGGGTGAAAGTTTGAATCTTTCACATGAGTTCTTCTAAGTATCATAAATCTTAGTAGTTCTTTTGGATATACCACCCCTCAAATTCTTATATTTAGAATTAAAGATCTTCTCCTCTTTCCTTCTTGGAATCTTCTTGGGATAATTTTTTTTTACAAAATTCTTTTGATTTCTTCTCGAGGTTGCTTCTTAATTCTTGGAAATCTTCTATGATCTTATTTTCTTATCAATTTTGGATACATGTTGAGATGATCATGTACCAATCTTGTAACCACTACCATTACATACATCATAGATGTTATCAAGCATTCCAAATATTTTTGTAGTACATAGATGCTTCTAGACCAGTGGATGTTGCTTATTAATATCTTCATTTCTCCCCCCTTGAGATAGGATTCTTTTATGCTTTTACATTTTGAGTATTTTTTAAACAATTTAATGCATAGTGCCCAAATCTGTTGCAGTACCAACATTGACCCACAAATATTTGTTTCCTGGTATCTTATACATTAGATTGTTGGTTATTATTCATGATTTTTATGCTTTGTTTGGGGAACTATCTTCCACATGCTTTCTACATACCACCCTAGTTATGGTGGTAGGTTTTTTCTAACCTTTCCTCATCCATACTTTTTCAGATTTTTTTTTGAAACTTATAGGTTCCATGCACAGCAGAAGCACGGATGGGGTGTTTCCCAACTTTAATTTTTTTCATATTCAATAAATAATATGGAATCTATGATATGATGAATTTCATGATCCATGAAATTGAATTATAGAAATAGGAAAAAGAAATAGAAACCTGGAACTAAGATAGATGATCAACATATTTTGTTTATAATTAATTTAGTAAAATAAGAATAACCACCAAGGTGATTCATTCTTCATTGATGTGTTCGGCCATAGATCAATAGGTGTACCATCATTGTGTTGAAGATATCGAGGGTAGATATCCTCTAGTGGTGATCCACACAGGGCCCACATATCTTCGTACTTCATTGAATGAGTCTCCAGGTGCTAGCATGGAATATCCTTGCGCTTGCAATGCCCGCCTTCGATTGCCTTGGGAACCGCTTCCAAAGTGTTCTCCTTGGTCCGGTGGAGGAGGATATCTCTGGTTCTTGAGAGCCTTCTTGGAGATGGATGAACTCTATATGATTGATATATTTTATCTAATTTTTTGTGCACAATACAATAGGAACCTCTTAGATTTACCTTAGCTCATTAATAGAATAATATAACTGATAATTTATTTCACTAGGGTAATGGTAAATAATCTACACAAGTGCCTTTATTTATTCCATTAATCCTAGTGAAACCCCCATGACAAATAATAATAGCAATATTATTATATCCTAACATGCGCTTAACTTGCGAGTTATAATTAAATACTATATAATCAAATAATATTCAATATTATTATTTCTCACTAGACCATTAAACTCGATCCACCAATCCACCTCAATAGTTGTTAATTATTCCTCTCAAAATATATTTTCTTGAATAACCATTGACTGAATAAATGTGACCAGGAATAGATGAATAATTATTAAACCATGACTGGGAATAATATTTATTCAACTTGTTAAATAATAAATTATTTAACTAAGATACTAGATACACTTAGTGTGTGACCCTCTAAGCCTCTTTCTTAGTGGCATTAGGAAAACATACCTAAAGTGTAAGGTTAACATCTAACAACATGCCAAGGCATCCATAAAGAAAGAATTTAATTCCACAATGACATGTCACCTCATACGAATGATTATCGTGTAATATAATCCCTTTATCACAATATCCTTAATAGAGAAGGTTACATGCCAATGCCATCAACCTATATGCATGATATCTCTTTCTTTAACTTTCCTAAAATAGAACTTGCCTATTGATCACCATGGCCATGAATTTATTTTTGATATATCATTTCTATCAAAGGGCCTAAGATATTATCTTCCATTAAAGAATATAATGGATAAATCCTTTCTCACATTATTCATTAATATAATATTACTAGTGATGCACCCAACATATCCTACCTCACTGTGAACATCTGTCATCATAGTTTTCATCAACACATCTAAGTTCACAAATCATAATATCCATTAACAGTAATCTTAAAGTATAAGGACCAATACACATGTTCGTGGATAGAAATATCCAATGACACATATAAATTTGGGTTTCCTACTATTAGGTCACGTTCTCATAATATCTTATTGGATATCCCCAAGGCCGTACACCATGAGAAGGTGCCTCAAAGTTCTATGATTCTCCACCCCTAATTGCCTGTATCGTTTGTGTCCCTCAAATAATATTATCTGGATATAGAACATATATTCAATAATCATGTCATATCACTTCTAGGTTCTCATCATAGCAGGGATCCGTTATGACCTCCTAGTGCGACAGTTACTCTTAGGACATTATCACATACAATGTTATGCAGAAGAAAGATCATGATGTGATAATAAATTTATTAATATTTAAAACCATGAATATAAGTTATTATAAATTACAAAAGAAGTTGGTTCTAGGGAACCAACTCCAACACAACATGCACGGTTCGTGATAATAGGTTTAGAAAAATTAGTACAAGATGGTATGGATGGTACATGATTCTTATTAGCTCCTTGTGAGGGATCGTTGAGGGAATTCATGATCATATTATCACATGTTGGGGGTATTTCAACCTTAGAATCCTCATATGAGCATTATGTACCAGTAGAAAATTTTTCCTTCTTTTGTGAAGTCTCAATATGTGTCTTCTCAAGATGGGCCAACTGAGATTCCAAATCTAGAGATTTCATATTGAGGATGATTTTATAATATTAAATCATAATCATCTTCCATTCACAATACTTCTTCATTCTTCCAAATTCATCTTTATGAAGATTCACTCTTTTTTAATAAAGATTCAAGTTTCTTGATTATCTTGGAAGTTTCTTCCTAATATAAACTCTTGGATTCAGTGTTATTATTTAGCTTATCTTAAAGTGAATGGATCTTTTCTTTCAGAATCTTATTGACTCTATATTTCTATGCAACATCTTTGAGACAATTTGAGGAAATAATTTCATGTTCTCTATTTTTTTCTTCAAAGGTTCTAATCTATATAGAGATAATTAAAAATTCAAAAAAAAATCTTGCAATCCTTTCTCCAAAACATCGGTTTCTTCTTCCAGCTATGTGATATCTTATTACATACATTGAAAGACTCCACAAACAAGGGAGACACTTTCTTCTTGAATACTATACAAAATAACTCTTAATCTATAAAATAATGATTATTTAGAATTTTTAGATTGATCGTCACCACTTGTGGTAGCATTTGTATCCTGATGATAACTTTCAAATGTACTAACACATACATCTTGATCACTAGAGGTAGGAAGTTTATCCATCTTCTTGGTGGAAGATTGATCCACATTCTCATTACTTTCCATGCATGATATGTCTTCATTATCAGTAAGGCATGGAGAAACAGATACTTCCTCTTCTTTAGATAAGAGGGACGTATTCTTCAACTTTCTTTTCTCCTTATTTTCTTTGTTCATCATTGTCTTGGTAGATATAGAATTCTACTCAGAGATAACTGGATATTTATAAAATTTTCACTTCATAGTTGACATAGGAAAGAAACTCAAATATTCAAAAGGGAATAACTTCACTATAGAGAATCGAATAGAGGTTAACCTTACCTCCGATACCAATTGTAAGGGCCAATTTGGGATATTCCTAACACTGAGAGGGGAGGTGAATCAGTGTTGGAAAATTTTTAATCCAATGTAAATTTTTATCCCTATACCTCTTAGACCTATTAGGATCTTGGTTTTCTTATTATCTTTTCCCTATTGTATGCGAGTATATGAAAATAGTAGAGATAGTATGCAATATTTTAACAAGGTTCACTGATCAATAAGAGTATACAATACTTGGAATGGTCAGAAATAATCCAGACCACACAACCACTAGAAAACAATCCTTTAAATGTGTTTACAATGAGTAGGATATACCTATACACTCATGTGGAACTATGAAAACAATTTGATGGCACATTTTTTATTTCACTTGTCTGGGACTTTATACTGCCTCCCAAGACAGAAATTTTTACAGAACTTGGATGGATATTTATACAGCCTCCCAATATAGTCTTCTCCTTTTTTATACGGATTTGTAACACTAATAAATTCCTACACCTGTTGACTCCTATCTGATATCACATTACTTATTTTTTTCTTCCACATCCTTCAATTGTTACATACTTAGCAGCATGCAAGTAAGACCTCTTAACTCTTCCCAACAACGAACTAAAAGCTGCACATTCCACTTCTTATTCTTTTATCAGTCACAATAATATGAATGTGTTGTGGAATTATGAACACTTAACTTTCTATATCCCAAATTATATTCAACTAATATAAATTTGGTCACCAAATATTCTTATCTTATTCTCGCTTTCTCTTTTATTGAAAAACCAACTTCACTGAGATCTCTTCTTCTTCTTCTTACTGGTATCAAAAAAATACTTTATGATTGTTAAATCAATGAAGATTATCTCATATTATCATCATCACATTTAGTATGGCCTGAATGAATGAATAGAGATTGGCCACTAGCTTCTTCTTTCCACCTTCTTCTTCTTTAGTGTAGATATGAATTTAGGTGCATGTATGGTTCTTCTTCAGACACAAAAAACTATGTGTGCTTTCTCTTCTCTATCTATTGTGCATTAACCAGGTACACACATTTTTTTACTTTCCAAAACATAGATGGGGTATTATACCCAAGCACTAGTTCATATAATAATTCATTAAGAATCAATAAAAAAATATGATTTTAACATGCTTTGAGTGTCCTTAGATCATCTTGTTTTCATTATATATTGAGTTTCACTGTGTGGCACAAGTGCTTCACAGACAACCTTCCCTTTTGCGAACTACCACTTCTTCGCGGACAACCTTACCTTCTACAAACTACCTCTTATTCATAGACAATAGATGATCTGTGTGTTTTTGATTCTCTACAGACCACCCCTGCTCCGCAAGAAGACCTTTGCTTCACCGGCCACCTTTTCTTTCATGGACCACTTCTGCTTCACGGATGGTTGATTCCCCAAAAACAATGGATGCTTCTTAGAAAACCTATTTTCTCTATGAGCTTCCTTCATTCCAAGGAATCCCCTCGCTCCGTGGACTAACTTCCATCTATGGACCTTTTTATTTTGTGATCTATAGCGCCCAGCAAAACTTCTTTTCTATACTGACTTCACAGAATTCCTTCTTCCCTTTTATAGAATTTCTTCCCGAAGAACTCTTCCAGACTTAGCTGAATTCTTCCACCAATGATTATATCTTCTAATAAAATTTTCTATATCTTAATAATGGTATTAGGGTCCTTTATATAGGTAAATAAATCAACAAATCCTACTAATCTGATTTACCCAAATTTTCAATGTGGTACAGCCTTCACCACAAACTGTTCTTCTCCCATTAACTATTTTTCCCTCCACATTCTATATAGTGCCTTTCTTCCTTTTCAGTGGTTGGTCTCTTCCAAAAACAAGTCACCACATCTCAGACTCAAATGATGACCTTATGAAAATTGTTTGCCTCCTGAAAACCTAAATCCTTCATCGTGTACTATGCTACTTCTATGAATCATTTTTTCTTAGTGGTCAGCATACCACCTTTCATCCTTTGTTGTAATAGATTCCATCCACAACCAGATCATCATATCTCAGCCATAAACGATGATCCAACCTGAGAACTTCTATTCTTATACAAACCGTGATCCTCTCATGAACTATTCCCCCATGTGGACTTTGTACCTCACTTCATGGTCTGTATAGCACTGCTACATTAAATCCTTCCTTTGATGATTTTCCTTCACTCCTCCACATACCTGCTATGCGGTCCATGAACTATCCTTCAAATTCAGTAAACTTTTATTTATATAAATATTTCCTTTTCCAAAAAACCAAACTCCCATTTTTGAGGCCCAAAATTTTGGCAAATACTAGGAGACATCACCACCTTAAACACCAACTTTGGTAAACTCCAACAATACTGATTTTGTATCATCTGATCTTATCAAAAACCTTATCTGTCATGATTTTGAACCTTTCATTGATCATATTTAGCATCATCATATTTACAAATGAAAGTATTTTAACTTCCCTATCTTCTAGAAATATCATTTTTTCTAATCAAACCTAAATATGATTGGCAACATCTTTACTCCCCCTTTACTTCATAAGGCTTACATCACAAGTTCTTCAAACAACTTATAATATTTGAGAAATAAAAACCATCAAAGAATCATCATATATTTTCTTGGAGAACTAGTAAACCATGACATCCAATATCATCAAATAAATCCATAACAATTATCCTGGAATCACCATGAAACTCAAAGTCCTAAAAACATTCACATATTTCTAAGAATATCAATACTTCAAGACTTTATCCAAGCTCCATTAAATTTTCTATTGACCACCAATGAAAATCAGTTGACAAAAAATATCCATACACAAAGTGGGATCTTTAATTTAAAATCAACTTAGAAGGTGGTGCAAGGCATGGATAAGCTTAGAAGGATTGAATCTAAATTACTCACATGGGAATTTAATTTTAAAAGGTCAACTCAATATTAATAATTCATTACATGGAAAGGTCCAAGGGTCATGGTCATCCATTCCCTCCCAACAATAAGTTAAATTTACAATTCATATTATAATTTACAATTCAATATTAAACATTACATGGAAAGGGGTAAAGGGAACACCTCAAAGGTATCCAAATTTATACTTCATCATAATGTTCAATTTGTTTTACAACCCACCCAAATGGGTGGTTCCAATTTAAGGTTCTTAACCATTTAACATTTATCAATGGGCCTAATTAATTGCATAGGATATACCAATCATTTCAATTCATGGATTGAAATCCATTTCAAGAGTTACGCTCTGAGAATTGGGCACGCGACACAACGACATATATATATATATATAAACATTGAATTATAAGGAAAATCATGAGACTAACTACTGTAGGTTTGTAGTGGATAGATCATCTAGTATCATCTCCTGATTCGACTTAGATTAGGGGAAAACAATGAATGGAGAAATTAACTGAAAATAGGGCAAATTATCTTGTATATAAAAGGTACAGTCGATACCAAGCCAAACAGGGAATGACACAAAAGGAATGTATATCTTTCTCATATTGATCTAATGAGATGAGAAGATCTTAATTTCAAGCTTGGATGGAGAATATATCTCAATTCATATAATAGTTTCCAAAGAGTTCTTCCAAAAGATGGATTTTATATGCATAAGGAAAAATAGATAATAGGGTTTGATATAAGAATTATGTGGGGGGTAAATTCACCAAAATTACTGGGTTGCATGGTTTAGCCAAACTGTTGGCCAAACCATGCACCAACCATGCACCCTTTACTTTAGGAAGGGTCACACCACATAGTTTTCATGCATGATTTAACTAACCATACGCAAACCATGAAAAACTCCTCTATCAAAATTGTAGACATTTTCACAGGACATTGAGCCCTAAGTCACACTATTTTTATAATTGTATGGGTTGTAGGACTTCATTGTCGATCTTATCATGGTTAGAAGTAGTCATGCAGGCTACCCCGAATTGTTTCTACTAATAGTGTGCCAAACCATTTTCTTCCAAAAGCAAGTTTTTGGTCTCTAAACTATCCTTGAACACCCTCTCTACCTCCATGAACTCAAAGTAAATTCATATTAGTCCATAATTAATCATTTAAACTAAGAAATGGTAGAAAGTAAAAAGATATGTACCTCAAAAAAGAAATGGTTTCTTACAAACTTCTCCCCTTAAAGAAATTCATTCCCAAATTTCCCAATCAAGGGTGGTCGAGAATGTTTGAGAATAAATTCATCCAACAAGCTCATACATCATCCTCCCACTCCCAGGTCTCATCTTGTATGCAGTCTTGCTACCATAGCACTCATACTAGAGGAATTGAACAGCCTTAGAGAACCTTCATGTTATGATACACAATACGTATAGAATTCTTGTCAAAGGAAACATCTACTTGTACTAATACAAAACGCACCTTTAATAGTTGTGGCATTTATCAGTGTAAGAAAAATGCCCAGATAAAAGTCCACCTTTATCAGTACTGAAAAAACACTAATAAAGGTCACTCTTTATCAGTGCTTTTTTCAGTGTTGATAAATGGTAACCTTTATCAATGCTTTATTTTAGTGCTGATAAAGGTTACCCTTTATCAGTGCTTTATTTTTAGCACTGATAAAGGGTTTCATTTATCAGTGCTTTATTTTTAGTGTTGATAAAGGGTGCCCTTTATCAGTGCCTTTTTAGTGTTGATAAAGGTTTAGAATGAAAAGAAAATTTTAACAAATAGGTTCTTTTAACAATTTCATTAATAAAATAATTATTATTTAAAATCAATAAATTGAATATACATATATATAAATTTTAAAAAATAATAAATAGTATATATTAAATATATAATAATGTAAAATGAATAAAATGAAATAAATAAAAAAATAAATATTTCAAATGTATAAATTAAGAAAAATATTAATCATTTTATTAATTAAATAATTGTTGATAAACATGAATAAATTTAATATACATATATATATATTATAAATATTAATAAATATTATATGTTAAATACAGATATATAAAATGAATAAATTTTAATAATTAAAAAAAATTAAAAATGAATAAATTACAAAAATATTTAAAAATTTGTTGATGAAACAATTATTAATAAAAATGAATAAGTATAATATATATATATATATATATATTATAAATAGTAGTAAAAAATATATATTAAATATAAATATGTATAAAATAAATAAAATGTTAATTAGAAAAATATTAATGCCTTTTTTATTTTTAATATTTTTTTATTTTTCAATTTAACATATATCAAATATCGTATGTTACATTGATTTCATGTATATATATATGTGTGTGTGTGTGTGTGTTATTAATGCATTTTGATATACAAACACACATAAAAATATATTTATGTAGTATATAGAAACACAAATGCCTAATATTTATTTAATGTATTCAAATTTTAGTATATTTTATAACTTCATTATAACATGATACATTTAATATATTATGTTTTTAATCTGTAAATTTTTTTTTAATAATACAGTTAGGGTATTCATTTTTTATATTTTTTATTTTTAATTTTAATTTTTAATTTGATAATTTTATATTATTTATTTATATTTATTTATATTTATTTATTTACTATGTTTTAGTATTTTCAATATATTTCCATCCACTTCAATATATATATATATATATATATTGATAATTTATATTTAATTAGTAAAACTTATCCACTTTTTCTTTTAAAGTGTACTCATTTTGAATTATTCAATTTCACTCATTTTTAAAATGCATATATTTAAGATTATATATCCACTAAGAATATTAAAAATATATTTTTAAATAAATTTATCTTTAAATATATATTTAATATATTTATAAATTTATATATTTATAATTATTATAAATAAATAATTATTATTTTTTAAATAATTATTTTTATAATTATAAGTAAATAATTATATATATTTAAATAATTATAAAATTATAATAAATTTATTTAAATGATTATAATTATAAAAACTTTATCAGCACTTATCAATTTAGTACTGATAAAAGGGATATTTATTAGTGCTTTTCTGAAAGAGACGTTAAAAGTTTCCTTGGTCTATTTTAAAGGGCCCTAACCGCAACTCAGTCACTCGCAATTCTCAAGCTCTTCGAGAACTCCTCTACTACCAGTGCGACTCCTCTACATTCCCTTGAAGTAATCAAGGCTAGAATCGAATGTATGTTATTTTCTACTTTTCCTCTATCATTGTTTGATGTTTTGGGTTCCATGTTTTTCGTTTTTGTGTTCCTATTAACCATGAAAAACCCTACGACTCATCTCCTTGCTGCTAAAATACAACTAGTGGTTCTATTTCATCTTTTTCCTCCATATAAAATGGTTTCGAAGAAAGATAAGGATGTTTTCATATGGTAAGGTCAGTCAACATATATGTATGGGCCTATATGGATAAATAAAATAGATTTTTCACCACATGCTACTATAAAGGTAATGATGGCTTTATAGCATGATCAAATTGAGTTTAGTTAAAAATTGAAGTGGTCAACTCATTTCTCAAACATGTTATCAATATCCCTTAGCATTGAAACAAGAATTTAGTGATCAGGAAGTGTGTCTGAGGTGATGTGCTGACCTGAATTGGGAACTATTTGAGTATACTAGGTTTAAAATGTTACAAAATGGAATTAGAGTGAAACTAAGGATATTGGTATTGATTATATCAAAAAAGAAAAAACATTCCAGAAATAATAATTAATCCATAAATATGTCTGGATAGTATAATTATGTTGGATACTTGAGTTAACCTATTAATTATAGTTTGTTTTTTGTTTATTTTTTCCTTGACCCATCTTCTCGAGTCTCATGCCTCTTATTTAGGAGTTGGTCGGTAGGAATCGGTAAGAATATATGAAATATCATGTTCTTATGTGCCTTTGTTTAATTTTTTTTCTGAAATCAATTATAAATTTTTATTAATAGAAACATGAATAATAAGTAAATAGTTCATTATTATTTACTTATTAGTGATGATTAGGTTTATATAACTTATTAATTGATTGATTATATTTAGTAACCCCAAGTATCGATACTATTAGTTAGTTGATTCATACTTATATTTAGAATAATGCTTCTAACGAATTTTAACTTATATTTAAAGTATGAAAAGACTTATTAAAAAGGAAATGAATGAGAGAAAGTGGAAGGTGGTTCACATTTAATATTGATTATTTTGTTCCTATTTCTAAAATATTATTGTTTTTTAAAAGGGTAAAATTATGTGAATATATACATTGATATAGAATATGTCACCACTCTGACCCCTATATCTCTATAGGAAGGATCCAATTAATTTCCTCTGTATGCTAGAACTTATATTGATCCTCATGTACTAGAGGTAACTTTAGATCTACTTCAAGCTATGTGGTATATTTTTTCTTGATAGGCAGTATCTATGGTTCCTTTAATATTTTATAGTAATGTATCATAAAAATAAATTTAATATTTCATTGAATAGATTAATTTAATTTATAAGTGTAAAAAAATTCTAGAACAATACTGAGCATAAGTTGAAAAATTCACCCTTAAAGGGAATGTATGTTATTGGATGGATCTTATGGAGGATTAAAAAATATCCAAAATTGGAAGGTGAGGAATTCTTGAGTAGACAGAAGTGATTTTGAATGTATGTGGGGTAATATTCATTTCTTCAAGACCATTAGAGTGGAGGTATTCCAATTCCTCTTCAATTGAGGATACTTTTTGAGGAATTCCATCATTGTAGGTTCCTAGGACACTTTAATCCTTTTTACCTCTTTCATGTGAAACATTTCTATTGATGTAGTTAGTTAGGGAACCTTCAATGGTACTTTTGAGCTATTCCTTCTAGGTAGAGTCATTAGATATGACTAGTAGATTATTTATGGTAGATTAGTCTATAGATAATGCTATATAGGGTTTTTTCATAGTGATAGGTACAATCCTTGCATTTTATACTCTTGTTTTTGGTATTAGGACACAGAATATTCCTATTATTTATTTATGAGTATCTTATATTTCATCTGGGATTTTTATTACAACTTATTCATAATGTTATTAATATCAATATTCTCTATAAGTAAAGATATGGAAAAAAGTCATCAGTGTCAATTTTATACAATAGTGGTAAGCACAAGTGGTTATATCTTCCTATATTGAAAGTGCAAGTTTCCTCAAATTTGATGAGTATTGATACACCTAGATAATATGTATGTAATATGTGGTAGATTTCTAAATTGATACATTATAGTGTGTATATTTAGTCATTTAAAAGATTTTTAAATCATTATTAGGACATATTTTGATTTTATTTTTCATACGAGACCACTGTGAACTGCATCTCCATCCGCTATTGTGAAAAAATCATATAAAACATAATAGTCATAAGCAATATAAATAACTTTTCATAAAAAAGGACCATGAGTTTCAAAAATAAGGTTGTGTAAATAAGGATTCATTTTGGTGAGATTAATATACAATACAATATACTTCATGCATAAAAGTCTATAATTTCATGCATCTTGCATGAAAATTGTTACCATCTTGAACAGAGATATAATACCTCAATACTATAGTAAAATTAACCTTCAGTACCTTTGTTTAATCTATCCTCATATGCTTGATTATTTTTCATCTCTTGATGACGGATTGGACTCCCTCTTTCAAACTAGCCTTCCTCCCATCATTGTGGTTCCAAATTTCTTTGATGGCATACCTCCCACTCGGATTGTATTCATTAATCTCTGTCAAAGCCATTGGAATGTCTTTGAATACCACATATCCTAACTCATTCTTCAACTCTTTTAGCCTTTCATCCTCCTCATTTACTACTTCCTAAGAACACAAAAATGACACAAAAATTTTGATCAAACAATAATAAATGTTTTTTTGTTTATTGAAATATATTTTCTTATATGACTCACTCAGTTACTTTTCACAAAACTTCATCAAAAATTAATTTTATTTTGAGTGTAGTCACATTAGATCCAATTAGAAATATGTAGTTAATAATAATTGGATGAGAATAGTGCTATGATGAGTGGCCCCTTGAAAATTCTAGTGTTTCACATTTTTTTGTAAAGAAACATGACAAACAAACCATTTTATTCTATTACCTTTACCCTTGAGATATTTAAAAGGGTTCTAATATGACTCTATAAGGTATTCCTCCCATAATGAGAAGAGTTCTCTGGAACTATTTTTTTATTCATCTTCAGGATACTTTCTCTTGGAATCTTAGTGAAATGGCCTGTTTTCAAGCTCTCCCATCTGCCTCACACCAATACCACCATAAGTTTGTATCTCCTCTATGCCCTCCCAAAAAAAGAAACATTTAAAAGGAAATAGAAAACAATAAATGTTTTTGAGTGGAATTAAATGACTTCAAGAGGAATCCCTGTGGATTTTAATGTACATTCCTTCATTTTTTTAATTTAATACATTAAAAGCTATAATTAAAATTGAATTTAAGTTATTTTGAAACCTTAGTGGTGACTTGAATTTCATCTCCTGAATAGTTATTATTCCATTTTGTTGCTTGATACTCATCCCCCATCTCTTCTATTTTGTTTGAACTACTCTAAGTAGTAGTCATACAAAATGATCACTAGTACACGGTATGGGAAGAATTTTGGTTAGAGTATTTCAAGAAACATAGGTGGATGTCCAAAAAATATGGGAGATAAATATCAAACAAAAAAATCAATAATAATTGTTCAGGAGGTTTGTCATCAATGAACTTTATAACCATAATGATGGGAGGAATGCTAGTTTGAAAGAGGTATTCCAATCCATCATCAATAGATTGAAGGAAATCAATGTCTGAGGATAGATTAAAAAAGGTATTTAAGGTTATTTGTACTATAATATTGAGGAATGATATCTCTATTCAAGATAGTAACAGTTTTCATGCAAGATGCATGAAATTGTGTAATTTTATGCATGGATTTTATTGTACATTTGTTATTCAAGAAAAATTAAATGTTTGAATACTCATGTAGAAAATTTCTTATGAACATGATGATATTACCAATCCCAAAGAAGAAAAAACAATTGATAATGAAACTATGGAATTATTAGGGGATCAATATCATGTTGATGAAAAAAAATAACAAAGACATAGAATAATGATTTTGAATAAAATTATCAAGGTAAGAAGTCAAGGTATAAAATTTGAGGTTGGTTGGAATCAATGCGGCCAACCTATTGACCCCAATAAGTCAACATTCATTAGTTATTTAAGGGTCACAACAAGGATGAATGTGTTGATTGATGTTGACTCATGGTGTCACGTCCAACCTATAATGAAGAAAATCCTTTGGAAATATATAATTGTAAAGTTATAATATACTTTCTCAATTTTACTAAAAATTTATATGATGAAACATTTAACGTCTCGAACCCGGATGCCACTCGAAACAGTTCCCCAAGCCCAGTTGGTCATAAGGCCTCAAGAACATCTCCCCAAACTCCATAGGCTGCGAACTAGAAGCGAGGGCCTAGGTGAGTCAGTGGAGAGACTATGCCCTCATTACTATAGTATCACAGTGGAATTCAAACATATAGAAAATAGAAGAAGTGAATAAATAAGCATTTAACTAAAGATAAGTCAATACAGGAACACATATCAATAGCAAGAAGTGTCTAATATAAAAAATTATATGGATGGTACAAGTATCTAGAAATCATCTAGGATAGTACATTGCAATATAGTACAATACAAGTATCCAAAAAAGAACAAAAGACCCAAAAGGCATCCCATCATCGCAAGCCACAGCTTGGTCCTATGCTCCCTACTCCAATGTCACAATCAACAACCTGTGCTGGGGATTTTTCCCCTATCATCACCTAAAACCATATAATCTGTTTGGGTACCCAAGGAGGCCCAAACAGGATGTGAGAAAAATATCCCAGTAGGCAACCACCAAAGTATATATAGTTCTAACATCAATTCTAAAAGTGCTAGAAATTTTAAATAACCAGTAAGTAAGTGCATATGCTCATAGCATAAGTCTACTGTAAAGTAAAACTGAACAATCCCCAAGGATACCTTCAAAAGAGATTTATCTCCTAAAAAGGCAGCAATAACCATGTAAACAAGCAATTCACATGGCCACGCCATGAATCCATCTGTATCATGTTACCATATCCATGCTATATAGAGTAGTCAAGTATCCCATGGCCACGTTGTATAGTGAAGTGTAGACTGAAAGGGCCAGATCCAAGGTGCCAGCAGACCAAGGCATCCAAGTAATTAATATCTAGACCATGGAGGGCTGGATCCAAGGATCATGTCTACGGCATCACATCGAGTCCCATGGGTATCCCTGGTGGAAACTCGGTTAGGCACTGGTTGGGGTCCTAGGAGCATGGAAATAACAAGTCCTACGTGATCCCAAGAAAGCCGGATCCTATTGGGTAGCAAGGCCTAAGGAATCCCATGGAATCAAGACCCAAGGGGCAGAGTCAACCCAAGGAGTCCACTATTGCCTTCCATATCCAAGGAGAGTAGTCCAAGGCATATATCAAACCATTCAAACAAGCATTCAAAATTAAACATTCATAAACATGTGAGTATACCCAATCACATCAATGAGAACAAGACATGAGGATATCCAATCATGCAAACCATTTATCATTTACCAAGCATATGGGCCTACCCTCTCATATAATCCATTTACATTCCATTATCCATTTACATATAGGTATACCTGCCCATATAGACACATTTCATTTAAACCAAGATATAAAAATAGATATGGTGTCATAAGATATCAATATTCAAGGAGGAAGTAAATCTCTTAAGTAAGATACTCAATCTATCAAGTCATCTAAGGGATTCCCCTAACTAGGAAAGCACAAGAAAACACCCCTTGGGTGGTTTAAATAGGCATAAAAAAGGTAAACCTAAAAAGAACACCCCATGGGTGACCTTGAAATGAGAAACGGGTTCCAACACACCCTAACAAAACCCGTGGTCAACCTCACTAGGTCCAACTATAGCTACTAAAAGATAATCGCTCAAATACGAGACCTCTCCAGAAATTCCGACAAAAGGCATATCAGTCGAATGCCTGAAAAACACCAAGAAAAGCTAAAATAAAGTATAGACCACAAACCTCTCCTCAGTAGTAGATAGCTTGTCCAGTATCGTGTTCTAATTCATCTCGGTTTGGAAGAAATATGAAGAAAGGATGAAGAACAGAGTATTAGGGCATATGATCCTAAATGCAAATATTACAGTAATTGTTCCAAAAAAAAGAACGGCTAAAAAATAATTTAGACCTTACCATTGTGAATCTATTGAGATGATCAGCAATCAAAACGGAAGTTGGACAGAAGATCAAGCTCAAATCCTATCTTAGGCACCTCAAGGGAGAGCTACGGATGTCTCATGTGCATAGAAGAGAGAAAAACAAGAAATGGGTTTAAAAAAATAAATTTTTATTAATTTAAAAATTAAAACAACACCCAGCAAGGGTTATACGGTTTCCCAAACCATGCGCACCCCTCTTCCTAAAAGGGCCACCTCACACAGTTACCCCATATGGTTTGACTAACCATGTGGAATTCTCTACCCAAAACCTACATTATTTCATACCCTTCGCACAGTTTACCTAAACCCTGCGCAAGCCATGTGCAAACCATGTACCATGTCAAATTCAGCACAAAACCAGGTTCCAGCCTCTAAACAAGCCTCAGACACCTTCAAAACACCTGTGATCTAGATAAGCATTCATATAAGGACATAACTAGGCAATTAAACTAGAATGAAAATGATTTTTACCTCATACAAAAACCAAGGTTCTTACAATCTTCCTCCCTTATATAAATTCGCCCCTGAATTTCCCTCTAAAGGGTTGTCTAGATTCACCTGAGAACAACTCCGGCCATAAAACACGTACGTCGGCCTCCCTCTCCCAAGTCTCGTCCTATAAATGGTTATGCTTCCGTAGTATCCATACTAGAGGAAATTAACAGCCTTGAAGGACCTTCATGCTCCTGTCAACAATACTAATCGGATGCTGCTCAAAGGAGGCATCGACCTGAAGCTCAATCTCCTCAAGATGAAAAACGTGATGGGTATAAATGATAGAGGTATAGTTGAGATATGTGGAAGATGTTGTGCATGGTTTGGTACCTCTGAGGTAACTACAAATGATAGGCAACCAACCTGACTCTCTCCATAATCTCAAACGGCCTGACATATCTCGATAAAAGTTTACCATGTCTCCTAATCCGCTTGCATCCCAACCTCAGTGAAACACATAAGAAAACTTGATCCCTGACCTCGAACTCTAGAGGTCATCTGTGGTGATCAGCGTAAGATTTCTGACGAGATTGTGCTGTATCCATCAACTTCTGAATCAATTGTACCTTCTCAGATGTCTCCTGCATGAGACGTTGTCCCAGTAAAGCTTCCTCTCCTGCCTCTAGTCCGCATAGGGTAGAACGGAATGGTCTACCGTATAAAGCCTCATAAGGTGCCATATGTATCATCACCTGATAAATATTATTATCGGTGAACTCAACCAAGGGAATTTGTCTCTCCCAAGATCCCCCAAAATCTAGGATGCATGATCGTACCATGTGCTCTATCACCTGTATCATACGCTCTGACTAGCCATCAGTTTGAGGGTGGAATGTTGTGCTTAGAAGCTCCTATGTACCCAGCACCCTCTGAAAACACTTCCAGAAATGAGATGTAAAGAGGGAATCCCTATATGAGACGATAGTACATGGGACCCCATGAATTCATACCACCTCTCGGAAGTACAACCTTCCAATATCATCAACACTGAAGGTCTCCTTGATCAGAAAAAAGTGAGTGACCTTCATAAGACTGTCAATGAAAACCCACATAGAATCATTAACTCAAGGCAACCTTGGAAAACTAGTCACGAAATCTATCATGACATCATCCCATCTCCACTCTAGGATGGGTAACTACAGTAAAATCCTAGCTGGTCGCTGATGTTTCACCATCACCTTCTGATGGGTGGAACACCTCGTAACAAAACCAACTGATTCTCTCTTTATTCTTAGCCACCAGTACTGTCGTCTCAAGTCATGGTACATCTTGGTGACCCCAGGATGCACTGCCCAATCTAAAGTAGGAAACTCCTACATCAACTCCTCTCGTATGTCCACTGGAACCCAGACACGTCCATGGATATGCAGGATCTCATCATCGCCTACCGTCCAACCAAGATGAGGTTCCTCACCTACCACACCTTCTTGTAGAACTAGGCCTTCTAAATCCGATAGTTGCCTCATCCTGACTCTGTCCAGCAGGGTAGAGGTAACAGCTAAGAATGAAAGAAAATTCTACCTCTATCTATCATGCACCTCTAGATGAATCTCAAAAAACAATGATATATGTTTCCACCCACTACTGTCTTGTTACACTGCATGTATCTGAGTTCTCCTTCTCAATTCATTGGCTACCTCATTCCCCTTACCAAGTGTGTAGACTAGCTCAAAGTAAAATTAATGTAGGTACTCCACCCACCTTCACTGCCTAAAATTCATATCATGTTGTGTAAAGATATACTTGAGGATTTTGTGGTCTGTGTACACCACAAAACGCTCTCCTAGTAAATAGTTCCTCCAACAGTGAAACGCATGAACAATCGCAGCTAACTCAAGATCATGCATAGGGTAATTCCTCTCATGAGGTCTCAACTGCCAACATCCATATGCCACTACTCGATCTCCCTACATCAGCACTGCCCCCATCCCAATATCTAAAGTTTCACAGTACACTGTGTAGCTCTTTCCCTAATCTAGAAGTATCAGGATTGGTACTAATGTCAGCCTCTCTTTCAGCTCCTGAAAGGCTATCTCACAAGACTCATACCACACAAACTCCACACCCTTCTTATTCAATCATATCAAAAACATTGTTAAGCATGAAAACTTTTGTATAAAATTCATTTAGGAACCAATTATCTCTAAGAAACTTTATATGTCAAAAAAGTTCTTGGGTTTTTCCCAGGAAACTACATCTCTCACCTTCTCTGGTTCTACTAACACTCCTATATCTGAGATTATGTGACCCAAGAAGTGAATCCAATCCATCCAAAAGTGGCACTTTGTGAGATTAACATATAATTAATGTTGTCTCAGTGTATCCAGAATGATCTCAAGATGGTTGGCATGGTCGTGTAGATTGTGAGAATACACCAAGATCTCATCCACGAAAACCACTATAAAATAATCCAAGTAAGGATGGAACACTCAGTTTATCAAATCAACGAAAATTTTTGGCATGTTCATAAGACCGAACGGCATAACCAGATACTCATATAACCCATACCTACTATGAAAGGTTATACGAGGTATGTCTGCAGGTCGAACACACACCTAGTGATATCCTAACCTCAAGTCTATCTTCAAGAACACTCAAGCTCCTCAAAGCTAATCAAACATGTCATCTATCTATGGTAAGGGATATCGGTTTTTAACTATCAGCTAGTTCAGTTTTTGATAATCCATGCATATCCTAATAGTTACATCAAACTTTTTCACAAAAAGGATTGGTGAACCCCATGAAGAAGTATTGGGTCTGATAAACCCCTTCACCTCCAAATCCACTATCGGCCTCTTGAGATCCTGCAACTCCATTGAAGACATCCTATATAGAAGAATGGATATTGGCGTAGCTCCTAGAACTAGCTCGATGTATAAATCCACCTATATCTCAGCTGATAAACCAGAAAAGTCGTTAGGAAAGACTTCCCTAAAGCGCTCAACCACTGGAGGAAATTCAGCCTAACCCACTCCCTGATCATCAAGAAACAAACTAGAAATATGGGTTGTCATCCCTCCAAGCCCACGATGTTCAGGTCCATCTCTTCTTTCTTGGACTTCCCATTCACCCTTTTTAATAAACACTGAACCCTCTAGTGATGTTAAAGACACCATCTGGCGATAGAAATCAATGTACGCTCATTGGCAACGAGCCAGTCCATTTTGAGAATGACAACAAACCCCATCATCTTGATGACATAAAGATCCTAAATGATGTGTCACCCTCTGACCTCAAGGGGATACTCCATGCACTAGAATACATCACCTATTCTAACTCCCAATGGGGTGACTAGCATCAAAAAACCCTCAAAAATAAAAACAACAAGCTCAAGGCTCTTTACCACTCATGAAAAGATAAAGCTGAGAGAGGAACATGTATCGAAAAGAGCAGACATAATAGTAGAATCTTCTAAGATCGTACCTATTATTGTAGATGGTTTGGATCCTGATCTTGTTTGGTCTGTTGCACTGCCTAAGTTTGTCCCATACCATGGATCCGTGACCCTGCCTGGCTACCCTGAGTTGATCCACTCTTCTGCCTCTGAGAACCCGGTGTCTGGCTACCATGGCCATGACTACCACTGCCCTATCCTAACCAGCATGTACTACTCTAACTCCCAGCCTAACATAGAGCTGAAGACCCTACTTCTGAACCTGATGTTAGAGTTGACCCCCTACCACTCTCAGTTGGAGGGAAGGTCTTGAAAAAATGTGGCATGTGCCCCATCCTTCCGCAAGCTTGACACTTGACTGGATCACGGTCGCACTGATTTTTCATGTGGCCTTACCTACCACACTGATGGAAAAACACTAAGATGCCTAGACCCATAGTCTGACTAGCACTCATGTCATAGGAAGCCTCAAAATGGTGCTTCCTTCCTAAAGACATAGATCCATTAGGGCGAGAAATAGCACTCCCCTATTTTATTCCCCCAGCTTCCCTCAGGTTTCACTCTGTAATCAGTGCCTAATTCACAATCTCATTAATAGAAGGAAAGCACATGAGCCTCAACCCAGTTGGTGAGCACTCGCTAGGTGCATCCAAGAGACCCATGATCAAATCTGGGTGGAGGCATATATTTGGGTACTATAGCAGTACTATAGAAGTACTGTAGTAGCACTATAGTAGGCACTGTAGCAGGCACGATTCAGTAATGTAGTAGCTAGAACTATTCATCCATCTGGGCCTTCGGGCCACCGGTTTGGTCCTTGGGTCCTGCAAGTCTTTCGGGCCACCCAAGGCCTTTGGGCCAGTTGATTTTCAAGGCTTTCGGGGCACCTTAAGACCTTAGGGCCACCCCAAGGCCTTCGGGCCACATGAATACAAGCCCAAGACACACTACAAAAAAAAAAGCCCCAGAAGAGGATTCAGAGCAGGTGCACTCACCAGAGCCGAGCCAAATGGGTTGTTAGAATGGGAGGGTATGGCTATGCCATCGATACCATCATGTGCTTGCACGAGAAGCCTAGACAGACGGTCATGCAAAGGTGGAGAGCTACTATCAGGATGTAGATGCTGGGGAGGGGCAGTTCCTTGTAGATAGTCTAGTTGAATTCCCAAAGACCTTTGGGTCATGTAATCTACCAAGCCTATGGGCCATGTAATCTCTGAGTCTACGGGCCTTCTAAGGGTTCCCCCTCATCCCTTGAAAGGGGGGTTATCAAAAAATAAATAAAAATGAAGGACTTTGGGCCATTTAGGCATTAATAGAAAGAAACCTGAACACGTTGACCTGAGATCTAATAGCATGTCTAAGACCTTCCTCAAAGTGCCTCACCCTCGACATCTCATCATAAAGATACTTCAGCGCAAAATGTTGCAGCTCTGTAAAGCATGTCGAGTATTCCATAACTGTCATCGCTCCCTTCTCCAAATGAATGAACTGACTAGCCCGCTCTTCTCATAGAGTCATGGGGTAAAAGTAGTCGTATATGTGGGTTTAGAATTAATCCCAACCCATATTCCACAGTCCATCAGCCTAGTTTAAATCATCGCACCAGCGATTTTCTGCTACACGTAGCATATAAGTCACGAGCTTGGCCCTCTACTTCGGAGGCATCTCTAGATACTCAAATATCGCTAACGTGGTCTCTAGCCACATCTCTTTAGCTTATAGTCCTCCATCACCAAAAAACATAGGAGGATGTTATTACTAGAACACCTATATCAGTTTATCCATAGACAAGCCTAGTTGCAGTGTTCCTTAGAAAGTCTGCATATAGAGAAAGAAACCCTCACAGAATTATGCCTCAGCACCTGTGTCTAGAACAGCATCAGGTGCCGCAGCTGGCACTATAGGAGGATCAAGCGATAGCCTATGGCCCATCATCTCTAAATTATGGTCATCTCCTCCATCGTGGTGTACTATGAGAGGTCATCATGGTGGCATGTCTCTATAATGAAAAAAGCACACCTCAGAAAGGAAAAACATCAATACACAATGCTCAAAAGCGTAGGATAGGTCAAAACCCTCTTAGAAACCAATTAAACCCATAGCATGATCTCAAATCTAGGACTATATAAAGAACAGCCATTGATCCACCAGAAACTATGCCTCTTTCCCACTAAAAAGTCGTGTCTAGGTCAAGTCTCTATTCACCCTTTCAAGTTCCATTTCCATTTCACATTTATTTATTCAAGAAATTTTTACCAAGGGTTTACCAATTTCTGAATCCATGAGGGTCCATAATACCTCATGAACCCAAAACTTGGCTCCCATTCAAACCATACATATAACAAGTTCATTCAAAATTTACATTCCATCAGTGCATGATTTCCCAATTCATAAGGGCCCATACTCCTTATGGATTAAAAGATGATGTCAAACCTTTATCAACTGCACCCAACTAACACAACAATAGGCACATCTATCAAATCAACTATCCCAATAGCATGCAATATCTAATGCATCCTAGATGGCATGACATAATTCATGGAATGTGATTCTAACAAGTGTATATATGATGCATGAGATGGCACACCCTCATATCATCAGGTTGTAACTGAAATAGAACCCCAAAATTGTATCAATAGTAATAGAAAAAATGAATTTTGTCACCCAACGGTGAAATCCAATCAACTATAATAGTCAAAATCCAGAAAATCAGAACTCAATTTGAGGCAATTTGGTTTTTCCCTATATGCGGGGTAGCTACTTCTGGGCACAGTTTATTACCAAATTCCATTTCCTTACTATCCCTTTCTATTGTCAACAAATATTAAGTCAACCTAGAAAAGAAAAACCCCTCTGATACCACTTTGAAATGTCTTGAACCCGGATGCCACCTGAAATGGTGCCCCAAGCCCAGTTGGTCACAAGGCCTCAAGCGCATCTCCCCAAATGCCAGAGGCTACCGACTAGCAGTGAGGGCCTAGGTGATTTAGTGGGAAGATTATTCCCTCATTACCAGTGTATCACAGTGGAAGTCAATGCATAGTAAATAGCAGATGTGAATAAATAAGAATTCAACTAAAGATAAGGCATGACAGTAACACATATCAATAGCAAGAAGTGCCTCATATACAAAATGATGCGGATGGTACAAGTATTTAAAAAGCATCCAGAATAGTACATGGAAATACAGTATAATACAAGTATCCCAAAAAGAACAAAAGACCAAAAAGGCATCCCAGCATTGCAAGACATAGCTTGGTCCTATGCTCCCCTGCTCCAATGCCACAATCAATAACCTATGCTAGGGCACTTTCCCCTATCATCACCTGCAACCATATAATCTGTTTGGTTCCCCAAGGAGGCCCAAATGGGGTGTGAGACAACCATACCAGTGGAAAACCACCCAAATCTATATAGTTCTAACGGCAATTTGAAAAGTTCTAGCAAGTGTAAATAACTAGTAAGTACGTGCATATCCCATGTAAAAAGTCTACTATAAAGTAAAACTAAACAGCCCCCAAGGCTACCTGTAAAAGAGAGTCAACTCCTAATAAGGCAACTATAACCAAGTAAACAAGTAAGCCACACAGCCACGTCATACATCCATCTGTATCCTATAACCAAAGTCATGTTGTATAGAGTAGTCAAGTATCCCACAGCCACGATGTATATTGAAGTATAGATCATAAGGGCTGGATCAAAGGTGTCAGTAGACCAAGTCATCCAAGTAATTAATATCTAGAACACTGAGGGCTAGATCCAAGGAGCATGTCCAAGGCATACCATCGAGTCCCATGGGCATCCCTGGTGGAAACTCAGCTAGGCACTGGTTGGGATCCTAGGATAATGGAAATATAAAGTCCTACGCGAGCCCAAGAAAGTCAGATCCTACAGGGTAGCAAGGCCTCTGGCATCCCATGGAATCAAGACTCAAGGGGAAGATTCAACCCAAGGCATCCACTACAATGTTCTAGATCCAAGGAGAGCATTCCAAGGCATCTATCAAACCATTCAAACAAGCATTCAAAATCAAACATTCATAAATATGTGAGTATACTCACTCACATAAATGACCACAATCCATGAGTATACCCACTCATGAAAACCATTTATCATTTACCAAGCATATGGGCCTACCCTCCCATATAATCCACTTACATGCCATTCATCATTTATATATAGGTATACCCACCCATATAAACACATTTCATTTAAGCCAAGATATCAAAATAGATATGGCGTCATAAGATATCAATATATAAGGAGGCAGTACACCTCCTAAGAAATCTACAAAAGATATCAAGTCATTTAAGGGCTTACTATAAGTAGGAAAGCACAACAACACACCCCTTGGGTGGTTTAAACAGACATAAACAATCTAAACCCAAAAGGAACACCCCATGGGTGACCTTGAAACGATCAACAGGTGGCAAGGAACCTAAACGGAACCCATGGTCAACCTCACTAAGTCCAACTATAGCTACTAAAATCTACTCTCTCAAAGACGATACCTCGTCAAAAAATCGGACAAAAGGTATATCATCTAAACGCCCGAAAAACACCTATAAATGTCAAAAGAAAGTATAGACCACCTACCTTGCCTCGGTAGTAGACATCTCATCCAGTATCGTGTTCTGATTCATCCTGAATTGGAAGAAATCTGAAGAACGGACGAAGAACAGAATATTAGGGCATGTGAGCCTAAATCCAAATAGTGTAGTCGTTGTTCTGAACAACAAAGAATGGCTAAAAAGTAATGTAGGCCTTACCATTGCGGCTCTATAGAGATGATCAACAATCAAAATAGAGGTCAAATGGAAGATTAGGCTCAAATCCTATCTTATACACCCCCAAGGGAGAGCTATGGAGGTCTCCTGTGCATGGAAGAGAGAAAATCTGAAATGGTCTTAAAAAGAGAAATTATTTTTAATTTAAAATTTAAAAAAAACACCCATCAAGGGTTGCACGGTTTACCCACACGGTTTCCCAAACCGTAGAAAAATTGTGCACACCCCTCTACCGAAGAGTGCCACCTCACATAGTTACCCTCCACGGTTTGAATAACTATGTTGAATACTCTTCCCAAAACTTTTAATTTTTCAGAACCCTGCCACAGTTTATATAAATCGTGTGCAAGTCGTGCACAAACCATGCGCCAGGTCAAATTCATCCCAAAACCTGGTTCTGGCCTCCGAACAAGCCCCGGACACCTCCAAAACACCCATGATCAAGATAATAATTCATATAAGGCCATAAAAAGGCAATTAAACTGGAAATAAAAGGATTTTTACCTTATACAAAAACCTAGTTTCTTACAAAAAATTAATTTAATTTTTATTATTCCTTATAAAATTCATTTATTTTAGAATATTTCTATAATAAATTTGTCTTATTTGTTGTTGTAAAATCCCATAGGGGGTTCTGAACTCTTCTGATGAAGTTACATATTAAGAATTCTTAGGGGAAAATAAATCCCCACTCACCACTTAGTTATGCACGCATTATAAATTAGGAAACGTGGACTACTTTAATCAATCGTCACAATGAGAAATCATTTCAGGTTCATTGTAGTTGATAATATATTATTTGAAATTATTTATTTTTATCTAACTTGATTCAAAATTGTTAATTTATGAAACATCAAAAGAGTGTTGAAAATAAAGAATGTACATCAAAACCAACATACCCCTATCACAAAGGAAGGATAGGGTACGCTTCATTAGAGAATAAATTGGTATGTATTTTAAATCAAAAATAAAAGTTTAATTATGTGATATGAAAAAAAATATGTTCCTTTATTTATATGAAGATTTATGAATCAAAATCTTAAGCCACTTCCATCCAACATTATGTTCTATGGAATGAGGCTCATATAAATAAGGACAGTAAACTATTTGATAAAAAATATAGCATGGGATGCATGTGTAATTATGTCATAATTGTAATTACTTATGATTTATAACAATATTACAAAAAATTATATTTTTATGTTCACATTTTTTATATGGTTTAGACATAAGAATTGAAAATGACTGTACCAGAAGAAAAGCTATGTTCAGTAGCTTTGAAGCGGCCTAAACAATATAGTTGAATTAGAGGATTAGGTTTTTGAGTCTCTCCTCGAAAATATTTCAAGAAGATAAAACCAAATGAAGATACATATAATGTGGTGAGATGATTTAAGACACAAATAAACTCACTACAAGATATTATTTTTTGGTCTAGTTTGGAAAACAAATGTATAAGAAAGGGTCAAAATGAACAAGTGGTGGAGCAAAGATCCGCACATGAACCAAATGATCCCACTAGCTCTGAAGCTAGTCATTCCCTATAACTTCATACCTTACCCTGGGTAATCAATTTCTTCATTACTCTTTCTCCTAAATGTGAATAAAACAACTTTTTATAACTTTATATTACTAAAATTCTACAGGATATAGTTACATGTGATTTTTATCTGTCAACACCCACATATCGTCGTGTTGCGATGGGTACAGTGTATAATATCCCAAGAGATCAGGTACAAAATCAAGACCTTCCAAAAGATCACATGATATTGGGGATTGAGGTAGCTTATGATCTAACTACTGAGTTCCATGTTCCAATTGATGGTCTAGATGTTACAACAGTCAAAGATGCTATTGCAGATTTCATAGCATGGTCTTCTAATCTTATAAAGATACATGTGGTACATATTTGAAAAAAAATCATATGAAATAAATGTAATATTTGATGATAAAAGTTCTAAAGTGAGGTTTGATATTATATATGGAAAACGTGGTAGAGAAATAGAAGGTTGAATCAATAAAATCTAGTGAATTGATCAAGAAAACAAAACGCCCTCTTGAGAGTACCTTCTCCTTTCCAGTTCTACAGAAACATTTATTTTCATTAAAAATTCATGGAGATACAACATTTAAAGATAAAACTTTGTATTACATTTAATATGAAGAAAAAATATATGGATATTCCTTCATAGACGTAATTGGTCTCGAGAATCTAAATGAGATTCTCAAGCATGAATGGCTAGGCATCTCAGTTGTGAATATATACATAAGGTACATTTTCATAACACACCCATACATATTGTGAGCTGATATTTTTATTAAATTTAACAACTATTCATATTTTATATAGGAGTATATATAAAAACTATATAAATTTAAGATCTTGCAAAGCATGATTTGTATTGATTAATCCATGTATCATTTCTATGCGAGAACTTACTTTGAATGAGGAATCAATTAAGAAGAAAAAAGATGAGTTACTCGAAGAATTTAATAAAAAACATCAGAAGAAAGACTCTTTTTATGCCTATAATGAAAATGTAAAACTATTCGATTTAATCACATAAAATATATTTTTAATTTTTGTA
Organism: Viscum album; assembly: GCA_963277665.1. Lineage (NCBI taxonomy): Eukaryota > Viridiplantae > Streptophyta > Magnoliopsida > Santalales > Viscaceae > Viscum > Viscum album. The sequence continues at coordinate 1,619,331,884 of OY728123.1, forward strand.
TTACTTTATTATTTTTGTTTTTTTCGGATGCACTGGATGCTGATAGTAGTCAATATAGAAACCCAAATATATTTTTTTGTATCTAATGCATGGATATGAAAGAAACTGACCACATATTATGTGTATTGTGAATATGTAATATACCAAAATCAATATTTTATAGATAAACTTATAATTATATGTTCAGTCTTTTTTTAACAAGAATTTTGTTATGATTGGGTAGTCTCTCAATACAAGCTAGAACATGGCATAAAGTTGGTGTCTAAAGGGATAAAGATCATAGATTACAACAAATGGAAACAAATTAAAGTACATATAGAAATATTTAACTATCAAAACATTTCAAAACAATTTAATTTTTTTGGTCAATGTTTCTATAGTGTATGAAATAAGATAATGACATCGATTGTGTGTATTATGTTTTAAAATTTATGAGATAAATCATAAATCATGAAAAGACCAGCATCCCCCAATAAGTAATTTTTTAAGGTAATTACTATTTCATTAAATATATTTGATAATAATTTGTTTGTCTATATTTTCTCAGTACTATCAAGATTATTGAAAACATAGTTACTCAAAATAAGAAATCAATTTTTTTATAGATGAGTGTGTAGAATACATTTTGTTAGAATGTATTCAAACAAAAAAATTAGGTGATTACCTGCTATGTTTCTGATCTAGTATGAGTTATGAACATCAAAATATATTTGGGGTGTAAAGTATTAGTGTCAAAATGATTATATATTATTTTTTATTTATTTATCAAGGATAATTATAATAGAGGAAGTCAATTTGTTTAAAAGGGATGACCTATGAACAATACAATTATTGGTTAATTGTGGATATGGAGGTGGAGGTGGAGGAAAAGGTGGAGATAAATTCAAAGGTGGAGGCAAAGGCAGAGGCAGAGGCAGAGTCGGAGGTAGAGTCAGAGCCAGAGACTGATGTGGAGGAGGAGGAAGAGGTGAAGACTGATGTGGAGACTGAGGTAGATGAGGATAAGAATCAATGGCTTCAAAATAATAAAATTGTTGGGAAATGAATTAGAATGAGGATCGTATCATGATTGTGTTTGAGAAAAATTGTTTAAAAGTGCACACAACACATTTCACTTAAGATAAGAGCCACTGTGAAAGTGTTTCAAGTGACATATTAAATTAATGCTTTTCACCACTTGTTTAAGTGATTTTATATAAGGTAGTAATCCACATGTAAGATCGTTCTATGTTGCAAGATTCAATTTCGCCACTAGTGTTATTGAATCAACATTTGTACAACTCCCAATCATCAAACATGTATATAATCCTACTTAAATGTTTGAATAAATATGTGTGTAATCAACCACCAAAGTTGGCAAGTGTATGGATGAACTATTGGAGGAAAACCAGCATTGATATATTATGGTCATCGATGAGGGATGGTGTCAAAGTGTTTGTTATCAGTTTAAAATTGACATTTTAATACAAAAAAGTGTCACACACTAAAAACCAAGAAAACATTCTTGGATTTTCTTGATAAATTGGGACAATGAATCATAATTAATTTGTGATTTGTATGAATCAGTCTCATATCAAACCCACACACAATGACACTTGTATATCTCAAAGGTTCTGTTTCCAGTTTAAAATAATATTTATGTAAAAAACATAAGTGGTGTACTCAAAACTGATGGAACATGTTTTAATTGTTTTGATACTTTAGGAAAATAATCTAAAAGTCATTCGGGACATGTAGTAATAATACACACCGCAATTTGATGCATGATGTGACCATTATGACTCAAAGTACATGTTTTTATTCAAATTTACCATTAATTTTAGTGAAAAAACAACTGACATACTCAAAACTGAGCAAATGCATTCAAATTATCTTGGTAATTTAGTAAAATGATTCATAAGTCATTTGTGACATGTAGGAATTAGACACACCTAAATCCGATGCACTATGTGAGCTTTATGACTCCATGTGTCTATTATCAGTTTAAATTGACACTTTAATACAAAAAAGTGCCACACACTGAAAACAAAGCAAACTTGCTCGAATTATCTTGATAATTTGAGACAATGATTCATAATTTATTTCTGACATGTACAAATCAGTATCATGTAAAACTCACACATGATGCCACTTGTATGGATCAAAGTGTGTGTTTCCAGTATAAAATTACATTTTAGTAAAAAAAAGTAACATACTCAAAACATAGGAAATGCATTTTTATTATTTTGATACTTTAGGAAAATGATCCATGAGTCATTTGGGATGTGTAATAATTAGATGCACATCTATCCAATGCACGGTGTGACTGGTATGACTCCAAGTGTGTCTTTTTATTCAAAACTAACATTAATTTTAAGTAAAAAAACAACTGACATGATCAAAATTGAGAAAATGCATTTATATTATTTTGGTAGTTTAGGAAAATGATCCATAAGTCAATTTTTTATGTGTAAGAATTAGTCATGCCTCAATTTGACTAAAGGTTTTATTGGTATGACTCCAAGTGTGTCTTTTTATTCAAAATTTACATTAATTTGAGTAAAAAACAACTGACATACTCTATAATAGTATTTTTTTTCTTGTATTTTTATTAGAAATTTTATTTCATTAAAATTCAGTATTTGTATATTATTTTGGTAATTTATATTATTGTTTTGGGTGATGCAGTGTGTTGTTATAGCACACTGCACTTGTTTCTGGTGATGTAGTGTGTTGTATCATCAAACTGAAATTTTTAACTTTATCAGCACTACAAAATAAGCTGATAAAGATAGCATTTTTCAATGCTTATATAAGAACTGATAAAGGAATCCTTTATCAGGGCTTTTTAAAGTGCCAATAAATGGTATCTTTATCAGTTCTATTTAAAGCGCCGATAAAGGTATCTTTATCAATGCTTCTAAAAGTGTTGATAAAGGGTCTCTTTGTTAGTGCTAAATAAAAGCATCAATAAATGGGGTCTTTTATTAGTGCTTTTATCTACACTGATAAAATCCTTGTCCTTTTAACCACACTAAGTTAGTTAGCACTATTTAAGAACTAAAAAAGGTTGATTTTAGCATTGTTAAATGGGTGTTTTGTACTAGTGTTGTAACTCAACCTCCTCAGGCTGAAAATCATGAGATGGGTCTGAATAATAGCAGCATAACTGAGATACATGGAAGATATCGTACATTGACCGGTACCTCTGAGGTAACTATAACTGATAGGATAGTGTCCCGACTTTCCCCATAATATTGAACAACCATGCATAACGTGGTGAAAGCATACCCTATCTCCCAATACTTCTATGCCCTATCCTTAGTGAAACACATAAGAAAATCCAACCCCCAACCTGAAACTCTAGAGGTCATCTGCGGTGATCGGTGTAAGATTTCTATCAAGACTGTGCAGTAACCATTTTCTTCTAAATCAACTAAACCTACTCTATGGTCTCCTAAACAAGAAGAGGTCCAAACATAGTAGACTCTCATACCTCTAACCAAAATAGGGGTGATCAACATGTCCTACCATACAAAACATTATAGGGAGACCTCTGAATAGTATCCTGAAATCTATTGTTGTAGGTAAATTCAAGCAGGGGTACGTGCCTCTCCAAAGATACACTAAAATCCAGGACGCATGCCATAGCATGTACTCAAGCACCTAAAGCGTTTACTTTGAATGGATGTCTATCTAGGGGTGGTATGTTGTGCTCAAAATCACCAGCATACAAAACACCCTCAATATCCCTTTCCATAACCATGAAGTAAACTGGGAATCCCCACCTAAAACAATAGTATGTAGGACCCCTTGAAGTTATACTATCTTGTAGATATATATCCAATCAATCTTATCCACACTAAATGTTTCCTTGGTTGGAAGTAAATGTGCAACCTTCGTGATCCTATCAAAAACAACCCAAATGGCATCATTTCCTTGAGGTGACCTTGGTAAACCAGTCACAAAATCCATCACGATGTCATCCCATTTCTACTTGGTAATGGGAATCTGTTGCAAAAGTATGGCTAGTCATTGTTCAGGATTCACCTACTGAAAGGTGTAACATATCATGAAAAAACTAGATACAGCTCTTTTCATACCTAGACACTAGTGTGGGAAAAGTAAATCTCAATACATCTTAGTGATTCCAGGGTGCACTACCCAAGATAAATCATGAAAGTTTTTTATGAACTCCTCATGCATGTCTGAAGAAACCCATACGTGGCCATGTGCTCATAGAATCTCATCCTCACCTACGATCCTACCAGGAGGAGGGTCCTCACCTGCCACACCATACCATAGGACTTGGCCCTTAGAATCTGATATCTACCTCATACTTACTCTATCCATAAGGGTAAAGGTAATAGAAGAGGCTGATATAAAAGTTTTCCACTAACTATCCTAAACCTCAAAGTGTATCTCAAAGAGCAAATCTATAATCTACCACTCATTACTAGACTTCTGAACTAACTATATATGAGTCCTCCTACTCATTGCATCGGCCACCACATTACCTTTAACAGGTGTGTAGAAAAGTTCGAACTCGAAATACTATAGGTATTAAAACCACCTTCTCTACCTCATATTCTTATCACGCTGTGTAAATATGTAATTGATTATTTTTTTAGTCAGTGTACACTAAAAAATGCTCTCTAAGTAATTATTGTATCCAATAGCGCAATGCGTGAACAACCAAAGCTAACTTGAGATCGTGCATTGGGTAATTCCTATCATGTGTCCTCAACTTTCAAGTCCCATATGCCTTAAATCTATCACTATGTATAAGAACAGATCTTATCCTACTATTAGCTGCATCATAGTAAACAGTTTAACTTCTTCCTTTCTCTAGAAAAACCAGTATCGGTGCTGAAGTCAATTTCCCTTTCAGATCCTAAAAGGTTTTCTCATGGTAATATGACCATATAAACTTCACACCCTTCTTAGTTAAGCCCATAATAGGTGATTCTAAGGATGATAAGTCATATATAAAATTCCATTAATATCCATCCATCCCCAATAAACTCTGTATCTCAAAGAAGTTCTTGGGCTGATCCCAGGAAACTATAGCTCTCACCTTATCTAGGTCAACTGATACTCCTATATCTGAGAAAATGTAACCCAAGAAGTGAATCTCATCCATACAGAAGTGTAACTTGGTGATCTTATAATATAAATGATAATATCTCAGTTTATCCAATTTGATCTCAAGATGTTTGGCATTGTCATTTCAATTGGTAGAATACAAAAAATATCATCCATGAATACCATGACAAATAAATCCAGATAAGGATAGAAAAATCGATTCATTTGTGCCATCAAAATCACTAGTGTGTTCATGAGGCCGAATGGCATAACCAAATACTCTTATATACCATACCTATGATGAAAATATATGCAGGTTATGTCTGATGGTCTAACACATGCCTGATGATAACAAGATCTCAGATAAATTTTCTAGAAAACCCAAGCTCCGTGGAGCTAGTCTAAGAGATCATCCATTCATGGAAGAGGATATCAATTCTTAATCATCATATAATTAAATTTTTAGTAATCCACACATATCCTAAGGTCACAATCCACATTTTTTTCAAAAAAGGATTGGAGAACCTCATGGATAAGTATTGGGTTGGATAAATCCTTTTGCCTTTAAATCCTCTAACTTCCACTTGGGATCATATATATCAGTAGTAGTTTTCCTATATGGAAGAATGGATACCAGTGTAGTTCTTGATACTAGCTTGATAGATAAATATACCTCTCTCACTAGAGGTAATCATAAAAATTCATCCAGTAAAACATCCCACAAATGATCAACCAGTGGAGGGAAATCTATTTGACGTGTTCCCTGATCATCTGAATATAAACTCACAATTTGGGTTGTCATCCCACCCATCCCATGATTATAAGGTCCCGTTCAGCTCTCCTGGAAATCCCATTCACCCTTGTGATTAAACTCTTCAACCTTTGGTGACATGAAACTCACCTTTCGATGATAGAAATCAACAAAATCATAAAATAGAACCAACCAGTCCATCCCAAGGATGATTTCAAAACCTATCATATTAAGTAAAAAGAGGTCTCATATAAAGTGACACCGGCCAATATCAAGGGGCACTCCAAGAACTAAAATTCAACCTCGGCTCTATTTCCCATTAGAGTGTCAAGTATCAAAAGGCTATGAAAAAAACTGTTTTCTAAGCCCAAGTTTCACCACAATGGGCATAGATATAAAGCTATGAGAATCCCCTATATTGAAAAGAGTAAAAGTTAAAGTATAAGTTACTATAATTGTACATATTATAGTATAAGGTCTGGGGTTCTGCTTCTTAGGTGTTATTTGTACAATATATATCCAGCTTGATCTATTTCCATGTGATGTTTCCAAGCTACCCTAACTAGATCCACTTTTTTTTACTAAAAATTTAGGGTCTGAATACCATGGACACAACCACCACCTCATCCTAATCAGATAGCTACACTCTGGATTCTTGCTTGATAAGAATATATTGACCCTACTTCTACATATGGAGTCAGTGTAGTTCCTCTATCACTAGTTGTTATGGGAAAGGTCCTGCAGAAGCATTGTAGATGGATAATCTTATAGTAGGATCAGCACTCGACTAGGTCTCTCATGCACTGAGGCCTCGTATGTCCAAGTCTACTGCATTGTTGTCACCTCACCGGGCTACCTGAGGAAATGTTATAGCTTATAATGTCACCAGGTGGAAGATCCAGATGACACTTACTACTACCAGTTGATGTAGCACAAGATATCGATGTCAAACCACACCATATCACATCTCTAGCCACTCTCAGGTTATGCTATGTGATAAGCACCTGATTCACTATTCCAAAAATGGTAGTCATCCAGAAAAAATTCACATGTGATCGGATGTCATACATGAGACCATCCTTGAATATCTTAGATTTAGACAAATCATAACCCATTAGAATAGGTGAAAATCATTAGATATCAGTAAAACGGGCAGAATAATCCATAACTAATAATGTGATCTTATCCAAGTTCATGAACTCTCAAGATCTATTGGCCCTCAACGTCTCAGGATAGAAGTAATTATAAAAGACCATGTAAAATAACTCAAATCCATCTACGGATGATGATCCTTTTGAGAAATTAAAACTCATCATGTCTTAGTGGAATCATGTCGCATATATGCATAGAGCTTTACTCTCCTCTCAGGAGGTGTCTAAAGATGTTCAGAGATAGATAGCATAGCCTCTATACATGAATTTATAGCATGTGGTCTATCATCCCCCAAAAACATGGGTATATGCTCCTTCTGGAACTCACACATCAACTCTTCCATAGTTGGGGCAGGTTTCAGTGCTCCCTAGACATTTTTCATGAACCACATAAAGATTTTATACAACTATGACCTGGAACCTGTGTCTAGTACAACTACTATTGTCACACAGCTGGCACAACTGGATGATCCACCAGTATCCCATGGCCCATCGCCTCTAAAGTGAGTTCATCACCACCTTCTTAGTTTACAAATGGAGGTCATCATGGTGGCATGCCTCTATATTTCCAAACACACACTTTAGATCAAGATCAATATCAAATTTTTCGCCTAAAAATTAAAATATTTAAATAGGATAGGTATAATAATTCCTATATAAGAACACACCCCTCTTCCTGCTCCTTGATTCAAGTCTAGGTAACATACAAATCGTATAAAAACAAGAGATACTGCCTAATTCCCAATACTAAGTTTAGGTTTGGGTTAATCTCTCTGATATAACGATTTCATTTTCCATTTTAATTTTCATTTCATTTAAATTATATGAAAATTAATTTTTAAATGGTTGAACCATACGGTTCCCCAAATTTAAATCTATAAGGGACCATACTCCTTAGGAACCAAAATATGGAATCCATTAATTAAAACTATAACATGTTTTAGTCTATGTGACTCATGGTCCATGACTCAACATGCCACAATTGGATTATTATGGGTTTTTTTAGCCAAATCAAGAAAACACTACTTAGGTACAACAGGCACTCTAAGTACCAACCATGTTTCCTCATTCCATACAAAAATATATATCACACAGTGGGTATATCAATCATTGAACCAATCACCATAGCATGTAATCAAATAATTCATCCTATATGTCATGGAATAATGCATGGCATGTTAATTATAACAGGTTCCTAAAATGATGCATGAGATGGCACACCCTCATCTCATCAGGTTATAACATAGTGAAACCTAAAATCATATCAATAATAACACCATAATTTAATTGAATCACCCAAAAATGGAATAAAATAAACTGTAATATAAAAAATACATAAAATAACAATTTCATTCAAGGAAGTCGGGATTTTTCCTTTATGTGAGGTAGTTAATCCCAGGGTTATCTCATTACCAAACTCTTGTTCCTTTTTATCCATGTCTATTGTTTCCAAATAATAAATCAAACAAAAAAAATAAGGCATAGATACCACTTTGTAATGTCTTGGGCCCGGATTCCACTGAAAGGTTCCCCAAGCCTAGTTGGCCACATGGCCACAAGTGCATCTCCCCAAATTCCAAAGTATGCTGACTAGTAGAGAGGGTCTAAATGTGTTAGTGTAGAGAATATTTCTTCATTACCAGAGTAACACAGTGGAAATACAATAACAGATAATTAGAAAAAGTAGTAAAACAATCAGATAGATAAATGAACAATATTGGAAAATACAATAAATCTATAAGTAACCTCATATATAGATAATGATGATGATACATGTCACATGTCTTTATAAAGTATCCAAAACAGGTATAAATGGCAGGTGTAAAATACCTGTAATAAAAATAAAAAAGACCAAAAACTATCCATCTAGCATCACGTGCCTTAGCTCTATCTTATGCTCCCATGCTCCTAACAATATTTGGAACATGTATCAAGTAAAATTCCCTTGTCCATACCTACAATCATATAGTTTGTTCAGGTACATAGAGGTTTCCCAAACAGGGTGTGAGAACAAATCCCAATAGGCTACCACCCAAGGTCTAATGTCATCTAGTCAGTGAGTAAATATGACAACAACAATGTGTAGGAAGTGATGTAATATACAAGGAATTACTAAAATTAAAAATCTTATACATTATAAGTTCTCATTTAATAACTAATTCATTTCATAAATTTCATTTAGAAAGTAATTATCTGAATTAACAGTCAAGATTGTGTCATTTTATAATCATGTTTACTTAATCAAGAAATACCATTTAATAAGTAAGTCTTGATACCTGGAACATAGACCAGTGTCCCCCATATAGATATATTATCTGGGATTCCTAATAAGGGGATCATTATAGTATGAGGCAAAGATCGAATTCAAGATTTTGTTTTGTCTTGGAAGATGCATCATACAAATCATTTCATTAATTAATCATTTCAGAAACAGAGTCCATCCTTAGAATTACTAATTTGGAATCCAGGTATCACTCCAGGAATTTCATAAACCAAGCACCTTACAATACCTTATATAGAGATCCTTATAAGAACCCGGTATTGCTCTAGGTGAGGTATAACATCTCTACCATTTGAGTTCATCCTTAGTAATCTACTAAGGAAGCCCAAGTATCACCCATGGAATATATGATCGATTTCCCTTGATTCTGTCATGGAAAATCCATAAGGAGTCCAAGTATCACTATGCATATAAAATTCAACCCCCACGAGTCCATCCCTATAAGTCCTCTAAAGATTCTAAGTGTCACTCAAGCATAATCAAGGTAGAAGACAACAGAGTCCATCCATGGTATTCATCTAAGAACCCATGTGTCACTTAAGGAATATATCAAACAATCATTCAATCAAGATCATTTAATTATACCAAGGTTCATCACCATATTCAATTCAATTTAAACTCACCTCAGGAGGTGGCACAAGGGATGGATAAGCTTAGAAGTATTGCCTCTTAATTACTCACATGGGTATTTCATTTTAAAAGGTCAACTCAGGCTTAATAATCCATTACATGGAATGGGATAAGGTTCATTTTCATTCATTCTATCCCATCACTAAATTCAATTGACAATTAATTTTATAATTTACAATTCATTATTAAACATCTCATGGAAAGGGGTAAAGGGAACACCTAAAAGGTATCCAAATTCATATGCCATCATAATGGACCATTTTTTTAACAACCCACACAAGGGGGTGGCTCCAATTCGAGGTTCTTAAGAATTTTACAATTATCAATGGGTATAATTAAATTATTAGGCTATACCTATCATTTCAATTCATGGATTGAAATATATTTCAAGGGTGATTCTCCTAGAATTAGACACGTGGAATAATTTCACATATGTAAACACTTCAACTTTCAAGGAAAGGCATGAGGCCACCTACCATATATCTTTAGTGGATATCTCTTCTATTATCAGCTCCTGATTTGACTCATATTGGGATAAAAATGAAGAACATAGAAAGACCCTAAAAATAGGGAAAATTAGCTTGCACCTAAATGGAATAGTTGATACCAAACCAAACAAGGAATGGTATAAACGGAATTTAGATATTATTGGCACGGATCCAATGATATGAATGAATCTTGATTCTAAGATCAGACAAATAATATCTCTCAATTCCTAAAATAGTCATCAAATAAGGCTTCCAAAATATAGATTTTTTGTGCAGGAGGAGAAATAGTGAATTGGGTTTGATATAAGAATTAAATGGGGTAAAAAATATAAATTCACTAAAATTATTGTGTTGTATGGTTTGGCCGCATTGTTGGTCCACCCATGCAATAATCATGCACCCTTTGTTATATGAAGGGCCACACTGCATGGTTTACATGCACGGTTTGACTAACCATGCAAAAACCGTACAAAGTTCCTCTGTAAAAATGGAATACATTTTCCCAAGACCATGCAGCCTAAGTCGCATGTTTTTTCTAACTATGGGTCATATAGGACTTCACTATCTAACTTAAAACGGTTAGAAGTATCCATGTATATTTCCCTTCATGGTTTATATTAACCATGTCCTAATCCATTTTCACCCAAAATCTAGGTTTCAGGATCCAGACCAGCCCCGGATACCCCCCCCCCCCCCCGATACCTCCATGACCTAAAAGTAAATTCATATTAGGCCATAATTAAGCATTTAAACTAAGAAATGATGGAAAGAAAAAGGATTTGTACCTCAATAATGAACTGTGTTATTATAATGGATTTAGTAAAATTGGATATGAGAATCGTTAAGGAAGGGTAAACATCACATCTATTCTAAATGATTTTAAAACCATCCTTATTGGAGAAAAGAAAAAGTTCTAAGATTTATGATAATAATATTTAAAAGAAAATTGAATTCATGAATGATGGGAAGTTGGTATAATTAATCTATGAAGATGGTATATTGAAATTTAGAAATCTTTTATATGTTATATCCATGAATGAGATAAAAAGGGAATTATTAGATGAAACTTAAATCTCAAATTTCTCTATTGACCATGGTAGCACCAAAATGTATCAGGATTTGATGAAAAAATTTTAGTGGAGTAATATAAAATATAAAATAGTAGTATATGTATCAAGATATTTAGTTTTTTAATATGTAAAGGCTAAGAGACAACATCCTAAAGGATTCATGCAACTTCTACCAATTCTTGTGTGTAAATGGAATGATACTACTATGTAATTTATCACTGGATTGCAAAAAAAATTAGAAATAATGATTCCATATGGGTTATTATTGATTATATTACCAAATCTACACATTTCCTCACTATAAGGGAAGATCTAATAATTGAGTGCCTCATACATCTCTATATTAACAATGTTGTGAGAATTCATGGTGCACCTATTTTGATTTTATATGATCAGGACCCACGGTTAATATTAAAATTTCAGGAAGAGTCTTCAGAAGGATCTTGACACTAAGCTATGTTTGATCACTTATTATCATCCTCAAATATATGGACAGTCTAAAAGGAATATCAAACATTAGAAGACATGTTAATGTCATTATCACTTGACTTTCTTGGTGTGTGGGATTAGAATTTACCTTTTTGGGGATTTTTAGATAATAATAGGTTCCATTCAAGCATTAAAATAACATTATATGAATAATTGTATGGGAAAGTATTTCATACACCAACTTATTGGGCTAAAGTTGGTGAAAGGAATATTTTGGGCCCAGAACTTTTTGAGGATACAATGGTAAAAAATAGAATTATTCAAAATCATATTAAGGAAACTCAAAGTAGAAAAAAGTGCTATATCGATAAAAAATAAGGATTTAGAATTTCATGTGGGATATTAGGTTTTATTGAAGTTATATTCATGGAAGGGTGTTATAATGTTTGATAATAAAGGTAAACTATGTCCTAGGTACACCAAGTCTTTTGAAATTCTAGAAAGAATTGATGATGTATCTTACTATTTAGAAATTCTGCCTTGCCTATTTAAAGTTCATGATGTGTTCCATATTTATTTATTGATGAAGTGAATATTAGTACCAACACATGTTCTCACATCCAAGGAAACATAATTAGAATTTTTTTATCTTACTGTTAAGGTCCTATCAATATTATTGACATTGGAGAACAAGTGCTGCAGAATTACATGACTTGATTAGTGAAGGTGCTTCATAGAAATAAAAAAATAGAAGAGGAAATGTGGGAACCTAAAGAAATTATGATTAATAAATACCCAAATTTTTTATGAGGTGAATTTTTTAAATTTTATAGGATGAAAGTTTTTAATGAGGGAATAATGTAACACTTGAGTTTCAATTATTGTAAGTAATCTTTTCTTTCTGAAGAAACTATATCATAATGCACATAGCTGTATTAAAGAATATGATTAAAACCTATATTCAAAAATTTTATAAATTTAATTTTAATAAATTAAATTAATTTTTGAATTCATCACATCAAAATTATCTTATGGTAATTTTTTTTCTGAAATAGTTTATTTTTTGGGTGAATAGTGAAAAAATACTGATTTTACAAATACTTTTACATTTTTTGAAAATATAATTATATAATAATGACTTTAAATTTTATGAAAGCTATTTTATATAAAAAATATATATTTAATAATTAATATTATTCATATAAATTTTAGTTTTGAACTTGAAATATATGCTTAACATTTTAAAATTTTAAGTAATATTTTTGTTCAAATAAAAATTGTTTCCTGTTATTTTCTCTTAATCAAGTATTTATGAGGTTACTTTAGGTTTTGGTTTTATTTTAAATAAAAATATGTCTCATTTTATTTAAAAATATAATTAATTCTATTATAATCAGCATTATATATACTTTATGTTTATGTAAAATCATTTTTTTCTTAAAACAAACATTTTTTCAAAACAGTTTTCGTTGCATTTTAAAAACATATATTAAAAGTAAATTTTACCAATGATAAAAATTTAATATTCTAAAATGGATTCCATATTTTTAATTATCATAAATAATATTATTAAATAAGTTCAATTTAATTTTTGGTTATAATGAATAGTGACCAAGGTAAATACTTATCATTTCAGTTTAAGGAAAAATGAGTTTAAAGGTTTAAAAAAAGAGATAAGGATTCAAGATAACACAAAAACTCATTAATAGACCTTTTTGGTTCTTAAACATCATTAAATTTTAATATATAAAATTTTCATCCAATTTACTTGAGTAAAACATATATTTTATAATTAATTTTCTAATATTTACAAGTTTACCACCCACCTCACTTATTAAAGAGAACCCCATATCCTATATTATACACACTAATTTATAATATTTTATTAATAAATACCCACCCAAATACCTTTCCTACATCCATTACATAATTCTAGATTTCATAGTCTCACAAAAAGACCACTTCAAGAAGTATTAACGTGTAGTACAAATGAGGTTACCAAAAGAAGAGGTGTATGTTATTAATAATATTTTTCAATTTCCTTTATTCTTAAACTTCCTAAAAATATTTAATAACCATATTTAAATAATTAAATTAGTATATTAACCATATTTATATTTTTTTTATATTAATGTTACATCCATTTTCTATCCCATTTTATCCTATTGAAAATGAAAACATTGCTTGTGCACACGCACGACATATCCTCTCCACGTAATTGTGTAATTTGTTTTTCATCACCGATTTACTTGGATTGTTATAAAGATAGAATTAATAAATATAAATTTTATTTATTATATAATTATGATTCTTTAAATATAATATATCATCTACCTTCGTATCCTTCCATTCATTGTAAAATGATAATGTCGTTCGTGTGTACGTGTGGACTACCACCTCCACGAAGCAATGTGATTCATTTTTCTACTACCACTAAGCCTGAATGATTCTAAACTTTTATATAATAAATAAAAAATATATTCATGGGATTATTAAAATTATATATATTACATAATCAGTTCTTAAATCTTTTAACCATGTATAATATACCGAAGTAATTTTTGAGAAATTTATCGAACAACCTTAATGGTCAACATAAGCAGGAGCTATTCAATGAATGAAATTAAAATGATTATAAAAGGAAATAAAAAATTAAATATAGATGAAAATGGTTCATAAAAAAGTATTTAATAAATTTAAATTCATTATACATGAGGATCAAACATGTGTGACTAAGCAGATACCCAAGGTAAGGGATTTATGTGACAATATCATTTTATTTGGATATTTCTTATGTTCAACTTTCCTTTGAGAAAATTATATGATCATAATCTCTTAAACCCAATATATTTTCTAAACCTTTGGTTATTTTTTGGTTTTATATTTTTATATTCCATTTCTTCTATTATTGGATCAATAATCAACAAATAAGTTATGTTTAAAGGACTTTATTTTAAAAATATTATGTAAAAGCTTTCCTTCTAACTCCTTTTCTTCCATATCAAGGTTATTCTAAATTTTTCAACAATATTATTAATTATGTTGATAATGGTCCTTTTAAATTATTTTTTACTTTCTTCAAAAATTATTAAAGTTGAATCTTTTCAACATTTTCCATATGGGTTATTTTTAAATTTTTACAAAAGTGAAAGAAAAAAAATAACATATACAA
Organism: Viscum album; assembly: GCA_963277665.1. Taxonomy (NCBI): domain Eukaryota; kingdom Viridiplantae; phylum Streptophyta; class Magnoliopsida; order Santalales; family Viscaceae; genus Viscum; species Viscum album. The sequence goes on from OY728123.1 coordinate 1,619,346,920, forward strand.
CTTGACCGCCCTTTCCTACCAACATAGCCATTATTTTATATCAAGATTCCTTTATGAGTTTATATTATTATTTTCAATGAAAATAATTTTCTCAATATTCGGGTAATCTTTTTTAAATGTTATCAAAATAAAAGGGTGTTAATTTTTAAAATGAAAAAAATGAAATTGATTTATAACTTTGTTTTTACACAAAGTTACAAGTAATTTATTTTTAATTTTATTATTATATTTTATTTTTTATTTCCAAAATTACTAGTTTTACTACAAATCTAACACTCAAAGATTTTATGGAATGTCTCTTTTAAACTTAACATCTTTGATAGGTTATAAAAAATACCAAGTTTAAAAACATGATATATTATTTAAAATGTGATTGTTATAACTTAGTTGTTAAATTATAAGGAATGAAAATTATTAACCACATTATAAAATTTATATTTTGAAATTCATCCGAATATTTTATAGGCATAAGATATGAATAAATAAAATTTTATGCATAAAAAACTATATTTTTCAAACGGCGGTTTTACAACCTTATAAGGGTGCACTAATTTTAAAATTTAAATTTAACAATTTTATAAATTATACTGAACAAAATAAACTTTATTTTTAAAAGTTTAATATCAAAATTATCTTTTGGTGAAATTTTTAAACTTTTATGAAAATATTTATCTCCAAATGAATAATGAAAAATACCGATTTTTATAAAACTTTCAATTTCATTATAATAAAATTTTATTTATAATTTTATTTTTATCTGACCTACGAAATTATAAATAAAATTTAGGTATATTATGAATAAAAATATAATATATTTATATTATGGAATAAGTAAATAAATATTTTAAAAATGATAAATTGTGTTTTGGTATTTTTGTAAAACATAAATGTTTATTCAAAATTTTATAATTAAAATAATTATTTAAAATAAAATTTATGAAATAGCTTCATAAATTAATAATTTTTTATCTTGTGATTATAATATGATTTTATGAGACCTTAATTAATTTTGGAAAGTGTCATTAAATTGGTTATAATATTAAAATCGGTATTTTTTGAGTAAATGATGATTTTATTTAAAAATTAAATTTATCATATATATATAATTATATTCATAAAATGGAGTCATTTTTTGAATCTACACATTTAAAAATGGTTATTTTTAACTTTTTGTATTTTTATAAAATAGTTGAATTTTTGGTAAATAGTGAAATACGGTAATTTACAGTAGTTAACATTATAAGTAAATAAATGCATTTTTGAGTCATTAATTGTAATGTCCCAGACCTCTCCAGCCCATTCCTTTGTCAAAAAGAAGGTCATAAAGTGTTCTAGAGGGTAAAATGGACTTTTCCCACACTTTCCAGAATTTTAAACTACACGTCGTGTAGTTTGAGTACACGCCGTGTACCCCCTTGCCGGGTATACCCTGTGTTGAAGGCCATGTCCTTGCCATGTGATATAAATGGGTACACGCCGTGTGTCCAATACTACACGCCATGTAGTCTCTCCCCGCATATGTGTCACCGTGTGTTGACCAGTCAACGGTCGTGTGCCGTGTTGGAGCCGTGTGAAATAAATGGGTACACGCCGTGTGTCCAGTACTACACGTCGTGTAGTCCTTCCCCACGTACACGTTACCAGTCAACGTCTGTGTGTCATGTTTGAGCCGTGTCCTTGTCGTGTGCAATAAATGGGTACGCGCCGTGTATCCAGTATTACACGTCGTGTAGTCCCTCCCTGCGTATGCGTTACCCTCAAACCGTGTGTTGACCAGTCAACGGTCGCGGAGCCGTGTTGGAAGCCACGTGGAGACCGTGTGAAATAACCGAGTACAATCCGTGTACCATAAAGTACACACCGTGTAATTTTGCTTTTATCACCTATAAAAGGAGGGGTCCCCTCCTCCTTTTCAACTCACCCCTCTCCTCCCATTTCCTCTGAGCAGAGTTCTCCCAAGAGACTCGAAGGCTCTTTCTTCCATAACTTCTTCGTCTGAGCTCCGATTTACGATCCGTCAGCGGCCACGGGATCATCACAACGAGGCAGAACTTCCGAGCTTAGATACATTGTCTTTCCTTCGGCCTTTCCTTTCCAAATTCCACCTGAGGAGGTTTTTCCGGGACCCGATAGAAGTGACGGACGCCGACGGACGTCTTCTAAGGTTGATCCGGGGGAGCGTTGTGATCGGAACCTGTTGAGGTAGGGATCTTACCTTCATCTCTCTAATTTTTGCATCATGCGGGGTGGGTGTTCTCTTGTTTACATGAAACACTTTTGAACTGGTTTAATAAAGATAATAACTGTCTTATATAATGGGGATGGGAAGTTTGTGAATGCAGTTTCATTATTTATATCTTGTGATATTATGTTGTGAATGAGCTTTTACCTACTGAAAATCATGTTCATTGGGGGACTTTGCTTACGCAATTAAATTTTGCCCTCTCCTTCTGGATTTTCTTATGGATGGAAACTTTGTGAAATTTGTAAATTGGTTAATCACGTAAAGTTGGCTGTTTAAAATCTGGAACCCTTATGTGATCACCCCGGTTAAACAAAATGGAATAATGAACATGTGTTTTTTGGCTTGGTTACTAGCGTGTAAAAGGGAGGGGTGAATCTCGGATTGTTATGAATAGAACAGACAGTGGGGCTGCGATAAATGTTATTAAAGGGATAATGATGTACGATGCAGTTGTGGTTATGGTGGTTGGTAGTGGGGCTGCAGGGATGGGTTGGAATGTGAACGGACTATGGGCTATGAATAATAAATAAAAAGTGGAAGAGTTAATGAATGTTTGGTCATGGTAATGGAACAGGATTAATAATCAATGGGCTGGTTGGCTGATAAGAAGGGACTTGGTTCTGTTGCTTGTGTTTTCCTAACTTTATTTGTGGATGGCAGGGATATGTTTTAAGAATGATTGATATGGTTGGTTGTGGATAGTTGCCTAGTAGTTAACGAAATAATAAACTAATTCTGCTGAAACGTGAAAACCTAAATGGGGTTGGGGTTGTTTGTTGTATGCATGCTTCATATTAGCAGTGTCGAGGCACATGCTCAGTTTCTCTGTTTAGAATCCATAGGTTGGGCTATGTGTTTTGTATACATATATATCTCTATATATTTTTTGTTTTATCGCACCCCACCCATTTTGAGAACTTAGTGTCGAACACTCCCATTTCATGGGAGAGGGTTTTTTCCCTTAGTTACTAGCTCCTTCTTGCTCCTTCTCCCCTAAGCTGTGATGGATTGAGGGGAACTTACACCTAAGACTCTTCGGGTATGTTTCTATTGGGGTGGTTTTAGCCCAAGACACTTCGGGTAGGTTCTACTGTTTCCCAAGAACCTTCGGGATGAGGCCCAGGTGTGTAAGGGCGGGATACGTGGTTGTGAGGCCCAAGTCTGTGCAGGCAGGATATGTGGTTGTGAGGCCCAGGTGTGTGCGGGAAGGATACGTGGTTGTGAGGCCTAGGTGTGTACGGGCAGGATGTGTGGTTTGTAAGGCCCAGGTGTGTGCGGGCGGGGAGAGTGTGGCAACGTCAGGACGTTCGCCGTTAGGAAGAGCAGCTAACTACTGGGAAATGGTGCGGGGTACCTGATACTCTTGTTCTTATATACTACTACCTGTTGTGATTGTGTTTTTGGTGAGTGTGGCTGGTGAGGTTGGGTGGATAGAATTCCTTGCTAGGTTTCTTCTGTTGTTCTCACGGGACATTAGGATGTCTCCCCACTTGTGCACGAGAGCTTTAGGTTTCCCTACTGAGTATACTTGTATGCTCACCCTACATTTACTTTCAGGTTTCCAGGAGGACTACCAAGGCCGTACGGGACCCTACCAGTCGGACAGTTGGAGTTGTTGCAGTTGTTGTACTCTTTTTTTCTTTTGGTATTGTACTTTTGAGCTTTCTCTTACTTGTACCTTGTTATAAAATTGTTTAAACATGCATATGGGATTGGTTTGGGTTTATTTATATATACACTTGTTCTTTTCCTTTTTGGTGGTTGACTTGTCCTATTTCCTGATATTAAAATAATAAAAGGGTAATGCCTCCCATATTTGTTAAAACTCATACCCTTGGTGCTAGTCATCAACCCGGGGCCTACTGGATGCAGGACTCAGGGGTCATTATCTCCCTTTCACCATTGCCAGCTCAGGAGGGGCATCTTTGGTGGGAGGGGATCATGACATTAATGATGTATGTATGATGTAAGCACCATTATATCAAACTATACTTATCTATTTACTATATTTAGTAATGGGAATTGTCACTATTAATAGTCTTGAGCCAAAATAATAAAATAATGAATAAAATAATCAAAAAATACCCCTCTCCTCCACTATAAATACCACCACTCACCACCCATTCTCCCAACAAATTATAATCCTTTTATATTTCTTGTATTCTACCCAATTACTCTCTCAAACTTCTTCCTAGTGTTTTGGTCTTTATGTTCTCACCAAAAGACCATTTTCAAGTCCCTTGAGGAGATTCTCAAGAATATGACACTCAAGAGGTAAAACATTATCTCTCTCTCTCTCTCTTTAAATTATTTTCTTTTCTTATTCTTACCTCATATCCTCTATCCAAAGTAACATTATAAATTCAGTATCATATATATATTGTAATTCTATTATGTTAATGTTATATCCACCATCAATTCTCTTCTCTTCCCCTTTTGTTCTAAAAATGAAAACATCATCTGTGAGGTGTCGATTCACCACCTTCGTGGATGATGATTTTTAGTTTTCTAATACCAACTTCAAGGATGGTCATAAGACCATTGTAATGGTCAAAAAATATTTTAAAATATATATTAAAACTTATTTATTGTTTTATAACTAGTATATATATACATAATATTAATTAATAAAACAAAACTAGTGTTTGATGATCGAAAAGACGCCAAAATAATCTGAACGGTTATCATTAACGTTTTATCAATTTAATAATTATCATATATGAAAAAAATGGTATATAAGATCATTTAATATTTTTTAATTTCATTAATAACATATAATTTCAATTCTGGATAACTATTCCCATTTTACATGAACTTTCATCCTTGTATACAAGTGAACCAATTAGAAAAACCAAGGAAATGAACACTTCTGAATAATGAAATTAAATTTTATAACTCATAAAAAAGGCCATAAATGAACTAAATAAAATTATAATAAATCAAATATATATTTAAGAGGTTATGAATTAAATTATTAATGAATATAATTTCATTATACGGGACATTAATTGCAAGTGCGTAACACTTTTGGACATAAGGTAAGGGTTTCTTCATGAACCTCCATTTTTCCTTCAGGTTACACTTTCTCTATCTTTGACCCTAATGTAATTTTTAAATATTATTATGTACTCCTTATAAATTTTATTTTTATGTTCCAAACATGTGTACCTTTCTCAATTCTTCTTTCTTTGACAAGAAACACATGTTTGATAAGGTTCCCTTTTTAATTCCACCCTATAAGCAAGCCCAATTAAAAGGAACTTCACAATTTCCTACCTGTTTTCAAGTACACTTCATAATATATTTTTTGCTACCAATATTTTTATAAAATCATTATTTTTATCATTAAAAACTATTTTATTTCATTTCTAGTTTTATGAAAACAATTATTCCTTTTTCTGCTTCAAAGACTCATTTATATTTTCCCTTAAACCGCACTAAAGTAACTCATTTCTAAAGTTTTTTAAACACACATTTATACTTTTTCACTTAAGTTTACAAATTTCAGTATGAATATTTTTTTAATATTCCTAAAATAAAATTTAATTACATTTTATTTGGATATACATATTTACAATCTAATTTTCATGACAAAGACCAATGATTTTCTAAAGGAACTCTACTTTCCAAAGAAAAAGGATATTTCTCTCAAGAATTTCTCAATGATTTTATTAGTGTATTTTCATATATTTCCCCTATATTTAATCCTATAATTTGTTGATATTTATATCTTATGTTACCATCTTCCATATTTTATTGAAAGTTTTATGATTTTTTTTATGTATTATCTTGATACCATTCACCATATTACTCTGGATGATTTATGATTAAGTTTATTATTTGAGGAAAGTAATTAATATTTCATATACTAGTTTCAATATGAATGTATATATTGATTATGTTCCGCAGCTTTCATATGATAAATACATTAGACTTTTTAAGTGATGGAAATATACTGCTATAACCCCTCAATGCATCAGTAGGTCTCACGAGATATACTAGGCAGGGTTTTTACCCATTTATATATGGTGTCTTGGTAAAAGGCTTGACAGTATATTTATAATGTCCTAGATTATGAATTCCCTCATTGTGAGATTATTTATTGATATTACATGTGATTATTTGACTAGTATAACATCCATGGTTATGTTCCATACCCATGTGATTATTTGTATTGAATTATTTGACCATCTTTTATTCTTATTGTATTAAGATCAAGTTTATGTTTTAATGGAATGTGTTGATATTTATTCACCTTGCCTTATCATTTATGTTTATTTATGATATATTCCACTATATTTATTACCATTATAGAGAATCTTATCTCACCCCTTTATTATGTTTTATTTTTCCCTAAGATTACAGAATGTATATTATGATTGATATGAAGTGATAATATAAAAGAATAGGGGTGTTTATAAGGGAGTTTCTATGTTGTATTTCATTTAAATTTGTTATGTAAAAATTATGTATGTATCTAGTTTTCTGAAGCTACTAAACTATTTTGTTCTTTGGGATTATATCTCTCGTTCATAGTACCAATGTAATAAAGTAAGGCACCAGCTCTAGGCTACTAGAGTTGGGGTAATTACAATTGGTATCAAAACCTATTTTATTAGTGACTTTGGAAACTAGATTTAGAAACTACTAGATTACAGAACATAACCCTAAGATAGACTTTGAGGATAACTATAGAAGAACATCCCAAAAAAACCATGTGTATGAGACTAGATACCCATAAAATTTTCCATTTGTGTTAAGTATTTCACTAGTTTTAGATTATACATTATATTCCATAATGTTATCATCTAATCTAGTGTATGAATTTTTTTATAAATGGTGCCCAGTGGGAGGAATGGAAGTCGTATCAATGCACGTGTTCTATATAGGTATTTCCCTCATATGGAAGCTAATGATGTTGGAGTAGGAGTTGTAGTTAGAGCTGAAAAAATTATGACTATGGGGACAATTGACTCAAGTTATGAGAAATAACCTTACCCGTATGGAGCGGATTGATCCACAATGTGGTGTAACAATATTATACCACTTCATGTGACAAAAAACTCCATTATTAAATAATAATATAGAACCAATTATAGTTAATAATTTTATAAGTTCCTTGGAGAAAATATTTATCCCTTTGGGAATTAATGAAAGGGAGAAATTTATTATACCAGTTTATTATCTCTTGGAAGATGCAGATCAATGGTGGTAATTAATTAAAAACAAAAAAGTGTAAGAAGAGATTGGGAATATGGAGTATAAGGATTTTAAGAAAATTTTCTTTCAAAAATATTTCCTTTATGAACGGTGATCAGATATAGAGAGGAAATTCTTAAGTCTGATACAAAAAGAGTATTAAAGTGTTTCCAATTATGAATCCAAATTTACAAGGTTATCAAGGCATGTCGTGAACTACATGCATAATCCATGGAGCAAGATTAACCATTTATTTGATGGACTTAATCCAATTATATAAAGGGATCTAGTCTCTCAAACCTTCCCATTATATGAGGATATAGTATCTTGTAAAATCAAGATAGAGAAATAATTATCTAAGCCTTGTGGTTTTGAAGGTAAACAATGGAAGAAGAGGATGTAAGAGAAAAAATAGAAAAAGGGAAGAAAATAAAGAAGGATTTTTTTTCACCTGTGATAATTGTGGGAAGAAACACCATGGTACATTCTTGGAAGGAATGGGAGTTTGTTTCAAATGTGGTGAGAAAGGACACCAGGATCATTATTGAAAGGGAATTAAATAATCTTCTTATATCCATTACTTCAACTATAAGAATATGGGGTACTACGTAAATTAATTTCCAATGTGTCAAGGTAATATAGCTTAGAAGAAGGAAACAGATCATAGCCAATCTTATGTTGTTACTAATTCGAAGTGGAATAATTAAAGTATTTTTGTTTTTGGATTCAAGAATTATGTTATTATAGTTATAAGAATCATGAGATATATCAGGATTATATTTCAGTACTTATTATTTAAGGAATTGGAAGCATGTGATGAATAGCACCAGTAATCAAGAGAATTGAGTCTATTGAAAGTTGATCTTCTTGAAAACACATGACTTGGGAAATATAACCATAAATATGTTCTTGGTGTTTAGATAATAATAAATAGATGCTTATGGGATAGTATTGGTGACCATAAAGGTGGTTATTGATCTGATGGTTTATGTTATGTTTAGATTTAAAGAATATATTCAACAACCTAAGATTTTATTTTTGGAATCATGCATGTTCTCATTAATTTTTAAAGGTGATCAAGGTATTCATTTATTTGGTATGTGAAAATATGAGATACATTATGTTTTTTTAGGTGTAATCTAGTGTTAAGTAACCTTTTTACTAAATCTTTGGTCTTTGAATTAGGATAGACATATTTTCAATGAGTCTCAAGTTTAACTACTTATATGGTGGATTAAGGATATTATTGATTAAGATTTAGCAATGATTAATCATATTGGATAACTTGTGATAAACATTTTGGTTTAAGTAAACATTTAAAGGATAAAGAAATGACTTGTAGATATTATTATTCATAAAATTGCCTCAGGCATAAAAAAATTCTTAAATATCCATCTCCATATTTAAGAAATGAAGTGGAGATAGATCAAAGCACAACAAAAGAATGAGACTATGTCATGGAAATAAATAAATTAAGTTTATTTTCTCAAGAGCCTATCGGTATAGTAAAATAATCCCTCAATTTTAGTAAAAGGATTTTGGAACAAAAAAATTAAATGTTTACATTAATTTTATAGAAATCAATGGTCTTTTAATTGATCACAGATTTATGGTATTTTGATGGTTAAATTTCCAATTACCATGTTTTATATCACTATAAATTAGAAATTGATGGTTAGATTTTTCTTCCATGCCCATAGGTTCACTTATCACTAATGTTATCCTATTTTAATTCCAAATTTTGTGCTGACATTCACATTTTCCTTTCCCTCTTTTTAAGAGGAAGTTTTATTAACCTTTTTATGATGTGTGATTTCCACAAGGGTATTTTAAAATGACAAATCCAAGATTACAAATAACAAGGTCAAACTGTGAGCACACAATTTATTGAATTAGGGGAGAATGTAACACTCCAAGATTTTATGGTATGCCTCTTTAAAATTTAATATATTTGATGGCTTATACACTACAACGAGTTTTAAAACATGATATATTATTTAAAACATGACAATGAAAACCTATCTGTTATATTGATATGAATAAATATTATTAACCAAATTATGAAATTTATATTTTTAAATTCATCAAAATGACTTTTATAGGTATAATATAATAATATATCAAATTTTACACATAAAAGACTTTTTTTAAAAGGTATTTTTACAGCCTTTTAATGGAGTGCTTATTTTAAAATTAAAATTTGAAACTTTTATAAATTATATTGAACAAAATAAACTTCATTTTTAAAATTAGAATGTCAAAATTATCTTAGGGTGAAATTTTTATACAAATCTGAAAATATTTATTTTCAAATGAATAATGAAAAATACTGATTTTTATAAAACTGTCAATTTTGTTATATTAAAATTCTATTTATGATTTGAATTTTATGTCACATATGAAATTATAAATAAAATTTATGTATATTATGAATTAAAATATAATATATTTACATTATGGAATAAGTAAATAAATGTTTTAAAAATGATAAATTAAGTATTAGTAATTTTCAGAAATGTAAATGTTTATTCACAATTTTATAATTAAAATAATTATTTAAAAGAAAATTTATGAAATATTTTCATAAATTATTATTATTATTATTATTATTATTATTATATAATTTTACGATACCTTAATTGATTTTTGAAAGTGTCATTAAATCATTTATAATATTAAAATTAGTATTTTTCGAGTAAATGATGATTTTATTTAAAAATTAAATTTATCGTGTATTGAAAATTATTTTCATAAAATGGAGTCCATTTTTGAAATCTACATGTCAAAAATGGTTATGGTTAATTTTTGTCCTTTTTATAAAATAGTAGAATTTTTGGTGAATTGTGAAATATGATAATTTATGTTATTTAATATTATAAGTAAATAAAGGAATTTTTGAGTCATTTATGATATATGGATGATATAAAAACCATTATATAGAACTATCCTTCTCTATTCACTATATTTATTCATGGGAATCATCACTATTGATAGTCTTGATCAAAAATAATTAACCAATGAAAAAAATAATCAAAAAACACCCCTCTCCTCCACTATAAATGCCACCCACCACCCCTTCTCCTCACACCTTATAAGACTTGGATGTTTAGATGGTATGGAGAATGATATTCTTCTTTGATACCAAATGTAGGATCGAAATGATATAGAAACTAAATGAAGTATCTAATGATGTAGATGCTCAATATACAAGAGGGGTGAATTGTATACTTTAAAAAATTCCTTTGTAACTTTTAAAGATGGTAGTGTTTAACAAAGTTAAACAAGGTAATTCACAAAACCTCTAGTTCTACACACTTACTTGATTTTGGAAATATGATTCCGAGAATGTAATTCCAAATAGATGGTTCTGGAAATGAAACTTAACAAAAGTTTACAAAGATAAAGATTTTACCTTAAAGTGTATAGAATCTTACTAAATCAGAGTACAAGTATAAGAAAGTATAAGACAGTTAAACTTTACTTAATAATCAAAATGTAGCAGAAAACTTGAAAAAAAACAAGTAACAAGTAGTAAGTATTTTAATCCAAAGAGTAGGGTATCCAAAAACCTTGGATAAAGGTCCCTTGATTTATACTTTCAAGAAAGTATGTCTTACCCACACCAGGGTAAGTCCTTGATACAAAGATCAGAATTTGTCTTGCTATCCCCACAAGCCCTCAACTTTAAGATAGTTAGCACCTCTGTCTTCCTCAGCAAGAAGTCCTCGAACTTTAAGGTAGTCAGAACCTCTGTCTTCCTATCCCCGAAAGCCCTCGAATATACTCAACAACATTCAGTGTCACACGAAGTAATTCTGAACAAGATGTTCAGTTCGCACTAAGCAATAAAGTCTCTCTCTAGAAATCACTTCAGAAGAATGTAATTTCTAGATTGATCAACTTGTTGTAAGCTCTTTCAAATGAGCTCATATTTATAGGCACAGCTCCAATAGTCAGCTACCTCCTCCAACGGTCATATTTTTCCTTGAATTTCGGAGGGACCTGTACATGTGTCACTCAAACAATGGTTAGTTAGTAACAAAAAGCACAAAATCATTTTATAACCAAAATATGTATAAGAAAAAATATTATTGCTTGAACAAATTCATTTTTCGAAGTGTAAGAAAAAATGAAAGTTCAGAGTCTATCCAAAAACTATTCAGAGTCTATACTACGTGGATATTTGGATTCTATTTATCAGAACAATTAGGAGTTATAATTCTATAGAATTCGGAGTTTGAATTTCAAGGAAATTAGGAGTGTGAATTCATAATAATTCGGAGTCTGAACTTAGATAGTTCAAAGTCTAAATTCAAAAAAATTCGGAGTCTAAACTTACAAATTTCAGAGTCTGAATTAATTAGAATTCAGAGTCTAAACTTACAAAGCTCAGAGTCGGAATTCATTAAAATTTTGAGTTTGAACTTACAAAGTTTGGATTCTAAATTCCTAAGAATTCTAAGTCAGAACTTACAAAGTTCAGAGTCTGAATACATAATAATTCTGAGTTAGAACTCATAATAGTTCGGAGTTTGGATTCAAAAAACTTGGAGTCAGAACTCATAAGAGTTTGGAGTCTGAATTTAGAGAACTCGGATTCAGAACTCATAAGAGTTCGGAGTCTGAATTCAGATAACTTGGAGTTAGAACTCATAAGAGTTCGGAGTCTGAATTCAAAGAACTCAAAACCTAAATCTGGATCCTGAAAATAGAATGCTCTATATCTAAGTATTATAAGATTCTGAGGTTTTTAGATATGAAACTTAATTTTATACTTAGAGATAAAATGAACAATGAAAAACATGGTAAGGATAAATTTCCATGGGGAAGATAAATTTTCCTTATAAAAGTAAAACATAGGGTAAAATGAAGTTTTCCTTAAGATAAGGTGTTTGTGATTTTCAAAACATGAAGTAATGGTAAAATCATAAGGAAACTTTATTGACTCAACAATCTCCCCAAACATGGAGGAATGGAAAAGTCATAAGGAAACCTTATGGACTCAACATTGGAGATTTCTTGTATTATACCCAATTACTCTCCCAAACCTATTTCCTGCATTATGGTCTTTCTGGTCTCACTAAAAGACCATTTCCAAGTCCCTTAAGGAGTTTCTCAAGGAGACTACACTCAAGAGGTAAAACCTTCTCTCTCTCTTTCAATTTCTTTTATTTTCTTATCATTCCCTCACTTCCCATGTAAAAATTAACATGATAAATCCATTATCATATATACACTGGAATTGTATTATGTTAATGGTATATCCACCATTAATTCTCTTCTCTTCCCCTTTTGTTCTAAAAATGAAGACATCTATTGTGAGGTGTCGATTCACCACCTTTGTGGATGATGATTTTTTGTTTTCTAACACTACCTATAAGACTGGTTATAAAACCATTATAATGGTTAAACCATGTTTTAAAATTAATATTAAAACATTTTTTTCTGGAACCATTATATATACATAATATTAATTAATAAAACAAAACTAGTGTGTGATGTTTGAAAAAATGCCAAAATAATCTAAATGGTTATCATTAACATTTTATCTAATTAATCATTCTCATATCTAGAAAAAAAATGCTATATAATACCATTTAATCTTATTTAAGTTCATTAATAACATATAATTTCAATTCTATATAACTATTCCCATTTTACATGACCTTCCATACTTGTATACAAGTTAAGCAATCCTGAAAACCAAGGAAATCAACACTCTTGAATGACGAAATTGAATCTTATAACTCATCAAAAAGGTCATAAATGAACTTAATAAAATTATAATAAATCAAATAAATTTTTAATAGGTTATTAATAAAATTATTAATGAATCTAATTTCATTATCTATGATATTAAGTTCAAGTTCATAACACTTTCGGACATAAGGTAAGGGTTTCTTGTCGAACCTCTATTTTTCCGTTGGGTACCAATTTCTCTCTCTTTACCCCAATGTAATTATTAATTATTATAATTTAATCCTCCAAAATTATGTTTTCATGTTAGAAACATATATACCTTTATCAATTCTTCTTTCATTTATGGGAAACACATTTTTTATAAGGTTCCCTTTTTAATTCCTCCCAATGAGCAAGCCCGATTAAAGGGAACTTCCTAATTTCTTACCCATTTTCAAGTACCCTCTGTAAACTATTTTATTCCACCAATATTTTTCTAAAATAACTATTTCTATCATGAAAAAATATCTTAGTTCATTTCTGGTTTTATGCAAACAATTATTCATTTTTCCTCTTTAAATACTCGTTTATATTTTTGCTGAAACCGCACTAAGGTAGCTAATTTATAATGTTTCTTAAATACACTTTTTACACGTTTTCACTTAGGTTTCAAAATTTCAGTATAAATATTGTTTTAATATTCCTAAAATATAATTCTATTATATTTTTTGGGATATACATATTTAAAATCTGATTTTTAGGATATATATAAATGATTTTCCAAAAGAACTCTTCTTTCCAAAGTAAAAGGGTATTTCTCTTAAGAATTTCTCAAAATTTTTATTAGAGTATATTTTTTATTTTACCTCTATTGAATCATATTATTTATTGATATTGATCTCTTATTTTTCCATCTTCTATATTTTATTTAATGGTTTATGATTTTTTTTGGATGTACTATCTTGATACCATTCACCATATTACTCTAGATGATTTATGATTAAGTTAATTATTAGGGGAAAGTTATTAATATTTCTTATTCTAGTTTCAATATGAATGTATATGTTGATTATGGTCCAGCCTTTTCATATGATGAATACATTGGACTTAGTAAGTGATGGTTGGGCCCACTATAGCCTCTCGATGCATCGGTAGGTCTCATGAGACTCATTATTTCAGGTTTTTCCCATTTCTGTATGGTGTCTTGGCCAAATCCTTGACATTATATTTATGATGTCCCATATTATACATTCCCTCATTATGAGATTATTTATTGACATTCCATGTTATTATTATACTAGTAAAATATCTATGGTTATGTTTCATACTCATGTAATTGTTTATATGGAATTATTCGATCATCTTTTATTCTTATCATATTATGCTCAAGTTTATGTTTTAATGGAATGTGTTGTTATTTATTCACTATTCCTTATTGTTTATATTTATTTATGATATCTTACACTATATTTTTTACCCTTACTAATCATCTAATCTCACCCCTTTCTTATGTTTTATTTTTTCCCATGATTCCAAGATGTATATTATGATTGACATGAAGTAGTCATCTAAAATAATAGGGATGTTTCCAAAGGAGTTTCTATGTTATATTTAATTTAAATTTGTAATGTAACAATTATTTTTGTATCTATTTTTTCAAACCCACTAAACTATTCAGTCCTTTGTGATGTGGTCTATTATTCATAGTTCCATTGTAATAAAGTAAGGCATTGGCTTCAGAATACTAAAGTCAGGGTCATTACAAAAAACCTTTATTTATAATGAATTGGTGGTCTTCTTTCATCATGTACTAATTCATGGTTTTTTGTTCATTAACTTTCTCATGATCGCATTCCCTATCATTATCCACCATTTCATTAGACATTATTTTCTCCTACATGTCCATATTTTAAGTATCATGGTTTTATATGATATGATTTCCACTACTTTGATATTGTCTCAACTATATAAATTTTTTATGTATGGTGTTATTTAAAGGTATCTCGTGATAAAAAATAGCAAGTATTCTATATTATACTAGTATTTGGTTTACACCTACCCATTTATTAAGAATGTTTTGGTTGATACCTTAATGGTAATATTCATTATATCTTGGTTGAGGCCTTGACGGTAAGATCATGAATGCATAGATTTATGCATTTACTTTATTAATTAAGAATTTATTTTCCATTATTTATATGATAGTTATATTGATATTAAGAATGGATGTAAATTTAATTGAATTTATTGATTGAATGGAATGTGATTTGTTTATCCACTCTTCCATGTTTATTATGCCTTATTTTCTCACAATATATTATATTTTACATAACCTTTACTGAGAATCTAAGCTCTCCCTTTGTTTGTTTTCATTTCCCAAAGGTATAAGTGAATATATTTTTATTGATTTTAAGTATTAAATAATGTTTCTTATTTAATGTTTTTATATTTACAATGTAATATTGGAATCAAGTATGTATCTATTTTTCTAAGACTATTAAATTGATTGATCCTGCATGGTGTGATCCCTTATATTTTGTATAAATGTAATAAATTAAACAATGACTATATATTATTGGATTAAGGTTCGTTAAATTTAGATAGCAACTATACCCCTCCAATTGAACTGTCCCATTTACTAATATTATAAGTTCTTGTTTGATAAAATGTTTGAGGATAGTAATACGATCATTGTTGATTTTAAAGAAAAAATGTATAGATATGACATTACAAACTATATTGGCCTTAAGAATATATATTAAATCCTCATGAATGGATTTCTAGGATATACTTTTGTAAATATATAAATGAGGTGTGTTTGCATAATCTGTTTATGTTGGATGTGCACTGAAATACATTCATGTGATGCATGTATTCATGCATTTGATGCAAGAAGTGCCTATATATATAATATTATATATATATATAGTGTACAATTAATTATCTTGAATATGATGCATGAATATTATATATATATATATATATATATATTAATATTAATATGCATGAGATGCACATGGGAGTTGCATGCGATGAAACTGCTTGTACAGTTTCTCCCGAATGGTTTCAATCAATTTCAAACCAAAGAGTTAGTTCATTTGGTCTATAAATTTATTAATTTAAATTTTCAATGAATGATAAAGAAAATATCAATAACACATATGATGTTTTATAAATAATAAGTATCTACTTCAACTATAAAATAGATATGGTCTCTTCTGTTGTGGGAGTGAAGTGTGTGTGATCGGTATGGGGTTGCCAAAATTTTACTTAACATCACTTCTTCCCGAGAATAATTTATCCCACCCAAGAAGAAGCTATAAACCCTTTAGTTTTTTGTCTATCCTCATGAAGTTTTAATAGATCCATTGGCTGGTGTATCATCTCATAGGTACGGTTAATTCATTTTTTGTACTACACAATCTTCATTCATCATTATTCTTCAAAGGATGAAGATGTATGTTGAAACTTTAAAATATTAGGTACCCTATTTTTTATTATTTATATGTGTATTTATTGAATATAGATCTATTATTTTGGGTTTTATCTCACTACATATGATCATTATATGATTATAAAAAACTCTTCATTGGTATCAAAGGGAGGTTATTGAAGATTAAAACATTTTTTGATCATTGGTTTTTGAATAAAAATGAATAGCATCATTTTTATAAATTTTTTGCAAGGTTGTAGACCTTTATGTGATTTTTTTAAAGATAAATATGATTTAACCAGCCTTGAAAAGGGAGGGTGCTGATATTAAGACATGTGCTAGGGAGGAGTAGTTCTAAGGTGTCATATTTGGGTGATTTCCTCTAAGACCTACGGGTCATGTAATTGTCTCTAAGCCTTCAAGACTTTTAAGGGTTCCACATCACCCCTTGAAAGGTGGATTATCAAAAATAATAATAATAAGGCCTTTGTTCCATTCATCCAGTATAGGTATTGGATCCATTATATAGAGGTCCTTGATGTTTACCTTTATAAGAAAAATAGAGGTTACCTTCACACAAGAATTTCTAGATAGTTTATGTGATTGTATTACCTATACACAATTTATTGTGTATAGATTGCTTCTTTTTAACCCTTTTGCAATCAGCGATGCTTAAGGTTCTTAACCATAAACCCTTCCACAAAGTATTTTCATGAAGGTAAAGTGTATTTACCATTATGAAGAGTGTATGTATAAGTGTAAAGTGAGGAAACCCGTATGGAAATAGGGATTATATGTAAGTGTAAACAAAAACATGTTTAAAAATGTTTTTAAATATTAAATGTTTTTTATAGTTTATAAAATATTTATAAATCATAATAAAGGGTATTTTAGGATATTTTAATTTATAGGGATTTATAAATTAATTAATTAATTATAAATTGTTTATAATTAATAAAATAAATGTTTATGAAACATTTTTCTCAAATATTAAGGGTTAATAATTTAAAATTACTTTTGTTAAATTTAATGGCATGTCTTGTGATCTAGAAATAAAAGTTATATTTAGAAATCATAAGAGGTAATTTATCAAGTGTTTATAAATTGTAAAATATATGATATTTAAAAATTTTATATAATAGAAATTGAATTATAAAATGTTTATAGATTATGAAATGTCATATAAATTCCATATAATATAATATATGAAGGAATTAATATTGAAATGAATATAAAATTTTTATATTTTGGATAAATTATAAATTTTTTATAATTAGAATTTACTTTTTCACATATCATAAATGTCTCATATCTTGGAAAATAAATAAAAAATTTATTTATTTGTTAAATTTATTTGATATTCTTGTATTTTTTATGAAATATGAACATTGTGTATGATCATTTATATGATATATTTCTTCTAGGATAGAACCACGAATTTCATACTAGGTTAGATATCATAAAATTTAGTTTTCATCTACCTCGACCTCTATTTGTAATTATAGTTATGATCTTGAGAACAGTTTTTAGGCAAAGTTTTTGGATAACAAGTGTTAGATATTTTTTATATTTAATTATCTCTTGAGTAAAGTCTCCCTGGGTAAAGGGACTTGAGGTCAGACTACCTGCTTTCTTGTAGGATTATGCCTTATCTAGGAAAGAGAATGGGGTTGGTTATCTGTTTCTTCATGATTACTAATGTTCAATTTTTCAATCTCATATAACATTATTCCTTTACATGAAATTTTCATATACCTTATGCATATGATTCATTTGGATATGTATGAATATTTTTGGCTGTTGTTTTTGGGTGAGTAATAAAACCTTGTTAGATTTTTAAAGAGTTTCACATTAATGTAGTTTGAACACATTAATTTTGTGGTTGGAATAAGTATTTCAAAAAACTAAATCATTTTAATCATGCATACACAAAAAAAAAGAAATCATGAAATGATAAATATTATGTATAATGTAATAGTTATATATTTAACATGCATATGATGTATATTAAATTAGTGAGACCATAAAACAAAACCATTTTAAATAATAAGTGTGATATTTATTCCAAATAAACACTTTTCAATAAATATATCAATCTACTAGTTAAGTCATGCCAAATATGGGGGTATATGGATTATATTGTGTAAGGAAATCAAGTAATAGGTGACTAAGGAATATCCTTAGGTATATAATATCCTGACCTTTTTATAAAGTTCTATTGGGCTCATTTATAGGTACTCTTTTTCCTTATGTTGAGTAATTTTTATTTTTATTCTACCTTGGGGTGTGTTTGGGTGGAAATTTGAGAAAAATAGAAGAAATAGGGCAGTGCACGATTGGTGCATAGTTTTCCCTAAACGTTCACCCCATCCCATTAAACCGTGAAACCCTAGATAGAGGGGAATTTCATGGTTGGTGTATAGTTTTTAAAACCATGAAACCTATTAGGATTAACTGTTAACCCCTATAAAATAAGCACATTCTTTAGGTGCATGGTTAGGGGAAATTGTGCTCCCCTATCAAGCAAATCATTCACTGGAATTGAATTAACTTGAAAATTACTTTTAAAATTACCTGAACCCCTGAAACTCCCCCAAATAGAAACCCATTAAACCCATGACATTATTTCATGATATTAGATCCTTATAGACAAATTATAATCCCTCCCAACCTTCTTTCCTAGTGGTTCGAATCCCGGATCAAAGATATACACCCCTTCTGATAAGAGGATATCATCCCAATTTCTTTCCCGTTCCTCCCCCTTTATTCTCTCTTTCTTTAAGGGGAATTATTCTCTGTTTTTTTAGATCTATAAATAGTTTTGTGGATCTATATCTAGTATTTTAGATCTAGATATATATTTAATATATCTTTATTTGTTCAATATTGATTTAGATTATATATCTGGATCTTGTTTTATGTCGTTACTCCGCTAAATTTTTAGGGATTTTCATTGGGCGATTGTTTATCAATGAATCAAGGTAGGTGGTCTATTATTAAAATCCTATAGTCTTGATATCAATTACTTGTATGTGATTATAGAATTTATAGGGTTCACTTAGCAACTATAATTGCAAATTAATTAATTAATGTGGTCAATTAATTAATTGAGGAATTTGGGATTTGATTAAATAATTGAATTATGGAATTGGTGATAATTAATTATTAGGATAATTATCGGAATGTTGAATTGTGAATTTGGAATGATTAATTGTTGAATTAATTTTTGAATGTTGAATTATGTATTGGAATAATTTATTGTTGAATTAATTATTGGATATTGAGATTGTTGGATTGTATTAATTAATTATTAAATTAATTAAAGGGATTGATGTGATTAATTAATAATTGGGTTAATTAATGGAATTGGGGTGATTGATTAATTATTGAATTAATTAATTAAATTGATGTGATTAATTAATTTTTGGGTCAATTAATATAATTTGGGTGATTAATTAATTGTTGAATTAATTAATGAAATTAATGTGATCAATTAATTGTTGGATTAATTAATAGAAATGTTTATGATTAATTAATTGTTGAATTAATTAATGGAATGATTTTTGAAATTTTTATTAGTTTTATTTCACTTGGTTGAGATTATTTTGGCATGGAGTAGTACATGGTTTAACTAGGGTGAGTGAGGGATTGCCTGAGGAAGACCGTGAGAGCTTCTATTTTGATTTCTGAAGGATCGTGAGAGCCTTCAGGGAGGAAGATTGTTAGATATTATATTTTGTTTTCTTAAGGATCATGAGATACTTATAACAAGAATACCATTAGGGATTCCATTTTTATTTCCAAGGGACTGTGATAGATCTTGGATTTAGGATAGGGAAAAGACCGTGAGAGCTTTCCCCTTGGTCTAGAAAGTTATTTTTCTTCTTTTATTCTCTCTCACATTAGACCCTTGATGTTAGATCCCTATGTGCACATTACACATTTTGAAATGATTTGCATGTTTTAAGTATTTTATCAGATACAAATTGTGATAATGAATGGTAACAGTGGTTCAGACTTTGGTACGGGTTGAAGCTGGTATTGAGGTTCGGGTGTCCTCGGGAACTCAGGGGTTAATGTGGTCAAATAAAGAATAATTGATAATGTAGTAACTATTTTCTTATACATTCTACTTATTTCTTTATACAAATTCATGCATTGTTATTGAATGGATATTGTTTTAGACCCCACTGGTGGTGGACTACTAAGTTTTACTCACACCCAACTAGGGCTGCTTGATTAGTACCCGAATAGACTTTGTGTTTTCCAGACAAGAAAGGGGAAAAGGACCTCTGTTAGATGGATGATTGGTGATGGAGCATGGATAAGGGAACCATACATGGTTAAGGACCCACTTGAAGGAGTATTTTTTGTCTTTAATTTTTGTTTCATTTTAGACACTTGGAACGTACATTGGCAAGGTATATTTTTTGGTTTAGTTTTGATGTGGTATTTCCAATTTTAGCTATCTTGTGATGCTGATTCTTTTAGGTTATGATGATATGTTATTAATTTATTGTTTCTTATTTTACGATGGTGTATTAATATAATAAAAGAGTAAATAGTCTCCCCATTATCAATATATCAAACCCCCACTGCTTGTCAGTAGCCTCTGGTGTTTGGGGGTGTTCACTTGAGGTCATGTGGCATTCTAGCTCGGGGAACCAGGGCGTGACACCTGGTTTGGTACATTACAAGGTAGGTCATTCCAAAGATGGGTTCCCCAGGATTTTCCTTTTTCAATATATTTTTTACATTTAATTTGGGTTACACTAATTAGGATACCCTAATAGGATTTGTTTACTAGAGGTATAGAGTTTGGTGGATCGATATGATAGATTTGGATAAGTGGTTATCCACTCAAATATCCAAGAGTCAAAACTATTGTGATTGGGATTATTCCCCGCCTAAATAACTAAGTGGTGATATAAACATCATAGTGTACCATTGATTAGTGAAATATGGATCTTGTATCACTAAATGGATATGAAGCATGAGGTCATCATTTTTAGTGGGAGTATTTTCATTTAAATTCCTTAATAAAAAGATATAATTCCTGATAATCACCTACCAATATGTAGTTGTTATAGATTATAGAATACTTCACACTAATAATATTTATATAATTAATAGGTATAACCTATAAAATATTTAAATGTTGGTATCTAGGATTGAGAATTATTATCAATAAGAAAGATTCAGTGTACCCAAATGTGAATTTTATAGAAATTAATTTTTCCAAATATGACTCTTTGGTATTAGATACTAGGTGTGTATAATACATATCTACTAAAAAACACAAACTTATATATATAAGGAAAATGGTAACAGTTTAAGTAAATTTCTATGTCGGTAAAAGAGAAAGATTTTTTGCAGTAAAGTTCATCACTTATGATCTTTTTTTACCAAGTGGATTAATCCTGTAATTGAAACACTATTTTTATGTTCCATCCATAAATAGGAATCTTATTTTTGTATCTTGCCTATAAAAGTTGGTATTTTCATTCATTATTAAGAATAAGAGTAACCCTATATATAATAATGAAATTTTTTATGGAATTGGAAATATAATGAATGGTTTATATATTCTTGATATAGATAATCTTATTTATAACATTTAGAATAAGAAGGTCAGAGTTGATTATAATCCCACCTACCATTGTAATTGTCACCTTAAACATATAAATGAGAAACACATTCAAAGACTTTATAAATATGGATTTTTGGACTCATTCGATTATGGATCATTTGATACATGTGAATATTTTTTATTAGGAAAAATGAAAAAAAAATTCTTTTGGGAGAAAAGGTGAAGGAACTAGTGGACTTTTGGATCTTATACATAGTGATGTATGTTGAATAATTATTACATAAGAAAATTTTGGTTTTAGGTACTTCAATACTTTTATTGTTGACTTTAGTCGGTATGGGTATGTACTTCTAATGAAATAAAAGTATGAAACTTTTGAAAAGTTCAAATAATTTCATATTGAAGTATAGAATAAAATTAGAAAACGTATTAAAGTATTATGATTAGATCAGGGTAGTGAATACTTGATCCAAGAATTCATATCTCATTTGAGATATTATGGAATTTTTTCACAACTCACTCCTCCCAGAACACTACAATGTAATGGTGTGTTTGAAATAAATAATTGTGCATTTTTAGACATGGTTCGATCAATTATGAGTCCATTTGACCTTCCTATCTCATTTTTGGTTTATGATCTAGAGAATTATACATTTTTATTAAATATTTCTCTATATAAAAAATTCATGAAGATACCACATGAGATATGGACTCTGAAACATCCCAATATGTCTTTCATTAATATTTGGGGTTGTAAAGCTTATATTTGATGTCTGGATTCTAATAAAACTGACCCTAATTTTAAAAATGATTATTTATTAGTTATCCTAAAAGCAACCAGGTGATATTATTTCTACCAACCAACTGAACACAAAGTTTTTTTACCTCGTACTGGTATATTTCTTGAGAAGTAATATATAAGTTGAGGAGTTTGTGGGAGTAAATTTGAGCTTGGGTAAGTTCAAGACTAAAAAATAGGAAGTTTTCCTTGGATGTAGGTTGATCAGATTCTGTAAAGAGTTGTGGAAGAAGAACCAAATCATGTTATACAAGAACCTATAAGGTATGGTATGATTCATCAAGAACATGAGATATATGGATTTATCATTGTCAATGATGATAAAGTATCATTAATAGGAGATGAAACTAATTCCTATTTAGATGCCATTTATAGTTATGATTCTAAGAAATTATTGAATTCCATGGAATCTAATATGTACTCTATGTACACTAACCATGTTTAGAACTTGGTGGATCCACCTAAAGGGGTGAGACACGTAAGGTGAAAGTGGGTTTTTTGTAGAAAAACTAACATGGATGATAAAGTGTCTACCTATAAAGCTTTCCTAGTAGAAAAAATTATAAAAAAGTTCATAGTGTTGAATATGAAAATACCTTTTCACCTATAGTGATGATAAATTCCATTTGGATTTTACTTGTCATGGGAAACAATTATGATTATAAAATACATTAGATAGATGTTAAAATCAAATTCCTTAATGGGGATTTAGCTGAGGATTTGTATATTATACAGCCTAAGGTTTTTGAAGTTCCAAATGAGTCTATTAAGGATTCAAATTTGAAACATTATATTTATGGACTAAAATAAGATTCTTAGAGTCTGAATATCTAGTTTTATAATGCAATCAAATTGTATGGTTTCATCAAGAATGTGGATGATTCATTTGTATACAATCATCATGGTGGTATTATAGTAATGTTTCTGATAATATATATTGATGACATACTACTTATTAGAAATGATGTCATGAAACTTTTCTCTATAATGATGTGGGAGAATTAGTTTACATATTTGGTATAAGGATCTATAGAGATATATCTAAGTGGTTTCTTAGACAAATTTAGAACACATATATTGGTTTAGCATAGAGAACTCCAAGAAAGGAATTTACCATTGTTGTATGGAATTAATATTGGGAAGATTCAGGATCCTTCGAAATAGTATAAAAGATTAATACAATTCCTTATGCATCCTCTATAGGATCTATCATGTATTTCATGTTATGTTAGAAACCCGATGTCTCTTATGCTATGAGTATAACCAGTAGATACCAATCAAATCCTAGTGAGAGTCACTATATTATTTTATGTAACATGCTTAAGTATTTAATAAGGACTATGTATATGTTCTTGTTATTTAAATGATAGGATGATCTTTGTGTAAAGGGTTACATAGATTCTAGTTTCCAATAAAAAAAGATGATATGAAATATTACTCTAGATTCATGTTTTTCCTAAATTATGGAAAAATTAGTTGTAATAGTTCCAAATATTCCAATATGGAGGACACAACAATAAAGGCAGAATACATCAATACATCAGATGCTATGAAGGAATCTGTTTAGGTTTAGAAGTTCATTTCTAAACTTGGAGTGGTTCCAAGCATTGAGGGAGGAATTGTGCTATATTGTGACAACAATAGATATTTTACTCAGATGAAGGAACCCTAGTCTCATAAAAGGACCAAACACATCCTTCATAAAATCCATCTCATACAGAATATCATTAAGAGGGATGATATAAAGATTATTTGGGTGGATACTCAAGAGAATGTAGTAGATCTATAGATAAAACCATTATTTCAATAACAACATGAGGTTCATATAGAATATATGTGTGTAAGAAACATGATAACTTGGTTTTAATGGTTGTAAATGTTTCATGTTATTATATTAAAGGAAATATCCAATTATCATTCATTCATGAGTGATATAAATTAATTTTTCATAAATGGTTGAATGATAATACCCCCTCAAAGCATGACTTTGAGCTGACCCTAATAGATGATCATTACGAAGTATTGTGATTTGTAAGTATATAATAAAGTTTGCTTGAATAGATTCTTATTATCATTAAAAATAGTTTTATTTGAGTTATAAATAATGGATTCATGTATTAATAGGTAGAGACTTATTACTTGGATTGATCTGCTAAATTATATCTCATGGAATGTCATATAGTCATTGATATACATAGAGGTGTATGCTAATTAAAAATCCTTTTTACCTAAGGTTGGAGTGATACCCCACATGAGAACCTTCATAATTTGATATCCAACTTACATAATTATACATGTTGACATAGCTAATATAGGGGTGGTTGGGTGTGTTATTGATCATGTGATTGGTTGGAGCACAATTAAGATGATATTTTTACACTTATATGACAATGTAAAGATAACTAGTCCTTGATTGAATTAGACTGAAAAAATTCATGGTCAGGATTATTTTTTCCACATATAATGTTTTCAGCTACTTGTATAAGTGTCATGTGATGTACTTATAATATATATGAATGACATGTGATGTGATGTTTTCATTAACTTAGTTAGACTTTTTTATATAATCAAGAAATGATGAGGGGTTAATACTAGATTGATATGTTCCATTTCTAGTGGTCACTCGGTGTCATGGAAGTAGGTATTATATAGGTATAAATATGATGTATACGATACATATTATGGTGGAAATTTATGTATAGATATATAAGTATGTTTGATGGAAATCACAACAGACCTCTTAATAGCTTGAGTAGCACTGATGCTTTTCTAGGGCCCTATCTTTGCATACATCTATTAAATATGGATTTTATATTTGTTTTCAATACTATTAAGGCTCATAGGGTCACATAATTAGGAAATTGGAAAAGGATAAAGTTTTGGAAATTGTGTTTTTTTTAAATTAAGATACTTTTATGAAAAACATATCTAAATTAGTTTAGAGGGATTCTCAAAGAGTTGGAACGTTTTTCATAAATTCCTTATGAGATTTTAGTGCAAGTGGGAGAATATTGGATGTGCACTAAAATACATGCATGTGATGGATGTATTAATTAATTTTGTGCATGAAGTGTATATATATGATATTATATATATATATATATTACTTTTGATTATCATACATATGATTTATGAATATAATATATATATATATGTGTGTGTGTGTGTGTATGAGATTCACATGTGAGTAGCATGCAATGAAACTTCTTGTAAAGATTTTTCTAAATGGTTTCAACCAATTTAATGCCAAAGAGTTATTTCATTTAAGATTTGAATTTATTAATTAAAATTTTCAACAAATGATACACTTGAATAGAAGTACCACATATGTTGTGTAACAAAGAAGAAGCGTCAGGCTCTAGATATATAAGAGATATGATCTCTTCTATTGTGGGTGTGAAGTGAGTGTGGTCTATATGAGATTGTAAAAATTCTATTAAAATAAACTTCTTACTAAGAATTATTTATAGTGACCCTATCCTTTTAAACATAACATTACATGATTTTAATCATAATTATACATCATAAAAAATGTCGAGGGTCGTGAAGTCTAGTGTCTTTGAAGACTAGGTACATAAAATTGAAAACAGGGGACTAAAAAACACTTATTTATTTAATATTTATAAAGATATCATAACTTCCTTTGAGAACTTACATACACAAAGGGTTCCTTGGGTACCACATGAATTAATGGATGAGTTAAAATCCTAGTAAGGGAAAAATAATAGTAATAAAACTTTAACATGTGGGTTAGAAGGCATGGCATGATGAAAATAAAAAGGCATAGAACAAATGGATTCATAACACATAAATATGGGATCATATAAACATGAACTCATAGTGATTTGGTATTAACATAAATCATGACTTCAGCATGAGTCAAGGCTTTTAGAAAATAGAGGAGCACAAGTTGAGGTTAACCACAAAAACCGTTGCACATGGTAGCACAGGTCAAGGCTAACCACCAAGACCGCTGCACATAATATCTCATGAGACTAAACTTTACCCAATGAATTGGAGAACTATTTGGGAGTACCCATATTAAAATTTTCATGAATATTCTTGCCACATAAAGAATCATACATAAACAATCATAAACATAAGGGCACCCATGGAAATAAATGAGTATCATAATCATGTCATAAAGCATAATGAATGGGTGTATCATAAAAGTGTCCATGAAAAAAAGGAATTAGAACATACATGGACATTCATAAGGTAAAATAGGAATATATCATGGTAATATATGTCAAATATAAGTAAAAACACGTGAAAATAGTATTTAATAATTTTTAGCATTAAAAAATTTTAGTGTGGTTTTAAGGAAAACATTGAAAAGTATTTAAAATTGAAAAGGGAATAATATCTTGTAAAAAACCAGAAGTGATCAAATAAGGTTATAATAATAAAAACACTAGTTTTATATAAACAATTTTTTCTTAAAACATATGGTATAGTTCACTTGAAATTGGGTACGAATTCAGGAAGTGCCCTTAAAATGGGTTTTCTTATCTGGAAGTATTGAGGAGGGAATCATTTAAAAACATGTATATCCCTGAAAAAGAAGGATGAATGGATCTTGATACAAGCGTTTAGAGAGTATAAAAATAATTTATAAGGTGTAAATAAATAGAATATATAACTTCCTTTATGTAGAAATAAAGATATATTATCCTGAAGGAAGAATGGAGGTTTGGGTAGAATCCCCTAAGAAATATTGGCATGGTATCAGGTGTACTTAGGTGGGCCTAATGAGAGAGAAAATGGGTTCATCATATTTTATAAATAATTAGGGGAGTACTGGGAAGGTGAAAAATCATACCCCAACATTAGGAATTACGCATAAAAGGACATAACATAGAGGAGATTCTTGAATAAATGTGAGAAAGAGAGGATCCCTTACCTTAAGCCCGACGGTGTTCTTCTCTTGATCTTAATGAAATGAATAATCAAATTATATTCACTAATTAATAATTAAATAACCTATAATACATGTTATTGATTTATTATAACCTTATTAAGTTCATTAATTTCCTTTTTGATGAGTTAAGAGGTTCAATTACATTGTTTGGGAGCATTTGCTTCCTTGGTTTTAATGATCGGTTCACTTATATTCATGTTCGGATAAACATGTCGGATGAAAATTGTTGTCCAAAATTGAAGTTATATGGAATTATTGAACATATAGAAGATTAAATTTTTATAAAATTCATTTAGTTATTTTTATTGAAGGTGAATCATTATATAAAACATTAATGATTAACTCTTGGATTAATTTGGTGATTTTTCTCATAATTAACTTGTTTTGTATTATTATTTTATATCATGTGCGAAAAAAGATTACAGAACATCACATAAGATAAAATAAATGTTTAATATTCTGGTTCAACCATAAAAATGTTTTTATGACTATAATTGAATATGGTAATAGAAATTGATAACTCGTCGTCCTTGAATGTGATAAATTAACACGTCTCGGATGGTGTTTTCATTTATTTCATATAAAAGGAGGGGAAATGAGATATGATAATGGATTATCCCATTAGAATAAAAAAATTCAAGTACATTTATGGTACTATATTTGTCATACCATTTGGATTATGAGAGTTTAGGAAATAAAAGAGAACAAAGGAACATGAAAAGAAAATGAAAGAAAAGAAAAGAGGAATTTACCTCTTGATGTAATCTTCCTTGAGACCCTCTTAAGGGGAGATTATTTGGTATTTTTAGGAGACTAGAGGATGATGGATGTGCGGGAGGATCTTGGGGATATATTTCGTTATAATTTAGGGAAGTAACAAGGCTTTATAGGAGTGAAGAGGGAAGGGGAGTGTGGGTGGTTTTTATAGTGGAGGGGAGGAGGGTTTTCTTAATATTTTAATCATTAGTTTATTATTTTTCTATAAGACAAGAAATACTGATTATTCCATGACCAAAAATAGTAATAAGTTCATGTGAATTCTAAATAAGGTTTCTTACATAATCCATGATTCTATAAATATTCCATTTAGCTTATAATGTATATATATCGTAAATTGTCATATTTCACTATTCATCAAAAATTCAATTATTTTAGAAAAATACTAAAAATTAACACTAACCATTTTTTGATGTGTAGAATCCAAAAATGAAATGCATTTTGAAAAAATAATTTTTTAAATATGATTAATTCCATTTTTAATTAAAATCATAATTTACTTGAAAAATACAGATTTTAAAACTATGACTGATTTTATAATGATTTCAAAAATTACACAAGGTCTTATAAAATTATCTTAAAACCAGAAGACAAAAAATTGTTAATTTATGAATAAATTTTAGGAAAATATATTTTCTCTTAAATTAATTAATTAATTGTAATATTTATTTTTTACTTATAAAAATACAAATACTTTTACTATGGTCATATTATTACTTATAAGATGCCTAAATTTTATTTATACATTCATGGGTGAGATTACTATTCTTTTGGATAATTTACTATTTATAAGGGTAATATTACTATTCATAAGTGTAACATTGCTATTCATAAGGGTCAGTTGGTATTCACCAAATATTAAGTTTGTCTTATCGAACTCCAAACATCTTACTGATCGCAACTGTGTAAGTCAGATTTTCGAAATTCAAATCATAGAAGTAACAATATTATGTTTAAAGGTCACATAGTACTTAGTAGTTCATTTTGTTGTGATTTCATGTGATTATATGACATAATTATAAGAAGGGAATTTCTATTAATAAAACATTGGGTCGTTACATTATTCCCCCTATATGAAATTTCACTGTCGAAACTTCATTTTATATTATAAGACATAAAAAGGTGTGGGTAATTTTCCTTCATTTCATCCTCTAGTTCCCATGTTTCCTCTTTATACTTATGGTTATGCCACAGTAAATTGACTAGGTTTGTATTCTTGTTACATAGAAACTTATCTCTACAATCCAAGATCTTTACTGGATACTCCTTGTAAGAAAGATCATTCTCCAACTGTACCACCTCTGAAGAGAGTACATGTGAAGGATTTAGTATGTACTTCCTTAAGAGAGATACATGAAGAAATCGTGTACTTTGGATATGGTAAGTAGAAGTGTTAGTAGATAGGGCACATCCCCGACATGATCAAGAATATCGAAGGGGCCGATGTACCTGGGACTTAACTTTCCTTTCTTCCCAAACTTCATGACCATCTTCCGTAGAGATATGCATAGAAATACCATGTCTCCAACTTTGAACTCAAAGTCTCATCGATGATTGTCTACATAACTCTTTTGTTGAATTTGGTCTATCTTGATGAGATGTTGAATAGTTTTCAGCTTCTCCACCATTTCTTCAACCATTTTAGGTCCTAGTAGCTTACACTCACCAAATTCATCCCAACATATCGGTGTTCTGCACCTTTTCCTATAAAGGGCTTTGTATGGTGTCATTCAGATGCTTGAGTGGAAACTATTGTTGTAATATTATTTAACCAGTGGAATATGTTAGTCTCATCCTTCTTTGAAGTCCATAAAACATGCTCTCAACATATCTTCTAGTTTCTGAATATTTCGCTCAGATTGGTTATCATTTTGAGGATGATAGGCTGTATTGAATTTCAGTTTAGTGCTAAGAGCATGTCTGAGACTTTTCAAGAACTTAAAGGTGAATCTCGGATCTCTATCGGATACAATAGATAGTGGTACGCCATGTAGTCTTACCACATATTTGATATATATGTATCAAAATTGATCCAATGATAAGTCCTATCAAATTTTGATAAAGTGAGTTGTCTTTGTAAGATGATCCACAATGACCCATATAGCATTGTTTCCTGTGGATGTCCTTGGAAGTCCAGTGACAAAGTCCATGGTGATGTTCTCTCACTTCTATGTTGGTATGGTTAGTGGTTGCATTATCCCCTTAGACTTATGTCTTTCAGCCTATACTTGTTGACATACTAGGCACTTTGATTTATACTCATAAATCTCCTTCTTTATATTGTCCCACCAAAAGTTCTCTCAGAGATCTTGATACATCTTTGTGCTCCCTGGGTGAATAGATAAGGTTGATCTATGTATGTCATTCAAAAGCTCCTTCTTTATCTCTGTATCATATGCTATATATAATCATGACCCAAATCTTACAAATCCTTCCTCATCAATCATGATATCAGAGGATTTCCCATTTTGATGGATTTCACCCTTTTTTGAATTTCCATATCTTTTCTTTGAACATCCTTTATTTTCTCCATGATGGATGGTTGAGTAATAATTTGAGAAAGGATTAATGATATTCCTCCTCCCTTAATGAGTTCCATGTTTATCCTATGAAAATATAAGAAGATCAGATCCTTTTAAATTCTCATCATTGATAAATATGTAGTATCTTTTCTACTCATAGCATCTTCCACCTTATTTTCCTTATCGGAATGGACATGGATTGAGTAGTCATAATCCTTGATGAGATCTATCCATCTTCAATGAAGCTTATTAAGTTCTTTTTTGTGAATATATATTTGAGACTCTTGTGATTAGTATATATCTCACACTTCTCCCCATAGAGATAATGCTTCCAGATTTTTAATGTAATGATCGGAGTCTCTAACTCTAGATCATTCATAGGATAGTTTTGCGCATGGATTTTCAGCTACCTTGAGGTGTAGGCTATCACTTTATCATTTTTCATCATGATATAGCCTAATACCTTATTTGAAGCATCATTTTACACCACAAATAGTTCTCCACTAGTTGGGAGTGCGAGTACTAGCATAGTGATTGGCCTCTTTTTCAACTCCTTAAAATAGTATTCACATTCCAGAGTCTAGAAAAACTTTACTCCCTTCTATGTCATATTGTTATTTGGGTTTTAAAATCATGAAAATTTCTTCACAAAGCATCTATAATACCTAAATAGACCTATAAATCTATGGATATCTATTACAGATGTTGTCTTGGGACACTCTTTAATCACCTTTGTCTTGGAAGGGTCCACAGATATCCCTTTTCTGGTGATAACATGCCCCAAGAATGATACTCCCTCTATCTAGAACTCAAATTTACTATACTTTACATATAGATTATCCCTTTGAAAAGTCTTTAGCATATTATTTGAATTCTAATCATGTTTCTACTTTCTCTTTGAGTATATCAAGATATCAAGTGTCCATACCTCATTCAAAAGGCAATATTGGGAATATCTTCCTTCCTCGCTTTTAATTGGGGATATCCAAACTGAAGGTCCACCTTAGAGAAATAATTGCCCCCATGAATCTGATCAAACAAGTAATGTATTTTTGGAAGGGGATAATTGTTCTTTATCACAATTTTATTGAGCTCACGATAATCAATATAGAGGCACATTGATCCATCCTTCTTCTTGATGAAGAGGACTGGTGCACCCCATAGTGAAGTACTCGGGTGTATAAAACCCTTCTCCAGATTCTCCTATAACTACTTCTTGAGCTCCTCCAGCTCTATGGTGTCTATTCTATAAGGTTTCATTGATATAGGAAGAGATCTAAGAATAAGTTAAATTGATAACTCAACCTATTTATCAGGAGAAATACCAAGAAACTCTTCAGGAAATACATCAGTATAATCCCTCATAATGGTCATGTCTTCAAGCATGATTCTCTCCTTTGTCTCAATCATTTGAGCTGGAAATGCTTGATCATAAGGAATTAATATCCACACTTGAGACAATGATTCTAAAGGAGATTAATCTTCCTCCTTACACTTGTAAATAATTGGAGGATGCTTCGGGATGTGAAGAGTGGTATCCCTTTCCCAATAGTTTATGTTGGCTTTGTATAAAGATAGCCAATACATGCACAAGATATCTTCAAACTCCACTAAATTAAGTATGATGAGATTTGATGGGAGGTTCAGTCCACAAACATTAACTAGGGAGGAGTTATAAACCATGGATGAAATAATTTCCCCATTCTCTATTCTCACAGATAACTTATCCTCTAAATTTTGAGGTGGTCTTTGAATAGTTCCACTAAACTTTCAAGATATAAAATAATATGTATAACCAAAATGAAATAGTACATTCACTATTATTGAATGAATAACAAGTGTACATGTCACCATATCATTGTCTGGCTGCACCTCAGCAGTAGTGATAGCATAAGCCCATCCTTGTTGCCTTGGAGGTTGTTATTGATTGCCTCTAACAAACCTTAGCTTGGGGTAATTGTTCGCATAATGTTCATGCTCCTTGAAGTTGTAACACTACACTATAGGCTAAGTGTTGATCCGAACCTTCCTTTCTTCCTCCACATTAGTGGGATTTCTCATATCTCTTCAGCACTTTTTAGCCAGATGTTCCGACTTTTTACATTTTAAGCAATTCCTAGTTCCCTTTATAGAGTTCCCAAGATTCTTCCCACCACAATTTTTACATGTGGGATTAGGCTTCTTTCTATCATGTAATTTATTTATGAAACTATGCACATTAGATTCCATTTTCCTCTTTTTATCTTCAGGCCCAAAAAACCACTAAGAGTCTCTGATCTCCATTTCAACCTTAAGGGCACAACAAAAAATCTCCTCATAGTTTTCAAAGTCTCGAATCACCAACTCTTTTCATAGACTCAACTTCAGTCTGCTAAATAAGTTATCCACCTTAATTTCAATGTTCATGATAAATATAGAGGCATACCTTGCAAGCCTTGTAAATTTTACTTCATATGCCCCGATTGACTCATCTTCCTTCTACTTGAGTCCGAGGAACTATTTTTCCATCTTGAGACAAAGTGTTCGGGGAAAATATTTATTTAAAAGAATTCTCTTGAATTCCTCCTAATCCAAGGAATCAATTTCCTCCTGGGGATTCGTATTCTTGATTAGTTTCCACCATTGATCAGCTTCCCCATCAAAACAATAGACCGCCAGTATGATTTTCTCTTCTTTTGAGCACTGGAGGAGAGAGAATTTCTTTCCAATGGAGTTAATCCACTTTTCCATGAGGAGGGGATTGGAAGATACACTAAACATGGGAGTCATTTTCCATATTAAGGATTCAATGGAAACTTGATCTTTCTTTAGAGGAGGAGGGTGTTCCACATGATTCAAGTTATTATTCATAACTTGATCCAACTGATCAAGTACTATCATGAAGTTTTGAGCACCCATTCCCATCATATCAGGCGTATCATTAGGACATTCTTCACATTCCCTATCACATTGATTTTTGGAACTTGTTCTTATATTTCCTTCCATTAACTAATAAAAATAACATACAATTAGAGTGATTGAATACTTATCTATTGACCATAAAAAATGAAACTTTGAATATAAGAGGATAAACTTCTAAAGGAGAAGTATATCCTAACTTTTGATTCCCTGTGTTTCAATCTAGGTTATCCTTTATCTATTTATTAACTTATATTATTATGAGATTTTTTCATTCCCTTAATAATGGTTTGTACAAATCTCATGAATTTACTAAAGAATGTCCACTATGAGTGTCAGACCAAGAGTGCAGCAAGTCCCATTGTCATGCACTAGTTCCCATTCAAGTCTATCTCAAAGTGGTGTTTTTGGGTTTTACCCCTAAATACATCTATGTCAGAGTTACCTCTACCTATTTTTATCTAGATAGACATGTATTTTCTTAATAAACCACTTACTCTATACTTACCAAAATTTAGGTGTGTTTTCTTATACTTAGTCTCATCCTATAGGTTATTACTAATGTTCTCTATTCCTAATCTCCAAAATAACTAGACCATCCTCTGATACCAACTATAGAGACCCTAAATTTTTACACATAACATTACATGATTTTAAGCATAATTATACATCAGAAAATAAACCAAGGATCATGAAGTTTAGTGACTTTGAATAATAGGTACATAAAATTGAAAATATGGGACTAAAAAACACTTCTTTGTTTAATCTTTATAAAGATCTCCTAACTTTATTTTAGCCCTTATATCTGCAAAGGGTACCCTGGGGATCACATGAATGAAGGGATAAGCTAAAATCCCAGTAAGGGAAAAGCATAGTAATAAAACTTTAACACATGGGTTAGAAGGAATGTCATAATGAAAATAAAAGGCATGGAACACATGGAATCATAACACATAAACATGGGATCATATAAACATGAATTCATAGTGATGTGGTAGAAATATAAATCATGACTTTATCATAATTCAAGTCTCTTTGCACATAGATAATCACAATTCAAGGTTAGCCACCGAGACCATTGCACATGGTAGCACTAGTCAAGGCTAACTGCCAAAACTGTTGCACATAACATCTCGTGAGACTAAACTTTACCCAATGAACTGGAGAATTATATGGGCACACCCATATTAACATTTTCATGAATATTCTTCCCACATATAGAATCATACATAAACAATCATAAATATAAGGGCACCCATGGAAATAAATGGGTATCATAATCATGTCATAAAGCATAATAAATGGGCGTATCATAAAAGAGTCCATGAAAGAAAGGAATTAGAACATGCATAGGCATTCATAGGTAAAATAGGAATATATCATGGTAATTAATTTCAAAAAGAAGTTACAACATGTGAAAAGAGTATTTTATAATTTTTAGCATTAAAACATTTTACTGCGGTTTTAAGGAAAACACTAACAAGCATTTAAAATAGAAAAGGGAATAATATTTTGTACAAAACCAGAAGTGATCCAAGAAGGTTTTCATAATAAAAACACTAGTTTTATAAAAAAATTGTGGATTAAAACATATGGTAGAGTTCACATGAAATTGGGTATGTATTTGGGAATTTCCTTTAAAACGGGTTTTCTTATCAGAAAGTTTTGAGGAGGGAATCATTTGAAAACATATATATCCCCAAAAAAGAATGATGAATAGATATTGATAAATTATTTTGGAGAGTATAAATATAATTTATAATATGTACATAAATAGAATAGATAACTTCATTTGTGTAGAAAGAAAGTTATATCAACCCGAAGGAGTAAAGGAGGTTTGGGTAGAATCCCTTACAGAATATCAGCATGGTATCGAGTGTACTTAGGAGGGATTAATGATAGAGAAAATGGGTTTGTAATATTTTATAAATCATGAGGTAAGTATGAGTAAGGTGTGAAATAAAACCCCAACATTAGAAATTATTCAAAAAAGGACATAACAAAGATAATATTCTTGAATAAATGTGAGAAAGAGAGGATCCCTTACCTTAAGCCCGATGGTGTTCTTCACTTGATCTTAATGACCTAAATAATCAAATTAGGTTCATTAATTAATAATTACAGAACATACACCAGATTTTATTGATTTATTATAACCTTATTAAGTTCATTCATGTCCTTTTTGATGAGTTAAGAGGTTCAATTTAATTGTTTGGGTGTGTTTTCTTCCTTGGTTTTAATGATTAGTTCGCATATATTCATGTTAGAATAAACATGTAGGATTAAAATGGTAGTATAAAATTGAATTTATATGACATTAGTGAACATACATAAGATTACATGGTTATAAAATTCATTTGGTTATTTTTATTGAAGGTTAACCATTATATAAAACATTAAAGATAAAGTCTAGGATTAATTTGGCGATTTTGATCAAAATTAACTTGTTTTGTATTATTATTTTACATCATGTGTGAAAAAGGATTACAGAACATCACATAAGACAAAATAAATGTTTAATAGTCTATTTAAACCATAAAAATGGTTTCATGACCAGAATTTAAGATGGTAATATAAATTTATAACCCATCATCCTTGAATGTGATAAATTAACACATCTCGGACGGTGTTTTCATTTCTTTCGTATAAAAGGAGGCGAAAAGAGATGTGATAATGAATTATACCATTATCATAAAAAATTCCAATACATATATGATACTGGATTTTTTATACCATTTGGATGAGGAGAGTTTAGTAAATAAAAGAGAACAAAGGAACATGAAAATAAAATGAATGAAAAGAAAAGGGGAATTTACCTCTTGATTTAATCTTCCTTTAGATCTTATTAAGGGGAGAGGATTTAATATTTTTAGGAGACCAAGGTATGATGGACATGAGAGAGGATCTTGGGGAGATATGTTTGCATAATTTGGGGAAGGCACAAGGCTTTATAGGAGTAAAGATAGGAGGGGAGTGTGGGTGGTTTTTATAGTGGAGTGGAGGAGGGTTTTCTTAATATTTTAATCATTAGTTTATTATTTTTCCATAAGACAAGAAATAGTGATGATTCCAAGACCAAAAATAGTAATAAGCGCATGTGAATTCGGACTAAGGTTTCTTACATCATCCATGATTCTAGGAATAGTCCATTTATCTTATAATGTATATATATGGTAAATTACCATATTTCACTATTCATAAAAAAATCAAGTATTTTAGAAAAATTCCAAAAATTCACCCTAACCATTTTTTGACGTGTAGAATCCAAAAATTAAATCCATTTCTCAAAAATAATTTTCTATGTATGATAATTTAATTTTTAATTAAAATCATAATTTAATTGAAAATATAGATTTTAAAACTATGACTAATATTATAATGCTTTCAAAAATTACATAAGGTCTTATAAAATTTTCTTAAAACCAAAATAAATAAAATTCTTAATTTATGAACACATTTTAGGAAAATAAATTTTCTTTTAAATTAATTAATTGATTATAATTAATTATTTATGAATTACAAAAATACAAATACTTTTACTGTGGTCATATTATCACTTATAAGATGCCTAAATTTTATTTATACACTCATGGGTGAGGTTACTATTCTTTTGGACAATTTAATATTCATAAAATTCATATTAGTATTCATTAGGTAACATTACAATTCATAAGAGTCAGTTATTATTCACCAAAAATTAAGTTTGTCTTATCAGACTCCAAACATCTTACTGATCACAACTGTGTATATCAAATTTCTTGAAATTCAAATCACAGAAGTGACAATATTATGTTTAAAGGTCACATAGTACTTAGTAGTTCATTGTGTTGTGATTTAATGTGATTATATGACATAATTATAAGATGTGAATTTCTATTCGTAAAACATTGGGTTGTTACAATATGTATCTCACCTAAGAATGCATTATTTCCCCTTTAGTTTCTTGGGTATCCTCACGAAGCATTTATAGATCTATTGGCTAGTATATCACATTACAGGTAGGGTGTATTCAATAACTAATCTTCATTATCTCCATAAACCATTATTCTTTAAAGGATGAATATGCATGTTGAAACTTATGAATATTAGGTACCCTTTTTTTCATTTTATTTACAAGC
Organism: Viscum album; assembly: GCA_963277665.1. Classification (NCBI taxonomy): domain Eukaryota; kingdom Viridiplantae; phylum Streptophyta; class Magnoliopsida; order Santalales; family Viscaceae; genus Viscum; species Viscum album. The sequence goes on from OY728123.1 coordinate 1,619,385,101, forward strand.
TTATTTCTTGAAGATAGATCTCTTGGTTTTTTTATCTTCAGCTGCATATGATCATTATATTATCATATAAAACCCAAAAATTTTTAAAATAGTTTATAAACTATATCAATTATAGTAAAATACTATTCATAGTTTTCAGGTGTATGTATTAGTACTATTTCAAGGGAAAACCCTTTGAAAAAAAATGGACTCATTAGTCCTCACATTACTTTTATACAAAAATAGAAATTTTAAGAAAAGGAATATTTAATAATAGTTTATCGACTAACCACAACGTTTTAAAATAAAATTATAAATGAAAAACTCTTTTTAATTATCATAATGTAGGGGTAAAACTTTTCAATATATTCATATAAAATATATTTTCATTTATTTCATTACTTATTCTTATTTTTTCTTAATAGGGTCCCCATGAACGCAGGCACCAACTGCCAAAAATTATGACATACACTCTCCCACTTTGGGAGACATTAATCCAGCACCCTTCCAGTGTATAATGGATGTCACTGGCCTAGGACATGAGCCTTCATGATCAATCATTGACCCCATCTAGGTAAGTTTCATTACTTATTTGTTTTTTAGGAAGAATTGGTTTCTCATTGAAATCAATTTATATACTCCAAATATTTATTTTTTGTATTGAAAGCATGGATTACCAACAAATCGGCCACACATGATGACCTTTATCAATTTTTAATACACTATATCTGTCATTTTACAAATAAACTTATAGTTATATGTTTTATATTATTTTTTATTATTTTTTATAGGGATATGTTTAAATATCATCAAAATCATGGTATAAGGACAGTCCATGAGCACAAGAATCCAATCGATTTCTATAAATAGATAAGTATTTGGGTATATATGATAATATTTAACTACCGAAACATGTATCAAAACGAATTACTTATTTTTCTTAATGTTTCTATAGTGTTCGATATAAAATAATAACAACGATTGTGATTATTACATTTGATAATTTATGAAAGATATCATATTCTATTAGCATCCCAAAATAGGTATTTTTTATGATAAATACAGTTTAATTTAAAATAATTACTAATTGTTTGTTTATTTATATTTTTTTCGTACTAATAATAATTTAGATAGTCCATGTATTCAAATGAGAAAATAGATTTATTTGGAAATGAGTGGGCATAATACATGGTGTCAAAATATTTTCAAATGTCTTGAAGAGGAGACTTCATATCCTGTTAGTAATTTTTTTATTTCAGGGAGATCATCATGAGTTTATTTATATATTCCTTATTTAGTAACATATCTTCTCATTTTATCTACTTCTTATTTAGTTAATTCTCTTATAATTTTTATCTAATACTTATTTTGTTGATTTTCACAGATATCATAAAGAGGTTATTTAGAATTTATTTTTTTGTAATCATGTTGTTCCTATAAAGAGTATAAAAGGCCTCCATACAGAGTTCATGGTCCTTTTTGAAAGATAAAATGGGATTTTAGATTTCAATAAGGTCCATGAACTATATATGGAGGCCTTTATGATCTTTATAGTCACAAAATACTTATATAAAAATGAATTCTTGATGAAGACTTTCATAAGTATGATGCACTGATGTACTATTTAATGTTCTCTTCATGGAGTTGTTAGTTGTTTATTTGATTTTTTTATGTTCATTAGTAATACAATGCATTCTATTTTGAATCCAAGCCTTTTTTAAATTGTGTCCTCGAAACAACTTTAATAAAATAATAAATAAGTTATTTTTCATTTTTAAGAATCAAGCATACATAAATCTAACACATGTTGCTCCTAGTATAACTCAAAGTGTGTGTTTTCAGTTTAAAAGTGAAACTATAGTTCAAAACTTGCATCGACCACTAAAAACTAAGAAAATAAAATTTCTTGTCTTGATACATTACGATAAATATTCCTAAGTCATTTTTTACCTATAGGAATTAATCATACATAAATATGATACATGATGTTCCCAGTATGATTAAAAGTGTGTGTTTTGATTTAAAATCAAAATTTTATTTCGAAACATGGGTCTCATACTCAAACTTGATAAATAATTATCCAATTGTCTTGATACTAAAAAAAGATAAATAAATTATTTTGATGTGTAGGAATCAACCACACATCAATTTAACACATAGTCCCAGTATGACTCAAAGTGTGTGTGTTTAATTTAAAAGTATCATTTTAGTTCAAAACAAACATTACTTACTGAAAAATAAGAAAATCACTCATATTGTATTGATAATTTATGAAAATAATATATAATTAATTTTTGATGTATATGGATTATACACACATCAATTTGACACATGGTGTGGCTGGTGTGATAGAAATGCATGTTTTTATTTCAAATCAATATTTTAGTACAAAACATACTTCGCATACTCATCACTGAGAAATCGCACTCGGATTATCTTGATACTTAAGTAAAATTATTCATATATCATTTTTATGGGAGTTAATTATTAAAATATCAATTCAATACAACGTATTCTTAGTATTACTCAAAATGTTTTTTTTCAGCTTAAAAGTGACATTTGAGTTCAAAACGAGCATCACTCACTAAAAACTGAGAAAACTGAGAAAACTCATACAGATTTTCTCGATACTTTATGAAAATAATCCATAAGTCATTTTTGAAATTTAGGAATCATCTACACATCAATATAACACATGGTGTCCTTGTTATAACTTAAATTGTAACATCCTGAGATTTTAGTATATATATATTTTCCTTTAAATAATATTGAGTACAATATATTTCTTCGCACACACTAAAATGAAGTTCATGATACATTATTAAATTAAAATAATAATATTTAAAATATTTATTATGATAACATATAATATATATATATATAATATAAAATGTTAAAATTATTTAAATTAAAACATATTTATGAAATAATATTAAAAATATTTATATATAAGAATGTATTATTAAATAAAATCAGTTAATCTTTACATTTTATATTTTATATTAATATATATATATATGTATATAATTTTTAGAAATATAATTAGATAAAAGTAAATTTTTTTAATTTAGAATATCAAATTTTACTTAGTGGGGATTTTTGAAAATTTTATGAAAATATCTATTCTTGGTTAAAAATTTGATCTTTAAAAAATTATAATTTTCATGAATTTATCAATATATAAGAATAAAATATGAGGTCATAAAATCATTTAAGTGAAAAAATATTAAATTAATTAATAATATTATACATTTTAAAATATTATGTAAACTTAAAGAACCCACAGCCAATATTTTTAGAACTAAAGTAAATAGTTACTTGAATAAAGAAAATTATTTTATGTATTTTCTTTAAATTAATTAATATTTTGGATAAATTAACTTATGGATTGATTTTAATGTTTCATAAAATTAATTTTATTTATAATAAATTAATTACTATAATGAAAATCATTAACCATACAAAACTTTATCTTATACACATGTTTAAAGTTTAAAAACAATATTTTTTTAAAAACATTTTTATGTGTTATGTGTGTTTAATTTAAAATAACATTTTCTAATATTTATGAAATTAATTAGATTAAATTTATTCTATATTTTTATTTATCATGTCAAAATTTTGTGGGAAGGGTCCTCTTATATTTTTAGTAATAAAATAATTTATATTATTATATTATATTAAGTGTTTGGGGGGTGAAATTACATTCTAGAAACCCTTTTTATGTTTTAAATTCTTAAAAACATGTCTCACAAGCCATATCACACCTAACTCACCTAACTTTCATGAAAATCCATTAATAACCCTTACTTAACATTCTTTTCCATGGAAATTGTTATTTTTTCCACTTATAAAAGGAGTCCAATTCCACCCCTTCCATACCTCACCTATAATTATAATTACTTGGTCAAAATCTACAAATATTTTCATAATATAACACTCTCCCAGGAACCAAATCCTTTTCCACCCATAATTATCCTAATCCCTTCATTTCCAATGAGAGTTTCAAGGAAAATCTAAGTCTCCAAAGTGAGTGTTTCTTATTCTTAGTATTACTTTTTTTAGTTTTTATTATCCTTAACTTCCCAAAATCCATTAATATAATTCATTCCATGTAATTTATATAATTAATATTCATTATATTTATTTGATAACAATTATCCATCCCCATGCATTCATTAATAAAAACAAAATCATCGATTGTGTATTGTGTGGGATACCGCCTCCACGACGTAATGCGGTTTGTTTTTCATCACCACCTATTAGTGATAGTATAAAGGATGTATTTTATGAATAATTATGTTTTTATTTCACTTATAAAATTAAAAAATTATAAAATTTTACATTTACCATTATTTTTTCCATTCATTAATGAATGAGATGGTTAATCATATTTATGTGTGGACTACCACCTCCATGAACGACGCATCTAATTTATCTTAAACACCTAACATGGATGGGTATAAAATTTTAATTGATAAAATAATATGATTTTTATAACATTTTTATGACTATGAAATGATAAATCAATTTACTTTCTACCTCCCTCCCATTTTATGGAACATAAAATTGTAGACCGTATATACGTGTGGATTACTACCTCCACATAGCGACGCATTTTTTCATTAATTCCAATCATGGATGACTTTAAAAATATATTGATATATAAAAATGATATTTAAATTAATTTTTATATTTTGAATGTTTTGAATCTATGTTTTTTTAAAAAATATAAATCATGGTCAATATGCCAATAGATTCACGTAGAAATCAACTGAACCACCTCGAGTAACCAACATAAGTGGAAATGATTTAATAAATGAGAAAAATATGATGATAAGTAGACCTTTGGAAATTAATTATATATTAATAATTTTTTTATTAATTTTTTTTGAAAAATTAATTTTGTTATTTAGTTATTTAAGTGCAAGTGCATAAATATTTCAAGCACTAGTAAGGGTTTTTTCTAAAAACCTCCTCCTTTGAGATACATGTTATTTTATGCACCTAATTTATTTTAAATGGTTTGCATAACGAAAATAATATGTTTAATATCATGTATTATCCTTATTCATAGTATTTTAACTCCAAATTCAAGTTATCCTTATTTCAATGGGTTTTTATTATAATGTTCTTAAGTCGTAATGGATTTTTTGAATCAAACTCCCTACATTGAGACATGTTTTACTTTATGAACCAATTTAATTTTATATAGTGAATTTAATACCTAATTGTTTTATTATCATGAAATATATTTTATTTTATTTTTTATTTTAGGTTCATTTTTAAGCTCTTTCTCCTTCAAGGTTTTTTTTAAGTTACACAGGTCCCGAGTCAAGTTCCATTTCCTTGAGTCATGAATTTTCTTCTTATCATTGATTTTAAAATTATATTTTATCCTAAAATTTCCTTTTAAATAGGTTTAATTTATTTTTTATTTTATGAAATTAATCTCATTCATTAAAATTTTCCTCTTTGGGGGATCACATTCTCTTTTAAAATTCATCACATAAAGGAATGATTCTCAACCTGAGCACACCACTTTTTTTCTTCCATATCCATGTTTTCCCTAGAAAAAGTATTTTATATAATATTTCAAGTGACCTTAATAATTATATTAAGCTCTTATAAATTAAATTTTTTGGAATCCTTTTTATGATATGGGTTTCACTAAATGATTTTAATGTACTTTAAGTAATTTCACATGAATAGTTTTAAAAAAAATCTTATAAAGTTATGTTTTAAAATGTTCCAAAATGAATTCTTTATAAATTGTATTAAATTTTTAATTTTCAAATACCTTTAATTTCTTAAAAAATCAAAAGGAAATATTTTAAAGGTTTCCAGGTGGGTCATTTTCAACCAAATTTAATCACTTTTACACATTTTTTATGTGAACATATCTTTTCATTACCTTTATCACTTTCTAAGAGAATTACTCTCAGATATTTCAAATTTTCAAAAAGATAAATTATTATTCTCATGGTTTAATAATATATTCCTTTTAAAAAATCAATGTACAAGTGAAATTTTTATTTTTAAATAATTTTTCCTAATGATTCTAAGAGTGTTCTTCATATATGTTGTATGCTTGATCAAGGGTATTCTTTAAATGATACCGTCAACCTTCTTTATCTAAATGGATTATGAAATTATCCTTTACATCTATAGTATTATATATCACTTCTTTTATTTTACCTGATCATCCACTTGTATAGGAATGATTTACTTCCAATGCTTTTCCACTACAAATTCCCTATGTTCCACTGCTTGATTGAAGGTTGTACACCTAAATGCTTAATACATCAATTGATTGGGGGAATTATTATCTAAATTGTATATCAATTTATATACAGTGAAAATACCATATGAATAATCATATTTTTCAGTGGTATTTACCTATAATGTTGCTTAAAGTAATTTAATAGCCATTAATTTTCCATGGACTTTTCATGTCTTTTTTATTGATGGAATCATGAATTCTTCATTAGGGAACCACTTCAAAAGGATATAAAACCCATTTTATTTCCTTTTTTTCTGATATGTTAATTGAAACCATGTAGAAAACATATAAATGATTGTTTATTATGATGGGTGTGCCCATATAGCACTCTAATTCATTGAGAAATGTTAATGACTCATGAGAAGCTATATATGGTATTAGGGACTAAACCTAATCCTTTTTTATTTCCTAGGGGGTAATCCTTATAATGTGATAATAGCCTAGGGAGTAATCATTGGCATATAATGATGATGTCCTAGGGAGTTATCCTTGTTATATGCATATGATATCATGCTTTGTTTTGTTTTCACGTTCCTATGATGTCATGCTCTTATATTATGATCATTTTTTAATCCATTTCTATATGATTTCATATCTTTATTCCATTCTCTCCAGACTATTATCATTATCCTTATGATATCACTTTATGACATATGTCTCTCATTTTAGGTTATATTAACATGTTTACCCTTACTAAGCATTTGATATCACCCCTTTAATGCATTTTAATTTCCCTAAGTTAAAAGTATTATGAATGTTAATCCTAGAAGAGTATCTTATGTGGATAATTTATGGGAGATGTTGAATACTCATTATAGATTTTTTAGCTTCTTATATAGTGGTAAAAATGTCCATTTGTTTATAATACTTTATAATTAGTGTTCTATAATTTTATAAATACTCTAAAACTCTAAATTAAAGGTTCTTGGTTTGTAAATATGATAAAGATATTGTATCTATTGATGTGTAACAAATAAAATGTTATTTTCAGAAGCATATTCCGAAGTGTGGATCCAGGATCACTATAGTTAGTATTATATAAGTCTTAATATAACTTAATATGTTAGGATTTTATTGACTAGGGATGAATTCATATTTAGGAATGAAATACTGGGTTGGTTAGTTAAGGATGATCTTGGTTTCAATGGTATAGATAAATATTTAGTTTGGAAGTGTTGAATAATTTATGTTTGTTTAGGGATTAATATAATAGAGCTTTAGTAAAAACCCTAATTATAATACTAATTATAGAATAACCTCATGAAATTTTTATAAAGTAGATATTGTGTGGTTTTTTTAGAAATAAATCCCTATATGGATACTATAAGTGGACATGGTTTTGGAACAGATTAATATAATGGTAATAACCTTGAAAAAAAGTTGGTCAATTATATCTCATCCATCATTCTGGTGGATGTTGAATGGGTTCTTACTATAAACCTGGTTTTTTACTCTTATAAGATATGCTTCGGTTAATTTACATTATCTTTACAAAACATTATGAAGTATTTTAACATATTATTTTATGAAAGTTAATTAGATTATAGAACCTAATAGTAAAATGACCATGGATAACCTTGATTTAAGTTAAAGACTCATAAGTTGTGGTATGCACATCATCTATGAATTATTTCTTATAAGATCATAGTTTTTCATTTTGTACATTTACTAATTTAAGTATTCTCCTACCTAAACATTCTTTTAAAGTAATTTCTGGAGTAGGGAGGAATCAAGCTAACAATGGATGCAATTGAAAATGAAATGATTTTTCCAATAGTTTATTGGGACAAAAATTATGATTAGAAATATTGTTATTATTCAAATAAACTATCAAAAATTATGATTAATAAAGTGAAAATGGTTGATTTCCCAATCACACTAAAGAAAATAGGGATGGAGTATTTTGAAATATTAGTTGATGAAGGAAAAAAGATAAAATTTATTTCATATTAAAAAAATTGGAAGAAACAGAATGGGGGATGTCTCAAAGGAACTAGAAAATGTTTTATGAGTGGAAGAGGATGACATAAAGAATCTATCTACTTAGGTAAAATGAAGAATTCAGTTAAATCAATAGAGAAAGAAGATTTGTCTTCTACTTTTACTTAATATATTAATGTCGAAATTTAATTTAAAATTTTATCTTAAGTCATGTCTATTTTTTGACATTCTTAATTAATTTTTTTATAAAAAAATTGTTATGATGTAATTTATTTAAGGGGGAGAATATAACATCATAAGATTTTAGTATATATATATATATATTCCTTTAAACAATATTGAGTTTGATATCTTTCTTCACACACACTAAAACAATGGGTGTGATACACTTTTAAATTAAAATAATCATATTTAAAATAAAATTATTATAACATATAATATATCAATATATGATATAAAATATTAAAATTATTTAAACTCAAAAATTTGTATGAAATAATATTAGAAAGAATTAATTTTTAAGAAGGTCTTTTTAAATAAAAATCATGGAACTTTTATTTTTTATTTTCTGTTAAAAGTTATATATATAATTTTTAGAAATATAATTAGATAAAATTAACTTTATTTTTAAATTTATAATATCAAAATTTACTTTGTATGAATTTTTTATCAGTTTCAAAAAATGATGATTTTTAGTCAAAATGGCGGTTTTTATGGAAATTATAATTTTCACGTGTTTATCAATATATAAGAATGACTTAGAAGTTAATAAAACCATTTAAGTGATAAAATATGAAATTAAGGAATAACACTATACATTTTAAAATATTATTTAAACTTAGATAACCCATGGCCAAAAAATTTAGAACTAAAGTAAAAAAATGTTACTTTAATAAAGAACATTGTTTTTGGTATTTTATTTAAATTAATTAATATTTTGGTTAAATTGGTTTATGGATTGATTTTAATGTAAAATAAAATTTATTTTATTTATAATAAATTAAATACTATAATTAAAATAAATAACAATCAAATATTTATGTTATACATAAGTTTAAAGTTTAAAATCACTCTTTTTTAAACAATTTTTATGTATTATGTGTGTGTAATTAAAATCATATTTTCTCATATTTATTAAACGAATTAGATTAAATGGGTCATAACATCTATTTTTTTTTGGAAGGTTCCTTTTTTATTTTTATTAATAAAATAATTTACATGATTAATATTTAATTAAGAGTAATAAGAGTTTAAATGACTAATCTAAAGTGTCTCGAATTTTCTTAAGTTTACATAACCTTTAGACCTTCTACAAACCCTTTTTTAAGTTATAAATTATTAACCACATGTATCACCAACCATACCACACCTAACTCACCTAATGTTCATACACTTCCATTCTTATTCCTTACATAACATTCTTTTCCATGGAAATTTCCTTTTTCTTAAATTATAAAAGGAGACAACTTCAACTCCTTCCATACCTCAACTCCCATTTGAATTACATATTGAAACTCTACCCATTTTTTCATCCTAGAACTATATCCCATGAATCATATCCTTTTTAAATGCATAATTATCCTAATCCCTTCATTTCTAACGAGAGTTTCAAGGAAAATTTAAGTCTCCAATGTGAGTGTTTCTTCTTATTAGTGTTTCCTTTTTTTAATTTTTCTTATCATTATCATTCCTAAATACATTAATATAATGGATTCAGTATAATTTATATAATAAATATTTATTATATTTATTTAACAAAAACTATCTATCCTCATACATCCACTAAAAAACATAAGAATTGATCATGTGTTGTGCGGACTACTGCCTCCAAGATGCAATACGGTTCATTTTTCATCACCACCTCTTAGGGAAGATATAAAGGATGGGTTTGATGAATAATTATTATTTTTATTTCACCTAAAAAATTCTGAAATTAAAACCTTTTATATTTTCCATAATTTCATTCATTCGTTTAAGGAATGAGATCATTAATCAGACATATGTGCGGACCACCGCCTCTATGAATGACGCATCTTATTTGTATTAACCGCAAAACATGGATGGAACAAAAATTATAATTAATGAATTGATATTTTATATAACATGGTTATGGTTATGAAATTATAAATAATTTTAATTTCTACATCTATCCCATTTTATGGAAAATAAACTTTTCGATTGTCTGTACATACATATTACCACCTTCGTGTAGCGACGTGTTTTTTTTCCATTACTTACAATCATGGATGACTTTAAAAATTATTTTGATGTATATAAATTATATTTACAATAATATTTATATTTTAGAGTTTTTGAATCTATTTTTAAAAAAAATAACCATAGTCAACAAGGTAAGATATTCAAGTAAAAATCAATTGAACCACCTCGTGTAACAAACATGAATAGAAAAAATTTAATAAAAGATAAAATTATGATGATAAGTAGGCCTTGAAAAATTAATGATATATAAACAAGGTTATCATTAATTTTTTTAATAAACTTAATTTTATTATTCATGAAGTTAAGTAAAAGTGTATAATGCTTTCAGACACGGGTAAGGCTTTCATCGCAAAACTTACTCCTTTGAGACACATGTTCTTTTATGCACCTAATTTATTTTAAATGGGGTGTATACTAATAGTTTGATATTAAATATCATGTATTATTTTTATTCATGGTATTTGAACTTCAGATTCATACTCTAATCCTTTTGATGGGTTCTTATTAGATTGTTCTTAATCTCTAAGGTATTTTTGTCTCAAACTCCCTTCATTGAGACACATTTTACTATATGCACCAATTAACTTTTATATGGTGAATATGATACCTCATTGTTATATTATCATGAATTATATTTTATTCATAGTATTTTAATTTCATTTTGAATCTCTTTATCCTTTAATTGTTTTTTATAAAAATTTACATAGGTCTCGACTCAAGGTCTATTTCCATGAGTTATAAATTTTCTTCTTGACATTGATCTTACAAGTATCCTTTATCCTAATATTTAATTTTAAATTTTTTTTATTTCCTTTCGCTTTGAGTAAAATTAATCCCATTCATTAAATTGTTTCACTTTGGAGGATCTCATTCTGTTTCAAAATGAATCACATAAATTAATGATTCCCAACCTAAGCACACAACTCTTTTTCTTCCATATCTATGTTTTACCTATCAAAAGTATTTTATATAATATTGAAAATAACCTTTGTAAATCTCTTTACCTCATATAAATGAAATTTCTTAACACAATTTCTATAATTTGGGTTTTATAGTGACCTAGGGATTCATATATAGATATTACATATTTATAGATTAATATTCATTATATTTTACAAATACACACTTTAGAATCGTAACGGTTTAGTCTCTTTAGAATATTACACACATAAACAACTAGTCAATAAGTGATCTATGTCATTTTCGACTAATTTATTCATAATTATCACCGTTATTAGAAATATCATACATAATTACTTTATTTATATCACGAGGAAAGGAAATATAAGAAAGGGTGATATTAAATCCAGAGTAAGGATAAAAAAGAGAGGTATCAACATAAAATGAGCATAAGAGTATGAAAACATGTGAACAGAATTTAAAAAAGCATACCATGCATATCATAGACAATAAACTTGATTCATGACATAAATATTAGTAGTTCATAAAACATAAATCATAAAGGAATCAAATAACATGATCCATGAGACCATAAAATTGGCATAAGATATAGATTTTTGGAATACACATAAGCATATAAAATATTATGTCAATGTTATACATAAAGACATTCATAACATGTTATTCTTGGGATAACCACACATTTTCCCTCTTCGATCTTAGGATAACCTTCTGTGTACCCTTTTTTAGGATTGGGATAACCTATCATGTGCCCCCTGAGCTCATATAACATTAATCATTACCCAATTAATTGGAGGAAGACATAGGTCCCTCCCATCAAATAAACCATACATTTTTGTTCCATAAGATCATAAAAAAATATTTATATCATAACCCATAAAAATTAATGGGTTTTATAATCATTTCATCTTAGTATAACCTATGGAAATGAAATGAGATTTATAAAAAAAAATTATCATTTCATTGTAGCATAACCTAAGAAAAAGGAATGGGTTTCATAAAAATCTTTTCATCGTAGACATAAACTATAAATAGAAATAATAAATATGGAATAATTCGATCATATAAACATTAAATATTAATCCACAAAAGACTTTTTATTTATTAAAAGGTAAATTGGATCAAAATACTACAAAGAAAATCATTTAAGGTGGTGTAAAATAATTCAATCCAAGAGCATTATCCCAAATAAAGTGAATGCCCTCTAAAGGAAAATATCTGAATTTGGAAAAAATAAGGATTTTGTCAATATGGTATGCTCTGGAAGAAAGAAACTCCACCACCACATTACCCTCATTCCAAGTATAAAGGATGGACATATGATTATTCATAAGGCCCTTGCATCTCCTAACTAAATATTCACTAGACCAAGGAACAGGACCTTTACCTGAAAAGGAATTATAGACTTATAAAGAATTAGTCTCTATCTCTCATATAGAAATGTGCCTTTGATTACAAATGAGTAGGCCTATTAACATGGGTTGAGCTTCCTCTTAAAGGGAATCACCACTCCCAAAGAACACTAAGAATGCAGTCACAATTGAGCCTCTGAGATCAATGATAACACCACCACCACGCATGAAACCCATGCCATAGGATTCATAACTGTTAAGTTTTTTCCCAAAGAGAGGATGTCTACATCTTATCCATGATCAATAGGTCATAGGATTATTGATGAGGGAGGAATATGTTGGGAGAAGGGGTGTGATGGATGGAACATTTTACACACCTTTACATAACCTACAGAGATCAATAATAAGGTTTTGGGTTTTCAAGATGATACCTATGGAAGAGATGAATTACTGCTAATGGTGATTTTCATTCCTAGAAGACCAAAGAATCTAGAAGTTAGCCATGAGAATAACAAAAATGGCCTTTCTCTCACTACTGTATTGATTTGCACCTTGAAACCAACACTGAAAGAATGACTCAGTGGAGAGGGAATGATCATACCAACTAGTAAAATGCCCAAAATAACTCCAAAGTAGCTTAGCCCACTCACTGTTGAAGAATAGATGCTCCGTAGACTTTGAGGATGGATCCCTGGAACATAGACACCTCGAGATAAGGCTTATTCCCCAATGTTGAAAATTAACATCAGAAGGAAAGGCATTATGCTATACCCACCCAACCAGGAAGAGGAATTTCGAGGGAATCTCCTTACACCATAAAACTTCACCCCAAATTCCATGTGGAAAATCATAGGATTGAATATTAATGAAATATTTAAGGGAGAAGGACCCATCCAAAGAGCTTGTGAAGACACGCTTATTAGGGTTGTTGGAAAACATAATGTTATCAAAAAGATTTATCTGATTATCATATAAGGTGGAACTAATGAGAATTGGATGAGTATTGGCCTCCCTGAAGCTTATAAATGGATCTAGATGGATTGAAAAACCAAGAAATTTCCCTACCCAATTATGAAACTGGTAACTTATATCACCCTTGCTGATAAGGCATCAGCAGTGCTTCTGGAGACCAGGTAAGAAAGGCTGGATCAACCGATAAATATTATATGGTTTGTGTCTTTACAGGTTCCCCTCTAAGACATAGGTGTTAACCATATTTTTTCACCGCAAATAATTTCCCTCAATCATCTTCCATGTGAGTTTAGCATGAAAACCCTTCATGGTTTTAGAGATACTCCTTAATTTAATACCACCATATTTAACTGGATTTGACACCTTTCTCTAAGAACCCCAATGGAATTTACCTTGTAATTTCTCATTCTATAGGAAGGTTAACAAAGTACTCTTAATATTAGATATCACCTTTTTTGGAACCCTTAGGGTGTACAGGATATGCATTAGGATTGAGGATAGAACTGAGGAGATCAAGGTGATTCTCTCTCCAAATGATAAAAACCTATTTTTCCAATTAAGGATATTCCCAAAAATTTTATCAAATACCATATCAAAATGTTTGATAGGAAGGGTATTAGGGGACACTAGGGAACCCAAGTAATCCATGGGAGAAGACTCTTTTTTAATTCCAATAATGGCTTCCAAATATCTATACCTTCTCACTAAGAATTTATTATAAACAAAGAGGTTACTTTTCTACCAATTGGAAACTTGACCACTCCAAGTACAGTAAACCTCTAAAACTTCATTAACCCCCTGAATATACCTTCTTATCCCATTGATAAAGAGGATGGTTTCATATACAAACATGATTTGAGAAATGGCCCCATTCACCTGCTTATTGCAAAAGGGAATAATATTTCCCAAAGCATTGTAATGAATAACATATTGACTGAGAACATCTTGAGCCATCATAAAGAGATATGGGGAAAGATGGTCACCCTTCCTTAAGCCTCTAATAGTTTTTAAAAAACCAAATTGATTTCCCATAAAAGAAATATACATCCGTGGAGAGCTAAAGTAATAAAAGAGGATATCAATCACCCAAATCAATAATCTCGTGCTTGAAAGGAACTTAATAATAAAGTTCCATTCAACTCTATCATAGGATTTTATCATATATAATTTGATGGCCAAATTACTACCAAATTTCTTCAGTTTAATGTCATTGATGACTTCCTAGGCTGGAGTGATTGCTTCTTGAATAGATCTTCCCTTCACAAAACTATGTTGCTCCTCATCCACCCAACTTAAGAGGAAGGGAGAAAGCCTTGAGTTAAGAATGGAAGCCAATACTTTATACGGTACATTAGATAGATTGATTGGATGGTACTGGTTTAAAGAGTGAGGCTGTTTGACCTTGGTAACAAGAACAAGTTTAGTATAACAGGGCACACATGGGAGGTTACCACCTTGAAAATAATCTTGCACCATGCTAACCAAGCACTTCTTGACAATGTCCCAAGTAGCCATATAAAAAGAAATAGGAAAGGAATCCAGATTCGGAGCACTGTCAATGTTTAAGGACCATATAGCACTGCAAACCTCTTCCTCGCTAGGGGTTTCCTTCAACTTCTCATTAATAGCTTTAGATACTGGACCAGAAATGCAGTCAAACAAATCAGAAGAACCGCTCATATAACCTCCTACCATAGATGAATTTTTATATGCCAGTAAAGACTTAAAATGAGATATTTGTATATCTACAACAATATATATGTCATTATTATAGGATCTATCCCCCAAAATAAGGTTTGGATTTGAAAATATGCATTTTTATTTGCTACACGCATGAAAATACTTGGTATTTTTATCTCGTTCCTTTAACCATTTTACTCAGGATTTCTCATGAGTGACTTATTCCTGATTCAGCAAAATATCATCCAATATATCATTCTTACAATGTGGATCCACAAACACCTCATCATACCAGATAGCCTCCAGACTCGAATCCAACCTTTAGATAACTCTGTTAATATCCTGAATTTCTAAATCTCCTAGGGGAAGATGCGTGACCTATGATAAAATAATGCCTTTGATATTTATCAGGTAGTTATGATTGGAAAGCTATGGGTTTCCATTAATAGGAATATTCTAGTCATTCCTTATAGTATCTAGGAAGACATGATTTTTTGTCTATATAGAGGAAAAGTGGAAGAATTCCTCAGTATTACTTCTATCCTTTAAGGTAATTCAGAGAGGGGATTGATCTGATAATCCCAAAACCAGGTGTATAACTTTTATGTAAAGAAAGGAAGAAACAACCTCTTCTTTAACTAGGAACTGATCAAGACATATCTACAACTGATGGACCCCATGTTGTTTGTTGTACCACATAAATGTATCACCAGAGAAACCCATATCTAAGAGCCCGTTGGTTTCCATTAACAAGATGAAGGCCTGAATTTCACTTATATGAAAGTTATTGTAGCCCTTTTTCTCTTCAGGGGAGGCTATAATATTGAAGTCCCTACCAACTAACCATGGATAATTACCTAGGTTGAAGGTGATCAAATCTTCCCAAAGGGACTCCCAGGATTGAGCCTCATATTTAGCATAAACAGTTGAAAGAAACAACATATTATCTCTCATGGAAATATTTATATTAATACTTTGGTCAGATGAAGATATGAAATAAATAGAGATGATTGATTTCCAAGAAATCCATATATGAGATTTGGCATGGATTCCATTAAGAAAACTATGATCTCTCATACACTAGGAAAAGATCTTGATCTTTGTAGAGACCTTCTTGGGTTCTAAAAATGAAACCAAAGAAACTGAGTGAAGGTGAAACTAATTGGAGATAAAATATTATTTAAATCAAGATCCCAAACCATGGGCATTCCATAGGAGGATATTAATCATCAAAGGAATAGTTATCTAGCACTATCCCCAGACTCTTGATGATGAAAATTTTTGGTAGACCTGGATTTACATTGGGACTGGGACTAGGACTAAGATCTAGTTATAACCCCATCCATAAGACAGTGAATCTAGGGATTTGAAGAGTATTTTTGGATACCAAATCCTTTAGAATAGCAGGGGGATTGGTAATAGGGGAAGGTACAAAGGATATCTCATCCAAATTAGAGGGGAGAACTTGGAACTGGAGTGGAGGCTAACAAAATATTCTCAAGTGAATCCCCCAGATCCAAATCCTTAATAGAGAGGCATGTTGAGGGGGAGGGATGAGGCACCAAGAACATATCTAAGGGAGTAGAAATCAGGTGTAAGTAGCTTAAGATACTGGAACCAGGAGCTGGGAAAGCCTAGGGAGTATTGAGATGAGCCAAAGCTTGAAATTGAGAGATCGAGGTCATTGAATGAGGAATAGAAGAGGAAGAAGATGCTTCCCCAACTGTAGTAGTGGAAAAAGCAGCATAGATTTCCCACAATCATGAGGATCCACCTTAGGCTGAATATGAGAAGTTTTTGACACTAAGGAAGGACCATTAAGACCACTAAGAGGATTCGATCGATCAATATACTTCGGTTTTCAGGGCTTCCTACATTCAGTGGTAAAGTGTCCTTGAATTTGGAAGCTAGAGGAAAACCATGGTGGAGAGGGATATATCAAAGGTTGAGATCAGTTTGGCATCCCTTATAGTCTAAAAATAAAATTGAACAAAAGAGGTAATGATAAATCCAACTCTACACAAATCTGAGTTATCGTTGTATATTCCCGATGAAGAAACCTCTGATCAGTACAAAGAAAATAACCCAAAGTGTTCTCAATGCCACTGATAAATACAAGAGACATGAAGGGAAGTAGTAGACCAGGAAGAGAGATCCACATCGCTTCCCTTGAGAAATCCCTACCCAGATGAGCATCCATCGACCAAAAAACTAGAGAAAACCTCCAACACCCAACATTACGTGGACCATAGCACCAAACTAAGATAAAGTCTTTCTAAGAAGAAAGCATAATGAAATATCTTTTCTAATTAAGAACCAAAACCCTAGATGGAGAGTCAAAATTATATGAGTTTAAAAACATTCAAAAAGATGGATAAGTGGTTTTTCAATCCCAAATATTTCTACTATAATCCATTGAAGATGTTCTAAGGATTCCTGGAAAGTTGCAGTAGATATACCAAGTGTCGAAAGATCACCATCCAAGAAGGTTGTAAAGCCATGAAGGACATTTGAATCTACACCAGATATATTTTGGGTAAAATCATCCTAACACAAAACATCATTAAAAGATGGAGCATGCGGATGACTGATTTCAGGAGGTGCACCAGGGGTTGAGGAGGAAGGATAAGCAGGATTCGGAGGCCAGGCCAGAGTAACGGTTGAAAGTTTCATAGAATGTGATGGGGCTTTAGGCGCATTATTAGAAGATTCAAAATCCATGTTCACTTCCCCTAGTAAATCTTAATTAACATAAAATTATATCATCTTATATGGAAAATGGTTTTGAAAATAAAATCACTTAGCACATTTCTTGAGGAAAATAAACTTTCTTTGAAAATCACATTTTTAAAACTATAAATTCATAAAATATTATGTAAATCCTTTTATTTTAAAATAAAATTTTGAACTTATTAATTAATCTTTAAAACATTGATTGGTCATGACAATGGTAAATTTTTTTCATGTCGTACATGTTAAAACAAAGATTCCTTTTACATTTTCGATAAAAACCAAATATGCCTATTTGGAAAATGACATGAAGATTATTTAAAAAAATTGTAAAAAGTAAAACAAGGGTAAAAAATTACTTTAAAAGATCATATAGTAAATCTAAAACCTTCTTGAAAATATTTTTAGAAAACATTGATATGGAAGAAAAGGAGTTTTTAACCGAAGAGAGAAATAAAGTCAGTTTTCCTTAAAAACATTCTTTTGAAATCTTGAGTACATAAAGATTAAAATGAAGGTAAAATATTTATTTTTATGAAATAATAATAGTGTAAGAAAATTTATGTTTTTTTTTATATATATATATCATAATATTTTGTCATCAGAAGCTAACAATTTAAAAAAACAATGAGATTGTAACTTAAAACCTTTACCACTTGGGTATATTTTGAATCTTAAAGAACCTTGATAGAATAACTTTAAATAAAACTTTTAATATCATGAGGATAAATAAAATCATGATATAACATGTCAAAGGGGCTGTATATACACCTCATAAAATAATAGAGGTGCATAGCATAACATATGTCCCAAAGAAGACAATTTGAGACAAAAATCCCTTACCTTAAGTATCAACTTCCTTTGTACATATTATAACCTACTATTTAATAAATATAGGTTTATTATATATTATATAACCATAATCCTATTTCATATACAATATATTATTTACTTATGACCTTTTAGTACTCGTTTATTAATAATTCCTTATTAGAATCACATTTTGGGTAATAAATACTTTGTTTTTCATGTATGTTTTGGTTTTGTATCTTTAGTCCTTTCATTTTGATCATGGTTTCATAATATTTATAATTTTAAAAATTATATAAATATCATATATATTCATTATATAAGTATCTATAATAATCAATTAAATTTAGAGATAGAAAATGAATTACACCATTCATGGAGATAATAAGTTGTACGTACGCAAGAACGTTGTTTCCATTTTACAGAATTATGAAATGAAAGAAATTTAAATAATATATTTCCCTTACATATTAATTTTTATTTCATATATATTACATATTTTCATTAAAAAATTCCTTGTTACTTCCCATGTAAAGTGTAATTGAATAACGAATCACATCTCTTCGTGAGGTGGTAGTCTGCTGTAAACACAAGCGACGTTATCGTATTCCCATGGAATGGAAAGTGAGAAGGTATATATGATATTATAATTAGAAAATTATAATTATGTAATAAATATCATATAAATATTCTTAATCCATCATTATATCTATCCTTAAAAGGTGGTGATGGAAATCAAACTACAACGGTTCATGTGGTGGTAGTCCATCGTACATATGATTGACAGTTTCTTTTTCCATTTGATGGGAGAGGAGATGGATATAAGTTATTATATAAACATAAAAAAATATCATTATACTTTAGATAAATATTTTTATATATTTTAATTAATTAAACATGAATGAATGTGTTAAGAGAATAATTAAAAATAAAGAGTTTAGTGAAGACAATTACATTCGCTTAGTAAAACTTCCTTCGGGTCTCTTATTAAGGGCCCAAGGGTGGGTGTTTTGGGAATACTAGAAGCTCTATAACATGGATAATGATTTTTTTAGAGGTATTTTGGAAGGTTTTTATTGATCCATATGGCTTGATAGGTATGAATAAGTGAGTGGAGAAAGTTCCCCTTTATAATTGAGGAGGAGTGGCATTTTCATAAATACCCAAAAGTATTCAATAATGAAAAGTCACTGTAACACCCCGAGATTTTATGAAAAATATTCCTTTTAATTTAATTAATCTCTTTTGTTGTACGCTACACCAAAAGGAGCTTGCACAACACGTATCCTTGACTTGCCTTTCATTACACGTAATCGCGACCTTCCTTGATAGCGTGTGTAGTACGCAATACCGAGTTTCACTAAACAACGATATGCTATTAAAATATTATTAAAACTAGCCGTTATGAATAGTAATAACCACTTTTTGAAATTTTGTAAATTTTATTTTTCAAAATGGACTTCATTTTTGGATTCGGAATATCGAAATTAGCTTAGGGTGAAATTTTGGTAATTTTCGGATAACTTTCATATTTTGATGAATAGTAAAAATTACTAAATTTTAATTAAAAACAACTTTTTCAATCGAAATAATTAATAGTGATAAATTATTAATTTTAGTTGTTTTAAAGTATATTTAGAATATATTTTTACAATTTAATACAATGATGGTCATTGGATGTAATCTCACATTTAAACCAGTTATAAACAAGTTTCAATCTTTTGATAGTTATTATCTCTTAAAAACACGCTATTTGTTTTGATGACGGAAATTAATTTTTAATTTATTTAATGTAACTGATATGTTTTGAATTTGGTAAAATAGACATCATTTTTTAATTCATAATATCAAATATAGCTTAGGCCTAATTTTTTGTATTTTTCTGAAAACTTTCAATTTTTGATGAATAGTGAAACCACTAAGTGTTAGTTAAAAAAAACTGAATTGTTCATAAAACTTAATTTTACCGCTTCTGTGAGTGTAATTTCAAAAATCCGAGAGACACGGTTGATGTCAGTAAGTAGAATGTGGTTCAATGAGATGAAAATAATTTTTGGTGAATAGTAACTTTTTATTTTTTTTACCACAGTTAAAAGTAAATAGGGTAATTAAGGGTAGAAATGATATTATTATTACCCTAACACATGTTCTAATTCTATTGGACAAGTTTAATTCGACCAAAAACAAACTTAGGAATAAACTATGACCATTTAGGCCCACTTAGATTAGATTAGGACATTTATTATTAATTTATTTAAAGAAGGGTTAAAAGAGTTAAAATCAAAGTTTATTTACTAAAACATTTTTAATCTGGGGTTATACATAAGATAAATTCGACTATAAATATTCATTAGAAAGATAAAAAGATTTCCTACATAATGGTATTTTAATTTTAATTTTTAGACATTAAATAGATTAATTTATTTATGACACAACGATGATGCAGTAATTATCTTATTAATGAAATATTGACATAATTGATGTTATAAATACCCAAATAAATTTAATTTGAGACTTTTTATGAATTACATTAATTTTATAGGTTAATATGACATGTTATTATTGATTAAATTAACTCTTTTTGAACTAATAATTCTGTTATGATTTTCACAAAAATCAATTACTAAATAGTTTCAAAATTGACATAAAATATTTTTTAAAACAAATATTATATTAGTAATTGTTATTTTATTCCTAAAAATCTAAGGTTCTGCCAAATTACTTAGATAAGGTTATATATATTAATAATAAACAACTTGGGGTTCGTTTGGCTTCTTATAGTAAGTTTATTAACCTTATAGTGTAAGAACACAAGAAGACACGGTAAAAGTAAAATTATTTAAGTTAACGTTAAATCTAAATGATAAGGTTAAAATAGGAACCTAAACTTGTCTAAATTCTATTGGATGAGATGATTTCGACCCATCCCCACCTTAGCCTCGAAATAAATCAATTTGGAGCTATTTAAAACCGAACTTGACTTTATAATAAAATAATAATTTTAGTTATTCCAAAGGTGCCCCTCTCCTCCCTTATAAAAGGGCACCTCCTCCCTCTCTTCCTGACACAACTTTTGTTGGGCGGAAGAAAAGCGGGAATGATGGCAAGAGGGGGGGTGAATTGCCTTTAAAAAAAATAAACAAATTAAAATCAAAGTGAAAGATGCAGCGGAAATAAGGAGGCAAGACACACAAAATTGATAACGGAGTTCGGCCAAAACCCGGCCTACGTCTCCGCTCCCAACTCAACCGTTGAGAGATTCCTACCGCTTGCTTTTCAATGGTTTTAGCAAGAAACCCACTAGGCTTTGAGGTAGCACTAGGACCTATTACAGCTTGCTTTTATTGGTTAAGCAAGAACCCAATGCTTTTAATGGTTAAGCAATAACCCACTAGCCTTTTTAACGGGTGAAGGCTAGCTCACCGACAACTCAAGCCCTTTAAAAGGAAAGGCTTGAAAAACCTCTTCACACCTTAGTGGTGGTGTGAGAACCCAAAGAAAGGGAGATGAGGAAAGAGTTTGGGGTTTGTAGGCACAAACCCAATTTTAAAGCTCAAAAAGAAATAAAACAATAAAAACCGTTATTTAGGAAGACTTGGGCGCCAAATGATTGGTGGAGCTGATGTAGCGTGCTTCTCCCAAGCTTCTTGAGGTGCTCCTTAGATTGGAATTGGATTGAGCACTAGAGGATCCTTTTAGGAAGTCCACCGGAGGTTGGCCAATAGATGGAAAATGAGTATAGTGGCTTTGTAAATGTTCCGGTTAGTGTCCGGGGCTTCCTCAGCCTTTATTTATAGGCTAGGATCCTTTGGGGAGGCTTCGGAGCCATTGGAGAAGGCTTTGGAGCCGTTGGAGGCCAAAAGAAGGTTGACTGGTCAACCCCAACGGCTAGTTTGACTGGGCTACCGGCTGGCCGGTACAGTCCCACCGGTTGGCCGGTGCCTTGGATGAGAAGAAGAGTCTTGGTCCAGGCTCCACCGGTCGACCGGTGCAGAGCCACCGGCTGGCCGGTGGCAAGACAGTAGCAAACACTATTTGAGCTGGGTGCCACAGGTCGACCGGTGGCAGAGCCACCGGTCGACCGGTGGGGAGGCAGTAGCTACCCCTTGAGTCTGGGTGCCACCGGCTGGCCGGTGGTGAAGCCACCGGTCGGCCGGTGGACTGAATTTCAGTCCATTTCTGCCTCTTCCTTGGTCAACTTCTTGGCAATCAAATGCCTATCAACACAAACACTTAAAACACAATGTTAGATAAAAATGAAAGTGATTGTGATCATGAAAATCAAACAACGAGAGGTTCGAGATGTACAACAATCTCCCCCTATTTTGATGATCACAATCACTTAAACAATTAAAGTAAAAACATGAATTGAAAGGAATGCTTAAATAAAATGAAATGTAAAGCAAAGCATGATCAAAAAAGTTTCTCCCCTAATCAATCAAGAAATTCTCCCCCTTTGTGATTATCAAAATAGAGTGGGGCATAAAACTTGATTGAGGGAAATTTTGAAAAACAAGGGATGAGATTTGAAAATCAATTGAAATTTTGGAAATTGAATGATTTGAAACAAAAATTGAATAACAGTTTGAATTGAAAGTTTTGAATCAAAAACCAATTGAAAATTTGAAATTTGAAACCAAAAGTTGAAATTGAAAGTTTGAATAAAACAAAAATTCTTAAACAAACCTAACTCCCCCTAAATAAAAACAAAAAATCACCGGGGAGAGGAAATAAATTTTGGCCCGGAGAGACTCGCAAGAAGGGATTTTTCAATCCACACTTGTCTCATAGCGGGTCTTCTCCTATAGAATTCGTCCGAAAAGTAAAAAGATTTGGGTTGACCGTACCGGGCGTTTTTACAATTACATTCATAAATAAGGTGCCCGGGTTTTTTGCAATAATTACAGAATTTAAAATCGGAGCTCCCCCTTACAAAAATAGTGGGTGCATGGGAGGAGGAAGCTCGGTTGGTATATCCTAACCCTTGGGTGGTTCTAGAAACCCTTTGGGAACCAAGTATATTGTTCAAATTTTGTTCCCCTTTGGTGAATTTAGCAAGAGATTCCCTAAGGTCTTTAATGGTTGATTCCAAGGAATCAACATCGGGGAGATTTTGGATTTTTATGGTCAACTCCTCCTTCTCTTTGAGAAGTTGTTCTTTTTCGGAGGAGAGTTTTTTGAAAGATTTTTTTAAAGCAATAAATTTTGAAGAGAGTTCGTGAAAACCATTTTCAAGTTGGTCTCTAGCGTGAGAGAGTTCTTCATAAGAGAGATGATTTAAAGAATTTGAATTTGAAGAACAAGAGGAGGAGTCGGAAGATGTTACCTCATGGAATGCCATTAGGCATTTTGTACCTTGGTCGCTTGAGGAGGAGGAGGAAGATGATGAAGAGGAGGTGTCACTCCATGTCGCCTTGAGGACCTTCTTCTTTCCTTTTTCCTTTGGCGTGGCCCGTTTCTTGTTGAGTGGGCAATCAGGCTTGTAATGCCCTTTTTGGCCGCACCCGTAGCATTTTACCTTGGGCTCGGATCTTGCGGTGGGTTCTTGCTTTCGCGCCTTGCGAGATTGCTTCTTCTTCTTGTGCTTCTTCATGAATTTTTGCATTTGGCGGGCGAGATTCTCCATCTCCGAGTCGCCGTTTGATGAAGATGAAGATGAGGAGGAAGAGGATGAGGAGGAGGAGCTTACTTCTTTTTGTACCTTGAGGGCAATATTCTTTGGTGTCTTGATTGGTGTGCCCTCCTTTTGAGCTTGCCTCCTCATCGTGATCTCGTAGGTCATTAGGGATCCGATGAGCTCCTCGACCGGCATATTTTTGATGTCCTTAGCTTCTTGAATCGCCGTCACCTTTGGTGCCCATGAGCTCGGAAGGACCCATAAGATCTTCTTGACCATAGTTTCAGCTGAAACATCATCACCAAGGGACTTTCTCCCATTGCACACGTCAGTAAATCTAGTAAGCATTTCAGAAATAGATTCATTTGAATGCATAGAGAAAGACTCAAAATCCTGACGGTACATGTCCAATCGAGTATCCT
The DNA here is from genome assembly GCA_963277665.1 of Viscum album. Taxonomy (NCBI): domain Eukaryota; kingdom Viridiplantae; phylum Streptophyta; class Magnoliopsida; order Santalales; family Viscaceae; genus Viscum; species Viscum album. The sequence continues at coordinate 1,619,410,028 of OY728123.1, forward strand.
TTACTTTGTTGGTCCCCTCATGGGTAACCTCCAAAAGTTTCCAGATTTCATGTGCGGAGGTGCATGTGGAAACTCGATTGAACTCGTTTCGGTCAAGGCCGCAATGGAGAGCATTCATGGCTTTGCCATCTAGCTCAAAATTTCTAATGTCGGCTTGGGTCCATTTGGATTCGTCGGGGGTAGACAAAGTGTAACCTTGCATGACAATTTTATAAATGGGATACCCTATACTTCTAAGAAAAGTAGTCATGCGGGTTTTCCAATAATTATAGTCGGTCCCATCAAAAAATGGAGCCCGACCCAAAGAGTAGCCCTCGGGGGCGAAAGAGGTTGATGCCATCTTAATGGATCTTAAAATTTGTAACCGGTTAGGGTATTACACAAATTTCCCCTTTGATACCAATTGTTGGGCGGAAGAAAAGCGGGAATGATGGCAAGAGGGGGGGTGAATTGCCTTTAAAAAAAATAAACAAATTAAAATCAAAGTGAAAGATGCAGCGGAAATAAGGAGGCAAGACACACAAAATTGATAACGGAGTTCGGCCAAAACCCGGCCTACGTCTCCGCTCCCAACTCAACCGTTGAGAGATTCCTACCGCTTGCTTTTCAATGGTTTTAGCAAGAAACCCACTAGGCTTTGAGGTAGCACTAGGACCTATTACAGCTTGCTTTTATTGGTTAAGCAAGAACCCAATGCTTTTAATGGTTAAGCAATAACCCACTAGCCTTTTTAACGGGTGAAGGCTAGCTCACCGACAACTCAAGCCCTTTAAAAGGAAAGGCTTGAAAAACCTCTTCACACCTTAGTGGTGGTGTGAGAACCCAAAGAAAGGGAGATGAGGAAAGAGTTTGGGGTTTGTAGGCACAAACCCAATTTTAAAGCTCAAAAAGAAATAAAACAATAAAAACCGTTATTTAGGAAGACTTGGGCGCCAAATGATTGGTGGAGCTGATGTAGCGTGCTTCTCCCAAGCTTCTTGAGGTGCTCCTTGGATTGGAATTGGATTGAGCACTAGAGGATCCTTTGAGGAAGTCCACCGGAGGTTGGCCAATAGATGGAAAATGAGTATAGTGGCTTTGTAAATGTTCCGGTTAGTGTCCGGGGCTTCCTCAGCCTTTATTTATAGGCTAGGATCCTTTGGGGAGGCTTCGGAGCCGTTGGAGAAGGCTTTGGAGCCGTTGGAGGCCAAAAGAAGGTTGACTGGTCAACCCCAACGGCTAGTTTGACTGGGCTACCGGCTGGCCGGTACAGTCCCACCGGTTGGCCGGTGCCTTGGATGAGAAGAAGAGTCTTGGTCCAGGCTCCACCGGTCGACCGGTGCAGAGCCACCGGCTGGCCGGTGGCAAGACAGTAGCAAACACTATTTGAGCTGGGTGCCACAGGTCGACCGGTGGCAGAGCCACCGGTCGACCGGTGGGGAGGCAGTAGCTACCCCTTGAGTCTGGGTGCCACCGGCTGGCCGGTGGTGAAGCCACCGGTCGGCCGGTGGACTGAATTTCAGTCCATTTCTGCCTCTTCCTTGGTCAACTTCTTGGCAATCAAATGCCTATCAACACAAACACTTAAAACACAATGTTAGATAAAAATGAAAGTGATTGTGATCATGAAAATCAAACAACGAGAGGTTCGAGATGTACAACAACTTTGAGCCTTCAAGCTCGGCTAAACCCTGCCAAATTCTATTCTCCACTTCCCTAGCAACATCCTAGAGGTTCTTTTCTTCCTAAAAGACCAATTTTGGTACCCTAAGAGGAGGTCTCAAAGAGGCGATTCAAAGAAGAGGTAATTTCCGTTACCAATTCTTTCACCTTTATTTCTTCTTCTTCTTATAAGGTTGTTTCATTATGAAGTAATAACATCAGTATCACTAATATAATGATATGTTATTATAAATATGAAACAACTCTAATTAACCATCTATCCATCCTACGGAAAAAGGAAATCACCGCGCGTGCGTACGTACGGAATACCGTCTCCACGTCGTGGTGTAATCTGCTTTTCCACCAACACCTTACATGGATGGGTATTATGGTGTAAAAAAATAACTATACATAGTTATTATAACATAATAATGATTCTGATATATTGTATCATCCACTCCAATTCAATTCAATAATTATGGAAATGATATCATTTCTCGTGCGTACGTACGGACTACCGTCTCCACGACGCGATGAGATTCATTCTCCATGTTAACCATTTAAGAATGATTATAAAGTATATATAAGCAATAATAATAAAATATATGACATTATAAAGATACTGGATTTATGTGTATATATATGTATGTCATCTACTTAATTCCATTCAACTCAATAAGGAAACGAAAACAGCGTTCATGCGTACGAACGGTCTACCGTCTCCATGAACGGTGTATTTCTTTCCATTTACTGATCTATTATATATATATATATATATATTCTGAATATATATTATATATAAATCATGTTTTATATTCTGGAATTAAGTAATCATTATCTAAGTAATCATATGAATAATTACAATTTAAAACACGAACGACAAATGAGATGATTTTACCCAAAACGCTACTTTAACATGAATTTACAAAAGAACGGGTAATATAAAGTCATAAGTGAACCATATATGATATAATAACAATTAATATGATTCTGTAATAAGTCAATGACATTATTTAAATCATTATACAGGAGTTTCGGACACTTACGAAGCAAATCGGACCTAAGGTAAGGGAAATATCACAATCTCATTTTTATCCGAGATTGTTTATACTTTGAAATTTACTGGGGTGTATTTTATCATCCACATCCATGTTTCATCAATATGTAATATTATTTCCATTCAACTACAATTTTTTAAATCCAATTTTACCCTTAGGTGAGTTTTTAGTAAAGGATATGAAAGGAATCTTTTGTCGTTTTTCGTACGAGGTACTTTTTGACTTTTCCGAAAAAAGTACGAAGAATGTTTTTTAACTTATACAGAATGAATGGATTTTTAAAAAATTATTTCCAAGAAGCTTCCTTTACAAGTTTTCAAGTTTATTTTTAATCAACTTCTTTTAGTTTATAATTGTACGACATGTTAAGAAAGGAAAAGTGTTTTTGAAGTAGAAAGGATATTTTCCTCAAGAATGGAGTTCAAGTGTTTTATCAAAATTATTTTCCATCTAAGATAATATAGGGTTTTGTTTCTATCCCTATTATTACATGGATTTGATTATGTTGTGATGGAAATATTTTTATGAATTCCTTTATCTTATATGAATTGTTTTATGATGTCATGTTGTTTAAGAATCCCATTTTTACTACATGGGTTACACAATAATGTATGATTTATGATTTTGTGGCACACATAATAATGGTATCATTATGAGATGGGTGGGACCTATATCTCCCTCCAATGCATTGGGTAAATATTTTATATCTCATGAGATAGACATGGCTGGAATGGTAGGTTATACCGGTTCAGTGAAATAGGACTGAAACGAGGGTGACTCGGTTCAGAAAGGGACTTTGTCCACTAAGATAGTCTTGGCAATGAGTCTTGACTGATAAGAAATGATTCTCTATGATTATGTGTGTATGCCACAATGTTTAATGTTTTAAGTTATGATTATTGTGATTACATTTCACTGCCATGAGTTATCCCAGGTTATGAAATTATGATCTCTTTTACAGGTTAAGATTTCCAAAAGTTATGTGCTAATGTATATGATGTGATTGATATTTCTTTTGTTTACCCTTACTAAGAATTTGAGATCACCCTTTTTTGTTTTCTTTTCCCCAGGTTATAAAGAAAGGTTTTAGGTATAAAAAAAAGGAAGATCTTTATGGGAGATGTTGAAGATCTTTCACCAGGATTAGAAGGTTATATTCCAAGTTTCCAAAGACACTAAACTATTACGATCCTTGTGTGTGTGTTTTTTTTATGTACTAAGTATTCCGAAAAAGTAATGTAATGTCTATGTACGTCAAGTTTTGGGTCTCTACAGTTGGTATCAGAGGAAAGGTTTAGTCAACCTTTGGAAACTAGGATGCGAAAGCGTTAGTGAGATCCCTAGAGATATTTCTAAGGTATGTCTAGGGATGTCCCTAAGGATAAGTATATGTATAAGATACAGTCCTAGAACTATGGTAACGATCATAGAATTTAACCTAAGAAGTTAGATATTGAGGATACTCCTCCTTTATAATGTTGTTTTCCCTAGCATGATTTTTGCCTCTCACACTATTCTTTTTGGTTTTTAGAAGATGGCTGGAACCCGAAGGAACCGTGTTGATCAATACAATGGACAATGCAATGATTGTCCTCCTGAACAAACAAATGTTATGGGAGATGGAGTGAAAAATCTTATTGTTATACTTACACAAGCTATGAATCATTCTGGACTTCCAAATGAGCAGAGAATGGATCAATATTCTATTGAGTCCTTCATGAGGCAGCGTCTACCTTCTTTTAGTGGGTCTTCTGATCCACTTGTTGCTGAACAATGGATCAGTACTACTAAAAAGATATTTTCAGTTCTTCAATGTTCTGAACATGATAAAGTCATCTTAGCAGTATATCGTTTGGAAGGTGAAGCTGATCAATGGTGGAATCTTATCAAGAATACGAGGCCAAGAGATGAAATTGAGTCCATAGAATGGGACGAGTTCAAGAACTTGTTTTTCAGTAAGTAATTCCCTCGTATTCTTTGAAAAAAGATGGAAAAGAAGTTTCTTGAGCTGAAGAAGAAGGATGATGAATCTGTTGGTATATACGAAGTAAATTTTACAAGACTTGCAAGGTATGCATCTGGCATTATCATCCAACCTGAAAGTAAAGTTGATCGATTTTTCAGTGGCTTAAAACCAAGTCTTCGAAGGGCATTAGCTATAAGAGACTTCAGTAGCTATGAAGAAATTGTGCGTTGTGCTATCAAGGTAGAAATAGAAGTTGGTGTTACATATCCATCTCATGGTTTTGACAAGAAATGAAAGATGGAGTTCAAGGAGAAATCTAAGAATAATGGTGAAAAGAAGATGAATGTTTCCTTATGCTCAAAGTGTGGAAAGAAGCATGGTGGAGATTTTCTTAAAGGGACTAGAAAATGTTTTAAGTGTGGAAAATAAGGTCATCGAGCAGCTGAGTGTCGAAGTAATGGAAAAAGGGTTTCTAATGATTTGAATAAAGAAAAGACTGCAGATAACGCACCACCAACACTTCAATGTTTCAAGTGCAAGGAGATGGGACATTATTCTAATAAATTCCCTAATCTAAGGGTTAGTGATGATCGACATGAGAAACCGCTTAAGGCAAAGTACAAAGGGAAGTCACATGTATTCACTATTGGCGATGTTGAATATGACAACGATGTGGTGGAATGATTAAGTGTTTATGTAATGGGATTCCAAAATAATTTTGTATCATGGGGTATTGGAATATTTATGTATTGGTATAATGTGATATTCAAAGTGATTGAGATATTTTTGGAAATAAGATGATATGCGCATAATGAAGGGAAAACGAGAAAGTGAAATGTTTAACAGTATTCATGAGCTCATGATTGATATAAAGACTAAGTGATATAATGGTTTGAGTATATAGAATTTTGAGGATTTTGGTATGTGAAAAGTGTTAACTTTTAACTGCATTCAAGTTTTCACTATGGTTCAATGGGTATTCAAGAGAATACATGATTAAGGACTTTGAATGTTTGGAATGTGACCAACAAAACATATCTTATGATATATGGGGATCAACGATGGTATTAAATCTCTGGTAATCGTTCTCACTATGTTATGAGAGTGGACTGAAGTATTATGGATAAGCCAAAAGATTGGAATGGATTATGTTGGAAATAAGTTAGTATTGTTTAAGGATAGAAGTTTTTTTCGATATTATTGATGGGATGTTATAGTAATATAGTTTTAGAAAAAGGACAACCTGCAGGACGGGCGACAGCCCATCGTGTCGGACAAGGCTGTGGGAATCGAACCCACAACCGAAGTGCGACTGGCCTTTATTGCCTGCCACTGGCCTACAGGAAGTCCCTGGTTAGTAGAAACTAGTTTTATTTTATTAAGCGGTATGATATATCAAGTATAAGTTCATTTTTGGAACCATATACGATTAACCATAAGATGGACTTATAACTTTTTCTAACCTTTTGTTTGAAAGAGATGGAATGACCCATCATTCTATCACATGATCTGCTAACACATCATGAATGAAAAATTCAAATTCATTTCATTAAGATATGAAGTGGAAATTTTCCAAAGAATGACAAACAGTGAAACTATACCAAAATCACGAAAGTATTTCTTCTAATTCCAATTTCATTAACTTTAGGGAAATGATCTTGAAAACCAAAAATGTTGTCTTAGTGCTCTTATATCTGATGAATCAGATGGTACCTTAGATCGTCACAAATTTATGGCTTTGTGATTGCTAGCTTTTCCATAGCCATGTTCTCTACCACTCTCCATCAGAACATGATGGTTATATTTCTCTTCCATATCCATATTTTCACCTATTTGGAAACCCAGTGATTAGTTTATTTGGGTAACCGTTACGTTTCATACTTTTGTTTTTAAAGATTGGTTTTGGTATTCCTTTTTACGATGTGGGTTTCTATTAAAAAAACTTTTGAATAGTAAACCATTTATAACCCCAACGAATTTCGAGGGTGAAATTCATTTTAAGGGGGGTAGAATGTAACACCCCGAGATTTTATGAAAAATATTCCTTTTAATTTAATTAATGTCTTGTGTTGTACGCTACACCAAAAGGAGCTTGCACAACACGTATCCTTGACTTTCCTTTCATTACACGCAATCGCGACCTTCCTTGATAGCGTGTGTAGTACGCAATACCGAGTTTCACTAAACAACGATATGCTATTAAAATATTATTAAAACTAGCCGTTATGAATAGTAATAACCACTTTTTGAAATTTTGTAAATTTTATTTTTTAAAATGGAATTCATTTTTGGATTCGGAATATCGAAATTATCTTAGGGTGAAATTTTGGTAATTTTCGGATAACTTTCATATTTTGATGAATAGTGAAAATTACTAAATTTTAATTAAAAACAACTTTTTCAATCGAAATAATTAATAGTGATAAATTATTAATTTTAGTTGTTTTAAAGTATATTTAGAATATATTTTTACAATTTAATACAATGATGGTCATTGGATGTAAACTCACATTTAAACCAGTTATAAACAAGTTTCAATCTTTTGATAGTTATTATCTCTTAAAAACACGCTATTTGTTTTGACGACGGGAATTAATTTTTAAATTAGTTAATGTAACTGATATGTTTTGAATTTGGTAAAATAGACATCATTTTTGAATTCATAATATCAAATATAGCTTAGGCCTAATTTTTGGTATTTTTCTGAAAACTTTCAATTTTTGATGAATAGTGAAACCACTAAGTGGTAGTTAAAAAAAACTGAATTGTTCATAAAACTTAATTTTACCGCTTCTCTGAGTGGAATTTCAAAAATCCGAGAGACACGGTTGATTTCAGTAAGTAGAATGTGGTTCAATGAGATGAAAATAATTTTTGGTGAATAGTAACTTTTTACTTTTTTTTACCACGGTTAAAAGTAAATAGGGTAATTAAGGGTAGAAATGATATTATTATTACCCTAAAACATGTACTAATTCTATTGGACAAGTGTAATTAGACCAAAAACAAACTTAGGAATAAAATATGACCATTTAGGCCCACTTGGATTAGATTAGGACATTTATTATTAATTTATTTAAAGAAGGGTTAAAAGAGTTAAAATCAAAGTTTATTTACTAAAACATTTTTAATATGGGGTTATACATAATATAAATTCGACTATAAATATTAATTAGAAATCTAAAAAGATTTCCTATATAATGGCATTTTATTTGTAATTTTTAGACATTAAATAATTTAATTAATTTATGACACAACAATGATGCAGTAATTATCTTATTAATGAAATATTGACATAATTGATGTTATAAATACCCAAATAAATGTAATTTGAGACTTTTTATGAATTCCACTAATTTTATAGGTTAATATGACATGTTAGTATTGATTAAATTAACTTTGTTCTAACTAATCATTCTGTTATGATTTTCACAAAAATCAATTACTAAATAGTGTCAAAATTGACATAAAATAGTTTTTAAAACAAATATTATATTAGTAATTGTTATTTTATTACTAAAAATCTAAGGTTCGGCCAAATGACTTAGATAAGGTTATATATATTAATAATAAACAACTTGGGGTTCGTTTGGCTTCTTATAGTAAGTTTATTAACCTTATAGTGTAAGAACACAAGAAGACACGGTAAAAGTAAAATTATTTAACTTAATGTTAAATCTAAATGATAAGGTTAAAATAGGAACCTAAACTTGTCTAAATTCTATTGGATGAGATTATTTCGACCCATCCCCACCGTATCCTCGAAATAAATCAATTTGGAGCTATTTAAAACCGAAATTGACTTTATAATAAAATAATAATTTTAGTTATTCCAAAGGTGCCCCTCTCCTCCCTTATAAAAGGGCACCTCCTCCATCTCTTCCTCACACAACTTCGAGCCTTCAAGCTCGGCCAACCCCTGCCAAATTATCTTCTCCACTTCCCTAGAAACATCCTAGAGGTTCTTTTCTTCCTAAAAGACCAATTTTGGTACCCTAAGAGGAGGTCTCAAAGAGGCGATTCAAAGAAGAGGTAATTTCCGTTACCAATTCTTTCACCTTTATTTCTTCTTCTTAAGTAATAACATCAGTATAACATCATATACTGATATGTTATTATAAATATGAAACAACTCTAATTAACCTTCTATCCATCCTATGGAAAAAGGAAATCACCGCGCGTGCGTACGTACGAAATACCGTCTCCACGCCGTGGTGTAATCTGCTTTTCCACCAACACCTTACATGGATGGGTATTATGGTGTAAAAAAATAACTATACATAGTTATTATAACATAATAATGATTCTGATATATTTTATCATCCACTCCAATTCAATTCAATAATTATGGAAATGATATCATCGCTTGTGCGTACGTACGGACTACCGTCTCCATGACGTGATGAGATTCATTCTCCATGTTAACGATTTAATAATGATTATAAAGTATATATAAGCAATAATAATAAAATATATGACATTATAAAGCTACTGGATTTATGTGTATATATATGTATGTAATCTACTTAATTCCATTCAACTCAATAAGGAAACGAAAACAGCGTTCATGCGTACGAACGGTCTACCGTCTCCATGAACGGTGTATTTCTTTCCATTTACTGATCTATTATATATATATATATATATATATTATGAATATATATTATATATAAATCATGTTTTATATTCTGGAATTAATTAATCATTATCTAAGTAATAATATGAATAATTACAAGTTAAAACACGAACGACAAATGAGATGATTTTACCCAAAACGCTACTTTAACATGAATTTACAAAAGAACGGGTAATATAAAGTCATAAGTGAACCGTATATGATATAATAACAATGAATATGATTCTTTAATAAGTCAATTACATTATTTAAATCATTATACAGGAGGTTCGGACACTTACGAAGCAAACCGGACCTAAGGTAAGGGAAATATCACAATCTCATTTTTATCCGAGATTGTTTATACTTTGAAATTTACTGGGGTGTATTTTATCATCCACATCCATGTTTCCTCAATATGTAATATTATTTACATTCACCTACAATTGTTTAAATCCAATTTTACCCTTTGGTGAGTTTTTAGTAAAGGATATGAAAGGAATCTTTTGTCGTTTTTCGTACGAGGTACTTTTTGACTTTTCCGAAAAAAGTACGAAGAATGTTTTTTAACTTATACGGCATGAATGGATTTTTAAAACATTATTTCCAAGAAGCTTCCTTTACAAGTTTTAAAGTTTATTTTTAATCAACTTCTTTTAGTTTATAATTGTACGACATGTTAAGAAAGGAAAAGTGTTTTTGAAGTAGAAAGGATATTTTCCTCAAGAATGGAGTTCAAGTGTTTTATCAAAATTATTTTCCATCTAAGATAATATAGGGTTCTGTTTCTATCCCTATTATTACATGGATTTTATTATGTTGTGATGGAAATATTTTTATGAATTCCTTTATATTATATGAATTTTTTTATGATGTCATGTTGTTTAAGAATCCCATTTTTACTACATGGGTTATGCAATGATGTATGATTTATGATTTTGTGGCACACATAAGAATGGTATCATTATGAGATGGGTGGGACCTATATCTCCCTCCAATGCATTGGGTAAAGATTTTATATCTCATGAGATAGACATGGCTGGAATGGTAGGTTATACCGGTTCAGTGAAACAGGACTGAAACGAGGGTGACTCGGTTCAGAAAGGGACTTTGTCCACTAAGATAGTCTTGGCAATGAGTCTTGACTAATAAGAAATGATTCTCTATGATTATGTGTGTATGCCACAATGTTTAATGTTTTAAGTTATGATTATTGTGATTACATTTCACTGCCATGAGTTATCCCAGGTTATGAAATTATGATCTCTTTTACAGGTTAAGATTTCCAAAAGTTATGTGCTAATGTATATGATGTGATTGATATTTCTTTTGTTTACCCTTACTGAGCATTTGAGCTCACCCTTTTATGTTTTCTTTTCCCCGGGATATAAAGAAAGGTTTTAGGTATAAAAAAAAGTAAGATCTTTATGGGAGATGTTGAAGATCTTTCACCAGTATTAGAAGATTATATTCTGAGTTTCCAAAGACACTAAACTATTACGATCCTTGTGTGTGTGTTTTTTTTATGTACTAAGTATTACGCAAAAGTAATGTAATGTCTATGTACATCTAGCTTTGGGTCTCTACAGTCACACAAACCCCAAGTGCCTAAAAATTGATAATAAAAGTATTTTATGGATTATATGGTCGATACACACCTCCATAACACACAAAATTACATTTTTTAAATATTTTGTTCCTTAAATTATAAGTTTCCTTATTATTACTATTTTTGTTTGTACTATGGTAACAAGTCTTTTTACCTAGGTAATTTATCATTTAAGAAAAAATAAATAAGCCTAATGAGATAATTTTTACCCACTAGTTATAAATACTAAATAAAATTTATAAAATTAAAATCCTATATGCTTTTATAATTAATTTTTAGAAAAGCGCATGTAACGCGCAAAACCTCATTTTACCCTTTACTATGGTAATGAAGTTTTTACTATTTAGGGGTCAATATAATTATTATAAAAGGAACATTGGTCTATTAATTTAAATTTAATGATATTTTTAAATATATACCAATAACTTGGTAAAGGATGGTATTTTTAGGAATTTTAAATCATTTAATAAAATATTATTTATTATAAAATAACATTAATGTCAATTTTGACACTTTATTTAATTTGGATTTAAAAACATCAAGACAAAGTTGAAATTAGAATATATAATTTTCAAACCTATATATCATGTTATATTTATGTAAAAAATTTATGAAATAAAATAATTCTTTAAATATATATTACTTTTATCATTTTTAGTATCATTTATTTTATTTTCTATTAATTAAATAATTACAGTGTTGGTGTTACTTAAGCATTTAAATATATATATATATATAATTACTAAAAATTAAAAAAAAATAACCCCATGAGATTGATTTTATTATTCTCAAAATTAATATTAATATTCATTCAAATATTTCTATTTTCCCTATGTGAACACATAATTAATATTAAAAAGAAAGTGGTGACATTTCGTCTTTTTTTTACTTAAGTTGTTATATTGGTCACTTTCATGTAAAAGTGCCCCACATGTAGATAAAAATAAATAATAAGGTAATAATGCAGTAAATATATCCATACAATAATAATTAGACAAGGTTTTATGTCATTTAAACCCTTATCCTTTTAGTTTACCCCCTGGTAAACTCATTTTAACCTTAACTACGGTAACTAATTTTTACTATTTTTCTATTCATTTTGACCAAAAATTAAGTTTAACTTATTATATAATATTATTTATAATAATTAAAAATATGGAATCTATTTTTCCAATTTTAATTCATATAAGTGGAAAATTTTAATTTAAATTTAAACCCGTAAACACAATGAAAAATGGTTTAACAAAGAGAAAATTTTCATAAGTATATAATGTTTTAATATTAAAATTAAACATTAAATTGATTAAAATGGTATAAATTGGATTAATAAATATATAATTGAACTAATTTTACTTTTAAAACATTTTTATACAAGTTGAAATGTTTTTAATTCTTTAAAAGAAAAGATAGTTTTTTAATAAAAATAAATATTTTTTATTATTCATCAAAAAATTATTCTTTTCATAAAATTATAAAAAATTAGAAATAAGATAATTTTTAATTTTTGATTCCAAAAATAAAGTTATTTTTTTTAAATAAATTTTCTAAAATTTTCAAAATTTAATTTTATTATTTGTTCATAAAAAGAATTAAAATCTTCTTTGAGAAAAATATATTTTTGAAGCATATAAAAAATTTACTAAAAAATAAGTACTTCTTTATAAATATTTTTACATATATAAAATATTCATAATTAATTTTTAAATTTTTTTTATTCCTATTCATACCACCAAATTTAACAGCTAGGTTATAACAGTCATGTTTAAATAATAATATTAATAGTATATTACAATTCATTAAAACTCATTGTTGTGTGTAAAGCAAGCCATAAAAGAAATTAAATTTATTTAAATAATAATAATAAAATATTTGGGTGTTATATTCTACCCCCTTAAAAAAATCATCCTCCAAACTTGACCTTGGTATTGATAATCAAGGGTTTTACATTTGAAATTTATTTAACAGAAAACCAACATCATAAAAAGGGTCAATAAAACTTCCTCTTGAAAAGAGGGAATAGAAATTATGAAGTTAGTCACATAACTATGTTACCAAATGGAAGAAAATTTGTGGGAAGTGAAAATATGTACATTGAAGAGAAAACTAACACCCAGATACTAATAGAGATTGATAGAGAACATGGTTCGAAGAAATTTAATGACCACAAATCTCTAAATCCATGATCAGTTCAAAGACCATTGGTTCAATAGAAATGAAAGTAATAGGAAAATATTTTTGTCTCAATATAATTTTACAAAATTTTACTAAATTTTTACCATTAATATATAGAACATGAAAAAAAATATACTTACTTGATTTATTTGTGTTTTAAAATCACAATCTCATCCTTTGGTAATACTTAATTAAAATTTCAACTTCATCTCTTACTCTAAGAAATGAAGATGAATTTTTTTTATGACTAAAGCATTAGTGAATCAAAAAATCCATAATAGAATGATAATTTATTACTTGTATATCTAGTTTTCATCAAAACCAAAATGGTTATAACATGTTACCCAACATGGATAAATCTTTATATGATAAAATAATACATTAATCTCTAAAACCTTATCCAAAGTTCCATTAAAACAATTACATTGATGGTTAACCTTAAGACCCATCCAAAATTCAAAAATATATAATTAATTACAATAATTTTCCAAAAACAACTTAACATTAATCCCCCAAATAACATACAGTGGATCTTAATTATCACATACCAAAAATGTGAATACCTTCATCGTGTATTCTCTTGAAACATGGTAATAACATAAATTACCATAAAACCATATTAAAAAAATATATTCTTCCTTATTACTTAAATAAAACACATATTATTGGATATATTCCATAAATCCAGAAAAACTATAAACTCTATCAATGATAATATAAAACACTTTATCATAAAATCATTAATCAGTTCTAAGGTAATTAATGTTATCCAATTTACTTTTTCCATATCAATCATTTATTTATCCTAAAAATATTATCTCAACATCAGGAAAATATTAAGGGATATATTTAACTTAATCATGTGTTCTCCATAAAATATCACATTTATATTAAATCACTTTTCAAGGTCATCAATACCATTCAAAATATTCTTTCAAATTCTTAATGTAAAAATTCTACTGAAAATTACTTATATATTTCATAATTATTGAATTACAATACATAAACACTTCAATCATTCCACTTCATTCTTAAACAATTAACTAGGATTCATTATATTATTCCTTAATACCTCCTTCCTTTTATATGTAATTTGTATTATCTTCATCATAAATAGTAAAATATTTATTATACATCCTTGTTTATCTTCTTATTGAGATTTCCCCCTAGGAAATAAATTTTTATAATGCATATACTTTCCACATTTAAAACATTCATCTATTTATTATTCCTTAGGGAAACCATTATCCATTGAGTTAGAATAACTTTTCATTTTTCCTTAGTAATTACTTACTCTATGCCCTTCTTCTCCAAACATAAAACATCTTCTCATTCCTTTGATTCATTCCCTTGAATGATTCTTCCCATGTTCTCAACATATAGGAAAATGAATCTTCTTTCCTCTATAGTATCTACCTAAAAAACTCTCAACAAAATCTATCCTTCTCTTCTTTGGTGAGTCTGGTAGTTGGTTAAGGTGCATGTTTTCAATCATATATTGTGAAAACTAATTAGTAATAATCACGATATCATTCACTCCATTCATAATCCCATTTAGTTTCTCAATAACACATTTTCTATCACATTTAACATTAACCTAGTTCTTTCTGATTATCACCATTAACTAAAACAAAAAACATAGTGTGAGAAATAATATTCATAGTGGAAACCCGAATTATCATGAAAAATCATTTATAGGATATCTAAATCATGAAATCTTATTTTTAATCTAAGACGCCTTAGTTTTAACCTAGGTTATTCATTTTCATCATCTATTTAAATACATTATAATGTTTCATAAATAGTTTGTGAATTTCCAAATAATATCCCCCAAGAGTATCAAACTAGGTGTACAGCAAGGCCTGTTTTCATGTACCTTGTAACGATCAAGTCCAACTCAATATTCCATTTTAAAAGTTATTACCCTTAGGTATAGCTATTCTATAGCCACATTCACTTGTAATTATCAAATAGGGATGTAATTTCTTGGAAACCACTTTCTATATCCTTCTCCAAAATTCCATGATATTTTTCTATAATTATAATTATCCTTAAACTTATCCTTATAGATATCCCCAAACATATCCCTAGATATATCCTTATTCATATACCTAGGGATCTCACTAAAGTTTTCTTATCCTAGTTTCCAAAGTTTAACTAAACCTTTCCTTTGATACTGAATATATCAACCTAAAATTTCATACAGAGATATTATATCTTTTTACATGAATATACATTACATTTCACAAATACATGCCTGAGGACCATAACAGTTTAGTGTCTTTGGAATCTTGGACACATAAACAACTTGTCTATAAGTGAGCTATGTAATCTCCCACTAAGTTATTCATAAATAGAACCCTTCTTATACATATAATAAATAATATATTTCTCTATATCCCAGATAAAAGAAACATAATAAGGGTGAGATGAGATTCATTGTAAGGGTAAAAAAATATATATCAACATAACATGAGTATAAGGATATGAGAACATGAGAATAAAATTTTAAAAATCATAACCTATATATCATAGATTATAAACTTGAGTCATAGAATAAATTTGAGTATTTCATAACACATGAATCATAAAGTAATCAAAGGAAATGATCCATTTTATCATAACATTGGAATAAGATATAGATCTGTGGTATACACATAATCATAGAAAATATTATGTTAAGGTTATCCACCAAGACATTTATAACATGTTAGGATTGGGATAACCACCCATGTACCTACTTCAATCTTGGGATAACCTCGCATGTACCCTCTTTAGATCTTGGGATAACCTCCCATGTACCCTATTTAGAGCTTAGGAAAACCTCTCATGTACCCTTTGAGCTCATATAGCATTAATCATTTCCAAATGAATTGGATGGATATATAAGTCTCACATGTCACTTCAACCATAAATCTTTGTGCCAAAAGATCATAAAACATTCATCATATCATAAACCATGAAAATAAATGGGTTTTATAAATATTTCTTTCGTATCATAACCAATGGAAAATAAACAAGTTTCATAAACATTTCATCATTTCATCATAGCATAACCCATGGAAAAGGAATGGGTTTCATAAAAATCTTGTCATAAAATAAATAAACCATACATAGAAATAATAAATATTGAATAAATAGATAATATATCGAATAAATATTAAGTAACATAAAAGTATGTCATCTTATATGAAAAATTATTTTAAAAATAAAATCACTTGGAACATTTCTCGAGAAAAATAACCTTTCTTTGAAAATCACCTTTTTAAACCTAGAAATTCATAAAATATTGTGGAAATATTTTTCTTTGAAAATAAACTTTGAAAATTATAATTTAATATTTAAAACAATGAGTATTCATGATGGTGGAAAATTCCATTTATGTTGTACATATTAAAACAAAGATTGCTTTCACATTCTTGATAAAAACCAAACGAGACTTGTTTAGAAAATAACTTGAATATTACTTTTAAAAAAATTGTAAAAATTAAAAAAAGGGTAAAAAAACTTTAAAAAATTATATAGTAACATTAAAACCTTATTGAAAAAAAATTAGAAAACATCAATATGGAAGGAAAAGGTTTTTCGGTCGAAGATAGAAATAAAGTCAGTTTTCTTTAAAACATTCGTTTGAAATATTGAGTGCATAAAGAGAGGAAAATGAAGGGAAGACATTTATTTTATGAAATAAATATAATATAATAAAATTAACGTTTTTATAGAGATATATTTCATAATATTTCATCATCATAATCATAATCATAAATAATTATTAAAAATAATGAGAATGTGACATAAAACCTTTGCCACTTTGGAATTTTTGAATCATAAGACCCATGAAAGAGTAATATTAAATAAAAATTTAAATATAATGAGGATAAATAAATTCATGATATAAAATTTCAAAGGGGTTTTATATATACCTCATAAAAGAAGATAGGTACATAACATAACATATGTCCTAAAGAAGGCAATTTGAGACAAAAATATCTTACCTTAAGTCTCGACTTCTTTCGTACACATTAGAACCTAATTTATAATAAATGTAGGTTTATGATAAATCTATTATATAACTATACTAATATTTATTATATCATATATTATTTACTTATGACCTTTTATTATTGATTTATTAACAATTCCTTGTTAAAATCAAATTTCGGGTAATAACTGATTATTTGTTCTTGTATGTTTTGGTTTGGTATCTTTGGTCCTTTAATTTGGATCATGGTTACATAATAAAAATAATTTTAAACATGATATAAATATAATATATATTTATTATATAAGTATTTATAGTAATCCATTAAATTTATATATATATATATAATGAATTACACAGTCCATGGAGACGGTAGGTCGTACGTACACAAGAACATTGTTTCCATTTTTTTGATGGATGAAATGAAAGAAAGTTAAATAATATATTAACATTAAATAATAATTTTTATTTTATATATATCAAATATTTTCATTAAACATATCCTTATTACTTTCCATGAAAAGCATAAGTGAAGAATGAATCACATCGCTTTGCGAGGCGGTAGTCACCCGTACACACAAGCGACGTTATCGTATTCACAAGGAATGGAAAGTAAGAATTTATAAATGATATTATAATTAAAAAAAGTATAATTATATCAAAAATATCATATAAATATGTTAAATCCATAATTATATCCATCTGTGAGTGGTGGTTATGGAAAATGAACTACAGCGGTCTATGAGGTGGTAGTCCATCATACACACAATCGACGATTTCATTTTCCATTTGATGGAAGTGGAGATGGATATAGGTTGTTAAATAAACATAATAACATCTAACTATATGTTATATACCGGTTTTATTATATTTTAATTAATTTAACTGGAATGAAGTCGGTAAGAGAAGAATTAAAATGAAAGTGTTTAGTGAAGACAATTGCCTTCACTTAGAAAACAATCCTTTGGATATCTTATCAAGAACCCTAGGGTTGGTATTTTGGGGATAAAAATAGACCTAAAACATGTATAAGTATGTTTTTAAGGGATTTGGATATGTTTTTATCGATAAAATTGTATTGTAGGTGTGAATAAATGAGGCGACTAATTTCCCTTTTCTAATTGAGGAGGAGTGGCATTTCAATAAATACCCAAAACTATTCAACAATGAGAATTCAATATCACACCAAGTAACTAAAAATTTTATAATTAAAGGATTTTATGGATTATATGGTTTATAAACACCTCCACCACACGCAAAAAAACATTTTTTATAAACATTTTTTTCCTTAACTTCGAAGTTTCCTTACTTTTACCATTTTAGTTTTCACTGTGGTAACAAGTCTTTTTACCTGAGTAACTTATCATTTAAGAATAAATAAATGATAATAATTAGATAATTTTTACCCAGTGGTTATAAATATAAAATAAAATTTATAAAAAAATCTCATATGTGTGGAAAATTAATTTTTACATAAACGCATGTAACGCGCAAAACCCTATTTTACCCGTTAATATGGTAACAGAATTTTTATTGTTTATGGGTCAATATAATTATTATAAAAGGATAATTGGTCCAATAATGGAGTATGGTTGATATTTTTAAACATATACTAATAACTTGGTAGACTATATTATTTTTAAGGATTTTAAATCATTTAATAAAATATTATTTATTATAAAATAACATTAATGTCAATTTTGACACTGCTCATTTAATTAGACTTTAAAAACATAAAGAAAAAGGTGGAATTTGAATATGTCATTTTTAAACTTTTATATCATGTTATTATTATCTAAATAATTCATGGAATATAATAATTCATTAGATTTATATTCCTTTTAACAATTTTAGTATCATTTATTTCATTTTTCTAATAATTAAATAATTATTGTGTTGGTGTTGCTTAAGCATTTAAAGTAATTATATAATTACTAAAAATTAAAAATAATCTACCCTTAAGAAATTAATTTAATTATGGTCAAAATTAACATCAATATTCATTCACATATTTTTTTCATATGTAAACTCATAATTAAAATTTAAAATAAAGTGGTGACATTTTATCTTTTTTCTTTACTTAAATTATTACATTGGCCCCTTTCATGGAAAAGTGTCCAAAAGCACATAAAAATAGATAATAAGGTAATAAAGTTCTGAATATGGGCATAAAATTTTAATTGGATAATTTCTTAGTCCATTTTCACCCTCTTATCCTTTCAATTTAACACCCCCCACCATAAACACATTTTAACCTTAACCGTAATAATTTATTTTTACTATTTTTACAATTCATTTTGACCAAAAAGATAAATTGACCTTATTATATAATATTTTTTATTTTGATAAAAAAATATGGAATCCATTTTTCTAAATTCCATTAACATAAGTGGAAATTTTTAATTTAAAATTAAACCCGTATACTTTATGAAAAAACAGTTTTCCAAAGAGAAAATTCTCATATGTATAGAAAGTTTTGATATCAAAATTCAATATGAAATTGATTCCAATGATATAAATTGAATTAATAAATATATAATTTTACTAATTTTACTTTTAAAACATTTTTATAAAATATGAAACTTTCTAAATTCTTTAAATGAAAAGGTTGTTTTTAAATAAAAATCAGTATTTTCACTATTTACTAAAAAATTAAACTTTTCAGAAAATTATCAAAAGTTAAACCTAAGATAATTTTTTCCATGTTGTTTCCAAAAATAAATTTATTTTTTTCAAATAAATTTTCTAAAAGTATCAAAAATTAATTTCATTTTTCTTTTACAAAAATCAATAAAATCGTTTTTTGAGAAAAAGTTATTTTCAAAGCATATAAAAAAATACTAAAAATTATGTAATTATTTGTAAATATATTTTATTTATCCAAAATATTCATACTTAATTTTTAAAATTTCTATTCTTATTCACACCGTCAATTTTAATGTCTAGGTTATAACGTTCAAGTTTAAATAATGATATTAATAATATATTGTGATTTGTTAAAACTTGATGTTGTGTGTACAACAAACCATAGAAGAAATTACATTTATTTGAAAATATATATATAATATCAGGGTGTTACAAGTTTCACTAAATGGTTTTAATATACATTAAATTTTTTCCCAATGAATAGTTTTACAAAATGTTTTCTTCTAAATTAATGTCTTAAAATGTTAGAAAATGTCTTCTATCCAAATTGTTTTAAAATAGAATTTTAAACTAATTTTAATTTATTAAAAAATATTTTTAAAATAAAATGTTTTAAATGTTTCTATATGGATCATTTTTTATCAAAATGAAATATATTTTACATGTTTCTGTGTGAATATATGTTTCTGCCACCTTTATCATTTTCTAATAGAGATCCTCTCTACACATTCAAGTTTTAAAAGGATAAATTATTATTCTACTAATTTAGTAAAATATTATTTTTTTTAATTCAAATGATAAGGAAAAATTTTATTTGAAAATAAATTTTCCCAATGATTCTAAGAGTGTTCTTCATCTATGTCATATGCTTGATTAAGGGTATTCTTAAAATTATACCATCCGCCATCTTTATCTGGATGTATTATAAAATTTTCTTTTACATCTATGGTATGATGCATCACATCTTTTGTCTTTCCTAATCATCCACTTGTATATGAATGATATAATTCTGATTCTTTTTATTTATGAATTCCCTATGTTCCACTACTTGATTGAAGTTTATTCACCTGGATTCCCAATACATTAATTGATTGGGGAAATTATTATCTAAACAAAATATCCATTTCCTATATGGTGTAAATACCATATTTTCAATCATATTTTTTGAGTTTTATTTACCTATAATAATTCTTAAATTAATTGGATGCCCATTTATTTTCTATGGGTTTATCATGTCATGTTTATTGATAAAATCATGAATTTTTTCTTAGGGAACCACTTAAAAAGTATATAAAACCCATTTTATTTACTTGGGTTTTTATGACATTTTTATTGAAACCATGTGTCACACATAAGTATGATTTTCATTATGATCAGTGTGCCCAGATAGCACTCCAATTTATTAGGTAATATTAATGAATCATTAGAATCTATGTATGGGATTAGTGAGTAAGCCTGGTATTTATTGATGGCCTGGGAAGTAATCATTGGCATTTGATAATGGGACAGGGAGTAATCATTGACATATGATGATGATTTCCTAGGGATAAATCCTTGGAATATGATTATGATAACATGTTTATGTTGTTGCCACATTCTTATGATGTCATGATCTTATGTTATGATTATTAATTAATCCATGTCTATATTATTTCATCTCTTTATTACATGCTCTCAATATTATGATCATTCTCGTTTTGATATCGTTTTATGCCTCATGTCTCTTGTTTTATCCTATATTACCATGTTTACCCTTATTGAGTGTTTGAGATCACCCATTTTTATGTTTCCACTCCCCAGGTTATGAAGAAAATTATTAGGTATGGTAAGCCTAGAAGATTATCTTGTGTGGAGAATTTATGGGAGATGCTGAAGACTCATTATAGATTTATTAGCTTCTTATATAGTGGAAAAATGTCCATCATTTGAGAAGACTTGAGAATTAATAGTTTATGATTTTTCTTAACTCTATAAAACTCTAAACTTAAGGGTCCTTAGTTTTTAAATGTGAGAAATATATTGTAATCATAAATTTTTAAAAAATCCAGTGTTGTGAGTTATGTATTTTCATCACCGAATTTGGGAGCGTGGGTTTGAGGGTGCTAAATAATGTGCTTGTTTTCAATTTAAAAGTAACATTTTAGTTAAAAACATATATCGTTCACTGAAAATTGAAAAAACACACTCATATTGTCCTTAAAATTTAGGAAAATGATCCAAAAGTCATTTTTTATATATAGGAATTATCTGCACATCAATCTGAAACATGGTGTGGTTGTTATGACTGAAAGTGAGTTTTTTTATTTAAAATCATAATTTTAGCATAAATCACACTCCACATACTCAAAACTAATAAAATTCAATTATATTATATTGATACTTTAGTAAAATTATACATAATTCATTTTTATGTGTAGGAATTATTCACGCATCAATCTAACATACAGTGTGCCTAATATGACTCAAAGTATGTTTTTTTAGTTTAAAAGTAACATTTTATTTAAAAATACATATCCATAACTGAAAATTGAGAAAACACACTCAAATTATCTTTATAATTTATGACAAGGATCCATAAGTAATTTATGAATAATACACACATCACTCGAACACACGGTGTGGCTAGTATGACTGAAAGTTTATGTTTTTATTTAAAATCAACATTTTAGTACAAAGCATGCATTACATACTCAAAATTGAGAAAAAATTCTTGTATTGTACTAGTAATTTATTATAATGATCCATAAGTCATTTTTGGCATGTAGGAATTAGGTGTGCGTCAATCTGACACACGGTGTTCCTGGTATGACTCAAAGTGAGTGTTTTTAGTTTAAAAGTTTAATTTTAATTAAAAACATGCATTACTCACTAAAAACTAGTCCAACCCACTCTATTTGTCTTTATACTTTAGAAAAATAATTCATAAGTCATTTTTTATTTATATAAATCATATGCGCGTCAATCTGAAAAATGGTGTGCCAAATATGACTCAAAGTGCATGTCTTCAGTTTAAAAAATATATTTTAGTTCAAAATATGGGTCACTCACTAAAAACTAAGAAAGAACACTAGTATGGTCTTTATAATTTAGGACAATAATTCAAAAGTTATTTTTAACATATGGGAACCCGTCCCACATCAATCTAAAACGATGTGTTTCTGAAATTACTGAAAGTGTGTTTTTTTATTTAAAATTAAAATTTTATTAAAAAAACACTTCTTATACTCAAAATTAAGAAAATGTGCTTATATTTCCTTGATACTTTAGAAAAAGAATCCATAAGTTATTTTTCGTATATATGAATCATGTTCATTTCAATCTGACACACGATGTTCTTGGTATGACTCAATGTGTGTGTTTTTAATTTAAAAGTGAAATTTTAGTTCAAAACATGTGTCACTCACTAAAAACCAAGAAAACCCACTCACATTTTCTTAATACTTTAGGAAAATGATCTATAAATCATTTTCAAGGTTTGGTAATTATCCTCATGTTAATATAATGTATGGTGTGCCCAATATAACTCAAAGTGTGTGTTTTCAGTTTAAAAGTAGCATTTTAGTTCATGCAAGGCCCCACACTTCACCGAGGAATGGAACCATTGAAATTTTTTTAACTATGTGTATTTACCCTTGATCAATGTTTTTTAAGGGGTGTAATGTGGTTCAGGATTGTTTTGGGGGTTAGGGACACGGATTCGAGGCTTCAGCATGATGTTGGAGTACCACCGGCTAGTCGATATAAGGCCATCGGCTAGCTGGTGGCCATAGAAGCAGCCCGAGAGGGCCTCCAGGTTCAGAGGATCACCAGTAGCCTCTTGGTATCATTTTAAGTGGGATTAAACCCTGTTATTTTATCTAGGACACCCTCTTTTCTTCTTACTTGGGATTTTGGCCCTTTTTTGGCCAGAAACACCTCTCTTATGCCCTCTTCTCCCTCTCATTCTCCCTTGGTGTATCTCCCTTGGTTCTTGGTCATTGGATTTTTTTTCTTGGGGATAACAAGAGGATATAATAAGGATACAATTAATCTTGTCTATTATCTTCAGTTTATTCACTATCTAGTTATCTCCTATTTTTTTAGCTAATGTGCCCTATTTTCAAGGCATTTTTTGGTTTCTAGATTTCTACCGATTCAAGCTGAGATGGAAGTCGATGTTGAATTAGTAAACTCTCCTGATCCTAAGGTATTTGTTCCCTTTAATTTAACCCATATTATTTCCTTATTTTTTATTGTATTCATGTTGTAGTCAAACCATCCATGTCATACTTTGACCTTGGTTTAATTAATTGATTTAAAATTATTTTTCCTTAGTTAAGCATACCATTTAACATGCTTTGAACCATAGAAAAATGATAGTTCCATATGGGATGATCTTAGATGATCTTTTACCTTAAATAGTATTAGTTTGAATAATGGTTAACTAAGTCTAAGGATAAGATAATAAATCATGTTTGAATCAATGGTTAAGAAATGGAATTTCAAAACTATATATAATTGTGAAGGGGTTGTACCTTGAAGTTGGTACTATTTAAATGTGAATGTTGAATTGAAAAATGATATATTAGGATTAAACATGGTATTAATGGGATTAAATGGTGAAAACCAATTTATAACCCAGAGTTAAAATTGATGAATAACAGATGATATTTGTGGAGTTGAATGGATGCCTTTAGAAAACAATACTAAATCTTTATGGGATGAAATGAATTGTTGAGGGAGTAAATAAATGTTAAATCTAAATTTTAACCAATTTTGTTGATGGAAAATAGTTATGAATTGATAGGGGAACTTAAAATGGTCAATATTTAGGTGTGATGCCGAATGATTAGGAATATCGGGATGAGCATCCAGATTCCATATGACATACGGTACTTGGGAGTGGCAGGCTGAGTGCCCAGATTCCATATGATACTCAATGGGTGGGAATGCTGGGATGAGTGCTCAGATTACATGTAATTGATAACAACTTGGGAAGTTCAAGTGGAGTGACTATACCCCGTATGATACTCGGTGATTGGGGATGTCTGGATGAGCATTCATATTCTATGGGAGTGCAAAGATGAGGGCATGGATTCCATGTGATGAATGGTGATGGGGAATGTTGGTATGAGAGATTAGATTCCATGGAAATTATGAGATGAGATCCTGGATTATGTTTGATGGATAATGTAACGAACCAAAATTTTGAATAAATCATGTTTCCTAATTTTGTGTGTTATTTTATTTTTCATACTCAACAAAACTGTTTCATTTGATAACATGAGTATAATTAAAATGAGACTGTTGGTTTTTGAATATTATATGACCGTTAGTCAGTATGACCGTTGGAAACTGAATGTTGGGACTATTGTCTCTAAATACAAGTGATCTTGGTTAATTAATATAGAAAGAAGATTCGATGGCCTCATCCAGTAGTCTTGGACCGATCGAAGCCCATCTAACAGAACTTGGTAAGGAGGTAGCACCACTGGGCTTTTCTCTGGACCAATCCCGAGTCGAACTTCATCATGTGAAGCTAGAATGGAATCGCCTTCATGAGAAATTCAAACTGATAGAAATTACTACTCGTGCGATGTTGGTCGAGCCGCCCTCAGATTCTATCACCTTAGCACACCTTACACTTAGGTCCTATGCTGGGGTTATAAGGGGCTATGTAAGGAGACCATAATCCTTTGTTATAAATAAAATTGAGTTTTCTTCTTATAGTGAAGTTTGGGAGTTTTCAAATGTTTGAATGAATATAGGATGTATTTTATTGATGTATTTTGAAAAAAATATATTTTAAAATATTTATTTAAACCTTAAATAATTAATGATGTGTAATGATTTTCAAAAAATGGTCTTCTGCAAATGTGTTCAGTAAGAAATTTAGAGTCTAATAAGATCAACTTAATTTTTGATGAATAGTAAATTATGAATAGTGATTTTATGCTTAGGATTAGTAATGTGAACAAATGGATTAGTAATCTCACTTAAAGAAAGTATTAATATAATTTAGGCACCTTGATTAAGTATTGTGATTCAATAAAATAGGTAAATAATTGTTTCATTAATTATTAGTCAAGTATTAGTTTTTTCAGGTGAATAGTGTTTTTTAATTAAAAATTAAATTAAAAATATTTAGAAAATTATTTTTATAAAATGGACTTTATTTTTGAACTTATAGCATCGATATTATGTTAAGGTAATTTTTGGGGGGTTTTCTGAAAAAAATGAATTTTCGGTGAATAGTGTTTTTATTTAAAAATTAAATTAAAAATATTTAGAAAATTATTTTTATAAAATGGAGTTTATTTTTGAATTCAGAGCATTGATATTATGTTAAGATAAATTTTTGGGAGTTTTTGAAAAAAGTTGAATTTTCAGTGAATAGTAAAAATACAGTTTTAGGGTTTCGGTATGTTTAATGACATCATGACTGAATCATGATGATGTCATGAGATATTTTAAGGGATGGTCGACTAAAGGGGATGCATTATTGTATGAGGGGTCCCATGTGTCCAAAACCATGGGTAAATACCATGGGCAAGCCCATGGTTTTGCCAAAACCACTAGTGAGGTGTCCCTTGAAATTATTAAAGTATCACCTCCCTTTCCCTATAAATACCCACCCTTTCCTCCTTTAGTTTTCACTCCCAAATATCCCCCAATGAAGATCTGGTCTCATTACCTCCCAAAGAGTCCTCCCAACGAAGCTCTGCCAATGTCCAACCAATTGCCCTAATATTATCTCTCAATAGATTCAAAAGTTTTTCATCATGTTCAAAAGAGAGATTGTTAGAAATGATAACAGGTAATCTATCACTACTCAGCAAGTATGCATATTTAAGATTTGGGGGAAAAGGCTTGAGTTCCAATGTAGGGGGGGTGATGTATGGATGGAGAAATTGATGCAACAGACATATCTGCACAATGAACATCAGTATCAGAATAAAAATCATCACAATCAGAGAATAAAGCACCAAATCCATCAGCATACTCAATAGCCATGTCATAATCAGAGTTCACATGATCAAAATCAGAATATGATTCCATTTCAAAATCAAATCTTAGAGAGTCTTGTTCCTTAAAAACAGGTGTAGAAGTACTCTTAGACATCAAACTAGAACCAATACTCATAATCTCCCTAAGTATAGGACAATCCAATTCCATGGTGTTTTTACTTGGTGGTTCAAAATGGGAGATAACAAAAGTAGAATGGTCCTATGAGGGGTACTTCATGGAATCCATAACATTAAATATCACAAATTCATCTCCAAATTCCATGGAAAGTGTACCCTCATTGACATTTATGATAGTTTTTGCAGTTTTGAGGAAGGGCCTACCTAAGATAATGGGGGCATGAGAACTTACCTGATCGTCCTCCATGTTAAGCATGTAGAAATATGCTGGGAAGATCATGTCTCTTACCCGGACAATTACATCCTCAAGGACTCCCGCTAGATATGATGTAGCTCTATCTTCCAACTGCACCACTACTCTCGTCGGCTTCAACTCACCAACCTGTAAAGAAGAGAATATAGAGTGAGGTATCACATTTATTGAAGCTCCTAAATCACAAAGAGCATCAGAGAAGTGCAACTCCCCTATGGTACATGGGATGGTGAATTTCCCTGGATCCTTTCACTTTGTCGGCATTGCTAGATTTGGTGTAATGAGTGCTGACACATTCCTTCCAAAATTGATCCTCTCATTTCCCTTGAGCCCTCTTCGATTGGTGCAGAGTTGTTTTAAGAATTTGGCATACCTTGGGATTTTCTTAATGGCTTCAAGTAGAGGAATGTTGATCTCTACATGCTTTAATGTGTCCAAAACCTCCTTTTGTATTGCTTCTTTAGCCATCTTCTTGGTTTGAACAACCCTGTTTGGAAAAGGAAGGGGTTTAGGAGGAACATCATCAATATTTTTCTTACATTTATCTTTATCCTTGGATTTCTCATTAGTTGGTATGGAATGCAGCTTCTCTGGAGTTGAGGTGAATCCTGGTGGAATGGTAGGTACAAGATGTATCGTTCATTTGCTTACCACTTCTCAATGTTATGGCACTAACATTCCCCTTTGGATTTGGAGTGGGTTGGGAAGGTAGATTTCCAGAATTCTTACTCACAAGTTCATGGAGGGCGGTGGCAATCTGGCTCATTTGAGTCTTCAACTCCCTCAGCTCCGAACTTTGACTCTTCATCTCATTCTGTTGATTAAGAACAATTTGCTTCAAAAGATCATCAGTATTAGAATCTACCTTGTGTTGGAGATTCCCTTATTGCTGACTCGTTGATGTTTGAGCTTCAAATCTCCTTTGGGGTTGTTGGAAACCCTGTTGGTAAGGTGGAGGCTGCTGGAAGTTTGGTTGAAAAGGGGGCCTTTGTTGCTGTCCAGAGCCATACCTCATGTTTGGTTGATCTTTCCACCCTTGGTTGTATGTTGGAGAAAATGAATCGAACTTCTTTTGGGGATATGGTTGTTGTTGCTGCTGAAATGGTCTCCCGGGGAATACTGCTGCACAATCTTCTGTTTCATGTAGTTGGGGGCAACAGTCTGTTGGATGGCTTGTATCAGTGCAAATGCCACAAGGCCTTGAAGAAGTGGGTTGGGATGTCTTTTGTGCCAAAGCAATTTTCCTCACCATAGTGGTCAATTTTTTCAACTTAGTATCAATCAAATGACTTTTAAGAGAAGAAGGACTTACCTGATGTACTCCCCTGACATGTGGTGTACCTCTATCACCAAATTGTTGGGAGTTTTGGGTCATCTTGTCGATCAATGCACGTGCAGCTACTGGTGTCTTTTCCACTAATTCTCCTCCAGCTGCAGCATCTACCATGCTTCTCTCCATAGGTGTGAGTCCTTCATAGAAGTACTGGATGAGTAACTGCTCACTGATTTGGTGATGTGGGCAGCTTGCACACAACTTCTTGAATCGCTCCCAGTACTCATACATTAACTCCCCTAGGTATTGCTTGATCCCGGATATCTCCTTTAGAATGGATGTTGTCCTTGATGCTGGAAAAAATCTTTGAAAGAAAAGAAGTTTCAAATCATTCCAACATGTTACATCTTCATGTTGCAAATAATACATCCAATCTTTTGCAGCTCCATCAAGTGAGAATGGGAATGCTCTTAATTTAATTTGATCTTCAGAAACATTTCTTGGTTTTAAAGTTGAGAAAACCACATTAAATTCCTTAAGGTGTTTGTTAGGATCCTCACCAGATAAGCCATGAAACTTTGGAAGAAGGTGAATTAATCCAGATTTCAATTCAAAGTCCGATTCGAGATTTGGGTATGCAATACAATTTGGTTGATAGTTAATATCAGGTGCAGCCAATTATCGAATGGTTCTATTAAGTTAATTTCCATTATTTCTAGCCATTGGTTCCTCTTTTATGTTTGAATTTGAATAGCTTCCAATTCCAATGTTTCCAGAAGAGAGGAATTCACCAACTGGTTGAATATTGAAACTTCCCGTAGACTGAGAGTGTCTAATTCGTGCCCTAAGGCTACGTTCAATCTCAGGGTCAAGATCTAAGAGATCTTCGGGATTAGTTCGTGTCATAAATCAAATAAAAATGAAAAGAAAGAAAGTGGACCATAGTAAAAAATAAAAATGAGAAGTTTTATTTGATGGTCCAAAAAGAAAAGAAGAGGATGAAAAAAAATGAAAACTTGAGAAAGGGGAAAGATGAAATAGGGAGGTGAAGAAAATAATAAAATGAAAAAATACAAGAAATAACTCTACATGGTTGAATAAATTGCTTTCCTCCCCGACAACGGCGCCAATTTGAAAGAGTGCTGTCGTGGGCGCCCTCAAATGATTAGTGTGATTTTGGGGTACTTAGGTGCAGTAGAGTGGCTGACCAAGGTCGTCTCTCAAAGGAGGAAGTGAATTTAACAACTTATTAAAGGTATTCTAAATAAAATATAATAGAATAGAATAAAAATACTAATTTAAAGGATTGGGTTTTGTTATATTTTATGAATCTAGAATAAGTTTTCTGGAAGAAGATTGTATATTTTTTTGTTTTTAGTTTTGAAATGAAGTTCGATTGAAATGACACAACAAAAAGATGTTTTTTTTTAGAAATCTATTTTAAAAGGCATAATCGATATAACTCTACCTCTTCATTCACTTATTAATAATTTTAATTTAAATAAATATCCACTTAATTATGATCCCCTAATTTTTTATCCCTCGAACCCTGTGATAGTTAACTTAACCACAAAGATGAAATTACTTAAACCCTAGGCTAGCTTCGGAACACACAATCGCAGCACCCTGCTTTGATTGTTGTTCTAAGGATAGCTTATGGTTAGTGGTTAATTAGATCACATATACATTATATAAATGTGGATGAATTGTGTTTAGGGATTATATTTGAACTCTACAAATTTATCCCGTGTGGTCTTATATTACCGATTAAGATTACGCTCTCACAATTTACACAAAATCCCAACCTCACGTGTTTTTGTGTTAATTGTTCAATTGCTTGCTTAGTTTCTTGTAATTTAAAAACACAATTCATGGATCATATTATGTTAATTACATTATCTCATTGATTCAAAATAATTAAATTAATAGGGTAGAAGATAGATTGATTACTAAAAGACTACTCTTCCATGGGTGGCGTAATCATCGTAGAAGCGTTTTGCATGTGCAAAGGTTTATAATGAGTATAACTCAATAAAGCTTCTACTAAAGAATTACATACCAAATATAAAGATTAAGAGAAGAATAAATTTAAACAAAACAGAAGAAAAGATAAGAAATAAAAGAAGAACAAAGAAGTTTATTACATAAACAAAATCATTACAACATGAAGGAGAAGAAGAAGGCTTCGTCGAAGGGATCCTTGCTTGAAGAGATACCCTTATTGAAATGGTTGGATAATTGGAGTGGGTCCACTTATCCTATGACCTCAACTTCCCAATTCACGTCCCAACCCCTCAAAATGATAAAAACTCTAATTTATAGAGGGTAGGGGAGGAGAGGTTACAGGTGGTTTCAAGTGTGAATGTGGAAATTCGGCCAAATATTTTAATACAAATTGTACCACCCATTGGACCACAAAACGCATGAATTGGACAACCTTACAGAAGGATAATATGTGAGGATATGGGTCCTCTATATTTTCTAAAAATTTAGGCTTAATCCAGGCCCAGATGAAGAAGTTATGGCCAAAATACAGAAGATTATCCATTCTGGCGAGTCCATCCCAACTTTGACTTCATGGCCCATTTTCAACAACCAAATGCACTCTTTTGCTTTAGTGTCCTGAATAAAAGTTGTATATAATTATGTCAGGAACACTGTTAAAAAAATTAGAATTCAAATAATAAATATATAAATATTTAGCTTCGAAATACTACAATGAACTATAAAGGTTAAAACTGGAATTTTCATCAAATATTCAAATGAATGATCTAATCCCAAATACTTTGTAATTAAACATATTTAACACAATGTGAGGAAATTATATCATTTATAATCAATAAAATATTCAATAAAATAGTGTTTTATCACTCCATGTTCTTATGTTGGAGGATGTTCTTTTATATTCCTCTTACTTCCCTTTTTATGTTCATATGATAAGAGATCCCCTCTTACTCTCATCATTTCGTTTTATGAATGTTTAAGTGGCGCCGTTAGGCTGCCGAAATTTTTGTAACGGATTCTTTCACCCTTCTCATTTTCAAGTTCTATTTTCTTGTCAAGTGTTTCATGTCCATTTTTATTATGTTGGGGTATGATGTCTATATCTATCATACTGATCTTTTATGTTCATATTATGAGAGACCCTATTTGATCTCTTCAATTCAGTATTTTGATGTTTTAAGTGGCGTCGTTAGGCTGCCCAATTTTTAGGGATTCTTTCACCCTTATCATTTTCAAGATCTATTTTCATGTCAAGTCTTTCATGTTCCTTTTTATGTTGGGGTATGATCTCCATATCTATCATACTGATATTTTATGTTCATATGATGAGAGACCCTATTTTATCTCTTCAATTTAGTATTTTTATGTTTTAAGTGGCGTTGTTAGGCTGCTGAATTTTTAAGGGATTTTTTCACCCTTCTCGTTTTCAAGATCTATTTTCATGTTAAGTCTTTCATGTCCCTTTTTATTATGTTGGGGTATGATCTATATATCTATCATACTTATCTTTTATGTTCATATGATGAGAAACCCTATTTTATCTCATCAATTCAGTATTTTGAAGTTTTAAGTAACGTTGTTAGGCTGCAGAATTTTCATAAGAGAAATCTCATTTTTTTCTTCCTTCCATGTTTTTCATTCCATACGGTATGTATTTAAAATTTAATTAGCATGTTATTATATCTTTTATGTTATGTCCCTCTACTATTTTATGGATCATTTATTAGTGGGTGACCCATGTACCCTCTCTTTTCAATGTTTTCTAAAACCCTGTAACATAGTCGTTATGTTATAGAAATTTCGTCTCAAAATGTCTCTCTCCTTATCTCAAATTAGTTTATTTTATTAAGTGAATACTCAAATCTCTTTCTTTTATAGTGGTATTCACATATATATCAAAATGTTCTATTTTAATTCTGGGACTTACATACATGAAACCTGCTTTCCTTTTTCCATGGGTTTAAAGTGACATAAAGATCACATCTTTAAAGAAGTTTTTAAAATGTTATTATTATAAAATGAGACCCATTTCTTTTATGCTATATGGGTTGTTTATGAAATGATTGATGATGATATATGTGGCTCACATGATAATAAAGGCAAATTTAAGGGTTTTCCCTGATATCACTCAAATGCATTGGGTAAAGACTTAATCTCTAGAGATGACCATTTTAAAGATATCTTGGTGAATAACCTTGGTAATTTTTAATGACACCTTGGGGATGGGCCTTGGTGAAACGGAAATGATTTTCTATGTTAAATGTTGTATACACATCTTTATGTTATGAAATATGTTATTTTTAATTATGATATGCCTCATTATTTCTTTCTCATGCCTTAAAGTTCTTTTTCATGACTTTATTGATGTATCTCAAGCTCACATGTTAAATGTTTCCCTTGATTCCCTTACTGGGCCTTCTGCTCACCCTTTCTTTTGATGTATGTCCTCAAGTTATGAGATGCAGTTTTTAACCTAGGATTAACATAAGGAGAATCCTTTCAAGTTTTTAAGAAGAATGTTTTATGTTGTTATGTATTAAGTTCCTGGTTTCCAAGACACTAAACCTTAAAGATCCTCAGTTTTGTATAATGTAATGAAAGTTAATGTGTTAAAAAGGTGATATGTCATAGATAATGATTGGGGAATATTGGTATGAGATTTTAGATTCCATGGGAATGTCAGGATAAATGCTCAAACTCCATATGATACTTTAGGATACTAGGAATTCTAGGATGAGTCCTAGATTCCATATGTTTACTTATGGAGGCATGGTCATCATGACATGTTAGAGACACCTCAGCACTGGAAGAAGCAGGTATGATTGATCAGGGTCATATACCTAAGGATCGATAATGGTATAGTCGTCCTTGGGTGTCATTGTGAACCTTGGGCATTAGTGGTTGGTTATTTCTTATTATTAAATTGTTTTAAAATTGTTAAATTCTTTATCTTGAGAACTTCTTCATGCAATCTTATTTAAAACTATTTATTTTAGGGAGTTCCCTAATAAATTTTACTCACAGCCTATTCGGGCCACCATGGAACATTGGTACCTTCGCATATATCATTATTTGGTCATAGGGTACAGGTTCAATGCATGGATTGATGTGGATGTGTGTTACGGTAGGCTTGGAGTGGCAAGATGGACATTGGGATAGGTCAGGACTTGAGGCCAGTTTTGGAATGAGTTTCTTTTTTATTTTATTTATATATTTTATTATTATGTATGATTTTCCCCTATGTATTCCATCATGAAAAGTATGGAATACTCCATTATTATATAATTTTGATACTGTACTTATTTTTGGCATTTTCCCTCTCTTATCTATAATGTTTATTTGGGTTACTTTACCTTGTTTTCATTATTTCTAATGTTATAGCTACTCTGATAATGATGGAATAGTCTCCCCATAGTAACCTCACAGGCCCTTACCACTTGTCAGTAGCCTCTGGCATATGAGGTGGCACACCTGAGGCCTTCTTGCACACCATCTCGAGGACCTGATTTAGTGGCTTCCAGGGTGGGTCATTATAAAGTGGTATCATAGCTTTGTCTTACTATTTGGTCATGGTAGACAAGAGACTATGAATGTGTCGGGGCTTGGTAATGAGCTTGTACCTGAGATTGATCATCCCACAAATAGGGGAAAATCCAAGTTTTCAAGGATGGGTCTTGTTGTCTTAGAATTCATTTATTATAGTTTTATTTTATTTTCACCTTGAGTTATTCACTTGAATTATGATGTTATGATTTATGGGATTTTTCTCTTATCCTAGTATGGAAATACCAGGTGTTTGTGATCATGTATTATTCTAGGCATATAGGACTTGTGTAACATTCATATGTTGTCTTTGATTGGTATGTTCCTTGCTTGAGATTTGTATTATTATATAATTTTATTTATCTAATTTATATCTTACTATGGTTTATGACCTATCACTGGTAAAAACGAGGTTGGTTATGTAAAGTTTCAATAGGTGTTTTCCCATATAAGGCTATAGTGGCATCTTACTTGACCAATTTTCAAGTTGATTCTTTGATAAATAGGCAGATAGGAATGATATATTAAATGATGGTCTTGATTAAATAATGTTTCACTAAGAAACCTATAAGGTCTTTCCTTTTATTTCTTGTGAATAAAACTGTATTTAATTAAGCTTTAAAGATGTGGGAATCTTGATAAATACTGGGTAAATCAAAATGTAAATCTTAGAAAGATAAGAAACCATAAATTTGGGGAAGAATTAAAAGTGTAAATCTTTTAAAAATTAAAATAATGAGGATCTAGTTTGAATGTGAAACCTATGGCTTAAATGATAATGAAAAATCCCATGAGAATGATGGAAATAATTATTGACCATGGTAGTTAAGAGGCCTTATGGTCTTGACTTAACCCTATGAATGGGTTTTTGGGGCAGTTGTGAGCACCTAAGTTATGAGACCCTTATTGAGATAGACCCTATGAGGGTAGTGGACCTTTGGTATATATAGTTTTTACCCTAGTAAGGTTGGTTGGGGCTAGAGAGAGGGCCTAGATTTTGAAACCCCTATTGATGAGAGGTGTACTACATAATAGATACTACACCTATTGTAACTTTGGTTAAGTTGTGAACCTTGTAGATTAATCTATACCTAATAGTGGGTAGTGTATATTAGGTTTTCATCATTATATGATAACTTTAGGTGGGTTTTTGGACACACTATATGTTGTGTGAACTTGAGATGAGGGAGAGTGTAAACCCGTGAGTGGTGAACTTTGTGATTTTTAGTTCAGGGGATGGGCGGTAGGACCTAGTGACTCTTAAGAGAGACTCAGGATTAGTGATTTGGTGTCATGTGATGTGTGAGGGAATCCCATGAGAGGGGATAAAGTGGTCTTATATATGCCTTTAGAGATGTAATATGTGGGTATATGTTTTATTTTATGCAATTGGTGCATATTTGATGTTGTCAATTGTTGATTTGATTGTGGATAAGCACTTGAAGAGATGGTTCCTTGTGTCTAATCTGATTATGAAGGGTAATATCATTCAAATTTCTGACCCTAATAGTAGAGTATGTTATTTTGGTATGTGGTTTCCACATAGGTTAATAATTTGGATTCTTAAAATGGTGCTCAGGATGATGGGTGATTGTGCACCTAGCCTTGACATTTGAAAGGTGTCAAACTTGTTCTATGAGGGTATCTAAAATGCCTCTGGTTATATAAAATAACATGAAAGTATAATTTTTTATTACAAGTTTGGGCATGTGATCCTAATATCAGTGATTCTTTTCTCATGAAATGGCAATTCGGGTTTTTGGACTATTCATGGCGGATTTCAACCCCTAGGTTTTGATAAGATTGGGAGGTGAATGGGTGAGACCCCACTATTTTATAATGGAATCATATGGGTATGTTTTGAGCATGTTTATCTTCTACTAGTATAATAGAACAAGAGTGTTTCTATTTATGATTTTATAAGTTTTATAGAAATGATCAAGTGATGTGATGGAAGTAGCATCTAAATAGGATTGAGTTCATGACTACCTATAAATGGGTCATGGATCCATGGTGGGTTTTTATTGGTAGTTCCCTCTGGGGGTGAGGTGAATAGTTTTTGGTGGATGCGTTTAGGTGGGATGACCTATAGATTTTTGAAGGACTTGTAAGTCCAAGAGGAAAGTGAAGTTATGAGAAGATTGATCTAGATTCAATGAAATGGTCGATCTAAGCTTGACCCTTCGTACATGTGTTGATAGTTATTGGTGGTTGTGGCTTGAGAAGAGTGACATGCATGTTCTTAAGGTAGGAACTATTGAGTTTTCACACTAGAAGTAGTGTAAGGAAATATATGTGGTGGGGAGATCTCCATAATTCATTAGAGGGCGTGATCCTTGTTTAAGATGAATTTTGGTAAGTACTGAGGATGGAATTCCATGAGCTGGAAATGGACAGCGTTCAACTATTGGAGTAGTGCTCAGGTATAAGTGAGTTTGGCCATGTTTGATCATTATGTTTCATAATGGATAGGAAATAGGTTGTGAGATTGGGGTTTTAACCCAGTAGAGTAACTACAAGGACACTCCTATGGTGGGGAGTGTCATTTCAATTTTGGTGTGTGTCACTCACAATACGAGGGATGTTATTTATATAAATCACTCATGGGGTTAGACTTCGGACGATCATGATGGAACCAGATGTTGGTGTTCTTGTAGATTAAATATAATCTAGATTCCTTTGGCGATGCTATAGGTTATTCTATGTTAAATACTAGTTAGATTACAAGCAGTTGTTTTGGGATCGAGAGGAAATGGTGTGATCCAAGCATGGTTTAGTGTGGTGGCACGCTGATTCTTGGGTGAGAGCACGGTGAATAGTGTGATCGTTTAGTAATTCAACCATTGAATCACATAGAGGGTTATGTTAGACCTCTATATTTATTTTTATGATCATATGATGCCTCTGATGATTAAGAAGTCATGCTTTAGTAGTTTAACAATGCATTGGTGGTGGAAGATGAGCGGTTTTGTGATGGGTTGGTTAGAGGAGGTATGATTAGCTGTTTCTCATGGGATATGATGTGGTGGGTTCAGAACCACATTGGGAATGCCTATTGGAATTCAATGGACATAGTGCGGGGTATTGGATGTGGCTTTTTAGCAGAATCTAGTATGTTCAGGTCATTGTATATAGCAATGGATACTCATACAGTTCAGATCAAAATTGGGAATGACGATCATAATTAGTGCTTAAACTATTATTCTTGAGTATGGGTGGAATTTTTTCAATAAATCCTATAGTGGGGATCACACCATGGATGGGTTGAGCACGTGATACTCATTTTTATCCATTTTAGTAAATATCGGGTGCGGTGTGATGATGAACCCAACCCAAAGTTGTTTTCTTTTTTGTAGTTCTTCTTAGAAGTAAGGAGATGATATAGAGAAAGATATAAATTAACCAAGTAAAATTATTTTTGGATGAGTTTTAGATAGAACCAGGGTGTTCTATAGTTCAAAATTGTTGAATATGGGATAGTGATAAAGATATATAACTAGGTTTTTTTAACAGGAAGCAGGTTGGTGAAGTGTTTGAGCCTATGGGGCCTCGGATTTCTAGAGTGGCATGCTAACATGAATATAGAGACAAGGTATCATGTTGTGACTAGTCTTGATAGAAATACCATGTGTTTTGATAAGCATAGTTAGGTGGAGGCCCAATAGATGTATGGGTCGCTGAGAGTTTAAGTGGCAGAGCAGGTTCAAGGTGCCTTTTTATCACGACCATGGCCAGTTTGATGCTTATATTTGGATCATGAAGTGATAATCGGTGATACATGGGAGTAAAAATCTAGGATGAGTTGTCGTATTGTTGAGTGATTGTAAGACCCATCATTCACCAAGGTATAGAGTCATTTAAATTGTTTGAAACCTTGTGAATTTTCCCTTGATCAACATATTTTCAAGGGAAGAAGGAAGGTTGGAAGCATTCTGAGGGTTCGGGACATGGATTTGAGGCTATAGAATAATGTTGAAATACCAATATCTAGTTGGTACAGGGCCACCAACTAGACTAGGAGAGATGTTGGGCTCACCAGCAGGCCAGTAATCCCAGCACTGGCTAGCTGTTGGACCACCGACTAGTCAGTGGCCACCTAGGGGCTTTTTAAGTAGATGTTATCCCCGTCATTTCACCAGGGCTTCCCCCTTTTCTTTTTACTCAGGATTTTAGCCTTATTTTGTCTAAAAACACCTCTCCCACACCCTCATCTCCCTCTCTTTATCCCTTTATGTATTTCCCTTCATTCTTAGCTATTGAATTTTCCCCTTTGTGTGATCAAGATCCTGTGGTAAGGCTATAACTCCTCTTTCCTCTTATCTTTGGTTTATTCATTTCATATTTATCTCCTACTTGATTTAGCTAATATTCCATATTTTCAAGGCATTTGTCTAGTTTCAAGATTTTTCCCAATTTATGCTGATCACATAGCCGATGTTGAACGATTGGACTCTTCTAAGCCTAAGTTAGGTGGTCCCTTTAATTTAACTCATAGTCTTGTTTTTTCTGAGTGTATTCATGGTGCGGTCAATCTGTCCATGTCATTCTTTGACCTTTATTTAATTAATTTATTTAAATTTATTTTTCCTTAGTTAAACATCCCATTTAACATGCCTTGAACCATAAAAAGTTATAGTTCCATATGGGATGATCTTAGGTGATCTTTGACCTTGAATAGGCTTGGTATGAAGAATGGTTAACTAATTCTAAGGGTAAGATGAGAAATCATGTTTGAATCGATGGTTGTGAAATGGAATTTCATGCTCATAGATAATTGTGAATGGGTTATATCTTGAAGTTGTACCTATTTAAATATGAATGTTGAAATGTAAAATGATATATTTAGATTAAACATGGTATTAATAGGATGAAATAGTGAGTTTTAATGTATAACCTAGGGTTGAAATTGATATATGAAAATTGATGTTTGTTTAGTTTAATGGATTCCTTGTAAAAATAATAATGAAGCTTTATGGGATGAGATGAATTGTTATTTTACTAAATAAATCTTAAATTTGAATTTAAAACAACGTTGTAAATGGAAAATGATGATGAATTGTAAAGGGAACTTGAAATAGTGAATATTTATATGTGATATTTGAATGATTAAGAATTCCAAGATGAGTGTCCAGATTCTATATTACATATGCTACTTGGGAACGTCGGAATGAGTGCTTGGATTCCATATGATTATTTATGGGTGGGAATTCCAATATGAGTTCCCAGATTCCATATAATTGGTAATGACTTGGGAATGCTATGTAGAGTGTTTGGACCCCATATGATACTCAATGATTGGGAATAACAAGATGAGCACTCAGATTCCATGGGAATTCTAGGATGATCACTTAAATTTCATGTGATTACTGATGATGGGGATTTTTGGGATGAGAACTCAGATTCCATGGGAATTATAGGATGAGAACATGGATTTCATGTGATGACTAATGACTGGGGAATTACCAGATGAGATCTTAGATTACTTTTGAATTTCAAGATGAGAACTTAGATCCCATGTGATATATAGGTGTATTGAGAATGGTAGTATGAGTCATGCATTCCATGTATTTACTTGTGGAGGTATAGTTAGCATGTAATTCTCAAAGATACCTGAACATTGGTTGAAGAAAGTATGGTTGATATTGGTCATAGTCCTAAGTATTGAAAATAATATCATTGTCTTCATGTGTCACCATGAACCTAGGGAATCGATGGTTGTTTATTTCTTATTATTAAATTGTTTGAAAACTATTAAAAAATTTATCTTAAGAACTCCATCATGCACTCTTATTTTAGACTAGTTATTTTAGGTACATTGTTGGCGGTGGTCTTTTGGGTTTTACTCACACTCTACTTGGGTCTTCATATAAATTGGGTACCTGAGTATCTTTCGCTATTTGGTCGTATGATATAGGTTTGGGTCAGGGCCTGATGTTGATGTGTATTGTGAATGGCTTGGAGTGGAGAATGGATGTTAGGACTGGGCATAACTCAGGACTAGTTGGGAATGAGTTCTGGTTCTATTTTTATTTCACTTTATCATTCTTGTGTATGATTTATCCCTAGGGTATCCTTTATGATATGTATGCATACTCCATTGTTATAGAATTTTGATGTTGTAGTTATTTTTTATATTTTCCCTATCTTATATGCTATGTTAATTTGGTCTGCTTTACTTAGATATCATTATTTTCATTGATAAACTACTTTTATAAGAAGGTAATAGTCTCCTCATGATAATCTCACAAGCCCTCACCACTAGTTGATAGCCTCTATCATACATAAAGGCGCTCTGGAGACCTTATGGTGCACCGGTCCAGGACACCAATTTAGTGGCTTATAGGGTGGGATATTAAAATTTAAAACACATTTCACTCATTGAAAACCAATAAAATTCACTCAAGTTTTCTTGATAATTTAGTAAAATGGTCATTAAGTCATTTTTTTGTATAATAATCAAGCACACATCAATCTGAAACATTATGTGTCCAATATAGATGAAATTGTATGCTTTTATTTAAAATCAATATTTGAGTAAAAAAAATCTTTATATACTTAAAACTGATCAAATATTCTTGTATTATCTTTATAATTTATAAAAACAATTCATAACTCATTTGTGATGCATAGGAATCGAGCACATGAAAATCTGACGCATAGTGTGGTAGGTATGACTGAAAGTGCGTATTTTTATTTAAAATTTATATTTTAGTTGAAAATAAATATCAAATATTCAAAACTAACCAAGAATTATTGGATTATATTGATACTTTATGACAACAATCCATAAATCCTTTTTGACATGTAGGAATAAATCTCACATCAATCTAGCACATGGTGTTCTCGATATGACTCGAAGTATGTGTTTTCAATTTAAAAGTGACATATCATTAATGAATTGTATCATATTTATGTTTCATTTATTTATTTATATTATTTCTAACATAAGAATTATTTTTTATTATAAGTGCACTCTTTTTATGTTCTTGAGATGGGGTGGTGTGTTTAGAAACTTATAGTGTGATTGAGCTCTTTTGAAAGGGTACCCAAAGACAATAGAATACAGGACCACCTATAGTGTTTTTGAATTTGTTAGAAAATTTAATATTTGTAATAAATTGGAAAACCCAATTTTATTCTATGTATTGAAATGTTTTTAATGTGTATTTGTTTATAAATGTAATATATTATTTATTTGAAATTAAATTATAATCTTATTTTGAATGGGTTATTGTAATGTGCTGTAAATTTAGCACCATGTTGTTACAACCCATGGATTATATCCATTTTGTGTGCTGCTAAATCACTACTATAGATCATGTGAAATTCATCACTAACCTTTATCAATTCTAAAAAAAGCATTGATAAATGGGGGAATTTTATCAATACTAGATAAAATAGATGATACAAGTGACCTTTATTAATGCTAAAAAATATTGATAAAAAGCTACCTTTTGTTAGTGCTTTTTTAGTACTGATAAAGGTTCCCCTTTATCAATGATTTTCTTAGCACTGATAAAATATCCACTTTTAATAGCATGAAATAGGTATTGGTAAAGGGTATAGTGACTAATTTAATTTATATATAGATATTGATATATTTTTAAATAATATTTATATAATAATAAGTATCTATATGTAAATATAATATATAAATATGATTTAAATTTATAATAAAAAATTATTATCAATCTTATTTTCATAATTTATATATATAAATTATCAAATTTATATTTATCAATAAAATGTATAATAGTATATTTATATACATTAATTAAAAAATGAATACATAAATATAAATATAATATATTAAAATTTTATTTAAACAATTATAAAAAAATATAAATGAATATATTTATTTAAATAGTTTATATATGAATTTATATATTTATATTCATATTAAACAATTTAAAATATATATACATATATTTTTATGTATGTGTATGCATGTGTATGTATGTGTATGCATGCGTATATATGTGGACGTATGTGTACATCTATATGTGCATTTATGTATGTGTTGTATGTGTATATACGTGTTGTGATGTGTTTTGTGTGTGTGTGTGTGTGTGTTTTTATGTGTACGTTTATGTATGTGTGTGTGCGTATGTATGTGTATGTACGTTCATATGTACGTATATGTATGTATCTTTATGTTTATATGTATGTGTATGTGTATTCATGTGGATGTACATGCATGTATGTGTGTATGTGTGTGTATGTATATGTATGTATATGTATATTTGTATGTATGTGTATGTATGTATATGACATGTGTAAATGTATATATATGTTTATGTTTATGTGTTATGTGTATGTATGCATATGTATGTGTATGCACTTGCATGTAATTGTTTGTATGTGTATCTGTAAACATGTGTGCATGTGTATGTATATGCATGTATGTGTGTGTATGTGTATGTGTATGTGTATGTGTATGTGTATGTGTATGTGTATGTGTATGTGTATGTGTATGTGTATGTGTATGTGTATGTGTATGTGTATGTGTATGTGTATGTGTATGTGTATGTGTATGTGTATGTGTATGTGTATGTGTATGTGTATGTGTATGTGTATGTGTATGTGTATGTGTATGTGTATGTGTATGTGTATGTGTAGGTGTATGTGTATGTGTATGTGTATGTGTAGGTGTACGTGTATGTGTATGTGTAGGTGTATGTGTATGTGTATGTGTAGGTGTTTGTGTACGTGTATGTGTATGTGTATGTGTATGTGTATGTGTATGTGAATGTGTATGTGTATGTGTATGTGTATGTGTATGTGTATGTGTATGTGTATGTGTATGTGTATGTGTATGTGTATGTGTATGTGTATGTGTATGTGTATGTGTATGTGTATGTGTATGTGTATGTGTATGTGTATGTGTATGTGTATGTGTATGTGTATGTGTATGTGTATGTGTATGTGTATGTGTATGTGTATGTGTATGTGTATGTGTATGTGTATGTGTATGTGTATGTGTATGTGTATGTGTATGTGTATGTGTATGTGTATGTGTATGTGTATGTGTATGTGTATGTGTATGTGCATGTGTATGTGCATGTGTATGTGCATGTGGATGTGGATGTGTATCTGCATGTGTATGTGGATGTGGATGTGTATGTTTATGTTTATGTGTATGTGTATGTGTATGTGTATGTATATGTGTATGTGTATGTGTATGTGTATGTGTATGTGTACGTGTATGTGTAGGTGTATGTGTATGTGTATGTATATGTGTACGTGTACGTGTATGTGTATGTTTATTTCTACGTGTATGTAACACCCCGAGATTTTGCAAGAACAGTATGTTTGATGGTGTATATGACACACAACCCCAAGCTTAAACAACCCATGAAATATATTATTTAAATATGATCATTATAACCTAGTCATTGAATTGGCGGGTATGAATAGGATTAACTTCTTTGTGAAATATATATAAAGTTCCTACTCAATATAAATTTATTGATAAATTCTTAGTAAATGATCACTTAATTTTTAGTAAAGTCGTTTTATTCTTCAAAACAATATGTTTTCTTCAAAAATTGATTTTATTACTTTCCTTGAGAAAATGTTATATTTAATTTCTGAAACTTTTACAAATTTTATTTGATAAAGTGGATATCATTTTTTAAATCATCATATCAAAATTGACTTGGGGTGAAATTTTGGAATTTTTCTAAAAATAGTGATTTTTTAGTGAATAGTAAAAAAATACCGCTTTGTGTAAAACTGTCATTTCTTTTCAATAAATTATGTGATTTAAAATTCCCATTATGCTTTGAATTTTATTTCAAATTAAAATAATTATTATTTAGTTATATTTAATCTAATTAAATATATACAAATCGACATTATACTTGATCCTAGTATAAAAAAACTTTTAGGCATAAAAAATATTTTTTTAGAAAACCATTTTTTCTGTGATTTTCGGGATAATTATAAAATGAATTTATACAAATTATAGATATTTAATTTTTTAAAAATTATTTCATATTTTTAATCATCATAATTAATAAATTTTAATAAGTTCAACTTAATTTTTTTATAATAAATAGTAACATATTAAAATTTTATCACCATGGTAAAAGGATAGATCGGGTAATTAAGGTTAAAATAATTTGATTTGAACTAAAAAATGACCCTATCACTTTCCTTTATCCTATTGTATGATTTTTTTTACCATATCAATCCAAGTCTTGAATATATGGCCACTTGGTTCCATATTTATTTAATTTTGACCATTATAAAATTTAAATAAAAGATAAAGAAAAAAATGTCACTTTCTTGCTTATAATAACTATAATATTATGAGATTGGGATAAAAACAAATTATGTTTGGTTATAAATATTCATTTTAAATATAAATGATTTTTTTATCGTGGTAATTTATTTCTAATTTTTAGTAATGAAATAATTACCTTAAATGTTTATACAATGCTGACACAGTATTTATTCAATTAATGGAAAAATAAAATAAATGATTTTAAAAATATTGAAAGTAATATAATTTGAATGAATTATTGTGGTTCATGAATTTTTATATAAATATAACATTTTAGTTATGTGGAAAAGGATTAGATTATAATTTCATTACCGCCATGTTGTTTTCAAAGTCAAATTAAATGAATAGTTCTAAAAATGACATTAATGATATTTTATAATAAATAATATTTTATTAAATGATTTTAAAATTTTAAAATTCCATCTTCATACAAGTCATTTGGATAGGGTTTAAAATATCAATCATGGTCCATTTATTTTCCAATTGTCCTTTTATATCAGTTTAGAGTCATTTTCCATGAAAAATAATTTATATTAATTTAATATTTTATGAAA
Organism: Viscum album; assembly: GCA_963277665.1. Lineage (NCBI taxonomy): Eukaryota > Viridiplantae > Streptophyta > Magnoliopsida > Santalales > Viscaceae > Viscum > Viscum album. Next base: position 1,619,454,756 of record OY728123.1, read on the forward strand.
TTCCAAAAAAGCCCCTTCCCTCAATTATAAAAGGGAACCTACTCTCCTATTTTATTCACACTAAACAAGCCTTTTGTTTCATACAATACCTTCCAAAATCACTTCCCATATCCTAGAGGCCTTGGTTTAATTAGATAACCCTCTTAAAAAGGATTTTGATGTAAACCTAAAGGGGTTGTCTGAATAAGAGGTATTGTTCTTAACTGAGTGTTTTTGTTTTATTTATTCTTCCACCTCCTTAAAATATTATTAAACAATTCTGATATAATAACATCAGTGTGTTACATATAATTAAATTTTGTTATGTTAATTTCATACCCTATATATATCTCCTCTTCAATCAAATGGGAAACAAAATTGTCGTTCATGTGTATGGCAGACTATCACCTAATGAACTGATGTAATTCATTTTCCATCAACACCACTCATGGTTGGTTTTAATTATGAATTTATTATATATATATGTGTGTGTTTTTGTGTGATATTCATGACATATTTATCATTCTTTAAAAATAATATATCATAAAATTACTTACCTTTACGTTCATTTGAAAATGATAATGTTGTTCATGTGTACGTGTGGACTACCACCACCATGAAGAAATGTGATTCATTTTTTATAACCTTGTCACATCAATACTATATATAAGTGTATGTAAATAAATAATATGATATTTTTGTTATAATGATCATTCTGTAAATATAAAATGATATTTATGTTCTTTCCATCATGATCGTTGAAAAATGGAAACGTTACTCATACGTACGTACGACTTACCATCTCAATGATTGTAATATAGTTAATTTTTCATAACCATGTTTTATGGTTGGTTTTAAAATTATAATTCATGTATAAAAATTATAGTTATGTACATATTAATATTTTAGATATGATGGAACAATGACCGTTTTACCATAGTCAACCTACCAAAGTCATTTTGGACATATGAACCGAATATCATCAAAATATCTAATGTGAACGTAATTGATTAAGTAAATAAAAGATATAGCATGTGAATAAATAAAATAAAAGTAATAATAAAATTTAAAAGGTTTATTAAGTAATTAAACAATTAACATAAGTTTATTATTCATGAAGATAAAGAATGCACCTGATGAGTCGGGCCTGAGGTAGGGATTTCATCTCAATTTTCATTCTATTGAGACATATTTGATATTAATCACCTATTTACTTTTTTTAGGTGTATATAATTACCCTTTGATATATTTAAAAGTAATAACTATTTATTTATGATTATTAATTTTTCAATTCATGTTTATTCTTCAATGGGTTATAATTTAAAAAGTTACCAAACAAGTAAGGATTTATTTTACAATCTCATTTTTTGGGAATGCCTTAATTTTCATTAAAGAAAACTGACAATCCAACCTTTATAAAATATATATATATTATTATCCTATGGATATTTAAAGAGTTTGTATATTTTCTTCAAACTTTTTCTCTCTTTTTCACTTGAATTGAGCAAATAAATCTTTAAAATAAAAATCAATTTTATTTCTCTTTTAATGGGATATATTTTTCTTCCATGCCCATATTTTTCAAAATTGTTTTACAAAATTAGTTTTTATTACTCAAATGATTTATTTTGGACATTTTAAGTTATCATTGACTTTTTAAAATGTTTTAAAGGAGTGTCTATAATGTTTTCTGAAAGTTTCATTTTTTGATTTATTTATAAAAATTCACAAGGAATGTTCTTAACGTGTACGGTATTAACGGACTTCCCCATCACCGTAACTATTTTATGATAGAATCTTCCACACATTTTCAATTGTTTTAAAAGGAAAAATCTATAATGAAATATTATTTTAATATTTCACTTTCATTTTCTTTATTTTTCCAAAGGACATTATTTTATTTTAAAACCTATATTTCTGATGAACCAATGGTTATCTCTTATCTCTTGTTAATTTTGTAGTTGTTAACTTTCTCTTCAAACATTGCCTTTCTTGTGATAATTAGAAACTAAATTTCTCTTAAATATTCATGTTATTTATATCATGGATATGATTATTTTCTAAACTATATACCATTTTTAATTACTATGTTTTATAATTAAAGTTTTATGATTGACTGGGGAAGATATTGATAAATTTTTATTCTTTAATCAATGCGGATATTTTTTGATAAGGAATATTTCCTATGAATTTTATTGATTATTCAGTAAATAAGGAATGTATTGGACATGTAGTGATGAGTGGGGCCTGGTTATAGATAGTCCCTCAATGTATCGACAGATCTCATGAGACAAATCAGTTGTCCAAATTAAATGGTTTTTTGGTGTATACCTTCCCATAGATTAAACTTTCTTGGTGTAATGTCTTGATGGTGTAGATATCATGATGTATGAGTTTATGACTTCCAATATTATGCATTTTCTTCATTGATAATTTAGTTATTATTATCCATGATATTATTTCATTGATATTATCCATGGATGTATTTCAAGCTCAAGTTATTGATTATATATCATGTGTTTTTAGTTATTTACCTTTCTATACTGATTATTCCTTATTTACTCATGATAGATTCCATTGTATGTAACCCTTACTGAGAATCTGAGATCACCCTTATTTTTTCCCTTTACCCGTGATATGAATAAGAATTCTTTGAATGAGTTTTAGGATGATAAATGTTTTTTATTACTACATTTTATATTTTATTTCTAATTTTATAAGGGAAGCATGTATATATCCAATTCTTTAAGACTACTAAACTACTTTATCCTTAATGATGTGATCTCGTGTATCTTATACCAATATAGTAAAGTAAACGTCGACTCTAGGATACTAGATTCTAAGTTTTTACAGTTGGTATCAGAGTAAGTTTAGTAGAAACCTTGGGAACTATATTTAGGAAAACATATATTAGGGAACATAACCCTATAATTGAATTTGAGGATAAGTCTAATTATAAGATAACATTCTAAAGTTTTGGTAAGGTGGACATTATGTGGTTTTCCTAGAAATAAAGTCATGTATGGATACTATAAGTGAACGTGGTTTTGGCACAGATTCATATAGGGGTAATAACCCTAAAAATACTTAGTCGATTATATCTTAGCCATTATTTTGGTGCATGTTGAGGGTGCCCTTATTATACACCTATTTTGACACTTTGAGGGGATATGCTTGGGTTAATTCACAATTTCTTTATAAACCATTATAAAGGATTTGAATAGATGAATATAGTGAATGACCTATACTAAACCTATAGTGTCTTATATTGAAAAGAAGGTTTCATGATTTAGACATCCTATAAATGATTATGTGGTTTCCCACTATGATTATTGTTTCTCATTCTGTAATTTTTTGTTTTTTTATTGGATGGAATAAGGAGGAATTATGATAACACTAAATGTGATGGGCAATACGGTGATTATGAGAAACCAAATTGAATTATTATTAGAGAAAAAGATATTATTATTATTCCTAATCAATTATCATGATATATGATTAAAAACTTATACCTTAACAAATTTTCTAACTCACCAAAAAAGAGAAGGATAGAGTTTTCTAAGAGATCAAATAGTAGAGACAATGGAGGAAAGAAGAGTCAGTTTCCTTGATATAAGAAATGTGGAAAGAGAAACCTTTTGGAATGTCTCAAAGTAATGAGAAGATGTTTTCTATATGGAAATAAAGTACATACCATAAATCTTAGTCAGAGACAAAGTCTCTGACCATTTATTAAAATAAAGAAAAAGTACAGTAAGCAAGAAACACAATCTATAAAAAATAGCTACATATTATAAAAACCATAATCATCACCATATCCATGCCTGGTTGCTTCATCTGTAGTGGTCGACTCCCATTTCGAGCTTTCATAATACTTTAGAAACTTAACATACTTCCTTTTGAGATTTAACTTGTCTAAATATAGATACTCCTTAGAAGGCTACATACCTTTCCCTTTGCTTACAGAGGACCTGGTGGGCATCAGCTGCGGAAAATTCAAATAATCTTTCCTTTGATTTCGTCTTGGTGGAGTAGTTATAACTTCTTACTTCCCTGATATAACCTTATTTCCACGCTGAACAATGTCACTATAAGAGGTCCTCACCCTGCCGCTAGCATTCTCCTTTTCGCTATCAGATATTTCCCCCCAATTACCAGTGATCTTCACCTCCTGATAACCATCATGCACTCCCTGTTCATGATCAAAGTGACTGTTATCATCAACTGATACTAAACATTTTGGATGCTTCATAGGATCCTTACTACCATCCAACCCCTCCTGTAGATAACCTTCTCTAAAAACAACATCATGGGGCTGAGAGTCAGACTGCAAATTGTCAACTTCATTTCTTGCAACTTCATCTTCAACATGAGACACCCTCTAATTCAATAAAACCTAAAAATAGTTTCTAGTAGCCTGATATTGCAACTGCCCATCCACCCTATCATGATGGGCTCACTTATTTCCAAGAAACGGGATCCTACTATCATCCAGGTCAGTAACAGCATCAACTGACACCCTTCTAGGAGACATAGGAGAGGCAACATGAGCAGTCACCAAAGCAGCCCGATCCAGGACTGGTTCCACTTCATCATTCACCAGACCCATAAAACAGTTCCCAAGCTCAATATTGCATGCCTGCTTCTCAGGGTTTGACTTCCACCCAGCTGAAACTTTCACCCACCCATCAAAAACATCTGATGAATCTCCTACCTGCATATCCGTAATAGAATTTTCCCTCACTGTATCATTATCCCCAAAAAGATCTGCTGCTTGATTTACCACATCCACCATTTCTCCTGTGTTTAGAACCTCAAGAGATGAATCGTTATTCCCAACATATTGAACTACAGCATTCACATTCTCCACTATACCTCCTGTATTGGACACACCAAGATCACTCTTTAACCTTCCAAACACCACATCCACCATCAGGTTTGAAGGCACCCCCACTGTCCTCACATCATCTGTAGAAACACTACCAGTAGCCCTACCGGCATTATCCTGAAGGCCTACCTCATCTCTAGGAGCCACAACCTTTGACCCTGGAGTAAATCCCACCAACCATTATTTTATCTTACTAGCCTTACTCTTACCTCCACGCCTACAGTTCACCAGTTCGTGTCCCAACTTCTTGCAAGAGTCACAGAAACTTACCCATGATTCATATATGATCGGCTACTTGTATCGGAATTCTTCACCAATATAAATCCAAATAAAATCAACCGATCGATGTGATACATCAACTTCAACACATAGAGTAATGAATTTCTAAGGAGTTCAATGTCTTATGTGTGGGGAACATGGGTATTATCGGATTCAATGACTTGATCCAAGGGTTAACTCCTAGACCAAGGAAGAACCAATGCCATGATAATCATTGGAGTGGAAGGATTGAAGTGTTTATGTATTTGTATTTGATGATTATATTATATAAGTGTTATATCAATGATATTTTGGTTTTATGGATTGATGTGGCTCTATTTCTACTTAGTTTTTCCACATCTTTTTACTTATTTTTAATGAATTAATTAATTTTTTAAGCACTTTATACTAAATAATTGTACTTTTGTATTTTTATAATTAATTTTCTTAATTAAAAAATTTTTATAATTAATTATGTATTCTTATTCTTTAAAATAATAATTTTAATCTTACTTTACTTTTCTAATTTAATTATTTATTAATTAGTTTGGTTGATTAAAAATCTGCTTGAAGTTTTAGTAAATTAAAATTTTTATAAACAACTATTTAATCATTGTATTAATATTTAGAATTTATTTTAATATTTTATTCTTTAATATGGATTCATTAAAATATTTTAATTTTATTTACTTAATATGTTTATTCACCCTTCTAAATAATTTAGTTAAGAATTTTAGTTTAAATTAAATAAAATAGTTTTCTTTTATTTTTATATATTAAAATAGTTATTTAATTGATTAATTAAGAGTTTTAAAACATTAATTATTTAATTTTATGTATGTGCTTAAATTATTTATTCATTTTCTTTTGATTTTAGTCTATAGGTCTCTTAGGCAAGAGCCATCGGTGACTTATTGGGTCACCGATGCTAACCTCTTCATTCACTTCTTACCTTTTAATTAATTATTTGGTAATTTTAATATAAGTATTTTATTAATTTATTTTAACAATTATTCAGTTTATAATTTAAGTGTTTTCAATTAATAATTTTAAAGTCTAAAGTTTAATAAAAATCATGTTTTAAATTTATGATGTTTATATTTTTTTTAATTAATTATTTTCAATATTTTTTTTATTTAGTTAACTTAAGTTTTAATTTTAAGTTCAATTTATGCGTTTTTAATTTTTTAAAAGGTCACCATTAGTTCTTTATCTTATTGGTATTGATGAACCTTTTATGTTTGTTGCGTAATGGTGAGATTTCATTTTGTTTACTGGTAACCTTAATATTCAGTGCAATGGTGACCCTTTATTGCAACGGTGACCTGGATTTTTTATCTGCAACAATGACTCATAGGTGCCCAGCCCATCGTGGACTACTTTATTTTTACCTAACGGTGACCCTCTATTTTATTGTCTAACAGTGAGCTTTTCTAAATTAAAATTAACGATGACTCTTCTCTTAATGGTGACCATGCGCTCTCCCAAGCACCTCACTGTTGGTTCTTCTCCCTCACCGTTAAAAATCCCCTTTTTTCGCCTTTGCTTCCCTGCACCTCACCGTTGCATTACCTTATCTCACTGATAGCTTTCCCCTTCATTCCCCTGCTTCTTCCTCACCCATTTTTTTACCACAAATCCCTCATCCTCACACTGTTTCACAAATTCAGTCAAGAAACATATTTAAATTCAAATAATTTCTAAAACACATAATTGAACCAATTTCTTAAGACCTGAAATTCTTTTCTCTAAAAACCCACCACTGATAACCTAAGTAGATCTGTTGTGCCACTGTGAAAAAAAAATCAGGTTCACCTCCTTGAAGTCATTGTTCCGTATTTGGAGGAATAGGAACCCTATTCCCCTACTTCATTCGAATTTTCTGCACCTTCTAAAGGAGAAGGGTTTTGTTGTTGTGCGAAGAGGTCTGGAAGCCGCCTTGTAGAGACGCTTCCCTGCTATTGAATTAGTGTTGAGATGTCATCTCCATGGATCTGGATGGTGGGTCGCTAGAATCTAACGATAACTAGATGAAGTCACCCAATGCTGCATCGCTACTGTCAGAGAAACCCACAGATCTGGAGCCACCGTGTTTTGTTGTTGTTGAGGGATGTCGTCTGCTGAGCTGAGTCACCGCAACCCCTGTTGCGCAACTGAGGAATAACCCGGCACAACCCTCCACTGGTTGTGCACAGTGATTTGGGGGGGAGAAGTTAAAAAAGTTAAAAAATTAATAAACCAAGATAAAGTTAAAATAAAAACTCAAGTTGAATAATATTAATTAAAATAAAACATTAAATAATAATATAAACAAATAATAAACATAAGATATATAATAAAAGATAATTATTAAATATAAATAAAATTTTATTTAATTAATTGAAAGTTCTTTCTAAAATCAAATTAGAATAGATTATTAAAAGGCTTATGTAACGCCCTGGCCCGAGTTACCCAGGTCGGTGCATTATTAGGTATCATTGGCATGATCACAAAAGATCAAGTCTCGAAAGACTAATTAGTTTAGTAGCCTTGAAATTACTAGATACATTCATAAGGTTTACATTACATCATAAAATGGAAAACTACACCAACATTGTTTCCATAGACAGCACTGAGATCCCATAAACTATCCCTGCAGGTCAGTCATAATATACTTCTTTGCATCCTAGAAAAAATAAAACATAGAAAGGGTTGAGATAAGATGCTCAGTAAGGATAACAATATAGCGGATACTTTCATAAATAACAATAAACATTTAAGGCAATGTATAAAACTAAAACAAAATCCTTTTAAACTTTAACTTCAGTATAATATGGCAAAGATAATATCAAAATAATGCCATTTACTTATTCACATGGATATTCTACTAGTCGAACAATCACATGAAATATCAATATCCACTTTCATAATGATATAATGCATAATACCAGACTTGATAACCACATAGTCAAGGCCTTATTCCAAGACTACAAATAAGATTTTTTCAATGCCTTGTGTCAAGACACTAGTTTATCTCATGAGACCTACCGATGCATCGAGGGGCTATATCGGGCTCCACCTATCACTTACTAAGTCCAATACATTCCCCATATGAAAAGTTTTAAACATAACATAAACATTCGTATTAAAACTAACATACGAAATGTCAATACTTTATCCATAAACCATGAATGGTATAAAAATAACACATCCAAAGATATCACAAAACCTTCAATACAATATGGAATATTTTTATCATAAAAAATCAACTTCATACAAGTTTAAAATCCATCAAAAGATGTTGACATAGATGAAAATGATTTGTAAAACTCTTTGAGAGAAATATCCTTTTTTCATGAAAACATTTAAAATTCACACAATTTATAAAGGAAGACATTTTTGAATCAAATTGTCACATAACACTTTGAAACTTTTGAATGGAATTAACATTTTAAAAACATTCATGTTCATATAAATAAATCCTTAAAAACCCATTTTGAAAACATGGACATTAATGGGAATGATTTGGAAGAATAAAATTTTAAAACATTTAAAATGATTTTTTAATAATATATTTCCTTAAAATAATCCCATTGAAAACTCTTTTATAAAACATGGACATGGATAATAAATATTTCCTAATATATACTTACGTAAAAATGACCTTGAATAATAAAGAGATTGTGAAATTAACCCTTACCTTGTACTTTCCTTTAATTGAGGGTACGTTTAACCTCATGTATAAAGACCGTAGTATGTTATTAAATTATACTAGAACCATATTAATATTTATGATATCATACATGATTCATTTATTACTGTATACTACCCATTTAATAATAATTTCCATGTTAAATTAACATTTCGGGTAATAATCGCTTTCTTTATTGAACATATTTTAACTTGTTATTTTTTATCATATCATTTAGATCATGATTTAAATACTTCCAAAATATAAAACTTGATTTATATATCATATATATTTAGAATATAATTATTTATAATATATAGATATATGAAATGTAAAACACCGTTTATGGAGATGGTAGGCCATACGTACGCATAAACGTTGTTTCTATTTTCATATCATATTGAACGAAAATAAGTGAATAAAATATATGTAAGTAAATAAATACATATATATATAAATATATATATCTCCAGTGTCATTATTATGTCATATATTACATACTTTTTAGTAATATATATTTTCATAATCATCGATTAATGGTGAACGTGGAAATGAATCTCATCACGTCGTGGAGACGGTAATCCGTACGTACGCACGAGCGACAATATCATTTCCTTAAAGGTGTAGAATTGGATGGTATATTTATTTTAAAAAGAAATTATCATGTTATTTTCATTATTTATATACATATTACTCATTATTATATCCATCCAAATAATAGTGTTGAATATCAAATTACCCCACGGCGTGGAGATGGTAAGCCGTACGTACGCACGCATGGTGACATTATCATTCATAGGATGGATAGAATGATGAATATGGTTGTGCCATATTTATAATAACATCACAGTATATATAAGGTAATGTAGTTATTATTTTGGTATGGTAATAACAAAGAAAGAGTAAGAAGAAGAAAAGAACTTGATAGAGGGTGGTGAAATCATTACCTCTTCTTTGGGTTCTTCCTTTTGATTTGATCAAAAGGGCTCCTTAGGTTGGCTTTCTGACCAAAGTAATTCCTCTAGGATGAAGGTAGGATAGTTGGGAGGATATTGGGTAGGTTTTGGCCGAGCCAAATGTCTTTGGAGGTGTGAATTTGAGAGAATGAGAAGTATCCTTTTATAAGAGGGGTGAAAGGCACCTTAGGAAAAGATTGAAATATTATTTTATAATAAAATCATTTTCAGTTTCTAATGGTTCAAAAATAAATTATTTAAAGTTTAAGGTGGGTATGGGTCGCAAACCACTCAACCAATAGGTTTTATACAGGTTTGGGTCACTATATTAACTTTATCTTTTAGATTTAACTCTTAGTTAAATAGTTTGACATTTACCATGTCTCTTTGTATTTTTATATTATATGGTTAATAAACTTACTATATACTTTCAAGCGAACACCAAGTGGTTAATTAATGATACACCTATCATTATATAATTCTTTCGGCTGAACCTTAGATTTTTAGGAATATAATATCAATTAATAATATAATATTTGTTTTAAAAACTCTTTTATGTCAATTTTGACACTATTTGGTATTTTGTTTTTAGTAAATTTATAACATCATTATTACTTCGAATTAAATTCATCTAACCAAACCTAACATGTCATATTAACCTAGAAAATTAGTGTAATTCATAAAAAGTCTCAAATTTCATTTATTTGGATATTTATAAAATCAATTATTTTAATATTTCATTAATAAGGTAATTACTGCATCATCATTGTGTCATAAATAAATTAAATTATTTAGGGTCTAAAAAATAAAAATAAAATACCATTATGTATGAAATATTTTTATATTTCTAATGAATATTTATAGTCAAATTTATCTTATGTGTAACCATTTATTAAAAATGTTTTATTTATTAAACTTTGAATTTAACACTTTTAACTCTTCTTTGAATTAAATAATAATAAATGTCCTAATCTAATCCAAGTGGACCTAAAGGATCATATTTTATTCCTAAGGCTGTTTTTGGTCGAATTACACATATCAAATAGAATTAGAACATGTGTTAGGGTAATAATAATATCATTTTTACCCTAAATTACCCTATTTACTTTTAACCGTGGTAAATAAAAGTAAAAAGTTAATATTCACCAAAAATTATTTTTATCTTATTGAACCACATTTTTATTACTTATATCAACCGTGTCTCTCCGATTTTTGAAATTCCACACACAAAAGCGGTAAAATTAAGTTTTATGCGAATTTACAAATTCTCCTAGGAGGTGGGTAAAAGACGGTGAAAAGTTCAATAAAATTTTATATATCTAATATTATTACAAAATGACTCCAATGAATTAAATTGAATATATATAGGTATTATGTATCTATTTTGACCTAAAATAAATTTAAATAAAATAAATAATTATTTAAATAAAAAGTCGGTTTTGAACAATAACTTAGTGTTTTCACTATTCATCAAAAATTGAAAGTTTTAAGAAAAATACCAAAAATTCACCCTAATCTAATTTTGATATTCCAAATTCAAAAATAAATTCTATTTTACCAAATTCAAAATATATAAGTTTCATTTATTAATAAAAAATTAATTCCCGTTGTCTAAACCAAAAGGCGTATTTTTAAGAAATAATAACTATCAAAAGATTGACACTTGTTTATGTCCAATTTCAAAGTGAAATTACTTAAAATGACTATCATTGGATTAAATTGTAAAAATATAATCTATTTATACTTCCAAACCATTAAAATGGATAATTTAACACTATAAATTATTCAGATTAAAAAAGTTCTTTTCAGTTAAAATATAGTATTTTTCACTATTCACCCAAATATGAAAGTTATCAGAAAAACACCAAAAATTTATTGAAACTAAATTCTTATGTCTCGATTCTAAAGAAGAAGTTTATTTTATCAAATTTAATATATAAAATTATCAAATATTATATTTAAAAAGGGTTCACAATTAAAAGACGGTAAAAGTGCATTTTTTTGAAAAATACTTCTTTTATCTAAAAAAATGAATTTGTTCATACATTATGTATAAGAAACTCATAATATAGATTCTAAAATTATAAGGATTATATAAAGTTAAAAATTCGGTTAATACTATTCATAACCACTTTTGAACGGCTAGTTTGGTAAGTTGTGGTGCACTTGAACTCGGTGTTGCGTGTAGTGCAAGTTATTGAATTACATTGAAGAAATCACGTACTATGAAATCTTTGGGTGTTACATTATTCCTTACTTCAATAAATTCCATCCTCACAATTTTAAATTTTTCTTAGAAAATAAAAGGTTGAAAATAGAAAATACCTTTGGGGGAAAACCCACATCGGAAATTGGGTTAATAAAATTTAGTTTTAATAAAAGGAAAAGGGAAATGAAAGGGTCACCACCAAATTATGATCTCGATTAGAAGAACATTGGTGGAAATTAGAGACACATAATTGGAGGGAAAATGTAAATATTTATAGGGAGTGATTGAGGTCATCAATCACAAACAATTATAGAATTGAGGGCCTCAAAGCCATCAATCTATGATGATTTAAAATATCATCGGTTCAACAAAACATAAGGTATTAGGATAACACGTTTTTATTTTTAAGATCCCTTACCTAAAGTTTAAGAATTAATTTCTTCATAGAATAAGAGAAGAAAATATATATATATATATATATATATATATACTTGATAGGTAGAGTTCCATTCTTTAACTAATTTCTACCACAAACTCATCTTTCACTCTAAAAGATAATAGAACTTAAAAAATATTATATTTATCCTATTCGTATAGGGTTCCAAAAAAATAAATTTATAATTAATCTACCAGAACTTTTAAAAAAACTACATTATTCAACCCAGGACATCATGTGGCCCAGTCGTAGGTGATACACCCTTGTCGCCCTTCGGTTGTGGGTTCAAGTCTCGCGGCCTTGCCGGACGCGACTGGTTATCGTCTGACCTCTGGGTTGTCCTTTTTATGACAATCCAAAAATAACCTTAACAATTTCATCCAATTTCAAACTTAATCCATTCCAACCTTTAGACTTATCAAAAATAATTCTGTCCAAACTCACAGTCTAAAATATATAAGGAAGGTAAACACAATAAAGATCCTTTTTGCCACGTAATAACATGCGAATACCTTCATCGTATATTCTTTTAAAACATAGTAACACCCTAAATTACCATAAAACCTTATTTATTACATTCATGCTCCCTTATTCTTTATAGAATAGTGGATATACTCCTTATATCCAAAAATTTTGTAAACTCCAACAATGATGGAATATACAAATCATTAATCAGTTTCAAGGTTGTCAAGAATATCAAATATAATTTATCCAAATCAATCATCTCTTATTCCGAAATTAATACCTCAGTATCAAGACCATATTAAAGTCTTGTCTTTCCTTCAACCGTGTATTTTCCACAAAAAAATTAACTCACCATTGAGTCACTTTTCTTGGTTCCACACAATCTCATGTCCTTAATGAAATAGTACTGCAGTACAATCCTTATATACTGTATAAACATCATTAATACAATACTCAAATGACACAATACTTTAATAACAACATAAGAACTCTTAATCCTTCCTCTTTATCTTTGGTAGTATCGTAACTTGATTATTATCGAATAGCATCATTTGGGGTATACTCTGATGATTTGGACATTGATTCGCGTAGTGTCCCAACTCCTTGTAGATGAAGCATTGTACATTTGAAACCTTTTTCTTACCTTTGCAATCACTTACTTGGTGTCATTTTTCTCCACACTTATAAAAAACTCTTATTCCCTTCAAGTATTTACCAAGGTGATTCTTTCCAGAGTTATCACATATGGGGAAATCCTTATTTCCCTTATTCCCTTTATCCATCTTTCTTTCTACCATCCTTTTCTTCTCTGGCTTCCCTTCAAATTCATAGGACTCAGAAAATTATTTACTTATCTTATTAACACATAATACTATTTATTAATATGATGATAATATGTGGGAGGCTATTTCCTTTCTAAATGTTGGCTTAATACAATGAAAGATATGATCATTCTTACTCTTTGGATCATGCGTATTGTTGGAAGTCTCATTCCTTCTATTAGGCGCCATTTCTAAATAATGGCATATACTAAGTTAGTTTATGAATCGCAATTCATAATTCCAAACTTTTAAAATACCTAACGTAAATTGAAAAGATTACGTATATAATCTATAATCATAAAATGTGTTATTTGAGAAAGTATATACTCCTAAATCCATCATAATGGCTTGTAATGAAAATGTGAATTATCCTAAGCATATCCCTCAGGAGTGTCGTAGCCAAGAGTACAACAAGGCCCGTTGTCATGCACCAGTTCCCCATCGAGTCAAGCTCAAAGCGGTGTTTTTGGGTTTTACCCCTAGGAACATCTGTGCCAGAGCTGCCTCTACCTGCTCGTATCCAGACATGGATGTATTTGCTTGGAAAACTCACAAAATCTCTACATTACCAAATTTCTAAGAAGTTCTTCTATACTAATCCTCAAAGTCTATCTTAGGGCTATGTACTCTGATCATATTTTATCTAAATATAGTTTCTAAGGTTTGAACTAAACTTCCTATGATACCAACTGTAACGCCCCGACCCGAGTTACCCAGATTCGGTGCATTATTACGTTTCATTAGCATGATCACAAAAGATCAAGTCTCAAAAGACAGATTAGTTTAGTAGTATTGGAAGTAATAGATACATTACTAAGGTTTACATTACATCATAAAATATAAAACTACAACAACATTGTTTCCATAGACAACACTGACATACCATATACTATCCCTACAGGTCAGTCATAATATACTTCTTCACATCCTAGGAAAAATAAAACATAGAAAAGGGTGAGCTCAGATGCTCAGTCAGGATAAAAATATAGCGGATACTTTAATAAATAAGAATAAACATTTAAGGAAATGTACATAAATAAAACAAAATCCTTTTAAACTTGAACTTATGCATAATGTGGCAAATATAAAATCAAAATAATGCAATTTTCTTATTCACATAGATATTTTACTAGTCGAATAATCACTTGAAATATCACTAGTCACTTTCATAATGATGGAATGCATAATGTCAGACTTCATAACCACATAGTCAAGGCCTTGTTTCAAGACTACAAATAAGATTTTGTCAAGGCCTTCTGCCCAGACACTAGTTTGTCTCATGAGACCTACTGATGTATCGAGGAGCTATAGCAGGCTCCACCCGTCACTTACTAAGTCCAATGAATTCCTCATATGAAAAGGTTTAAACATAACATAAACATTTGTATTAAAACTAGCATATGAAATGTCAATACTTTATCCATAAACCATGAATGGTATAAAAATAACACATCCATAGTCAAACATATCACAAAATCATCAATATAATATGGAATATTTGTATCATAACAAATCAACTTCATACAAGTTTAAAATCCATCAAAGGATGTTGACATAGATGAAAATGATTTGTAAAACTTTTTGACAGAAATATACCTTTTTCATGAAAACATTTAAAAGTCACACAATTTATAAAGGAAGAAATTTAAATACAATTTTGAATCAAAGTGTCCCATACCACTTTGAAACTTTTGAAAATAATTGACATTTTAAAAACATTCATGTCCATATAGTTAAATCCTTAAAAACCATTTTGAAAACATGGACATTAATGAGAATGATTTAGAGGAATAAATATTTAAAACATTTAAAATGGTGTTTTAGTAAAAATTACCTTAAAATAATCCCTTTGAAAACTCTTTTATGAAACATTTACATGGATAATAAATATGTCCCAGTAGATACTTACATAAAAAACAACCTCGGATAATAAAGAGATTGTGAAATTAACCCTTACCTTGTACTTTCCTTTAGTTGAGGGTACGTTTAACCTTCTGTATAAAGACCGTAGTATGTTATTAAATTATACTAGAACCATATTAATATTTATGATATCATACATGATTCATTTATGACTTTATACTACCCATTTAATAATAATTTCCATGTTAAATTAACATTTTGGGTAATAATCTCTTTCTTTATTGAACGTATTTTAACTTGTTATTTTTGATCGTATCATTTAGATCATGATTTAAATACTTCCAGAATATAAACCTTTATTTATTTATAATATATATTTAGAATATAATTATTTATAATAGATAGATATATGAAATGGAAAACATCGTTTATGGAGACGGTTGGCCGTACGTACGCATAAACGTTGTTTCTGTTTTCATATCATATTGAACGAAAGTAAGTGAATAAAATATATGTAAGTACATAAATACATATATATATATATATATATATCCAGTATCATTATTATGTCATATATTACATACTTATTAGTAATATATATTTTTATAATCGTCGATTAATGGTGAACGTGGAAATGAATCTCATCACGTCGTGGAGATGGTAATTCGTACGTACGCACGAGCGACAATATCATTTCCTTAAAGGTGTGTAATTGGATGCTATATTTATTTTACAGAGACATTATCATGTTATTTTCATTATTTATATACATATTACTCATCATTATATCTATCCAAATAACAGTGTTGAATAACAAATTACCCCACGGCGTGGAGACGGTAAGCCGTAAGTACGTACGCATGGTGACATTATCATTCATAGGATGGATAGAATGATGAATATGGTTGTACCATATTTATAATAACATCATAGTATATATAAGGTACTGGATTTATTATTTTGGTATGGTAATAACAAAGAAAGAGTAAGAGGAAGAAGAAAAGAACTTGATAGAGGGTGGTGAAATCATTACCTCTTCTTTGGGTTCTTCCTTTTGATTTGATCAAAAGGGATCCTTAGGATTGATTTATGACCAAAGGAATGCCTCTAGGATGAAGGTAGGATAGTTGGGAGGATATTTGGGTAGGGTTTGGCCAAGCCAAATGGATTTGGAGGTGTGAATTCGAGAGAAGGTAAAGTGTCCTTTTATAAGGGGGTGAGGGGCACCTTAGGAAAAGATTGAAATATTATTTTATAATAAAATCATTTTCGGTTTATAATGGATCCAAAATTAATTATTTAAAGTCTAAGGTGGGGAGGGTTTGAAAACCACTCAACCAATAGGTTTTAGATAGGTTTGAGTCACTATATTAACTTTATCTTTTAGATTTAACTCTTAGTTAAATAGTTTGACATTTACCATGTCTCTTTGTATTTTTATATTATATGGTTAATAAACTTAGTATATACTTCCAAGAGAACCCCAAGTGGTTAATTAATGATACAAATATCATTATATAAGTCTTTTTTCTGAACCTTATATTTTTAGGAATAGAATATCAATTAATAATATAATATTTGTTTTAAAAACTCTTTTATGTCAATTTTGACACTATTTGGTATTTTTTTTGTTAAATTTATAACATCATTATTACTACAAAATAAATTAATCTAACCAACCCTAACATGTCATATTAACCTATAAAATTAGTGGAATTCATAAAAAGTCTCAAATTACATTTATTTGGATATTTATAATATCAATTATTTTAATATTTCATCAATTAGGTAATTATTGCATCATCATTGTGTCATAAATAAAAAATATAAATAAAATACCATTATGTAGGAAATCTTTTTATCTTTATAATGAATATTTATATTCTAATTTATCTTATGTGTAACCCTATATTAAAAATGGTTTATTTATTAAACTTTGAATTTTTCACTTTTAACTCTTCTTTGATTTAAATAATAATAAATGTCTTAATCTAATCCAAGTGGACCTAAAGGATCATATTTTATTCCTAAGGCTGTTTTTGGTCGAATTACACTTATCCAATAGAATTAGGACATATGTTAGGGTAAGAATAATATCATTTTTACCCTTAATTACCCTATTTACTTTTAACCGTGGTAATAAAAGTAAAAAGTTACTATTCACTGAAAATTATTTTTATCTTATTGAACCACATTTTTCTTAATTATATCAACTGTGTCTCTCGGATTTTTGAAATTCCACTCATAGAAGCGGTAAAATTAAGTTTTATGGGAATTTTCAAATTCTCCTAGGACGTGGGTAAAAGACGGTGAAAAGTTCAATAAAATTTTATATATCTAATATTATTAAAAAATGACTCCAATGAATTAAATTGAACATATATAGGTATTATGTATCTATTTTGACCTAAAATAAATTTAAATAAAATAAATAATTATTTAAATAAAAAGTCAGTTTTGAACAATAACTCAGTGTTTTCACTATTCATCAAAAATTGAAATTTTTCAGAAAAAAAAATCCAAATATTCACCCTAAGCTAATTTTGATATTCCGAATTCAAAAATGAAGTCTATTTTACCAAATTCAAAACATAGAAGTTTCATTTATTAATTTAAAATCAATTCTTATTGTCTAAACCAAAAGGCGTATTTTTAAGAAATAATAACTATCAAAAGATTGACACTTGTTTATGTCCAATTTCAAAGTGAAATTACTTACAATTACTAGAATTGGATTAAATTGTAAAAATATAATCTATTTATACTTCCAAACCATTAAAATGTATAATTTAACACTATAAATTATTTAGATTAAAAAAGTTGTTTTCAGTTAAAATATAGTATTTTTCACTATTCACCCAAATATGAAAGTTATCAGAAAAACACCAAAAATTTATTGAAACTAAATTCTTATGTCCAGATTCTAAAGAAGAAGTTTATTTTGTCAAATTTAATATATAAAATATAACGCCCTGGTTCCGAAAGCTACCAAGAGGCGTCGCATACCCGGTTGGTCACATGGTCTCAAGCGCATTTCCTCGAACGCCAGAGGCTTCCGACTAGCAGGGAGGGACTTGGGTGTGATAGTGGAGAAACTATTACCTCATTGATATAGTAACACAGTGGAAGATAAACAATCATACAATAGGAGAAGCAGTAAATATCCAACAACAGTAAACAGCAGAAGACTGATAATTAACCAATTGGAGCAAAATATATAAATGATGCATGACACAAATGCGTCTAGGAAAACAGCCAAACAAGTCACAATGCTGAGATATATTACTAATCCCAAGTACAAAAGAAAGTAGATAAACAACTCCTCAGCATTTCAAGCCTCAGCTTGGTCCCATGTTCTCCAGCTCCAATTAAATCAAGAACCTGAAGTAGAAGGGCGTTTGCCCTTATCTATACCTCCAACAATATAATCTGTTTGGGCCCAAAAACATGACCCAAATCGGGTGTGAGACAAAAATCCATGTAGGCAACCACCCAAAGATCTGTGCCTAACAGTCAGTGAATATATGGTAGGTAAAAGTACAGAAAGCAGTAAACATGAAAGTACACAGCAAGAACAATCCATAGTTTCTAGCATATAATTTTCAAACAAGGAAGCAGCCACACAAGAAAGTAGAACAAATAGGTAACCCTCTGGGTATTTCTCACAGCCTAACCCCTATGGTTTAACCTACAAGTACTAGAAACCCTCTGGGAGTCACACACAATCTCACCCCTCTGGTTCAGCTAAAGAATAGACTCTCTGGGGAAGCACTCACCATCAATTCCCCCTATAGTCTCGTATCGTACTAAAGGCGCTCTGGGGAAGCACTCATCATCTCATTCCCCTTGTGGCCCACGTCGAGGAACTACAGATACTCTGAGGAAGCACTCAACGTCAATTCCCCATGTGGTCTCGCATCGTATTATAAAGACACTATGGAGAATCCCTTATGTCTATTCTCCCTATGGTCTACTACACTAGGTTCTCACAGCCCTGTGTAAAGTTAGAAAGTATTGCATCATGTAACGGCCAAAGTAATCTGAAGAACTAGTTGGCTAGAATTCTACAGCATCTCAGCATGGAAGAACAATAGTCACACCATCCTACAATACTAGGCACGAAAATGGAAATAGTCTAACAGGCAAACTAGACCAACAGTCATAAACAGGAAAAACATGCATGGGAAAAACATCCAAATCACAGTAAATTACCCTATTCAAAAAGAACAACCTCTACTCAGACATATAAGAAAAGCAGGCAAACAACAAGGAAAAACAGGAAAACACGCAATACCCCGTTCAAGGGTATTGGTGGAATTTTCACAAAATACTCAAAGACTTTCTACCAAAAGGTACAAAACACCTACCTTGATGCTAGGAGATCAATATACTTGAAACATGAGGCTTGAATCTCCTTATAAGGTCATAGATCTACGGAAATGCATAAAACATTCAACCCATGATAACTTGGAAAATAAAAGGAATTGGAAAACGAAGCTCTATGAGAAAGAAGAGCTTACCGTTGCGGTTCCAACGCAATCGACGGTGGTCGATTCGGATAACGGACGGAGGCTCGGGGGATCAGAGGAGATTTGTGGCCATATGGGATGCTCTCAGTCGAAGAATTCCTAGAATAAGACAGTTATGGGGTTAAGACGTGACCCCGGTGCGTTTAATGAAAAAAAAAGTACACGGTGTATAATTTTGAAGTACAGGGCATGTACTCTCCTTTTTCGTACTCCACTTTAGGCAGCCTCCACATCACCCCTACATGTTCATGTTCATGGTCATGACACGGCCAGTACCCAGCCTCGAGCGACATCAAAGTACACAGTGTGTACTCATAAAGTACATGGCGTGTACTTAAAAAAATTTCCAGAAACTCCACTTTTCTCAAAAACTCCAGAAAAGGAAAAAAATACCTGAAAAGAAGATCCGGGTTCTTACAAACTTCCCCCCTTAAAGAAATTTGCCCCTGAATTTCCCTAGCGAGGTGTAGAAGAAGAAACCTCTAACAGCTCCGGCCACTACGATCGTACATCAGCCTCCCTCTCCCAAGTCTCGTCATGTACTCGCTCGTGCTGCCATAGCATCCATACCAGAGGAATAGACTGGCCATGGAGAACCTTCATACTGCGATCAATGATCCGGATAGGATGCTACTCAAATGATGCATCCACTTAGAGCTCAACCTCCTCGGGTTGAAAGACATGAGACAGGTCTGAAAAGTAACATCAGAGCTGAGAAACGTGGAAGACGTCATGCATAGCTCGGTACCTCTGAGGTAACTGCAACCTATAGGTAACCGAACCAACTCTGTCCAACACCTCAAACGGCCCGACATACCTTGATAAAATCTTACCCTGTCTCCTAATCTGCTTGTGTCCCAACCTCGGTGTGACACACAGAAAAACCTGATCCCCGACCTCAAACTCCAGAGGTCGTCTCCGCTGATCGGCATACGACTTCTGTCGAGACTGTGCAATAGTTATCTTCTTTTGAATCAACTTTATCTGCTATGTGGTCTCCTGGAAAAGACGAGGTCCCATCAAAGCATCCCCTCCTACCTCCATCCAACATAAGGGTGATCGGAATGGCCTATCGTACAAAACCGCATAAGGTTCCATCTGAATAGTTTCTTGAAAACTATTATTGTAGGAAAACTCCACAAGAGGTATATGCTTCTCCCAAGAACCTCAAAAGTCCAGAATTCAATCTCGGAGCATATCCTCAATCACCTGAATCGTATGCTCGGACTAGCCATCTGTCTGAGGATGGTATGTTGTACTCAAAAGTACCTGTGTACCCAAAGCCTTCCGAAGCCCTTGCCAGACCCGAGAAGTAAAACATACATCCCTGTCTGAAACAATGGAGGGTGTAACTCCATATAGACGTACAATCTCATAGATGTACAACCATTCCAGCTCGTCAACACTGAAGGTCTCCTTGTTCGGAAAGAATTGAGCAACCTTCATAAGCCTGTTGATGACAACCCAAACAGCATCATTCCCTCGAGGTGATCTTGGCAAACCGGTCACGAAGTCCATCGTGACATCGTTCCAATTCCACTCTGGAATGGGTAACTGCTGTAAAAGACCTGCTGGTCACTGATGCTCCGCTTTCACCTGCTGATAAGTGGAACACCTCATGATAAAACTAGAAACATCTCTCTTCATACCTGGACACTAATACTAGCGGTGTAGATCACAATACATCTTGGTGACGCCAGAATGAACTGCCCAAACTGAGGAATAAAAATCCTGCATCAGCTCCTCGCGTATGTCTGCTGGCACCCATACGCATCCCTAGAAACAAAAGATCTCATCCTCGCCTACTATCCATCCAGTAATAGGATCCTCTCCTGACACGCTTTCCCGTAGGACTAGGCCCTTAGAATTTGATAGCTTCCTCATTCGAACTCGGTCAAGAAGAGTAGAGGTAACAGCTACAGAAGATAGAAAAGTCTATCCCTATCTGTCGTGCACCTCCAGATGCCTCTCAGAGAATAGATCCATAAGATTCCACTCACTAATGGCCTCCTGAACTTCTTGTATCTGAGTCCTCCTGCTCAACGCATCAGCCACTGCGTTGCCCTTTCCTGGCGTATAGGCAAGCTCAAAGTCAAAGGACTGTAAGTACTCAACCCACCTACGCTGTCTCAAATTCAGATCACGCTGAATGAAGATATACTTGAGACTCTTGTGGTCGGTGAAAACCACAAAGTGATATCCCAGAAGATAATGTCTCCAACAACGTAAGGCATAAACAACTACTTCCAACTCAAGATCATGCGTCGGGTAGTTCCTCTCATGTGGCCTCAACTGCCGAGACCCATATGTAATGACTCTATCTCCCTGCATAAGAACAGTTCCCAGCCTGATACCTAAAGCATCACAGTAGACTGTGTACTCTTTCCCGGCTTTGGTAAGACTAGTATCGGTGCTGAAGTAAACCTCCCTTTCAGCTCCTGAAAGGCTGTCTCATAAGAATCTGACCATAAGAACTTCGCACCCTTCTTGGTTAGACCCGTCAACGGTGCTTCTAAGCAGGAAAAGTCCTGTATGAAGCATATGTAGTATCCAGACAGCCCTAGAAAACTCTGCACCTCAAAGATGTTATTCGGATACTCCCAAGAAACTACTGCTCTCACTTTCTCTAGGTCCACTGATACTCCTGTCTCTGAGATAACGTAGCCCAAGAAGTGAATCTGATCCATCCAAAAGAGGCACTTTGAGAGCTTAGAATATAACTAATGCTCTCTAATTGTACTCAAAACAATCTCAAGATGGGTAGCATGGCCGTGTCGAGTGTTAGAGTACACCAAGATATCGTCCACAAAGACCACCACGAAAGAGTCTAAGTATGGATGGAACACTCGGTTCATCAGTACCATGAAAACTGCAGGCACGTTTGTGAAGCCAAACGGCATAACCATATACTCGTATAAACCATACATGCTCCGGAAAGCTGTAAGAGGTATATCAGATGGTCTAACCCGCAACTGATGATAACCGGATCTCAAGTCAATCTTCAAGAACACCCGGGCTCCTCAAAGCTGATCAAAGAGGTCATCAATCCTAGGCAAGGGATATCAGTTCTTGACCGTCAACTAGTTTTGCTTCTGATAATCCACACAAAGCCTGAGGGTTTCATCTGCCTTCTTCGCAAACAGGACAAGCAAAACCCAAGGAGAAGTACTGGGTCGGATGAAACCCATTGTCTGCAACTCCTCCAACTGCTTCTTGAGCTCCTATAACTCAGGTGTAGCCATCCTATAAGGAGGAATGGACAGTGGTGCAGCTCTTGAAATGAGCTCAATCGAGAAGTCTACCTCACACTCTGGAGGCAAACCTGAAAAGTCCTCTGGAAAGACATCCCTGAAATGATCCACCACTGAAGGAAAGTCTAACTGCAAAGTCCCCTGGTCATCCAGATACAGACTGGCAATCTGATCTGTAACTCCACCTAGCCCATGATGCTCAAGTCCTTCTCTACTCATCTGGACATCCCACTCGCCTAGATGAAGAAAATATTCACCCTCTGGTGATGTGAAACTCACCCTACGGTGATAATAGTCGAAGACTACCTAGAAAGGAACTAGCCAGTCCATTACGAGAATGACATCATATCCTGTCATCTCTAGGACATAGAGGTCCCATAGAAAGTGATACCCAGCAACCTCAAGAGGACACTCCTTGCACTGGCATACACTAGCCGTTTTAGTCCCCAACGGAGTGTCTAGAGTCAACATTTCGGTAGGAGAAAAGATACAGAGGCCAAGGCTCTCCACAACAGTGACAGATATAAAGATATGGGAAGCCCCTGTATCACCATTTTCGGTGTCTGATCACCGCCTGGAAACTAGCGTACAATCGGAGAATGTCTCGGTGGCATGACTCCACAAGGTCACGCGCACACCTTAGATCAGAATTATAAAGGACTGAAAACAAGGAGTGTAAGAAGAGAACAAGAGGAAGAAAACATTCAAGTTTTACAAAACATGACTACACGGCGTGTATACTACCTACATGGCGTGTTCCATGAAGTCATTCACATGGGCATGTACCTCAGCTTAAACTGGTCATGTAACACCCCAAACACATGGCGTGTTGTCTAAACACACAGCGTGTACTTGAATCCTCTTCCCTGCCTGAGTCCTTCTACACGGTTAAGCCACACAGATCCTCTAAGGAAAAACTACACAGCATGTTCAAGGCCGACACGGCATGTACTAGACATGCCTTACCTGGCCCGTGTTGTTAGCGACACGTCCTGACATATGGATGACACTACACGGCGTGTTCCAGAGGGAAATGGCATGTACGAGAAAGGGTAACATTGACCCGTGTTGTTCGTGACATGGCCGGGTACCCATATCAGATGACACGGCATGTAAAATTCAAACACGACGTGTATGTGAAAAGATAACATGACCCGTGTTGTTCGTGACACGGTCGGGGTACCTATTTCATACTACACGGCATGCTAAACTAGTACATGGTGTGTTCCTACAAGATTTTTCACAACCCCATGTCCCTGATTGCACAGTCGATAACACGGCTATAGACTACACGGTGTGTAACCATAATGTACACGCCGTGTATTCTAGGTTTTTCTGGACAGTAGCCTCAGAAACTGCTCTGGAGCCCATAAAACACAGAAAACCAGCATTAAGGTGCCAAATTCCGATCTGTGAGGGCCCATAATCCCCGCGAATCAATGTTTGGCATCTTATACAAGTTACAAAAAAAGTAAACAGGTCAATGATCCACCAAATTCCGGTCCATGAGGGCCCATAACACCTCAAGAACCAAAGTCTGGCGTCCATCTAAGTAAAGCACTATACAAACAAATTCCCTATCAAATAGCAGGGATTCTATCAAATCATCTATCACAACAGCATGCATAATCTACACAGCATCTATCACAACAACATGCAATCGCTAATGCATCCTAGATGGCATGGAAATAATGCATGGAATGTGATTTCTAACAAGTTCCTATATGATGCATGAGATGGAATACCCTCATCTCATCGGGTTGCGACAGAAATAGAACTGCAATAACAACAATGGTAACTGCACAAAGCATGTGAATCACCCAATGGTGAAATCAAATCAACTGTAAAATTTGAAAACCAATAAAATTGTAATAAGCAAGGTAGTATGACCTTTATATGTACACCGGTTAGCTACTCCTGGGAATAGCTTATTAACAAGTACTTATTCCATCCTATCCCTGGCTATAGGCTCCAAACAGTAAGTCAAAAGAAAGAAAATAATTCCTCCGATACCACTTTGTAACGCCCTAGTTCCGGAATCCACCCAAAGGTGCCCTGTACCTGGTTGGTCACATGGCCTCAAGTGCATTTCCCCGAACGCCAGAGGCTTCCGAATAGCAGCGAGGGCCTTGAGTGTGATAGTGGAGAAACTATTCCCTTATTGGCAGAGTAATACAGCGGAAGATAAACAATCATACAATAGTGGAAGTAGCAAATATCCAACAATAGTAAACTGCAGAAGACTGATAATTAACCAACTGGAGAAAAATATATAAATGATTCATAATACAAATGCGTCTAGGAAAATAGCCAAACAAGTCGCAATGCTAAGATACAGTACTAAACCCAAGTACAAAAGAAAGCTGATAAACAAATCCTCAGCATCGCAAGACTCACTTGGTCACATGCTCTCTAGCTCTAATGAAACCAAGAACCTAAAGTAGAAGGGCACTTTCCCTTATCTATACCTACAAAAATATAATCTATTTGGGGCCAAAAACATGACCCAAACAGGGTGTGAAACAAAAATACCAGTAGGCAACCACCCGAAGATCTGTGCCTAATAGTCAGTGAATATATGGCTGGTAAAAGTACAGAAAGAAGTAAACAGGAAAGTACAGAGCATCAACAATCCACAGTTTCTAGCATATAATTTACAAACAAGGAAGTAGCCACACAAGCAAGTAGAACAAACAGGTAACCCTCTGGGTAGTTCTCACAGCCTAACCCCTATGGTTTAACCTACAAGTACTAGCAACCCTCTGGGAGGCACACACTGTTTCACCCCTCTAGTTTAGCTAAAGAATAGACTCTCTGGGGAAGCACTCACCGTTAATTCCCCATATAGTCTCGTATCATACTAAAGGTGCTCTGGGGAAGCACTCAATATCTCATTCCCCCTGTGGCCCGCATTGAAGAACTACAGACACTCTGAGGAATCACTCAACGTCAATTCCCTCTGTGGTCTCGTATCGTATTATAAAGACACTATGGAGAAGCCCTTACGTCTATTCTCCCTATGGTCTACTACACTAGGTTCTCACAGCCCTGTGTAAAGTCAGCAAGTGTCGCATCGTATAACGGCCAAAGTAACCTGAAGAACTACTTGGCTAGTATTCTATAGCATCTCAGCATGGAAGAACAGCAGTCACACCATCCTACAATACTAGGCATGGAACTGGCAATAATCTAACAGGCAAACTAGAGCAACGGTCATAAACAAGAAAAACATTCATGGGAAAAACATCCAAAGCATAGTAAATTACTCTATACACAAACAAAAACCTCTACTCAGACAAATAAGAAAAGCAGGCAAACAACAAGGGAAAAACAGGAAAACACGCAATATCATGTTCAAGGGTATTGGTGGAATTTGCACAAAATACTCAAATATTTTCTACCAAAAGGCACAAACCACCTACCTTGATGCTAGGAGACTGATATAATTGAACCACGAGTCTTTAATCTCCTTAGAACATCATAGATCTACGGAAAGGCATAAAACGTTCAACCCATGATAACTTGGAAAAGAGAAGGAATTGGAAAATGAAGCTCTAAGAGAATGAAGAGCTTACCGATTCGGTTCCAATGTAATCAACGGTGGTCAATTCGGAGAAAGGATGGAGGCTCGGGGGCTCGAAGGAGATTTGCAGTAGTACGGGACACTCTCGGTCAAAGAACGCATAGAATAAGACAGTTCTGGGGTTAAGACGTGACCCCGGTGCATTTAATGAAAAAAACAAAGTACACGGCGTGTACTCGCCTTTTCTGTACTCCGCTTTAGGCAGCCTCCACATCACCCCTACATGGCCGTGTGCATGGTCATGACACGGCCAGCACACAGCGTCGATCAGCATCAAAGTACACAGTGTGTACTCATAAAGTACACGGCATGTACTTCAAAAAAATTCCAGAAACTCCACTTTTCTCAAAAACCCCAGAAAAGGAAAAACATACCTGAAAATAAGATCCGAGTTCTTACATAAAAGTTTCAAATATTAGATTTAAAAAGGGTTCACCATTAAAAGGTGGTAAAAGTGCTTTTTTTTAAAAAAATACTTCTTTTATCTAAAAAAATGAATTTGTTCATACATTATGTCTAAGAAACTCATAATATGGATTCTAAAATTATAAGGATTATATAAAGTTCAAAATTCAGTTAATACTATTCATAACTGCTTTTGAACGGTTTGGTAAGTCGTGGTGCACTTGAACTCAGTGTTGCATGGAGTGCAAGTTATTGAATTACTTTGAAGAAATCACGTACAATGAAATCTTGGGGTGTTACATTCTTCCCTCCTTCAATAAATTGCGTCCTCGCAATTTGAAATTGTTCTTCAAAAATAAAAGTTTGAAAATAGAAAATACCTTTGTGGGAAAACCCACATTGGAAATTGGGTTAATAAAATTTAGTCTTAATAAGAGGAAAAGGGAAATGAAAGGGTCGCCACCAAATTATGATCTCGATTAGGAGAACATTGATGGAAATTAGAGACATATAACTGGAGTAAAAATGTAAATATTTATAGGGAGTGATTGAGGTCATCAATCACAAACAATTGTAAAATTGAGGGCCTCAAATCCATCAATCTATGATGATTTAAAATATCATCAGTTAAACAAAACATAAGGTATTAGGATAACACATTTTTAGTTTTAAGATTCCTTACCTAAAGTTTAAGAATTAATTTCTTCATAGAATAAGAAAAGAAAAAATATATATATACTTGATAAGTAGAGTTCCATCCTTTAACGAATTTCTACCACAAACTCATCTTTCACTCTAAAAGATAATAGAACTTAAAAAAATATTCTATTTATCCTATTCGTATAGGGTTCAAAAAATGAATTTATAATTCATCTACCAGACCTTTTAAAAAACTACATTATTCAATCCAGGACATCACGTGGGCCATTGGTAGGTGATACACCCTTGTCGCCCTTCGGTTGCGGGTTCAAGCCTCGCGACCTTGCTGGACGCGACTGGTTATCACCCCACCTATGGGTTGTCGTTTTTATGAAAATCCAAAAATAACCTTAACAATTGTATCCAATTTCAAACTTAATCCATTCCAACCATTAGACTTATCCAAAATACTTCTGTCCAAACTCACAGTCCAAAATTTATAAGGAAGGTAAACACAATAAAGATCCTTTTTTCCACGTAATAACATATGAATACCTTCATCATATATTCTTTTAAAACATAGTAACACCCTGAATTACCATAAAACCTCATCGATTACATTCATTCTACCTTATTTCTTATAGAATACTGGATATACTTCTTATATCCAAAAGTTTTGTAAACTCCCACAATGATGGAATATACAAATCATTAATCAGTTTCAAGGTAGTCAAGAATATCCAATATAATTTATCCAAATCAATCATCTCTTATTCCAAAATTAATACCTCAGTATCAAGACCATATTAAAGTTTTTTCTTTCGTTCAACCATATATTTTCCAAAAAATTTAACTTACCATTGAGTCACTTTTCTTGGTTCCACACAATCTCAAGTACTTAATGAAATAGTACTGGAGTACAATCCTTATATACTGTATAATTCTTATAACATGTACATCATTAATACAATACTCAAATGACACAATAATTTAATAACAACATAAGAACTCTTAATCTTTCATCTTTATCTTTGGTAGTATCATAACTTGATTATTATCCAATAGCAGCATTTGGGGTATACTTTGATGATTTGGACATTGATTCGCGTAGTGTCCCAACTCCTTGTAGATGAAGCATTGTACATTTGAAACCTTTTTCTTACCTTTGTAATCACTTACTTGGTGTCCTTTTTCTCCACAGTTATAACAAATTTTTATTCCCTTCAAGAATTTACCAAGGTGATTCTTTCTAGAGTTATCACATTTGGGAAAATCCTTCTTTCCCTTATTCCCTTTATCCATCTTTCTTTCTACCATCCTTTTCTTCTCTGGATTCCCTCAAAGTCATAGGACTCATATAATTATTTACTTATCTTATTAACACATGATACTATTTCTTTATATGATGATAATATGTGGGAGACTATTTCATTTCTAAATGTTGGCCTAATACAATGAAAGATATGATCAATCTTACTCTTTGGATCATGCGTGTTATTGGAGGTCTTATTCCTTCTACTTGGTACCATTTCTAAATAATGGAATACACTATGTTAGTTTATGAATCGTAATTCATAATTCCAAACTTTTAAAATACCTAACATAAATTGAAAAAGATTATTTATACAATCTATGATCACAAAATGTATTATTTGAGAAAGTATTTACTCCTAAATCCTTCATAATGGCTTGTAATGAAAATGTGAATTATCATAAGCATATACCCTGGGATTGTTGTAACCAAGAGTACAGAAAGGCCCGTTGTCAGGCACCAGTTCCCTTTTGAGTCAAGATCAAAGCGGTGTTTTCGGGTTTTACCCCTATTTACATCTCTGCCAGAGCTGCCTCAACCTGCTCGTATCCAGACAGGGATTTATTTTCTTGGAAAACTCACAAAATCTCTACATTACCAAAATTATAGGAATTTATTCAATATTAATCCTCAAATTCTATCTTAGGGCTATGGACTCTGATCAAAGTTTATCTAAATATAGTTTCCAAGGTTTGTACTAAACTTCCTCTAATACCAACTATAATGCCCCGACCCGAGTTACCTAGAGTCGGTGCATTATTACATATCATTTTCATGATCACAAAAGATCAAGTCTCAAAAGACCAATTATCTTAGTAGTCTTGGAAGTACTAGATACATTCATAAGGTTTACATTACATCATAAAATGTAAAACTACAACAACATTGTTTCCATAGACAACACTGATATCCCATAGACTATCCCTGCAGGTCATTCGTAATATACTTCTTCCCATCCTAGGAAAAATAAAACATAGAAAGGGGTGATATAAGATGCTCAGTAAGGATAACAATATAGAGGATACTTTCATAAATAAGCATAAACATTTAAGAAAATGTATAAAAATAAAACAAAATCCTTTTAAACGTGAACTTCAGCATAATATGGCAAAGATAAAATCAAAATAATGTCATTTACTTATTCACATGGATATTCTACTAGTCTAATAATCACATGTAATATCAATATCCACTTTCATAATTATGGAATTCATAATACCAGACTTCATAACCACATAGTCAAGGCCTTGTGCCAAGACTACAAATAAGATTTTGTCAAGGCCTTGTGCCAAGACACTAGTTTGTCTCATGAGACTTACCGATGCATCGAGGAGCTATAGCGGGCTCCACCCGTCACTTACTAAGTCCAATACATTCCTCATATGAAAAGGTTTAAACATAACATAAACATTCGTATTAAAACTAGCATACAAAATGTCAATACTTTATCCATAAACCATGAATGGTATAAAAATAACACATCCACAATCAAACATATCACAAAACCTTCAATACAGTATGGAATATTTGTATCATAACAAATCAACTTCATACAAGTTTAAAATCCATCAAAAGATGTTGACATAGATGAAAATGATTTGTAAAATTCTTTGAGAGAAATATCCCTTTTTCATGAAAGCATTTAAAAGTCCACAATTTAGAAAGGAATACATTTAAATAAATTTTTGAATCAAAGTGTCTCATAAAACTTTGAAACTTTTGAAAGTAATTAACATTTTAAAAACATTCATGTCCATATAGATAAATCCTTAAAACCCATTTTGAAAACATGGACATTAATGAGAATGATTTAGAGGAATAAATATTTAAAACATTTAAAATGATGTTTTATTAAAAATTACCTTAAAATGATCCCTTTTAAAACTCTTTCATGAAATATGGACATGGATAATTAATATTTCTCAGTAGGTACTTACGTAAAAACAACCTCGGATAATAAAAAGATTGTGAAATTAACCCTTACCGTGCACTTTCATTTAGTTGAGGGTATGTTTAACCTCCTGTATAAAGACCGTAGTATGTTATTATATTATACCAGAACCATATTAATATTTATGATATCATACATGATTCATTTAT
Source organism: Viscum album (assembly GCA_963277665.1). Lineage (NCBI taxonomy): Eukaryota > Viridiplantae > Streptophyta > Magnoliopsida > Santalales > Viscaceae > Viscum > Viscum album. The sequence goes on from OY728123.1 coordinate 1,619,486,120, forward strand.
TACTTTATACTACCCATTTAACAATAATTTCCATGTTGAATTAACATTTCGGGTAATAATCGCTTTCTTTATTGTACGTATTTTAACTTGTTATTTTTTATCGTATCATTTAGATCATGATTTAAGTACTTACAGAATATAAACCTTGATTTATATATCATATATATGTAGAATATAATTATTTATAATAGATATATATATGAAATGGAAAACACCATTTATGGAGACGTTAGGCCGTACGTACGCATAAACGTTGTTTCTTTTTTCATATCATATTGAACGAAAGTAAATGAATAAAATATATGTAAGTACATAAATACATATATATATATATATATATATATATATCTCCATTAGCATTATTATTTCATATATTAAATACTTATTAGTAATATATATTTTTATAATCGTCGATTAATGGTGAACGTGGAAATAAATCTCATCACGTCGTGGAGACGGTAATCCGTACGTACGCACGAGCGACAATATCATTTCCTTAAAGATGTAAAATTGGATGGTATATTTATTTTATAGAGACATTATCATGTTATTTTCATTATTTATATACATATTACTCATCATTATATCCATCCAAATAACAATGTTGAATAACAAATTACCCCACGGCGTGGAGACGGTAAGCCGTACGTACGCACGCATGGTGACATTATCATTCATAGGATGGATATAATAATGAATATGGTTGTTACATGTTTATAATAATATCATAGTATATATAAGGTATTGGATTTATTATTTCGGTATGGTAATAACAAAGAAAGAGTAAGAGGGAGAAGAAAATAACTTGATAGAGGTGGTGAAATCATTACCTCTTCTTCGGGTTCTTCCTTTTGATTTGATAAAAAGGGCTCCTTAGGTTGGATTTATGACCAACGGAATGCCTCTAGGATGAATTTAGGATAGTTGGTAGGATATTTGGGTAGGTTTTGGCCGAGCCAAATGGATTTGGAGGTGTGAATTTGAGAGAAGGGGAAGTGCCCTTTTATAAGAGGGGTGAGGGGCACCTTAAGAAAAGATTGAAATATTATTTTATAATAAAATAATTTTCGGTTTCTAATGGATCCAAAGTGAATTATTTAAAGGATAAGGTGGGGATGGGTCGAAAACCACTCAACCAATATTTTTTGGATAGGTTTGGGTCACTATATTAACTTTATCTTTTAGATTTAACTCTTAGTTAAATAGTTTGACATTTACCATGTCTCTTTGTATTTTTATATTATATGGTTAATAAACTTACTATATACTTCCATTCAAACCCCAAGTAGTTCATTAATGATACACCTATCATTATATAAGTCTTTTTTCTGAAAATTATATTTCTAGAAATAGAATATCAATTAATAATATAATATTTGTTTTAAAAACTCTTTTATATCAATTTTGACACTATTTGGTATTTTTTTTAATTTATAACATCATTATTACTTCAAAATAAATTCATCTAACCAACCCTAAAATGTCATATTAACCTAGAAAATTAGTGTAATTCATAAAAAGTCTCAAATTACATTTATTTGGATATTTATAATATAAATTATTTTAATATTTCATTAATTAGGAAATTACTACATCATCATTGTGTCATAAATAAATTAAATTGTTAAAAGTCTAAAAAATATAAATAAAATACCATTATGTATGAAATATTTTTATCTTTATACTGAATATTTATAGTCTAATTTATCTTATGTGTAACCCTATATTAAAAATGGTTTATTTATTAAACTTTAAATTTAACACTTTTAACTCTTCTTTGAATAAAATAATAATAAATGTCCTAATCTAAGTAAAGTGGACCTAAAGGATAATATTTTATTCCTAAGGCTGTTTTGGGTCAAATTATACTTATCCAATAGAATTATGACATGTGTTAGGGTAAGAATAATAGCATTGTTACCCTTAATTACCCTATTTACTTTTAACCATTCTAAATAAAAGTAAAAAGTTACTATTCACTAAAAATTATTTTTATCTTATTGAACCAAATTTTTCTTACTGATATCAATTGTTTCTCTCATATTTTTGAAATTTCACTCACAGAAGCGGTAAAATTAAGTTTTATGCGAATTTGAAAATTCTCCTAGGAGGTGGGTAAAAGACGGTGAAAAGTTCAATAAAATTTTTTGTATCTAATATTATTACAAAATGACTCCAATGAATTACATTGAACATATATAGGTATTATGTATATATTTTGACCTAAACTAAATTTAAATAAAATAAATAATTATTTAAATAAAAAGTCAGTTTTGAACAATAACTCAGTGTTTTCATTATTCATCAAAAATTGAAAGTTTTCAGAAAAATACCAAAAATTCACTCTAAGATAATTGTGATATTTTGAATTAAAAAATGAATTCTATTTTTCCAAATTCAAAACATAGAAGTTTCATTTATTAATTTAAAATTAATTCCCTTTGTCTAAACTAAAAGGCGTATTTTTAAGAAATAATAACTATCAAAAGATTGACACTTGTTTATGTCCAATTTCAAAGTGAAATTACTAAAAATGACTAGAATTGGATTAAATTGTAAAAATATAATCTATTTATACTTCCAAACCATTAAAATGTATATTTTAACACTATAATTTATTTTTATTAAAAAAGTTGTTTTCAGTTAAAATATAGTATTTTTCACTATTCACCCAAATATGAAATTTATCAGAAAAACACCAAAAATTTGTTAAAACTAAATTCTTATGTCCTGATTATAAATAAGACGTTTATTTTTTCAAATTTAATATATAAAAGTTTCAAATATTGGATTTAAAAAGGGTTCACCATTAAAAGGCAGTAAAAGTGCATTTTTTTGAAAAATGATTCTTTTATCTGAAAAAAATGAATTTGTTCATACATTATGTCTAAGAAACTCATAATATGGATTCTAAAATTATAAGGATTATATAGAGTTCAAAATTCAGTTAATACTTTTCATAACCACTTTTGAACGGCTTGTTTGGTAAGTTGTGGTGCGCTTGAACTCGGTGTTGCGTGTAGTGAAAGTTATTGAATTACTTTAAAGAAATAACGTAATATGAATTCTTAGGGCGTTAGAGATTATTAATTATAATTTAATATTATGTATTAATAATTATTTTATAATATAAGTTAATAAAGTTAAATAATAATAATAAGATATAAATTAAATTATAAATAAACTAAACTAGTTGATTTAGAATGTTAACAATGTTAATTTTCAAAGTAATAATAAACTTAATATTTATAATTTACTTTAATAATTTTAATTAAATAATAATTTATAAACAATTTAACATCAAAATTACTAATTTATCAAAAAATTATTTTTTAATAATAATAATAATAACTCTTTTTATAACAAATTTGATCAACTTATAATACGTAAATTTTCATAATTTATCTTTTATAATTAAATAATAACTTTTTTAATAATAATTTTTATTTCATTATAATTAATTAAAATATAATTACTGGTTATTAGTAATAGTAATAAAATAATTTATTTAATAACATTATTTAAAATTTTATTAATTCTTTTAAAAGACTTTTTAATAAACTATTTTCTTAAATTATAATTCTTTATTTCCTTCACATTTTAATTGTTTTGTTAGTTTTTCTTACGTAGGTTCATTAAAAATTCAAAAACACGTTCGAGTGCTTCCAACTAACTCATCCGGATTTAGTTACAAGGGAAAATCTAGTACGACGTGTCAGTCGTGAAGAAACGCACGTGTGTGGTGCATACATGGACACTTAAAGTCGGTGAAAACTGAGCAGTGACAAGCAGCTTTTGACAGAATCATACTTAAGCAGAGCAAGTAGCAGATTGAAGTTGAAATTTTAGAGGGGTAATTCATTTTATACATATTCTCATTCACTGGAATGAACAAACCATTTTTTTTAGAGTGAAGACTCCTGGGAGATAGGAGAGCAGCACTAGAGAGGAGGTGGAGGACTTGAAGCTCGAGTGCAGAGTAGTATTAGGGGAGTTATTCTTCCCTCGTGTTGGAATTCTTATACTTTGTTCTAGTATGTTTTCATTTTCTATATTGATAATGAACAAATTAATGTGCTAGATCTTCGACCTCGGGTAATTACTACTTCTATTGGTTACTTTTCTTCCTTTTACTTTAACACATTAATGTGTTCAGTATCGATCGGCGAGATGGATACTGAGTTCATTCAATTTCTTTTAACCACTAGAACTTAATTTTCAAAACTCCACAATCAAATCGGTGAGATTTATTGTGGACACATCTTTCAAAAAAAGTAAATTCAAAAATACTTTGAGACTTATGGTGAGTTCGTCCTGTTGTCATTTTCAATTCGAACTTTTCGCAGTTGATTTGTTTTGGAGTAGTGAACTCCAAAATCGATCAACCTAAGTGACTTAGCTCCTGGCGAGGGAGGTGATTCATTCTCTATTTGGTGGTGCACTGCAGTAACTTTTAAGTGAATTAGATTACTTTTAAAGCTAGTAGAATGGAGACTTTTCCCCTGGCATTTTACTTGATTGTTCACTTATTAGTGTTTTATATCTCTGTTTCTTACTTTTTTTAACATGTTCCAAGTTTCATTATAGTTAGAAAAAAAACTCAAAAAGACTGTAGTGTTTCATTTGTGCAAAAAAAAGGGGTTAAAAAATAGAAAATCTATCCCACTACGGACAACAGTGGGGTATTTTTGTAAGATTTTAGAAGAATAGTGGTCAAATTTTCCTTCTCTGTGGGTTCAACCCTACTTTCCACATATATTGTAGTTAGTAGGATTACAAATTTTAATCTTTTATCAGATTCAACTATGGTTTAGGTCAAGTTTTTGGTGCCATTTTTGGGGAAGGCATGAGCCATTGCTCCTGAAAAAATGTAAAAAAGTCATTAAAAACCTTTAAAAAAAATTAAAAAAAATTGAAAACTGTTTAAAAAAATATACTTCATTTTATACTGAATTGATATTGTTTTCTGTATTGATTGAGTTCCTGTTAGTTCTGTTGTTGTGCTATTTTGAACTATTATTACACTTTTCATGAGCACAAGAGAATTCATTTGTTATATTAGAGCCTTTAAACTCTGAACTAGACAAACATTTAACTGCACCTTAAAAAACATTGAAATGGAGAATCGTGATAATAGAGTTGATCAAAACATAAATGTGCCATATCCCATAGTTCCAGCCCTTCGGCTACCTAAACTTAGGGAGTTTCAAATTCCAATTATATCAAGTAACCCATCTTGTATTAGGTTGACCCCTAGGTCTAGGAACTACAAAATTAAGCAGTCTTTCCTTTCTCAACTTCCTTTATTCAATGGTCTTCTGGGAGAGGATTCAATTGAGTTCATTAGATATTTTTATAGTTATATACAACAATTACCTCTGAAAGAGATTTGTGAGGAGTAGTTGATATTGAGGATGTTTCCTTTTTATCTAAATGGGAAGGCTAGGGCTTGGTTTCAGAACTTAGATGAAGAAATTTTTGAGACTTGGGAAGAGGTGTTTACTGCCTTTATATCAAAATTATATCCTAGGAACACCACCTCTGAGATTAGGCACAAAAGTACTGGGTTTTTCCAGGATGAGGGAGATTTATTTCATGAGACATGGGATAAGTTTAGAAGTCTCCTTAGACAAATTTCAAATCACCAGTTTTTTTTCATCTACTCATAGAGACATTCTATAATGCTCTCACCCCTTAAAACCAAAATTTAGTTGACCAATTTTGTGGGGGTAACTTTTCTGACTCCACTGCTGATGAGCTGAAACTTGTGTATGACAATATTTCTCAAAAATCTTAGCACAAGTGTTCTAGGAAGAGGGTTTTCCATAGAGTAGAAGTCAATCCTCAGGCTGCTATTGTTAGTGATAGGGTCTTAAGGAAGCAATGTAATCATTGTGGGATGTTCGGTCACACTCATGCTTGTTGTCCTAATTTTGATCTCCCTATCCAGCTTGATGAGAGTGCCAATTTTATGGATTTTAGAGCTAGGAACCAAGGGAAAATTTATCAATTCTCTAATCAGTACACTTCTAGTTATCAAAATCACCCAAATTTTTCATGGAAAGAACAAGGTGTCATAAAACAAACTTCTTCCCCTAACTACCAATCACACCCTAAAAACTATAACGCAAATCCATATGGGGTTGAATCTTCTAATTCTCAAGGGGAGTTAAAGGGGATGTTACAACAAGTTTTGGGAGAGATCAGTTCATTTAGGAAGGAAACAGATGGTAAGATTCACAATTTAGAACATTAAATAGTTCAAATGTCTAGGGATAAAGGTGATAAGGAAAAGTGAAAGATGTTAAACACTTAAATTCTTAATCCAAGAGATAATATCATGGATGTAACCACCAGATATGGCCTTAACACTCAAGAATAAGTAAAGCTGCACTTTGAGAAAACTAAAACTGATAAAAAATTGGTTCTGGAAAGAAAAATATGCTTGAAATAGAATCTGGGAATCTGGATAGCTTTGTTCAACCTGAAAAGAAATTTGAACTTACATCTAAAAAATTTCAAGAACTGAGGAAAATGAAGTGGGAATTGATTAAATAAGAAAATAAAAACAATGGAATTGAGGAGAAGGAGAATATTCAACCTATTCTAAAAAATTATGCCCCTCCCATTCCCTTCCCTGAAAGAGTGAAGAAGAATAATGAACCTGATTATTTGAGGTTTCTTAAAATGATTCTAAACTTTAGTATCAACATGCCATTTATAGAAGCCTTAGATAAAATACCTTCATATGTTGATTTTACCAAAAGGTTTCTAAAAAATAAAAATGATTGGAAGAAGTTGGACAAAGTTAATCTCAATGAGGAGTGTAGTGCCATCTTGTTAAAGAAGTTGCCTCCAAAATTGAAGGACCCTGGTAGCTTTATTATTCAATGAAAAATAGGATCAAGTGAGCAATTTAATTTTTTTTGTGACTTAGGGTAAATCATCAATCTTATGCCTTACTCCCTATTTAGAAGGTTGGGTCTTAGGGATTTGCAACCAACTTCTGTTTTTCTTCAACTTACTGACAGGTCACTCACACACACTCCAGGGAGGGTGTATGATCTATTAGTGAGTGTAGGAAAACTAACACTACCCATAAACTTACTTATCTTAGATATGGAGTGTGATGAAAAAGTATCAATCGTCTTAGGAAGACCTTTACTTGCTACAGTCGGTGCTGTCATAGATGTGTACAAGGGGAAACTCACTCTCTAAGCTATTGATGATGTGGAGGAGTTTTTAGTGCTTGAAAAGCCTAAATATGTGGTGGGTTGTGATTTGATAGATTTTGTTGAGAATCAATTTTTTAAAATTGTGGTCCGAGCTGAGTATGGTTCTTTTCCTCTTGAGGTCATAGAGATTATGATTCCCCATCCTATTGATACTTTTCTTCAGGATTCTATTCCAGTCCCACTCCTTCCTCTAGATGAGAAAAATATTTCCCTATAACCCATTCTAGAGAGTGAGTCACATTCTTTTCCTAAACTGTCTCAACCCATTTTTGAAAGTTTTCCTTATGAAGTCGAATGTCTAAGGGTTTCTAAAGTTGGATAAATTTTTGGGTTGAGTCCTAGTGAAAAACTAAATTGTGCCTATTATGAGAAAGTGTTTTTTTTTTGGTAACTTTCTTTCTTGATCAGTTTGATGTTGTTTTTGATGACTTCCAACCTTAACTTGAAAGATTCACGTCATTTGAGTCGTATATGGACATTGGGTACCACCTGTTTGTACCTGAATATGATTCCTTCTTCCAAGAGTTTTCTAAGTTCTCTTTTGTGCAAGCTTTGCTGGGAACATTTGTTGAAAATACTGTAGAGCTTGCTGATGTTTTTTCTTCTAATTCTGGGTTGGAGCTGACCACTAAGTGTGAGGGAAGCCATGTAAGTTTTACTGGTCAATTTGGTGATTTTATTAGGAAGCTGTGGAACATTTTTAGAGCTGAGGAAGTAGTCTCTAGATGCCAAAATAGGATAGATAGTATATTAGAAACTATTTTGTTGAAAGAAATTTTGAGAATATTTTTTGGTATTGTAGAGAAGAATGTTTTGGTTGTACCTGTTCTTGAGTCTTTAGATAATAGTGAAGTTCACGGTGTTAATAATTCATTCCCATTAAATGATCATGGATAGAAACATTTAGGGAAATTAAGTCTGGCTGGGGACTATAAAACTAGCACTGCATGGGAGTCAACCCATGGTTTTTGTTGTGTTAATAAATAAAAAAAATTGTGATTAAATAAAGCCTAACTGAAGTCTTAAAATTCAGTGCTTCATGGGAGTCAACCCATGTTCTTTATTTTGTGTTTACTTTTGTACTATTTTGTGTTTAATAAAGTGTTGCTTTGCTGCCTTCTGTATACTCTGTCGCTGCTGGATTTTTGTTTTTGAATTACATGCACTATGTCTCAGGATACTACTGCTTGTGTCAATAAAAGATTGGAATTCCAATTCTGGAGGGAAATTGACAAATATATTCATGGAAGTACTCAACTCATAATTGTTACATTTATTATTCTTCTCCTTAATGCTTTAGGAAAAAAATTTGATGCATGTCTTTCTTTCCTGGAAAATTCTGCTTGTAGAAAATTCTGCTACATGTGTATTGAAATTTATGTTTCATGGATTGAACTGTATAAAATTACACTTCATTCCTTGCTACTAAAATATAAAAGATTCTAATATGTTTTAAATTCTGCTTGTATTGGAATGGAAGTCTGCTTGTATAAAAATGTGCATGTGCCTATTACTTTTATCTAAAATTCATTGTTCATTAAATCTTCACTATTACAAACTAAGTGTGGGGGAGTACATGTAGGCTGAAATTTTTTGTATTAAATCTTCTTTAGGTTGGGGTGTTTTGGCATTCAATTTTATGATCTATTGAACATATTATTAAACTTACTCTTTTAAAATTATTACACACAGTTCATTGTGCACCCATAAATTGCATGATATTTCTTGAATTGAATTGAAAATCTTTGTCACTTGACTTAAATGATAATGTGTGTACTTTCTTGTGAACCTACTGATAAGTTATTCATTGTGGCATACAATATTATCAAACTTCAAAGAGACCCTTTTTACATGTCATAAATCATTTTTAATTATTCTTCTCCATATTTGGAAGTCAACTTTGGGGAAAAAGTTGGATTTTAAATGTGGGGGAGGGGGAAAATTCTTGAATATGCTAAACTGTGGTTAATTGAAATCCCATCAATTCCCACTTCACTTCAATCTTTTTATAAAAAATGAGTAAATTTTTTCACAATTCTTTCAAAATTTTAGGCTCTACACTGTACTCTAATGATTCTTGCCTAAGGATAGTATTTCTTTGGTAGTTAAGTTGTGCATTGAGTATGAAATTAATGATATTGGATGATTGCTAAGTGATCTTACTTAGTGATTTGATGGAAATTAGGTTTAGGAACTACTTCTAAAAGTGATTTGGGTTACCTGTTTGTGGAGTTATGATCATAACCCTAAGAACTGAAAGTTTGAATTGATCCTAGGGGATTCATTTCTCTTCTAATTATTTAAATTAATTACATTAATGTGACAATGTAAATGGTTTTCATAAAAATATTTTGGGATTGGAGTAGTCTGGGCATCTGGGATCCCACAGTGATTCTCTGAGACCCTAGATGCTGGGTGCGTTTCTTTTTACTATAAGCCCTATATTCACCTTGAATAAGTGCTCATACATAGTGCTTAGCACATGATACATGGCTTGGGAAAATAAAGAAAGTGACTAAGGTCAAAAATGAGTTCATTAAGGTGAGGGGAATGATGAACTCCGGATGAAGAAGGGGTCAGTTGGTTTATATGGGAGTCATTTAGGTTGTATCATTAAGGTGATTCAAAAAAATATTTATTTTTGGAACCTAGGTGAAAAATCAAAGTACAAATTTCCTCGGTTAAGGCCTTAATTCTATTGATATTTTACCTCATGTCACTCTTGAAATTTGAACCTGATCTTGGATTGAAGTGAGACATTAAGTTGTATCACATATGAGGCATGACATCTTCTTTGATGGATGTTCTTTGCTTTCTTAATTACACTTGAGTATTTGTTATAGGCAAGATTCATATGAGAAATTCATTTTCTAAAAGCTTGTTGTTATGTTTTGTCCTCTGTTTCTAAGTGCTGGACATGTTACACTTTGAGCAAAATAATAAACATTTACTCTTTTTAAAAGATAATAAAATATGGGATTGTTTAAGGACAAACAATGCTTAAGTGTGGGGGAATTTGATGTGGATCTATTTCTACGTAGTTTTTCCACATCTTTTTATTTATTTTTAATGAATTAATTAATTAATTAAGCACTTTATACTATATAATTGTACTTTTGTATTATTATAATTAATCTTGTTAATTAAATAGTTTTTATAATTAATTATGTATTCTTAGTCTTTAAAATAATAATTTTAATCTTACTTTGCTTTTCTAATTTAATTATTTCTTAATTAGTTTGGTTAATTAAAAATCTGCTTGACTTTTTAGTAAATTAACATTTTTATAAACAACTATTTAATCATTGTATTACTATTTAGACTTTATTTTAATATTTTATTCTTTAATATGGATTCATTAAAATATTTTAATTTTGTTTACTTAATATGTTTAGTCATCCAGCTAACTAATTAAGTTAAGAAATTTAGTTTAAATTAAATAAAATATTTCAATTTTATTTTTATGTATTCAAATAGTTGTTTAATTGATTAATTAAGAGTTTTAAAACATTAATTATTTAATTTTATGTATGCAGTTAAATTATTTATTCATTTTCTTTTGATTTTAGTCTACAGGTCAGGTAGGCAAGAGCCATCAGTAACTTATAGGGTCACCAATGCTAACCTCTTCATTCATTACTTACCTTTTAATTAATTATTTAGTAATTTTAATATAAGTCTTTTATTAATTTAGTTTAACAATTATTCAGTTTATAATTTAAGTGTTGTCAATTAATAATTTTAAAGTCTAAAGTTTAATAAAAATCATGTTTTAAATTTATGGTATTTAGCTTTCTTTTAATTGATTATTTTCAATATATTTTTTTTATTTAGTTAACTTAAGTTTTAATTTTAAGTTTAATTTATGTGTTTTTAATTTCTTAAAAGGTCACCATTAGTTATTTATCTTATCGTTACTGGTGACCCTTTTATTTTTGTTGCGTAATGGTGAGCTTTCATTTTGTTTACCGGTAACCTTAATATTCAGTGCAATGGTGACCCTTTGTTGCAACAGTGACCTGGATTTTTTATCTGCAATAGTGACCAGCAGGTACCCAGTCCACCGAGGACTTCTTTATTTTTACCTACTAGTGACCCTCTATTTTATTTCCTTATAGTGAGCTTTTTTAAATTAAAGTTAACGGTGACTCTTCTCTTAACGGGGACCCTGCGCTCTCCCAAGCACCTCACAGTTGGTTCTTCTCCCTCACCATTAGATATCCACTTTTTTCACCTTTGCTTCCCTGCACCTCACCATTTCATTCCCTCATCTCACTTATAGCTTTCCCCCTCATTCCCTTGATTCTTCCTCACCCATTTTTTTACCACAGATCCCTCAACCTCAAACTGTTTCACAATTTCAGTTAAGAAACATCTTTAAATTCAAATAATTTCTAAAACACGGAATTGAACCAATTTCACGAGACCTGAAATTATTTGCTCTAAAAATCCACCACTGGTAAGCTGAGTAGATCTATTGCGGCACTGTGAAAAAACAAATCGGGTTCACCTCCTTGAAGTCGTTGTGCCAGATTTGGAGGAAGAGGAACCCTATTTCCCTGCTTCATTAGAATTTTCCACACCTTCTAAAGGAGAAGGGTTTTGTTGCTATGCGAAGAGGTCAGGAAGCCACCTTGCAGAGCTGCTTCGCTGCTGTTGAATTCAGGCTGAGATGTCGTCGCCATGGATATAGATGGTGGGTCGCTGGAATCTGACGATAACTGGATAAAGTCACTCGATGCTGCATCGCTGCTGTCAGAGAAACCTGCAGATCTGGAGCCACCATGTTTTGTTGTTGTTAAGGGATGTTGTCTACTGAGATGAGTCGCCACAACCCCTACTACGCCACTAAGGAAGAACCAGGCACAACCCTCCCCTAGCTATGCACCGTGATTTGGGAGGGAGAAGTTTAAAAGGTTAAAAAATTAATAAACCAAGATAAAGTTAAAATAAAAACTTAAGTTGAATAATATTAATTAAATTATAACATTAAATAATAATATAAACAAATAATAAGCTTAAGATATATAATAAAACAGAATTATTAAATATAAATAAAATTTTATTTAATTAATTGATAGTTTTTTCTGAAATCAAATTAGAATAGATTATTAAAAAGATTATTAATTATAATTTAATATTATATATTAATAATTATTTAATAATACAAGTTAATAAAGTTAAATACTAATAATAAGTTATAAATTAAATTATAGTTAATTTAAAATGTTAACAATGTTAATTTTCAAAGTAATAATAAACTTAGTATTTATAATTTACGTTAATAATGTTAATTAAATAATAATTTATAAACAATTTAAAATCAAAATTAATAATTTATAAAACTTTTTATTTTTTTAAAAATAATAATAATAACTCTTTTAATAACAAATTCGATCAACTTATAATACGTAAATTTTCATAATTTATCTTTTATAATTAAATAATAACTTTTTTAATAATAATTTTTATTTAATTATAATTAATTAAAATATAATTACTGGTTATTAGTAATAGTAATAAAATAATTTATTTAATAACATTATTTAAAAGTTTATTAATTATTTTAAAAGAATTTTTAATAAACTATTTTCTTAAATTATAATTCTTTATTTCCTTCATGTTTTAATTGTTTTGTTTGTTTTTCTTACGTAGGTTCATTCAAAAGTCAAAAACACGTCTGAGTGCTTCCAACTAACTCATCCAGTGTTAGTTACAAGGGAAAATCTAGTGCGACTGCTAGTCACGAAGAAACACACGTGTGAGGTGCATACATGAAGGACACTTAAAGTCGGTGAAAACCGAGCAGTGACAAGAAGCTTTTGACAGCATGATACTTAAGCAAAGAAAGCAGCAGATTAAAGGTGAAATTTGAGATGGGGAATTCATTTTATACATACTCTCATTCACTAGAACTAACACACCATTTTTTAAGAGTGAAGACTCATGGGAGATAGCAGAGCAGCACTAGAGAGGAGCTGGAGGCCTTGAAGCTCGAGTGCAGAGTAGTGTTAGGGGAGTTATTCTTCCCTCGTGTTGGAATTCTTGTACTCTATTCTAGTATGTTTTCATTTAATATATTGATAATGAACAAATTAATGGGCTAGATCTTCGGTCTTGGGGAATTACTACTTCTACAGGTTACTTTTCTTCCTTTTACTTTAACACATTAATATGTTCAGTATCAATCGGCAAGATTGATACTGAGTTCATTCAATTGCTTTTCACCACTAGAACTTAATTTTCAAAACTCCACAATCAAATTGGAGAGATTTATTATGGACACATCTTTCAAAAAAAATTAAATTTACAAATACTTTGGGACTTATGGCGAGTTCATCCTATTTTCATTTTCAATTCGAACTTTTCGCAGTTGATTTGTTTTGGAGTGGCGAACTCCAAAATCGATCAGCCTAAGTGACTTAGCTCCTAGCGAGGGAGGTGAGTCATTCTCTATTTGGTGGTGCACTATAGTAACTTTTAAGTGAATTGTAGTACTTTTAAAACCAGTATAATGGAGACTTTGCCCCAGAAATTTTACTTGATTGTTCACTTATCAGTGTTTTATATCTCTGTTTCTTACTGTTTTTAACCTGTTCCTAGTTTCATTACAGTTAGAAAAAAAACTCAAAAATACTGTAGTGTTTCATTTGTGAAAAAAAAGGGTGTTAAAAGAATAGAAAATCTATCCCACTACTGACAGCAGTGGGGTCTTTTTGTAAGATTTTAGAAGAATAGTGGTCAAATTTGCCTTCTATGTGGGTTCGACCCTGCTTGCCACATATACTGTAGTTAGTAGGATTATAAATTTTAATCTTTTACCAGCTTCAATAATGGTTTAGGTCAATTTTTTGGCACAATTTTTGGGGAAGGCACGAGCCATTGCTCCTAAAAAATCTAAAAAATAATTAAAAAAACCTTTAAAAAAATTGAAAAAAATTGAAAACTATTTAAAAAAATCTGCTTCATTTTCTACTGAATTGCTACTATTTTCTTTATTGATTGAGATCCTATTAGTTCTATTGTTGTGCTATTTTGAACTGTTATTACACTTTGCATGAGCACAAGAGAATTAATTTTTTATATTAGAGCCTTCAAACTATGAACTAGACAAACATTTAACTACTTAAAAAACATTGAAATTTAGAATCATGATAATAAATTTGATCAAAACATGAATGTTCCACATCCCATTGTTCCATCCCTTCAGTTACCTAAACTTAGGGAGTTTCAAATTACAATTGTATCAAGTAACCCATATTGTATTAGGTTGACCCCTTTGTCTAATAACTACGAAATTAAGCAGTCTCACCTTTATCAACTTCCTTCATTCAATGGTCTTCTAGGAGAGGATTCACTTGACTTAATTAGAGAGTTCTATAGTTCTGTACAATAATTAGCTCTGAGAGAGATTTGTGAGGAGGAGTTGAGATTGAGGATGTTTCCTTTTTGTCTGAATGGGGAGGCTAGGGCTTGGTTTCAGAACTTAGATGAAGAAATTTTTTAGACTTGGGAAGAGGCGATTACTGCATTTATATCAAAATTCTATCCTAGGAACACCACCTCTAAGATTAGGCACAAAATTACTGGGTTTGTCCAGGATGAGGGAGAGTTATTTCACGAGGCATGGGATAGGTTTAGAAGTCTCCTTATACAAAGTCCCAATCACCAGTTTCCTCCCCATCTACTCATGGATACCTTCTATAATGCTCTCACTCATTAATACCAAAATTTAGTTGACCAATTATCTGGGGGTGACTTTTCTGACTCCACTGCTGATGAGCTGAAACTTGTGTATTACAATCTTTCTCAAAAATCTCAGAACAAGTGTTCTATAAAGAGGGCTTTCCATAGAGTAGAAGTTAATCCTCAGGCTATTGTTATTAGTGATAGGTTCCTAAGGGAGTAATTTAGTCATTGTGGGATGTTTGGACACACTCATACATGTTGTCCTAATTTTGATCTCCCTATCTAGCTTGATGAGAGTGCCAATTTTATGGATTTTAGAGTTAGGAACCAAGGGAGTATTTTAAGTAAAACATGTGACTGGGGTAATGATAACCATTAATATGTTCTTGATGTTGAAGTAATAATTTTTAGTTGGGATAAAGAGATGATTAACATTGATGAAGTAAATCATATAGTATAGGTGACTTTCAAAATGATTAGTGATTTTATGACAAAGTAATTTATGATGGATCTTACTACATTTTTGGATTCATGGAATATATTTGATAATCTATGATTTTATTTAAATAATAAGGAAATAGTTAATTTTGGAAGTAGTTATCTTTTCAATGAGGTTTTATGGTGAAAAAGGTATTCAAATATTTGGTATGTGACATTAAGAGTTACTTAATAATGTTTTAGGGATTAATGTTAAGTTTATTTTTGAAATTTAGTGACCTTCTTTCTAAATTTTTTAATTTTGAATTTGTTCGGATGTATTTTTGAAGGGTTTTAAGGATAAATACTTATATAATGGATTAAGTAGAACTTTGGGTATTACTGTTTAAGTTTTAGAGATTAATGTATTATATTAGATAACTTATGCTAATCATTTTGGTTTTGGTAAATATTTAGAGATGGATGGAAAAAATTTCACTCTTTTATAAATCTTATGATCCATTAAAAGTTAATTTTAGTGATTTATTGATAAAAATTCATCTTAGATATTTATTTCTTGGATTAAGAAATAAAGTGGAAATTGATCGAAGCACAACAAAAGGATGATATTGTGCTTATGAAATAAAAATATATGAAGTAAATATATTGTATGGTGTTTTATACCTTGATAATAAAATATCCCTAAACTTTAGGAAAAGGATCTTGAAATAAAAATGTTATACATTTACATTCATTTCTGATGAATCAACAGTCTTTTCACCCATCACATACTTTTGGCTTTATGGTCATTAACTTTCTCCAGACCATGTTCTATATCACTCTCTATTAGTACTTAGGAGTTAGTTTTCCCTTCTATGTCCATATTTTCACTTCTCATTAATGTTATCCTATTTGGAAAAATAGTTTTATGTTATTCTATATGACCTTCACATTTCCCTTTCCCTCTATTTAAGAGGAAGTTTTATTAACCCTTTTACGATGTGGGTTTTCTATAATGAAATTTTCAAATGTCAAATCCTTGATTTCAAAGGAAGAGTTCAAATTTAGAGGAGACAATTTATTTAAGATGTGGATAATTTAACACTCAAAGATTTTAAAATAATAACATTATGTTCAATAGCATATACGACATGCAACATCAAGCTCAAATGACCTATGAAATATATTGTTTAAATATGATTATTATAACCTAATCGTTGAATTGGTGGGTATAAATAGGATTAATTGATTTATTAAATAAATATATATTTAATACTCAATAAAAATTTATTTATAAATTCTTATTAAATAATCTCTCAATTTTTATTTAAATCATTTCATTCTTTAAAAAAATATGTTTTATTCAAAAATGGATTTTATTGCTTTTAATGATAAATATTATAATTAATTTCAGGAAGTTTTAGAAAATTTATTTGATAAAGAGGATATAATTTTTTAAATAATCATATCAAAATTATCTTAGGGTGAAATTTTTGAATTTTTCTAAAAATGGTGATTTTTCAGTAAATAGTGAAAATACCACTCTGTTGTTTCTTTTCAATAAATTAAGTAATTTAAAAGTCCGATTTTGATTTAAATATTATTTTAAAACACCATAATTATTATTTAGTTATATTTAATCTAATAAATTACATACTAATCAATATTATACTTGATCTTGGTATAAAAATACTTTTAGACTTAAAAATGCATTTTTTTCATAAAACTGTTTTTTCATTGTGCTTTGCTTGATAATTATAAAATGAATTTATTTTAATTATAGATATTGAATTTGTTAAAATGGATTAAATATTTGGAATCATCATAATTAATAATGTTTAATGAGTTTAACTTAATTTTTGGTAATAATGAATAATAAAATAGTAAAAAATTATCACCACAATAAAAGGGTAAATCGAGTAATTAAGGTTAACAGTAATACAATAAACACTAAAAATTGACTCTAACACTTTACTTTGTCCTATTTTATGAGTGGAGGTCAGCCATTTCCATAAAATTCTTGAATATATGGATACTTGGTGTCATATTTATTTGATTTTTACCATTATAATATTTAAATAAAAGATAGACAAAAATGTCACTTTATTTCTTTCAGTAATTATAATATTATGTGATAGGGATAAAAATGGTTTATTTTTTGTTATAAATATACATTCAAAATAGAAATTATTTTTTATCATGTTAATTTATTTCTAATTTTTATTAATAAAATAATTATATTAAATGCTTATGCAACACTGATATAATATTTATTTAATTAATGTAAAAATAAAATAAATGATTTTAAAAATATTAAAATTAATATAATTTGAATGAATTATTTTTTTCTATGAATTTTATAGATAAATATAACATTTTAGTTATTTTTTAAATTATTTTATTCAAATTCCATTATTTTCATGTTGTTCTCAAAGTCAAATTAAATGAATAGGTTCAAAAATGATATTAATGATATTTTACAATAAATAATATTTTATTGAATGATTTAAAATTCTTAAAATTCTTTTCTTCATCCAAGTTATTTGGATATGGTTGAAAATATCAACCATGGTATATTTATTAGCTAATTATCTTTTTATAATAATAATCTTGACCCCTAAATAGTAAAAACTTTATTATCATGGTAGTTGTCAAAAAGGGTTAACACGAATTAAAACAATGAGATAAGGATAAAAACCTAATCTAAACTTATCCAAATTTTATTGTATGTTATAATTTTGATCCATAATCAACATATATTTTAATTATATCATTTTGGATCCTAATTTCCATGAAAATTAATTTATATTAAGTTAATATTTAATGAAATTCCAAAAGTTCCCCTTCCCTCAATTATTTAAGGGCACCTCCTCTCCTCTTTTCCTCCTATCCACTTTTATTCACACTTAAAAATCCTTTTGGTTCAAAAAAAACATCCCAAATCCCTTCCTTATTTTCCTTCCCATGTACTATAGACCTTTTTTTATTAGAAAACCCTCCTATGAATTATTTTGGTGTAAACCTAAA
The DNA here is from genome assembly GCA_963277665.1 of Viscum album. Classification (NCBI taxonomy): domain Eukaryota; kingdom Viridiplantae; phylum Streptophyta; class Magnoliopsida; order Santalales; family Viscaceae; genus Viscum; species Viscum album. The sequence continues at coordinate 1,619,504,488 of OY728123.1, forward strand.
GAGGTTGTTTGAATAAGAGGTGTAGTTCTCAACCGAGCATTTTTTTATTTCTTCTTACACCTACTTCAAATATTAATAAACCATACTAATATAAAAACATAATTATCTCCCATATACTTAGATTTTGTTATATTAATGGAATACTCTATATCCATCTCCTCTTCCATAAAATGGGAAACAAAATCGTCTTTCGTGTGTACGCTGGATTGTCGCCTTGCGAACCGATGTAATTATTTTTCCATAGCCACTGCTCACGGATGATTTTAATGATGTATTTACTATATATATGGTATTAATGACATTTTTATAATTATTTTAATATAATATATCATATAATTACTTACCTTTTCATTCATTTAAAAATAATAACATCATTTATGTATACGTGTGGATTACCACCTCCATGAATGATGTGATTCGTTTTTCATAACTAAATCACATAAATACTATATATAATTTTATTTAAAGAAATAATATTATATTTATATTATAATTATAATTATAGAAATATAAAATAATACTTATCTCTTTCCATCATGATCATTGAAAATGGAAACGTTACTCATGCATATGTACGTCTTACCGTCTCCATGATTGTAATGTAGTTCATTTTTAATAACCAACTTTCATGGTTGGTTTTAAAAGTATAATTTATGTATAAAAATGATAATTATTTCATGATTATTATTCTATATATAATGTAAAAATGACCTCTTTTACCATATTCAACCTACCAAATTCATTTTGGACATACCAAATAAATATTGTCAAAACATCTGATATGAACTTAATTGATTAAGTAAATAATTATAACATGGTAATAAATAAATTACAAGGAATAATAAACTTGAAAATTTTTCTTAAGAAATTAAATAATTAACATAATTATATTATTCAAGAATATAAAGAACATGTGTGATGAGTCGGACCTAAGATAAGGGATTTCATCTCAATTTATATTCCATTGAGATATATTTGATATTATGCTCCTATTTACTTTTATGTGGTGTATATACTACCCATTTGATATATTTTACATGAATAACTATTTATTCATAATTATTAATGTTTCGATTCAATTTTATTATTTCAAGGGGTTACAATTTAAAAAGTTACCAGATAGGTAAGGATTTATTTTATAATATCTTTTTTTTAGATTACTATAATTTTCATTAAATAAATATTATAATACATCATTCATAAAATCCATATATTTTATTATCCTATAGATATTTAAGGATTTCCCATACTTTATTCCAAATTTTTCTCTCTTTTCACTTGAACCAAGAAAATAAATGTTTAAAAGGAAATACTGATTTTATTTCTATTTTAATCGGATATATTTTTCTTCCATGTCTATATTTTTCAAAATTATTTTAAAAAATTACTTTTTATTACTCAAATTATTTATTAAGGAAATTATAATTTATAATTTAATTTTTAAATTGTTTAAAATGAATCTTTCTAATTTTTTCTGAAAGGTTTATTTTTTAATTTCTTTATAAAAAGTCAAAAGGAATATTTTTAACATATACAGCATTAACTTACTTCTCTACCACCATAAACATTGTATGATATTTAGATTCTTATGTATATTTTCAATTATTTTACAAATAAAACTCTTTAATGAAATCTTATTTTAATATTTCACTTTTATTTTATTTATTTTTACAAGGGATGTGGTTTTATTACAAAACCTATATTTTTGATGAACCAATGGTCATTTCTTATCTATTATTAATTTTGTGGTTGTTAACTTTCTTTTGAAACATTAACTTTCTAGTGATCATTAGACATTACATTTCTCTTAAATATTCATATTCTTTGTATCATGGATATGTTTATTTCATAAATTGTATACCATATTTATATGTGGTATTTTACTATGAAATTTATTTAATTGACTAGGGAAAATATTAATAACTTTTTATTCTTTACTCAATATGGATATTTATTAATAAGAAATGTTGGTTATGAATTTAATTGATCAATCAATATATGATGAATTCATTGGGAATGTAGTGGCAGGTGGGGTCCGGTTATAAATAGCTCATTGATGCATCGAAATGTCTCATGAAACAAATTAGTTGACCAAATTAAATGGGTTGTTTGTGTATACCTATCCATCAATTAAACTATCTTGGAATAATGTCTTGACAGTATAGATATCATGATGTTTGATATCATGACATCTAACATTATCTATTTCCTTCATTGAGAATTTGGTTATTATTATCCATGATATTATTTCATTGATATTATCTATGGATTCATTTCATACTAAAGTTATTAATTAAATTAAATGTGTTTCAGTTATTTACCTTGTCATATTGATTATGCCTTATTTACTCATGATAGCTCCCAATGTATATAATTCTACTGAGCATTTGAGTTCACCCTTATTTTGTTTCCTTTCACCCAAATATGAAGAAGAATTCTTTGAATTAGTACATGGATGCCAAATTTTTTCTATCACTACATTTTATATTTTATTTCCAATGCAATAAGGGAAGCATGTATATATCTAGTTCTTCAAGACTACTAAACTGATCGATCCTTGGTGATGTGATCCCTTGTATCTGATGCCAATATAATAAAGTAAACACTGACTTTGGGCTACTAGATTCGGGGTTGTTATAGTGTATGTGTATTTACATGTATATATTTGCGTATGTATGTGTGTATGTGTATGTATGTTTATGTAGTATGTGTATGTGTGCATGTGTATGTGTATTTTTATGTATGCATGTGTATGTAATTTTATGTATCTGTATGTGTATACTTGTGTACATGTATGTTTATGTATGTATGTGCGTATATTTGTATGTATATGTGTATATGTGTATGTGTATGTGTATGTATGACATGTGTGTCTATGAATATGTATGTGTGTGTGTGCGTGTGCATAATGTGCATATTGTTTTATTCATTTAAAATTTATTTATTTATTTTTAATATTTATGCATTTAATATTTTTGTAATATATTCAATTTTGATAGTTATTTATACATTTTTAAATATTTATACATTTAATTAAATAATAGTATTTTTAATTATTATTAAAAATTATAAAGGTTAATAATTAATTATATTTTTTATATATAATCAATACACTACATACATCAATAATTAGTAATAAAATTATTATTTTTTTATTCATTTTTATTCACTTTTTTATGTGTTTTCAATTCATATAATTACTATTATGAATTCTATTTTTTAAAATATTTATGTAATTTATTCAGTTTTCTTTATTAATTTTTAATATTCTTTTATTTCATATTTTTTCATTTTTTGATATTTTTTAATATTTACTATTTTTTTATTTATTCATTTTTAAAATTAATACATATTTATTTAATAAGTTTAAATATTTTCAATATGCTTGTAATTTATATGATTAATATTTATTCATTTTTATTTATTAAGATTTAATATTTTCAATTTGATTGAAAATTATACAATTGATTTATTTAAATTCATTTTAATTTTAATATTTCTGTATATTCAATATATTTCATTTTTAATAATTTTTTATTTATATAATTAATATTATTTATTTATTCATTTTTATTCATTTTTTATGTGTTTTTACTTTATGTATTAATGTTACAAATTCAATTTTTTAAATATTTTTGTAATTTATTCATTTGTATTCATTCATTTGTAATAGTCTTTCATTTAATATTATTTATTCATTTTTAATATTTATTGATTTTTTATATTTTTAGAATTTAATTGTTTTTAAATATTTATTTATACATATTTATTTATTAAGTTTTGATATTTTTAATATGTTTGTAATTTATATGATTAATATTTATTCAATTTTATTTATTAAGTTTTAATATTTCTAAAACATTTCAAATTTATATAATTTATTTATTAAAATGATTTTTTTAATATTTTTATAATTTTAATAGTTAATATCATTCATTTTTAATAGTTTTTTTTATTTATATAATTTATATTATTTATTTAATTTTCTTCTTTTTTATATGTGTTTACAATTCATGTAATTAATCATATGAATTCATTTTTTAAATATTTTTGTAATCTATTAAATTTTATTTATTAATTTTTAATATTCTTTCATTTAATTTGATTTATTTGTTTTTAATATTTTTTTTTTTTAGCATTCAATCATTTTTTAATATTTACTTTTACATATTTATTTACTATGTTATAATATTTTCAATATGTTTATAATTTATATGAATAATATTTTTTTCATTTTTGTTTATTAAGTTTTAATATTTTTAATATGCTTAAAATTTATATAATTTATTTATTTAAATGCATTTTTTAGTATTTTTTTAATTTAAATATTTATTATTATTCCTTTTTTATAATTTTTTATTTATATAATTAATATTATTTATTTATTCATTTTTTATGTGTTTTTAATTTATGTAATTAATGTTATGAATTCACTTTTTTAATATATTTTTAATTTAATCAAATTTATTTATTCATTTTTTAATATTCATTTATCCAATATTATTTATTAATTTTTAATATTTTCAAAATTTATCCATTTCTTAATATTTATTAATGTATGTTTATTTATTAAGTTTTAGTATTTTCAATATGTTTGTAATTTATAAAATAAATTAATTTAAATGAATTTTTTAATTTTTTTATAATTTAAACAGTTAGTATAGTTCTTTTTTAATAATTTTATTATTTATATAACTAATATTATTTGCCCCCGAGGGTCCAACTCAATGGTGACGGTCCTGCGGGGTCTCGGCATTGTCTCGGGTTTGAGTCTTATTGAGTGCTTCCTGTCGAATTGGTGTAGGATTTTCATTGTATTCATCACCCTCCTCGAAACTATTGTAATATAATTAATATTATTTATTTATTCATTTTTTTATATTTTTATCAGCACTAGTTTAAGCGCTGATAAAAGTGTATTTTATCAGTGCTAAAACTTTAGCACTGAGAAATACCAATTTTTCAACACTTTTTTAGTGCTGATAAAAGTGATGATTTATCAGTGCTAAGAGAGTGCTGAAAAAAGTGGTATTTCTTAGCACTTATATTTTTGGCACTGATAAAACCCTTCACCCTCTTTAAAAAAGAACCTTGGCAAGCTGCTTTTTCTACGTTCCACATTTAAGCTCTAGCAGAACCAAAACTCTTCTGCAACCGAAGTCGATTGTTTTGGACAAACCGAACCTCAAAACCAAAGGTATGAAATTCAGAACTTGTTTTTAAGGAATCTCATTTGATCTTTCATGTGTTTTTTATGATTTTTTTGATTTTGTCTTTCTTTTCTCATCAACAGCATCCAAACTCGGTTTCTTTTTGAAATTATCAAATGAAACTAAAATGGAGATCTGTATTGATGTTCTTTCCAATATCACTTATATTTAAGAGGAAGTTTGTAATGCTTGAAGCAACCGACTATTTTTTAATCAAGTAGCTTCGATTGAAAATCTTCAACATATTTATATTTTGTAATAGTTGCGATGTAATATTATTAATTATTTTTTCCCTCGTGACTAATAGGATATTTACCCTATTAATTTCCTCCACAAACACATTTTCCCAATTTGAAAATGAACATCATTTAAAGGTGAATTAATTGATATGCGTTGGAAATATAGGCCATGAGTTGTAAAAAAATTTGTACCACTACAATATGTGGTTTCTTATCTTGTTTAAGTTTATTTTTTTATCTTAAAACAGTTCAATAGATTCACTTACATTTCAAATAGTTTAAGAATTATAAGAAATTATTAATCGGTGTTTTCTAATTGAGTCGCAATACTTAAATATGAATATTACTAAATCAAATAGAATAAATATGAATCAAAAATGGATGGATGAAAATCGTAGAACAAAATAGTATGTGGATGAGGTGAAAGAGTTCATCAATTTTGAAAAAGATCATGCACATGACCCTTCTCAAATCCTTTTCCATGTTTACAGTGTTGTTATTCAAGATTAATTAGTATAGAGGAGTTGGAAGAACACTTTATCTATTAAAGAATCAATCAAAATTATAAATGTTGGACTAAACATGGAGAATAACTGAATGTAGCTAGTGACTATGATAACACTGTGTTTTATGGATCATTTTAAATGATTACATGTGTGAAATTGTGGCATTGAAAAATGACAACTCGATGCATGAAGATCGTTGCAACAATTCGGTGAGAGACCTCACTGTTCTAAGGCGGCTAAAAATCTTTGGTAACTTTCCTCAACCTCTTAGAGGTATTTTATATACCTCTCTTTATCGGTCGGTTAAAATGAAATTCATATGGGGCTTTAAGGGGAAATCTTGGGCCAATAGGTTATGGGGTTATCTTTAGAGACCACAATGGTGATGTCGTGGAATATCTTCATGGTCATTGTGGTCATGTCACTGCCTTGGAATCAGAAATGATTGGGCTGATCAAAGTTATCTGCCTAACAAGTCAAATAAATTGGAACAATATCTGGTTTGAGTGTGACTCCACTACCATTGTACAAGCTATCTAGCAGGGACAAATTCACCTTTCATGGAAGCTGATAGCAAAATGTTCTAAATGTCTTGACAAGTTATCTTCTATTAATTATATAATCACACATATCTTTTGTGAATCTAATTATCTTGTCGATGGTCTTGAAAATAAATGATTGGTCAAGGAGGTGTGAATCTGCTCTAACACTCTACCTTGTGATCTGTTACCCATTTTTCAATGGTAAAAATGTGAAATTCCTTCCTTCAGACTCTTGTAACCTTTCTTTTTCCTAAGTTAAGAGCCTTTGAGCTCCGTTTTTCTCAAAAAACATGTGTGAAGGAAGATAAAGAATGTATCGAGGATATTATTACAAGTGTAAATAGTGATGAAGATCGTATTGAGGAAATAAAAATGATAATTGAATATGAACTTTGGGATTGTCCAAACTAGCTTCAAAAGATAAAGAGTTGTACAAAGATGTCATTGTATGTTGGTTGTACTAAATATAAAACATTTTCAGACATATTGAAGCTATATAATTTAAAATCTAGAAATGGATAGTATGACACCAACTTTACTAAACTACTTACTCTCTTTAAGGATATGATACCATAAAATAATGAATTTTCTTTCCAAATATATGATGTTAAACGAATTCTATGTTCAATGGGTGTGATCTTTGAAAGAATACATGTTTCTCCAAATGACTGTGCACTATATTTCAAGGACCATGAATCGCTTAAAAATGACCAAACTACAGTGTGTCTCAATATAATAAATATGAATCAAGTCCTTCAAAAGTTGTATGGTATATTCCAATCATTACAAGGTTTAGGCACCTATATGGAAGTGAGGAGACTACGGGGAAATTTATGTGGCATATAGATACAAGAAATCAAGATTGAAAAATTCATCATCCAATAGACTCTCCTCAGTGGAATAAAATTGATCATGAGTATCCTGAATTTGAAAACGAGCCGAGAAACCTTCATTGGGAACTATTTATAAGTGGAGTGAATCCTACTAGTTTACAAAGTAGCACTCATAATACATGTCCAGTTATATTGATAAATTATAAATTTCCATCATGGTTATGCATGAAGTGAAAATATATTATGTTGTCTCTACTTATATCAGGACCAAAAAAATTAGGTAATGGTGTTGTTTTTTATTTGTCTCCATTGATCAAAGATCTGAAATTAATGTGGGATTTAGGTGTTACATTGTATTATGCTTATAAAAATTAAGATTTCACATTGAGATCCATATTGTATAGGATAATAAATGACTTTCTTGATTATGGACATTTTTCAGGATATAGCATTAAAGGATCTCAAAGGTGTCCTATTTGTGAACGAGGTACACGCTCAGTTAGGTTGAAACATTCCACAAATACTGTGTTTCTAGGACATCATAGATTTCTACCTTGATGACACAAATACTTATCTTGGATGACATCATTCGATGGGAATTCAAAAGAAGGTACAACACCATATCTATTAATAGATGATCAACTATTTGATAAATTAAAGGATATGGCCACCTCTTTTGGTAAACCTTCTTTGAAAAACCTTATAAAAATAGGTTGGAAAAGGTGATCATCTTTTTAAAATTACCTTAATGGAATTTTGTATACATCATACATTTTCATGATGTCATGCATGTAGAAAAAATGTATGTGATAGTTTTATTGGCATGAACTAAATACACCTAAAAAACAAATGATGGAATTAATTTTAGGTTAGACATGATTGGCATGGGGATACGGGAAGATTTGGCACTAGTGAAGGGTGAAAGATGGACTTTTCTTCCTCCAGCTTCTTACACTTTTTCTAGAAAAGAGATATATTAGTTTTGTAGATTCCTGAATGGTGTAAAGGTTCCATAGGGGTACTCATCAAATGTCAATAATATCATGTCAATGACAAATTTAAAGTTAAAGGGGCTAAAATCACATGGTTATCATGTTTTAATGTAAGATCTAATGTCTATAGATTTACATTGCATTTTTCCTAAAAAATCATGTCATACATTAACTAAGATTTATTTCTTTTTTAAACTATATGTAGTAAAGTTATAGACCTGGTGGAATTTCTAACTATGAAAAAAATAAATTTCTATCATATTATATGAATTGTAAATATTCTTCCCACTATCATTCTTTGATAAGATTGTTCACTTGGTTAGAGGGATCCAATTATGTGGTTGTGTGCATTATAGATGTATGTACCCCATTTAATGATATGTGGATATTTTTAAAGGGTTTGTCAAAATTCAAAGTTAGCTAGAAGATTCTATTATAGAGAGAGATATTGTTGAGGAAGCTATTGAATTCTGTATTGGCTACCTATTCAATGTGGAAAGTATTAATCTACAAAAATTTCATCATAGAGGGTGACTTGTGGGTAAAGGAATTTCCTGTAAGGGTTGGTGTCCTGAGAACCAACTGTTTTTTACTTTGATTACATGAATGTTCACTTATTTTATATTTTTCATTGTTCTACATGACTATAATATAATAATGTCCTGTAATATTTTTTTCATTAATAAGGTTATGGCAGATCCCTGCTATGATGAGAACCTTGAAATGCTATAACAATATTCTTAAATAAAGGTTTGTGGTTGGATGACATACTATGATAGGACACATAGTATACAGACCGTCATGTGTGAGTACTCGTAAGAAGATGAGACTCTCTCTCATGGAGTTCGCACTTGGTAATCTCCAAGATGGGAGATTATGAGAACAGACCCGCCAATAGCAATTCTGCATGTCTTGGTGTCATCGGACATTGCTATCTACGAGCGTGTGTAATGGTCCTTATACTGGAAGATTATCATTAACTCATGTCATGACTCACGCACTTATATTTACTAATGAAAACCATCACGCAGATAGTTGGTGGGAAGTAGGGTACATTGGGTGCGTCACGAGTGACATGTTGTTAATGGATAAGTCGAGGAAGGATTTGTCCCTTCCATTTATGGAAGTTGATATCTCGGCCCTTTGATTGAAATAGAACTGTTGCATTAAATTCTATAGCCATTGTGTAAATGACGAGTTTATTTCAGGTAGTCAAAGAATGACGGATCAAGTATATAGGTTTATGACACTTCCATGAAACCTGCTTGATGAGATATTAAGACAAAGGGATTAAATTACACAGTAAGCATTCGTATGTGGTGATACGTCAATGTGGCGTCAACTTCTTTCTCTTGGGTGCCTTGACCCGTTTCTAGATAGTAATCTTGGACTTTAGGCAAGCCTACCTAATGCCAACGAGAAAGAGGCCTAGAGGGTCACACACTAAGTGTATTCAAGTATCTCAAGTAGAATAAAGATTATTCCCATATGTGGTTTAATAATTATTCAAGGAAGTCTAAATTGTTTTAATGATGGAGGAAGAATAAAATAAAACAAGTACACGTTGTGTATTATTAAATGTACACGCCGTGTAGTTTTTATTTTGGAAAGTAAATGAATAAATGAAAACAAGATATACACGCCCTGTACATTGAATGTACACGTCGTGTAGTTTTCAATGAAAAACAAGTACACTCTGTGTATTTATTAATACACACCGTGTAGTTTTTCCAGTCGGGATTTTGAGGAAATATCGTTTTATTAAATGATATTTATTATAATAAGCATGAGTGCATGTCAAGGAATTAATTATTCGATATGGGGGTTTTCAATAAGAGTTAATGAAATAAATGAAACACATAACGCGTTTATTTATTGTCATAACTCTACAACCTCAAACTCGATTATAAATATCCTCACAACCCCAACTCATTTCCAACACAAGAGAATCATTGTGCACAACAATTCTGGAGAATTATTTCAAGGCTGAAAGAACCTCTTCCTCCAAGAACGCTCTCAAGACCGAGAGAAATCCTCTTCCATCAGATCAAGATGATCTAAGGAGGAAAACGCAAGCAAAGGTTTCTCCATGCTAGCACCCGGAGACTCCTTTGGCGACGTCCTGATATACGAGGTACACGTGTGGATCACCACTAGAGGAAGTCTACACTTGGCTTCTGCGACGCAACAACGAATCACATCGAAACGTGATCAAGAACATCAACGAAGAAAGAACACCCAAAAGGTATTTCTTTTAAATTGATTAAATTAATTATAATCAACCTATAATGATCCTACTTTGTGGTTCCAGGACTTTCCTTTTCATTGTCCATTTCTGTGATTCGATCCGTGGAGACTGGCGTTTATCGTTGTATTGATCCCGGATTGATCATTGTTAATGAAAAAAAGCCAAGTGGGCACATCCACCCACGTGCTTCTGCTGCACCCGGAACCTTCAATTGGTATCCAAGGGAGGTTACAACGTTGATTATAGGTATTTAATTTTCGTTGATAATTTACGCATTTATATTTGATTCAATTCAAAATAAATCGTTCTATAAATCTGAATAAACGAGATATGTTCTTCCTCCTTTGTTTCTTGATTCATATCATAGAAATGGCCTTTTAATTTTAATTTTGATTAAAAGAAAAATGAGGATCTCATCCGGAGGAGCCACTCTTTCTGTCTGTACAACACGGGAATACACGGCGTGTAATGAAAACTACATGTCGTGTACTTAGGTTCAACGAACCAGTACTGGTCCGCTAAACCACGTCGTGTGAATTGATTACACCTAAGTATTTAACACCCCGTGTTGACCAGAATTAAACGGCGCATGGGAACCGGAATACATGGCGTGTATGTTGGAGCAACATGCCTTGTAGTCCGATCCGACCCAAGTGAAACCGTGTACAAAGAAGAAGTCTTGTACCACGTACACAAGATTGTCAGGCCGGTTACCGCATAACAAGGAAGTACACACCGTGTATGATTTATCTACACGCCGTGTACTCAAAAATTTCCAAAGTATAGAAAACACGCCAAAACCCCCGGCATGTACTTTGGATAAAGGGTGAAAAGAAATACACGTCGTGTAAATATAAACTACACGCCATGTACTTTCCATAAATGGAATTTCACCAGGTTTCCTCCAAAAGTACAAAGACATGTACAAGGAATATGTATGAGAAGAATATCAAGGAAATTTAGAAAGGAATTTAAGATAAAGAATTGATTAATTATAAGATCATAATTAATTGAATTCAAGTGCGACTTATCTTAAATGAAAGAACGATTAAAAGAATTTGAATTCTAAATATGCGTAAATGTTGTTGCATGTTTTGGATGATCATGAGCTTGACCAAAGACCCCTTTTATGTGTGTATGGTTTCATTTAAATTTGTTTAATTTAAATTCATTGGCCTGTGAGCCTTCTTCCAATAAAATGTAGGGCCTGCGTGCCCATGGTTTCTTTAATGTAAACCCCGTTTAATGGAGGATCTCTCAAGCCATAGGAGATGGTTCGAAATCCGAAGCTGAGGTGAAACCAACCCAAGAAGATACAAAGGTGGACAGGTGGGAGCTGCAAAACATGAATCATCAGGTTCAGGGTGTTTTCCCTAGGTCAGGGTTAGCTTATCAAAACCGCTAGATAAGCTAACCAATAGAAGATCATGATCATGCCATATTATTTTATTTCTATCTGATTGCATGGTTTATTTATTATATATGTTTTGTCGCGATCACATAAATAAAATGAACAAGCATGCAAAGATGGAATAAAATAAAAACTGGACTATGTGTAAACATTATCAGAACATGGTTAATCACTTAAGAAAGCATCACTTAATATTAACAAGCATGTGATAATGCAAAACTATGCATAAAGAATAAAATCCCTCAAATACCATATTAAGTCAGACCAAGCCTTCCATTACTTGATTAAGGGAAAGACTCAATAAAACTATGTGTTTGACCAACCCTTGTTGGGACACTTACTTTTATAAAGGAATCCCTTATGAAAGGTTTCTGGTTGACTTAACCATATTACATCAAGAGGAGTATCCCTTGCTAGACTTGATGTAATATTGGAGGCAATAGTTGAGGATATCCAAGTCAGGATTTCAAGATTGGGGAGTCCACTCAACAGATCAAGGAACTGTAAGCTCACAGTTGGAAAAGACTTGCCTACCTAAATAAATTCAAATAGCTTGACCAACCCTTGTTGGGGTTATGCGAAGGGAATATGGATCCTTTCCACTAGAATGTCAAAGCAACTGGACATTCTGATTTCAATGGTTAGGTCCATTGGGACTTGATAAAATAGTGGGAGAATTAATAAATTCATTTATTATTTTTTCATAAAATGTAATCAAGAAAGTACTGATAAATCTGCTCTTTTAATTTGTAGAATCTATATGACAAACTCGTCAACCACCTTTTCTCTGCAATCAATTCTGGAAAAAGAAAACATCCTCACCGGCAATAACTTTCAAAAATGTTTTAGGTGCCTTCAGGTTATCCTACACCATGAACGAAAGTTTTACTTGCTGGAGTCCTCACTTCCTGATCCGCCTGCCCAAGGGGCGAGTTATGAAGATTTCCTGGTCTATGATCAACATTTGAGCGATGCACTCGATGTTTAGTGTTTGATGTTGTCATCAATGTCTAGTGAGCTCATGAAGTCTCATGAAGACATGGATGCCTACAGCATGCTCGAGCACCTCCGTGGTCTATACCAGGAGAGATCAAGATAGGAAAGATTTTGAGATCTCCAAGGTTCTATTTCAGAGCAAGCATGGAGAGGGTGCCCCAGCCGGGCCTCATCTAGTCAAGCTCATTGGCTACATTGAGAGTTTGGAGGTTCTAGGGTTTAAACTCCCTAAAGAACTGGGTACCGATCTCATTCTTTCATCACTCCCCTAGAGCTTCTCAAACTTTGTTGTGAACTTCAACATAAACAACATTGAGAAGTCTTTGTCTGGTCTTCTTATCCTTATTCTCCAAGTGGATAATGACATGAAGTGTGAAAAACCTTCTGTCCTTATAGTGAATAAAAGGAAAGTGAAGGTGAATATCTTTACGCCCAAAGCTTCTTCAAGGCCTTCCAAGAAAAGGAAGATCAAAGGGGAGGCAAAGGAACTGGATGCTGTTTGTTTCGCATGTGGAAAGAAGGGCCACTAGAAGAAAAACTGTACCTAGCCAAGGAAGTAAGGAGAAGCTTCAGGTGAGTTTGTTATTGAATGAAATCTATCTGTTTCTACTAATTGGGTATTAGATACTGCTTGTGGTTCTCACATCTGTATCCAAATACAGGAACCAAGTAGATTCAGAAATATTGACCGAGGTGAGGTGGATCTATGAGCATCCAACGGAGCCAGACTCGATGTTGTAGCTATCGAAGACTACCATCTCACATTGCCTACTGTGATGGCCTTGGTTTTGAAAGGATGTTATGATGTACCCTCTGTAACCAAAAACATTATTTCAGTATCCAGATTAGATACTGATGGATTCATCTTTAAGTTTGGAAGTGGATGTTGCTACTTTTATAAAGATAGCATTTGTTTTGGTAGGGCACATTTATATAACGGCTTTTATGTGTTAGACTACACAAACCAATTAATGGAAATCAATGATAAAGTTAATTCACATGACTCATACCACACCCAACTTTGGAATCACCAGCTAGGTCATGTCAATGAGAAACGTTTGACAAAATTACATCAAGATGGGTATTTAGATTCTTTCGAACTAAAACCACTTGGTGTATGTCATGCGTGTCTACAAGGAAAACTGACCAAAGCCCCATTTAGTGGGAAAGGTGAAAGGGCTAAAGAGATTCTATAATTAGTTCACACAGATGTTTGTGGACCATTTCCAGTTGAAGCAAGGGGTGGGTTCTCATACTTCATAACTTTTACTGATGATTTTAGTAGATATGGATATATCTACTTAATGAGGTATAATTCAGATTCTTTTGATCGGTTCAAAGAATACAAGAATGAAGTTGAGAACCAGCTTGGTAAGAAGATTAAGAAACTCTGCTCAGACAGAGGAGGAGAATATCTTAATCAGGACTTCATTGATTTTTTATGGTAGTTTGGGATTTTATCTCAACTCACTCCTCCATACACGCCCTAGTGGAATGGTATAAGTGAAAGGAGGAACCGCACCCTGTTGGACATTGTGAGATCAATGATGAGTCATGCGAGTCTTCCATTATCCTTTTGGGGATATTCATTACAAACAGTAGCACACATACTAAACCAAGTACCAACTAAATCGATAAATGGTATTCCATACGAGTTATGGAGTAGACCCAAAGCCATGTTATCGAATTTACATGTGTGGGGTAGCGAAGCATTTTTTAAGGCCTCTTCGGGTAACAAACTTGCACCCCGAGGCACAAAGTGTATCTTTATAGGATATCCCAAGGAAACAAGGGGATATTACCTATACAACCCCTCATATAAAAAGATTACAGTTCCTTGAGAGGGAGCACATCTCCAAAAGAGATAGTGGGAGCGAGATAGACTTCGATGAAATCGAGGCTCAAGATACATAGGAGTTGGTACAAGAACAAATTCCACAAATCCCCGTGGAAGAACAATCTGTTCCACAGACACAAAAACTGTATAGGAGCACAAGAGATGTGAGAGAACCAGAATGATATGGTTTTCTTATCACCGAGGATGGTGACTCATTATTGGTTGAAAATGATGATCCTCTTACCTACAAGGAAGCAGTTGAAGGCACAGACGTTGCCAAGTGGCAAGAAGCCATGAATTCTGAAATGGATTCCATGTACCAAAACCAAGTCTGGATTTTGGTATATCCTCCAGTTGATGTAAAGCCTATTGTTAATAAATGGGTATTCAAGAAGAAACTGGACATGGAGGGGCAAGTCATCACCTATAAGGCATGACTGGTTGCAAAAGGTTTTAGACAGCGTCAAGGAATTGACTATGATGAAACCTTTTCACCGGTTGCGATGATGAAATCCATTAGAATCCTATTGTCCATTGCCGCTCACCATGACTATGAAATTTGGAAAATGGATGTCAAAACAGCATTCCTTAATGGGAACCTCCAGGAAAATGTCTACATGACACAACCTGAAGGGTTTGTGACTCCAAAGGATGCCAACAAGGTATGCAAGTTGCAAAAATCCATTTATGGATTAAAGCAAGCATCAAGGTCATGGAATATTCATTTTGATGAAGCTGTAACAGAATTTGGCTTTGTTAAGAACGAATGTGAGTCTTGTGTCTACAAAAGGTTTAGTGGAAGTGCAGTCGTTTTCCTAATTTTATATGTTGATGACATATTAATAATTAGAAACTAAGTACTTATCTTATAGTCAGTTAAGGCATGGTTGCATAAATGATTCTCCATGAAAGACTTGGGCGAGGCAGCATATATTCTGAGAATCAAGATCCATCGTGATAGATCCAAGATAATGTTGGGCCGGAGTCAAAGTACATACATTGACAAGATACTAAATAGGTTTAGTATGGAACATTCCAATAGGGGATTGTTGTCAGTGTCACATGGCATTCATCTTTCCAAGAAAATTTGTCCTCAGACACATGAGGAAATAAAGATAATGGCAAGGATCCCTTACGCATCTGCGATTGGTTCATTCATGTATCTTATGCTATGTACGAGGCTAGATGTTGCTTACACATTAAGTGTGGTAGGCAGATATCAAGCTGATCCAAGAGACCGCCATTGGATGGCAGTCAAGGCTATCCTTAAGTATCTGAGGCGTACTAAGGATATGTTCCTGGTTTATGGAGCAGATGAGGAACTAGTCATCAGAGGACATGTAGATGCTAGTTTCCAGACTGATCAAGATGACATGAAGTCATAGACTGGATACATCTTCAATTTGAATGGAGGTACAGTGAGCTATAAGAGCTCAAAGAAAAGTGTGGTGGCAGATTCTACAGCGGAGTCCGAGTATATCGTAGCTTCTGAGGCAACTAAAGAAGCAGTATGGATGCGAAGCTTCATCCAAGTGCTGGATGTAGTATCGAGCAGTAAAGATCCTATCACACTCTATTGTGATAATACTACAGCGGTGGCACTTGCAAAAGAGACAAGGTAACATCAGCGGACAAAGCACATGCTTCAGAAGTATCATCTCTTTAGGGATTTTTGTCAAAGAGGTGAAGTTGCAGTGAGCAAGATTTCCACAGAAGACAACGTGGCGGACCCCTTGACTAAAGTCTTGACTCAGCAGAAACATGATCATCATGTGAGGTCTAGTGGACTAAAAGTTGTAGGCAGTTGGCTCTAGTCCAAGTGGGAGTTTGTAAGGGTTGGTGTCCTGAGAACCAACTATTTTTTACTTTGATTACATGAATGTTCACTTATTATATATTGTTCATTGTTCTGCATGACTATAATTTAATAATGTCCTGGAATATTTGTTGTATTAATAAGGTCATGGAATATCACCACTATGATGATAACCTTGAAATGCTATAACAATATTCTTAAATAAAGTGTTGCGGTTGGATGACATACTATGATAGGACACATAGTATACAGACCGTCATGTGCGAGTACTCGTAAGAAGATGAGACTCTCTCTCATAGACTTCGCACTTGGTAATCTCCAAGATGGGAGATTATGAGAACAGACCCACCAATAGCAATTTTGCATGTCTTGGTGTCATCAGACATTGCTATCTACAAGCGTGTGTAATGGTCCTTAGACTGGAAGATTATCATTAACTCATTTCATGACTCGCGCACTTAGATTTACTGACGAAAACCATCACGCAGACAGTTGGCGGGAAGTAGGGTACGTTGGGTGCGTCCCGAGTGACATGTTGTTAATGGATAAGTCGAGGAAGGATTTGTCTCTTCCATTTATAGAAGTTGATATCTCGGCCCTTTGATTGAAATAGAATTGTCGCATTAAATTCCATGGCCATGGTGTAAACGACGAGTTTATTTCAGGTAGTCAAAGAACGACAGATCAAGCATATAGGTTTATGACACTACCATGAAACCTTCTTGATGAGATATTGAGACAAAGGGATTAAATTACACAGTAAGAATTCGTATGTAGTGATGCGTCAATGCGTCTTCAACTTCTTTCTCTTGGGTGCCTTGACCCGTTGCTAGACAGTAATCTTGGACTTTAGGCAAGTCCGCCTAATGCCAACAAGAAAGAGGCCTAGAGGGTCACACACTAAGTGTATTCAAGTTTCTCAAGTAGAATAAAGATTATTCCCATACGTGGTTTAATAATTATTCAAAGAAGCCTAAATTGTTTTAATGATGGAGGAAGAATAAAATAAAACAAGTACATGTCGTGTAATCAATGATTACACGCTGTGTAGTTTTATTTTGAAAACAAGTACACGCCATGTATTATTAAATGTACACGCTGTGTAGTTTTCATTTTGGAAAGGAAATGAATAAATGAAAACAAGATATGCATTTTGTGTACATTGAATGTACACGCCGTGTAGTTTTCAATGAAAAACAAGTACACTCCGTGTATTTATTAATACACGCCGTGTAGTTTTTCCAGTCAAGATTTTGAGGAAATATCGTTTTATTAAATGATATTTATTATAATCAGCATGAGCGCATGTCAAGGAATTAATTATTCGACATGGGGGTTATCAATAAGAGTTAATGAAATAAATGAAACGCGTAATGCGTTTATTTATTGTCATAACTCTACAACCTCAAACTCGATTATAAATATTCTCATAACACCAACTCATTTCCAACACAAGAGAATCATTGTGCACAACAATTCTGGAGAATTATTTCAAGGCCGAAAGAACCTCTTCCTTCAAGAATGCTCTCGAGACCGAGAGATATTCTCTTCCATCAGATCAAGACGATCTAAGGTAGACAATGAAAGCAAAGGTTTCTCCACGCTAGCACCTGGAGACTCCTTTGGCGACGTCCTGAGATACGAGGTACACGTGTGGATCACCACTAGAGGAAGTCTACACTTGGCTTCTGCGACGCAACGACGAATCACATCGGAACGTGATCAAGAACATCAACGAAGAAAGAACACCCAAAATGTATTTCTTTTCAATTGATTAAATTAATTATAATCAACCTATAACGATCCTACTTTGTGGTTCCGGGAATTTCCTTTTCATTGTCCATTTCTGTGATTCGATCCGTGGATACTGGCATTTCTCATCGTATTGATCCCGGATTGATCATTGTTAATGACAAAAAGCCAAGTGGGCACATCCACCCACGCGCTTCCCCTGCGCCCGGAACCTTCATTTCCAAAATAATTGTTTTCTCAATTACCATTACAAGGTAGGAGTAGGATCAACTTTACATTTTAAATGAAAATTTAGAGGTTTCACTATATGTTGAAACCCATAAATTAAATCTTAGGTATTTGAATTCATTAAGGGATAAAATATGGATATCAAATACACATAATCAATAGCTTATATGATGTTTTTGAGACCATATTTTTAAGGATTCAATTGCAAATCCAAATTCAATTTTAGAATGACTTTGATGGCTATCCAAAGGGCCAAGTGTGCGTGTATAATCTTATAATGGTTATGTAATTAATGGTTATATGTTCTATACAAAGGAATGTGATGAATACAATACTGTGAAAAATTATGGAGTTACTCTTATGGTTGAAGCGGTGCATGTATCTGTTGCCAAGGACAAAAATCTAATTTACGTGAATATTTCATACTTTGGCATCATTGAACAAATATGGGAGTTGGATTATATAACATTCTAAGTGATGATTTTTTTATGCAAATTCTTTGATAATAGGATTGTAGCTAAAATTGATGAATTGGGATTCAATAAAGTGAATTTTAGTAAGGGTATAAGGAAAAACTATTTATAATGGAAACACAAGTAGTACAAGTATTTTATGTCATAGATCCTGTAAATGAAAAGTATTCAATTATTCTATTATCGACCAAAACCACTACAGGTTCAAATATCAATTCAACTAAGGATGATATGTCACAATCATTTCATAGGGGTCCCAATGTAGATGGGGTCTTGTATGTCAAATGAGACCACAATGATGGGATTTGGATACTCAATAGCTGGGTCAAATCACTTAAACCTTTAAAGAAAAAAGGAGTTCAATAATCAGGTTATATTTTTTGTAATATACATTATGTTACTTTATAGTATTATTTGTTCACTACTGCAATTACGTAATCTAAAATAAATTTTCAATCACTTCTATAGATAATGGATTCTCCATATGTTGATGCTCCCAATCCTAAGGAACAATAGGTTTCTCAACATGTTGATGTTCCCAATGCAGAGGAACTACGGGTTTCTCCCATGTTAATGCTACCAATTATAAGGAACGACATATTAATGATGTTGAAAATAAGGAAATGGTATAAGCTGAACAACCTATGTCCCAAAAAATAGGATTTTCATAGTGTGATGATGTTAATAAAAATTATTAAGGTGGGAATCAGAGGCATCAAATTCAAGGTTGGATGGGATGCATAAGGTCTATCTGTTAACCCCAACAAGTCCATTTTCATTACTTACATTGGGGTCACTACTAGAAATGCACGTTCTGATTGATGTAGATACATGGTACAATGTTGTTCTCGTGATTAAGGCATTAATTTAGGAAGATATTATGGTAACGTTATAATTCACTTTCTCTATTTTACTAAAAAATAAAATAATAGAAAGTTGATTTACTCTTCATTATCCCTTTTAGAGTGCATTTATATTAGATTCCTATCAAATGAAATTTGTATTAATAGTCTTTAGAAAGGCTCATAGAGCCTTTCAGACAATTCTTATAAAGCATCATCTTAGGGATGCTGAAGGGAAAGTAAACCTGCACCCACCACAGATATATACACACATGATAAACCAAGAAACATGGAATGATTTTATTGGTCGTTGTGAGGAGGCATCATTTTAGGTATATTGTGATTGGTAATAATTTACTTGATAATACAAGTATTAATCCCTTTTATTAAGAATTATAAAAAAATCACCAAGGAAAAATTGGCATGAACTAATATTTAAGCCCATATTTTACTTTGAGGATTTAATAAAATGAATATCAGTATTAAGGAGTTCATTCAGAGTTGGGATATGATGGATTCTTTATTTGATGAGTTTTTATATGAGGATCCTAAGTGGGATAAGTTATCTATCACCAGGAGTCTTCATAAGATGCAAGATTCTAACATCTTAATATTATATTGGGAGGGAAATGCAATTTCTATTTGGGTTAATCTTGTACATGGTCGGTTTATCAATTTCCCTTAAAGTGGTTTTATTCAAAATGAATAAAATTTAATTTGTAGCGTTATTAAGAATTGTTAATTTATTAAATATAAACTGAGTGCTTGAAATAAGCATCATGCATAAAAATCAACATACCTCTACCATAAAGGGAGGATGGGGTACGATTCACTTGAAAGAAAATGGTATGTATTTTAAATATATAATAATACTTTTATGTGGCATGAAACAACAACATAATTATGTTCCTTTGTTTATATGTATATTAATGAATCAAAGTACAAATCTACTTTTATCCCACATCATGTGCTATGGAAAGAGGCTCGTGTAAATAAAGACGGAATACCGGTAGATGAAAACACGTTAAAGTATAGGAATAATGTGTAAATATGGCATAATAAAAATTTGTTCTACTTTAAATTGGTATTATATGTAAATGAATACTTATTTTCCTATATTTTTTATCTTTTTTAGACATAATAATCATCATCGATTATACCCAATGAATGACTACTTTTAGTGTCCTTAAAGTGGCTTGAATAATGTGGTCACGTCGAAGGTATGGTTTTCGGAGTGACGCCTTGAACATATTTTGAGAAAAGAAATGCATAATGGGATAAAGATAAGAAAATGGAGGAGATGAAAACATGAATAAATTATCTAGAATAAAAACTTAATTAGAAGTCTGAGTTGTTAAAAAATTATGGTAAGGTATCAAAGAGAAAAAACAACATAATAAAAACCACTACATGAAGATCCAACACCCCCCCCCCCACACACACACACACACACATCTTTGAGGTTAGTCATTCCCCTCAAATTTCTAGCTTATCATTGGTAATTGATTTTATCGTAATTGTTTTTGTGAAATGTGAATCAGATATTAATACCTTTCATGTACTAATATTTTACAGGGTGAAATTGATTGTGATTTATATCTATCAGCACCCACTCATCACCTTATTGTAAGGGGTACAATATACAATATCCAAAGTGATATTCTGCACACACAAAACAACTTCAAAAAGGTCATGTGAGACTGAGGAATCACATAGATCATGATCTGAGTTCCAAACTACCTATTCCCCTTGATGATCTGGATGTTCACATGATCAAACTTGTTGTTGGAACTTTTATAGCATGCTCATTTGAACATTTAAAATACATGCCAACAAGGAGGTATGTACTTTCTAATTTATTTTTTATGAAAAAAATTCAATAATTAATGAAAAAAAAGATTGAACCAAGGAATGTTATTACAGATAGAGAAAGGGATGGAAAAATATAAGGTCAAATCAAAAAAATATAAAGGATCAACCAATCAAATGAAAAGGCCTTCAAAAGTACCTTTACCTCACCAGTTTAACTTCTGCATTTACCAATATTACAAGTTCATTTGGATAAAATGTTCAAAGTTGGTGATACAACCATCATTGATTTTAAAGAACAAATGTAGAAAGAGTCCATTATAGACTTGGTTTTTCTTGAAAATTTAAATGAAATCATCAAGCATGGATGGCTAGAAGTATTAGTAGTAAATGTATACATGAGGTGTGTTTTCATAATCTATTTTTCCAATAGATGATCTACTATATTGATTACAGTTAAATAATATTCATATTTTTTTATAGGTGCATATATCAGTACTATTTTAAGGGAAAATCCTATAAACAAAAATTTGGACTCATTAGTCCTCACATCACTACTACACAAAAAAGGTCATTGGATGAAGAGGAATATTTAAAAATTGTGAACCAACTGGACACAATTTTTTTAAAGAAACTTACAGACGATAGACTGTTCTTAATACCCATGATGTAGGGGTAAAACTCTATATTCTAATCATATCAAATATATTTTGATTTCTTTATTACTTATTCTCTTTTTTCACGTACTCAAAACTGAGAAAATGTGATCATCTTGTCTTTATACTTTAAGAAAATGATCCATAAGTAATTTATGACTTATATAAATCAACTGCATGTCAATCTGACAAACGGTGTGGCTGGTATGACTCAAAGTGTGTGTTTTTATTTAAAATTGACATTTTAGTTTAAAAGATGTGTGCATACACAAAATAGAGAAATCACATTAAAATTATTTTGATACTTTAGAACAATGATCTATAAGTAATTTTTGGCATGTAAGAATCAGTCGCACCTTAATCTGATACACGGTATGACTGGTATGACTCAAAATGTGTTTTATCAGTTTAAAAATAACATTTTAGTTACAACATGTGTTACTCACTAAAAACTAACCAAATACACTTGTATGGTCATGATACTTTAGGAAAATGATACATAATTCATTTGTAATGTGTAGGAATCAGTCACACATCAATCCAACACACGGTGTGATCGGTACAACTCAAAGTGCATGTTTTCAATTTAAAAATGACATTTTAGTTACAAACATGTATCACTCACTAAAAACTGAGACATTGCACTCGTATTGCCTTTATACTTGTGAAAAATGGTCCAAAAGTCATTTGTGACATGTAGGAATCACTCGCATGTCAGTTTGACACATTGTGTGACCCGTATGATTCAAAGTGCGTGTTTTCAGTTTAAAAATGACATTTTAGTTAAAAACGAGTGTCACTCACTGAAAACTGATCAAACACACTTGGATTGTCTTGATGATTTGGGAAAATGATTCATAAGTCATTTTTAACATGTAAGAATCAATCACAAGTCAATATGACATACAGTGTGTCTGATATGACTCAAAGTGCATATTTTTATTTAAAATTGACATTTTAGTTCAAAACAAGTGTCACATACTCAAAACTGAACAAATGCACTCATATTTTCTTGATAATTTTGAATAGTGATCCATAATTCATTTCTGACATGTTGGAATTAATTGCATATCAATCCAACACATGGTGCGGCCGGTATGACTCAAATTGTGTGTTTTTATTTAAAATTTGCATTTTAGTTCAAAAGACATGTGACATACTCAACACATTCAGATTGTTTTAATGATTTGAGACAACGATCCATAAGTCATTTATGACATGTAAGAATCAGTCGCACCTCAATCTGATACATGATGTGACTTGTATGACTCGAAATGTGTGTTTTTAGTTTAAAAATGACATTTAAGTTAAAAACATGTGTCACTCACTGAAAATTGAGCAAACACACTCATATGGTCTTGATGTTTAAGAAAATGATCCCTCGGACATTTGTAACATGTAGAAATCAGTCGCATATCAATCTGACACACGGTGTGACCAATATGTCTCGAATTGCGTGTTTTCAGTTTGAAAATGACATTTTAGTTAAAAACATGTATCACTTACTAAAAAATGAGCAAACACGCTCGGATTGTCTTGATACTTTTCAATAATGATCCACATGTCATTTGTGACATATATGAATCAATCACATGTCAATCTGAGACACCGTGTGACCGTTATGACTCAAAGTGTGCGTTTTCTGTTTAAAAATGACATCTTGGTTAAAAATGGGTGTCACTCACTGAAAACTAATCAAACATGATTGGATGGTCTTGATACTTTAAGATAACGATCCATAAGTCATTTTTTGACATGTAAGAATCAACCGCACATCAATCTGACACACGGCGTGGCCAGTGTGACTCAAAGTGCATGTTTTTATTTAAAATTGACATTTTAGTTCAAAACAAATATCACGCACTCAAAACCAAGCAAATGTGTTTGGATTGTCTTGATACTTTATGATAATAATTCACAAGCCATTTTGTGGCATGTATGAATCAATAGCATGTAAATTCGGCGCATGATGTGACTGATATTACTGGCACATGAGCCTCAACCCGGTTGGCGAGGACTCTTAAGTGCATCTAGGCGACCTGGGATCAAATCCAGGCGGAGGCATAATTTTCGGGGGGGGGTACTGTAGCAGACTGTAGCAGGTACTATAGCAGGTACTGTAGCGGGAACTGTGCAGTATTGTAGCAGGTACTGTAGTGGGAACTGTAGCAGGCACTGTTTGGCACTGAATTTGCCCCTGTTTGGGCCTTCGGGCCACCAATTTGGTCCCTGAGTCTTTTAAGGCTTTCGGACCACCCAAGCCTTCGGGCCACCTCAAGGCCTTCGGGCTACCTTAAGTGCAGATTCAAACCGGACAACCTACAAGAAACAAGCTCTATAAGAGGATGAGCAAGGAGATTTCACCACAGCAAAAGATACACATATTGTAAGAATGAGAGGGTATGACACCTGCCATCAGGACAAGCCTGTGCATGCACGGGATGGCCTAGTCGAACAACCATGCGAAGGTGGAGAGCTGATTTCACGATGAAGATGTTGGGGAGGAGCAGTTCCAAGTAGTTGGTATGAGTTGTGTGTAATGTTTGAAGTCTATGGGCAATGAATTCCTCTAAGGCCTACGGGCCATGTAATACTTATGTCTACGGGCCTTGTAAGGGTTCTACCTCACCCCTTGAAAGGTGAATTATCACAAATCAATGAAAAATGAAGGCCTTTGGGCCATTGGATGGATGTGACTGATATTACTCAAATTGTGTTTTTTATTTAAAATCGACATTTTAGTTCAAAATATGTGTGACATACTCAAAATCGAGCAAACATATTTTGATTGTTTTGATATGTTAAGACAACGATAAATAAATTATTTATGTCGTGTAGGAATCAGTTGCACTACAATTTGATACATGTTGTGACCTATATGAATCGAAATGTGTGTTTTCAGTGTAAAAATGATATTTTAGTTAAAAACATATCATTCGTTGAAAACCAATTAAACACGTTTGGATTGTATTGGTATTTTAAGAAAATGATCTATAAGTCATTTGTGACATGTGAGAGTCAACTGCATGTCAATCTAACATGGTGTGATTGATATCACTCAAAGTGTGTGTTTTCAGTTAAAAAATTGACATTTAAGTTAAAAATGTGTGTCACCCACTGAAAACAAATCAAACTTTGATTGTCTTAATATTTTAGAACAAAGATCTATTAATCATTTGTGATGTGTATGAATCAGCCGCACGTCAATACGACACATGGTGTTGTTGGTATTACTCAAAGTGCATGTTTTTTTTTAATTTACATTTCAATTCAAAACATGTGTCACATACTTAAAATCAAACAAATGCGCTTATATTGTTTTGATAATTTAAGACAATGATCTATAAATCATTTGTAACATGCAGGAATCAACCACGCATTAATTAGGCACACAGTGTGCCCGGTATAACTCGAAGTGTATGTTTTCAGTTTTAAAATGGCATTTTATTAATACATTGTTTCATATTTATGTTTAATTTATTTAATTATAGTATTAAAAATGACATTTTTTTGTGGTGTGTTGTAGTTTATGCAATTTGGATTTTATGAGCATTTAAAATAGCGATGATAAAATTTCTTATTTGTGAGTGCTATAAAAGCGATGATAAAGGATTCCTTTTATTTACGTTTTTATCAGTGCTATTTTTAGCGTTGATAAAATTCATTGAATTTTAAAGACTTACAACATCAACATTTTTTTAGCGTTGATGAAGACTACTTCTATCGTTGTTAAAGCCTAGTGAAGCTTGTATCTACAGTAGTGAAAAAAAAACACAATTCGGGCCATCTGATTGTAATGTAATTTCGAGCCATTGGGTTAGAGTAACCTCTAAACCCTATTAAAAAGTAGGATTTATTTCCTTAATAAAAATGTGATGTTGCCCGCCACGTGTTTAATAAAAGAAAATTAACAAAAAAAATTGAAACACACGTTTTTTAATTTGTATTGGTAATAATGACAAAAAAAAGACCATTATGAAATTAATTGTAATCAAAGAATAATGTAATATAGAAAAGTATTTAAAAGCACAAATCATAACATCCAATCCACACAAAGTCAATTTTTCAAAAAAAAAAAACACAACACATGTTTTATGATGAATAAAATATGATTAGCTACCGAAATTTGATTAATGATAATTATAGAATGAGTTTTGTTTTGTTTTTATATAAGTTATATGGTTTTAATTATCTAGAAAATGAAATTAAAAATTGAAAAAATAAAATAAAATACGCAGACGTTTTTTATTTAAAAGATCAAAATATATAATACGGACCAAAAAGTAAACTATCGAGAAGATTTGAATTTATCGATAAAATTTTAAAATATAATTAGGACCTAAGGTCTAATTTAATTTCGTAATTGAAGTCGCCCCCGGCATGCCGCCGTTTCTGAAGTTCGGCGCGGAATCAACCAATGATAAATTCCGAGAAGCCTCAAGTTAATACATTAACAAAAACAAAAAATAAAAGTCAAATCCCAGGACTCGCCACGCGCGATTTGTCCGGAGCGTGACTTCGCAGGTCCCCCCGCGTCGCACGGAACCCATCACCAGGGACCAGGCACCCCAAACGCGGCGGCGATCGTTGAACAGTCGCCACCGCCGTTCCCGGGGCGCGTCAGCCTACGTCAGCCGTGCCGCCCTTCACAGACACGTGTCGCGCATCAACGGTGGGTCCATGGGTTAGGTCGACCGGATGGGCTCCACGTCCGAAGAAGCGCGTTCTTTGACCGGCCGGGTTGCGTCGAGCGCGGAGCTTCTTCCCCGGCGAACGCTCATAAAAGGGGCAGAACGAACCACCGAACGAACCAGAAGCGCCGAGGAAGAAGAGATAGAGACAGAGAAGGGGCGACCTGAGATTTCAGAAGAACACTAAGTAGAAAAATGGCGACGAGCTTCGGGATGTGGAAGGTTGCAGCGGCGACGGCCGCCGTCGTGATGGTGGCGATGCTTCCGGCGGCGACCGCCAGGAACATCACCGTAGGCGGCAACAGGGGTTGGGTGGTACCATTTAATTACAGTGAATGGATCAGTAATGAAACAGTCTCCGTGGGTGATGTTCTCGGTAATCATGATTATCAATTTCAAACTTAATCGTGTCTTCTTCTTCTTCTTCTTCTTCTTCTTCTACGTACTCATCGTCCTCCTCTTCTTCTGCTTTCAGTGTTCAATTTCGATGCACAGCGACACGACGTGCTCAATGTATCGAAAACAGAGTACGACAACTGCACGTTTCCCGCCAATTCCAGACCCCTGCAGGGGTCTCCGGTGAGGTTCGCGCTCAACGACACCTCCACCCACCACTTCATCTGCACCTTTACCGGCCACTGTGCAGCCGGCCAGAAGCTCGCCGTCGCCGCCGGAAGCGGCACCTCCCCACCCCCAGCCGGCGCCCCTTCCCCCGGAAACCCACCCGCCACCCCGCCATCCGGTTCCGCCACCCCGCCCGCCACCGTCCCCGGCTCGTCTCCGTCTTCCGGCGGTGGCGCCGGCGCGTCTCCCCCAACCGCCGCTGCCGCTCCTCCCCCCTCTGAAGATAGCGCTGCGCCGTCTCTTACAGGTGCCGCCGGCTTATCCGCGGCCCTTGTGGCGGTCGCCGCCGTAGCTTTGTTGTTCTAGTTATAGATTTCCGGTTGATTTTTGGGGTAGTGATTTGTGTCATTCATTTCAGTTTTGGGAGATTTGATGTGTTGTGTTACATAATGGAAATAAAAGGTCGCCTTGATCGTTTTTATCAGTTTTCTTTCTTTCACCATTTGTATGATAAATAATTTTGAACAATACTCAGAAAAATAACTAAAAAATATCACCATTAAATCTACATAATATTAAATAGTCCACCCTTATTTGATTTCCAATATATACTAATCTCAAATCATTTTCTTAATATACCGTGTCGTATTCTCGTACATATCACAAGTAATATAATGATGATTTTCATATGATTTCAAGTCATTCAAATCTGGTTTACTCATATTTTGACCATTACATGTTTTAGTATTTTTAAAACATTAATACTGCATTTCCAATCATCCCAACCAAACGACAAGTTCAGTTCTAACATTTCACAAATCATTGATTTCATAGTTCATGACAATTGAAGGTCATTTGATTGGTATTGACCTCATGACGCACATTTCTAATGGTCATCAAACCGTTAAAAAAATACTTATCCAGGAACTTCACAAGTCAATTGTCTACTCGTACACATCATAAATAATATAAAAATTATTTCCTATGACTTCACATCATTCAATGGTGGTTTTAACACCATAACACACATTTTTAAAAGTCACCAAACCATTAAAAACTGCTTATTCAGTCAGTTTGAGCACGCCGCGCGTCTGATTGACATGTTCTCTTCTCATACAAGTAACAAATAGTACAAACCCATTTGTTGTTTGATTTCACATTGTATGGAGTTCGTTTACTTTGGTTTAGACCATCACACACACATTTTTGTGTTTTCAAAACATTAAAAACGCGTTTACAATCACCTCAATCAAACGACACATCTGATTGGTATGATGTCTACTACAACAATTCACAAATCACTATATGATTGTTTTCGTTTGATTCCACACCAATCAAATGCCGTTTTTTGGTTTTGACCTCATGACACATGTATTTAAAGACCATCAAACTATTAAAAACATCTTATTTGATCTATTCAAGCACCCCACACATTCAATTGACGTGTCATTTACTCATACGCGTCGCAAATAATTCAAATATGGTTGTCCAATGATTCCATATCTTTATGGTGTCGTTTGTTGTGGTTTTGATCTTCACATGCACATTTTAATACTTTTAAAATTCTAAAAGTGCGTTTTTGGTCATCCCGAGCAAACAAAACATCCAATTGACGTTCCGTCTTAGTCCAACATTTCAAAAATCACTCTAAAATTGTTTTAGTATGATTTCATGAAAATTAGAGATCATTTTTTTTTGTTTTGACCTCATTGTACATGTTTTTAAAGGCCAAAAAACAGTTAAAATTGCTTATTCAGTCCGTCTGACCACATCGCACGTCCAATTGATGTGACATCCACTCGTACACATTGTAAATAATATAAAAACAAATTTTCTATGATTCCATGTCATTCAGATATCATTTGTTATGATTTTGACTGTTACACGCACACGTCTGTGTTTTTAAAACACTAAAACAACGTTTCCGGTTATCTCGAGCAAATGACATGTGTGATTGAAGTGTTTTCTACTCTGATATTTTTTTAAATCATTTTACGATTGTTGTCATATGATCTCATGACCATCAAAGGTCGTTTTCTTGATTTGGACTCCCTAAAATATGTTTTTACAGGTCACCAAACCATTAAAAACTGTTTTTTTGGTCCTTCCGAGCACACCGCACATCCGAATGATATGTTGTCCGCGCGTACACATAAAAAATAACACAAAGAAGATTTTCCTATGATTTCATATCAATCATATATTGTTTTCTATGGTTTTGACCACCACACAATTGTTTTAGTGTTTTTAAAACAATAAAAGTGCGTTTTCGACCATCCCGAGCAAACAATACATCCAATTAACGTTTCATCAACTCAAACATTTCACAAATCACTTTATGACTGTTGTTGTGTGATTTCACAACATTCGGAGGCTGTTTTCTTAGTTTTGATCCCATGATGCACATTTTTAAAGGTCACCAAACCGTTAAAAACTGCTTATTCGGTTCGTTCAAGCACACCACATGTCTAATTGACGCGACGTCTATTCATACACATTCCAAATAATAAAAAGATGATTTCCTACTACTTCATATCATTCAGAGGCCGCTTTCTATGAATTTGATCGTTACACACATGTTTTAGTGTTTTCAAAACATTAAAATTGTGCTTTTAGTCATATAGAGCAAACAATATGTCTGATTGATGTGCAATATGATCCAAAATTTTAAAAATCACTCTATAGTTGTTTTTATACGATTTCATGACAATCAGAGGTCATTTGCTTAGTTTTGACTTTATAATGCATCTTTTTAAAAACCGTCAAACTGTTAAAAACCCTTTATTTGGTCCGTTTGAGCACACCACATGTCCGATTGATGTGAAATCTTCTCGTACACGTCAAAAATAATACAAAAACAAATTTTCTATGATTTCACATCATTTGAAGGTCGTTTGTTCTAGTTTTGACTGTTACACGTACATTTTAGTGTTTTGAAAACACTAAAAGTGTGTTTTTGGTCATCCCAAGAAAACGACACATCTGATTGACGTTCTTCCCGCTTCAACATTTAAAAAATATCTTTATGGATGTTTTCATATAATTTCACTTCATTCGAAGGTCGTTTTCTAGGTTTTGACCTCTCGACGCACATTTTTAAAGACTGTTAAACCGTTAAAAATTGCTTATTTGGTTTGTTTGAGCACAATGCACATCCAAATGATGTTATATCATCATGTACCCATAAAAAATAATACAAATATGATTTTCTTTTGATTTCACATCATTTGGAGTCCATTTTATGTAGTTTTGACAATTAAATGCACATTTTAGTGTTTTTAAAACACTAAATGTACATTTTTAGTCACCTCGAGAAAACGACACATTCGATTGGCGTGTTGTCAAATCCAATATTTCAAAAATAACTTTGAAAGTTGTTTTTGTATGATTTCATAACATTCATAGATCATTTTATTGATTTTGACCCCTGACACATCTTTTTAATGGACGCCAAACTGTTAAAAATGCTTATTTGGTCTGTTTGAGCACATTGCATGTACGATTGACGTGTTGTCAGCTCATACATGTAACAATAATACAAATAAAATTTTTCTATGTTTTCACATCATTTCAAGGTCATTTTTTATGGGTTTGACTGTTACAAGCACATTTTAGTATTTTTAAAACAGTAAAAGTGTGTTTTCGGTCATCCTAAGAAAACAACATACCCAATTCATGTGTCGTCTACTCCAACATTTCATAAAACACTCTACGGTTGTTTTTTTAATGATTTCATATCATTTGGAGGTTGTTTTCTTGATTTTGACCCTCGAACACACGTTTTTAATGGTCACCAAACCGTTAAAAACTGCTTATTCAATCAGTCCGAGCACACCACATGTTTGATTGTTGTTCTGTCTTCTCTTAAATGTTAAAAATAACACAAATACGGTTTTCTTATGATTTCATGTCATTCAGAGGTTGTTCACTCTAGTTTTGATCGTTACATGCATGTTTTAGTGTTTTTAAAATACTAAAAGTACATTTCTGGTAATTTTGGGCAAACAAAACATCCGGTTGACATCCCATCAATTCCAATATTTCAAAAACCACTCCAAGATTTTTTTCATATGATTTCATGGTAATTAGAGGCCATTTTCCTAGTTTGACCTCCTGACGCACGTTTTTAAAGGTTGTCAAACCATTGAAAGCTATTTATTCGGCATGTCTGAGCACACTGCACATCTGGTTGATGTGTCATCTACTCTGACAAGTCACAAAAAACACAAATATGATTTTCCTATTATTTTACATTGCTCGAAGGTCGTTTCTTATGATTTGGACTAACACACACACACGTTTTAGTGTTTTAAATCACTAAAAGTCCGTTACCTGTTATTTCAAGAAAACGACACGTCTGATTAACGTTCCATCAACTAAAAAACTTCAAAAATCACTCTACTGTTTCTATTGTTTGATTTCATAACATTTGGAGGTCGTTTTCTTGGTTTTAACCCCACCCCCTTGATGCACATTTTTAAAAGCCGCTAAACTGTTAAAAACCGCTTATTCGGTATGTTTGAGCACACCGAATGTCCGATTGATGTGTCGTTTTCTCTTATATATATAAAATAATACATAGATAATTTTACTATGATTTAATATCATTCATAGGTATTTTTCTCTGGTTTTGACCGTTATATGCACGTTTTAGTGTTTTTAAAACCCTAAAAGTGCGTTTCTGGTTATCCCGAGCAAATAACACATCCTATTATTGCACCCTTTACTCTAACATTTAAAAAATCACTCTAAAATTATTGTCCTATGATTTCATGTCATTTGAAGATCATTTTCTTGATTTTGACCCATT
This sequence comes from Viscum album, assembly GCA_963277665.1. Lineage (NCBI taxonomy): Eukaryota > Viridiplantae > Streptophyta > Magnoliopsida > Santalales > Viscaceae > Viscum > Viscum album. Next base: position 1,619,536,943 of record OY728123.1, read on the forward strand.
GACACACGTTTTTAAAGGCCATCAAACCATTAAAAACTGCTTATTTTTTCTGTTCGAGCACACCACACATACAATTGACGTACCGTCTACTCCTAAATCTCACAAATAATACAAAGAAATTTTTTATATGATTTCAAATCATCCATAGGTCATTTTCTTGGGATTTGATTGTTACACGCACATTTTAGTGTTTTTAAAACACTAAGACGTGTGTTTTCAGTCATCATGAGAAAACGAAACGTCTGATTGATGTGTTGTTTGCTCCCAAATTTTAAAAATCACTTTTTAATATATTTTTATGATTTCATGGAAATTGGAGGTCATTTTCTTGGTTTTGACCCCTTGACGCACGTTTTTAAAGGCCGCCAAATCGTTAAAAACTACTTATTTGGTCCGTTCGAGCGCACTGCACTTTCGATAGACATGCCTTCTACTCATATGTCAAAAATAATACAAAGAAAATTGTTCTATGATTTTATATTATCTAGAGATTTTTTTCTCTGGTTTTGATCGTTACACACACATTTTAGTGTTTTTAAAACACTAAAAGTGTGTTTTTAGTCATCTCGAGCAAACAACACGTCCGATTGACATGTTGTCTGCTCCAACATTTCACAAAATCACTCTAAGGTTGTTTTTGTATGATATCATGATAATAATATGTCATTTATTTTGTGTTCAACCCCCCGACACATGTTTTTAAAGGTCGCCAAATTGTTAAAAACTTCTTATTTGTTCTTCCAGAGCACACCACACATCTGAATGACGTGTCTTATGCTCGCACATGTCAAAAATAATACAAAGATTATTTTACTAATATTTCACATCATTCGCAAGTCGTTTGCTATGATTTTTATCATCACACGCATGTTTTAGTGTTTTTAAAACACTAAAAGTGTGTTTCTAGTCATCTCGAGAAAACAACACATTCAATTGACGTTTTGTCAGCTGAAATATCTCAAAAATAACTCTACGGTTGTTGTTATATTATTTCATGACATTTGTAGGTTTTTTTTTTGATTTTGACCTCATGACACATGTTTTTAAAGGCCGCTAAACCGTTAAAAACTGCTTATTCAGACCGTCCGAGCACACCACATGTCCGATTGATGTGTTATCTACTCATACTCATCACAAATAATAAAAATATGACTGTCATAAAATTTCAATCATTCTAAGGTTGTTTTCTATGGTTTTTATTGTTACTTGTTTGGTTTAGTGTTTTTAAAAAACTAAAAATGCATTTCCGGTCACCCCGAGAAAACGACACGTCCGATTGATGTGAAGTCTACTCCAACATTTTAAAAATAACTCTATGACTATTATGAAATTATTTCATGATAACCATAGGCTGCTTTCTTGATTTTGACCCTTTCGACACACATTTTTAAAGGTTATCAAACCGTTAAAAACTACTATTTGGTCCGTCTGAGCACATCACACATTCGAATGATGTTCTGTATTTTTTGTACACATAAAAAATAATAAAAATATGATTATCCTATCATTTCATGTCATTCATAGGTTTTTTGGTTTGTTTTTGACCGTCACATGCTCGTTTTAGTGTTTTTAAAACACTAAAAGTGCGTTTTCGGCCATCAAGAGAAAACAACATGATCAATTGATGTTCTGTCAGCTCCAAAATTTCAAAAATCACTCCATTGTTGCTGTCATATGATTTCAAAATATTCAGATGTCATTTTTTTGGTTTTGACTCTTTGATGCACGTTTTTAATGGCCGCCAAACCGCTAAAAACTGCTTATTCAGTCCATCCGAGCATACCGCACGTCCGATTAATGTACCGTCTACTTTTATACATAAAAAATAATAAAAAAATGATTTTTAATTATTTCACATCATTTAAAGGTATTTTCTCTGGTTTTTACCACTACACACATGTTTTAGCATTTTTAAAACACTAAAAGTGCATTTCTGATCTTCCCGAGAAAACGACACCTCTGATCAACGTGATGTCTGATCGACGTGATGTTTGATCGATGTGATGTCTGATCGACATTTCAAAAATCACTCATCAGTTGTTTTTATATAATTTCATGGAAATTTAAAGGCTACAAATGGTTAAAAACTGCTTATGCTGTCAGTCTGATCACATCGCATGTCTGATTGATCCATCGTCTGCTTGTACACGTCAAAAATAATTCAAAGAAAATTGTTCTACGATTTCACATTATTTAGAGGATGTTTCCACTTTTTTTAATTGTACACACATGTGTTAGTGACTTTAAAACACTAAAATTTCATTTTCGGTCATCTCGAGAAAATAACACGTCTGATTGACATGTTGTTTTCTCTACTATTTTAAAAATTACTCTGTAGTTGCTTTCATTTGATTTCAGAACAATTTAGGACCATCTATTGAGTCTTGACTGTGACACTATAATGCAAGACACATTTTTTCCCTTCATTATAACAATTTAGAAATATAAAATGCATTTAAATTATTCATTTAAAATGAAATGTTAAATGTTAAAATGGTGACATAAAATACCTCATGCATAAAGTAAATCCTCATATAAATCACCTAAGAACTCACGACAATGTCCAATAATTGCATCTAGATCCTACAACATATATAAATATTATATATCATATACATATAAATAAAATTCAATATGAGTATAATTTATTTTCTTTTTATCCTTTAGAACTATCTGTGTACCATCAAAAGGACATTCCTCCATCACTTCATCCATAAAAGTTAAAATATATAATAACATATCAACATACTTTTCTTGTAGCTATTGAAACAGATCATCCATATTACACTGCATTGTATGAATGGAAGCATTGACCTCATCCGATGTGTGCATCCTTGCATCTCTCAATGTATCCATCACCTCCAATCTAACTATTGGAGTTGGTACCCCTCCTGGGACGACAATGTGAGAAGAGAGATAGTGACCCTCGTGTCCCGCCTCCAGTAGGCCCCGAGTTGGCGACTAGATCTTAGGGTATAGTAAACACACAAATGGGATACATTACCCTCTAAGATAACACATGCGAAAGAGAGAGATAAGATAGAAACCAACCAACTCCAAATCAGACTACAATATAAATGAAATCTCAAGTACACATATGTAATATCATGCAAAAACTACTACAACTGAAAGGGAAAACTGCAAGTACCAATGGAAAGTAAAAACAATAGCAACCACGAAGCCCGAACAACTCCTGCAACTCCAAGCTAATAGTAACCAGCCTGATCTCCAACCTGCTCCAAGTGACTTGAAAATAGTTTATATATATGTAGGGTGATTATAATAGTATACTCAGTAGGATCCTCCCTGGAGCATCTCGTGAAAAAGTAAAGAAATCATGCTAAAACACAGTGAACAACAAGTGAAACTAACTCGTCACCTAAATAGGTATACTAAGTTTCCAGCCTCACCATGACTACTCTCACCAATTATCGTATACAAGAGTATATAATAAAATAACGAATATCAAGGGTACCCTGCTACCACTTCCCCACTGGTTTTCTGCTTTTCCCCAACATCAAACATCTTAAGCATCTATTTCCAAAAAGGATTGCCCAAAGAAACCTGAGCGAAGCACCACAACATGCACCTCGTGCAACACAACCACCACATCCATACACCCAAAGTAACCCGGTAGTTTTTGGGATCCACCACAACTCTCATAACATGTATCATACATCAGACATTATACCTCAAGCCATTACAACCCATACACCGAGTAAGGATACTCAATCCATCACAACCTATACACGTTACACCTATAGTAGTCCATAGGAAACTATATCCAGAATATATGTGTGTGAATAACCACAAGCTATTACAGCCATCTACACACATATATGGGGAAAACTAACCACTATGCCTACCATCACAAGTAACTACCAAGATAAGAGAGAAGAGCCAAAAATGGTAGTCATCCATCCATCCTCCCACTGGAATGTTGGGGAAAACACCCACAGGGCTCATAATCCTCGGGGTGTTAGTCGCCCTAACCGACATAATGGGATAGCATATAGAAACACAAAAAGTACATGATATAATATAGCTCACAACCACACTATGAACAAAACCTAGTCTCAGACTCAACTGCAGCTAACATCTCTCAGACTCCCAGTTGCCACTTTTAAGACTAGGTATACTATAAGTACATAACCATTTAAAGAGCCACATTATATTACTTTGTCCCTTTTTATCAGTTTCACTTTACGTTAATTAATTCTTTAAACATTAATTAACCATTAACAATTCCATATTATATTTCATTAGCATCACACCCAAAGTCCACTTTTCCTTTAAATTGTAACCTCAAAATTGTGTCACAACAAGCTCCATCCACATGGGTTAATCATCATTTATTCAATCATTTATTAACAACATTATTACTTTCCCATATTCCCAGGCATTCTAGAAAAATATTCTAAGCAACTAAACACAAGGGGGATCAACATGGTGGGTAGTTGAACTACCTGTCAAGTCTTTTCCACCTATAGTAAGAGCATAGACCCATCCTCCCTTAAGGAGCTAAACACAGAAAGCACGTGGAATACCCCCGCGTCTTCACCCATTTTGGAAGGAGGGTAAGAAAAACTAGCTACCTTGAGCAGCGGGGAAAGTAATTTAGATAAACAACCAACAAGATTCAAAAAGAATCCAAACATTCACATACAACCCATTTTATCATATTCAGTGTCCTCCCTGACACCCACATGCATAAAATGATGCGTCTCGCCACTCTAGGCGTCAACTACTACCATGACCAATGGGACTCCCTGCCCCCACATATCACAACAACCATCCATGCTCACATCACAACACAAGCAGCAGGAAAACAAACATCATATCAACTGAGCTCTTGGACCTTAAACTAGGAATCCAGACTTCAAACATAACAAGCTCTCAAGGCTTCAAAGTACAAGGCAATCGACTTTACAAGAAAGAGGGTAACTTAGAACCCTACCAGACATTATCTTTTTATCAAACAACCTATTATTTAATCCATCTAGAATTAACCAATTTATTATTTGTAGGTTCCAACTACAGGCAACCTAAACAGTAAGTTATTGCAAATAATTAAACATGCTTACTGCATCAGTTTGATTAACATCAAATTACAGCAACAACAACCAGATTCATTTACATGGCTCTTTATATTTGAAAAATAATTACAATTAATCTCAGTTTATGTTATTTACCAATTTATGTCAAGAATGAAATGATAAACAAGGTAAGCATAGATATCATACTATCTAGAAAAATAAGAGGCAATAACATACGATCAATACCAACTGATTTATCCGATTCAAATATTTATTATGTTAATTACATTATGGTTTGGCGGTTAAATCATGATAACTCTACGAATACACGTAAAAGAATAGAGAAGCAACAAACCCCCTACCTCAAAAGGTTCTTGAAATTCTTTATACGAGAACGATCCACACAACGAATTACAATCTCCTCCCCTGTGACAAAAACATCCACCCGAGGACGCCGCAACACAACAACACCAACCGACACCCAAGAAAAATCCATTAGAAGCATGGGGATCACATTCCATAACATGGAAAGGAGAAATAGGAGAATAAGGACCAAAGAAAACACAAGAATAGAGGTAGATCATACCTTCTATCGATGTCGGATCGACACTTACTGCTTGCACCAAAACATGGGGTGCGCATGCAACATAAAGAAACTTCAAAGGGAAACGATCCAAGGATTAAGGTTTGATCACACTAATCTTATGGTAAGAAGTAAATGTTCGAGAATCTTTCACCAGGGAACAAGAAGGAATAACAGGGGAGGAAGATATCTCGTCCCTTTAGAATATTTACGGAGTAACGATTTAAGATACGTTGGATTTTCCATTAAAAGTGGATTGCATTAAACCACGCGGTTTGACCAAGTAAGGGAATACTGAGCCTTAGAAAAATTAATATAGGATTTATGGGCTTTGAATCAGCCTTAAATCCATTAAAACAAGGCCTTGAAGGAGTTTTACGTCAAATAAAACGTTAAAGGGGTAAAACTGTAGGAATCTGGAAACACGCTGGAAACACTGTACACCTACCGATGCTGACAACACTGTACACGACCAATGTTGGAAACACCGTACACCCACCGACGCTGGAAACACTATACACCTACCGATGATGGAAACACTCTACACCTATCGATGTTGGAAACACTGCCCACCTACCGATGATGGAAACACTATACACCTACCGATGCTGGAAACACCTTACACCTATCGATGCTGGAAACACTGTACACCTACCGATGTTGGAAACACTGTACACCTAACGATGATGGAAGAAATGTACACCTACTAATCCTAGAAAAACTGTAGACCTACCGATCCTAGAAACAATTTACCCCTACTGATCCTAAAAACATTTTACACCTACTGATCCTGGAAACACTGTACACCTACCGATGCTGGAAACACTACACACCTACCGATCCTGGAAACACTGTTCACATAACTAGAAATTTGAAAAAGTGTTGGGGATAAGTCACCCGGACCTCCCATAACACCTCAAACACTATATTTCAGCAAAGGAATGGACTAGAGAGGTCCGAACCATTACATCAGATACCTCTCAAAACATTCTCATCCTTGAGAATTCAAAACCAACTTAAAAGGAAATAGAAAAGGGGTCCGAACAACCACACATCGAGATACCTCTCAAAAGAGAGAAAGAAACAAGAAGCAAAAAAAGCCATCTCATAAAGACAAAAGGTCTATAACTACAAAGTGAACATCATCACATGAAAAGAGCTAAACATAACAAAACTCGGGGTAGTGAGCATGTGTCTGTGACTCACGTTCCCTTGTACTCTCCTCCACTCCACCGTGTCGACACAAGACATGAAATAAGGGGATAAAATGCATGTGCAACACCTTCTCTTTGTAGTATTGGATCTCCACAGACTGCTCCTCGAAGGTCGCATCATCATCAACATCAATCTTTCCCCAATTGATTACGTGAGAGTCATCATGAAGATAACAACGAAGCTGCGATACATGAAAAACATTGTGTATTCGGATCATCTATGGGGGAAGTGCTACTCGATATGCCATAACTCCAACATGATACAACACCTCAAAAGTCCCAACAAACCAGGGAGACAGATTACTCCCACAACCAAACCTTTTCTTCCCACGATGGGGAGTCACCTTCAGAAACATGTGATCCCCAAAATCAAACTCCAAAGGTCTCCTACTTTGATTAGTATATGATTTATAATGATCCTATGCTATCTTCATCCTCTCACGAATCACCTGAACCAGCTTTGTCATATTATACCCTAGTTCCAGTTTGATAATTTTTGACTCTCCGACCCCAGTACAGAACAATGGAGAATGGAAAGGTCGGACATACAAGGCTTCAAACAGCGCCATAATGATGGTGGAGTGAAAACTATTATTGTGAGATAATTACACCAAGGGTAAGTGCCTCATCCACGAACCTCAAAAATCTAGGACACAAGATCACAACATGTCTTCAAGAGTATGGATGGTCCGCTCTGTCTGACCATCCATCTATGGATGAAAAGTAGTTTTAAGGAATAAATGAGAACCAAAATCATGCTGGAGACCTCTCCATACCCTAGAGGTAAAATGAGGATCTCAATAAAAAATTATCATTCTCAGGACTCTGTGGAGTCTCACCACTTCCTCCAGATACTGCCTCGACAAAACTTCCACTAAGCACGACTCATTGATTGCTATAAAGTGGGATGATTTTATTAAATGATCCACTACCACCCAAATAGAATCATGCCCTCCTTGATCTTGAGGTAAACCAGTAACAAACTCCATTGAGATGTCCTCCCACTTCCACCGAGTAATATCTAATGACTGGAGAAAACCATCGAGGACACAGTGCTTGTCCTTCACCTTTTAATATACCAAACATCGAGACACAAACTACATAAGTGCATGCTTCAACCCAGGCTACCAAAACTGACTCCTCAAGGCTCGGTACATATTTTTCATGCTAGGATGTACCACTAAATTTGAACTATGGAACTCTCCGATAACCGTCTTACACATCGCTAAAGGAAAAAAATCCTTCCTTGATACAAAACTCGGTGTTTTCCATCCTTAGCCCAACCATCAGGGGCCTCACCATAAACAACTCGGTCTCTCCAGACCTCCACCTCTAGATCCCCCAACTAGGACTCTTCCACCTTATATACCAGAGATGAATGAACGGTCATCTGAAAAAGACAACCTATGCCCCCAAATTCTCCCATATCGAGATGTAATGTTGAAAGTTCTTCCATCACTCTCTAGGAATCACCAGATTCATGCATTGCATCACTATGTGACTTCCTACTTAGTGAATCAACTACAATATTCCTCTTTCTAGGGGTATATAAGATTTTGAATTCGTATTTCTGTAAGAACTCCATCCACCAATACTGCCACAATTTCAAGTCACGTTGGGAGAAAACACACCTCAGGCTCTTATGATCGGTGAAAACCACAAAGTGCTCACCAATGAGGTAATGTCTCCACAACTTCAGAGCAAAAACCACAATAGCCAAATCAAGATCATGGGTGGCATAGTTATGTTAATGGGGAAGAAAATTCTAGGACCCATAAGAAAAAAATGATCTCTGCTGCATCAGAACACAACCTAACCCAAATGAGAAGCATCATAGAAAACATCAAACTAAACTCCTTCTGTTGGAAGACAAAGAACTGGAGCACTTACCAACTTCTCCTTCAGATACTCAAAAAGATGCCTGACACTGATCAGTCCACACGAATTCTTGATCCTTCCTGGTCAATTCTGTCAGAGGAGTTGGAACTTGAGATAAATCTATTACGAACCTCCTGTAGTAGCCTCTGAGACCAAGGAAACTTCGCACCTCTGCTACTATCTTGGGGGTTGTCCAAGGAAAAAAGGATTCTATATTTGATGGATCCAAAATTAATTCCTACTAGGACACCAAATTCTCTAAGAAAAAAACTTATCATGCCCAAAACTCACACTTTGACAACTTCCCAAACAACTGCTGTTGACGAAGAACTCCCAAAACGATGTGCATATGCTCTGTATGATCCTCCTCAGACGTGAATTACACAAGGATATCATCAATGAAAACTACCACAAACTTATCTAGGAACCTGCGAAACATAGCGTTCATCAATCCCATGAACACAGCTGGAGCATTCATCACACCGAACGATATTACAAAAAACTCATAATTCCCATGAAGACAACGGAAAGCAGTCTTTGGGATGTCCTCATCTTTCACACGCATATGATGATATCCTGAACAAAATTCTATCTTTGAGAACTATTTTTCACCCTTCAATTTATTGAATAAATAATCAATCCTTAGAAGAGGATAGCGATTCTTCACTGTCACTTTGTTTAAGAGATGATAATCGATACACAACCGCAAACGACCATCAACCTTTTTAACGAACAAAATTGGTGCGCCCCATGGTGACACCCTCAGTCAAACAAAATCGCATTTTAATAGACCATCAAGCTATATATGCAGCTTCTATAACTTAGAAGTGGCCATCCTATATGGAGACCTAGAGATAATAGATGCTCATAGATATAACTCGATCCCAAACTCGATCTCTCGTCGAGGGGGTAATGCTAGAACGTCTTCTAGAAAGACATCAGGGTATTCTTAGATAACCCTGGAAAATTCCAACTGCTGAACCTCTGAAGAACTCAGCATCAGCTCAGCCATCAAGGATGACAAGGATGGAACACAACTCTGACCCATCCAAGGGTCTCACTCACCAACAAACACCATAAAATCTCCATCAGCATCAAAGAACACCACCTGCCTCCTAAAGAAATCCATTATATCGTGAAATGAATACAAACAATCTATGCCAAAGATGAAATAATATGGTTGTATCCATAAACATAGGAAATCTCCCCAAGAGTGGTGCTACCCCAACATTAGCTCATAGTCTCTACATACTTTAAACAAGTTAGCTTGACCTCCAACCAGCATAGTCAACGCTAAGGGAACTGGAAGCCTCTCTACCTCAAGTCCCAAAGCATGGACAAGGTCAGGTGATATGAAGGAGTGAGTCTCTCTTAAATCAAACAAGGTATACACCCAAGTAGAAAACAAGCAAAGGGTACCTCAAATGATGTCTGGATCGCCTGGAGCTGGCAACGCTAAAGCATAAAGCTAACCACAACCTCCTCCACGACCTCTCTGACCTTGATAGAGACCAACACCATGGCCGTGCTCTACTCTCTAAGGATGGGGAGAATCATAGGGCTGTCCTTTCCCTGCCCCATATACTCTCTGCTGATCTAAATCTGGTGAAAACTGCTGTTGTTGCCTCGGCTGGATCTGCCTCAACAGAGGAACCTGGAGTAGAACACCTAGTGCACGATGACTGCTCTGAAAGTTCGGGTACTCTTGCTGCTGATGACCTCATCCTCTATAATAAAAACAATCCCCTGATCCCTTGGCATAGGCCTGAGAGCTTCTTCCCTTTGAGAAACGAGATGTTGAGGGCTGAGACCTACCCCCAGCCGAATGAAAACTATTATGCCCTGAAAACCAGGAACCCCAAACCATAGATCTTCTTCATGAGGAATCATGAATACTCCCATATCATGATGATCTGGTTCTAGAAAATGTCTTCTCGATGACCTCTACCCTTGCCAGCACCTCAAGATATGTCTTCAGCATAAATGGGGTGACCTGACGCTGGATCTCTGGACGCAAAGCCTTCTCGAAATGCCTCGCCTTGGCCACCTCATCTGGAAATAGGTCCGAAACATATCATAAAAGGTTCCTAAAATGGATTCCAAAATCTCACACACCGGAGCTTCCCTGTCGAAGGGTAATAAGCTCTTAGTGACTGGACACCTTCACAACCGAAGAAATAAACTCGACTCTGAACTTGTCTTGAAACTCCTCCCATGAGATCGACAACTCTTCGCGATACCTGAGGAATAAAAACCACCACTGCCTCACTGCTCCACACAACATCATCACAACCAAATACAACCAGTGCTCTTTTTGAGCACATATCGAACTAAAGGATATCTCAACCTCCTCCAACCAGTATTTCGTGACTGAATATGAAATATATCCCTCATACTTCTATAGACACTGGCACTGAAACTCTCAAAGTTTCCTCCTCCAAGTGTTTTAATCATCAACCTCTACCCTACGATGATATGCTGGCGCAACCTGCTAGACATCTTCTGCGTGAACCTGACGAGGACTTTGACCTGGATCCATACCTATAAAATAACAAATAGTTAGAGCTCTTAAACCTGAAATATGGAAAACTCAACATTAATTATTATTTTTTATTTTATTAATATTAGGTTAACTTATCCCAAGGTCTACCCATTCAAACACAATCACAAAGAAGAATGATTCATGATCCTTTCCTAGGTCTTTACCCTACAACTAGTATCACCTCAATTAGTAGCCACTGTAAACTTAAAGGTCCATTCATCAGATCAAAGGGGACCTAAATGCCTATGTCTCATCCAGTATCTAGTGTTTACATCACTTGCTAAACTTAACTGACACTGTTTCCCTACCAACCCATGCAACCTCACTAGTGCCTAACACCAAACTCTATCCTATACCTCAACCAGACCTATGACACCACTCTGTCACACCCCCTCCCCATAAGGTATACCCCTCCTAGGCCGGAAATGTGAGAAGGGAGATAGTAACCCCCGAGTACCACCTCCATTAGGCCTCGGGTTGGCGACTAGCACCGAGGGTATAGTAAACACACAAATGGGAGGCATTAACCTCTAAGAGAACACATGAAAAAGAGAGAGATAAGACAGAAACCAACCAACTCCAACTAAGACTGAAATATAAAATAAATCCCAAGTACACATATATAATGTCATGAAAAAACTACTACAACTGAAATGGAAAATTGAAAGTACCAAATAAAAGTAAAAAAAATAGCAATCACAAAGCCCATACAGCTCCTGTAACCCCAACCTAGTAGTAACCAGCCTCACATCCAACCTACTCCAAGTGACCTAAAAAATGTTTATATATATGTAGGGTGAGTATAACAATATAATCAGTAGGATCCTCCCAAGAGCCTCTCATGAAAAAGTAAAGAAAGCATGCTAAATCATAGTGAATAACAAGTGAAACTAACTCGTCACCTAAACAGGTATACTAAGTTCCCAACCTCACTATGGATACTCTCACCAAGTATTTCATAAAAGAGTATATAATATAATAAAGAATATCAAGGGTACCCTGCTACCAATTCCCCATTGGTTTTCCGATTTTCCCCAACGTCGCATGTCCTAAGAATCTCTCTTCAAAAAGGCTTGCCTGCAGACACCTGGGTGAAGCACCACAACATGCGCCTCATACAGAAAAACCACCACATCCATGCACCCAAAGTAACCAGGTAGTTTTCGAGAGTCACCACAACTCTCATAATGCGTATCATACGCTGGTCATTATACCTCAATCCATTACAACCCATACACTGAGTAAGGATCCTCAAGCCATCACAGCCTATACACATTACACCTACAGTAGTCCATATGAAACTATATACAAAATATATGTGTGTGAATAACCACAAGCCATTATAGCCCTCTACACACATATATAGGGAAAACTAAATGCTATTCCTACCAGTACAAGTAACTACCAAGAGAAGAGAACGAGGAAAAAAGGGGTAGTTAGCCACCCATCCTCCCACTTGAATATTGGGAAAAACACCCCCCCGGTCTCAGAATCACTGAGGTGTCAGTCTCCCTAACCAACAGGGTGGGGTAGTGTATAGAAACACAAAAAGTACATGATATAATATAGCTCACAACCACACTATGTAAAAAACCTAGTCTCAAACTCAACTGCAGCTAACGTCTCTCAGAATCCCGACTGTCACTACTAAGACTGGGTATCCTATAAGCACACAACCATTTAAAGATCCACAATAGATTAAATTGTCCCTTTTTATCAGTTGAACTTTACATTAATTAATTCTTTAAACATTAATTAACCATTAAAAATTCCACATTATATTTCATCAGCATCACACCCAAAGTCCAATGTTCCTTTAAATTGTAACCTCAACATTACGAACCATCAAGCTCCAATCCCATGGGCTAATCATAATTTATTCAATCATTTATTAACAGTATTATTACTTTCCCATATTCCCAGGTATTCTATAAAAATATTATAAGCTACTAAACACAAGGGGGATCAACATGGTGGGTAGTTGAACTATCCGTCAATTCTTTTCCACCTATAGCAAGAGCATACATATATCCCCCCTCAAGGATCTAAACACGGAAATCATGTGGCATACCCCACATGTCTTCGCCCCTTTTAGAAGGAGGGTAAGAAAAACTAGTTGCCTTGAGAAGTGGGGAAAGTAATGTAGATAAACAACCAAAAAGATTCATCAAGCACCCAAACATTCACATCCAACCCGTTTCATCATCTCTGATGTCCTCCCCGACACCACATGCATAAACTGATGAATCTCGCCACTCTAGGCATCAACTGCTTCCAAAACTAATCGGCCTCCATTCCCCCACATATCACAACAACCATCCATGCTCAAATCACAACACAAGCAATAGGAAAACAAACATCATATCAACTGGGATCTTGGCCCTTAAACAGGGCATCCAACCTTCAAAATAACAAGCTCTCAAGGCTCCAAAGCATAAGTCACTCGGCCTTACAAGCAAGAGGGTAACTCAGAACCCCACCAGGAATTATCTTTTTATCACACAAATAGTTATTTAATCCATATGGAATTAACCGATTTATTATTTGTAGGTTCCAACTATGGGAAAACTAAATAGTATGATATCAAAAATAATTAAACATGCTTACTACATCAGTTTGATTAACATCAAATTAAAACAACGATAAACAAATTCATTTACATGACTCTTTATCTTTGAAATATAATTACAATTAATCCTAATTTACATTATTTACCAATTTTCATCAAGAACGACATGATAAACAAGGCAAGCATATATATCACATTATCTATCAAAAAGAGGCAATAACATACGATCAATACCAATTGATTTATTCGGTTCAAATATTTATTATTTCAATTTCATTGTGGTCTGGTGGATAAATCATGCTAACTCTACGAATGCATGTAAAAGAATAAAGAAGCAATGAATCCCCTACCTCAAAAGGTTCTTTATGTTCTTTATACAAGAATGATCCACAAAACGGATTATGATCACCTCCCCCATGACAACTGCATCCACCTGAGGACGCCACGACATGAAAACATCAACTGAAACCCAATAAAACTCCATTTGAATCATGAAGATCACATGAAATAACATGTAAAAGAGAAATGGTAGAAGAAATATCAAATAAAACACAAGAACTAAGGTAGATCACACCTTATATCGATGAAAGATTGATACTTTCTGCTTGCACCAAAATAGGGGGTGTGCATGCAGCAAGAAGAAACTTCAAGGGGAAACGATCCAAGGATTAAGGTTCGATCACACCGCTCCTATGGGAAGAAGGAAAGGTTCGAGAATATCAAACCAGGGAACAAGAAGGTAGAACAATGGAGGAAGATATCTTGTCCCTTTAAAAGATTTATGGAGCAATGATTTAAGATACGTTAGATTTTCTATTAAAATCGGATCACATTAAACCACGTGGTTTGACCAAGTAAGGGATTCCTGAGAATTATAAAAATTAATATAGGAGTTATGAGATTTGAATAGACCTTAAATACCTTAAAACAAGGCCTTGAAAGAGTTTTACATCAAAGAAAATGTCAAATGGTTGAAACTGTAGGAATCTAGAAACATGCTGGAAACACTGTACACCTACCGATGCTGGAAACACTGTACACCTAATGATGTTGGAAACACGGGACACATACTGACCTAAACCATCATTGAAGCTGGTCAAAGTTTAATATTTATATTCCTACTAACTACAGTATATGTGGAAAGTAGGGTCGAACCCACAGAGAAGGAAAATTTGACCACTATTCTTATAAAAATTTACAAAAAGATCCCACTGTTGTCAGTAGTGGAATAGATTCTCTATTTCTTATATATATATATTTTTTAATTTTTTTAAAATTGTACTCTATTGTAACACTGCAGTCTTTTTGAGTTCTTGTTCTAAGCTATTATGAAATAAGAAACATACTAAGAAAAGTAAGAAACAGAGATATAAAATGTTGATAGTGAACAATCAAGTAAATTGCTCGGGGAAAAGTCTCCATTCTACTGGTTTAATAGGTTTTTCGAATCAATTTAAAGTTATTGCCTTGCATCACCATAAAAAGAGTGACTTGTATCCCTCTCCAGAAGCTAAGTCACATAGGCTGATTGATTTTGGAGTTTTCCACTCCAAAACAAATCAGTTGTGAAAAGTTCGAAAAGATAATGACAACAAAAAGAACTCGCCGTAAGTCCCAAAGCATTTGTGAATTGATTATTTTTTTAAAGATGTTTCCACGATCAATCTCTCCAATTTGATTGTGGAGTTTTGAAAATTAAGTACTAGTGGTGAAAAGAAATTGATTGAACTCAGCATCAATCTCACCGATCTTTACTGAACTCAGTGAATTGATTAAGTGATATGAAAATTAAAAGTAACCAGTAGAACGTCAATTCATCCCCGAACTAAAAGTATTTAGCCTATCATCATCTCTATCTAAAATACTAAAGTCATTAAATTACAGAGGAAGAGATTTAAAGGAAAACAGAGGAAGAAAACTCCCTCTGCTCGCATCAATCCTGCTGCTCCTGGCCCTCGGAACTCCGAAGAGCATCTCTTCGAGAATTGCTCCAGGTACTCTGCTCTGCTCTGAGACAGGTGTGTTCGTCGAGTGAGTGTGTCTCGGTGAATGAATGTATCTCTATGAATACCTCGAATGAGTCCCCCCTCCATTCTTCTGCTTGCTCTGCTTTATATATCAACTGTCAACTGCTGCACGTCACTGCTCGATCTCCATCGACTTCACAAGTTCTTCACCCACACACTGCAAAATGTGCATTTTTTCGTGACAAGCATGTCGCGCGAGTTTTTCCCTTGTAACTAACTTCCGTTGAGTTAGTTATATGCACTTGGACATGTACTTGACCTTGGTATGAACCTACACATGATATAAACAAAATAAAGCAGTTAAAACTCAAAGAAAAAAAATTAACTAAAGTTAATTAATATATATTTAAATTAATAATTATTATTTACTTTATTATAAAATTTATTCACATAATATTAATAAGGTAAAACATGTGTTTATTAAAAATTCATTAATTAAATTAAGTTAATAGATATAATTACTAAGTTATTAATTTAAACACTTTTAATTCAGTTATTAAAATTTACATCAAAAGTAAAGAAGTATTATAAATTTATAACTTTGATTGTATTAGTTATTTTTATTTACTGTTTAATTATTATTATTGAATTTACTATTTAAGAAATTAAATTGTTCAATTAATTTATTAATTAGTTTATTTTAATCATTAGAAATTAATACTTAAATTTTATTAAGTATATTTCTTACTTTACTTATAATTATTATCAATTATATAATTTAAACTATAAATAATGTATTAATTTATTATAAACATCTATTATTAATTAATTTTTTGTATTTTAATTGATAATTTATCCATTTATTAAAACTATAAATGTTTTAAATTTATAAATTTAATTAATTATCTTATATTTTTTTGACTTAGTTAAAGTAACTTTTTACTTTAACTTTTCCTTTTGTTTTTTTCTTTCTTTTTCTTTTTATTTTACTTTAGTTATTATATTCTTTATCTATTATCTTTTTATTTTATTTTTTAATCTTCTCTTATCCTCCCCCAATTCCGGCGCACAGGGGAGGAGATCTTCTTCTTCCTCAGTCCAGGTGGTGCATAGTAGGGAGGCCTTCTTTGGCGGTGGCTCGACCTCCTCCAGCAGCATAGTGCGACAACAACATATGGTGCAGTTCCTCTACTTGGCTTCTTCTCCAGCAGTATCCGGCAAGGTGCGGTGCGGCTTCAGCTCTAGCGGAGGCCTTCCGCGGACTTCCCTCCTCCTTCAAGCAGTGCGACTGCTCCTTCTACACAGCGGACAGCTTCTGCAAGAGCGGCGATGGCTCCCCTGTGGACCTCCTTCAAGCGCGGCATGAGGCGCGGAGGTGTCCCAATTCAGCTCAAGGAGGAAGTGCGGCGGTGAAAAGTGGTTCGGGTTAGGGTTTGATACAGGGGACGGTGCTGGCGAGGTTCAAGCGTCATGGAGCGTGAAGGCAAGGACGACGAGGGGAAGAAGGGCGGCACGATGGTGTGGGTGGCGGCTTCGGTGAGAAGGAGATATTGGTGAGATGAAAATTGTATCGGTGAGGGGTATCAGTAAAGTGAGGTGAAACTACTGGTTGAGGGTGAGCTACTGATAGAGGGTATCGGTAGCTCAACTACCGATAAAATATAAAAAAAAGAAAAACAAACAGTGAGGTTAATCAGAGGGGTATCGGTAGCTGAAGCTACCGATAAAAAAAAATATCAGTGAGGTAAAAAGAAATATCGGTAGCTGAGCTACCGATAGAATAAAAAATAAAATAAAAAGTCCACCGTTAGTACATAAAATAATATTTTTCTGAAATAATATAGAATTAAAACTAAAATAAATTAAATAAAAAGACTTAAAATAATTAATTACTATAATGATAAATACCATTAATTCATAACAGAATTTTTATTAAACCTTAAACACATTAAAATCGTTAATTTAAAATAACTAATTGAATACAATTAAATTAATAAACTTGATAAGTGTTAAACTAAATAAATAAGAGACTTAAATTAAAAATAAAACTAAACAGATTAAATAAAGAACAGCCTCAAATAAAAATAAAAACATCAGTGACCAAAATAAAACACCACGAGCTCCTAATTACCTCACCGGTAGACTAAAATAATTATAAAATGGATTAAAAATTAATCTTCATACATAAAATAATATAATCAATGTTTAAAAACTATTAACTAATTAATTAATTGACTAATTGAACACATATAATTAAGGGCAAGGCATTTAAATTTAATTAAAAATATATATTATTTACTTAAATGATTACCAGAAAGTTTTAACACATTAAATAACATTGCAAACCTATTCTAAAGTAACTAATTTGAAATATTAATTATTAAAACAAAAACTAACTTAATTAATTAGAATCAAGTTGATTAAATAATTGTTTAATTAGAAATTAACTTATTAAAAAGTCGAGCAGAATTAAATTAACCAAACTAAATACTCATCGTTGTTTATAAAATTTAAGGTTCACCGATAGATAGAATTACAAGAAACCGTAAAAAATTAAGAGAGCTACCAGTAGGATAAAGTATCAGTGACAAAGGTCACCGATACAGGCAAGGTCATCGATAGATGCAATGTCACCGATAGACAGTACCAGTAACCTGCTATCGGTAGCTAAGCTACTGGTAGTCTGGCAAGCCGAACTAAGTTGTATAAACGTTAAAAATTAAAAGTAAATTAATTAGAAAACTCATTAATTATTAACAATGAAAAATAAAATAAAATAAATAGATTTAAAATTAATTATATTAAAAATAAAGAAGGAATAAATCAGTTATTTAAAGGTACATAATTACATAAAATGTTATAAAAAATAAATATTTGACAAATTTAATTATAAAAATACAAAAGTGGATTTATTATATAAAAAATAATTAAATAATTAATTAAATCATTAAAAATTAAGTAAAAATATGTGGCAAAACTATGTAAAAATAGAGCCACATCAAATTCCCCCACACTTAAACATTGTTTGTCCTCAAACAATCCCATGTTTTATTTCCTTTGAAAAATAGTAGAGTTTATTAATGATTAAGATCAAACTGTAACATGTCCAGAACTTAAAACAGAGGACTTAAAAAACATGTCAATAGGCTTTTAGAAACTAAGTTTCTCATATGAACCTTACCTAGAACAAATTCTCACTGATAATTAAGGAAGCTATAAATCATCAAACAATGAAGATGTCATGCCTCATATGTGATACAACTTAATGGACCACTTCAATTCAGTCTCATTTTCTCAGTCCAAAAATGAAAGGGAATAAAATAAATAGAATTAAGATCTTAACCAAGGAACTTTGTACTTTGAATTTTTCACCTAGGTTCCAAAAATAATCAATTTTTTAAATCACCTCAATGATACAACATAAATGATTCTCATATAAACCAATTGACCCATTATTCATTTGGTGTTCATCATTCCCCTCACCTTAATGAGATCATTTTTGACCCTAGCCACTTTATTTATTTTTCCCAATCCATGCATCATTGTGCTAAGCACTGTGCAATGCACTTATTCAAAGTGAACAGAGGGCTTATAGTTAACAGAAACGCATCCAGCATCTAGGGTCTCAAAGACTCACCGTGGGATCCCAGATTCCCAAACTACTCCAGTTTCAAAAGATTTATATGAAAACCATTTAAATTGGTTCATTAAGGTAATTACTTTTAATAGTTAAAAGAAAATAAATGAGGCCCCTAGAATCAGAATCAAACTTCAAGTTCCAAGGGTTATGACCATAACTCCATAAACATGTAACCCATATCAATTCCAGAAGTAGGTCCTAAACCAAATTTCCATGAAATCACTAAGAAATACCACTCAACAATCATCCAAACTCATTAATTTCAGACTCTAAGCAGTTCTTACTACCAGCAAGGAACTTGTCCTAAGGCAAGACCCAATTGAGAAAAATGTAAAGCCTAAAATTATGCAAGTATTTTGAAAAAATTTATCCAGTTTTTACAAGAAATTTGAAGTTGTAATGGGAATTGATGGGATTACATTAAAGCACAGTTAAGAACAGTCAAGAATTGACCCCCTCCCCCACACTTAAAACCCAAATTTGTCTCCAAAGTTTACTTCTAAATATGGAGAAGAGCAATTTATCAATTAAAGTTCAAAATATATTTTCAATTTGGTAGATATATGACATGTATAAAGGGTCTCAACGAAGTTCAAAAATGTTGTTTTCCACAATAAATAAATAATCAGCAGGTTCATTAGCAAGTACGCGCATTAACATTTAAGTCCAGTGACATAGATCTTCTAGTAAAGTTCAAACAAGGCAAGTAACATGTGGTTGCACAGAGAACTGGGTGTAAGAAAGTTTAGAAAAATTTATTCAATTAGGCAGACAAAGTTCATGCTAAACACCACAAAATTAATCAGATTTAAAATACCAGCATCATGTACCCCCCACACTTAGTTTTAAGCAATGAAAAGATTTTAATAACTATGAAATTCAATTTTCACCAGTGAAGTACATGGAAAATTTTACATTCCAGAACATGTAGAATTATTTTCAACAGGGTGATATATAGAAAAATTTCATTCCAATACAAATAGAATTTTTTTTAGTGAACATAATTTTATTAGAAAAATCAGGAGGAAAAATAAATGCTAAAATTTGAAGTACTTCCCTGACTAAGATCTTGTCCAAAAATGATCATGGGAATTCCACTCTTTAAATGAAAAAGCAGCAACAACTTGAGATAGAACATGTAAACCAAGAGGAAAAATCCAGCAGGGATAGAGCATAAAGAAGACAAAAAATCATCATTTTATTCAACACTAAACAGTAAAAAAATGAAAATAAAGAAAGAGCATGAGTTGACTCCCAAGAATCACTGAATTTTAAGTCTTCAGTTAGACTTTATTTAATCACAATTTTTTTTATTTATTAACAAAACAAGACCATGGGTTGCCTCCCATGCAGCGCTAGGTTTATAGTCCCCAGCCAGACTCAATTTCCCTATAAATTTCTATCCATGATCATTTAATGGAAATGAATTATTAATTATTTGAACTTCATTATTATCTAAATATTCAAAAATAGGATTAACCAAAACATTCTCATCTATAGAACCAAGAAATATTCTCAAAAGTACTTCAAATGAAACAGTTGATAATATACCATTCAGCTCATTTCAGACTCCAAAGACCACTTCCTCAGCTCTAAAAATGCTCAACAACTTCCTAATAAAATCACCAGTTTGACTAGTAATACTGACATGGATTCCCCCACACTTAGAGGTCAGCTCCAACCCAGAATCAGAAGAAAAAAAATCAGAAAACTCTTCAGTATTTTCAACGAATATTCCCATCATAGCTTGCACAAAGGATAATTCAGAAAACTCTCGGAAGAAGGAATCATATTCAGGTTCCAGTAGGTGGTACCCCATGTCCACATACGACTCAAATGATGTGAATCTTTCAAGTTTAGGTTGGAAGTAATCACAAACAACGTCAAACTGATCAAGAAAGAAAGTTCCGAGAAAATACACTTGCTCATAATGGGAACAATTTAGTTTTTCATCAAGACTCAGACCAGAACTTTCTACAACTTCAGAAACCCTTAGACAGTCATCTTCATAAAGAAAACTTTCAAAACCAGGTTGAGACAGTTCAGGGAAAGATTGTGACTCACTCTCTAGAATGGGTTCTAAAGAAATATTTTGTTCATCTAGAGAAAGGAGTGAGACATGAATAGAAGCTTGAAGAAAAGTTTCAATAGGCCGAGGAATCAAAGTCTCTGTGACCTTAAAAGGAAAAGAACCATACTCAGCTCGGACCTCAATTTTATAACATTGATTCTCAGCAACATCTATCAAATCACAATCAACCACATGTTGAGGTTTTTCAAACACTAAAAACTCCTCCACATCATCAATGGCTTGAAGAGTGAGCTTCCCCTTGGACACATCAATGACAACACTAGATGTAGAAAGGAAGGGTCTCCCTAAGATGATTAATACTTTTTCATCACACTCCATATCTAAGATAAGGAAGTATGTGGGTAGTGTAAGTTTTCCTACACTCACTAATAAATCATCCACCCTCCCTGAAGGGTGTGTGAGTGAACTGTCAGCAAGTTGAAGACAAAAAGAAGTTGGTTTCAAATCCCGGAGACCCAACCTTCTAAAAAGAGAGTAAGGCATAAGATTGATGCTTTCTCATAAGTCACACAAACAATTAAGTTGCTCACTTGTTTCTATTTTTCATTGAATAATAAAGCTGCCAGGATCTTTCAATTTTGGAGGCAACTTATTTAACAAGATGTCACTACACTCTTCATTGATATTAACTTTGTCTAACTTCTTCCAATCATTTTTATGTTTTAGAAACCTTTTGGTAAAATCAACATATGAAGGGATTTTATCTAAAGCTTCTACAAATGGCATGTTGATACTAAAGTTTCAAATCATTTTAAGAAACCTCAAATAATCAGGTTCATTATTCTTCTTCACTCTTTCAGGGAAGAGATTGGGAGGGGCATGATTTTTAAGAACAATTTGATTATTCTCCTCCTCAATTCCATTGTTTTTCTTTTCTTCTTTAATTAAATCCCACTTCATTTTCCTAGGTTCTTGAGCTTTTTTAGGTGCAAATTTAACATTCTGTTTAGGTTGAACAAAGCTGTCCAGATTCCCAGATTCTGTTTCAAGCATATTTTTCTTTCCGGATTCAATTTTATCATCAGTTTTAGTTTTATCAAAGTGTTGCTTAACTTTTTATTGGGTTTGAAGGCCAAATCTAGTGGTTACATCCATGATATTCTCTATTGGATTAAGAATTGAAGTGTTGGGTAGCTTTCCCTTTCCCTTATCACCTTGATCCTTAGCTATTTGAATTATTTGATGTTCTAAATTGTGAATCTTATCATCTGTTTCTTTCCTAAATGAACTTATTTCTCCCAAAACTTATTGTAACAACCCCTTTAACTCCCCTTGAGAATTCTAATATTCAACCCCATATTGGTTTGAGTTATAAATTTTAGGGTGTGATTGGTAGTTAGGGGCAGTGGTCTGCTTTATGACACTTTGTTCTTTCCAGGTCAAGTTTGGGTGATTTTGATAACTAGAAGTGTATTGATTAGAGTATTGATCATTTTTCCTTGATTCCTAGCTCTAAAATCTACAAATTTGGCACTCTCATAAAACTGGGCAGGGAGATAAAAATTAGGACAACATGTATGAGTGTGACCGAACATCCCACAATGATTACATTGCTCCCTTAAGACTCTATCACTAAAAACAGCAGCCTGAGGATCAAATTCACCTCTATGGATGACCCTCTTCCGAGAGCACTTGTGCTGAGATTTTTGTGTAATCTTTTAATATACAAGTTTCAGCTCATCAGCAGTGGATTCAGAAAAGTCACCCTCATAGAATTGGTCAACTAAATTTTGGTTGTAAGGGGTGAGAGCATTATAGAAGGTTTCTATGAGTAAATGGGGATAAAACTGATGATTGGGACTTTTTATAAGGATAATTATAAACCTATCCCATGCCACATGAAATAAATCTCCCTCATCCTGGAAAAACCCAGTAATTTTGTGCCTAATCTCAGAAGTGGTGTTCCTAGGATAGAATTTTAATATAAAGGCAGTAAACACCTCTTCCCAGGTCTCAAAAATTTCTTCATCTAAGTTCTAAAACCAAGTCCTAGCCTTCCCCTTCAGAAAAAATGGAAAAAAAATCAATCTCAACTCCTCCTCACAAATCTCTCTTAGAGGTAATTTTTGTACAGAACTATAGAACTCTCTAATGAACTCAAGCGAATCCTCTCCTAGAAGATCATTGAATGAAGGAAGTTGAGAAAGGTGAGACTGCTTAATTTCATAATTCCTAGACCTAGGGTTCAACCTAATGCGGGATGGGTTACTTGATACAATTGGAATTTGAAACTCCCTGACTCTAGGTAGCTGAAGGGCTGGAACTACAGGCTGTGGAACATTCATGTTTTGATCAACTCTATTATCCTGATTCTCCATTACAATGTTTTTTAGGAGCAGCTAAATGTTCGTCTAGTTCAAAGTTCAGTGGCTCTAACGTAATAATGAATTCTCTTGTGATCAAGAAAAGTGTAAAACAGTTCAAAATAGCACAACAGTGGAACTAACAGAAGTTCAGCAATAAAATAAACAGTAGAAATATAGTAGTAAATGAAACAGATTTTTTTTACAATTTTAATTTTTTTTTGATTTTTTGGTGTTTTTTTATATGTTTTTTTTTGTATTTTTTTAAAAGAAATGGCTCGTGACTTCCCCGGAAATGGCGCCAAAAACCTGACCTAAACCGTCATTGAAGCCGGTCAAAGTTTAATATTTATATTCCTACTAACTACAGTATATGTGGCAAGCAGGGTCGAACCCACAGAGAAGGCAAATTTGACCACTATTCTTCTAAAAATTTAAAAAATGATCCCACTGTTGTCAGCAGTGGAATAGATTCTCTATTTCTTTTTTATATATATATTTTATTTTTTTTTAAAATTGTACTCTAATGTAACACTACAACCTTTTTGAGTTTTTGTTCTATGCTATTATGAAATAAGAAACAGACTAAGAAAAGTAAGAAACAAAGATATAAAATGTTGATAGTGAACAATCAAGTAAATTGCTCGGGGAAAAGTCTCAATTCTACTGGTTTAATAGGTTTTCCGAATCAATTTAAAGTTATTGCCTTACACCACCATAAAAAGAGTGACTTGTCTCCCTCACCAGAAGCTAAGTCACACAGGCTTATTGATTTTGGAGTTCGCCACTCCAAAACAAATTAGTTGTGAAAAGTTCAAAAATATAATGACAACAGGATGAACTCACCGTAAGTCCCGAAGCATTTGTGAATTGATTATTTTTTTAAAGATGTTTCCATGATCAATCTCGCCGATTTGATTGTGGAGTTTTGAAAATTAAGTACTAGTGGTGAAAAGTAATTGACTGAACTCAACATCAATCTCACCGATCTTTACTGAACTCAGTGAATTGATTAAGTGATATGAAAATTAAAAGTAACCAGTAGAACGTCAATTCATCCCTGAACTAAAAGTATTTAGACTATCATAATCTCTATCTAAAATACTAAAGTCATTCAATTATAGAGGAAGATATTTAAAGGAAAACAGAGGAAGAAAACTCCCTCTGCTCGCATCAATCCTGCTACTCCTGGCCCTCGGAACTCTGAAGAGCAGCTCTTCGAGAATTGCTCCAGGTACTCTGCTCTGCTCTGAGAGAGGTGTGTTCATCGAGTGAGTGTGTCTCGGTGAATGAATGTCTCTCTACGAATCCCTCGAATGAGTCCCACCTCCATTCTTCTGCTTGCTCTGCTTTATATATCAACTGTCAACTGCTGCACGTCACCGCATGATCTCCACTGACTTCACAAGTTCTTCACCCACGCACTGCAAAATGTGCATTTTTTCATGACAAGCACGTCGCGCGAGTTTTTACCTCGTAAATAACTTCCGTTGAGTTAGTTACATGCACCTGGACGTGTACTTGACCTTGGTATGAACCTACACATAATATAAACAAAATAAAGCATTTAAAACTCAAAGAAAAAAAATTAACTAAAGTTAATTAATATATATTTAAATTAATAATTATTATTTACTTTATTATAAAATTTATTCACATAATATTAATAAGGTAAAACATGTGTTTATTAAAAAGTCATTAATTAAATTAAGTTAATAGATATAATTACTAAGTTATTAATTTAAACACTTTTAATTCAGTTATTAAAATTTACGTCAAAAGTAAAGAAGTATTAGAAATTTATAACTTTGATTGTATTAGTTATTTTTATTTACTGCATTAATTATTATTATTGTATTTACTATTTAAGAAATTAAATTGTTCAATTAATTTATTAATTAGTTTATTTTAATCATTAGAAATTAATACTTAAATTTTATTAAGTATATTTCTTAGTTTACATATAATTACTATCAATTATATAATTTAAACTATAAATAATGTATTAATTTATTATAAACATCTATTATTAATTAAGTTTTTTTTTAATTGATAATTTATCCATTTATTAAAACTATAAATGTTTTAAATTTATGAATTTAATTAATTATCTTATATTTATTTGACTTAGTTAAAGTAACTTTTTACTTTAACTTTTCCTTTTGTTTTTTTATTTCGTTTTCTTTTTACTTTACTTTATTTATTATATTCTTTATCTATTATCTTTTTATTTTATTTTTTAATCTTCTCTTCTCCTCCCCCAATTCCGGCGCATAGGGGAGGATATCTTCTTCTTCCTCAGGCAAGGCGGCGCACAGCAGGGAGGCCTTCTTTGGCGGCGGCTCGACCTCCTCCAGCAGCATAGTGAGGCAACAACAGATGGTGTGATTCCTCTACTCAGCTTCTTCTCCAGCAGTATCCGGCAAGGTGCGGTGCGACTTCAGCTCTAGAGGCAGCCTTCTGCGGACTTTCCTCCTCCTTCAAGCGGTGCGGCTGCTCCTTCTACACAGCGGACAACTCCTGCAAGAGCGGCGGCGGCTCCCTTGTGGACCTCCTTCAAGCGCGACATGAGGTGAAGAGGTGTCCCAGTTTGGCTCAAGGAGGAAGTGCGGCGGTGAAGAGTGGTTCGGGTTAGGGTTTGATATAGGGGACGGTGCCGGCGAGGTTCAAGTGGCGTGGAGCGTGAAGGCATGGACGACGAGGGGAAGAAGGGTGGAGCGATGGTGTGGGTGGTGGCTTCGGTGAGAAGGAGATATTGGTGAGATGAAAATTTTATCAGTGAGGGGTATCAGTAGAGTGAGGTTCAACTACTGGTTGAGGGTGAGCTACTGATAGAGGGTATCAGTAGCTCAGCTACCGATAGAGTAAAAGAAAGAAAAGAAAGAGTGTGGCTACCGATAGAAAAAAATATATCAGTGAGGTAAAAAGAAATATCGGTAGCTGAGCTACCGATAAAAGAAAAAATAAAAGAAAAAGACCACCATTAGTACATAAAATAATAGTTTTCTGAAATAATATAGAATTAAAACTAAAATAAATTAAATAAAAAGACTTAAAATAATTAATTACTATAATGCCAAGTACCATTAATTCATAACAGAATTGTTATTAAACCTTAAACACATTAAAATTGTTAATTTAAAAGAACTAATTGAATAGAATTAAATTAATAAACTTGATAATTGTTAAACTAAATAAATAAGAGACTTAAATTAAAAATAAAACTAAACAGATTAAATAAAGAATAGCCTCAAATAAAAATAAAAACACCAGTGACCCAAATAAAACACCGCAAGCTCTTAATTACCTCACTGGTAGACTAAAATAATTATAAAATGGATTAAAAATTAATCTTCATACATAAAATAATATAATCAATGTTTAAAAACTATTAACTAATTAATTAATTGACTAATTGAACACATATAATTAAGGGAAAGGCATTTAAATTTAATTAAAAATACATATTATTTACTTAAATGATTAGCAGAAAGTTTTAACACATTAAATAACATTGCAAACCTATTCTAATGTAACTAATTTAAAAGATTAATTATTAAAACAAAGACTAACTTAATTAATTAGAATCAAGTTGATTAAATAATTGTTTAATTAGAAATTAACTTATTAAAAAGTTGAGCAGAATTAAATTAACCAAACTAAATACTCACCGTTGTTTATAAAATTTAAGGTTCACCGATAGATAAAATTACAGTCAACCGTAAAAAATTAAGAGAGCTACCGGTAGGATAAAGTATCAGTGACAAAGGTCACCGATACAGGCAAGGTCACCGATAGATGCAATGTCATCGAGAGTTAGTACCAGTAACCTGCTATCGGTAGCTAAGTTACCGGTAGTCTGGCAAGCTGAACTAAGTTGTATAAACTTTAAAAATTAAAAGTAAATTAATTAGAAAACTCATTAATTATTAACAATGAAAAATAAAATAAAATAAATTAATTGAAAATTAATTACATTAAAAATAAATAAGGAATAAATCAGTTATTTAAAGGTACATAATTACATAAAATGTTATAAAAAATTAATATTTGACAAATTTAATTATAAAAATACAAAAGTGCATTTATTAGATAAAAAGTTATTAAATAATTAATTAAATCATTAAAAATTAAGTAAAAAGATGTGAAAAAACTATGTAAAAATAGATCCACATCACATATCGATGCTGGAAACACTGCACACCTACAGATGATGGAAATAATGCACACCTACTGATGATGGAAACAATGCACACCAACCGATCATGGAAACACTGTACACCTACCGATGATGGAAACACCGTACACCTACCGATCCTGGAAAAATTGTACACCTACCTATTCTTGAAACACTGTACACCTACCGATCCTAGAAACACTATACACCTACCGATCCTGGAAACATTGTACACCTACCGATGCTAGAAAAACTGTACACCTAACGGTCCTAGAAATACTGTACACCTACTGATGTTGGAAACACTGTACACCTATCGATCCTGGAAACACTATTCACAGAACTAGAAATGTGGAAAAGTGTTGGGGATAAGTCACCTGGACCTCCCAAAACACCTCAGACACTAGATTTAAGCAAAGGAATGTACTAGAGAGGTTCGGACCATTACATGATTCCCTAAGAATATATGTCACACTGAAAGTTCATAGCAGTTCTCCACTATGGTGAGAAGTTAGAGGTGCCATGATAGTATTCTTGAATAATGTTTTATAGCTGAATGCTATTTTTTGATGGGACATGAATGATACAAGATATCAGTGGTATGAGGCTCATAAGATATTGATACACCTTCTCATGGTGTTCACCTTTGGTAATCTTCAATATAAGAGGTTATGAGAATAAACACGTCAATCAGAAATACAAATTTCCACGTGTCATAGGATGTTCCTATTAGAATACATGATTATTGATCTTTATACTTTAATATTATCATTAATGAATATCACGACTCATGTAATTTGATGTATTGATGAAACCCATGATGACATATGCTTGTAGTGAGGTAGAATATGTTGGGTGTGTCATGAGTGATATTACATTAATGGATAATGCGAGAAAGGATTTATCCCTTATATCCTATAACAAAAGTTGATATCTCATTCCCTTTGATGGGAATGAAACTGCCTGAATAAATCTATGGACACGGTGTTTAATGGGTGAGTTCATTTAAATAATTTAAAAGAAAGAAACATTGATCATATAGTTTGATGACACCATCTTTCAACCTGTTTGATTTGATATATCGTGATAAAGGATTATATTACATGATAAGTGTTTGTTAAAGTATGAATGTCATTGTGACATTAACTTCTTTATCTATAGGATCATCGACATGTTTCTAGATGATAACTTTGGACTTTAGGTAGTTATGCCTAATTACACTAAGAAAGAGGCCCAGAGGGTCACATATTAAATGTATCAGTAGTCTCAATGAAATTTAAGTATTGAATTTAACAAGTTAGAATATATAATATTTATTTGGTTTGGTTGATTTCCATAATTTAATCAAATGTTATTCAAAATAATAAGTGATTTAAAAAATAATTTTTTTTCAAGGTTTGAAAAATATAATATTTATGATATTTATCATAGAATAATGTAGTGATATTTATTATTTAAGTAAATAGTCATTATTCAAGGATCAATAAATATCGATGAACGAAAGTGGACCAAGATTAATGGTCCAATTGAAAATGGTATAAATGACATATATTTATATTCTTAATATGTTGCACATGTCAAGAAATTATTATTAATAATAATATTATTATTGTACATGGGGACAACTAAGAACTATTAGGATTAGAAGGGGATTATGTGTGATCTTCCAACCCTAAACCCACCATAATAAATATCCAATTGTATCACTTTCCAAAATCAATTTTGGTGTGGTCAAAATATAGAGAGAGATATAGATATCAAGAATGTACTGTTTATTCTTGATATATCAATCCTTCAAGATAACATCAAGAGTTCTTCCTCATTTGGGAATAATACTAATACAATCAACTATGAACAACGCAAGCAATTGTGATCAACCATGATAACACTCAATAATTTTATGATGATGTTTAGAGATTGTAGTACACATATGGATCACTTCTAGAAGGATTATACACTTGGATCCTACAACAAAACAACAATACAACAAGATCTAGCTAACCAAATCATTAATGAAAGAAAAATTACAAGTTGAGGTAATTCTATATCTGTTCATAAATTAATTATATTTGTATGTGAAGATCATTCTCTACTGGTTCCATAATTTTAATTTAGTCAAGTAATCTATGGTTTTTTGGACATATAATCACGTGAAACAACAATTACACGTAAATCAAGACTAAAATCTAAGTTAGTCATACCATCAAATGACACTTCCACTACACCCAGAACCTACAAGTGGTATCAAAGGGGTCACATGTTTAATTTATAATTATTTATTATTCGTTAATTTTTTTCATGATTTTGAGTCTTATTTTACTTATATAAATTCATTTTAATATCCCACATCTTAATCTCTTCCCTTTCATTGTTCTCACTAACATAACCAGTAAATGTTTAAGATTAAAAAAAAAACATCTGAAGAACATCATTTGGAGGTGCCAAAGGCTATGCCTGGACAAAACTAGAGTATACGAAATTTAATTATTGTATACACACTATGTATTTTTTTATTTATGTTTGTATCTCATGATAAAGTAAAATAGATCCAATGAAATTGGATCTAAGATCCAAAAAAAGAGGATCAGTGTGTAGATCCAGATAGACTGACCCACAGATTGAAGAACTACACGCCATGTAACCACTATATATGACGTGTAGTCCCTATTTTATCATGGAAAAGAAAACAAGGTGTAACACCCTGAGTTTTTATGATTTTTTTTCAAATAAATTAAATTTCTTCAATAGGTTCTGTTACAGGAAACACTGAGTTTTAATGAACTGCAATATATTATTAATGTTATTATCTAAACATGACCGTTATAACCTAAATGTTAAACTTGGAGGAATGAGTAGAAATATTCAAATTTTAAAAATTAATTATAATGGTTTTATATAAATAAAATATATTTATAAAAAATTACTCAATCTTTATTAAATTATTTATATGATTCAAAAATACTATTTTCTCAAAAAATGTTTTTTTAATGATTTTTGTGAACAAATAATAAAAGTTTTTTTTCTTCTAATTTTATAAAATAAATTTGAAAAATAAACTTAATTTTTTAAATCTACATGTCTAAATTATCATAGTGTGAATTTTTTATAATTTTTTTAAAATATTAATTTCTCAATGAATAGTGAAAAATACAGACTTTTATTAAAAAACTGCCTTTTCATTTAAATCATTTAAAAAGTTCCATATTGTTTAAACATGTTTTAAAAGTAAAATTAGTTCAATTATATATTTATTAATCCAATTTAGTTTATTTAAATAAATTTCATATTTAATTTTGATATTAAAACATTCTATACTTATAAAAATTTTCTCTTTGTAAAACTGTTTTTTCATTGCATCTGCGGGTTTAATTTTAAATTAAAATTTTCCAATTATGTGAATAGAAATTGTACAAATGGATTACATATTTAGAATCATTCTAATTAATATTATATAATATTTTCAACTTATTTTTTGGTCAAAATGAATAGTAAAAACAGTGAAAATTAATTATCGTGGTTAAGCTTAAAATGGGTTTACCAAGGGGTTAAACTAAAAAGATAAGGGGTAAAATGAATAAACTTTTCCAAATCATATTTTATAGACATATTTAGACCTTATATAGTATAATATTTGATAATTATTCATTTTTTATCCTTGTGTCATTTTTAAAACATGGTTACACCTTTTTCTTTTCAAAAATTTTAAGTGTGTCCGGTCCCCCACTTATAAAAGATCACCCCTCTCCTCATCTATTCACACTTCAAAAAGCCTTTGGTTAGTTTTATTAGTAAACCCTCATAATAAGGATTTATGTGTAAACCTAACGGGGTTCTCCAAAGAAGAGGTATACTACTTAACCATGTGTTTTCATTTTATTTCTTACTCCAACTTCTTAAAATATTCTTAAAACATGATGATATAATAAAATAAATACCTAAAATATATTAATATGTTATTATTTTAATTTCATGAACTACATCTATCCTCCCTTCCATCAAGTGGGAAATGAAACTGTCGACCGTGTGTACGACACACTACCACCTCACGAACTAATGTAGTTCGTTTTCCATCAACACCTCTCATATATGAATATAATTATGGATTTAACATATGTATATTATATTTATGATATAATTATACTTCATTAATTATAATATCACATATAACTTCTTACTTTATTTTTTGTAGGAATATGATAACATCGCTCGTGTGTACGGCAAACTACTTCCTCATGAAGTGATGTGTTTCTTTATTCACTTATGCTTTTCATGGAAGGTAATATGAATAGTTTTAATGATAATATTTGATAAATATGATATAATAATGTTTTTTTAAATTTAATATATCATTTACCTTTATTTTGTTTCATCCGTTGAGAAAATGGAAACACAGTTCATGCATACGTACGACCTATCGTCTCCATGAACAATGTAAATCATTTTCTATCTCTAAATTTAATGTATTACTATAAATAAAAATATATTTAATGTATATTATATTTATACCTTGTTTAAAATTATTTATATTATGGAACCTGGATCAATGTAAAAGGACCAAAATACGTAACCAAAACATACATGAAAAATGAAGTAGTTATTACCCGAAACATGATTTTAACAAGGATTTGTTAATAAATGGGTAATAAAAGGTCATAAGTAAATAATAAATATACATATTATTATGTTTATTTAATATATTTATAATAAACTTATATTTATTATATAATAGTTTTTAATGTGTATGAAGGAATTCGAGACTTAAGGTAAGATATTTTCATCTCACTTTTATTTATATTAGACACATACCTTATGAACCACTTGTTTATTTTGTGTAGTGTATATAATACCCATGAAAGTATTTTATTATCCCTATAATTATAATTATGAGATATAAATGTCCTTTTAATGTTTTTTATTTCATGGTACTTATGATTCAAAAGATACCAAAGTGGTAAAGGTTTAATGTTACAATCTCATTGTTTATCATGGTTGTTTATGATATTCTTCCAATGAGGATATATTATGATATACCTTTAAATAAACTCATTAATTTTATTATAATATGGTTATTTATATATAATACATGTTTTATTTTCATTTTTCTCTCTTAAAGGATTAAAGATACCAAAATAATGTTTTTACGTATTTATTTCTCTCTTCAGTTTCTTTTTTTCTTCAATTTCCATTTTTTCTAAAAATGTTTTCAAGAATTTTTTTAGTATTATAACATGATGGTTGAAAGTAATTTTTACCAATGTTTTAATTTTTAAAATATGGTTTAAAACTAATCTTAATTTTTTTACAAACAAGGATCTTTTGACTTTTTACCGAAAATGTGAAAGGAAACTTTGTTTTAACATGTATGGAATGAACTATATTTATCATCATCATTAATAATAAATGATTTAAAGATTCCATTAAAAGTTTATAAGTTTATTTTGAAATAAAATATTTTATTTAAAATTTGGTAAAATTTTAAATTTTTACAGAATTGTTTTCAAAATGGAATGGATAGTTTCTTCAAGAAAGTTATGATGATATTTTATCGAATTTATATTCATAATTAACAAAAACATTTAGTGTTAATTATTTTTTACTATGGATATGGTTCAATGGTACTATCATTATTATTTATTTGTATGGTCTATGTTTATTATTATTATGAATATATGTTTATGAAACTCATTCCTTTTCCACAGGTTGTGCTATGATGAATCGATTGGATGATTATGAGACCTATTTACTTTATATGGGTTATTATATGTTTATAAAACCCTTTTATTTTCATGGTTTATGATATGATGAATGATTTATGATATTTTGGTACACATATGTATTATTTTTATTATGTGATAAGTGGGACCTATATCTCCCTAAAATTAATTGGGAAAAGTATTATATCTCACGAGATAGACATGTGAAACATGATGATGTTCTTAATAACTATAAGAAATAGGTCGATGAGATTGATCCACTATGGAAAATTAATGATGATTCCTAATACATTATAAAATGGGAAACATGTGTTGATGTTTTATCTTTTATTATTTGATAGTCTTAAATGTTAACCTTGACATATGAAATAGTTTCTATACTTATGATAGTGCCATACTTATACGAAATGAAATCATGGTTAATGATTGATTTATGATGATTTCTCACTCTTATAGTTCATTTATTTTGAAATGATAATGTTTTATTCCATGTATCATACTTACAATCTATAATATATTTAGTATGAAATTTATAAGTTATATTAATAATCTCATACTCTTATAGTTATCTTATGATTTTATACGATCATCGTTTGATATATTCCATGTTTAACCTTTCTGAGTATCTGAGCTCACCCTTTATTATGTTTCCTTTCCCTAGGTTATGAATAAAGGTTTAAGTAGGGCATTTCTATTAAGATTATGGTAAGATCTTTATGTAATATTTTGAATATCTTTCGTGAAATAAGAATACTGCATGCATAGTATCCAAAGACGCTAAACCTTCACGATCCTTGGGCATGTTTTTGTAAAATGTATTGAATATTCATCTAAAAAGATGTAATATTTATACATAAAATCCTAGTTAGTTATAGTTGGTATTAGAGAAAATGTTTAGTTAACATCTAGAAACTATGATGATAAAACTTTAGTGATATTTTTAGGAATATGTGTAAGGATAATTCAAAGTATAGGAAAATGTTCTGGAATTTTGGTGAAGGATGTAGAGAGTGCTTCCTAGGAAATTATATCCTTGTTTGGATACTATAAGTGGATGTTTCTCTAGAATATTTTTACCTAGTAGTGATAACTCTGAAAAGGGTGCATTGAGATGGGCATGATTGTCACCTGGTTCATGAAAACGAGCCTTGCTGTACACTTGGTTTGACAATCCCAAGGGATATCATTTGGAAATTCACAAACTCTTTTGATAATCCCAAGGGATATCATTTGTAAATTCACAAACTCTTTACTAAAAATCATTAATGATTTGGATATATGATGACCATGAATTACCTAGGTCAAACCTAATGTGTCTTAGATTAAAAATAATGTGTCATTATTTATACATATTATAAATTATTTTTTATGATTATGTGGTTTCCCACTATGATTGTTTTTGCTTACACTATGATTTTTGGTTTTAGTTAATGTATAGAACTTGAAGGAACCAGGTTAATGCTGAATGTGATGGATAATAAAATTATTATACCCTTAAGAAACCAAATGTTATGGGATATAGACTGAAAAATATCATTTCTATTCTCACAATCTTTCTAAATCTATGAATCATGTTGAACTTCCAACTGAGAAAAGGAGGGAAAAATGTTATGTTGAGTCCTTTATGAGGAAACAACCACCTTATTTTAGTGGTTCTAATAATTCACTAGTTTCTAAGAAATAGATAAGTACCACTAGAAATATATTTTATATGCTCTAGTGTTTGGATCATGAAAAATTCATTTTGGCTATGGAAGGTGAAATAAATCAGTGGTAGACTCTTTCAAGAACATTAGGGAATGTGAAGAGATTGAATCTATGGAGTGGTATGAGTTTAAGAGAATATTTTTCTTTAAGTAATTTCCTTGTATTCTTTATATAAATATTGATAATTAATTCCTTGAGCTAAATTATAAGAATGATAAATCCATTGGTACCAATGAGGAAAATTTTATAAGATTTGTGAGGTACACTTTTGGTATTATCATGCAACCCAAAAGTAAGGTTGAATGATTCTTCAGTGGATTAAAACCAAATCTTTAAAGGTGGTTAGAAATAAGATAATTTATTAGATATGAATAAATAATTCTATGTGCTATCAAGATGGAAATAAATATTATAACTACCCATCAATCTCATGGTTTTGATAAGAAAAGAGAGATGAAATTTAAAGGAAACTCTAAAAACCATGGAGAAAAGAAGATGATATTTCCTTTATGCTCAAAGTGTGGAAGGAAACATGGAAAAAATTATCTTAAGATAAATGGTAAATGTTTTAAGCATGGAAAGGAATTTCATCGAGCAATCGATTTCCAATGTGATGGGAAGAAGTTAGATAATGATGCAAATAGATATAAATCTCCACAGACTTCACTACCCATACTCCAGTGTTTGAAATGAAAGGAGTATAATAATGATACTAACTAGTGCCTAAATCCAAAGGTTAATGATGACGATTGATGTTAAAAACATCTTAATATGAGATAAAAAGGAAAATATCATGTGATCACTATTTCCGATGAGGGGTGAAATAATGATGTGGTGAAGGGTACACTTACCATACACTCTAGAACCGCTAATGTCTTATGTGAATCTAGATATACCCATTGATTTATATTTTAAGAATTTAATAAGGGTATAATAGTACCACCTTAATGATTATATGTTAAATTAGTAGTGAAAATCCATAATGGTATGACGATCACATCTCAATTCTATGATTCTTATCCTGTTGAAGTTTATGAGAATGTGCTTCTCGTAAATCTTATTATTCTCACTTTAGTCAAATTTAATGTTTTCTTAGGAATGGATTGTCTTTCCTTATATAAATTCCACATCCATTTATGAGTAAGTAAAGTCACGTTTGATATTCCAAACAAACCTATGATCATCCATCAGTGTGATGATAAATATGAACTTCCAATGGATATCACATCCATTATATAGGTCTTGATTCCCATTAAAAAGGGGTGTTTATCTCAGATGGTTGGGGAGAAACTCAACATCAATGATATGCCTATTATATAGGAGTTATCAACAGAAATCATACCTAGTTCCACACCGATTTCTATGACTCCCTATACAATGGTGCTGATTGAGTTGTAGGAATTAAATAAACAACTCTAGGAGAACCTTAACAAGGTATTCATTCATCCATGTGTGCCACCTTGGGGTTCACCTATTCCATTTTTTAAGAATAAATATGGATTGATGCGACTCTTTATTTATTATCATGAACTAAATGAGATCAAAATCTAGAAAAATTATCATATACCCCATATTGATGACTTGTTTGATCAACTTCTCAGTGATAAATACATTTACAAGATCAACCTTCATTATAGATATCATCAATTGAGGTTCAAGAAGGCGTACATACCCAAGAAAACATTCCATAAAAGGTATGGAAACTATGAGTATATAGTGATGCCATTTGGTCTTATTAATGCCCCTATTACCTTCATGGATTTAATAAATAGAGTCTTTAGATATTACCTTGATTAGTTTTTGGTGATATTTATAGATGATATTATTATCTATTTGAAGATCAAGTAAGAGCATGCATATCACTTGAGAATTTTATTGAAGAACTTAAAGAAAGGGAATATATATGGAAAATTTACAAATTGTTAATTTTGTTTATAAAAGGTTGCATTTTCAAGTCATATAATCTCAAGTGAGAGTGTATTAGTGGATCCATCAAAGAAAAAGACTATTGAACTTTGAACTAGACCAACCATAGTAACTAAGATATTAATTTTTCTTAGTTTAGATGGATATTATCAAGGTTTGTGGATAATTTATCATGATTGTATAATCCACTCACCAAGTTAACTTATACGGTCGCCAAGTAACTCTCGGCGGATGAATGTGAGGAAAATTTCAAGAAACTGAAGAGAAGATTAGTAAGCACACCTATGCTTAGTGATGAATCCAAGAAGGGATTGTTATTCATTATTATACAGAATGACATGGTTATAACTTATGCCTCACGAAAATTGAAGGTTCATGAGAAAAATTACAAAAATCATGTTTTGGAGTTAACTGTAGTAATTTTTGCATTAAAGATATGGAGGAATTATATTTATAGAGAAAAGTGTGATATATATACTGATAAAAAAAGTTCAAAGTATATATTGATATATAAATAGCTAAATATGAATTATAGAATATGGTTGGAGCTGATTAAAGATTATGACTTCTTAATACATTACCACCATAGGAAAGTGAACAAGGTGGTAGATGATTTGACTCATAAGGATCATGCTAGCTATCCATGATGAGGATAAAAAAGGATAAAATATTTCTAGATTTCTAAAGGATGAATCTTGAAATATTGAATTAAGGGGAGAAATATTATCTTTCTCAAATAAGTATTCGACCATCTATCTATGTGAGGATAAAATAGGTGCAGAAGGATGACATAGAACTACAAAAGAAGTTGATAAATATTCCCGAGTTCAAACTTTATTGTAATGAAATGATAAGGTTCAGGAACTATGTGCGTTTTCCATCTATACTATATTTTAAGAAGGAGATATTAGAAGAGGCTCATAGTTCTTCAGTCCCTATTTATCCTAGAATTACAAAGATGTATAGAGATTTGAAAGAGTATTTCTGGTGGGATGAAATGAAGAGAGACATCACAGAGTTTGTATCTCGATTCTTGTTCTATAAGTAAGTTAAGGATAAGAGAAAAAATTCTAAGGGGATGTTACAACCATTACCCACACAAAAATTTAAATGGGAAAACATCACCATGTATTTTATTTTTCAGACTCCCCAAAACTTCTAAAGGGAACAATGCTATATGGGTTGCAATTGATCTCCTTAAAAATTCAACACACCTCATAGATATCATATAATATTCCTATTTGGACCATATTTCTAGGATATACATTAAGGAATTGCTAAGGTTTCATGGATTACCACATTCCATTGTATTCGACTATGATTAGAGGTTTACCTCTAAGTTATGGAGAAGTCTTTAGCAATCTCTTGATATAGAGTTGAGTTTCAGCACTATGTATCATCCTCAGATCGATGGTCATTTAGAGATAATAACTCAAACCTTATAGGATATTATGAGATCTTTTTCTATGGATACCAAAGGTGGTTAGTATCAAAACCTTTATCTAGTTGAGTTTTATTACAATAATAGATTTCACTTGAGAATTTAGATAGTTCCTTATGAATACCTCTATGGAAAGAATCATATAACTCCAAATTACTGGGATAAAGTTGGAGAAATAATTCTATTTGAGCCTGATATATATGTAGAAATGGAAGAGAAGGTTAGATCCACTCAACAATACATAAGGGAAACATAAATTTGGTAGAAAAATTATGTTGACAATCCCAGATGTAATTTGGAATTTGTAGTTGGTGATAAGGTGTTTCTAAGAATTTATCTATGGAATAAGGTAATGATATTTGAAAATAATAGAAAACTAATCCCTAGGTAGATCAGTCCCTTTGAAATTCTTGATCATATCTAGATTATAACTTATCTATTGGCACTTCCACTAAACCTCTCTTAGGTTTATGATGTGTTCTATATATCTCTCCAGAGAAAGTACGCACTTGATCCTTCACATGTACTGAACTTAGAGGTCACATCACTAAAGAATGATCTTTATTATAAGGAATAACTAGTTGAGATTCTAGATCATATAGAGAAATTTCTACAAAACAAGACCACTCATCTGGTCAAAGTTTTGCAGAAAGACCACCAATTTGAAGAAGCTACATGGGAACCTAAGGATATGATGAGGTAGAAGTATGCTCATTTGTTTGCATCAGAGTAACGAATTTCAAGGAAAAATTAATTTTAAGCGGGGTATAATGTAACACCATGAGTTTTTATGATTTTTTCAAATAAATTAAATTTCTTTGATAGCTTCCATTACACACAATACCAAATTTTAACAAACCACAATATACTATTAATATTATTATTTAAACATGACCATTATAACCTAGTCGCTAAACTGAGAAACATGAATAAAAATAAAAATATTTTAAAAAATAAGTATAATGGTTTTATATAAATAAAATATATCAATAAAAAGTACATAATTTTTAGTAAAGTGTTCATATGATTTGAAAATACTATTTTCTCAAAAAAATGTTTTTAATAATTTTTGGGAAAAAATGATAAAATTAATATTTCCCAATTTTAGAAAATTTATT
This sequence comes from Viscum album, assembly GCA_963277665.1. Taxonomy (NCBI): domain Eukaryota; kingdom Viridiplantae; phylum Streptophyta; class Magnoliopsida; order Santalales; family Viscaceae; genus Viscum; species Viscum album. Next base: position 1,619,576,850 of record OY728123.1, read on the forward strand.
TGAAAAAAACTTCATTTTTAAATCTACATGTCAAAATTATCTTAGGGTGAATTTTTGATAATTTTCTAAAAAGATTAATTTCTCAATGAATAGTGAAAATATTGACTTTTATTAAAAAACCACCTTTTTGTTTAAATTATTTACAAAGTCACATCTTGTTTAAAAATGATTTAAAATTAAAACTATTAAAACTATTAAAACTATATATTTTTTAATACAATTTTTGTCATTAGAATCAATTTCATATTGAATTTTGATATTAAAACTTTATATACTTATCAACATTTTCTATTTGGAAAACCATTTTTCATCACATCTGTGGGTTTAATTTTAAATTAATTTTGTCAATTATGTGAATGGAATTTAGAAAAAAGTATTAAATATTTTTAATCCACATAATTAATATTATATATTAAGTTTAACATAATTTCTAGTTAAAAAGAATAGTAAAAATAGAAAAAATTAATCATCACGGTTAAGGTTAAAATGGGTTTACCGAAGGAATAAACTAAATATATAAGGGGTAAAATGACCTATAAACTTGTAAAAATACCATTGTATGACCATATTTATACCTTATATAATCTAATGTTCAATAATGAGACATTTTTGTGCCTTGTGTCATGTTTAAAATGTGGGTATATCTTTTTCTTTTAAAAATTTCAAAATGTGTCCTTTACCCCACTTATAAAAGGCTACCCCCTCTCCTATCCTCTTCACACTTCCAAAACCCTTTAGTTTGGAAAATAATTTCAAAATAAATTCCTTAATCCCCTATCCACTTCCTATAGGAATTATTTTTATCAGGAAACTCTCCTAATAAGGATTTAGGTGTAAACCTAAAGGGGTTCTCCAAAGAAGAGGTATAGTTCTTAACTATGCATTTTTATTTTATTTATTCATATAAATACATAAAATATTATTTAATCATTATTATATAATTATATCAATATATAAATTATACTGATATTTTATTATGTTAATGGAATTACCTATACCCGTCTCCTCTTCCACCAAGTAGGAAACAAAACTATCGATCCTGTGTATGGAAAACCACCGCCTTGTGAACCAATGTAGTTCGTTTTCCATGACCACCCCTCACAAATGGATATAATGATTGATTTAACATATTGATATGATATTTATGACATATTTATACTTATATAATTTTAATATCACATATACCTTCTTACTTTCCATTTTATGAGAATACGATAACGTCGCTCGTGTTTACGGTGGACTACCACCTCAATTATTTACCTTTCTTTTTTTTCATCCGTCGAGAAAATAGAAACAACATTCATGCATACGCATGACCTTCCATCTCCATGAATGGTGTAATTAATTTTTTATCTCTAAATTTAATAGACTAATATAAATGAATATATATTTAATTTATATGATATTTAAATCCTGGTTAAAATTTTGGATATTATGTAACAACGATCAAAGTAAAAGAACAAAAAATACCTAACCAAAATATACATGAAAAACAAATCAGTTATTACCCGAAACATGATTTTAACAAGGAATTGTTAATAAAAGGGAAAAAAATCTCATAAGTAAATCATATATAGTATGATACATAATATTATGGTTCTTTAATATATTTATAATAAAGTTACATTTATTATATAGGAGGTTTAAACATGTACAAAGGAATTAAAGACTTAAGGTAATTGATTTTTATCTCACTTTTATTTCTATTGGAAACATGACTTATACACCAATTATTTATTTTATGTGGTGTATATACTACCCATGAATGTATTTTATTATACTTATTATGATAATTATGGGATATAAATATCCATATAATGTTATTTATTTCATGGTACTTACGATTCAAAATATACCAAAGTGGTAAAGGTTTAATGTTACAATCTCATTGTTTATCAGGATTGTTTATGATATGCTTCCAACAACGATATCTTATGATCTAATTTTTTAAAAATCACGAATTTTATTATACTATGGTTATTTATAGATAATAAATGTTTTTATTTCATTTTTCTCTCTTAAAGGATTAAAGATTCCAAAATAATGGTTTTTCATCTTTATCTCTTAGGTCGATTTTTTATTCCATATATATGTTTTCTAAAAATATTTTTAAGAATGTTTTTGATATTAAACTACGATGGTTTAAATTCATTTTTACCCACATTTTATTTTTTTCAAAATGTTTTAAAAGTAATATTCTTATCATTTTCTGAACAAGGCTCTTTTTGGATTTTTACTGAAAATGTGAAAGGAATATTTGTTTTAACATATACAACATAAATGGTATTTTTCATCATCATGACCGATCAATTATTTAAATATTTCATTACAAGTTTACAAGGTTATTTTCAAATAAAATATTTTCTTTAATATTTTGGAAATTTTTATATTTTTAAAGTAGTGTTTTCAAAAATGGAAAGGATATTTTCCTCAATAAATTTATAATGATTTTTTATAGAATCCCTATTCATGAACAAAAAAAAAATTGGTGTTCTTATGTTTTACTGGGGATACGATCCAATGGTACCATACTTATTATTTCTTTGGATGGTTTATTATTATTATTATTATTATGAATATATATTTATAAAACCTTTTCCTTTTCTATGGGTTATGCTATGATTAATTGATGGTATAATTATGAGACCCATTTCCTTTCTATGGGTTATGCTATGTTTATGAAACCCTTTTCTTTTCATGAGTTATGATATGATGAATGATTTATAATCTTATGGAACATATATATATGATTTTTATTATGTGATCAGTAGGACCTATATCTACCTCCAATGAATTTGGTAAAGTATTATATCTCATGAGATAACTATAGGAAATAGGTTGATGTGATTGATCCGCTATGGGAAATAGTTTGATGGGATTAATCCACTATAAGAAACAAATAATGATTCCTGATCTATTATGAAATGGGTGTTGATGCCTGATCTAATATTATTTGATAGTCTTAGATGTTAACCTTGATATATGAAAAGGTTTCTATACTTATGATGGCGACACACTTATATAACATGAACTTATGGTGCATGATTGATTTTTGATGATTTCCCACTCTTATGGTTCATGTATTTTGAAATGATAATTTTTTATTCCATGGATCATGTTTATAATCCATGATAGATTGGGTATGAAATTTGTAATTTATATTCATAATACCATACCCATATGATTATCTTATGCTTTCATATGATAATCAATTTATATCTTCCATGTTTACCCTTATTGAGAATCTGATCCCACCCTTTCTTATGTTTCATTTCCCTAGGTTGTGAATAAATGTTTAAGTAGGGTATATCTATGAAGATTACTAAATGGGAAGATCTTAATGGGTGATATTGAATATATTTTATGAAATAAAAAATATTGTGTGCCTAGTTTCCAAAGACACTAAACCATTATGATCCTCAAGTGTGTTTTTGTGAAATGTATTGAATATTAATCTAAAAAGATTTAATATTTATGTATAAAAAGCTTGGGTTATTTCATGGGATGCCCTAAAATTCCATGTATTAGATACATGACACAAGGACAGATGATCCATATAACTATGAGGCCACACACTGTGTATTCCTAATACAAACTATGTACCTTGAAATCATTCATGATAGGAAAAAAACCTAGTCCCAAGGTGTGTACTATATACATGGGCATAAGACAATACACACCTTGTACGATAGTACAAACCATGTAGTCTACTGCAGATAGTGTGCCCAATTTTTTTGTGGATAAAAATTAAATGTACTATAAAACCTATTCAAATTTGTTCCTAATTTTATTTATTTAAAAATTTATATTCCATGTCATAGGATTGATAATTATATATTAAATCTATTTCCATGTTAAAATTTTGGATAATCACATGTAGTTTCTTCAAAGTACACTTGTGTACTTCATTAATTTTAAATGAAATTAATATTGTTTAAAATTATAGATGATGGTGAGTTAAGGATGCTTGGATAGAATTAAGATAAATTGAATTAATTGGATTATTTAGTGGTGAATTATCTTAATCCATGAATGAATCAAAGTAATTAAAAATAATATTACAATTTATTCTCATTGTTTGATGTGTGTATGATCATGATATTAGACAAGCCCCTTTTATGCAATTGATTTATTTTAATTTATTTTATTAAATTAAAATTTATGGTCTGCATTTCATCTTCTCCTCCTTATTATGTAAAGGTATGCATGCCTGTGGTTTATTTTATGTAAACCTACTTTTCTAATCTATTGGAATCCCTAACCATTATGTGAGTAAAATATTATGTAAGGATGGAGTTCCTAGGTGAGAGGAGAGGGCCTAAGTCAAGGAGATGAGGCGAAACCAATCGAGGTGATGCATAAGAGCCAAAGGTGGAATATTGTAACACCATCCAAGCTACGATTCAAGGTGTTTTACCCTAGGGTTGAGGGTTATTTTATCATATAATAGATAACTAACCATTAGATAATCTCATGCTCATGCCAAATATATTTTATTCCTGTTAGGTTCATGGTTAATTACTTATGTATGTTGATGCTGTGCAATCAACTAATAAATGAATTAACAATCATGCAAGATGGAATAAAATATAATTGGATTATGTGTAAATGTTTTATTATATATGGTTAATAACTTAAGTAAAACCCACCTAATATTAATAAGGCATATGAAAAGATAAAATAGGCTTTACATATAAGGATAAAAATCCCTCAAGTAAGATATTAAATCGGTATAGCCTTCCACTACTTATGTTAAAAATGACCTCATAGTTCAAAGTGCTTAAAAAACCCAAATTAGCATGCTTTCAATTATCATGGAAATTTTATCTTGGAGTTTTGTGTTTAATTAACTTTATTTACATCAAGGGTTGACTTCCTAAGTATGAATTGTTGTAACTAATAGGCAAGTTTTGAGGAAATATTTAAAATAGGATTTCAGGATTGGGGAGTCCACTCAACATATCAAGGAATCACAAATTAATGCAGTTGGAAAGTAAACCTACCTAAAACCCATAAAATAAATTTTAAGGACCAAGTATAGGTTATAATAAGAGGAATATGTGTCCTTGATACTAGAATATCTAAGTGATAATATATTATGAAACTGATGGTGAGGGTTATTAGGTTTAAAAAAATAGTGGGATATTAATGGAATTTAATTTATTTTAAATTTATCAATCTATTTTTGTAATCAAACAAATAATAATTATATTATCTTAATTTATAGACATGTAAAATAAAATTACTTTAAAAATATCACTATCATCCATACTATAGAAGGAAAAACTTCTCACCAGCTTGAATTTATAAGAATGTTATAGGCACTTATGCATTATTCTATGCCACAAACGGAAATTTTATGTGCTGGAAACCCCACTTACTGAGTTCATTACTAAAGAGGATAGTAAGGAAGAAGTATATCTCTATTTTAGGGATGTGGATGATGAAGGTCCGAGGTGTAGTGGAAGTTACTTGGTGGAAAAAATAACCATTAAGGTTTTATCAATTTGATGGATAATTAAAAAAATTGTACATGACGTGAACACCATGGCCAACATAATTTTTCCACCAAATATTGACATAGATGAAAACATGGAACCTAGAGAGAATATTTACACATTAAATTTATAATTAATTTAATTATAATCAGAAGAATTGATACCTTATGTTATGATATTTCTTTATAGATTATGTTGACCATCTGAAATCTCTTTTCTGAATTACCTTTCATTGCGTTGTAAGGATACAAGTATAGAATCCCTCAACTGGTGATCCAAAAGCACTTCTTTGACCTCCGAACGATGTCGATTGATTCTTAGGTGTGAATGTGATGAATCAATAATACTTCATTGTTCTTATTGAACACTTCATGATCCTTTTAGCCTAAAGGATTTCTTCTCATTCTTGAGAATATGAGAGGAATAATTCGAGAGAGAAGTCTGTTGTGTGTAATGATTCTCAATTCTCAATTAAAACTACACAATAGTCACAATCATCTATTTATAGATCTTGGATTTAGATTAAAATATTATTTAATTATGTACGAAACCTTAAATAATATTATAATACTTAAAAATCCCCATGCCATATAATAATAATAATATAATTTTATGGCATGCGCTAACTTGTGCAAAGATAAATATTATTTTACTAGTTTGTAAATTAATATATATCATCGGGCATGATCTTGGTCCACTCAAACCCCTTAGTATTTATTTAATACCCAAATAAATATTTAATTAAATATTTTTTTCATAAATAAATATTTTATTCACAATCCAATGAATAATTTTTTATTAAATATTCAATAAATAAAATAAATATTTTATCCATAATCCAACGAATAAATATTTATTAAATATTCATGTAATTAAATAAATATTTTCTTATTACCTTGTGAATATTTGTGATCAATAAAACTTGAATAAAATTATTCCTTGTTCATGAGATAAATATTTATTCCAATCATTAAATTCAAATATAATTTAATCAAGATCAACAGATACACTTTGTGCATGAAACTCTAGGATTAATTCTTATTAGCATTAGGTGGACTTTCCTAAAGTCCAAGATTACTATCTTGTAATGGGTCAAGGTACCCATTAGAAATAAATTAATTTTTCAATGGTGATAACCACATACGAACGCTCACTATGTAATATAATCCCTTTGTTTCAATATCTCATCCAACATGTTTAAGATATATGTCATCAACCTATATGATTGATACATATTTCTTTGAATATCTAAAATAAACATATCATTACTCTATGACCATATAATTCAATGTGATGGTTCTATTCCAATCAAAGGGTCGAGATATCAACTTCCATAAATATAGAAGAGACAAATCCTTCCTTAACTTATCCATTAATAACATTTTACTCATGACACACCCAATGTATCTAACTTCACCATAAACTATATCATCAAGGTTTATTAAATACATCTAAGTGAATGCACTGTAACATGCATTAATGACAATATTAAAGTCTAAATACCATTACAAATGCTCACAAATAAGAATATCCAATGACACCAAAACATGAAGAATTCATACTAGCCAGCCTGTTCTCATAATCTCACATATTAGAGATTACTAAGTGTGAATTTCATGAAAAGAAGTCTCATACACTTATAAGTAATCACACCTGAAAGTCTATATACTACGTTCCCTTTCATAGCACATTACTCAACCATAGAACTATATTTAATAATATCTTCATATAAATTTAAGGTTACCATCATAGTGGGGAACTTCTATGACCTTATCAATGCGACAAATACTCTAAGACATTATTACACCAAATTAATGAATAATAATGAACAATATGTAATAAGATGTTTTATTAATATTCAAAGCTTTGAATAAAAATATAATACAAATTAAAAATATTTGATTCTAGAACATCAACACCAACAAACTCCCACTTGGACTAGAGCTATCTATCTATGAATCTCAGTCCACCAGACCTCACATGATGATCATGTTTATGATGAGTTAAGGATTTATTCAAGGGGTCCACTACACTGTCTTCTATGGATATTTTTCTCAAAGTGACTTCACATTTTTGAGAAAAATACCTCAGAATATAATACTTATAAAGTATGTTATTCATATAATAAAGTTTCCTTGGATCCTTTGTGAGATGCACCAATATAGTATTATCATAATATAATGTGATAATATCTTTATTTATAGGTACCATATTAGGATCTTAGAAGAAGTTTAATATCCAAACCACTTCTTTAACTACCTCAAAAGACAAAATACACTCATAATATCCTTTCAAATTTGCGACTACAAATTACTTTGAGCTATTCCAGATCACTAAAACTCTATTGAGGATAAATATGTATATCATATCCTTTTTAATATCATCTTGATATTTTTGGAAACTAGTATATGAATATAATCCGAAGACTAATTCCTCATCTCCTCTATAGACCAGGAACATATCCATAGTATGCCTAAGACACTTGAGGATATTATTGACTACCATCCAATGACAGTTACCTAGGTCATCTTGATATCTTACTATCATAATTAGGGAATAGAAAACATATATACTATTACATAACATAACTTACATAATTTAACCAATAATTGATGTGTATGAAATACCTTCCATCCTTTGTCCTTCCTCATGTATCTGAAGACATATTTTCCTAAAAATATTAATGCCATGTGATATTAGTAACAATCCCCTCTTGGATTGTTCCACACCAAATATCTTAAGTATCTTTTAAATATATGTACCTTGACTTAGGCTGAGTAGCCTCTTGGATCTATCATGATGGGTCTTGATACCAAGAATATATGTTACTTCACCTAAGTACTTTATGGAGAAAAATTTATTCAAAAAGGCCTTAATAGACTGCAGGACTAGTATTTAATTTCCAATAAGTAATATTTCATTGATATATACTATTAAAAAACGAATACACTCCTACTAAAATTCTTATAAACATAAGTATATCATTCATTCTTTATGAAACCAAATTCTGTTATGGATTCATCAAATTTAAATTTTCATGACCCAAATCCTTGTTTTAATCTATAAATGGATCTTTTAAATTTTTATACTTTATTGGAATACATTAGGGTAAAAAACCCTTTAGGTCATATCATATATACATATTCATGAAGGTTACCATTTAGAAGGGCTGTTTTGACATCCATTTTCTAAATTTCATAGTCATAGAAGGCTGCAATGGTAAGTAGAATTATGATGGATTTCAGCGTAGAAACTAGTGAAAACGTTTCATCATGGACAATGCATTGCAACTATTTTAAACCTATTGCAAATAGATGTGCCTTATAAATACAGACTTTTCCATCCATTTATAGTTTCTTCTTGAATACCCATTTACAAAAAACAAGCTTTATATCCACTGGAGGATCTAATAAAATCTATAATTGATTTTAGTACATGGAATCCATTTCAGAATTCATAGATTCTTTCCATTTGGAAAAATTTATGCCACTTACTTCTTATTTATAGGTTATAGGATAATTATTATCAATTAATAATAATTCACCATCCTTGATGGCTAGAAAACCATACCATTATGTTCTCTAGCCTCTCTTGTACCACTACATAGTACTTGTGTCTCTGGAAATTCTTCTTCCATGTGGAATTTTGGAATTTTTTCCTATATAAACCCATTATTTTCATACATAGATATTACATCTTTTTAGATGAATATTCAATAAATTACACAAACACGCCTCTGAGAACCATAATAGTTTAGTGTATTTGGAGACTAGGTACACAATCTTCTAATTCAGTGAAATATCTTTAACATCCCCCATAAATATATTCCCATTTAGTTGTTCTCATAAAAATAACATACTTAAAACATTTATTCATAACATGGGGAAAGTAAACATAATAAATGGTGATCTCAGATGATCAATAATGGTAAACAAGTGAGATACATAAACATAACATGAATATAAAGGTATAAAAAATGATTATAAAATTTTAAAACCATACCCTAGATATCAAAGATCTTAATTTCGAGTCATGGAATAAATATTGGTAGTTTATAAAAATTTAATCATAAGTAAATCAAATAACATTATCCATAATATAATAACATTGGTATAAGACACGAAATTGTGACATACACATAAGCATAGAAAATATTATGTCAAGGCTATCCACCAATACATTCATATCTTGTTAGGATTGGGATAAACACCTATGTAATTAATTTAGAATTGGGATAACCTCTAGTGTAACCTCTTTTAGGGCTTGGGAAAACTACCAGTGTACCCCCTTTCGGGCTTGGGATAACCACTTGTATAATCTCTTTTGGGATTAGGCTAACCAACCGTGTACCCTTAAAGATCATATAAAATTAATCATTTCCCAATGAATATAAGGGAGATATGGGTACAAACCATATCATAACAAAAATAATATTTAAGTGTTCTACAAGATCATAAATATTCATCATATCATAACCCATTAAATGAAATGGGTTTCATAAACATTTCATTATATCATAACCTAAAAAAAAGAGACAGGTTCTATAATCATTTCATCATAGAATAAACTATGGAAATGAAGTGGGTTTCATAATAATTATATCATGGTATAACCCATGGAAGAGAAAAAGGTTTCATAAACATAATTTAATCATAAAAAATTTAGAGAAAGAATAATAATAGTATCCTTGGATCATATCCCTAGTAAAGAAAAAGTAACCTCAAAGGATCATCTTAGATGGATAATGATTTTGAAATAAAAATCACATGGAACTTTTCTTGAGAAAAATAATATTTCTTTGATAATCAATATTTAAAACTAAAAAAATTCTCAAAATATTTTTATTTTAAAGTAACCTTGAAAACTTATAAATCAAGCTTTAAAAATAATTTAAACAAGTTCTCGAGGAAAATATACTTTCCAATTTGAAAACTAATTTTAAAACATATTTTTTTAAAAATATTCTTATTTGAAAATAATATTGAAAACTTATAAATTAATATTCAAAGAAAATAACTTTCATGATGATGGGAAGTTTTTTTTCATGTCGTACACATTAAAACAAAGATTCCCTTCACATTTTTAGTAAGATCCAAATGAGCATTCTTTGGAAAATGACATGAATATTTATTTCAATTTTTTTTTGTAAAAAAGAAAAACATGGGTAAAAATGTATTTTTAAAATAATATGAGAATAATAAAACATTTTTTAATACTTTTTTAGAAAATATGGTTTTGGAGGAAAACACATTTTCGACCGCAGAGAGAAATAAAGTTGGATTTTATTAAAAACATTTTATCAATTATCTTAAGCACATAAGAGTGGAATAATGATAATATTACTTAAAAATTTCATAAATAAAAATTATATAATAAAATTAATTATTTTATTGATATATTTATCATAATATTTTATCCTTAGAAACATAATCATAAATAATCCTGATAAACAATGAGATTGTAACATAAAATCATTACAACTTTGGTAACTTTGAATCACAAGACTCATGAAGGAATAAAATAAAATGGAACTTAAAATATCATGAGTATAAATAAATTAATTATATTACATTTAAAAGAGGATATATATACACCTCATAAAATAATATAGGTTTATAACATAACATACGTCTCTAAGAAGGCAAATTGAGACAAAAATCTCTTACCACTTTGGTATCTTTTGAAACATAAAAACCATAAAATATATATCCTAAAATAGATATGAAAATCCATATAATTTTAATGATAATAATGATAAAATACATTCATGGGTAGTATATACACTACATAAATGAAACACGTGGTGAATATGGATTGTGTCTCATGAAAAATAAAAGTGAGATAGAAATCCATTACCATAATTATTGAATGCCATCATACATATTAAAGCCTCCTATATAATAAATATAAGTTAATTATACATATATTAAAGAAAAATATTTATATATATCAAACCATATATTATTTTCTTATTACCTTTTATTACCCGTTTATTAACAATTCCATGTTAAAGTTATGTTTTGTGTAATAACCTTTTTGTTTTTCATGTATGTTTTGATTGGTTATTTTTGATCCTCTTACTTTTATAAAATTTCCATAATATAAATAATGTTAAAAATTATATAAATATCATATATATTAATTATATATGTATTTATAGTAATCTATAAAATATAGATATAGAAAATGAAATACACTATTCATAGAGATGGTGGGTCGTACGTATACATGAACGCTACTTTAATTTTATCAACTTATTCAAAGAAATAAAGTTAAATTTTGTATTATAATTATAGAATAATTTTTGTGCCATATATATCACATATTTTCATTAAAACCATACTTATTATCTTCTATTCAAAGTTTAAATGAATCACATCACTTCATGAAGTGGTAGTCCTCCATACACACGAGCGACATTATCATATTTCCAAAAAATGAAAAGCATGAAGGTAAGTGTGATATAATAATTCCAAAATCATAATAATATAACATATATCATATATAAATAGTAAATCCATAATTATTTCTATCCTTGATAGGTGATAATGGAAAAATGAATGACATTGGTTCACGAGGTGGTAGTCCACCATACACATGAATGATGATTTTGTAACTCATTTGATGGAAGTGGAGATGGTTGTAGGTAATTACATTAACATAAAAAAATATCAGCATATATAATATACTTATATTATTATATAATAATTTTATAATAATAATTTAATGAGGTGGAGGAAGAAAAAAAACAAAAATTCTTGTTAATGAACGTTACCTCTTCTTCAGGTATCCTCCTTAGGTTTGCACCAAAATCATTACAAGGTTGAATTTATGTCCGAAATAAGGATTATAGGATGATAGGATGGAAGTTGTGAAGTTATTTGGGTAGGTATTTTATGAAAAAATGGTTTTAAGGTGTGAATAAGAGAGGATAAGCGGTGACCTTTTATAAGTGAGGTGAGTGGCATGCTTGTAATTTTTTTAAAGAAAGAATTCCTCCCATGTTTCTTTACGTCACAAGGATCCAATAATGGAAAATTATTGAGAATAGATGGGATAAGGTATAAATATGGCCATACAATGGATTTTGGATAAATTTTGTATTATTTTAACCTTTATCTTTTTATTTTAACCCCCCAATAAACCTATTTTTACCTTAATAACAATAAATAATTTTTACTATTTTTATTATTCATTTTGGTCAAAAATTAAGTTTAACACATTAGATAATATAAATTATTCATATTAAAAATATGGAATACATTTTTCATAATTTCAATCATATAATTGGAAAAAATTAATTTAAAATTATTCCCGCAAACTCGACGAGAATGTGAGTTTTTAAAGAGAAGTTTTTAAAAAATTCACAAAATTTTTATATTGAAATTCAATATAAAATTTATTCCAATGAAATAAATTGGATCAATGGATGTATAATTTAAATAATTTTATTTTATAAATAATTTAAAATCTAATTTAACTTTATAAATAAATTAAACAAAAAATAAGTTTTCAATTAAAATTCAGTGTTTTTCACTATTCATCAAAAAATGAATCTTTTTAGAAAAATCCCAAAAAATTACCCTAATATAATTTTAACATTATTATTTTAAAAATTAATTTTATTTTATCAAATTAATTTTCTAAAAGTGTAAAAAAGTAATTTTATTAATGATAAAAAAATCGTTTTTTGAGAAAATAGTTTTTTCAAAACATATAGACTTTACTGAAAATTAAGTAATTTTTTTATAAATATGTTTTATTTATGTAATTTTTTAATTAATATTTAAAAAGTAGTCATTACCATTCATATCACTAATTTTAATGGCTAGGTTATAAGGGTTATGTTTAAATAACTATATTAATAATATATTAATAACTATATTAATAATATATCATGGTTTTGTTAAAATTCAGTGTCGTGTGTAAAGAAAGATAACCCAGTGTTGCATGTATGACAAAATTAAATCAATGTTTCATATAGCATAATATTAAATTGGTGTTTCATGTATCACAATCTAAACTCGATATTGCGTGTGACAAAAAATATCAAAAAGATTAAATTTATTTGATTTTTTTCAAACAATATCGGGGTGTTATATTCTACCCCCCTTAAAATTAATTTCGCCATCAAAATTCATCTCGGTCATCAAAGGTTTAGCATTTAAAAATTCCTTCATAGAAACCCATATCATAAAAAGGGTTAATAAAACATCCTATTTAAAAAGATAAAGGGATGTGCAAAAGTCATTTTGAATAACACATACCAGGCTTTCAAATAGGACAACATAGATGAGAAGTGAAAAAATGGATAGAAAAGAGAAAGATAACAACCAAATACTGATGGAGAGTGATAGAGAACATGGTAAGAAGAAAGTTAACGATCAAAAATACATAAAATTAAAAGGCATAAAAAAGTTCATTAATATCATAAAAAATGGTGATAATTGGACAATATTTTAGTTAAAGGTATTTTTTCTAATGTTGGGGAATTTTCATGAGAATATATACTTACTTGATTTCATTCCATTTCATAAGCACAATATCATACTTTGGTTGTGTCTTTATCAATTTCTACTCTTTATCTTACTCTAAGAGATTGACTTTTCATTTCTGAATCACTAAATAAGATCCATAAAAGAATAATAAGTCATTCATTATATCTCTAGTAATTAAAAAAAGTGGTTAAAATAAGTTATGAATAAATATTTATATGGTGTAATAATATATTAATCTATAAAACCTTACCCAAAGTATAAACTAAACCATTCTATAAATGGTTAACCTTATAACCCTTCCAAAATTTAAAATTTATAAATAGGGTCACTAAATTTTTCAAAATCAACAAAACATTAGTCACCCCAATATAATAAAGTAGATCTTAATTTCTACATATCAAATATGTGAATAACTTAGTCATATATTTTATTTAATCATGGTAAAATCCAAAATTACCATAAAACCTTAATAGAAATATACATACTTCTTCATTCCTTGAATAAAACCACAGTTTATTGAATATATTCTATAAATCTAATAATGATGTAAACTCCATTAATGATAACATAAACCACTTTATCCAAAAATTATTAATCAATTCTATGGTCATAAATAATATCCAATTTACTTTATTCATATCAATCATCTCTTTATCCAAACTAAAAACCAATTTCTCAACATCATGAACATATTAAGGGTTATCTTCCCTTAATCATGTGTTTTCTATAAAATATTACCTTTGTATTAAATAACTTTTATAGTTTGTTAGTACCATTAAAAATATTATTTCTTATCCTTAATGAAAAACTTATATTGAACAATTATTATATATTTCATGATTTATATAACATAATTCTTGAATTATAATATGTAATCAATTTAATCATCCCACTTCCTTCTCAAAACATTAAATAGGCTTTATCATCTTATTCATTAATACGTATTTCCTAAAATATGAAATATGAATCATGTACTAAAATTCATCAACCTTAATACAAACATGCTTCTCATATTTAACATAAAAAATACTTTTAGAACAACCCATACATTTCATATGTCATTTTTAGTCTCTCCATCATCAGTAGTATAACCATTATTCATACAACCTTGCCGATTCTCTTCATGAGATTTACCCTTAGGACATCGATTTAAAAAATTCCCATACTTTACACATTTAAAACATTCAATAGTAGATGATACCTTAGGGAGAACATTACTCTAATCCATTATGTTAACCAAGATTTTCATTTTTTCTTTGTTGTTACTTGATTTGTGTCTATATTTTTTCACACCCAAAACATCTTCTCATACCTCTAATAAATTTCCTTGAGTGATTATTTCCACATTCTAGACATATAGAAAAATGAATCTTCTTTTCCCTATGATATCCACTACTTGAACTCTCAGCAAAATATATCATTATCTTCTTTAATGAGTCAGATATTTAGTTAATTTGAACATTGCTAATCATGTTTTCTGATAAATGATTAGGTATAATCATAATATCCTCCACTCTAGTCATTATCCCATTTGGATGCTCATCATAAAATTTTCTATCACATTCAATGTTAACCCAGTTCTTTCAGGTTCCCTGCATTGACTAAATCCAAAAAACATACTGTGATGAATGTTAATCATAATTGGAAAATAAATAATCATGAAAATCACTTATAGGATGTCTTAATGATGAAACGTTATTTTTAATCTATGACACATTAGGTTTATCCTAGGTCATTTATAGTCACCATCTATTTAAATCATTCATTATGGTTCATAAATATTTTGTGGATTTCTAAAGTATATCCACTAGGAGTGTTAAACCAGATGTGAAGCAAGGCCCGTTGTCATGCACTAGGTGATGATCGAGTCCAACTAAATGTTTTCTTTTAGTAGTTAGTACCCCTAGGTACCTATGCGCCAGATCCACATCCACTTATAATATCTATATAGGGATGTAATTTTTTGGGAATCACTTTATTTATCCTTTAACAAAATTTCAATACATTTTCCTTTACTTTTACTCATCCTTAGAGACATCACTAAACATATCCTTATAAATATACATAGGGATATAACTAAAGTTTTCTCATCCTAATTTCCAAAGGATAACGAAACCTTTCCTATGATACCAACTATAATGAACCAGGATTTTCATAAATAGATATTACATCTTTTTAGATGAATATTCAATACATTAAACAAAAACACACTTAAGTACCATAATATTTTAGCGAATTTGGATAATAGGTACACAATCTTATAATTTGGTGAAAGATATTCAATATACCTCATAAATATCTTACCATCTAGTAATCTTCACAAACATACCATACTTAAAACCTTTATTCATAACCTGAGGAAAGGAAACATAATAAAGGGCGAGATTAGATTATCAGTAAGGGTAAAAAATGGAGATACATAAGCATAACATGAATATAAGGGTACGATAACATGATAATAAAATTTGAAAAACATAACCTACATATTAGAGATCATAATATTGAGTCATGGCATAAACCTAAGTAGTTCATAATACATGAATCATAATGAAATCAAATAACATGAGCTATGAAAGCATAACATTGGCATAAGACATGTAATTATGGAATACATATAATAATAGAAAATATTATATCAAGGATATCCACTAAGAAATTCATAGCATGTAAGGATTGAGATAAACACATGTGTACCTACTTCTAGCTTGAGATAACCACCCATGTGCCCTCTTTTTAGGCTTAGGATAATTGCCCATATACCCACTTTTAGGCTTGATCTAACCACCCATGTACCCTTTTTTAGTCTTGGCATAACCACCCATATACCTTTTGAACTCATATAACATTAATAATTACCTAATTCATAGTAGGGAGATATAGTTCCCACCCATCTCATAATGACAACCATATTCATGTGTGCCATAAAATCATAAAAAAATCATCATATCATAACCCATGAAATGAAATGGGTTTCATAAAAATTTCAACATATCATAACCTATAGAAAATATATAGGTTATATAATCATTTCACCATTTAATCATAGCATAACCTATGGAAAATAAAAGTGTTTCATAATAATTTTATCATGGTATGAGTCATGGAAGAGAAATAAGTTTCATAAACACCATGTTATCATAAATAATTCAAAGAAAGAATAATAATGGTATATTTAGATCATATCCCTAATAAATTATAAGTAACCTCAAATGATGTTATATTAGATAGAGAATGATTTTGAAAGAAAAATCACTTGGAACATTTATTTTGGAAAATAACCTTTCTTAGATAATCAAAATTTAAAACTATTTCTTCTTCTTCAAAATATTTTTATTTGAAAGTAACCTTAAAAACTTATAAAGGAAGGTCTAAACATCATTTAAAACATTTCTTGAGGAAAATAAACTTTCTAATTTAAAAAACACCTTTTAAAACACAAAACATTTTGAAAATATTTTTCTTTGAAAATAACCTTGAAAGCCTATAAAGTAAGCTTCAAATAAAATAATGGTCATGATTATATAATGTTTGATTCATGACGTACATGTTAAAATAAAGATTCCTTTCACATTTTCAGTAATATCTAAACAATCATTGTTTGGAAAATGACATGAATATTAATTATAAATTTGTTTTAAAAAAATTAAAACATGGTTAAAAATGTATTTTAAAAATCATAGGATAATAATAAAACATTTTTGAAGACATTTTCAGAAAACATGATTTTGGAATAAAATAGATTTCCCACCGAAGAGAGAAATAAAGTCAGTTTTTTCTTAAAATATTTTTCTTAATTATTTTAAGTGACAAAGAGTTGAATAATGGTATTATTACTTAAAAATATCATTAATAACTAGAGGATAAAAAAATTAATTATTTTCTTTATATATGGATAAAAATATTTTATCATCGGAAACATAATCATTAACAATCCCGATAAATGATGAGATTGAAACATAAAATCATTACCACTTTGATAACTTTGAATCATAATATCTACAAAGGAATAACATAAAACAAGACATAAAATATTATAAGGATAAATAAGTTCATGATATTACATGTCAAATGGGATGTATATATATAAGGACCCGACCTTTAACATTACATAATATTGAATTAAATGAGTAATTCACATTGAGGATCTTTTCAAGTTTAGAGTTTTAGAGAATTAGGACATAACTATTACATCTCAAAAGATTACAAAGTAGACACTTCTACACAGATTCCATTTTTTCATAAAATAAAAACTCTTAAAAAAAGTGTCATGTCTAATTATATGTTTTAGACAGCATGACTTTTCCTTGACCCCATCATTGACCCTATTTATCTTTAAGTCCTGTGAAAACATTTCAAAACTTGGGATGAGCATAAAAATCTCAGTAAGGGTTATAAAACAATGAGAGAAAACATTTGTTCATTAATACATACAAAACATAATATCTTTTACTTAACTCATGAAGACATAAGATTTATGAATAACACATAGAAATCATAAATCATAAAGGTAACTTGTGGCATCCATGTCATACTTACATTGTAGCTATCACAGCTACATAGAGAGTTACTTTGGAATACCCATCACAGTATATTACCTAAATCTCTTAGGAGAAACATTCACGTTTACCTCTGTCATGTTACCCAATTAATTGGAGAGCTATCTTAGGCTCACCCTCCATAGTTTTATCATGAAACCACCCGTATACGTGAATAATGCCCAAGAACCATAACATGATCATAACACATAACATAAGCATAAAGGAAAGATAAATTTCCACATTGCAAGAAAAAAAATATCATTTCAAGATATTGAAATAATAAATCCATTCTCAATATCATTTTCAATACCAAAATATGTAAAAAGAGTATATGGTATTTATTTTTTTCCTTTTAAAAACATTATGGCTTGTTAAAGAAGCCAAAGATCAAATAATACTCACGGCGGCGGAAAGGTCGTTGTCGCTGCTTACATAAAAAAAACTTTCCTTTTTTTTGTTTAGTAAAACACATCGTATAAAAAATTTCCCTTTGAATTAAATGAAAAGTCAAAGGGGTTTATACACCGTATAAAATAAAGTCATGTATAAAACTAAATATGCCTCAATGAAAGGAGATTGAGACGAAGTCCCTTACCTCGTGTCCAACTTGACTCGACAGTTCTTTAATCTCTTGAATAATAAACTAAAGTTAATTTATACTTTATTAAGAACCTTTTTCAAGTTTATAATTCCTTTTATATCACTTATTACCATGTTATAAACATTATGTAACCATTTATGTTAATAACGTTCATTTTGTCGATATTTGGTACTTGAGTCAAAAATGAACACCTTATATTTACAAGTTGTCCATGTGGTCAATAGTCCATTATATCCAGAATTATATTCATGATTTAGATATCATATATATCCATTATATACATGTATTTATAATATTACATAACATTTGGAGGTAAGAAATTAAATGCACTGTTCATGGAGACGGTAAGCCGTACGTACGCATGAACACTACTTTCATTTATATTTCTTATTTTAATGGAATTAAAACATAATGATACATAGGTAAATTATAATTCCAGTATAGTTTCATATATAATATAATATATAATATCATTAAATCCATCCTTTATACGTCCCACATATGGCATTAACGAGTCATATCACTTTGAGGGGGCGGTAGTCCGCACTTCCTCAAATGAAATTATCGTGTTTACACATAATGGAAACCATGAAGGTATGCTATAAAAAAATTACAGAAACATAAATAAAACATAAAAATAATATATATCATATATAAATACAGTTCTATCTTAATGGACACCATGAGAGGCGGTAGGAGACAATCGAACAATCATCGTTTAGTGAGGCGTTAGTTTGCTATCCACAGAAACATTATGTTCTTCACCCATTAGATGGAGGTGTGTGTAAGTGTAGTTATAATCATTATCATAACAACATCATAGAATATTTAGGATACTATTTTTGTTATAAAATAAAGTAATAAAAATAGTGTAGGGTTTGGAGAAGTAAAATAAAAGAAAAGAAGTTAAGAGAAACTGTTACCTTTAATTTGGGTAACTTTCTTTGGTTTGAACCAAAAAGACTTCTTGAAGTGACTTCTAACAAAGGTAAGGCTTCTAGGTAGAATAGAGGGATGTAGGGAGATTAATTGGGAATATTTTGGATGAGCCTAAAGGCTTGAGAGGTGTGAGGAATTGGTTATAAGTGAGGTCTTTTTATAAGGGGGAGGAGGGGCTCTTTAGGAAAGTGTGAAAATATTATTTTATTATATAATGATATTCGGTTTCAAAAGGTCAAAAAATAATTAGATTCAAAGATAAGATGAATCATGGTCGAAATAAAACCATTCAATAATAATTGGACAGGTTTTGGATGTTATTTTAATATTTATAATCTTATTTATTTAAATCTTTTATTAATGAGGTAAATACTACATCATTATTGTGTCATAAATAATTTAATTTATTTGATGTCTAAAAATTATAAAAAAATACCATGATATAGGAAATTTTTTTATATTTCCAATGAATTTTTATAGTTGAAAATATAATTTATATAACCCTTTGTAAAAATTAATTTACTAAAACATATTTTTTTGTCATTTTTGCCTTTACTTTAAGTTAATTAATCTAAATTGTCATTATCACTCCCAAGTGGCTCAATGAGGTCTAAAAATAGACCCAAATATGCCCATGGTCTTAAATGACTCAAACAATAATGTTTGACAAAGTTTTAAGGTAATTTTGAATTATTATAATATTCTTTTTACCTTGAATTAACCTATTTACCTTTAACCGTGGTAAATAAAAGTCAAAAGTTACTATTCACCAAAAATTATTTTCATCTTAATGAACCAAATTTTACTTACTAATAATAACCATGTATGTTGGATTTTCGAAATTAAATTCACAGAAGTGGTAAAATTTTATTTAAATGAAAAAGTCAGTTTTTTAACTACTACTAAGTGGTTTCACTATTCATCAAAAATTGAAGTTTTTCAGAAAAATACCAAAAATTCAGCATAAGCTATATTTGATATTCCAAATTCAAAAATGATGTCTATTTTGCTAAATTAAAAACATATAAGTGGCATTAATTAATTTAAAATTAATTCTCGTTGTTAAAACAAATAACATGTTTTTAAGAAACAATAACTATCAAAAGATTGACACTTCTTTATGTCCAATTTCAAAGTGAAATTAATTATAATGACCCAAGTTGGATTAAATGGTAAAAATATATTCTAATAACACTTTAAAACCAATTAAAAAGATAATATAACCATATAAATACATTAGATTAAAACATAGTTAAAATACAATAGTTTTCACTATTCATTAAAAAATGAACTTTATCGGAAAATTCCAAACATTTACAGAAAGTAAATTTTGATGTCCCAATTATAAAAAAGAATTTTATTTGGTCAAATATAACATATAAAAATGACCAAAACTGGATTTAAATAGGGTTCTCCATTAAAAGGTGGTAAATCGACCTATTAATGTAAATTATGCTTAAAATTAGATTCATTCATATTTTAAGCCTCTATCTTTTATTGGATAAATGTAAATACATTTAACAAACATGTATACTCATATTGTGGTTAGTTTCATTCATTCCCTCAAATACAATGTCTAGGAGTTAACTACCATTTAAAATAATAATAATATATTATTAGAGTGCAATGTAAGATTTCAAAGAAACCCGTTGTTGCGTATCGGGTATGCTATTGAACATAGAAACCCCTTTAAAGTAAAATTAATATTTAATTCAAAAATATTAATAAATATAAAAATATTACTTATTCTTTATTTACCTGGGATGTTAAATTCTTCCTCCCTTTTGGGAATTACGTCCTCGCAATTTTACATATCAAAATAAGTGGCGGTATTTATCCCTCATAGCATTTTCAGATTCCCACGTTGCCTCTTCAACCATATGGTTTTTCCAAAAAACCTTTACCTAGTGAATTACCTTATTCCCAACACTTGCTCTCTATGGTCAAGAATCTGAACTGGTTGTTCTTTATAAGAGATATTCTCTTACAAATGAACTACCTATGGGCTCAAAACATGAGATGGATCTGGCATATACTTTCTCAACATTGCAACATGAAAAACATTGTGTACCTGGGATAAACTTGGAGGTAAAGACACTCTGTACACAACTGATCCAAATTTCTACAGAATTTCATAAGGTCTAATGAACCTTGGACTCAAATTTCCCTTCTTACTAAAACGCATCACACTTTTCCATGGAGAAACTTTGAGAAAGACATGATCACCTACCTCAAAAGAAAGATCCTTCCTCCAGTTATCTGCACAACTTTTCTATCTGATCTGTGCTGTTCTCACGTGCTTCTGAATCAACTGAACTTTTTATGCCATATCTTCTACCAATTCTGGTCCCATCAACTTCCTTTCACCTACTTCATCCCAAAAAGCTGGAGTTCGACAACGCTTTCCATATAATACCTCAAATGGAGCCATCTTTATACTGGAATGAAAACTATTATTATATTAAAATTTAACCAAAGAAAGATGTTGGTACCAAATTCCTTGATAATCCATCTAGCAAGCATGTAACATATCCTTCAATGCCTGAATTGTTCATTCTGATTACCCATCTGATTGAGGATGAAAAGCTGTATTAAAATTTAATTCAGTACCCAACGACTTCTGAATTCCTTTCCAAAAGTTAGAAGTAAACCTGGGATCACATGGGATCACGATCATATACAATAGATAGGAGAAATCCATGAAAAATGACTATCTATTTAACATACAACCGAGAAAGTTGATCTAGGGACAATGTATCTCAAATAGGAAGGAAATGAGCAGATTTAGTCAATCGATCAACAATAAGCCATATTGCATTATTAACTCGATATTTCTTTGATAATCCCACAATAAAGTCCATGGATATATTTTCCCATTTCTACTCTGTAACTGGTAAAGGATGAAGCATCCCTTTCGGTAACTGCCGCTCTACTTTAACCAACTGACAAGTCAAACACTTCATAGTAAAATCAACAATATCACTTTTCATTCCATCCCACCAGTAATACACCCGAAGATCTCTGTACATCTTAGTACTACCCAGATGAACTGAAAACAGAGAACTATGAGCTTCACATAACAACTCATTCTTTATCTGTGAATCACAAGGAACACATAATCTCTTTACAAATATCAAAACACAATCATTATCAACATTAAAATCAGGCAACTTACCCTTCTGAACCAACTCTACCTCTTTTTGCAACTCACTGTCTTCTTTCTTCGCTTGCCTTATTTTATCTGATAGAGATGATTTCACTGACACCTGAAACAAAATAGAAGAATTTCCTACACCAACAACTTCTATGCCAAATTTCATCAAATCAAAAACCAAAGGATCTCGTTCCAAATGTAGCATGGTTAATGAGACATTAATTTTTCGAATCAAAGCATCGACCACTTTATTTGATTTTCCCGGATGGTAATGGTTCGTGCAATCATAATCCTTGATTAATTCCAACCATCTCCTCTGTCTCATGTTCAATTCTTTCTGAGTGAATATATAATTTAAACTTTTATGGTCATTATATATTTCACATTTTACTCCATACAAATGATGCCTCCAAATTTTTAAAGAAAAAACAATAGCAGCTAATTCCAAATCATGTGTAGGGTAATTTAACTAATGTGGTTTCAACTGTCGTGAAGCATAAGCAATTACCTGATCATTCTACATTAGTAAAAAACAAATTCCTTTCAACGAAGCATCACTGTATATAAAAAAATCACCATTTATGGATGGCAGTTCCAAAACTGGAGCATTCAACAATCTTATTTTCAATTCCTGAAAACAATCGTCACATTATTTTGTCCAAATGAACATAACACCTTTTCAAGTTAACTTAGTCATTGGACTAGATAACCGTGAAAAATTCTCAACAAACCTTCGGTAATAACTTACCAAACCAAGAAAACTATAGATCTCGGTTATATATGTGGGTCTTGTCCATTATTCAATAAATTTTGTTTTAGTAGGATCAACAATTATTCCATTTTTTTGAAATAATGTGACCAAGGAAAGAATTTTTTTGTAACCAAAACCCACACTTTATGAATTTCCCATAAAGTTTATTTTCTTTTAAGGTTTGAAAGATGACCCTTAAATGACTTTCATTCTCCTATTTACTTTTATAATAAACCAAAATATCATCAATGAACACAACTAAAAACTTATCCAAGAACTCACAGAAAATTCTATTCATAAGATCCATGAATACAACATGTGCATTGGTTAAACCAAAAGGCAGAACTACAAATTCATAATGGACATATCTAGTACGAAACACGGTCTTCAGAACATCTGCTTCCTTTACTTTCAACTAATGGTACCCCGACCTGAAATCAATCTTCGAAAAATACTGAGCTCCCTGGAGCTGATCAAACAAATCATCGATATGAGGCAAATGATACTTATTATTAACAATGATGTTATTCAATGCTCTATAATCAATGAAAAGTCTCATTGAACCATATTTCTCTTTGAAAAACAAGACAAGAACACCCCATTGTGATGTGATAGGTCGAATGAAACCTTTATCTAATAACTCTTGAAATTTCTTCTTTAATTATAAAATTTCAATTTGAACCATTCGATAAGTGGGTTTTGAAATTGGCTTAGCATCAGGAACTAATTCAACAGTAAATTCAACTTACCGATCATGTATAATACCATGAAACTCATCAAGAAAAATATCAAGATACTCATTTACCACTGGCACATCATTAATCTGAATAGTTCCTTTATTTTCAACAATATGTGCAAGGTAACATTCATTTCCATATTTTACTAGTTTCTCAGCTTCCTGATATATTATCAAAAGAAAGGGTTCATTCTTGTACATAAACTGTAAATCTTTCAGAAAAAAAACCTCTTTAGCTCTGTAGTCAATCTTAGCATGATAAACAGAAAGCCAATCCATGCCCAAAATAACATCAAACTATACTAAAGGCAAAACAATAAGGTTTGCAGGTAGATTCTTTCTGCACACAAGGACATGAAGGTTATTATGTTTTCTTTTTGTCTCAACATTTCCTCTAGGTGTTTTTACCGTAAGTTCTGTATTCATATTTTGAGGTGGAATTCCTAATTTACTGGGAAACTTCTCAGAAATGAAAGAGTTTGTAGACCCTGAATCAAACAACACATTGGAAAAATCTGAACAAACAAATAGTGTACCTGATACAACTTCATTTGATGGCCCAACATCTGCTGAAGTAGTTGCAAAGGATTTCACCACACCTTTCTGCTTATAGTCTGGTTGCTTTCCTTTGGTTGAGTTCTTTGTTGGACACTCATTTTCATAATGACCCATTTCATTTCACTTAAAACATTTTACTGATTGTAAATCATATTTTTTCTTACTATTACCCTTATCTATTTCAGTGAAATTATGATCCTTATGTCCCTTTTTACCACATTGGTAGCACTTACCAGAATTCAAAAGACATTCCCCAACATTTTTTTACCACAATTTTCACAAACTGTAAACTTAAGTTTCTTACCATCATACTTTTTTAAAGAGTGCTTCCCTTTCTTCTGCCACCTCGACCTCTTATTCTATTATTTGTTGAAGAATACCCGATCATCGTAAAACTCCATTTCAACCTTCTCCGCACAACGAACAAGTTTTTCATAACTTTTGATCTCACGAGAAGCTAAATCCCTTCGATACTTTGGATTTAATCCTGAGTAAAAAACGGTAGATTTTACTATCAAGATCTCGTATGAAATTTGGAGCATACCTTGCCAGTCGAGTGAAGTTTTCTTCATAAGCAGTCACTGTGTCATCCTCCTGCCTCAATTACAGGAATTTTTTTTCTATACTAAGACGAACCACCTTAGGAAAATATTTCTCAAGAAACATACCTTTGAATTCATCCCAATCGAGAGCATCAATGTACTCACTATCCCTGATATTTTTCACCATCAATCACCACTGATCAACTTCACCTTCAAAACGGTAAATAACCAGACTAAACTTTTGATGTTCTGAATAACCCATGACATTGAAAATATTATCCAGTGCGTTAATCCACCATTCAGTAAGCACAGGGTCATATGAACCTATGAATTATGGGGGATGTTGCCTCATGAAATGCTCCACTACTGATATGTTCCTCTACGGTTGATCTGGATGATCTCATGCATGGATACCACCACCCTTTATAGCCTAAGTCAACTATTCCATCACTGCAACAAACTGTTCAATTCCAATTCCGACCATCTTAAGTTGCTGATTTAGAAGGTTGTCTTCCTCTTGATGTCATCCCAACATAGCTGCCCTATTTCCTCTATGGAAAACCATTATGAACATAGAAATATATTAGGTGAAGAAACATAGTAATCTGTAAAGGCTATATCATTTCAATATTACCATAAACTAATTTATGGATATTTATTTAACAATACACTAACTCCTAAAGTTATCTAAACCGACCTATGATACCAACTATAATGACCAGACCTTTAACATTACATAATATTGAATTAAATGAATAATTCACATTGAGGATCATTTTAAGTTTAGAGTTTTAGAGAATTAGGACATAACTATTACATCTAAAAAGATTACAAAGTAGAAACTTCTATACAGATTCCATTTTTTCATAAAATAAAAACTCTTGAAAAAAAGAGTCATGTCTAATTCCATGTTTTAGACAACATGACTTTTCCTTGATCCCATCCTTGACCCTATTCATCTTTAAGTCCTGTGAAAACATTTCAAAACTTGGGATGAGCATAAAAAGCTCAGTAAGGGTTATAAAACAATGAGAGAAAACATTTGTTCATTAATACATACAAAACATAAGCTCTTTTACTTACCTCACGAAGACATAATATTTATGAATAACACATAGAAATCATAAATCATAAAGGTAACTTGTGGCATCCATATCATACTTACATTGTAGCTATCACAACTACATATGGAGTTACTTTGGAATACCCATCATAGTATATTCCCTAAACCTCTTAGGAGAAACATTCACATTTACCTCCATCATGTTACCCAATGCATTGGAGAGCTATCTCGGGCTCACCCACCCTAGGTTTATCACAGAACCACCCGTATACATGAATAATTCCTAATAACCATAACATGATCATAACACATAACATAAGCATAAAGGAAAGATATCATTTCCACATTGCAATAACAAAATATAATTTCAAGATATTGAAATAATAAATCCATTATCAAAATCATTTTCAATACCAAAATACGTAAAAAGAGTATATGGTATTTATTTTTTCCTTTTAAAACATTATGATTTTTAAAGAAGCCAAAGATCAAATAATACTCACGGCGGCGGAAAGGTCATTTTCACCGCTTACATAAAAAAACATTCCTTTTTTTCATTTAGTAAAATGATTCTTATAAAAAGATTCCCTTTGAATGAAATGAAAATTCAAAGGGGTTTATACACCGTATAAAATAAAGTCGTGTATAAAACTAAATATGCCTCAATGAAAGGAGATTGAGACGAATTCCCTTACCTCATGTCCGACTTGACTTGATCGTTCTTTAATATCCTGAATAATAAACTAAAGTTAATTTATACTTTCTTAATAACATTTTTCAAGTTTATAATTCCTTTTATATCACTTATTACCATGTTATAAACATTATGTAACCATTTATGTTAACGACATTCATTTTGTCGATATTTGGTACTTGAGTCAAAAATGAACACCTTATATTTACAAGTTGTCCATGTGGTCAATAGTACATTATATCTAGAATGATATTAATGATTTAGATATCATATATATCATATATATCCATTATATACAAGTATTTATAATAGTACATAACATTTGGAGGTAAGAAATTAAATGCACCGTTCACGGAGACGGTAAGCCGTACATACGCATGAACGCTACTTTCATTTCTATTTATTATTTTAATGGAATTAAAACATAATGATACATAGGTATATTATAATTCCAGTATAATTTCATATATAATATCATATATAATATCATTAACTCCATCATTTATACATCCCACATATGGCATTAACGAGTCATATCACTTTGAGGGGGCGGTAGTCCGCACTTCCTCAAAGGAAATTACCATGTTTACACATAATGGAAACCATAAAGGTATGATATAAAAAAATACAGAAGAATAAAGAAAACATAAACATAATATATATCATATATAAATACAGTTCCATATTAATGGCCACCGTGAGAGGCGGTAGGAGATAATCGAACAATCATCGTTTCGTGAGGCGTTAGTTTTCCATCCACAGAAACATTATGTTATTCACCCATTAGATGGAGGTGTGTGCAAGTGTAGTTCAAATAATTCTCATAACAACATAATATTATATTGAGGATACTGGTGTTTTTATAAAATAAAGGAATAAAAAGAGTTTAGGTGTTGGAGAAATAAAATAAAAGAAAATAAGTTAAGAGAAACTGTTACCTTTAATTTGGGTAACTCCCTTTGGTTTGAACCAAAAGGACTTCTTGAAGTGCCTTCTGCTTAAGGTAAGGCTTCTAGGTGGAAGAGAGGGATATAGAGAGATTAATTGGGCATATTTTGGATGAGCCTAAAGGCTTTATAGGTGTGAGGAATTGGTTATAAGTGAGGGCATTTTATAAGGGGGAGAAGGGACTCTTTAAGAAAGTGTGAAAATATTATTTTATTATATAATGATATTCGGTTTCAAAAGGTCCAAAAATCATTAGAGTCGAAGATAAGATGAGTCATGGTCGAAATAAAATCATCCAATAATAATTGGACAGGTTTTGGATGTTATTTTAATATTTATAATCTTATTTATTTAAATCTTTTATTAATGAGGTAAATACTACATCATTATTGTGTCATAAATAATTTAATTTATGTGATGTATAAAAATTATAAAAAAATACCATGATGTAGGAAATATTTTTATATTTCCAATTAATATTTATAGTCAAAAATATAATTTATATAACCCTTTTTAAAAATTAATTTACTAAAAGATATTTGTTTTTTGTCATTTTTGCCTTTACTTTAAGTTAATTAATTTAAATTGTCATTATCACTCCCAAGTGGCTCAATGGGGTCCCAAAATATACCCAAAGATTACCATGGTCGTAAATGACTCAACCAATAATTTTTGGACAAGTGTTAAGGTAATTTTGAATTATTATAATATTCTTTTTACCTTGAATTAACATATTTACCTTTAACCGCGGTAAATAAAAGTCAAAAGTTACTGTTCACCAAAAATTATTTTCATCTTAATGAACCAAATTTTACTTATTAATAACAACCATGTATGTTGGATTTTATAAATTAAATTCACAGAAGTGGTAAAATTTCATTTAAATGAAAAAGTCAGTTTTTTTAACTGCTACCAAGTGGTTTCACTATTCATCAAAAATTGAAGTTTTTCAGAAAAATACAAAAAATTCAGCATAATCTATATTTGATGTTATAAATTAAAAAATGATGTCTATTTTTCTAAATTAAAAACATAGAAGTGTAATTAAATAATTTAAAATTAATTCCCGTTGTTAAAACAAATAGCGTGTTTTTAAGAAACAACAACTATCAAAAGATTGACACTTCTTTATGTCCAATTTTAAAGTGAAATTAATTCTAATGACAAAAATTGAATTAAATGGTAAAAATATATTCTAATAACAATTTAAAACCAATTAAAAAGATAATCTAACCATATAAATAAATTATATTAAAACACAGTTTTGAATTAAAATACAATATTTTTTACTATTCATTAAAAATGAACTTTATCGGAAAAATTCCAAACATTTACAGAAAGTAAATTTTTATGTCCCAAATATAAATAATAATTTTATTTTGTCAAATATAACATATAAAAATTACAAAAACTATATTTAAATAGGGTTCTCTATTAAAAGGAAGTAAATCGACCTGTTAATGTAAATTATGCTTAAAATTAGATTCATTCATATTTTAAGCCTCTATATTTTATTGGATAAATGTAAATACATTTAACAAACATGTATAATCATATTGTAGTTAGTTTGGTTCATTCCCACCAATAAAACAGCTAGGAGTAAACTACCATTTAAAATAATAATATTATATTATTAGTGTGCAACGTAAGATTTCAAAGAAACCCATTGTTGCGTATCAGGTACGCTATCGAACATAGCAACCCCTTTAAAGTAAAATTAATATTTAATTCACAAATATTAATAAATATGAAAATATGTCTTATTATTTATTTACCTGGGATGTTACAATATACACCTCATGAAATAATATTGGTGCATAAAATAGCATACATCTCAAAGAAGACAAATCGAGACAAAAATCCCTTACCACTTTGGTATATTTTGAATCATAAAAAACATGAAAAATATATAATAAAATGGATATATATATACCCATAATTTTAAGTTTAATAATCATAAAATACACTCATGTGTAGTATATATACTATATAAAATAAACATGTGGTGAATATGGCTTGTGTCTCATAGAAAATAAAAGTGACAGAAATCCCTTAGCTTAAGGTTTGAATTCCATCATACACGTTTAAATATCATATATAATAAATATAAGTTTATTATAAATATATTATATAACAATATTTATATATATAATACCATATATTATTTTCTTAATACATTTTATTACTATTTTATAAAAAACTTCATGTTTATGTTTCGTTTTGGGTAATAACTAATTTGTTTTTCAGGTATGTTTTGATTGGTTATTTTCGGTCATATTAATTTGATCATGGTTACATAATATAAAAAATGTTAAAAATTATATAAATATAATATATATTTATTATATATGTATTTATAGTAATCTATAAAAAACAGAGATAGAAAATGAAACACATCGTTCATAGAGACGGCAAACCGTACGTACATATGAACACTATTTCCATTTCCTAGACGTATTGAAAAAAATAAATTTAAATGATATATTATCATTAAAAAATAATTTTTATTTCATATATATCACATATGTTAATTAAAACAATCATTATTACCTTCCATGTAAATTTTGAACGAATCACATTGCTTCGCGAGGCGGTAGTCCAATGTACACAAGAGCGATGTTATTGTATTACCAAAAAATGGAAAGTATAGATGTATGTGTGATATAATAATCCTATAAGTATAATAATATCAAAAATATAATATATAAAAAATAAATAAATTATTATTTCCATCCTTTATAGGTGGTAATGGACAAACAAATGATATCAGTTCACGAGGCGGTAGTCCACCGTACACACAAATAATGATTTTATAACCCATTTGATGGAAGTGGAGATAGTTGTAGGTAAAAAAATTACCAAAAAAACATATCAATATATGTAAGATTATTATTTTATTATAACATCATATTATAATAATAATTTAAGGAGGTGGAGGATTAAATAAAATAAAATTTCTTATCGACGAACGTTACCTCTTCTTCAAGTATCCTCCTTTGGTTTACACCAAAAGCCTTCATAGGTTGGATTTATATAAAAAATAATGATTATAGGATTTTATGAGGGAATTTGGGAAGTTATTTGGGTAGTTATTGGCTGAAAAAAGGGTTTTAATTTGTTAAGAGGATAAGAGATGGGGTGACCTTTTATAAGTGAGGTGAGTGGCACAATAGTAATTTTTTGAAATAAAGTATTCCACCCACATTTTTTTCATGTCACAAGGCTCAAATAATAGAAAATTATAGATCTTATAATATATAATATCTAAATATGGCTATAAAATGGGTTTAAGAAAATTTTTGGGTTATTTTTAACCCTTTTCCTTTTAGTTAACCCCTAAGTAAACCCATTTTTATATTAACCACAATAAATAATTTTTACTATTTTTACTGTTAATTTTGGTAAAAAATTAAGTTGAACTTATTATATAATATAAATTATTCTGATTAAAAATATAGAATCCATTTTTCCTAATTTCAATTTAATAAGTGGAAAAAATTAATTTAATATGGAATAGGGTGAGGTTACTCCTTTTTCTTACACTATTCCACTGAGGTGTATAAGGAGGAGTGAGTTGAGATAAAATCCCAAACTCTTATAAATAATCAATGAAGTATTGATTAAGATATTCTCCACTATGGTTTTAGAAAATTTTCCCAATCTTTTTACCAAGATGGTTCTCAAATTTATTCTCACATTCCTTGAATTTGTTAAAGGAATCTTACTTATACCTCATTTAGTAGATATATCTATATCTACTAAAATCATCAGCAAAACTTATTAAATTTGAGTTCCCACCCCTTGATTCAATAGTAAATGGTACACAAACATTGGTATGAACTAATTCAAGAATATCTTTAGCCCCTTAACCATTTCCACCAAATGGTTCTTTGGTCACTTTTCCTTGTAAATATGCATGACATACTCCAATTGGTTTTAGTTCAAAACAATCTAAATATCCATTTCGGTATAATTTTTTAAAATTATTTTAATTTACACAACCTAAAAGGTTTTGGAATAGTTGGGTGTGGTATAAGTCATGTGAATTATTTTTGTTATCAATTTCTATTACTTAGTTCATGTAATCCAACACATAAAGTCCGTTATTTAAATGTTTCCTACCATAAAAATACTATTTTCTTATAAAAGAAGCAACATTTATTCCTAAATTTGAAAATAAATCCATCTATATCAAGTCTATATATATAAATAATGTTTTTGGTAAAAAAAAAATATAATAACAACTTTTTAAAACCAAGATAATTTCCATAGGCAACGTGAGGTGTCAGTCCCTGATATCCAAAACAACAAGTTTAAATCTGATAGATACCTATAGATATATCTCCCCTAGGTTAATCTTTATGAATCTACTTATTTAAAATATTTTAATACATATGTGAGCACCATAAGCTATATATAATACCCAATTTTTAGAAATAGATAAATTTCACTCGATTAAAAATGCACGTTAAATTTACCCTTACTTCTTTGGTTGGTTATAGTTTTTATTCTAGTGTCCCTTCCTTCCACATGTGAAAAAAGTAGAATTATTCTCCCTTCATCACCCCTTAATATTCATCTTCTTGAAAGGGTGTTGTGAAGAATCTTTGGGCATAGAGCTATTCTCTTGGAATTTATATTTATACATCATAAGGATGGAAGGATTTTCATGATCCATATCCTTATTTAATTGGTGAATAAGAGTTAGTAGATCTGGAAGAGTCTTCTCAATGTTGTTAATATTAAAATTTACAATAAATATGGATAAAATCTAAGGGAGTGATAAAATAATGATATTGGTGTGCAGTTCATTAGGTAGTTTAAACTCTAGAACCTCTAGGAAGTCGATGTAGTCAATGAGTTTGACCATGTGAGGCCCAAATGGCACACCCTCCCCAATTTTACTCTAAAAGAGTGAATTAGAAATCTCAAACCATTCCCATCTTGATATATCTTAGTAGTGAACATATATATTCTTGAGCATACTATAAGTATCCATGTTTTCATGAGAATTTATGAGTTCACTGGACATAGATGAAAGTTACAAGGACCTAGGCTTAAACTTTATATAATCTTGACTTTTTATCAAGAATTTACTTTATTTCACATTGAGGATCTTTTCAGATTTAGATTTTTAGATAATTAGGACATAACTATTACATTACATATCAAAAATTATAAATTATACAATTATAATCCATCCAATTTTTTTTACAATAATAAAAATCTTTAAATAAAACAAGAATTATTTTCTTGATAAAAATATTCTTGAATTTTTCATGTCTCTTATCCTTCCTTATACCCTGTGAAAAATATTTAAAAAACTTGGGATGAGCATAAAAATCTCAGTAAGGAATAAAACCGTTAGTCAATGAATATTTAAAACCCATGAAAACATATTCACAAAATCATATATTTCACCCTTAAAACATAAACTCTTTAACATAACTTATGAAATCATAATATTCTTAAATAAACTCATAGAAATCAGAAATAATAAAGGTAAATTATAGAATTCATAACATACTTACATTTTAGATTTCAAAGCTACATAGGTAGTAACTATCAAGGTTACATTTGGAAGACCCATCACAGTATATTACCTAAATCTCTTAGGATAAACTTTATCATTTACCTTCGTCACGTTACCCAATGCATTAGAGAGCTATCTCGAGCTCACCCACCCTAGGTTTATCACAGAACCACCCGTATTTGGTTTATCACGTAACCACCCGTCAAATGTTCAAGCACCATTACAAAATCATAACACATATAAGATTGAAAATTATCAAAATTTTCACTAATCAATCACAATAAATCAATTCAATATATTGAAATATTCAATCCATTTCCAAAACCATTTAAAACATTTAATAAAGAGATTTTTGAATCAAAGTGTCCCATACCACTTTGAAACTTTTACAAGAAATTAAAGAATTAAAATTTTAAAACATATATGTCCATATAAATAAATACTTAAAACAATTTTTAAAACATGTACATTAATGATAAATATTTAGAAGAATAAATCTTTAAAACATTTATAATAATGTTTTAGTTAAAGAGTCTATTACCACTTGAGAAAATAATTAAATGAAAATAATTAAAGAAAAACATTAAAATAAACTTATAATATCATGAGAATAAATAGATTAATGATATAATATTTCAAAGGGAAGTATATACACCATATAAAAGTGAATTGGTGCATAACAGCAAATAAGTCTCAATGGAATGTAAATTAAGATGAAATATCTTCGAAGGTCATATCATTATATTAAGGATAAATCAATGATATAATTATGTGTAAAAAATATAAATACACCCAATATAAGTGGGTAATTAGTGTAAAACAATCAGAGGTCATTCACACACATTCTTGTAATAAGAAAAACCAATGACGTGGATATTTAACTCAATGAATGGAGATTGAGTTAAGATTCCCCTTACCTTGATCCGAATCATCACATACAATCGTTATGTTCCCGAATAATAAAATTTGGTTAATTTATCCTTTATTGAGAACCCTTTTAAAGTTTATTATTCATTTTATATCACATATTACCATGTTATATCAATTAAATAATTATTTAAGTTAATATCGGTCATTTTGTCGATATTTAGTTTTTGAGTCGAAAATAAACTTGTTTGATGTAAATTGTTCATGTGGTCAAAAGTATATAATCTCCAGAATATTATTCATGATTTAAATATCATATATATCCAGTCTATATTTATTTATAATATTCCATAACATTTGGAGATAAGAAATGAAATGCACCATTCATGGAGACGGTAAACCGTACGTACGCATGAATGCTAGTTTAATTTCTTTTTCATATTAAAGGAGTGAAAAATAAATGATAGATAGGTATATTATAATTAAAGTATAATATATATTTTATATATGTTATATAAGTTTATTAACTATATCCTTTATATGTTCCATGTATGGCATGAACGAGTCATATCACTTTGAGGGGGCGATAGTCCGCACTTCCTCAAATGAAATTATCACATTTACACATTATGGAAAGCCTAAGGGTATATTATAAATAAAAATTAAAGAATAATAGAGAAAATATAAATATAATATATATCATATATAAATAAAGTTCCATCATAATGGCCACCATGAGACAAAAGGATTCCTTGAATTACCTTATGCCAAATTTAAGGATTCTAGGAGGAACGTAGGGATTTTTGGAGCTTATTTGGGTAGAATATTTACGAGCGAAGGGTCTTTATAGGTGTGAGTTATGTTGGTAGAGGTGGTGGACTTTTATAAGAGGGAGGAGGGGCACTTTAGGAAAGTCTAGAAATATTAATTTATTATAAATTCAATTTCGATTACAAATAATCCAAAAATAATTTAATTCTCAGATAATATGATTTTGGTTTGAATACCAATTATCCAATAATTTTTAGACAAGTTTTGAATATTTTTTTATCCTTATCATTTTGGTTTAATCCTTATTCTACCCTTTTTAATTTTATAGTGATATCATGTTATTTACACATTGTGGGTTAATGTAATTACCATATCATGTCAAACGACCCAAAAAAAAGTCATTTATGACATAGTTGGACTTATATTAAAAATTTGGACAAATATTAGATTTTTATGAATTTAATATCATTTATTAAACTATTTAATATTTTAAATTATCAATTATGTCAATTTTGGACACTATTCATACTTGACTTTTTTAAAATTTCATAACAACCTGATTCCTTAGAACCAAAGGAATTAAATCAAAGATAATATGTCAATATCATCCAGAAAATTCATGTATGGTATCAAAATAATCAAATTACAATTATTTTAATATTTATAATATCATTTATTTTAATTCTTTATTAATCAATCAATCACTACATCATCATTGTGTCATAATTAAATTTATTTAGTTAATATATAAAAATTATAAATAAAACACCATAATATAGGAAATAATTTTAGATTTATAATGACTATTTATAGTCAAAGAGATAAGTTATATAACCCCATGTTAAAATTATTTTGGTAAAAGATACATGTTTATGTTATATTTCTCTTTACTTTAAATTAATTATTATAAAATGTCATTTCCATATCCATGTAGCTCCATGGGGTCCCAAAATCATCCCAAGGATGCCCATGGTCGGACATATCTCATAAAATAGGATTAGGACACGTGTTAGGGTAGTTTAATATTATTATAATATTATTATTTGTTTACCATTATTTACCAGATTTATCCTTTATCCATGGTAAATAAAATAATTACCGAAGTTACTATTAATAATGTACAAAAAGAAAAGGTACCCATTCAAAAAATTTGGAACATTTGATTGCAAATATGGAATAAATTTTTCTAAATTAAAAATAAATAATTTTTAGAAATTAATTGAAAATTAATTTCTGTTGTCAAAACAAAAAGCGGGGTTTTTAAAAATAAAAACTATCAATATATTGATGTGTGTTTATATCAAATTTCATTGTGAAATTACTTCCAATGACCAAAATTAGATTAAATGATAAAAATATATTCCATTTATACTTTAAAACCATTAAATAATATGATTTTACCATATAAATTATCTTGATGGAAGTTGTTTTTAATTAAAATTTAGTGTATTTTTAATATTCATCAAAACATGATAATTATCAAAAAAATATCAAAAATTCATCCAAAGTAAATTTTAACATCCCTATTCTAAATAATAAGTTTATTTTGTCAAATATAACATATAAAGGTTTAAAAAAATAAATTTAAAAGGGTTCACCATCAAAAGGCGGTAAAATTGTATTTTTATAAAAATACTTATTTTATCCGAAAAAGTTGAATTTATTCTTATATCATATCTAAAAAAATATAAGATGAATTTAAAACATTACATTGAATATATAAAATATATTTTTGATTAAATAAAAATCCATAAAGAGTGATATGACTTTATAAACACAATTATTTTCTTTTTAAATAAGTTTCCATAAAAACACATCCTTTGTATTCAATTGATTTTTATTTATATTTCTAATAAATTTGGTAACCAATGAATCATTATTTAAACATGTGTAAACCATATTTCAAAATTTAGTTGATACCATTCATTCCCTCTATTCCAATGGTAAGGCGTTAACTACCATTTAAAATAATAATAATATTATTGTATTATTTTTCAGTATAACTCAATGTTGTGTGCAACGTAAAATTTTAGAGAAACCCGTTGTCATGTTGAGTATTCTATTGAAAAAAGAATCCCTTTTAACGTAAAATTAATATCTTATTCATAAATATTAATATATATGAAAAATTATTATTCTATAAATACCCGAGTCATTACAAAAGTATTAAAAATTGAAAATAAATCTTTTTTTTGCATCATTT
Source organism: Viscum album (assembly GCA_963277665.1). Lineage (NCBI taxonomy): Eukaryota > Viridiplantae > Streptophyta > Magnoliopsida > Santalales > Viscaceae > Viscum > Viscum album. The sequence goes on from OY728123.1 coordinate 1,619,614,744, forward strand.
TTCATAGACAATTAACTATTCATCCCTCATATTGTTAGAAAAGAGATTAGGTAATGAGGATTATAACATATAAGATTTATATTCATGTCACAAGACAAACCAAAGGCATCTGAACCATTCATAGAAGTTACTATCAGTAAGAAGATGGTATTTCTTCAATATTGATCTCAGGGATAGTGTGGATGAATAACTTTCCATTTATTTTACAATTTAAAAGATCAAATTATTAACACTTTTATTGTTTACAAATTATTTGAGAAATAATAATAATTAATTTTATTAAGTCTCCCACAATTTTATCAAGCCTCAATGACCCTCACTATTGAACCTGGAATGTCCCATCACTTAGGAAATTATAGTGGTAAGGATCCATATATCTTTTATTATAATATAGACATAAGACATGAAAATTAAAAGAAAATATTTAGGTAGGAAGACTTTAAAACTGTGGGCTTGTAGCTCCTTGATCTATTGAGTGGACTACCCAATCCAGAAATCTTAACTGAGATTTCCTCAACACTTGCCTCCAAATTTTTATTGGATATACATATGATGTTAAACCCAATACAAATCTAGTTAAGTTGACTCATTATCTTAGTTAAGAATTACCAAAAATTAAAATGGCCTCGACATAGGCTAAATAGACACTTTAACTATGGTCTTATCATAATTTTTATTATAGAAGGGTTAATGACTTAATATTAACTTGTGAGATTTTTTTATTATATGTAATTTTTTTATTGTTTTATCTTTTATATGTATTGTTAATATTAAGTGGTTTTTACACAAGTGATTAACCATGCTTTGATAAAATATTTATGCACAATCCATTTATTTATATTCCATATTTTGACATTAATTCATTTATTTGTGCGATCATGGTGTTGCATCCACAAAATAAATAATGTATAATAAATAAATAAATTAATAAATAAATAAATAAATAAATAAATAAATAAATAAATGACTCGATAATGAGATTATCTAACAGATGATTTATTGAGAAGACAATAAATCAACCTATAACCTAGAGGAAAACTCCTTATACTGATCTTGACACAAGTTTCAATATTACACCTATCCACCTATGTGTCACCTGGGTTGGAATCATATTGGTTTGAATCACCGCTATGTGCCTTGGGATACTCTATTTATTACATGTATTTATAACTCACACACAAGTTATGGGAACCAAAGGATTGGTTAAGGGGAATTATATAAATCACATCAGACATGACAGACCTATATAATAAATGAGGTAGAGATGACTCACAGGACAATAATTTAATTTAATAATTAAATAATTTCAAAACCATGTAATAAATTAAATTAAATAATTTCAACACATACATAGGTCTTGGTCAAGCTCATGATTGGTCATACACATGAAATAGTTATGAAAAATTATACAGGCTAACATTCATTTCTATTTATTCTTTATAATTAAGATAAACATGCTTGCATTAATTAATTAATTCCCTTTTATCTTAATGATCATCCAAATTATCTTGGAGATACCCATCAATAAGGAATTCGTGGAAAATAAACGACATGACCAATAATTATATATAATTAGAATAAATAAATTAATCATTTTGAATTATTTAAAACCTTTATTAAATTGTCAAACAGACCATGTACCAATCAATATAATAAGTTTTTAATGATGTAATTAAATATTTAATGAAATTTAATTATATTCTTTACTAAGAGACTACACGGTGTGTACTATCAAGCTACACGTCATGTACCTCATTTTTCTTATACCTGGGATAAATGCTTGGGGATTTGGCATGTACCTCGGCTAGACTACATGGTGTGTACTAGCTAGTTACATGCCATGTATCACACTTTCCATGTTTACACGCAACCCACTAAAGGACTCAGTGTGTTCTTGGGACATGGGATCACATGACGTGTACATTAGATATATGCCATGTAATGCACTTACCATGTGTCCACTTCGCTCACAGAATGGATCAACACGTACTTCAAACATGGGACCACACAACATGTACTCTAGCTACACACCATGTGTTCTGTTAGCCATATATCTACTTAACTCTCCAAATAAATCTGCATATATTTTGGATGCAGGAAATAATGAACTACATGACATGTAAACCAGCTACACATCATGTATTCCATTATTACCTTAGGATTTAAGTCACATGCAGTTTTGACCACGTATTTGACCACACATTTTGCATGAATGTTTCTGTTAAACCATGTATACTACACGACGTGCAAGCCATTTGCATGTTGTGTAATTCAACAAGACTTGTGTTAGACTTTCACTATCTACATGTGGTGTAAAATAAATGTACTACATGTAACTATTTATTAATGCATCGTGTATCTTGAATCATAGCTAGATACAGTGGACATGGGTACACAATGTGTACATCAGCTACACATCATGTAACCTAGTCTTACCGACTAGAATTCTTGGAATTTCCCGATGGAAACTTCAGTCATTCTTCATCCATTCTTAGTACTTTAAGAAAATTAAACCCTAAAATATGATAATTAAAATGTTGAAATCATGTTAATTAAACTCATATTAAATAATGAATAATTCTTTAAATTAAAACCTTACTAATATTACGCATATAAATAAACAACCAAATAAATAATTATAAATTTAAAACATGACTACTCTGATACCACTTAAAGGTTATGATCATAGTATAAGAACCTAAGTGGGAGAAATAACCATGAAGGTTTTATCGAATTGATGGATAATTCAAAATATTCTACATGATGTGAATTCCATGACCAATGAAATTTTTTCCACTGAATATTAACATAGAGGAAAAACCAAAACCCAGAGAGGATATTTTAACATTAAATTTATAATTAATTTAATTATGATAAAAATAATTGATAAATTTTCATAATATCTTTCTTAATATATTATTTTTATTATCCTAAAAACCTTTTTTATATTACCTTTTGTTGCAGTATAAGGATCCAAGTATAGAATCCTTCTAGTGGTGATCCACACGTTCTCTTTTGACCTCAAAAGGATGATAATTGATTCTCAGGTGCTAGCATGGTGAATCAATCATCTTACATTATTCATTTTGATCACTTGATGGTCCTTTGGGTTTGAAGAAGTTCTTCTTGTTTTTGAGAAGATAAGAGGAAGAATTCGAGAGAGAAGCTCATTGTGCGGAATGATTCTCAATTCTTGATTAAACCTACACAATAGACATAACTATCTATTTATAGAGTTAGAGTTTATATTAAAATGTTATTTAATTGTGTGATGACCCTTGAATAATATTATAATCCTTAACAAACCCCATGCCATATAATAATAATAATAATTTTATTTTATGGATTACACTAACTCATGCAAAGAAAAATATTATTTTACTAGCTTGTAAATTAGTATTTATCACCATACATGATCTTGGTGCACTTGAACTCCTTGATATTTATTGACTACTAGAATAAATATTTAATTAAATATTTTATTTTTAAATAAATATTTTATTCAAAATCTAGTGAATACATATTTATTAAATATTCAATAAATAAAATAAATATTTTATCTACAATCCTGTGAATAAATATTTATTAAATATTCACATAATTAAATAAATCATTTTTAATAAATAAATAATTACTTATTACCTTGTGAATATTAGTGATGAATAAAACTTAAATAAAATTATTCATCTATCTTGAGAATAATATTTATTCTAATAAATAAATTCAAATATAATTTAATAGAGATCATCAAAAACACTTAGTGTGTGGCCTTCTAGGATTCTTTCTCATTAGCATTAGGTAGGCTTACCCAAAGTTCAATATTGCTATCTAGAAATGGGTCAAGTCACCCAAGAGAAAAAACTTAATGTGATAACATCAACAACCACATATGAACATTTACTGTGTAATGTAATCCCTTTGTCTCAATATCTCATCAAACAGGTTTTACATCTGTTCCATCAACCCATATTCTTGATATGTCATTCTTTGACTATTTGAAATAAACACATTGTTACACCATGGACATGGAATTTAATGTGACGTTTCTATTCCAATCAAATATTTGATATATAAACTTCCATAAATATAGAAGAAAAAAAATCCTCCCTCAACTTATCCATTAATAACATGTTACTCGTGTCACACCCAACATATCCAACTTCTCAATAAACTATATCTTCAAGGTTTATAAAATAAATCTAAGTGTGCGAGTCATATCATGCATTAATTATAATCTTAAATTATGAGGACCATTACTCACACTCATATATAGGAATATATGATGACACCAAAACATGCATAATTACTACTGATAGGTCTGTTCTCATAATCTATCATCTTAGAGATTACCAAGTGTGATCTTAATGAGAAGAAGTATCATCCTCTTATGAGTATTTTCACCTGATAGTCTGTATACTATGTGACATTTTTATAACATGTTATCCAACCATAGAAGTATATTTCACAATATCATTATGAAACTTCAAGGTTTTCATAATAGCGGGGAACTGCTATGACCTTATCAACGTGATAGATACTCTAAGACATTATTACATCAAAGTCATACAGAATAATAAAAAATATATAAAAATATATTTTATTAATATTCAAACCTTTGAATATACATTTAATACCAAGTATAAAAAGTCATTTCTATAACACCAACTCCAACAGACGATGTAATGGGTGTCCAATACTTCATGTTCTCCACTATGTCCAATGATCTTCTAAAGAAATACGAGTATATGGATGTGTATAGTATCGTTTCTCACCTTTAGGATCTATATCAAGAGAAGGTAATATATAAGAGTTATGAGATCTCTAATTCACTATTCACATGTATTCTTGGAGAGTTAACGCCAATTGGGGCACATGTAGTCAAGATGATTGGATACATTGAGTACCTAGACATCACTACTAGAAAGATTATCTTTCCCAACACTTCTATACCAACGGTTTGTAAAAACTGTTGGTATAGCTACCATTTCCCAACGGTTCACCAAAACCGTTGGGAAAGCCATAGATTTCCCCACCTTTCCCAATGGTTCACCAAAACCGTTGGGAAAGAGTGACCTTTCCCAACGGTTCACCAAAACCGTTGGGAAAGGGTGTGTTTTGAGCCTCTTTCCCAACGGTTCACCAAAACCATTGGGAAAAAACACCCACAAAATCCAACCTTCGGCCTAAAAACTCAACCCACCCCTAACCTATCCCAACGGTTTTCAAAACCATTGGGATAGGTTCTTTAATTTTTTTCCAGATCTACTAACCGAGAACATTATATAAATCAAAATTTTAAATAATTATGATAATACATATATATATTTATGAAATTATGTTTACAAAAGTGATGTTAGCTTAGTGGTTAAGTCGTTTGATTATAAACGAGGGGTCCTGGGATCAAATCCCAGCGGATGTTTTATTTTTGGAATTTATATACCAACGGTTCCATTACCATTGGTATAGATTTCATATTACCTATACCAACGGTTTCCAAAACCGTTGGTATAGGTCTATACCAACAGTTTTTGGGAAACCGTTGGTATAGACCTATCCCAACGGCTTACTTGGCTACGGTTCTCCAAACCGTTGGTATAGGCTATACCAACGGTTTGGAGGCCTATACCAACAGTTCCAAACCGTTGGTAAATGTTAGTTTTCCAGTAGTGCATCTTGGGATTTTATATCCATGATGAGCTATGCATATATTTCATTCTTTCCTCACTACCTAAGAAGTTATATAGTTTTATTGTGAATTATAATATGAGAAATTTATATAATACAATTTTATAACTTCTTATTCTTATTCAGAAAATTGATAAAGTTATGGGGCATGACAAACCTATGTACTTATGGTAAATAAGAAGAGGAAAAAGGAAAATGGGATGAAGACTCATCCTAATTATAAGGATCCTGAGCAAAATCCATCCAAGAAGAATAATATCCATAGGCAAGGAAAGGAATAGGATGAAATATGTTTTTCATGTGGAAATCATGAACACTAGAAGAGGAATTACACCTATCCAAATAAGCAAAGAGAAGTTTTAGGTGTGTTTGTTATTGAGTGTAATCTTTCTATATATAAAAGTTGGGTATTATATACTACCTGTGGTTATCATATTTGTATCCAAATATAAAAACCAAGTATATTTAGATATATTTATAGAGATGAGATGGATCTATATGCTGCCAATGGAGTGTGGATAACTACTCTAGCCATTGGAGACTACCATCTCACATTGCTTACATGATTGATTTTGGTTTTAAATAATTTTTATTACGTTCCCAATGTTACCAAGAAAATAATTTACATTTATTGTTTATACATGGATATATTTATTTTTATATTTGTAAATAAGGGTTTATACTTATATAAAGACAACATATGTTATGGTATAAAACTATTAAATAATGATATTTATGTATTAAATTATGAAAATCAAATATTGGAAATTGATAATGAAACAAATACGCATGAATCATATGACACATAATTGTAGAATCACTATATTGGTCACATAAATAAGAATCATTTGATAAATCACTCTCAAGATAGATACTTAGACTATTTTGAGCTTAATCCACTCGAATGATGTCATGATTTTTGACAAGGTAAGATGACCAAACCATCATTTGGTGGTCAAGGTGAAAGGGACAAAAATATTCCATATTTGGTACATACTGATGTGTGAATAAATTCTCATGTAGATTCTAGAGGTGGATTCTCATACTTTTTTACTTTTACGAATGACTTGATCTGTTTTGGTTATATATATTTGATGAGATATAAGTTGGAATCATATGGGAAGTTCAAAGAGTTTAAGAATGAAGTTGAGAATCAACTTGGTAAGAATATAAATAAACTTAGATCAGATTGAGGTGGTGAATATTTTAATCAATTATTTATTGGATTTCTATGGGAGTATGAGATTTTATCTCAAATCACTCCTACTTATACAGTATATTGGAATGGTGTTAGTGAAGTGAGGAATCATACAATAATAGACATAGTAAGTTTGATGATGAATCACACAATCCTTCCATTATCCTTTTAGGGATATACATTATAGAAAACATCATACTTACTAAAAAAAGTACCAACTAGAGTGGAAAACAATATTCCCTTTGAGTTATGGAGTGTAAAGAAACCTATTTTGTCACATGTTAATGCATGGTTTTTTAAGGTGTTTGTTAAGGCCATTTCAAGGAACAAACTAGCATCATGAGGAACGAAGTGTACCTTTATAGGGTATCCTAAGGACAAAGGGTATACTATCAATAAAGACCTTTGGATAAGAAAGTAAGCGCCACATGACATACCATATTTCTAGAGAGGGATAACACCCTCAAGGAGGATAGTGTGAAAAATATTGACTTTGATGAAGTTGATGCTCAAGATACACAAGAGTTGGTATAAGAACTGATTCCATAGGTCCCCATGAAAAAAGTTGTTCTAAAATAGAAGTGCTGCATAGGATTACTAGATAGGTAAGAGAATATGATATATATGGGTTTCTAGAAACTGATGATGGTGACTCATTATTAATGGAAAATAATGATCCCATATCTTACAAGTAGGAAGTAGAGAGCTCGTAAACTACAAGATGGAAAGAAGCCATGAATTTTGAGATGGATTCCATGTGTCAAAACCAAGTTTTGGTTCTGATCAATATTCCAGTGATGTAAATCCCATTGTATGTAAATGGGTAATCAAGAGAAAGCTTTACATAGAAGTTAAATTAAATACTTATAGTGAATGCTAGTGGATAAAGGGTTTAAACAAATTCAAGTCATTAAATAAGATGGAATTTTTTCTCTATTTTATATTTTTAAATCCATTATATTTTTTATTACCATAGTAGCTTACTATGACTATGAGATTTAGTATATGGATGTTAAATTTTTTTTCTTAATGGTAACCTTTAAGAGGATGTGTATATGATACAACCAAAAGGTTTTTTGACTCTAGGAAATTCCAAAAAGGTATGTAAGTTGTATAGATCCATTTATGGATTAAATCATGAATCCAAGTCATGGAAAATTCATTTCAATGAATCCATAAAAGAATTTGGTTTCATTAAGAACAAATTTGAGACACGTGTTTACAGGTGGTTTATGGGAGTACAATTTGTTTTTCAAAAGAGTATATGTTTATGACATTTTAATAATTGGAAATGATATACCAACCTTACAAGAGGTTAAGGAATGGTTGAATAAGTGTTTCACAATGAAATAATTTGGTAAAGTGACCTAAATTCTAGGGATAAAGATCATGAGTGATAGGTTAAAGAGTTTTCTTGGACTAAGTCAAAGTATATACATTGAACAGATACTAAAGATGTTTAGTATGACACAATCCAAGAGGGGTTTGGTTCCATTGTAACATAATATACATCTTTCCAATAAATTTTGTCCTTAGAAATAATAGGAAAGAGAGATAATGAGTAAGATCCCATATTATTATGTGATAGGATACATCATGTATTCCATGTTATGTATTAGGCTTGATGTTTCCTATGATTTGAACATGACAAAGATATATCGAGTATATCTAGGTGAACGAAATTGGAATATTCTTAAGTCTATTCTTAAGTATCTAAGGTAAACTAAGGATATGTTCCTAGTTTATGTAGGAGATGAAGATCTAGTCATAAGGGGTTATATAGATGCTTGATTTTAGATAGATTAGAATGATCTGAATTCATAGTCTTGATATATCTCTTGTCTCAATAGAGGATCTGTGAGCTGGAATAGTTATAACTAGCTAGTTATCGCTGATTCTATAGTAGATTTTGAGTATATCACTATTTCCAATGCATCCAAGGAAGTAGTTTGGATTCAAAAATTTTTCTAAGAGATTGATTTGGTTCATAGCACTAAAGTACCTATTATATTTTACTATAATAACCCTACAAAAGAGACTCTCTCTAAAGAGTCAAGGTTACACCAAAGGAAAAAACACATACTTTAGAAGTTTAATCTCTTGATGGATTTTTCTCAATGAGATTAAGTTATAGTGAACAAAGTATCTATGGAGAAAAACGCGATAGACCCCTTAACTAAGGATTTATCTTAGTAAAGGCATGGGTATCCTATGAGATCTAGTGGAATAAAAGTTATTGTCAGTTGGATCTAGTGCAAGTGGGAGTCTATTGAAGTTAGTGCCCTATAAATGAATTTATTAGAACTTGATTATATGTTTTTATTATTAATGAAGTTTTATTATCACATCATTAGTTTTCCTCTACATGAAATTTGTATGTAATGATGTCCTAAGAATATATGTCACACTAAAAGGTCCTAACAGTTCCCCATTACAATGAGAACCTAGAGGTTCCATGAAAGTATTATTTAATAATATTCTATGGCCAGATGATATTTTCTTATGGTACATAGAAGATAAATTCTATCTAAGGTAAGAGGCTCATAATAAATTTCAACACCTTATCATGGTGTTTTCCCTTGGTAATATCCAAGATAAGAGGTTATGGGAACATACCCTTCAATAGGAAATTCACATTTCTATGTGTCATTGGATATTCCTATTGGAAAACATGTGTATTGATCCTTAGACTTTAAGATTATCATTAATGAATATTATAACTCACATACTTTTATATATTGACATAAACCATGATGACATATGCTAATGGTGAGGTAGAATGTGTTGGGTGCATCACTAGTGATATTGAATTAATGGATAATATGAGAAAGAATTTATCCCTTCCGTCCTATGATATAAGTTGATATCTTAGGTTCTTTGATGAGAATGTAACTACTTGAATAAATCCATGGCCATGATATTTAGTCGAAAATTTTATTTTCGAAAATTCAAAGAAAAATACATTGAGTATATAGGATGATGGCACAAAGATGAAACATGCTTGATTTGATATATTGTGATAAAGGATTATATTACATGATAATCATTCATTAAAGGTTGGATGTCATTGTGAAATTAAATTCTTTCTCTATGGGATCCTTAGTATGTTTATATATGATAACCTAGGACATTAGGTGGTTATGCCTAATTTCACTAATAAAGAGGCCTAGAGGGTCACACACTAAGTGCATAAATGATCTTAGTTAAATTAAAGTATTGAATTTTAGATGTTATAATAAATAATATTTATTCATTTTGGTTTATTTCTATAATTTAATCACATGTTATTAAAAATAATAATAGATTTAAATAAAAAATAAAATAAAATTTATTTAAAAGCTTTGGAAAATATAATATCTATTAAACTTATAATATAATAATGTAGTTACATTTATTTTTTTAAAAAATAGTCATTATTTAAAGATTAGTAAACATTGATGAAGGAAAGTGGACCAAGCTTGTCAGTACAATTGGAAAATGGTATAAATGATATTTTTTATATTCTTAATGCATTTCACATATCAAGTGACTAATAGTAATAATTATAATATTATTTAATATCAGATAAACTAAGAATTATTAGGATTAGAAGAGGATTGTTTGCAATTTTCCAACCCTAAAACCACCATAATATATATATAATTATATCACTTTCCATAATCACTTTTGGGTGAACAATGGATATAGAGAGATTTATATATCTATAATGCACTCTATGTTCCTCCTATATCAATAATTTTAGAGAACATAAAGAGTTATTCCTCCTTTGATAATAATACTGATGTGATTAACCACAAACAACACAAGTGATCAGGATTAATCTTACTAGCACCTGACAATTCTATGGTGACATTCAAAGATTATGTTGCACATGCAGATCACCATTATAAGGATTATTAACTTAGATCCTATAGTGTAATGATGACGTGACAATATCTAGTCAACCAGATCATAAACAAATGTGGAATTAGAAGTTGAGTTAATTCTATATTTGTTCATAAATTAATTATAAATTACATATAAAGATCCTCCTCTTCTAGTTATGTAATTTTAATATAGTCAAGTAATATAGGGTTTTCATTTGACATGATGTTTTAATCATTTGGGTAATGATTACACATAAATTAAGACTAAAAATCAATTTATTCATACTATCAAAAGATGCTTCCACTACACGTGGAACATACACTAGAAACTTCATGTTACGGTATGCCAGTGCCATAAGTTAAAGAGTAACCATGACCATCACGCTCCATGATACACAAAAATATATCATCTATTCACACAGTACTACAACACTACTCCTTTAGAAGCTTTTCCAACTCAGTTTCAAACTGATCCAATTGAATATACATAATGAATTAACAAATAAAAGTGAATAATTTCTATGAAATAAAAATACATTTTTTATTAAACAATTTTCTTACTATAATGTTGACAACATCAGGATCACCCACCCGATGTTCCCTCATTCATATTGAAATCCAATCAGTCAGATCACCTCACTGATGTAATGATAACAAAGGTGACCAAAAACTATATATTTATATTCATTTTATACTATAATATATTTAATATATGAATGAAAGGGAATTATAAACTTATATCATGTATAAGATGAGACATATACTGATTTCTAAGTATGGAATGTATGCCTTACATCAATCGATTATGTAAATGATGAGTGTAATTGGTCCATATTCAATATAGTCTATTAATAGAAATATGAAAAACCAGAACCATTTATATATTAAAAGCAATAAATTTTTCCATATCCTCCTCAATCATCCAAAACACAACCAAATCATGCCACTTTGCATGAAGAATGTCTGGAGGGAATCACTATAAAATGTTTAGAACACTTGAAAATGGTTTCCAATGATCTTTCATCACCCTTAACTTGTATTCATTTTATAACTTTCAATATTTGGTGATTCATACTACTCAAGACTCATTTTTATGGGATGCTAAATTATCCTATTTAAATTTTTTTTGTTAGTGGCTATAATAATAATAAAATCAATTACATGAAAATTTAAATAATAAATATACCTAGTCATCCCTCCATAATATATAAATAATATTATGGAGTAATAAAGTACAATCGTGAGTTATTAGAGGGAATATGTTTGGGTATTGTATCATACGCCCCAACTGAAAAATCAATGCACTCATACCCTCTCCAACTGGATGAAAGGTTTCATCAAATAAAACATCCAATTGGGATCCATAGTTCTAGAAATAAAACCCTCTACTAGGACCCCTATGTTTACTTGAAGTCAAAACAAATCCTGCTAAACATACATTCATAATGAAGTAAAAAATAACTGATTTTTATTAAAATTTTGAAACATATAGGGGAATATACTTACAAAAAATTACAAAAAATTAATATAAAAAATGAAAACATACATACCAATAATTTCTGGTGAACCACTCTGACCTTCTTGTGACAAACCTATATTCATAAAAAAATATCATCAAATCATGAAATTTTTATACATATAATTAATAAATATCTTTACAAATGTTATGTTTTTTTATATGTAAATGTAAAAAAGATTATAAAAATTCTTTCATTGATCATTATAATATATATTGTATCTCCTTCAATTATATCCCTGATTCATTGTATATCTTCCTCCCATACAAGAACAATGGTTTAGTAAAGTGTTTTATTAGGAAAAGTAGTGATATCTAGTTAACACAAATTTTTAGTTTGAATCAGTGTTGACCAAATAAAACTACTCTACCTGTGATGCTAGTATAAAGGGATCATTACTTACTAGATCATCTTTATATAGGATATTTTTAAAGTTTACCAACATAAATTAGAAATGGTAAAATTTCATTCCATGAAATTGATCGACCCAATCACATATAATGATTTATGCTTCAAGACATGACTATAAATAACCCCAATAATATCCCTGAATAATTTATAGTAATAACCTTTATCAGTAGATGAAAAACCAAAACCACTATTTTTTATTTCTTGGTTCACATCAACATCAATAATACATAATCAAGATCCATTATCATCTAAAGACTTATATCAACGATCCATAACAAACTAAACATCAGCTATTTGGTTGAGTTCTTCGGTTATTGTATGGGTACTTAATTCACACATCTTATGAATCTATAAATTTCACATAAGTCAATGGATAAAGGGTTATAAAAATTCACCTCAGTTGTATTATAAAAATATCAATACAATTATATATATGTACATGTGTCTCAAAACACTCATGAAATATATTGAAATGAAGTTGTTGGATCTAATGGTTAGTTGTACAGGGCCTTTACCATTTTAACCCAATAATATGAATCCCAAATTACAAAAAAATAAAAGATAAGTAATAAAATAAATATAGAAAATACAAGGCATAATAGATCAAAACAATATAGTATTGAACAACACATATCAATGAGCTTGAACCCACTCATATTTGTCCATATCAATTTTTTTCCCTTATCCAATTGAACCCTTATCAATCTAGGAGGGTTTAGAAAACATTTTTTTCAACCTCATAAATATACGAAGAACATAAATCGGTGTACTCTCTCTAAAATATCCCTTGTAAAATGAATCTTCAAGACAATATCTATTGCGCACATATTGTTTCAATGTATTTAACTATTATTCTATTTGATATATCCACCTAAATTTCATGGGACCACCAGTAATTACTTCACTAGTTAAATGTACATTCAAGTGTAACATGAAACCAAAAGAAGAAGGATAAAATAGTTTCCCTAAGAAAGGCAGTTTAAACATAATCATGTACTATAGATTTTTCAAATCACTCATGTGATGATTCCTTGAATAGATTTGTCTAAAAACTAGAAACTTAAATTAATGGCTCAATAACATGGGTAGAAAAAAAATTTAGAATTTAAATTGTGATTAACTATTTAAGAATAATATGATTATCATGACTTTTTAGCCCTTTTAATGTCATAATCATCACATTAACACGATTGAAAATATTATATTAATAACCATCAGTCACCTTAACGGTATTCAAAGTTTATATAAATTTTTATTTCTCTTTTTTATTCATCATGTACTATACAGTAGGAATGTATACCCTATTACCCTCACCCAACTATAAATATAAATTTTTTCATAATCTCATTTCTTATCAATCATGTTGAGCATTGGCACTATCCTTTTATTTACCCTTGATGCCCAAAATAGCATACAATACATTGTCACACACATTTTTTTTCAATTTACATCACATCCAAATTACGCATTAAAATATAGTATTTCTAATAATATGATTTAAAGAAATACTCTATTTCTTCAAATTATGACCACACTATCTATCTTTAGTATAAATGGATAACAATATAGAAGATAATAAATATAAAAAATCATACACCATATGATTGTTTTCTTGGTCAAGTTGTGCTTTAATTATAACACCACACGTTATTTATAGTGTTAGGTTATGCTCTCTATTCCCATAAAACATCACACTATCTTTTCTAAACTTGTATAGTGGAGGAAGAAAGATTTTTTAACAAAGGTATTCCCACTTTATATAGTGATTAATCCATGTTTATTTATTAATTTTATTACAAAAAGGTCAGGAGAAACCTCCTTTTATACTCTAACATGATAATATAGCATACACCAAGAAGTAATTAATTTTCTATGTCAATGTTCCCTTAAGTTTAAACATTTCATTAGGTTCCAAATAAAAATTCATTACACAATTTGACAAAAATTATTATAGCTCATCCATCAACAGTTTTATATAAACCTAGATTTTATTTCTAGGTTCTCTTGGGCCATTAATAAGAGTCAAAAGTAAAAAAAAATTAATTCATAAATAACCACATGGGCAGGTTATATGGAACCAACAACACTCTCCATGTATTATGTATCACACCAACCATATACTTTAATGGGTTAAAACTATCTACTACCAAACCCAGTTGAACATTATGACTATCTTGGGAAAAGTCTGAGTGTCTTTGATCAAACTCCTTCTATGCCAAATAATCTCCTGGGTGATTTAACTAATCAACCTATTTATTTCTCTCTAAATCCAATGTCATTAGTTTGAAAATTTTATCCAATAAAAAGAATCTATTCAAACTTGGTTTTAGTGGGAAGTAATGCATTTTCTTATATTTCCTTCAATTCAACACTCTTCCAGGAAGAACCTGTCTACCTTGATTAATATTTTTGTCTTTCCATCAAGGCTAGTAGTAATAAATACAAGTACTGAGTTGAAAATTATCTTTTATGAATAACATATAGTTGTTGTGACATGCATCAATGGTCTTATATATAACACTACGAACTTAATTTTAACTATAATAGTAATATTTTTAGTTATTAATGTTATTATTCTTGTTTTAATGAAAATTGGTGTGTTTTATTTTAAATACACTAAAGATAAAGAGGAAAATTTTATTCAAAGAAACACTGATTTATTACATTGTTACAAAAGATTACAACTACTCAAGAAAACTTATTACAAGACCTAACAGAATAAATGGAATACCACAAAAAAAACAATAAGGTCGATTAAGTAGCCTTCATCCCTTGAATCCACCATAATAAAAAAATAAATAGTGAGAATAATAACAAAAATACTCATAGTCAAAGCGATATAGAGCTCCATTCTTTTGAAGCAAGAAATGAATTTTGATCTTTTTAATACCTTAAATGAGTATTTATTTGACTTAAAATGAATGTTGTAAATAGCCATTGATATTTAAAATTATATGATTATTAATGTTTTTAACCATTAGAAATTTTAAGTGTTTTAATTTTAAAATGTTTAAAATGTTTTTAAATGATATTTATAGTTAAATAATATTATGGTTTTTAATTTGAAATTATTTTTTAATTAAAACAAGGGTATTCATGATTTCTAACCATTTATGTTTTAATAGTAGAGAGTTTTAAAAATATAAAACAAATTGAAATTCATATTTGTGAATAAAAAAGTTAAATTCTGATGTTATTATTAATAATATAACCATATAAAGTAACAATAATGGAAAAAATTTAATATATAAATATAATAATATAAATAATTTATTTTTTATGTTAAAAACATAAGTATATGTATTTTGTAACATATATATATATATATATATATATCATGTGCAATAAATTCTAACAAAAAATTTGGCTAAGAACCCAAAACTGAGGACAACCTTTTAGGTCAAGACCTCAAGGCCTGATTGTCTCTTAGCACAGGTTCACTTGAGAAGCACAAGAGCTAACCCATGCATAGTGGGGGATATCTCCCACACATACCTGCATATAAGGCCCTCAACAAGCACGCATGCGAAGGTTGGGCCAATGCCCGCGGGTGGGGTCCCATGTATAAGGACCCCTTGGTGTGTGTTTGTGTCATCAAAGTGAAGTGATGCACACTGAGACTTATAGGGTAGCCTCTAAACCCGCACATTTTCGATGTGTGATGCGGTTTTTCTGGGCCATGCGATCTCAGCTGCATGATCTCGCCACGTGAGATCCTGGCCATCCGTGCTGGTTCACGGATCTAACCCCAACACCATGGTGCATCTCCACGTGGTTTCTTGGACCATTCAATTTGGATTCTCCTAATCTATAACATTTAACCCTTTTAAAAATTCATGATCACCTGTATCCATCTGATCATGCCCCATATAATCTCAGCCATCCATCCCTTTTAATTCGCGCAAAACATCCCTCATCGTCTGATCAGACCTACGGCCTTATCCGGGCCATCCATTCCTTAGTCGCACAACTCCCTTCATTAAAATTCTTTAGGTTTAAATCTAACCCTTAGATCAGATCAGAATTGATCCGATCCATCCATTATTTTTTCCTTCTTCTTCCTCATTGAGCCGCACCAGTCTCTATCCCACCTTGTAGCCGCTGACCCCTCTTCACCCCCACTTTCCTGTGATTCCATCTTTCCACCCTCATTAAGGCCCCTTCTTTTTTTCCAAGAGTGGTGTTATTTTAAACCAAAGATCCATATCCTTGACTTGGATCCCTCTCATTGTTTCATTTTTATATTTTAGGGTGTCAATTAACCATATTTATCTTTGATTTATGCTAATCAATAATTTTGTTTGATTATATTTAGTCAATTCGAATCAAAAAATGAAAATCTTGGTTCTATTTTATAAACCTCACTTTGAACACCCAAAATGCTACCCAAAATTCTCTCTAACAAGCTCTCTCTCTCGGTTCCATAAACCCACAACCCACTTCTAATTTGAATCATGTAAGAGATTTTATTATTTTCAATTGATTTTTTGTAAACACACACACACACACAATATATATATATATACAATATATATATATATACAATATATACATATATACAATATATATATATATACAATATATATATATAAAATATATATATACAATATATATATAGAAAATATATATACAATATATATAGACAATATATATATAATATATATAATATATATAATATATATATATATATATATATAATATACACAATATATATATATATATAATACACACACACACACAATATATATATATAAATATATATGTAAAATCATACCCTTCTAAATCAATTCGCACATATGATATGCCTTCTAGACTTGAAGGATCTATTTCTAAAACCCCATAGTTGTAATGGTGTGGTTTTGTTATAAAAATAATTATATATATATATGTGTGGGTGTATATACATGTGTATACACACATATATATCCCAATATTTTCAGTATATATATAGGTGATTAAGGGGTTATTTTGTTTTAAACCTTATTTCTAAAACTTTTGTGAAAATGGGAGAGTCTTAGTTTTTAAAATGATGATAGAAGTGTCATGTATATATATTTGTATAAATATATATTTATATATATGTGTATATACATATGAATATACACATATATATCAACGTATTTCAGTATAATCACATATAAGATGGTTTTTGTTTTCAAAGCTTAGCTTCTAAAACCTTTTAGATGTAATGGTTTCATGTTTTCAAACCAAATACACATATGTATATATATATATATATTTATATATACATATATACACACACAAATATATATGAATATAAAAATAAACACTTTAAGTATAATTATTCTTTCTCATTTATTTAGAAGTTATAAATAGGGTTTAACACCCATAAAACTTGTGTTTAAAGACCTACGTAAGTTTAAACTCCTTTATTCACCATGTTTACATATTTGCATGTGATAAATCTTATCATTTTATGTGAAACAAGTTATTCTTTTATGTGAAAACATGCATTAGCATCTCCTAACATGTCATGCATGAATAAGTATGGCCATTATCTAACTCATATGTGACATTCAATGCATTTTGAGACCGTTCAAGCTCTTATTTTATTTTTCATGTAATTATAGATTTTAAAAGGAAATATTATTTCTTGTACGAGAATCTCCTCAGGTTGTTTTGGAAATCTTTTTAAAGTAAGGTTTATGAAATGTTATAAGTAAAATTATTTTATTAAAAAGAAAATAATTATACGTATGAAATTGTGGAAATGTTTTGGATTTAAACTGAGAAAGGAAAGTCCATTGAAAATGATTTTATTGAAATTGGAACAAGTTATGATGAATGATATTATATGGGGAGTGAACCCATAAGATTAAAGGAACTTGGTTCCACATGAGTTATTTCTAGTGTCCACATGCATGGTTTTTATTTATGGTATTCTGAGTATCTGGGATAATTCATCGGAAAAACTATTATTTTCAATAGGGGAATTCCCAAGTGATTTTATAAATGTAATTATTTTATGAAATCTATTTCTCAAAATTTATATGGATTTTTCAATAACATGTATTTAATATTTTCATACCAAAGATTATTTCAAGTAATATATACTATTTAAAGGATTTTTATAAATGTTTTAAAAACCCCCTTACTTGGTATTTTATGCTCACCCTATGTATTAAAATTATTCTTACAGGTTTAGCAGTCACGCTATGATGAATTTATAAAGTGGGAGTGCTGCACTAATGATTTATTTTTTAGTGATTTATAAATTTTGTACAGTTGTATTTGAATGTATTTTTGGATTCTAATTCGTCAAAACCTAGGCTGGTAAAATATCATGATATTTAATTTAATTTTTTTTTGCATTTATCAAGTTTATTTTTATAAAAAAAGATAAACAACATTTTATAATGGCTGAGTCCGGTAGGTCAGTCTCGGGTCTTTACATCATATATGAAACCAAGGTCATATGTCAACTTGCAATATTGATAGTATAGATCTGGAATCTTTTCTCTCGTAGGGAGTACCTTATTCAAAAATACTAACAACATGTTGCAAATGGTGTCTTGCCACTGATTCAAGGTCTTCATATATAATGGTTCAACGATGAAATACAATTAACTAAATTTAGTGAATCTAGAATATAATTTAGTATGCACATTATCAATAATTTCAAATAATTTCAATGCTTCTCCATCTTCAGAAGAATGGGGATTACTCCAATTAATGTCACCATTTACAATATTACTCTCTTCAAGTTGAAACTGATACATCATATCATTGAGCATTATGTTCATTGAATCAACAATTCTTAGATCAACATCCATATCAATACATTCTGATCGATTAAAGGGAAAAAAATCTTCCCGATTACATGTCCATATCTTATAGTTAAAAAAAAATTCAAATGTATATGTTCTATAATGGTATCTCATTTTAAGAGATATCTATTTGCACATTTTCTGTTAAACACCCATCAAATGAAAACCTACAACCAAAAAACAAAATTAAAAACCAATAAAAAAATAAAAATAAAAGAATGTTGTAATAATATTCAGTAGAAAACCTATCTAGTAGATCAATATAGCTCTTATCTATATCTGTATCTATTGAAAAATAATAATTGAAATATATAAACAATAATTCTTAAACTTACATTCCAATCAAATAAAAATAAAATAATTTATATGAAAATATAATGATTATAAAATCAAAATGATAATAATCATTATTTAGTGAATAAATTAAACATTTTTTAAATACTTATATTTTATTAATATATGTTTAACTAATAGATATTTTACTAATAAATATTTAAAGTACATTATATATACATATAAGCTTAAATATATATATATATATATATATATATATAACACAACAATTTATCAATAAAGGATTCAGAATAAAAAATATTAATTAATTAAGAAAACATTTTCACTTTAGTCAAAAGAAATTGTAAAAAATGAATATTTAATGATTATAAATTAAAATTATTTTTAATTATATATATTTTCATAATATATATACAACTAAAAAATATAGTGCAACTATAATTTTACATTAATAAATAGTTTTTTTATTTAAATATTTAACTAATATATAAAAACGATATAAATTTAACAAGGATAAATGAAATACCTAATTATAATAATAATAAGATTAAATATTAAAAAATTATAAATCATTCATTTATTGAAAATTAAATAATGAATAATCCATTTCAACTCATTCAAAACAACCAAATTCAAAACCAAACCAACACATATATCAATTTAGGCATTTAAATTTCAATTTAAAATAAATCCTATATATACTTTCTAAACCAAAGAAGAGTCTCAACAATGAATGTTAATAATTTAAACATCTTAAGTCTAGAGTTACCCAACCAAAAAAAATTAATCAATCAATATAAACAAAACTCAAAATGGGATTAAGTTTATACCTAAAAAATAAGATACTACCAAGAAAGTATGAATATGTGGCAGATAATTGGGGACCTAGATATGAGTCATGGGAGGAGAGGAGTGCAAGGAGTACTTGTATGAGTTTTTGTAGTATTATGGGTGTGAGGAAGCTCAATGAAAGCAGGGAGGGTATGGGGAATCTCAATAAAATGGAAGGGAGGGAACAAGGAAGTTCAACATAATGAGGGGAGGGGGATTTCTAAATGGGGGAGAGATAGGGGGCCTCGATGGAGGTGGGCTAGATGGTGGGGAGGGGGGATTGATGAAAGGGGGAGGGGGTCTTAGTGGCATAGGGGATAAATGATGGGGGAGGGTAGATTAGTGGGTAAGGGAAGGGAAAGATGGGGGATTGATGGTGCAGGGGCCCTGGGCGACATGAAAGTGGGGATCAATGGTATGGGGGACCTTGATGATGAGGAAGGGGTGTTGGACTCCTCATGTTTTAATCATGTTTTAGTGATCACAAATCCTATTAATCCTATTTAATCTATCTCAATTCATGTGTATAGATGGTTGGCTTCTTTATTCTTTAAATAAATTTTCACAAATCCTGATTCCTATAAATTATGTTAGATTATTGTAAACTATATTTAATTTTTGTTCTATAATGATTTCTTCTTTGAATGATTTAGTCTAATTTATTTTATGAATATTACTACTGAAGACTGTTTACAGATATTTGGCTAAGTCTAAGAAATTGTGAGTCTTTCACCGATTCTGGTTTTCTGACAAAGGACGAGGCACCATGACCCAGACACCGTAACCCAGAAACTGTGACTAGACACCGTGACCAGACACCGTAACCCAAACACCATGATCAGACACCGTGACCTGACACCATGACTAGACACCATGACCCAGACACCATAACCCATACATCATGACCCTGACACCGTAACTAGTTTCAGATCTCATAATATCTATGACACCAGTTCCTTGCTACCATCACCAAGGCACCGTTCAAATTTTGGCAAAGGACTAGACATCATGATCCTAACATCGCATCTGTGCTACCAGTTCCTGATCTCAATGAAACTATAGAATCATGACTATCTCACTGCTCAAAGGAAAATAAGAAGACACCGTTTCTTGGTGACACCATTTCTAAGTGATACAATTTCAAGACAAACTGTGACACCATTATTTAATCTGTTTTGTTATTTTCAATTTAATTTATAACGGTCATATTTGGGCCATTTAAATGCACTGACATAATTAATGTTTCTTTTTAGACATGTCACCTGACAGTATGAGGTACATGGTTCATAATACATGCATCCTATCGATTCCAACATGTGCACCCATAATTAAAAAGGAAGATAAGCTGGGCTAAAAAAAATACGAACATATAAGAAGAAGAGCGGGAGTTTTGAAAAAGTGAACTATGCATGCAACAAGATAAAACCGAAGAACACATGAATCACTCTAAATTAAAAAGTTTGGACTACCGTAGATTATAATCAAAATCATATTTGCAGTACTAACTCTAAGAATAACACAAGATAGATCTAATTGGAAACCAGGGTACCAGACTTGCGATACTCTGTTTTTCACAAGAGGACACGATACTTACATCTACTTCATCCTAAAAGCCCAAAGCTACATAGAATAACACCCAGAGAAATTCTAATCCTTTCTCATAATATTTTCTCTGTTGTGTATTGTTTTTTGCTTTCGAGTAGTGTGTGTGTGTGTCTGTATTAAAAACACACATTGTCTCCTGTGTTAAACTGAATGATACAAGATATCCTTCCTCTCATCACTTCTTACATCTATTTAATCCCATAGATAAATTTGGAAGAGGTCCTTATGTGACATGGTAGTTTATACCCATAAAGAATAGTGGAAGAAGTCGTGTGACCTGGACAGTCCTGTCCACTATTTTTTACCCCAAACCAGGGTGTGGATCAAGTTTATTAATATAAAATTCCTAGTGTCCGGTGATCCCCAAGTGGAGTGGATTAGGTCTCGGCTTGAGACTGAACCACTTTTTTTATCTGCCGTGTCTTTTAATTTAATTTTTCTCTACTTTACTATATATTTTAGAAAAATCTAGATTTTACTTTGATAGTTAGTCTTGGATAAAAGTTATAACTACTTTGCCTTATTATAATAGCTTCAAAAGTTGTATCATTAACTCATATTGATATTATTGATAATTAATCAATCTTATGAGAAGTTATTTGAATAGTAAACTATTATAACCATATTACCTTTATTAACTGAGTTGTATTCATTTTTATTGGGGAATATTTTAAGTGAACTTTTAACCTAAATTTTTATTAATACTCAATTCACCCCCTATTGAGTACTCTACTCCGACTAACATTTGGTATGAGAGGTTTTTATTCTTATTAAGACTCTATTTTTACATATGTTCAATTTTTATTTTAGTTGTACTTTAAATATCTATAAATTTCTATTAGTTATAAATTTCTATCTCTTTAAAAGTATTTCTTTATTATGGGTAATTAACTCGAAGGTGCGGCGAAAAACAAACCACCATTCTTTAATGGAATTAATTATACCTAATAGAAAATTAAAATTAAAATTCATTTATAAAGTATGGGTTTTGAAATTTGGTCTTCAATTATAGATGAGTATAAGATTTATGATACTGATATAATTACTTAGGATGATCCAACCAAGACTGCTTACAATAACAATTGAAAATTCATGAATGCCTTATATTTCTCTTTAGGAGATGAGGAATTTAACAGAATTTCTACTTGTAAAACTACCCATGAAATTTGGGATACTTTGTCTCTTTAACATGAAAGAAATTCTAGTGTGAAATAAATGAGACTAAATAATTATACTATTAAATATGATAACTTTAAAATAAATCTTGATGAGCCTATTTA
Source organism: Viscum album (assembly GCA_963277665.1). NCBI lineage: Eukaryota > Viridiplantae > Streptophyta > Magnoliopsida > Santalales > Viscaceae > Viscum > Viscum album. The sequence continues at coordinate 1,619,638,219 of OY728123.1, forward strand.
TGACATGTATCTCAGGTTCAAAGAAATTGTCGACACAATGATTTATCTAGGAAGAGAAGTTGCCGCCAAAGAAGAAATCACAAGTATTCTAATATGCCTACCTAATAGATAGAGAGGAACCTCTGTCTCTATTAGAGAGTCATGTGAAATTAACAAATTACCTATAAAATAACTCATTAGGAAACTAATGATGTATGAATAGGAGATAAAAGTCAACAAGGAAGAGCAGGATGAACCCCGAAGAAAATATATGTCATTCAAGACCACTACCTCTAAACACAAAGAAAAGGATAAATTTCAACTCTCTAAATAAATTTCTAACAGTGAACAATTTTCACCTAATAGTGATGAGAAGATGGATTAATTAGCCAAAAGGTTTAATAAATTTTACAAAATTAAGAAATTTTTTAGTAAGCCTAACTTCAAAGTAAGATATGATCAAAAGGGAAGCTGGAAGAAATATTAGAAAAGAAATGAAAAGTCTGATGTGATAATATGTTATGAATGTAAGTGAAAGGGACATATAAAGGCTGACTGTACCAAGCTCAAGTATAAAAAGAAATATGAGGACAAAGATAGAAAGTATAAAAAAGCAATGAAATAAACTTGGAGTGCTTATGTGGATAATTCAAGTGACTTAGAGTCTTCACATGATGAATAGGATAACAAATCCAATATGTGTTTCATGACAAACACATCCTAGGTAACCCTAGAATCTCCTGTACAAAATTCCTATTATTCTGGATATGAAAGAGATTATGAAAATATGTTTAAAGAAGAAATTTTTGAGTATTGCAATATGATTTAAGATATATGTAATGAAATAAAAGATAAATACAAGTCTTTAAAGAAACAATATGATCTTATCTTAACTGTGAAATCCAAAATTTTTGTAGAAAGAGAGAAAAATGTTCAATTGTTCAAAGAAAACAATTAATTAAAGCTATATAATAAGCAATTGAATAAGGATCTTGAAAGGTTTACTAATGGTAATGATACCTTGGTACAAATGTCAGGTAAATGTTTCCCCTAAATACACTACTGGTATTGGATATCAACCTGGTAAATTTTTTTTTAGAAAAACTAATTTTTTTTCTAAATATAGAATGTAAAATTTTACTCCTAGTTCAAGAAACCATTCTGCTAGTTCAAATTATGATACAGTCTTTAATGTTTCGAGTTTTTCTGGACCAAATAGAGTTTATTTCTTAAATACTTTACATAATGCTTATAAGAAACCTATGAGGCAGATGTGGATTCTTAAAGCACTAGTTACTAATATTACTAAACTCAAACAAATATGGGTACTAAAGTCTATTTTTATTTGACTACTTTGTAGGAAAATTGTTTGAAGAGATCCTATAAAAGCTTATGGTACTTGGACAGTGGGTGTTCAAGACACATGACAAGAGACTATTAATTCTTTAAAAAATTAATAAAGATTGATGGTGGAAATTTCACCTTTGGTGACAATGCCAAAAGAAAAATCATTGGGCTTGGAAAAATCGGTAACTATAACTCAGTTTTAATTTCTAAAGTACTTTTTGTTGATGGACTGAAATATAATCTACTTAGTATCTCATAACTATGTGATGATGGATTTCATGTAAAATTTTAAAATTATGATTACAATGTTTATAATTCTAAAAATGAATTAGTATTTTTTTGCATTAATAAATGAAAATGTATATTCTTTTAACTTAGATTCTTTAGTTTCTCAAAATGATTCATGTTTAAGTGTATTTAACAAAGAATATTGGCTTTGGAATAGAAGACTATGAAACTGTAATATTCAATCTCTTAGAATTCTAACTAAAAAAAGTTTAGTCAAAGATCTACCCAAACTAGAGTTTCAAAATGATAAAGTGTGAAATCCTTGTAGAAAGGGAAAGCAACGCAAAATTTACTTCAAACCAAAGAGAGAAGTTTAAAATTCTCAAACTCTCGAGCTGGTTCACATGGATTTTTTTGGACCATCTAGAGTTTCTAGTTTATATGGGAAGTACTATGTTTATGTTCTTTTATATGACTTTTCTAGATATACTTAGATCTTCTTTTTGTCTCACAAAAGTGAAGCCTGCTCTCATTTCACCAAATATGCTAAAATGTAGAAAACCTTAGTGGAATTAGAATTAAATCTTTAAGAATTGATCATGATTTTGAGTTTGAAAATCAAGAGTTTGAATCCTTTTTCTTACAAAATGTATATAGCCATAATTTCTCTTCCCCTAGAACTCCACAACAAAATGGAGTTGTAGAAAGAAGAAATATGACCTTGAAAGAAATTGCTAGAACCATGCTTAGTGAATATGACTTACCTATTTACTTTTGGGATGAAGTAGTAAATATATCATTCAATATTATTAATAGAGTATTTACTAAAATTATTCTTAAAATAACTCCATATGAGTTATGGAACAATATAAAACCCAAATTAAGCTATTTCAAAGACTTTGGTTGTAAATTTTATATCCTTAATACCAAGTACAATCTTGAAAAGTTTTCATCGAAGAGTGATGAATTAATTTTTCTAGGATACTCAATCTCTAGTAAAGCCTATAGATTGTTTAAAAAAATAACTAAATGTGTGGAGGAATCTTTCAATGTCATGTTTGATGAGACAAATTCGCATGAGCCTAAGACCTATCTAGAGAATCTTGAGGACAATATGTCAAATATGGACATTAATGATAAAACCTCCAACTATCCTGTAAAGGAATCTATAAAAACTTCCAATTATATAAATTCTCTAGTTTCAAGTCATAATGAACCTATACCTATTTAAGAACCTGAAATAACTCTATCCTCTTTTTCTAGAGTTTTTAGAACCCTTAAGAACCATCCTTTAGATGATTTTGTAAGAGATTTAGATAAATGAACTCAAACTAGAGATTCTCTTAGAAATCAGGTTGAACATCAAGAATTATTGTCACAACTTGAACCAAAAAACATTAGTGATTCTATCAATGATGAATTTTGGGTGATGTTTATGCAAGAAAAACTTAATCAGTTTGAAAGAAACAAAGTTTGGAAACTTTTTGACAGACCTAAAGACATATTTACTATAGACACTATGTGGGTGTTTAGAAATAAGGTAGATGAAGCTAGTAATATAGTTAGAAACAAGCCTATATTGGTTGAACAAGTCTATAATCAAGAAGAAAGAGTTGAATATGAAGATACCTTTGCACCTGTTTCTAGAATTGAATCCATCAGAATCCTACTTGCTTATGCTGCACATCCGAATTTCAAACTCTATAAAATGGATTTTAAAAGTTCATTCCTAAATGGGTATATATCTGAGGATGTCTTTGTTGAAAAACCCCTTGGTTTCACAAATCCTCGCTTTCCAAATCATGTTTTTAAATTATCAAAATCTTTATATAGTTTAAAGTAATATCTAAGAGCTTGGTTTGATAGATTACGTACTTTTCTTATTTCCAAAGGTTTTACTAAAGGCATAGTTGATACTACTATTTTTATAAATCTAATTTACAATGATGTTTTAGTAGTTCAAATTTATGTGGATGATATTTTTTTTGGATCTTCAAAAAATTATTTATGTATTGAGTTTTCTAAAATGATGAAAAATGAATTTGAAATGAGTTTAATGGGTGAACTAAAATTATTTCTTGGATCTAAAATATTTAAAAATAAAGATGGTATTATTTTAAATCAAAACAAATATAATAAATATCTTCTAAAATGTTTTGTCTTGGATAACACTAAAAGTAGTGATACTTCAATGAGTACTACTTGTAAGTTGGATCTTGATGAATATGGAAAATCTATTGATGAAACCTCTTACAGAGGAAATATTGGATGCTTACTCTACTTAACTACTAGCTGACCTGATATTATGTTTAGTGTATGTAACGACCCAACCCTAGTTACCCAGAGTCGGTGCATTATTACATATCATTGGCATGATCACAAAAGATCAAGTCTCTAAAGACCGATTAGTTTAGTAGCCTTGGAATCACTATATACATTCATAAATTTTAAACTACATCATAAAGTGAAAAACTACAACAACATCTTGTCTCCATAGACCACACTCATATCCTCATACTATCCCTACATGTCATTCATAAAATAATTCTTCACATCCTGGGAAAAATAAAACATAGAAAGGGGTGAGCTCAGATGCTCAGTAAGGATAAAAATAGAGCTGAAACTTTCATAAATAAGCATAAACATTTAAGGCAATGTATAACTAAAACAAAAGCCTTTTAAAATTGAACTTCAACATAATATAGAAAAGATAAAATGAAATAATTCCATTTACTTATTCACATGGATATTCTACTAGTCGAATAATCACATGCAATATCAATAACCACTTTCATAATAATGGAATGCATAATTTCAGACTATCATAACCACATAGTCAAGGCCTTGTGCTAAGACTACAAATAAGATTTTGTCAAGGCCTTGTGCCAAGACACTAGTTTGTCTCATGAGAACTACTGATGCATCGAGGAGCTATTGCGGGATCCACCCGTCACTTACTAAGTCCAATGCATTCTTCATATGAAAAGGTTTAAACATAATATAATCATTTGTCTTGAAACTAACATACAAAATGTCAACAATTTATCCATAAAATATGAATGGTATAAAAATAGCACATCCACAGTCAAACATAACTCATTCAATACAATATGGAATATTGTATTGTATCAGATTAACCTCAATTGAGAATAATGAGGGATATTGACATAGATGAAAATAATCATCAAAACTATTAGAGAGAAATATCCCCCCTTTTCTTAAAATCATTTAAAAGTCACACTATTTGTCAAGAAGCCATTTAAAAATAGATTTTTGAATCAAAGTGTCCCATACCACTTTGAAACTTTTAAAAGTAATTTTAATTTTAAAACTTTAATGTCCATATAAATAAATCCTTAAAAACATTTTTAAAACATGGACATTAATGAGAAAGATTTATAATAATAAATCTTTAAAATATTTAAAATGATATTTTAGTTAGAGCTCCTAACCAAAAGAGAGACACTTGAATACAAATAATTGAGTTAATAAAAACTTTGTAATATCATGAGAATAAATGGATTCATGATATACTATGTCAAAGTATATTATATACACCATATAAAAGTGATTTGGTGTATAACAACAAATAAGTCTCAATGGAATTTAAATTGAGATGAAATATCTTATAAAGACCATATCATTAGGTTAAGGATAAATCAACGACATAATTATATGTGACAAATATAAATACACTCAATATGATTGGATATTCTATGTAAATCAATCAGAGGACATTCACACATATTCCTATAAAAACAACACCAATGAATTGAATATTTAACTCAACAAATGGAGATTGAGTTAAAATTACTCTTATAAAGTTCATATAGATGACTTGAGAATTTATCAATGGAGTTATTATGTGTATCAAAAGTATATCCACAGAAAGGTTAGTGGAAATTATGACATAAGCAAATGAATAGTGATTCCACACATAATCTTGGAGTAAAATAATCAATGAAGTATGCGTAAAGCTGAATGAGTGGAAATTGAAATTTCAAATTCCCTTATTGATTTGGTAACTTAAAAAACATACACCCATGAATGAAGGATAATACAATGATGATGTAAATATCCATAAATTAAAGTATATTACACAATGAATACAATCATGGGCAGTACACACACCACATGCAATAAATACGTGGTGAACAATGGAAATCTCATGAAATTAAAAGTGAGATAAGAAACCCATTACTTTGTAATTTTTCCTTGGTCGAGGGTAGGTTAACCTCCTGTATAATAGTGAAATAATTTTTATTTAATTATAAAAGAATCATATACATTAATATGATATCATATATGATCTTTTAACATTGATTTGTTGATAATATCTTAGTATTATCATCGTTTCAGGTGTTAACGGATTCATTTTCCTTTATATTCTTTGTTATGTGAGCCATATTTGTTATGGATAGGATGTATATTATTCATATAAATAATTATATCATGTCTCTAAAAATTATTTTTAATCATCAAATGAAATTTAGTCTTGAATGGATATGATGGGGAATGAATCTCATCGCGTTCGTGGAGACGGTAATCCGTACGTACGCACGAGCGACAATATAATTATTTTTGATATTAAAATAATATATAATTGGATGGTATATAATATATACAGAATAATTATCATGTTATATTTATTATTTAAATGAATTACACATCATTATTATACCCATCCAAATAATAATATATTGAATAACAATTACACCACGACGTGGAGACAGTAGGCCGTACGTATGCACGTATGGTGACATGTCATTCAAAAGATGAATAGAATACTAAATATGGTTGTAACATATTTATAATAACATCACATTATATATAATATACTATATTTATTATTTTAGAATGGAAATAACAAAGAAAGAAGAAGTGGAAGAAGAAAGGAACTTGAAAGAGGGTGGTGAAATCATTACCTCTTTTTCGGGTTATTCCTTTTGATTTGATCAAAAGGGATCCTTAAGTTGGATTTCTGAATAAAGTAAGGCCTTTAGGATTAATTGGGGAAAGTTTAGAGGATATTGTGAGCAGGGTTTGGCCGAGCCAAAAGGCTTTGAAGGTATGAATTTGAGAGAAGGGGGAGTGTCCTTTTATAAGAGGGGTGAGGGAAACCTTAGGAAAAACTTAAAATATTATTTTATAATAAATTCATATTCGGTTTATAATGGTTCCAAAGTGACTTATTTTTAGGATAAGGTGGGGATGGGTCGAAATACTTTCAACCAATATATTTTAGATAGGTTTGGGTCACGATATTAACCTTATAATTTATATTTAACTCTTGGTTAAATAGTTTGACATTTACCATGACTCTTTGTATTTTTATATTATATGGTTATTAAAATTACTATAACAAGCTAATAAAACCCCAAGTGGTTCATTATTAATATATATAACCTTATCTAAGTCATTTGGCCGAACCTTATATTTTTAGTAATATAATATCAATTAATAATATAATATTTTTTTTAAATACTCCTTTATGTAAATTTTGACACTATTTAATAATTGATTTTTGTTAAAGTTCTAAAAACTTTATTAATTAAAAATAAATTCATTTAATCAATCCTATAATGTAAGATTAACCTAGAAAATTAGTGTAATTCATAAAAAGTCTCAAATTACATTTTTTTAGTTATTTATAATATCAATTATTTTAATATTTCATTAATTAGGTAATTACTGCATCACCATTGTGTCATAAATAACTTAAATTATTTAATGTCTAAAAATTATAAATAAAATACCATTATGTAGGAAATCTTTTTATCTTTCTAATTAATATTTATAATTGAATTTATCTTATGTAAAACCCTATATTAAAAATGTTTTAGTTATTAAACTTTGATTTTAACTCTTTTAACTCTTCTTTGAATTAAATAATAATAAATTTTATAATCTAATCCAAGTAGACCAAAGAGGTTCATATTTTATTCCTAAGGTTGTTTTTGGTAGAATTATACTTAGCCAATAGAATTAGTACATGTGTTAGGGTAATAATAATATCAGTTTTACCCTTAATTACCCTATTTACTTTTAACCGTGGTAAATAAAAGTAAAAAGTTACTATTCAAAAAAAATTATTTTTATCTTATTGAACCACATTTTACTCCTTGATATTAATCATGTCTCTCAGATTTTCTAAATTCCACTCACAAAAGCGGTAAAATTAAGTTTTATGTGAATTTGCAAATTCTCCTAGGAGATGGGTAAAAGACGGTGAAAAGTTCAATAAAATTTTTATATATCTAAAATTATTATAAACTGACTCCAATGAATTACATTAAATTTTATAAGTATTATGTACCTATTTTGACCTAAAATAAATTTAAATAAAATAAATAATTATTTAAATAAAAATCCGGTTTTAAACTATAACTCAGTGTTTTTCACTATTCATCAAAAATTGAATGTTTTCAGAAAAATACAAAAAATTCACCCTAAGATAATTTCGATATTCTGAATCCAAAAATGAATTCCATTTTGAAATATAAAATTTATTAAATCTCAAAAAGTGGGTATTACTATTCATAACGGCTAGTTTGATTGGTTGTGGTTTGTGTTAGAACTCGAAGATGCATACAACACACACTACTGTATTATTCAAAGAGAAGCATACCGTGGAAGCTTGGGGTGTTACAATGTATGTATGTGTGCTCATTTTCAAGAAAACCCTAAGGAATATCATTTAAATGCTGTTAAAATGATTTTCAAATACCTCAAACATACACCCGATCTAGGATTGTTCTATCTTAGAAAAAAATCATTTGAGTTAGTTTGCTATTATAATGCTGATTTTAGTGGTTTTAAGTTAGATAGAAAAAGCACCTCTGTAACATGTCACCTTTTAATAAAGTCTCTAGTATCATGGTTTGGTAAGAAACAAAACACTGTTGCATTATATACTTCCGAAGCTGAATACATAGCTGCTGTTAGTTGTTGTGCACAAATTTTGTGGATGGAACATACATTATTAGATTATGGATATCAATTTAGGAATGTTACCATAAATTGTGACAATAAAAGTGCTATTAAAAATTCAAAAAATCATGTTTCACATTCCAGGAAAAAACATATTGATGCAAGACATCACTTTTTGAGAGACCATTATATAAAGGTGACATCACTTTGGAATTCATTGGAACTTAATATCATCTTGCTGATATATTCACTAAACCATTAAATTATGAAAGGATATATTACATCATACATGAATTAGGAATGATAAATATCAAGTATAAAATATACTGTTTTCAAAACTTACTATTTCACAGCTTACTGTTCCACAGTTTATGATTCCATGATTTAAGGTTTCACAAGTTACTATATTAGAATTACTGTCCCACTCTCATTGTTCTATAGATTACTATCTTGAATTTAATGTTTCATGTTTACGGTCTCACAGTTACTGTCTCTCAATTACTATCTCGCACTTACTATTTCAAATGATGCGGTTGCACCATTTGGAGACACACCTTAAAGGTATCCCTGTGAAAATCTGTTCCATTCTCACCATGACAATCTATTCTGGTCTCATCGTAATGAAACCTTTTCATTTTATTTGTATTTTATTACTTGCATCGCTGTTTTGATTATTTTATTATTTTTATTTCGCGCTTTTGAATTTGCGATGACTAAAATCCCTAAATGATAAAAATGAAATATCTTTCACTCTTTTCTTAACTCGAGCTCTATTCTCTCAAAACCAAAACCCTTCTCTCAAACCGTAAGTACTCTTTCAGCCCTTCATATATCTATCTCTATCTCGAAACCTCATTGAATGCCCAGGATGAAGCACCCATCTTCATCAACTCCAGATAAGTGAAAATATTAGAAGAAATTAAAGAGCACTGAAGGTATCACTCGAAGGAAGGATGAACCCAAATCTTGTTGATAGAATAATAGTACCCGAAAAGGAAATATTTCCTAAGTGGTTGTTGTTAAGTAAGTCTCTAGTTTTGAAAGTAATGAAAGAGCATGGATGTATGAACTGGTTCAAAAAAGAGGCAAGACCTATTTATCCAAAACTTGTTTCTCAGTTTTATTAGTTTTTCCAGTTTTCATTCAATGCAGAAGATGGTTTTGCTGTAAGAAGATGGATTAATGGTCAAAGATGAAGTTTTTCCTTGAGTTTATGGGATTCTTGTTTAGGGATACCTCATAAATGAATTTTTGAGGACTATAAGAGAGGTCCTCCTCCTCCAAGTGATATTTTTGTCTTATAAGAGGCCTTGGAAAGCTTGAATGGAAATAAGAAGTAGAGAAGATAAATTGTTACAGATTTGGATGGTGAATCGAGGTTGCTGTTTAAGTTTATTTATAATTTGATTAGTCCAAGGAAAGAAGATTTTTCTACCCTCAAGTATCAGGATGTATTCTTGATACATCTTATGAAAAATGGACACAAGATCAATATGTGTAAGTATGTTATACTTCACATGTGTGAATTGATTAAGACAAATTCAAAGTCTACCTCTTTGTTCTATTAAAGGTTGATCTCTGCAATTCTATATTCTAAAGGGATGGTTGGAACAAATGAAGAAGTCCTCAAATACCATGAGTTCTATTTCACAAAGTTTACAGTCAAAAGGATGAAAATAAGTTGGAATTCTTGGAAAAAGTCTTGGGTGGAATATAATGAAAGGATATATAAAACTTTTAATCCAATTGAGAATCCTTCAAGGCCTAATAACATTTATGATCATGGTTTGGAACCAGATGAAGTTGTTGATTATCCTTTTGATGATAAAGAAGAAGAAGGTAATGCATTGATTGAAGAAACTGTCTTGGGAAAAGAAGACTGTGGTCTACCTGTTCCACAAAATATAGTTGAGAAGGAAGCAACTATTACTGAAAAAATGATGATTTAGAAGAAGAATATGCTTCTGGTAAATAATCTGCTGTTAGTGTAAAGGAAAATGATGTACCTGAGGAGCATCTAGAAAAAGAACTTATTTTTAAGGAAGAGGCTACTGTTGAAGAACATTTAGAGGAGCATGCTAATATTGAACCTATCCTATCTGTCGAGGAAATAATGAAGCAAGACTTCCAATTTTCTAGAAAAGAAATGGGTGAGGATATTGGGGATGAAATTTTAGAAATAGATCAAGGGACTGAATCTCTTAGTCGCGCGAGAGATACACTTGTTGAGGGGGAGAAACACCCCATTCTAGAAAGTGTTGTAGTTCCTAATCCTACTGATCAAAGAACCATGGATACCTAGTATAAGTTACCTAGCTACTTTGATGTGGATAATACCCAGGAAGCCTCGGTTAAAGGCATACACATGTCTACTGTGTCTCAATTGAATCCAGTTTTTTATCTAGAAGTAGTTTTTGCAAAGGAACCTGAGCCTGTCTCAGCTCCTGTTCCTGAACCTTCTCAAGAACCTTTTGCTTATATGAGTCACAGTGATTTGAAATCCTTTATAGAAACTTTATTAGATGGATTTGAAAATATCATGAACACAAAACCTTCTCCTGTGACAAATATTAGTGAAAGAGATGCTTTCTTGCTTTTAGAGAAAATCATATGGAAGATTCAACCAAACATGCTTCATGAAATATAATAGGTTCAGATTGAAAACAAGAAGTTGAGTAATGAGGTTAAGTCTCACCAAGCTATGGTTGAATATATGGAAAAAGTGTTGCAACTAGGGAAAGATCCTGTTACTCATCCTGTTGAGGATGTTAGTGATCATATTCCATAGAAAGTTTCCTCTCTAATTCAACTGAACTTGGCATCAATATTTGACAAAGTGGATGAGATAAACATCCAGATAGTCCACGAGATGAGTGAGCTTGTTGTTGGTCTTAACAAACTGATTGATGAGTACAAGGGATGTCTAAAGAAGGTTCTTAATCATCTCAAGTCCCTCACTTCAGCTGTTACATCCTCTAATACATCTGTACAGTCATCTCAACCCTTTGATAGTGATCTACTCAGAACTGTTGTTAAGGAAGAACTTCAGTTAGTGTTAAATGGCTTTGACAAGGAGAGTTTATCTACTATTTTTAAGAATAGTGATAGAGTCCTTGATTTGGTGAGGATCTATTAAAATATTGAAAATGATGATCAGGAAGAAATTACTAAGAAAGTGTATTTATACTTTAATAGAATTTTATCTAATAATGATATGAATAATCATTTCAAATATCTTGTAGAGAATTTGAAAATTACTTCTGTCACTCAAGAGTTCAAGAATGAAGTCCAAAAAAGGGAAGATTTCACCCTCTATTGGAAAAGTTCATAGAGAACAAATATTATTTTGAGAAAGAAATGCAGTATGGTGGTGACATCATTACTGATTTAATTCAGTTGTTGAAGCCTTATCTTCATGTGTAGAGCATTGCTATTGTGGATCCTACAACCATACCTTTGTGTCCTGGTTTAACTCCTTCCTCATCAACTACCTTTTCTTCTGCCTTGATGTTTGTATCTCAGGATCTGAGCCAGATCAGACCTGTTATCCTTGACTAAAACATACCTCGGTCTGCTGCCACACCCACTTTGGCACCTTCTGTGTTTTAAGGCCTACCTCTTCCTTCTCTGAAAGTTGGCCCACTCACTTCTTCAACCTCTACTTCTTTTATGGCTTCTTCTGATGCTACTTCCAAGGGAAAAGAAAAGACATCTAGTGCCAAAGAAAAGTGAAAATTGTATCTTGATTGGGATGTTTTGTACCTTTTGATACTTATTTTAATGAAAAATATCTTTCTATCTAATGCAATGTGCACTATTGTTGTCTATTATTTTATTTTATTTCCTTCTTTTTTTCTTGTACTCTTTTTGATAATCTCAAAAGGGGGAAAACCCACTAAGAATATAAATCTAACTCCTATGATTTTTGATCCAAAAAAAGGGGATATTGTTGGACTCCTCATGTTTTAATCATGTTTTAATGATCACAAATCCTATTAATCTTGTTTAATCTATCTCAAATCATGTATAGAGATGGTTGGTTTCTTTATGCTTAAAATAAACTTTTACAAATCCCGATTCCTATAAACCATGTTAGACTATTGTAAACTATATTTAATTTTTGTTCTATAATTATTTATTCTATGAATGATTAAGTCTAATTAATTATGTGAATATTACTGCTTAAGACTGTTTACAGATATTTGGCTATGTCTGAGAAACTATGAGTTTTTCACTGGTTTTGATTTTCTGGAAAAGGACCAGACACCGTGACCAGACACCATGACCCAGACACCGTAATCAAGACACTGTGACCAAACACCATGACCAGACACTGTGACCAGACACTGTAACCCAGACACTGTGACTACACATCGTGACCAAACACCGTGACCAAACCCCGTGACCAGACATCGTGACTCAGACACGTTGACCCTGAAACCGTAACCAATTTCAGATCTCAAAAAGTCTGTGGCATCGGTTCTTCACTACCATCACCATGACACCATTAAAATTTTGGAAAAGGACTAGACACCGTGATCCTAACACCACATCTTTTCTATCGGTTGTTGATCTTAGTGAAACTTTAGCATCACGACTGTCTCACCACTCAAAGGAAAAGAAGAATACATCATTTAGTGGTGACACCATTTCCAAGTGATACCATTTCAAGAAAAACTATGACACCATTATTTAATATATTTTGTCGTTTTCAATTTAATTTCTAACGGTCATATTTGAGTCATTTAAAAGAATTAACATAATTAATGTTTCTTTGTAGACATGTCACCTGACGGTACAAGGTACAAGGTACAGAATACATGCATCCTGTCAATTCCAACGTGTGCACCTATAATTAAAAATAAAGATAAGCCGTGATGCAAAATCACATAGACATAGAAGCAGAAGAGCGATCATTTTGAAAAAGTGAGCTATGCATGCAATAAGATACAACTAAATAACACACAAAGAACTCTCGATTCAAAATGCTAGAATACTGTAGATTAGAATCAAAATCATATTCACAGTACCAAATTCAAGAAGAACACGAGATAGATCTAACTAGAAAGCAGATCACCAGACTTGTGATACTCTGTTTTTCACAAGAGGACTCGATACTTGCATTTGATTCATCCTACAAGCCCAGAGTTGCATATAATAACACTCAGATCACTTCTAACCCTTTCTCATCATCTTTTCTCTATTGTGCACTGTTTTTATCTCTCGTGAAGTGTGTGTTTGTTTGTATTAAAAACACACACCGTCTCTTGTATTAAACTGAAGGATATGTGATATCATTCCTCTTATAACTTATTACATATGTTTACTCCCATGGATAAGTGTGGAAGAGGTCCTTGTGTGACCTGGTATTTTATACCCATGAAGAATAGTGGAAGAGGTTGTGTGACCTAGATAGTTCCGTGCACTGTTGTTTACCCCGATCCAGGGTGTGGATCATGTTTATTAATATAAACTGCTTGGTATAAAGTGATCACCAAGTAAAGTGGATTAGGTCTCAGATTAAGACTGAACCACTTATTTTATCCGCTATTTCTTTTAATTTAGTTTTTCTCTGCTTTACTATATATTTCAGAAAACACTATATTTTACTTTGATAGTTAGTCTTGGATAGAAGTTATAACTTCTTTGCCTTATTATAATACCCTCAAAAGTTGTATCAATAACTCACATTAATATTACTAAGAATTAATCAATCTTCTAAGAATTTATTTTAATAGTCAAACTATTATAACCGTATTACCTTAATTAATTGGGATGTATTCATTTTTGTTGGGCAGGATTTTTAAGTGAACTTTTAATAGAAAATTTTATAGATACTCAATTCACCCCCTATTGAGTACTCTACTCCGACCAACATGGGGATTTATGGAATGAGGGGGGGGGGTGTTGATGGTGTGAAAAAATAGGGGGTTATGGGTGGGTATTGATGATGAGAGCATTCAATGACCGAGGTGGAGAGGCTTGATGTGGGATGGAAAATAGGGGGTGGGGGACTCGATGTAGGAGGGGAAAATTGAGGTGGGAGGAGGGAGAGGTAAAAATACAGTGAATTAAATTTAGCGATATCTAATACCATTCAGAACGACCACAAAATGGAAGTCACTTGAATCCACCCTCCATGAATATTCAAATTTATAGTATTGATTTTTACAAAGTTCCCCCATATATGGGCGAATACATATTTTCTTTGTTCGAGTCTAATCAGATACATAAAAATTTCACTAATATCATAAAGTGAATAAAAATAAGGCACAATCCTTAATCCACAGATAAGGATGGTATTACCCTTAATCTTAAACACTATTTCTCAAAAGTTAGCTATCTCCCGACATGTTCTTTATAACGAATACCACCAATTTACAATATAACTTCAATCCTCACTAGTGAAAAAGATCTTCAGTATTCTTCTGGAAGTCACAACATCAAAATAATATATATTCTTCATCAAAATAAATTCTTTGAATACCAGTGAATGAACAAATTGAACAACATGAATGATAACCTTATTCTTCTAATCTTCAAAACGATTAACCTAAGAATTAATAAGAATCCATAAGATGAATTATTCCTAAAATTTTCTTCTGAATCAACTCTATTTTTAAATAACGATACTTTTGAATAAATATTCTTTTGAACAATTTGATATAAAAAAGATAGAATTTGAATATCTCACTCTCTTTATTAACTCATATGATCTTTCGAAACTTGCAAGTTAGACTCTCAGTTCTTCCTTGACTTAAATGATCTTTTGGAACATGAAGTTCATACTCTCACTTATTCCTTGACTCAAAATATCTTTTGAAACATACAGTTATGACTCTTATTTATTCCTTAAATCAATCAATTTTTGGTACATGCAGGCCAATCTCTCCCAATATCATTAATCTAATAACTCATCAATCTCTACCATATCTTTTGAATTTTTTCTAATTTCATATCAGGCCACAAAATATCTTTTGAACTTCACATAATGAATCCCCATGACACAATGAAACTTCCAATATCCATATAACTCATGATAAATTGATACTTTGAAACAAAACATTATCTCAATATTCTTCTGCACTTCCTTAGCTTTCACCCCTTCATATGAACTTAATTATCATTTGGAATATTCTGCTTCTAATTTTTCTTTCACATATATTATTCAATATTAGCCTCCTCTATACTTATTTCAAATCAGATTCCAAACTTCAACATTATCTGAAAGTGTCATTACCAATTTTGTAACCCCCCAATTATAGTAACCCATAGATGATGGTTATTTTACTAAATTGACACAAAATACAAGAAATCACATACTGAATGATCAAATAGTTTAGTATTCTTGGGAGACTGGGTACATACATGATTCTTATATTACATTAAAAAAATGAAATATAACTTAATATTTTAGTGATAGATTTATCAATTATTCTAACATAACCCTAAAATATAAATCCCTTATTGTTAACTTAGGGAAAGAAAAACATAAAAAAATATGGTGAGATCAGATGACTAGTAAGGGAAAGCACACAACATAAGCTATCATAAAATAAATAAAGCATGAATATCATGATAGAGGTAAATAATAATCAAATATTTCATATAACTAATATCATAGAAGGATAATATATCCATGGATAATATAACAAAATAAATAATTAAATGGATAACAATAATGAGTTTCATAATAATAGAATTCATAATATGGAAAATCATAATCTTACCGTCAAGGCCTTATGCTAATACATCATATATAAATAGGTAAGGTGTATACCAAATACCCAAACTAGTTTGTATCACAAGACATTCCAATGCACTAGGAGGATATAACAGTCCCCTCTCATAACTTAATAAGTATAATGAATTCATTTTATGAATTTTTTTAATAATAATTCAATACATAATCAACATAAACATTCATTTTGAAAAACTAGCATATGAAATGTAAATATTTTCCCCAGTTAATAAATATAAAAACATGACCATAACCCATCCATAAAAATAAGTTGGATGGTATCATTCGATTATATCTATAGTAAAAAATAAGTATTATGAAAGGATGTTGACAAAAACAAAAATACTTTTGAAAGATCACTAGAGATTTTATCAAAGAAAATGCCCTTTTCATTTTGAAATAAATTATTTAAAATCTAAAAATTTCTAGAATATTAGGATTTTTTTAGAAGATACCATGGGAACATGTAAATGAATATTCAAGGAAAATAATATTTGTGATACTGGGAAAATTTGTTTATTTGATAAGCATTAAAACAATGATTCCTCTCACAACTTCAGCAAAAAGTGCCACATTAAGAAAATGACAAGAAGATTCCTATTAAACCTTTTTATAAAATGTAAAACATGGGTAAAAAGGAATTTAATGCATAATTTTATCATATTAAAAACATTATTGAAAATATTTTAAAGAAAATATAGACATTTAATAAAAATATTCCCAACCCAATAGAAAAATAAAGTCGATTTTCCTTAAAAACGTTATTTCAAAATTCTGAGTAATTAGGGAGAGGAAAATGAAAGGAAAAATTGTAATTTCAAAAACTAAAAATAAGAGAATAAAATAGAAATGTTTTAATATAGAAATATATTATAATTACTCTAATGTAAATTTAAACATAAATAATCCTGAATATGGATGAAATTGTGAAATAAACCCTTACCTTAGGTCCGACATGCTTTGTATGTTACTTTAAAATCATGAATAATAAATTTAAATTTATTATAATTTTATTAAATAACTATATAAATACCTATAATATCATATATTATCTAATTATATCAAATTAACACCCATTTATTAATAATTATTTATTAAAATTGTCGTTTGTGAGTGTCAACTATTCCATTTTTTATGTAATTTTCGATTCGGTAGTTTCATCCCTTGTATATTTCTCATGGTTACATCATATGAATTTTTTTAATCATGATATAAATATAATATATATTTATTATATACATATTTAAAATCACCCTTGAAATAAAACATGAAAAATGAATCGCATCGCTTTGTGGAGGTGTTAGTCCACACGTTCGCATGAGCAGTGTTTTCATTTTTTAATTGGTGGAAAGGTAATAGGTAAAATTATATATTATATTTTAAAAGTCATAATTATGTAATAAATATAAT
Organism: Viscum album; assembly: GCA_963277665.1. NCBI lineage: Eukaryota > Viridiplantae > Streptophyta > Magnoliopsida > Santalales > Viscaceae > Viscum > Viscum album. Next base: position 1,619,655,854 of record OY728123.1, read on the forward strand.
ATATATTCATTAGTTCCATATTTTTAACCATGCAAGTAAAGTGGCAATGAAACAAAATTTACATAGCTATGTGGAGACGGTAGACCTTACGTACACATGAGAGATGTTTTCATTTTCCATAGGAGAAAAATGTAAATAATAAGTGTTTTCCACAAATATAATAAAAATTAAATATATTTAAGATAATTATGTTATTATTTGACCATGTTTATAAAATATTTTATGGTGGTAGAAGAGGAAATAAAATAAAAAAACTCAATTAATAGTTATACTTATTTTTCAGAAAACCATCTCTGGCTTACACCTTAAGCCTTATAGGCTGGTCCTTTGATGAGAAAAAATAATATAGATAATGGGTAGTAATTTTTTGAAGGTATTTTTAGGTATTAATTGATATAAGTGGATCAGGATATATGAATAAAATAGGAGAAGTATCGCCCTTTTATAAGTGAGGGAAATGACACACTTGGAATTACTTAAAAGATTTTAATAATATAAAGTAATTTTCTTGTGAAAGTGGCTAAAAATTATGCCATAGTAAAATATGATAAGGTTAATTTTTAAATAAAACCAAAAAATTAGGTTTAATAAAATGTTTTGTGTTATATTGAAGCCTTATCCTTTTATTTTTAACCCTTTTAACCCATTTTACCCTTAACTATGGTAATAAAAATTTTACATGGTTACTATTCATTATAGAAAAAAAATAATTTGACCTTATTACCTACTATTAATTATACTTAATAAAAAAATGGGATATATTTTACAAGATTCACTTTTTTAAGTGGAAGAAATTAGTTTTATTATAAGTGCACGAAATGCAACAAAAACCATTTTTAGAAAAATGTTTGTTTTAAGTATAAAAATGATTTTATAGAAAAATAAATTATAATGTTGATTATAATAGAATTAATTAGATTATTTTATATAAAATGGGACTTATTTTTCTTTAAAACCCAACCAAAACTGAACTGAACCTTATATATACTTGATTAAGAGAGAAGAACTAAAAACAATTTTTATTTGAACAAAAAAATTAATTAAATTTATAAAATGTTAAGCATATATTTATAAGTTCAAAATTATATTTTTATGAAATATATTACTTAGTAAATATATATTTTTTATATAAATTTTTTTTCATATACACTAAAGTTATTCTTATATCATTACAATGTCATAAAATAGATATTTTTTTAAATCGGTATTTTTTTACTATTCATTGAAAAAAATATTTCTAAAAAATATAAAAAATTAAACCTAAGATAATTTTTACACACTGAATTAAAAAATTAAATTAATTTTATCAAATTCAATTTATAAAAATTTTGAATTAATTTTTTAATATATTCTTGAATGAATCAATGTGTATTGTTCTATTGTTTTTCTAGAAAGAAAAGATTACTATAATTAAAGATTAGGTCTTACAATATTCACACATTCAAAAATTTCATCTTAAAAATTTATAGAATTTCACCTAATAAATATATTTAGATATTTATTCCTCATAACTTCTTCAAGTTCCTACATTGCCTCTTTTATCTTATGTTTTCTCCAAATTTCCTTTACCAGCTGAGTCGTCCGATTTCGCAACACTTATTATCCAGTGTCAATAATATTGATAGGATATTCATAGTAAGATACATAAAATTCCAATTCTATTTCCTTAAAAGTGAAAAGATTTATTGGGTATTCCATGTACTTCCTCAATAAAGAGATATGGAACACATCATGAACTTTAGAGAGGCTAGGTGGAATTGCTAAATGATAATCAATAACCTTAATTGTTTATAGAATTTCAAAAGGCCAAATGAACCTAGGACTTAGTTTACATTTATTTTATAATATTATATCATATTTCTATATAGATAACTTTAAGAAAACATGACCTCCCACTTTAAATTCTAAATCCTTCTTTCAGTTATTGATATAACTTTTTTTTACTTTAAGTTTCCTTAATATGATTCTGAATAGTCTTCATTTTTACCATTGCCTCCTAAATAATATCTAGGCATAAAATATTACTTTCACCAACTCCATACTAAAAAATTAAAGTATGTCACATATTACCAGACAATGCTTCAAATAATTTAATTTTAATTCTTGAATGGAAGCTATTATTATTTGTAAATTCCACTAAAGTTAAATACTGACCCCACATGTAAAGACCCTGACCCCAATATCTCGAATCCATTACCTTACATAATTACATAGATACTATTAACAATATATATCATCCTAAAGGTAGGAATATAGTAGTAGATTTTGAAAACCAGATACAAACATAAGTATTACATTACAACATGAAATGAAATACAACATAGAAACTCTATTATAAATAACCATAAAATCATAGATTATCCCTCCAAGTCATTCATAATATACATCTTTGTATCCCAGGGAAAAATAAAATATAATAAAGGGGTGAGATCAGATTGTCAGTAGGGGTAAAAAATATAAAATAATCTATCATAAATAAATATGAACAATAAGGTATGATGAATAACAAAAAACACATTCCCTTAAAACATAATCTTGAGCATAATATGACAGAAATAAAAATTGATTAAATAATTCCATAAGTAATCACATGAGAGATAAAAATAACCATGGATATTATACTAGTCTAATAATCACATGGAATATCAATTAATAGTATCATAATGAGATAATTCATAATGCCAGACATCATAAGCATACCGTCAAGGCTTCAACCAAGAAACCATACATAAATGGGTACAAACCCAGTCTAGTTTGTCTCATGAGACCTAATGAGGCATAGAGGGGATATAGTGGGCCCAACCCACCAATTACTATGTCTAATTCATTCTTCATATGAAATGGGTGAAACATAAACAACCTATACATTCATATTTAAACTATTATATGAAATGATAATAACTTTCCCCAAAACATAATCATAAACCTTCTAGAGTAATGTGACAAATGGTATCAAGATAGTACATCCCCATAAATAATCATAAACCATTTAATAAAATATGGTAGATGGTAACGTAAGATATCAAATTCAATAAAGCATAAGATTCAATAGATGGTGTTGAAATAGATGTAAATTCTCTAATAGAATCATTGAGAAATTCTTGAGAGAAATACACTTCTACATTAGAAAGAAGAGTTATTTTGGAAAAATCATTTCTATTTGTCATAAAATCAGATTGTAAACATGTATATACTAGAAAATAAATGGTAATAATAGATATATTTTAGGCACAAATTATGTGAAACATATAAAAATAATTTTTAATAAAATTTAGAAATGATCCACTTTGGTGTGGTCTAAGAAAAATATAAGAGTCTTTAAAGGGGAAAAGACACAATTGTTTGAATAAAACCAGGAATTATCTAAGGTATTTTTTTAAGATGAAATGGTTTATTTCAAAAAAATAATGGTTTCTTAAAACAAATTATGGTGTATACTTGAAAATGGGTATGAAAATGGGTAGTTCCCTTTAATTGGGCTTTCTTATTAGGAGAAATTGAAATGGGAAACTTATAAAACATATATTTCCCTTATATAAGAAAGATAAAACTATATAGATACACATGTTTTGAAGATATACAGAGAATTTATAATAATTATATAAAAATAAAGAATAATTACATTGCATTAAAGAGAGAGAATGCGCAACCCAAATGAAAAATGGAGGTTCGGGTAGAATCCCTTACCTTATGTCTGAAGGTGTTATGAACTTATACTTAAAGTCCTGGATAATGAAATGAAATTAATTAATAATTTAATTCACAGACAATTAAACATGAATTTTATTTATTATAATTTTATTAAGTTCATTTATGGTCTTTTTGATGAGTTATAATATTCAATTTTGTTGTTTGGATGTGTTTGTTACCTTGATTTTCATGATTGGTTTACTTGTATACATGTATGAAAGATAATGCGAAATAAGAATAGTTATCCAGAATTTAAATTGTATGTTATTAATGATATTATATAATATTTAATGGTATTATATATCATTTTTTTTCTAGATATGAAGATGATACATTAGATAAAATGGAAATGATAACTGTTTTGATTATTTTGGCAATTTTTTGATCATCACACACTAGTTTTGTTTTATTAAATAACATCATGTATATATATTAGTTCTAAAACACTAAATAATTTTTATTATACATATTATTATCTTTATTAACCATAAAAATTATTTTATGACTAGACTTGAAGGCTGTATTAGAAAATGAAAGAATCTTCATCCACGAAGGTGGTGAATCCACACCCCACAGACGATGTTTTCATTTTTAGATCAAGAATGGAAAGAGAAAGAAATTGATGATGGATGTAAAATTATCATAATAAAATTCTAGTTTATATAATATATTATAGTTATCATGTATTTTTGGAAAGAGGAGGTAATGAAATTATAATAAAATAAAATAAATTGAAATAAAATTAAAAGAACAAAAGGGGATTTACCTCTTTAATTCTTCACCTTGAGAACCTCCTTAAGGAACTTTGAATTGGTATTTTTATGAGACTAGAAAAACCAGAATTTGGGGGAGAGGTTTGGGAAAGGAAATGGGTATAATATAAGAAATCTTTAAGGATTTGGAGGTGTGAGGAAAATATGTGGTGAGGGATGGTATTTATAGTGGAAGAGAGATGTGTTTTCTAATTATTTTATTCATTAGTTTATTATTTTTTATCAAGAATATGAATAGTTTGATAATTATCAATAAATATATTAAAATAATTAATGGGTGTTCTAGATTATGGATATTACATTATCAATGACTCAAGGAATAGTGTATTTAACTTATAATGTACTTATACCATAAATTACTATATTCTACTATTCATTAGAAATTCAAGTATTTTAGAAAAATCCCAAAAATTAACCCTAACCATTTTTAAAAGTGTAGAATTAAAAAATAAAATTTATATTTTGAAAATAATTTTATTAATATGAGAAATTCTATTTTTAATTAAAATCATCATTTATTCAAAAAATACCAATTTTAAAATTATAATTGTTTTTATAACACTTTGAAAAATTAATTAAGGTCTTATAAAATTATCTTATAATCAAAGGAAAACAAAATATTAGTTTATAAATATATTTTATAAAATGAAATTTTATTTTAAAATAATATGTTAATTATAAAATTGTAAATAAACATTTATGCTTTACAAAAACACCAACACTTAATTTATCATTTAAAAAAAAATTAATTACTCATACCAAGATATAAATATATCATGTCTTCATTTATAAGATAACCAAATTTTATTTATATTTTCATAGGTTAAGTTACTAATATATTGGTCATATTACTATTTCTAAAGGCTATATTTCTATTCCAATGGTCATACTTAATAGTATATTTGAGTTTTAAACTCAGTGTTTCATGAAGCATAAACTATCAAAGATATTAAGTTTTAAAAGAGGCATACCATAAAATATTTGGGTGTTACATTATCCCCTCCTTTAAAAAAGTTTTTCCTCAAATATTTTATAATGTCAGCTCATAAAAAGATTTGATTATTTCTTCATAATAAATTCCTCCAGTTCCCACATTGGCTCTTCAATTTTATGATTTTTCCAAAGCACCTTTTCCAGTTGAGTTTTTCAATTCCTCAACACCTTCTCTATAATGTTCATAATCTTTATAGGCTCTTCATATAATAATAAATCTGGTTCCAATTATATTCCTTCAGAAGTGAGGACACGTGTTGGGTCTGGAATGTACTTCCTTAATAAAGAAATATGGAACACATTGTGTACTTTATAAAGTCTAGGTGGCATCACCAAATGATATTCCACAACTCAAAATCTCTCCATGATTTCAAAAGGATCAATGTATATGGGGATTAGTTTCCCTTTCTTTCCAAATATTATAAAACCCTTCCGTGGAGATAATTTCAAGAAAATGTTATCTTCCACTTGAAATTACAAATCCTTCCTTCGATTATCAACATATCTCTTTTGCTTACTTTGTTTTGCTTTGATATGGGTTAGAATAGTCTTTACCTTTGTTGTTGTTTCCTCCACAAGATCTGGGCCTACAATATTCCTTTCACAAATTTCATCCCAACAAGTTGGTTTATAAAATATATTTCCATTCAATGCTTCACATGGTACCATTTGAATACTTTAATGGAAAAATACCATTGTGGTAAAACTCTAACAAAGGTAAATAACGATCCCATATACCTTGAAAGTCAAATGAGCATGATCTCAACAATTCTTCTAATGTTTGAATGGTATTTTCAGACAGCCCTTCAGTTTGAGGGTATTATAACGTTCTCAAATGATTCTTAGTATCCAAATTTTTATGAATACTTTTCCTGAATTTTTATGTAAATCATGGATCATGATCAGATACAATTGAAAGAGATGCACCATAAAGTTTTACAACTTCATTAATATAGATTTATTCAAGGTTATCTAAAGAAAAATCTTCTCTTATATAAAGGAAATGTGTAGATTTGGTAAGTTGATCAACAATTACCCATATTGCATCATTTTTTCTTGTATTTTTTTGGTAATATAATGATAAAATCCATAGTGATGTCATCCCATTTCTACATAAGAATAGGAATAGGTTTCATGACTCCTCCAGGATGTTGTCTTTAAGCCTTCATCTATTGACAGACTAAACATATTGATACATAATCAACAATTTTCTCCTTCAAATTATTCCGTTAGAAATGTTCCTTCAAATATTTATACATATTAGTTCTAATATGGTGTATAGATAAATTTGAGCTATAGAAATCATCCATTAACTCCATTTTTATATTGGGTATAGAGGGAACACAAAGACTCTTCCCAAATTTCATAATTCCATCCTCATAAAAAAAATCTCTCAACTTCTCATCATTCACAACTTTAATTTTCCTTTGAAAATCATCATCATTAGACTGAGAACTTTCAATCCTTTCCAATATAGATAGTTGGGCAACCAATTGAAAAAGTAATGATGTTTCACCTTCCTTGATAATTATAATACCCATCTTTTCTATATCCATGTACGTAGGATCCTTGTCAATCCTCATTTTGTTCAAAACTCTATAATCCTTCCTATTCAATGCATGTTTTACCTTATTCAACTTTCTTGGGTGGTAGTGTATTAAAGATTCATAGTCCTTGAGTAGCTCAAGATATCTCCTTTCCCTCATGTTGATTTATATCTGTGGGAATATATATTTCAAACTCTTTTGATATATATATATATATATATATATCTCACATCTTTCACCATAAAGATAGTGTCTCCATATTTTTAGAGAAATGATTATAGCTTCTAACTCAAGATCATGAGTTGGATAGTTCTGTTTATAAGTTTTTAACTACCTTGATTCATAAGAAATAACTCTATAATTCTAGATAAGGACACATCCAAGTCATTTCTTTGATGCATCACTATAAATAAAAAATCCACCATTTCCCAATGGTAGAGTCAAAATCGAAGAATTTAATAACCTCCTCTTTAATTCTTCAAAAAATTGTTGACATTAATTTTTCCATATGAACTTAACCCATTTATGAGTAATCTTGGTTAACATGTTAGCTATTTAGGAATTTTTTTGAATGAAATGCTGATAGTAACCTGCTAAACCAATGAAACTACATATCTCAGTGATGTTCGTTGGTGTATTCCATTCCTAGACTAATTTTTTATTCACAATATTAACTGAGATTCAATACTTATAGAAAATATAGCCTAGAAAAGAAACTATTTGATGAAGGATTTCATGCTAGATAAATTTTCCATATAACTCTTTTTTTCTAAGAGTCTCCAGAATAACCTTCAAGTGGTTCTCATATTTCTCATATATTTTGGAATATATTAATACATCATCAATAAATACCACAAAAAAAATCTTTAAGATATTCCTTGAACACTGTGTTCATTAAATCCATAAAAACATAGGCTGCATTAGTCAGTACAAATGGCATTAATGTAAACTCATAATGTCCATACCTAGTTTAAAATGATGTCTTTGGAATATCTTACTTCCTCATATGCAATTGATAATATGCAGATCGAAGATCAATCATCAAAACATATTGAGCTTTGTGAAGTCGATCAAATAAATCATCAATGTGAGGCATATTATACTTGTTCTTTATTGTAATAACATTGATTTTTCTATAGTCAATGCACAACCTCATGGATCTATCTTTCTTCTTGAAAAATAGAACAGGGGCTCCCCAAGGAGAAATACTAAGTCAAATAAATCCCTTATCACTCAATTCCTCTAGTTGTTTCTTCAGCTACACTAATTCCATAGTGTCCATTCTATAAGAAGTATTTGATATTGGTCTTATACCAGGAATTAAATCAATAGAGTACTCAACTTCTAACTCTTGAGGATGTCTAGGTAAATCCTCTGGAAATACATCAATGTATTCTTGAAAAATTGATACATCTTCAATTTTATTGTTTATTTCCTCATCTATATAGGATGTTTTCTCTTCCTCCCTAAGAATTTCATTTAGAATAGCTACCGGAGGTGAATCCAGATATGAATCAGATGATGAAGTATCACCTCTAAATATGAGAAATTACACACCTTCATCATGAATCATAATTTCGTAATCTTTGTAATAAAAATTTTCATTATATTTTAAAATCTAGTCCATAGAAAGGATTATATCAAAATCAACCATAGGTATACTGATAAAATTAGAAATTAGTGAACCTTTATATATGATAATAGAAACTGACTGATAAATCATTATTGTATAAAGGTTTCCACTAGGAGTATTTACTGAAAATACCCTAGTTAAGGTGAATTGGAAATATCTAATTTTAAATCAAACTAGGAATATCTAAAGGAATGTGATGATCCAAAATCAAATAAATATTTAGCTAAATTTGAGGATATGATTAAATTACCTAACACTATATCATTAAGAACTTAAAACTCATTTATTGTGACTATATAAGCATAGCCTTGTTATATCAACCTTTTCTAGGGTAAAATTTATTGATTATTAGAACAATTATTTGCATAATATCCCATATCTTTACAATTTAGCATTGATAATTGATAGCTTCTTTATTTCCCTTGAAATAATGGGATTGGTTCCCTTCTTATACACACTTATAACAAACTCCCATACCTAATAGGTATATTCAATGATGTTTCTTTCCAAATTTATTATAAGATGGAAAGTAAAATATTAACTTATTCTCCTTTCCTTTTTACCTTTTCTAGGGTGTTCAACATCCATATTCTTATCTTTCTTTCCTTTAAATTTATAAGACCTAGAGAATTATTTCTCTATCTTGATAGAACATGAGAATATATCTCTGTATGATGATAAAGTTTGGTAGACCATTTCCATTCAGAGGATTGACTTCAACCTATCAATGAATCGATCAATATGACTATTTGGATTTCATACCTAATACATAGCATGACTTGCTAGTATTTTAATGTTGGATTCATACTTGGAAACGTTCTTATCCTCATTTTACCTCAAATTCAAGAATTATCTCTCTATATCCACTATCTATTCACAAGGGAAATATTTTTCAAAGAAAATTTCCTTAAAATCATTCCATTCCATATTTAAATTTTTTTCCTCCTTCTTTTTGTTTTGAATTAATGACCACCATTGATTTGTATCTCCTGATAGATGATAAAATGCTATGATACCCTTCTCCCTTTCATTACTTCCCAAATAAAAAAATATTTTCTCTAAGGAACATATCCACTACTCTACTACAAATGGGTTTTTAGTACCATTGAATGATAAAGGTTGTTGTCTCATGAATCCGTATAACACTGTTTCTCCACATTGTAGACCAGGATGCTCCATACGTGTAAGGTTATTGTTCATAACCTAATTTAGCTGTCTAAGTTGCTCATCTCTAGTTGTAGCTCATGCTTCAATGTCATTATCTTACATAGGATGGAAATATCTACATGGTATAAACACATTGATATGGTTTCCATTCCTTCCACTAGGCACAATTTGTAAAAAATGGGAGACACTAAATTAATTTATGAATCATAATTCATAATTTTGAACTAGAAAAAAACTTAACATCAATTAGAAATTTATACATAGTTAATCTCATAATCATAAACATGGTTTCTTTGAGGGACATAAAAACTTTTAAATCCTTCATAATGGTTTCTAAATAAAATGTGAATTGTCCTAAGCATATCCCCTAGGAGTGTCAAACTAGGTGAGAAGTAAGGCCCATTGTCATGTACCAGGTTACACTGAGTTAGGCCTGACACACCTTTTCAGAGTTATTACCCCTAAGTATATTTGTTCCAGAACCACGTCCACTTATAGTATCCATATAGGGATGCGTTTCTAGGAAGACCCACATAATCTATACCTTAAAAATTTTTTAGGATGTTCTTATTTTCTTATCCTTAAGGTCTATCTTAGGGTTATATTCCCCAATATATGTTTTCTAGTTTCCAAGGTTTCTACTAAAAATTCTATGATACTAACTATAAAGAACTCAAACCCAGTATCCTAGAGCTAGTGCCTTATTTAATTACATTAGTACTATGAACAAGATATCACATCTCAAAGGACCAAATAATTTAGTATATTTGGACAAATAAATACAAAAATAAGTATTACATTAAAACATGAAATGAAATAAAACATAGAAAATCTATTGGAAACATCTATAAACTCCTAGATTATCCCAACAAGTCATTCATAATATACATATTCGCATCCTGGGTAAAAATAAAACATAAGAAAGTGGTGATATTAGATTATAAATAAGGGTAATAAAAACAGAATAAGATATTATAAATAAATATAAACAATAATACATGGTTAATAACTAAAAACATATGTCATTAAAACATAATATTGAGCATAATATGGTAGGAATAAAAACTAAATAAATAATTCCATAATTAATCACATGAGAAAGAAACATAATCATGGATATTATACTAGGTGAATAGTCACACAAAATATCAATTACTAGTAAAAAAATGAGGGAATTAATATTGTAGGAAATCATAAACATACCATTAAGGATTCAGCCCAGACACCATTCATAAATGGGTAAAAACCCAGTCTAGTTTGTCTCATGAGACCTACCGATGCACCGAGGGGATATAACGGGCCCCACCTATCACTTACTAAGTCCAATTCATTACTCATATGAAATGGGTGAAAATAATCAACATATATATTCATATTTAAACTATCATATTAAATTTTAATAACTTTCCCCAAAACATAATCATAAACCTTCCAAAGTAATGTGGCGAATGGTATCAAGATAGTACACCCCCATAAACAATAAAAAACCATTCAATAAAATATGTTAGATGGTATTATAATAGATCAAATTTAATAAATCATAAGATTAAATAGAGGGTGTTGAAATAGATGGAAATTCTCTAGTAGAATCATTGAGAAATTCTTTAGAGAACTACCCTTTTACTTTGGAAAGAAGAGTTCTTTTGGAAAAATAATTTATATTTTTTATAAAATCATATTTTAAAAATGTATATATTAGAAAATAAAAGGTAATAACAAATATATTTAAGGCATAAATGATGTGAAACATGTGAAAATAGTTTTTAAGAAACTTTATAAATGAGCCACTTTGGCTCGGTTTAAGGAAAACATAAAAGAGTCATTAAAGAAGAAAATGAATAATTATTTGAATAAAACTATAAATTAACTAAGGTATATTTTTAAGGATCAAATGATTGATTTCATAAAAACAATGGTTTCTTAAAATATATTATGAAGTATACTTGAAAATGGGTAATAAATTAGGAAGTTATCTTTAAAAGGGATTACTTATCGGTAGGAATTGAAAAGGGAACCTTATAAAACATGTATTTTCCCATCAAATAAAGATGAAATGATCTGGATACATTATTTTTAAAAATATACACATAATGGAGAATAATTATTTAAAATAAATAATAATTACATCAGTGTAAAGAGAGATAAAGAGTAAACCTAATGAAAAATGGAGGTTTGAGGAGAAACCCTTACCTTATGTCTGAAATTATTCTTCACTTGTACTTAACATCTTGGATAATGAAATTAAATTCATTAATAATTTAATTCATAACCTATTAAACATTTATTTTTTTAGTATAGTTTTATTAAGTTCATTTATAGTCTTTTTGATGAGTTATAAGATTTAATTTCATCATTTGGAAGCGTTCGTTTGCTTGGTTTTTACGATTGGTTCACTTTTATACGTGTATGAAATATCACGTGAAATGGTAATAGTTATAAAGAATTGAAATTCTAAATTTTTAATGACCTTAAAGAATATTTAATGGTATTATATATCATTTTTTCTAGATATTAGGATGATTCATTAGATAAAATGTTAATGATAATCATTTGGATTATTTTGGATTTTTTTTCGATCTTCACACACTAGTTTTGTTTTATTAAATAATATCATGTATATATATTGGTTAGAGAACACTAACTATATTTTAATAAATATATTATAATTTTTTTAACCATAAAAATGGTTTTATAACTAGACATAATGGTAGTATTATAAAACTAAAGAATCATCATCCATGAAGGTAGTGAATCGACACCTCACAGACAACGTTTTCATTTTTAAATCAAGAAGGGGAAGATAAATGAACTGATGGTGGATATATCATTATCATAATAAAATTATAGTATATATAAGATTATATATTTATTATGTTTTTTTGGAAATAGTAGGTAATGAAATGATAATAAAATAAAATAAATTGAAATAAAATTAAAAGAACGAAAGGGGATTTACCTCTTGAATTCTTCACCTTGAGAACCTCCTTAAGGAACTTTGGAAATGTATTTTTGTGAGACCAGAAATACCATAACATGAGAAAGAGTAAATGGATAGAATATAAGAAAGATTAAAGGCTTTGTAGGTGTGAGGAGAAGAGGTGGTGAGAGGTGGTATTTATAATGGAGGAGAGGGGTGTTTTCTTATTACTTTTTTCATTAGTTTATTATTTTTACTCCAGACTATGAATATTTTGATAATTATCATTAAATATATTAAAATATTTAAGGGTTGTTTGAGATTATGGTTATTACATCATCAATGACTCAAGTAACAATGTATTTAACTTATAATGTATTTATACCATAAATTATTGTATTTTATTATTCACAACAAATTCAAGTATTTTTGAAAAATATCAAAAATTAAACCTAAACATTTTTTGATGTGTAGAATTAAAAAATGAACTCCATTTTATGAAAATAATTTTCTAAATATGAGAAATTTAATATTTAATTAAAATCATCATTTATTCGAAAAATACCAATTTTACAGTTATAATTGTTTTTATAACACTTTGAAAAATTAATCAAGGTCTCATATAATTATCTTATAATAAAAAAATATTAGTTTATAAATCTATTTTATGAAAATAAATTTTCTTTTAAAATATTATATTAATTATAAAATTGTAAATAAATGTTTACGCTTTACAAAAATAGTAACACTGAATTTATCGTATTTAAAACATTTAATTACTTATACCTAGAAATAAATATATCATATCTTCATTTATAAGATACCCATATTTTATTTATAATAGGTGAAGTTACTATTTTATTAGTCATATTACTATCCCTAATGGTTACATTAATACTCCAATGGTCATACTTAATAGTATGTTACATTTTCAAACTTAGTGTTGCATGAAGCATAAACTATTGAAGATATTAAATTTTAAAAGAGGCATACCATAAAATCTTGGTATGTTACACCACATAACTTGAAAGTCAATCAAGAACAACCTAAAAATATATTTTAATGTATGAATAGTACCATCAGACTTATCATCAATTTGACTATAATAGTTGGTGGTTAAACATAGATTAGTATCAATATCCTTATGAAGTCTCTTATAGAATATTGATGTAAACCATATATCATGATTAGAAATAATTGAAATAGGTGCTCTATGATTTCTCACATCTTCATTAATATAGAGTTTCATGATGTTTTTAAGAGGTTTATCTTCCATTATATCAAGGAAATGTGAAGAATTGGTAATGAAACCAAAAATAACTCATGTGACATCATTCTTTCTTGGATTCTTTAACAATCTAGTGGAAAATTCCATTGTAATATCATAAAATTTCTACATTGGAATAGGTAGAGGTTACATGAATCCATTAGGATATTGTATTTTATATTTTACCTATTGAAAAACCAAGAATATTGATATATAGTTTGCAATTTCACATTTCATATAATCCCACCAAAAATGTTCCTTGAAATTCCGATACATTTGGGTGCTATTAGGGTGTATAGAGAAATTTAAGATATGAGATTCATCTAATAATTGTCTTTCCAGCTCAAAAAAATATAACATGTAGAATCTTTCCAAATTTCAATATAACATCTTCATATATGAAGTCTACCAACTTCCCATCATTCATGGCTTTGATTTTCTTTTGAATATTATCATCATCAAGTTGGGAACTTTTCTATTTTCTCTTATAAGTATGGGTTGAAAATCATTTGAAATAAATGCGATTCTTCCCATTCCCTAATGATTTCTATATCCAAATTTAATAAATAAATGAATACTGGATCCTTGAAAATCTACATTATAGTCAAAACTATATGATAATTCATACTCAATGCATCAGTCACCTTATTTTACTTACTGGGATGGTGGTTTATTGAGAAGTAATAATACTTGAGTAGTTTCAACCATCGTCTTTGACTCATGTTAGGCTATTATATGAGAATATGTATTTCAAATTTTTGTGATCAGTATATATTTCACATCTTTAACTATAAATTTAATGAGTCTATACCTTCAATTAAATGATTACGACTTTCAAATCAATATCATGGGTTGTATAATTTTATTCATGAATATTTAACTACCTTGATTGTAGAGACCCGTATCTTGACGTACATTGACATTACATTACTTTTGCGGAATACTTAGTACATTAAAAAAAACACACACACAAGGACCGTAATAGTTTAGTGTCTTTGGAAACTCGGACTATAATCTTCTAATCGTGGTGAAAGATCTTCAAAATCTCCCATAAAGATCTTCCTTTTTTTTACCTAAAACCTTTCTTTATATCCTGGGGAAAAGAAAACATAAAAGGGTGAGCTCAAATGCTCAGTAAGGGTAAACAGAATAAATATCAATCACGTCATATTCATAAGAACATAACATTTTGGAAATCATAACCTGCAAAAGAGAGCATAATTTCATAATCATGGGATAAATCATGGCAGTGAAAAAGTAATCCCAATAATCATAACTTAAAACATGAAACTTTGTGGCATACACACATAATCATAGAGAATCATTTCTTGTTAGTCAAGACTAATTGCCAAGACTATCTTAGTGGACAAAGTCCCTTTCTGAATCGAGTAACCCTCGTTTCAGTCCTGTTTCACTGAACCGGTATAACCTACCATTCCAGCCCTATCTATCTCATGAGATATAAAATCTTTACCCAATGCATTGGAGGGAGATATAGGTCCCACCCATCTTATAATGAATCCTTTCTTATGTGTGCCACATAATCATAAATCATACTTCATCGCATAAAAAATGGGATTCTTAAACAACATGAGATCATAAAACAATTCATATAAGATAAAGGAATTCATAAAAATAATTCCATAACAACATGAACAAATCAATTTAATAATAGGGATAAAAACAGAACCCTTTATTATCTTAGATGGAAAATAATTTTGATAAAACACTTGAACTCCATTCTTGAGGAAAATATCCTTTCTTCTTCAAAAACATTTTTCCTTTCATAACATGTCATACAACTTTAAAATAAAAGAATTTGATTAAAAATAAACTTGAAAACTTGTAAAGGAAGCTTCTTGGAAACAATGTTTTAAAAAATCCATTCTTTCCATATAAGTTAAAAAAAACATTCTTCGTACTTTTGTCGGAAAAGTCAAAAAGTACCTCGTACGAAAAACGACAAAAGATTCCTTTCATACATATTACTAAAAACTCACCGAAGGGTAAAAATGGATTTAAACAATTGTAGGTAGATGGAAATAATATTACATATTTATGAAACATGGATGTGGATGATAAAATACACCCCAGTAAATACTTACAAATAAACAATCTCGGATAAAAATAAGATTGTGATATTTCCCTTACCTTAGGTCCGATTTGCTTCGTAAGTGTCCGAACCTCCTGTATAATGATTTAAATAATGTCATTTACTTATTACAGAATCATATTCATTGTTATGATATCATATATGGTTCACTTATGACATTATATTACCCGTTCTTTTGTAAATTCCATGTTAAAGAAGCGTTTTGGGTAAAATCGTTTCTTTTATCGTAGGTGTTTTGACTTGTTGTTCTTGACATTATTATTACTTATATCATGATTTACTTACTTCCAGAATATAAAATATGATTTATATATCATATATATTCAGTATATATATATATATATAATATATAGATAAATGAAATGAAAAACACCGTTCATGGAGACGGTAGTCCGTACGTACGCATGAACGCTGTTTTCCTTTCCCTATTGTCTTGAATGGAAGTAAGTAGATGAAATACATATATATATATACATAAATCCAGTAGCTTTATAATGTCATATATTTCATTATTATTTCTTATATATACTTTATAATCATTCTTAAATGGTTAACATGGAGAATGAATCTCATCGCGTCGTGGAGACAGTAGTCCGTACGTACGCACGAGCGATGATATCATTTTCATAAATATTGAATTGAATCGGAGTGGATTATACAATATATCAGAATCAATTTGATGTTTTAATAACTATGTATAGTTATTCTTTACACCATTATACCCATCCATGTAAGGTGGTGGTGGAAAATAGATTACACCACGGCGTGGAGACGGTATTCCGTACGTACGCACGCGCGGTGATTTCTTTTTCCGTAGGATAGATAGATGGTGAAATAGGGTTGTTTCATACTTATAATAACATATAAGTATATGAGTGATACTGATGTTATTACATCATAATGAAACAACCTAAGAAGAAGAAGTGGAAGAAGAAATAAAGATGAAAGAATTGGTAACGGTAATTACCTCTTCTTTGAAGCGCCTTTTGGAGACCTCCTCTTAGGGAACTAAAATTGGTCTTTGAGGAAGACCAGAACCTCTAGGATGTTGCTAGGGAAGTGGAGAAGAGATTTTGGCAGGGGTTGTCCAAGCTTGAGTTCTCAAATTGGTGTGAGGAGGAGGGGGAGGAGGTGTCCTTTTATAAGGGAGGAGAGGGGCACCTTAGGAATATCTCAAAATATTATTTTATATTAAATTCAAAATCGGTTTATAATGGTTCCAAAGGGTCTTATTTCGAATATAAAGTGGGGATGGGTCGAAATCCTATCAACCAATAGGATTTAGACAAGTTTAGGTTATTATTTTAACCTTATCAATTAGATTTAACTCTAAGTTAAATAATTTAACTTTTACCGTGTCTTTTTGTTTTCTTTCACTATATGGTTAATACACTTACTATAACATGCCAAACGAACCCCAAATTGTATATTATTAATAAATATATCCTTATCTAAGTCATTTGGCCGAACCTTAGATTTTTAGGAATAAAATAACAATTAATAATATAATATTTGATTTAAAAACTATTTTGTGTCAATTTTGACCCTATTTGATATATGATTTTTGTGAAAGTCATAACAGAATTATATGTTCGAACCAAGTTGATTAAATCAACATTAATATATCATAGTAACCTAGAAAATTAGTGGAATTCATAAAAAGTCTTAAATTACATTTATTTTGGTATTTATATTATCAATTTTTTCAATATTTCATTAATAAGATAATTACTGCATCATCTTTGTGTCATAAATAAATTAAATTATTTGATGTCTAAAAATTACAAATAAAATATCATCATGTAGGAAATATTTTTAGCTTTCTAATTAATATTTACAATTGAATTTATCTTATGTATAACCCCATATTAAAAATGTTTTAGTTATTAAACTTTGATTTTAACTATTTTAACTATTCATTAAATAATATAATATTAAATGTCATAATCTAATCCAAGTGGACCTAAATGGTCATATTATATTCATAAGGTTGTTTTTGGTCGAGATACACTTGTCCAATAGAATTAGGACATGTGTTAGGGTAATATTAATATCATTCTTACCCTTAATTACCCTATTTACTTTTAACCGTGGTAAATAAAAGTAAAAAGTTACTATTCACCAAAAATTATTTTCATCTCATTGAACCACATTTTACTTACTGACATCAACCGTGTGTCTCGGATTTTTGAAATTCCATTCACAGAAGCGGTAAAATTAAGTTTTATGAAAAATTCAGTTTTTTAACTACCACTTAGTAGTTTCACTATTCATCAAAAAAATGAAGGTTTTCAGAAAAATGCCAAAATTTCATCCTAAGATATATTTCATATTCCAAATTCAAAAATGAAGTCTATTTTTCCAAATTCATAACATAGAAGTTGCATTAATTAATTTTATAATTAAATCCCGCTGTTAAAACAAATAGCGTGTTTTTAAGAAACAATATCTATCAAAAGATTGACACTAGTTTATAACTGGTTTAAATGTGAAATTACATCCAATGACCAACATTGTATTAAATTGTAAAAATATATTCTAAATACACTTTAAAACCACTCAAATTAATAATTTATCAATATTAATTATTTCGATTAAAAAAGTTGTTTTTAATTAAAATTTAGTAATTTTCACTATTCATCAGAATATGAAAGTTATCCGAAATGTACCAAAATTTCACCTTAGGCTAAATTCGATATTCCGAATCCAAAAATGAAGTTCATTTTGAAAAATAAGATTTACAGAGTTTTAAAAAGTGGTTATTACTATTCATAACGGCTAGTTTTAATAATATTTTAATATCATATCGTTGTTTAGTGAAACTCGGTATTGCGTATTACACATGCTATCGAGGAAGGTCGTGATTGCGTGTAATGCAAGGCAAGTCAAGGATGCGTGTTGTGCAAGCTCCTTTTGGTGTAGCGTACAACACAAGACTTTAATAAAATTAAAAAGAATATATTTTTTTTATAAAATCTTGGGCTGTTACATTGATGCATATTCAACAACTCTATCATTATGCATAATGAAACATCTAAGTAATTTATTTGATGCATCTCTATATATAAGAAATCTATCCCTTCCTGAAGGTAAATTCAATATCAATTCATTGGAAAATTTCCACTTTAATTCTTGAAAAATTTCATTAAATTCTTATGACCATTTGATCTTAAACCCTTTTCATGTCAACTTGGTTAATGTGTTAGATAATCAATATTTTTTTGAATAAATCATTAATAATAACCTAATACTCCAAGAAAACTATATACCTAAATTATATTCATTGGTATAGGACATTCCATCACTACCTTTGTGTTTGAAGGGTCAATTGACATTCCATCCTGAGAGACAACATTCCCAAGAAAAGAAACTTTCTGAAGCCAAAATTTGGTTTTTACAAATTTTCCATATAACACATTTTCTCTAAGAGTCTTAAGAAGGATTTTAAAATGAATTTTATTCTCATAAAATATTTTATAGTATATCAAGATATAATCAATAAATACCACAATGAAATTCTCGAGATAATTCTTGAATACTCTGTTCATTATATCTGTAAAAACCAAGGGTTCATTAGTTAATTCCAATAGAATTACAATAACTTCATAATTGTTACACCATGTATGGAATTTCGTCTTAAGAAAACCCTTCTTATTCACTTGTAGTTGATGACACCCAAAATAAAGATCAATCTTTGAAAAATATTGATATTCTTGAAGTTGATCAAATAATTCTTCAATACAGGGTAGATAATAATTGTTTCTTATAGTAATGGAATTTATTTCCCTATAATCGATGAAAAACATCATAGACCCATCTTTATTTTTAACGAAAAGAATAAGGTATTCCCATGTTGAAACACTAGGGTGTATAAACACCTTACAACACTACCCCTACAGTTTCTTATTGAGTTCCACTAATTTCACTATGGCCATCCCATATGGAGTCTTAGATATATGTTTTGCATTAGGGATGAGATCAATGGAAAACAAACATCACACTCGAGTGGGTGTCCAGGTAGTTCTTTTGGAAACACATAATATATTCATATATTATAGGTATATCCTCTATTCTAAGGATACCTTTCCCATTCATATGTTGGGTCTACCCTTATTCTCAAAGAATTTCATTAAGGAGAGATACTGAAGGTGGGTTCAGACATGATTCAGATGATTTATCCTCACCTATAAAGAAAAGGGATTTCATATCTCAATCAAAAATCATAATATTCTTATCTTGATAATAAATTTTCTCATTATAATTTTAAATCCAATCTATATGAAGTATTGTATCAAATTTAACCAAAGGTATAATAATTATGTTTTCAAATAGGGTAAGTTTGTATGTCATAACGGGGACAGACTGACATATCCTTATTGTAGTAATATTTCTACTAAGATCCTTGATTTTCAACTCACTTATTAAAGAGATTGGGAAATATCTAATTTTCTTATGAAAATAGAAGATATAAAAGAGTGTGAAAATGTACAATCAAATAAAGCATTAGTAAAATTTGATTCTATGATCAAAATATCTACCACAATATCTTTAAAAACTTCAACCTCTGGTATAGTGATCACTTAATCTTGTAAATGCTCCCATGTCCTTTTCTAAGAAAAATTACCTTAACATTTGCGGCTTTCACTCAAATAATTCCCTATCTACTAATAGTTGAAGCATGGTGTAAGAACCCGAACCTTATTTTCATGTATATGACCCCTGTTTTATGATTTTCATGGTTATAAATTTAAGGGTGATGAATGTGAGAGTCAAAAGAACTTTGACTAAAGTTTTGAGGCAAATGGGATGTCGCATGGGCAGCGCATGATTTGTATAACCGTGCGGCCAAACCGTGCGTGGAGGGTCTGCCGAGGCAGTGGCTAACACATGGTTAGAGCACAGTTTGTCTAACCGTGCGGCCAAACCGTGCGTGGAGGGTTTGCCGAGGCAGTGGCTAACACATGGTTAGCGCACGGTTTGTCTAACCGTGTGAGAAAACCGTGCGGGCACTTAAGTGATATCCTAAAAAAGTGGATCTCACACGTTTTTGCTTCTAAGTGGATCATTTTTCCTCCTAAGCGGCCATAACTCAGGATTTTTCTTCTTCTAAGGTCAAAGAAGGTTCTCTCATCGATCCGGAAGCGATCTGAAGGCTTCTCTAGGAGAATCGAATCCATATTCTTGAGGTATGTAGACATTATTCTTCATTCTTTTTTGGTTTCTTAGATCTAATTAGATCTACTTATCCTCTTCTCTTGGTTTCTTAGATCTACGCCTGTTATGGGTAGATCTAAGTGTTTGGATGACAAGTTTGTTGAGTTTTGGTCTTGGTCTTGTTAGGAGAAGAGATCTAAGGTGGGTTCTTGGAGAATCAACCCGTTTTTCTTGTGCGTTATTTGTTTGTTTGGGTTTTCATCAAAAACTTTGAGGTAGGTGGTTTGTGCCTTTCTGTAGAAAGTCTTTGAGTATTTTGTGCAAATTCCACCAATACCCTTGAATGTGGTATTGCGTGTTTCCTATTTTTCCCTTGTTGTTTGTCTGCTTTGCTTATATGCTTGAGTAGAGGATATTGTTTGTGAATAGGGTAATTTTACTGTGCTTTGGATGTTTTTCCCATGCATGTTTTTCCTGCTTATGACCATTTGGTCTAGTTTTTACTATTAGGATTTTGCAAGTTCTATTCCTAGCCGTAGGATGGTGTGACTGTTGTTCTTCTATTTTGAGATGCTGTATCATTCTAGACAAGTAGTTCTTTAGGTTACTTTGGCTGTTATGCGATGCGATACTTGCTGACTTTACACAGGGATGTGCGGACCTAGTGTAGTACACCATAGGGAGAATGGACGTAAGGGATTATCCAGAGTGTCTTTATAATACGATGCGAGACCACAGGGGGAATTGATGTTGAGTGCTACCTCAGAGTGTCTGTAGTTCCTCGACGTGGGCCACAGGGGGAATGAGACGTTGAGTGATTCCCTAGAGTTCCTTTAGTATCATACGAGACTATAGGGGGAATTGATGGCGAGTGCTTCCCCAGAGAGTCTATTCTTTAGATGAAACAGAGGAGTGAGACTCTGTGTGCCTCCCAGAGGGTTAGTAGTACTTGTAGGTTGAACCAAAAAGGGGTTAGACTATGAGAAATACCCAGAGGGTTACCTGTTTGTTCTACTTACTTGAGTGGCTACTTTCTTGTTTGTACATTATGTGCTAGAAACTGTGGATTGTTTTCTACTGAGTACTTTCCTGTTTACTATTTTCTGTACTTTTACCTGACATATATTCACTAACTGTTAGGCACAGATCTTCAAGTATTTTCCTACTGGGATTTTTGTCTCACACCCTATTTGGGTCATTCTTTTGGGCCCAAAAAGATTATATTGTTTCAGGTATATATAAGGGAAAGCGCCCTTCTACTTCAGGTTCTTTATTGAACTGGAGCTGGAGAAGGGACCAAGCTATGACTTGCGATGCTAAGGAGTTTATCTGCTTTATTTTTTACTTTGTTTTAGTAATGTATTTCAGCATTGTGACTTGTTTGACTGCTTTCCTAGACGCATTGTATCATGCATCATTTATATAATTTGATCCAGTTGTTTATTTACTAGTATTCCATTGTTTACTGTTGTTGTATATTTACTGCTTCCGCTATTGTATGTATTTGTGTACTTCCACTGTGTACTCTTCCAATGAGGGAATAGTTTCCTCACTACCACACCCAAGACCCTCGCTCTAGTCAGAAGCCTTTGGATTTTGGGGAAATGCGCTTGAGGCCATGTGACCAACCGGGTATGGGGTGCCTCTGGGTGGCTTCTGGAACCGGGACGTTACACATGGAACATTGATTGATTATTTCTTTCCCTTGCAATAAAAATATTGACAACATTTATCTCCACACTTGAAGAAAAATCCCATTTCCATAAAGTATGTTCCATGATGTTTCATTATAAAATTATTAAAAGTTGGAAATTATACTCTTTACTTATTTAATTTTTTTATATTTTCATTTCTAGAGTTCTCAACTGCCTATTTCTTTTCTTATTTTCCTTGAAAAAAATAAGACATGGATAATTCTTTTTCTATATGGATGACACTTGATACTATATCATCATATATAAATATTCATGGGATAATAATTATATTTTAATTATAGTATTTATCCCATAAAATAAATGATTCATATTACTCCTTGGATTACATACATAATAAAAAATATGAGTTACTAACCTTGTAAAGTTTGAATCATATTTAGCAACATTTTCTCCTTACTTTTTCCTTATATTGGTGAATTTACTTTAAATATCATTTCATTTCTCACGAGGAAATTATTTTTCAAAGAATATCTCCTTGAAAGTCTTCTACACCATAATATTTATTTAATACGACTCCTTAGTGTTCTGGATCAATGACCACCATTGATCAATTTCTTCCTTAAGATGTTAAACTACCATTATAACTTTCTCTCTTTCACTACTTTCCAAAGTGAGAAATATCTTATCTTGGGACTTGATACATTTCTCAAATACTAATGGATTTTTATTCCCATTAAATGATGGATATTTATGTCACATGAAGTGGTTTAAAATTATTACACCATGTTGGGGTTTAGCAGTCTGCTCCATAAATTCAAGGTTATTAGTCATAACCCAAGTTATCTGCCTCTATATAGTTATAATTTATTTATCTCCATATCTAACTCTAGCTCTAGCTTCACTGTCTTTCCTAAGAGGTAAATCCCTTCATAGATTATGTGTATTGATAAGGCTTCTATTAATTCTGATTGGCTTCATTTCTAAAAAAATGAAAATATTAAATTATCTTATAACATTATGAATTTTAAATCATAGTATATAATTATAAATATGGTTTAACACATAACTTAAATTGAAAATTTAGGCATATTTAATCTCAAAATCATATTCATAGTATCTTTGGGAATATTTTCAAATCATAAAAATATTTTTAAATATTTTATAATGGTTTGTAAAGTGTGTGTAAATCAACCAATGTATATCCTTTGGGAGTATCTTTCTAGGTGTGAAGTCTTATACCCACTCACCATGCACCAATGATGATCGAGTTAATACTAAATATCCCCTTTTTAGATTTATTACACCTAGGTATATTTTTGAAATGACCACATACACTTTCTAGTATCCATGCAAGGATATATTTTATAGGAAAACCACACAATATATACTTTACCAAAATTTTATGATATTATCCTATACTTAGATTTATCCTCAAATTTAGTCGAAGGTTATGTTCTCTAATATATGTTATCCTAAATTGAGTTCCTATAATTTATACTAAACATCCTCTGATACCAACTATAACACCTTGAATCTAATAACATGAAGCTGATGATTATCTTACTAAATTGTAAAACAATACAAGGGATCACATCTCAAAGGATTGATTAGTTTAGTAGTGTTAGAAGACTAGATAAATTTATTATTCTCACATTACATTTGAAAAAATAAAGTATAACTTAATATTATCATGATAAATCTACCATTTATTCTATTATAACCTTGAAATCATTCATAAATCCATTCTTGGATACATAGGGAAATGGAAAAAAGAAAAATAGGGCAAGCATAGATGCTCAACAAGGGAAAGTGTACAACATATGATATCATAGAATAAATAAAGCATAAATAATATGGAAGAGACAAATAATAATCAAATGTGAAATATTACTAATATCATAAAAGGGTAATATATCCATGGATGTCATAAAAACATAAATAGTCACATGAATAATAATAACTAGTTTCATTATGATAGAATTCATAATTTTAGACATCATAATATTCACTTCAAGGCCTTGTTACAAGACATAATACATAAATAGGTAAGGTGTATACTAAATGCCCAAGATATTTTGTTTTATGAGACCTACCTATTCTTTAATGGATTATAATAGGCCCCTACCATCACTTACTAAGTCTAATTAATTCATTATATGAAATGATTGAATAAAAATTAAATATATAATCAACATAAATATTCATATTAAAAAACTATCATAAGAAATGTTAATATTTTCTCCAATCAATAAATATAACAACATGATGATAAGCTATGTAGAGAAATAATGTGGATGGTATCATTAGAGTATATTCAAAATAAATTATAATTTTTATCTATGGATTTTGACATAGATAAAAATAATTTAAAAAGACATTTGGAACATTTGTTAAGGAAAATATCCTTTTCATTTTGAAACCAATTATTAAAAATCTAAAATTTCCAAAATATTAGGGAAATCATTTTTTAAAAAATAACCATATATAATTTTAATGGAAACTTAAAGTAAAATAATATTCATTATTATAATGAAAATCTTTCATTTGGTAACCATTTAAACAATATTCTATTCACACCTTCAGTAAAAAGTCCTTCGTTCGGAAAATGAGAGGAATATTACTTTTAATTTTTTTTAAAAAGTAAAAAAATAGATAAAAATGAATTTAATAAAACATTATAGAATAATAAAAATATTCTTGAAAAAATTTTAAATAAAATTTGGATATAGAATAAAAGGATTGCTGACCGAATAGAAAAACAAAGTTAGTTATTATTAAAAACATTTTCTCAGAGTTTTCAGTACTTAGAGAGTGGAAAATGAAAGGAAAAATTTTAATTTATATAAATAACCATAGGAGAATAAAATATATTAGTTTTAAGATAGAAATATCATATAATTCTACCAGCAGAAACTTGAACATAAACAATCCTAGATAAGGATGAGATTGTGAAATAAACCCTTACCTCAAGCCCAACTTACTTCATAAGTGATTTTAACCTATTTTATAATAAATTTAAATTTATAATAATTATATAATAGAACCATATAAATATTTATAATATCACATATTATCTACTTATAACATTCCAATGCCCATTTATTGGTACTTTTTTTTTATTAAAATCACCGTTTCTGAGTGTTCACTGTTTTGTTTTTCATGTAAGTTTCGGTTCGGTAGTTTCAGTCCTTGAACCTTGATCATGATTCCATCATATACATAATTATAATAATGATATAAATATCACACATGCGTATATATATTTATTATGTACATATTTAGAATCATACTTTAAAGGTGTACATGAAAAATGAATCACATCGCTTTGTGAAGGTTGTAGTATACACGAGTGATGTTATTATTTTTAACACGTGGAAGGGTAAGAATTTAAATCATATATTATATTTATAGAATAATTATTATATAATAAATATAATATATTGAAAGAGCGCTGTCGTGGGCGCCCTCAAATGATTAGTGTAATTTGGGGTACTTAGGTGCAGCAGAGTGGCTGACCAAGGTCGTCTCTCAAAGGAGGAAGTGAATTAAAACAACTTTTCAGAGGTATTCTAGAAACAAAATAAAAGGGAATAAAAACACTACTTGAAAGTATGGGGGTGGTTATTTATAGTTTATAAATCTAGAAGAAGTTTGCTGGAAGAAGATTGCATTTTTTTTTGTTTTTAATTTTGAAATGAAGTTTCGATTAGAATGACACAACAAAAAGATGTTTGTTTAGACAATATTTAAAAGACGTAATCGATCTAACTCTACCTCTTCAATCATTTATTAATCATTATCATTTAAATTAATATTCACTTAATTATGATCCCTTAATTTGTTAAATCCCGAACCCTACGAGAATTAACTTTACCACGAAGATTGAAGTGAATTTAACCTTAGGCTAACTTCGGAACATGCAATCGCAGCACCCTGCTTTGATTGATGTTCTAAGATTAGCTTATGGTCAGTGGTAAATTAAGGCACATATCCACTCTGGAAATGAGGATGAATTGTGTTTAGGGATTATATTTGAACTCTACAAATTTATCCCGTGTGGTCTTGTATTACCGATTAAGATCGCGCTCTCACAATTTACACAAAATCCCGACCTCGCGTGTTTTTGTGTACATTGTTCAATTGCTTGATTAGTTTCTTACAATTTAAAAAACACAATTCATGGATCATATTAAGTGAATTACAGTAGCTCATTGATTCAAAATAATTAAATGAAGAGGGTAGAAGATAGATCGATTACTAAAAGACTACTCTTCCATGGGTGGCGTAATCATCGTAGAAGCGTTTTGCATGTGCAAAGGTTTAAAATGGGTATAACCCAATAACGCTTCTACTCAAGAATTCCAGCCCAATTAGGAAGATTAAGAGAAGAAGAAATTTAAACAAAACAGAATAAAAGAGAAGAAATAAAAGAAGAACAAAGAAGTTTATTACATAAACAAAATCATTACAACATGAAGGAGAAGAAGAAGGCTTCGTCGAAGGGATCCTTGCTTCAAGAGCTACCCTTATTGAAATGGTTGGAGAATTGGAGTAGATCCACTTCTCCTCTGCCTCTCAACTTCCCAATGCACGTCCCAACCCCTCCAAATGAGAAAAACTCCAATTTATAGAGGGGAGGGGAGGAGAGGTTACAAGTGGTTTCAAGTGTGAATGTGGAAATTCGGCCAAATATTTTATGCCAACTTGCACCGCCAATTTGACCACCAAAACGCGTGAATTGGCCGGCCTTCCAGAAGGATTATTTGTGCCGCATCATGTCCTCGAGCTTTCATCAAAATATGGGCTCAATCCAAGCCCGTATGTAGAATATATGGCCCAAATACAGAACCTTCTCCATTCTGGCGAGCCCAGCCCAACTTTGACTTCATGACCCAATTTCAACAGCCAAATGAACTCTTTAGCTTTAGTGTCCTGAATAAAAGTTGTAGATAATTAAGTTATTAACACTGTTACAAAATTTCAAATTCAAATAATAAACATAAAAATATTTATCTTCGAAATACTACAGTGCACTATTAAGGGTAAAACTGGAATTTTCACCAAATTTTCAAATGAATGATCAAATCCCAAATATTTTATAAATAAACATATTTAACACAATGTGAGGAAATTATTTCATTTATTATCAATAAAATATTCAATAAAATAGTGTTTTATCAACTCCCCCACACTTACCCTTTTGCACACCTGGGCAAAACCTCGTATCAAGTAAACATCAATATCAAATCAAAACCAATTTTAAAACACATATCCTTAAGATCAAACAATTACACACCAAGAAACAAAAGATATCATGCCTCATAAAAATCATTATTTCAAGTTCTCCATTTATATCATTCAATATATTTCCACTTCATTTATCCTCCCATGCACAAAACACTTACCTCGCTTGAATTTTCTCTCATCACTCAAATATCGATTTTTTTTTTGCAATGTCTTTCTCATCCAAACTCATACAAGGGTCACCATAGGCTTGATAGATTCCTACATCGCTGCCCGATGTGAGTCAAGGACATATGTTTATCATGAGGACTTTTCAGGGTTGTTCTGTGGCTTTCGGTTGGTAGGATTAAGATGTGAAAAACTCTGAGGCTGAATGAGGAGGGCTTGACTCTTTTGAAGCAAAATTGCATTAATCTAATTTTCACTTAAATATGGTCTTCTCTTCAATCCCCATAGTATCAATTCAGCTCCATCATCATGAAAAGTCATGAAAGGTTTACACCATTCATCATTTCAGCATAAAAAAAATGTCAATCTTCTCAAACATGATTTTCTTGAAAGCTCCAGATGGGCACAGCTTTCCACCTCAATTAGAAGCTCCAGAAAAGGCACAGCTTCGCTTGTCATGAAAGCTCCAGAAAAGGCACAACTTTCAATATAATGACTTTCTTTAGCAGCAAACACATCTCTTCAGAATTTAATTTTCCACCCAAAGTATCACAGAATGTGGTGGCAAAACCCAAGACAACTTCCCCCACACTTAAGCTCAACTAGATTATGCAATTTCACTTCAAGAGTTGGTTGGATAGGGAAAATTGGCTTGTAATGTGGCTTAACCTAACAGGCTGTGCATGGCTTCTAAGGGCTACAAGGATTAAATATTCAAGGTAGGCCATTATAAAAAAAGATTCTTTGAAAAGGGGGCTTTAATACCAAACAAATGCCTCAATCATTTAAACATATGTACCTCAAACCCTCAAGTTTTGACAGGAATAGATCAAATTCTGGTTAAATCAAGTATGGTTTGGTTCTCTCAAGAAGTGAGGTGAATGTAAAGAATATGAAAATAATGGTTTAGAAGCCTCACAGGAAAGTGATTTCAAATTTAAAGACAGTGAGATGTGGCATGGGATTCAAAATTCGGTGTACTTTCCATGAAATTACTAAATATTTGAACTTGAAACAAAGTCATTTCAGCATTCATTTAAGCTTAGTTTCATGGGGTAAATTGTTTCACTTATTGATATGGATTTAAAAATGGTGATGAGAATCATTTCAGCTCAAAAGTTTCAAAAACACACAGAAAATTGTAAAATAAACACACAAATTTTGAAAAACACACAATTTTTTTGTTTTTTTTTTAACAGGAAAAAAAATTGAAATTACTAAACTAAAAGGTTCCCTCCCCCACACTTAAAATATTGCATTGTCCTCAATGTGAACCCGTGAGATGATATATGCACATGAAATTCAGAATTTTTAAATAGGACAAATAATATAAAAGTGAAAGGGTTAGGAACAGCCTGATGTGATCAAGTGATGATGGGGTCATGCAGTGTGATAAAATCCACTGCATCAGTAGGATGTCCCTCAATGTATCTCTTCAAACATTTCCCATTGACTGTAAAGCTCCTTCCAGTGTCCTCTTGTGTGATCTCCACTGCACCATAAGGAAAAACATTAGACACAATATAAGGACCTAACCATCTGGAACGCAACTTACCAGGCATCAACTTCAGTCGTGAACTATAGAGAAGGACTTTCTCTCCAACATGAAACTCCCTTTGTTGGATCATTTTGTCATGAGCTGCTTTTGATCTTTCCTTGTAGAGCCTTGAGTTCTCATATGATGACAGTCGAATCTCCTCAAGCTCTTGAATTTGCAACTTCCTTTGAATTCCAGCTTGGGCCAAATCCATGTTACATTTCTTTATAGCCCAATATGCCCGATGCTCGACTTCCACTGGGAGATGACATGCTTTCCCAAAAACAATCCGAAATGGGGACATACCAATGGGGGTCTTGTATGCTGTTCTATAAGCCCACAATGAATCATCCAAGCGCTTGCTCCAATCCTTCCTATTTGGCTGCACGGTTTTCTCCAAGATTTGTTTCAACTCACGATTTGAAACCTCAGCCTGGCCATTTGTTTGGGGGTGGTATGGTGTTGATGTTTTGTGTGTCACCCCATACTTTCGAAGGAGGGAAGCAAAATTCCTATTGCAAAAGTGTGTCCCTTGGTCACTGATGATGGCCTTTGGTACTCCAAACCTGCAAAAAATCTGTGCTTTGACAAAGTCCACAACAACATGAGAATCGTCAGTCCTGGTGGCCTTGGCCTCCACCCATTTACTCACATAATCAACAGCAACCAAAATATACAAAAATCCAAATGAACTAGGAAAAGGACCCATAAAGTCGATGACCCATACATCAAAAATCTCACAAAATAGTATGGGTTGTTGGGGCATCTCATGTCTCCTAGAAATGTTCCCAGTGTGTTGGCAACGAGAGCATGACTTACAAAACAAATGGGAATCATGGAACAAGCTAGGCCAATATAATCCAGAGTCTAAAACCTTCCTAGCTGTCCGTTGGGGTCCAAAGTGTCCACCACATGCAAGTGTATGACAGAATTGCAAAATAGACTCAAACTCATGATCAGGAATACACCTCCTAATGACTTGGTCACTACACATGCGCCAGAGGTACGGATCATCCCACACATAATACCTAGACTCACTTTTTAATTTTTGGACTTGATGCTTCTTCAAATTTACTGGGATTTCAGAGCCAACAATGTAATTAACTAAATCAGCATACCAAGGATGCTTACCTGAGATGGTATAGAGATGCTCATCGGGGAAAGTGTCCCGAAGTGGTACCTGGTCCAAGGTGTCACCCTCTAGTGTGTGAGTAAGCCTACTCATGTGGTCCGCCACCAAGTTTTCTGACCCCTTTTTGTCCTTTATCTCGATGTCAAACTCTTGAAGAAGGAGCATCCAACGGATAAGTCGCGGCTTTGCATCTGGCTTCTTCAGGAGGTACCTCAAAGCTGCATGGTCAGAAAAAACAACTACTTTAGAGCCCAATAAATATGAACGGAATTTATCTAAATCAAATATGACAGCAAGAAACTCCTTTTCTGTGGTAGTGTAGTTTGATTGGGCTGAATCTAGTGTCCTCGATGCATAGGCGATCACATGTGAACGCCCCTCCACCCTCTGAGATAAGACAGCTCCAACCGCGAAGTTGGAGGCGTCACACATAAGCTCAAATGGAAGGTCCCACCGTGGGGGCTGTATGATAGGTGGAGTGGTCAGACACTTCTTTAGCTCATCAAAGGAAGTCCTACAAGAATCATCAAACACAAATTCAGAATCTTTTTGAAGTAATCGTGACATAGGAAGAGCGATCTTACTAAAATCTTTGATGAAGCGCCGATAAAATCCTGCATGCCCTAGGAAAGATCTAACATCACGCACACATGAAGGATAGGGTAAGGATGAAATAATTTCTACTTTAGATCTATCAACCTCTATCCCATGTTTTGACACCACATGCCCTAAGACAATGCCATGCTCTACCATAAAATGACACTTTTCAAAGTTCAGGACCAGATTCTTCTCAATACAACGATTCAACACATTTCCCAAACTACTTAGACATTCATCAAATGAAGACCCATACACTGTAAAATCATCCATAAATACCTCCATGCAGGTCTCAATAAAATCAGAAAAAATACTCACCATACATCTCTGGAAGGTACCTGGGGCGTTGCAAAGTCCAAATGGCATCCTCCGGTAGGCAAATGTGCCAAAGGGACAGGTGAATGTAGTCTTCTCCTGATCCTCTGGAGCTATAGGAACCTGAAAATATCCAGAAAATCCATCCAAGAAGCAATAGTGTGTTTTCCCAGCTAGTCTCTCGAGCATTTGATCAATAAATGGGAGGGGGAAATGGTCCTTGCGAGTGGTCTGATTTAGTTTCCTATAATCAATACACACACGCCAACTGTTTTGCACCCTCATTGGAACTAAATCATCTTTCTCATTTTTAACAACAGTAAAACCAGTTTTCTTAGGCACAACCTGAATTGGACTTACCCACTGTGAATCTGAAATGGGAAAGATTATACCTACCTCGAGCAATTTCTCAACTTCCTTTTTAACAACTTCTAAGAGGGTGGGATTGAGTCTCCTTTGTGGTTGTCTCACCGGTTTAGCCCCATCCTCCAAGAGAATCCTATGCATGCAAATGGAGGGGCTAATACCTGATATGTCAGCCAAGGTCTAACCAATTGCCCTAATGTTATCTCTCAAAAGATTCAAAAGTTTTTCTTCATGTTCAAAAGAGAGATTGTTAGCAATTATGACAGGTAATCTATCACCACTGAGCAAGTATGCATATTTGAGATTTGGGGGCAATGGCTTGAGTTCCAATGAAGGAGGGTGTAGTATGGATGGAGACATTGAAGGAACTGAAATATGTGCACAAAGAGCATCAGTATCAGAATAGACATCATCAAAATCATAGAATAAAGCATCAAATCCATCAGCATACTCAACAGCCATTTCATAATCAGAGTGATCATGATCAAAATCAGAATATGATTCCATTTCAAAATCAAATCTTAGAGAGTCTTGTTCCTTAAAAATGGGTGTAGAAGTATTCTTAGACATCAAACTAGAACCAATACTCATAATCTCCCTAAGCATAGGACAATCAAATTCTATGGAGTTTTTATTTGGTGGTTCAAAATGGGAGATAACAAAAGCAGAATGGTCCTCTGAGGGGTACTTCATGGAATCCATAACATTAAATATCACAACTTCATCTCCAAACTCCATGGAAAGTGTACCCTCATTGACATTTATGATATTTTTTGCAGTTTTGAGGAAGGGCCTACCTAAGATAATGGGGGCATGAGAACTTACTTGATCATCCTCCATGTTAAGCACATAGAAGTCTGCTGGAAAGATCATGTCTCTTACCCGAACAAGTACATCCTCAAGGACTCCCGCTGGATATGCCGTAGCTCTATTCGCCAATTGCACCACTACTCTTGTTGGCTTCAACTCACCAACCTGCAAGGAAGAGAATACAGAGTGAGGCATCACATTTATGGAAGCTCCCAAATCACAAAGAGCATCAGAGAAGTGCAACTCCCCTATGGTACATGGGATGGTGAATGTACCAGGATCCTTGCACTTTGTTGGCATTGCTAGAGTTGGTGTAATGAGTGCCGACACATTCCTTCCAAGGTTGATCCTCTCATTTCCCTTGAGCCCTCTTCGATTGGTGAAGAGTTCTTTTAAGAATTTGGCATACCTTGGGATTTGCTTAATGGCTTCAAGTAGAGTAATGTTGATCTCCACACACTTGAATGTGTCCAAAACCTCCTTTTGCATTGCTTCTTCAGCCATCTTCTTGGTTTGAACAACCCTGTTTGGAAAAGGAAGAGGTTTAGAAGGAACATCATCAATATTTTTCATACCTTTATCTTTCTCCTTGGATTGCTCATCAGTTGGTATGGAATGCGGCTTCTCTGAAGTTGAGGTGAATCCCGGTGGAATGGTAGGTGCAGATGTATCGTTCATTTGCTTCCCACTTCTCAATGTGATGGCACTAACATTCCCCTTTGGATTTGGAGTGGGTTGGGAAGGTAGATTTCCAGAATTTTTACTCACAAGTTCATGGAGGGCGGTGGCAATCTGGCTCATTTGAGTCTTCAACTCCCTCAGCTCTGAACTTTGACTCTTCAGCTCATTCTGTTGATTAAGAACAATTTGCTTCAAAAGATCATCAGTATTAGAATCTACCTTTGGTGGATGATTCCCTTGTTGCTGACTTGTTGATGTTTGAGCTTCAAATCTCCTTTGGGGTTGTTGGAAACCCTGCTGGTAAGGCGGAGGCTGCTGGAAGTTTTGTTGAAAAGGGGGCCTTTGTTGTTGTCCAGAGCCATACCTCATGTCCGCTAGATCTTTCCACCCTTGGTTGTATGTTGGATCAAACTTCTTTTGGGGATATGGTTGTTGTTGTTGCTGCTTAAATGGTCTCCCAGGGAACACTGCTGCACAATCTTCTGTTTCTTGGAGTTGTGGGCAACAGTCAGTTGGGTGGCTTGACTCAGTGCAAATACCACAAGGCCTTGAAGGAGGGGGTAGAGATGTCTTTTATGCCAATGCAATCTGCCTCACCATAGTGGTCAATTCTTCCAACTTAGTATCAATCAAATGACTTTCAATAGAAGAAGTAATTACCTGATGTACTCCCCTGACATGTGGTGTACCTCTATCACCAAATTGTTGGGAGTTTTGGGACATCTTGTCAATCAACGCACGTGCAGCTACTGGTGTCTTGTCCACCAATGCTCCTCCAGCAGCAGCATCCACCA
This sequence comes from Viscum album, assembly GCA_963277665.1. Taxonomy (NCBI): domain Eukaryota; kingdom Viridiplantae; phylum Streptophyta; class Magnoliopsida; order Santalales; family Viscaceae; genus Viscum; species Viscum album. The sequence goes on from OY728123.1 coordinate 1,619,690,407, forward strand.
TGCTCCTCTCCATAGGTGTGAGTCCTTCATAGAAGTACTGAATGAGGAGTTGCTCACTGATTTGGTGATGTGGGCAGCTTGCACACAACTTCTTGAATCTCTCCCAGTACTCATACATCGACTCTCCTTGGGCTTGCTTGATCCCCGATATCTCCTTTCGAATGGATGTTGTCCTTGATGCTGGAAAAAATCTTTGCAAGAAAAGACGTTTCAAATCATTCCAACATGTTACATCTTCAGGTTGCAAATAATACATCCAATCTTTTGCAGCTCCATCAAGTGAGAATGGGAATGCTCTTAATTTAATTTGATCTTCAGAAACATTTCTTGGTTTTAAAGTTGAGCAAACCACATTAAATTCCTTAAGGTGTTTGTTGGGATCCTCACCAGATAAGCCATGGAACTTTGGAAGAATGTGAATTAATCCAGATTTCAATTCAAAGTCCGATTCGAGATTTGGGTATGCAATACAATTTGGTTGATAGTTAATATCAGGTGCAGCCAATTCTCGAATGGTTCTATTAAGTTCATTTCCATTATTTCCAGCCATTGGTTCCTCTTTTATGTTTGAATTTGAATAGCTTCCAATTTCAATGTTTCCAGAAGAGAGGAATTCACCAACTGGTTGAATATTGAAACTTCCCGTAGATTGAGAATGTCTGATTCGTGCCCTAAGGCTACGTTCAATCTCAGGGTCAAGATCTAAGAGATCTTTGGGATTAGTTCGTGTCATAGATCAAATAAAAATGAAAAGAAAGAAGGTGGACCATAGTAAAATAAAAATGAGAAGTTTGAGTTGATGGTCCAAAGAGAAGTAGAAGAAATTAAAAGAAGAAGAAGAAAAATCAGATTGGGTAAAGAAGGAAGAAAGAAGAGAGGAAGAGAATAAAATGTAAAATAAAATAAATACCTCTAATTGGTTGAAATAATTACTTGCCTCCCCGGCAACGGCGCCAATTTAAAAGAGCGCTGTCGTGGGTGCCCTCAAATGATTAGTGTAATTTGGGGTACTTAGGTGCAGCAGAGTGGCTGACCAAGGTCGTCTCTCAAAGGAGGAAGTGAATTAAAACAACTTTTCAGAGGTATTCTAGAAACAAAATAAAAGGGAATAAAAACACTACTTGAAAGTATGGGGGTGGTTGTTTATAGTTTATAAATCTAGAAGAAGTTTGCTGGAAGAAGATTGCATTTTTTTTTGTTTTTAATTTTGAAATGAAGTTTCGATTAGAATGACACAACAAAAAGATGTTTGTTTAGACAATATTTAAAAGACGTAATCGATCTAACTCTACCTCTTCAATCATTTATTAATAATTATCATTTAAATTAATATTCACTTAATTATGATCCCTTAATTTGTTAAATCCCGAACCCTACAAGAATTAACTTTACCACGAAGATTGAAGTGAATTTAACCTTAGGCTAACTTCGGAACATGCAATCGCAGCACCCTGCTTTGATTGATGTTCTAAGATTAGCTTATGGTCAGTGGTAAATTAAGGCACATATCCACTCTGGAAATGAGGATGAATTGTGTTTAGGGATTATATTTGAACTCTACAAATTTATCCCTTGTGGTCTTGTATTACCGATTAAGATCGCGCTCTCACAATTTACACAAAATCCCGACCTCGCGTGTTTTTGTGTACATTGTTCAATTGCTTGCTTAGTTTCTTACAATTTAAAAAACACAATTCATGGATCATATTAAGTGAATTACAGTAGCTCATTGATTTAAAATAATTAAATGAAGAGGGTAGAAGATAGATCGATTACTAAAAGACTACTCTTCCATGGGTGGCGTAATCATCGTAGAAGCGTTTTGCATGTGCAAAGGTTTAAAATGGGTATAACCCAATAACGCTTCTACTCAAGAATTCCAGCCCAATTAGGAAGATTAAGAGAAGAAGAAATTTAAACAAAACAGAATAAAAGAGAAGAAATAAAAGAAGAACAAAGAAGTTTATTACATAAACAAAATCATTACAACATGAGGGAGAAGAAGAAGGCTTCGTCGAAGGGATCCTTGCTTCAAGAGCTACCCTTATTGAAATGGTTGGAGAATTGGAGTGGATCCACTTCTCCTCTGCCTCTCAACTTCCCAATGCACGTCCCAACCCCTCCAAATGAGAAAAAATCCAATTTATAGAGGGGAGGGGAGGAGAGGTTACAAGTGGTTTCAAGTGTGAATGTGGAAATTCGGCCAAATATTTTATGCCAACTTGCACCGCCAATTTGACCACCAAAACGCGTGAATTGGCCGGCCTTCCAGAAGGATGATTTGTGCCACATCATGTCTCCGAGCTTTCATCAAAATATGGGCTCAATCCAATCCCGTATGTAGAATATATGGCCCAAATACATAACCTTCTCCATTCTGGCGAGCCCAGCCCAACTTTGACTTCATGACCCAATTTCAACAACCAAATGAACTCTTTGGCTTTAGTGTCCTGAATAACAGTTGTATATAATTAAGTTAGTAACACTGTTACAAAATTTTAAATTCAAATAATAAACATAAAAATATTTATCTTCGAAATACTACCGTGCACTATTAAGGGTAAAACTGGAATTTTCACCAAATTTTCAAATGAATGATCAAATCCCAAATATTTTATAAATAAACATATTTAACACAATGTGAGGAAATTATTTCATTTATTATCAATAAAATATTCAATAAAATAGTGTTTTATCATATATATTCATTATTTCTTTATTTATAACAATTCAAGTAAATTAGGGATGAAAAATGAATAACACCACTATGTGGAGATAGTTAGTCGTACATACGCATGGATGATGTCTTTATTTTCCATTGAATAAAAAGAAGATAAATAAGGGTTATTCCAACAGAATAATAAAATTTCAGTATATGGAAGATAATTATATTACTATATAAGCATGGTTACCAAATATTTGCTGGTAGTAGAAGCAGAAATAAAATGAAAACACTCAGTTAAGATTTATATATATTATTCTAAAAACCACATTTATTAAGCCTTATAGGTTGGTCCATTGATGGTACTAGTGACTCTAGGTCACGTGGGTGAATTTTGGGAAGGGATTTGGTTAGGTATTTGTTGATATATTTGGCTTAAGTGGTGTTAATAATAGAGGATAGGTGGTTCCCTTTTATATGCGAGGGAAAGGAAACACTTAAAATTACTAAAAATATATTAATATTATAAAGTTATTTTCTTGTAAAAGTGGCATCAAATTATCATACATTCAGATATTATAATTTTAAGGTATAAATAAAACCAAACAATAAGGTTTAATAAACTTTTTTTGTTATCTTTAAGCCTTATCCATTTATTTGTAACCCTTTTAACCCATTTTACCCTTATCTAAGTTGATAAATATTTTCAATGGTTACTATTCATTATGAAAATAAATTAAGTTGAACTTATCACATAATATTAATTATTATGATAAAATATATGGAATAAATTTTAAACGATTAATTTTTTTCAAGTGGTATAAATTAATTTTAATATTAGTTATCAAAACTTAATGAAAATAATTAATTTTTTTAATTTTAAGTATACAAATAATTTTACAGAAAAAGATATAATGTTTATTAAAATGTTATTAATTGGATTATGTTAAATAAAATAATAAATTTTTATCTTTAAAACAAAACCAAATCCTAAAGGTACCTTGTATAAACATGATTAAGAGAGAAGAACTATAAACAATTTTTTATTTGAACAAAAACATTACTTAAAATTTTCAAATGTTAAGCATATATTTTTTGGTTCAATATTTTATTTTTACATGAATTATATCACCACTTAAATATATATTCGTTCTATAATTTTTTTTAATAAAAATTCAATTTATTATTTAATCATTATAATGTCATAAAAGTGAGAATTTTTGTAAAATCAGTATTTTTCACTATTCACCCAAAAATCAACTATTTCCAAAAAATCACAAAAATTCACCATAAGATAATTTTGAAATGATGAATTCAAAAATGAAACTAATTTTATAAAATTAAACTTATAAAAATATGAAATTTAGGTTTTAGACACATTCTTGAATAAATTTATGTGCATTGTGTTATTATATCTCTAGAAAGAAAATATTACAATAATTAAAGCTCAGGTGTTACAAATTTTAAAATTATGATAATTATAGAATTTATCATATATTAAAAATTTTATCATCATCGATTGATTTTATTAATATCTTCTTCTTCTTATTTATTATATTGTTTTTGTTTCTAGCTTCACCTCCTAAAACATGATTGTGATGCCCCAAACAGAATCACTAGGTTCCAACTAGTGCACTACAAGGTCTCATGCACATCGAAAAAAATATCATAGGTGTTGTAATAATATAATTAATTCCTTGGTTAAAAATGAAATATATTTTAAACCCAGGGTTGTCTCCATAGGGAGGTGCTTTAAATCAATTATCACTTTTCAGTTAAAAAAGTGGGTGTTTTGGTTTTTTGATTTTGAAACCAAAATAAAATAAATAGAATAATTTGGTTAAAAGTTATTTCAGGAAAAGTGATTGGGATAGGGTTGTTTGACCAATTATAATTGTATCACAATATTCAAATGGTTGAATATACCTCTTATTAGTTGAATAATGAGTGGTTTCACAATCCCTACACCTCCCACCCTTAGTTGAATGGATATGGTGAGGATTAACATAACATGAATATATACCTATTATTTACTCATTCATATGTTTTTAATGTGGTATAATAAACCAATCCTATCTTTATTGGGTAATATCCAATCATATTTGTATTTCCTAAGCACCCCAAGAGTGTTCCATTTCTTTCACACACAAGCTAACAATCACCAAAATCTTTACCACTCAGTCTAGTCTATTATATTGTGTATAAGATAAATTTATTAAATAGAGATTAATAATAATAAAACAAATAAGTGTACAAGGATATATTAAAATTTTTATTCAATCACATTCAAAACATTAAGTTTCCAATACACTACAAAATAAATTAACCTAAAATAAAATATTTTATTCATTCAAGTTTGAAACTCAATATTTACAATTGGATTTAATTACCTAACCTGATCACTCATGATCATTGACCTTATATAATAGGGATAAAAATATTGATAAGGGAATAATAAATCATTACATAAAATAATTTAGAAAATAAAAATGTGGACAAACAAGAAGCAGTAGTGTAGTACGATTCCAATTCGAAAGACAACTCACCTCTTTCTTTAGTATCCTACCCTTCTTAAAGGATCTCCCTCTAATTATTATTTGGATAATAAAATCATCACAATATATTCACTTGCTTAAATTTTGGAATGTTTTATTCTTCCCTAGATCCTGCCTTAATAGTCATGACCTATTCTTCCATAAAATTCATAGCTTCCATCGTATTTGTTTTGAATGGATTATCATTGTATATTATGATTAATATTATTAATTATAATCCATGTGGTCGGCTATGATTGGGTTGGATGGAAATTGACGTGGCACCATATATATCTAGTTTATAATCCAAACTAACAATATGAACTTCCTTATTTGGAATCATTCTCCCCATTATTATAATGGCATGATCCCTACAAAGTTTGTTTTTTTTCCAAAGGATTGAACCCTACAAAGGTTACATGATCCTTATGAAGTGGGGGTTCATCCTTATATATATAGGTGATCATTCTTACATAGATAAAAATCATCCTTATGAAGTTCAAATTTTTTCAAAGGAATGATTCTTATAAAGGATTTCATTATTATAAAGACTGAAAATCTTGTTTATAGAGGTTGTATTTGGTTGTATTCTAGTTTATTCAACATTTAATGATCTTTATGAAGTTGAGAATCATCCTTATGAGGACTAAATTATTTTTCAAATTATGAATTATTTAGTTTTATCTAGATTACTTTCCCTTCAAAACATTAAAATATAGAGAAATCAATAGTTAACCATCCATTTATTCAAGTGATTAAATAAACCAATTAAATACAAATTTTTTCCATTTTAGCAGTATTCATAATTCCAATGTATTGAAACTTTAATTCTAAAAGTCCCTAGAACATAATAAGGTAATATATATTAGAAAATAAAATGAATTAAATGTTAATAGAATATAATGAATTTATTGAATCTATAAATTTACCCAAACTTATTTCTTGGACTCCCAAACAAGTTATCTTCAAAAATATTAACCAAGACAAATTCAAAACACTAGATAATGTGAGTTTCCTATTTAAACACCATGTTTCTCAATATTATCATACCACCTTAATTTTATCATTTCCATTTTATTCATAAGGTTAATTCAATTAATTTACATTTATTTTATCCTACCATTCTTACTTATACCTTCCTTTTTATAATTAGTTTATCTCAAGACCCAAGTATGAATTTAAAGGAATTTTTTCTCATTTGAGGCTCATGTATGGGACACTATTGGATTGATGAATTTCTATATATATAGCCAATTATTTAGGTACTTGTTCTTATCATTATTTAATTTCAATTTTTTTCTATGTATTAAGGATTGGTGGATTTTACTGTGAGAAACTTTGGGGGCATATTTAGAAGTTTTTAGATTTGTTTTGAATCTTAATGTATGATTTTTAGTTTATTTTAAGAATTACATCCTATATTTATTCCTCTTGCATTGATAAGATTTAACATTTTGAATTTTTTAAAGGGTTTCCCAAGCCTTCATCACTTCACTACTAGTAAAAATTTCCTTTCTATGTTTTCTTATTTAGATTTCATTTTTTTATTTTTTCTTCTAAGTTTTGAACATGAAGGTAGAGTGGTACATAGATTCTTAAGTAGGTGTGAAAACTTCATTATCCTAGTTTGGGGATAAATTTACCTTTATTCCCTAAATATTTGATTCTTTTTTTATATAATTTATTTAAAAATATTTATTAATTCTTTCAATAATAACCTCTATAATATTTTATCGTAATAGGGTGTGGTGTTTATACACCTTTAGTTTTAAGCATTCGACTTCCATACTTTTTACCTATGGTAAAAAAAGTCATACCTACTACACCTTTATATTTTATATAGTATACAAACTTATAAAACTTAATAAGTATCAATTGTATTTCTTTTTCCCCCATTTTCATTAGTGCTATTCTCAGCATTTCTAATCTAGAATTTTTGTGTAGATTTGAGTTTTTTAGAGGAAAGAGAGGTGTAATTTGGTCTTAAAATAGTAGTGTGAATAATAACCATGTTGGAATGGAAACATTTTCATCTTTTAATCATGAATTTACTCCAAAAAAGTTGATAAAAAATGTGCAACACTTACACTTTTCATCTCAAGAAGATTCTTCAAAACAACTTGACACAATTCACCTTCACCCTCCCCCACACTTGAATTCACCTGAGATCATATATTAACTTCTAGACCAAGGTAGATATGAATATGAAATCAAGAACTCCTGTACCCAGACTTGGATTCGAATCAAGGGGCTAAACTAGTTTTTCTGGTATCCATCTGTTCTATGGGAAATTACATTTTCCATTGGCTGTACCATTAAGGTTGACAAGGAGACCGAGCATCCTAGGTATGGCCATTTTTCCCGAGTCCTTGTTGAGATTGATTTGGATAGTGTTCTCATTGATACTATTTTTCTTGTTGCGGGTGAAATTAAGCTAGAGATCTCCATTCAATATGAATGGCTGCCTAACTTTTGTAAATCCTGTTTATGCATTGGTCATATCCATTCACAATGCCGTAGGAGTTTAAAATTATCCCTCTGTAAATCACTAGGTCACACCTATGATCAGTGCAAGAAGAAGCTTAATAAGGATGAATCCAAGATAAAGAACCCTCGAAAGGAAACCCCATCTTTTGTTGAGGCTGTTCAATATTGATTGCCCAAGTCTGATGATTTCCAGCATGCCACTGTTGATGCATCTATGGAGACTGATAATTCTTTAATTCTGGACTCATCTGGAATTAAGGTTGGAACTGAGAAAAAGGCATGAGCTGATATTTCAGAGGATGAAGGGAATATATCAGAGCATGAGGTGGCTATTCAAGATCATGTTAATCATGAACTTGACTGTACTGCAATGGCCCCTATCTTTGGTAAGGTCAAGCTGAAGATTTTTGATAATGTGGGCTTTCAGTTGGTGATGCACAAAAAGGTGAGAGATGGAAAACTTTCCCAGGAAAAAGTGTAGATTGATGATGAGGTAGAAAATCTGCCTTTGGCTCATCAATCTGGAAATTCTCAAGGTGATCTAGGGGTGGCCTGTCCACCTAGATCTCCTGCTCACAAGGCAGCCAATCTAGAAGTAGAAACGGCCCTAGTGAAGCAGGTCATTGAAAAGTACCCTGTCTACTCTCCCTTTGATCAAATGGAGAGTATATATGCTGATGAGGCAAGGGTGGTAGAGAATAAAGAGGAGATACCAATAAAAACAGCTATGAATTTTTTTCTATGTTAGAAACTATTAATACCCCTGAGTTTGATTTGCTGAACCTTGAAGGTCTGAAGAATGCAGGTTGTAACAACAGAAGATTCATTCCTGCTACTGAAGAGGATGCGGAGGGCTCTAAGGAGAAGGAGTATACTGCTCAGTTTGATGATCAAACAGTGCAGGTCACAGAGGTGCCTCATGTGGATGTATTGCAGGAGAAGTATCCCATTGCAGTGCAGGTTACTAATGTAGTGCAAGGGGATGAACTGGATGACCACCCCACTGTACATCAGAACGATCCTGGACAAGATAGGGATCCCTCTCATGAGGATTCTGATTCGAATAATATGGAGAATGAAGGCATGCAAAGGGGAAGAGGGCGTCATAACAGGGGAGGATCTAGGGGCCGTGGCCGGCCTAGGAAGAGGTAACTATGTGGTGTTCATTTTTGTTGGTTTATGGTGTAGTTCAATGCATGTAAGCACCCCCTTAATCTGCTGTATATTTACTATCTTTTTGTTTTCAAATAAATTTGGGGTCTGGGTTTATAACCCATGGCCGAACCTTCTTGGTATTTTTCATTACTAAGGTCATTCATGGTTTATATAGGCTAAAATTGTTAAATTTTAAGGTAGTCCATAAATGTAAGTTCATCGTAAAAGGAGCATTGTAAGTAAAAAAAAATTCCTGAATCATATATAACATAGGTCCCTCAATGCTCTAAGGTTTTTAATAGATTAATCAATAAATTTTGATTATTAAAACGTGAATTGGTTATCTAAGGAAATGAGTTCATTGTGAAAAATATATAAAAATAGTGCTAGAATCCTTTTAGGTAAGTGAGTTAAATGTAGTGTAGTATGTCATGGAATGAGATTAAAAAATCAATTTTATTTTCATGAATGTTCTTCAATTAGAATTTGAAAACTATATCATTTTATAATTTATTTGAGGTGAGTTCATGGGTCAATTTTTTTTGCATTATTGGAATATATTCCAAATTTTTAAAGGCCTTTAAATAGAATTTATAAGATTTCAAAACACTATGAAAATGAAAAATTAAACACAAAAAATTGAAAAAACACAAAAATCTAGACAAAAAATTTAAAATTCTAAAATAAAAAGGTTCCCTACCCCATACTTAAATGATGCAATGTACTAAATGAATTCTAAAATTATTATCAAATTAAGAATATTTAATTTCAATACAATAATCAATCAAGTGTTATGAAAGGTAAAATTTTTTGGTTCTCATTGATAAACAGGTTGGAGGAGTGAGATCTTGTCCACCAATTCTTAGGGCACATTTCCATAGTATTTATTTAACATGTTCTAATTGATACTAAATGGGTTATTGTATCTTTCTTTAATGATATTTACTGCACCAAATGGATAAATATTAATGATCATAAAAGGTTCTTCCCATATAGGATTAGGACCACCTGATATCAACTTTAGTCTGGAATTGTAAACTAATAATTTTTCCGCTGTATGTAAGTATTTACATTGAATTAACTTTTCATGAGACACTATATTTATTTGATTATAAATTCTTGAGTTCTCAAAATATTCTATTACAACTTCTTCAATTTCATATAGTTGTTGTTTTATTTCTTTCCCAGCTATGTCAAGATCCATATTTATCTCCCTAACTACCCAATAGTCCTTGTGCCTAATTCCATAGGTAATTTATATCTCTTTACATAAATCAATATATATGGTCTCATTAAATTTAGGGTTTTATAGGATATGTGGTAAGGCCATAAGTGGTCTTCCAATATTTAGCTCAAATTCTTCATATTTGGCTTGATAGTTTTTATAGGATTCCTTTAATTTTTCTATTTAAAACTTCAACTTTTCCATTATTTTATGGATGGTGGGGTGTTTATGTCTTGGGATACATTCCATTATTCTAAAAAAAGGTTTCCATTATTGTATTAAATAAATGAGTCCCTTTATCACTGATGATTTACTTTAGAACTCTAAACCCCCAAAAAAATGTTAACCTTTAAAAAATCACAAACAACATTTACATCATAAATTTTGGAGGCCTTAACATCCACCCAATTTGAAAAATAATCAACTTAAAACATGATATAAGAGCTCCATAAGGACATGGTAAAGGTTCCCATGATGTATATTCCCCAAAATTCAAATATTTCACACACGTTTATAGTTTTATGGACTTCCTTTCCTTTTGAAGATGTTTCCAGTAAATTAACACCGCTTACAACTTTTATAAAAATCATGGGAGTAATTAAACAAAGTAAGAAAATATATACCAGATCCTAAGACTTTCCTAGAAATATTTTGTGGTCCAAAGTGTCCTTCAAAATATAGAGTATGATGAGATTCAACAACAAACTGTTTCTTACTTTTAGGTAAGAATATTATTATCATTTGGTCATTATAGATTTTTCATAGGTATGAATCTTACCAATTATAAAATTTTTGACTCATATTTGAGTTTAAAAATATGTTGTTGGGGGGGGGGGTGAGTGAAAGCGGAATTATGAAATTAGAATAAAGTTAATCATATCAATATACCAAGGTACATATCCTTCTAAAAAATAAAACCATTCTCCTAGATTTAAGTTATTCAAGGAGTCTTTATATAGAATCCCTAATTTAGATGTACTAGGAAGTTAAATTAAGTTATCTTCTATGAGGTTATTAGTTCATTTATTATCCCTGATCTCCAAATGAAACACTTGAAGTAAAAACATTCATATTGAAATCCTAGGATTTATTTTTACCTTCATAATCAAATACCTAAGGATTCATTATAAGAAAAAAAGTAACATAAGTTCTAATAAAATGTTATATAAATTTATCCAAAGTAATGAAAATGACTTAGAATTATTTTTTATTGGATATGTAATGATTATAGGAAGAATCCAATGTTCTTAAATAATATTCAATGACTTGAAATTTTCCTACAATTATTTAGGATAACACTGCTCCAACAACATGGTTAGATGAATCATAAATCATTTCAAAAGGGTGTTCCCAGTTTAGAAGCTGCATTACTGGTGGGGTGATCAACTTATTATTTAATTCATAAAAATGTTTCCTATAATCATTATAAAAAATAAATTCAAAATCTTTCAAGAGTAACCTAGAAAAGGGAAGTTGAACCTTACTAGAGTCCATTAGGAATCTCCTAGAAAACTTTTCATATCCTAAAAAACATCCAACATGTATCACATAAGTGGGATAATGAAATGAATTCATAACTTTAATTTTAGGTTGTCTACCACAATTCATTTTGGTGAAGTAACATACCCAAGTACTATTCCTCTTTCCACAATGAAATAAAAAATTTCAAAATTCAAAACAAAGTTCTTTTCAATACAGGTTTTAATTATTTTTTATATTTTTTAAAACAATGATAAATGAGTTTATAAAAACTATAAATTTATCTAAAAACACTTCTTAGAAGTCTTTAACATGATCAAAAAAAATAAATAACATGAATATTTGGAATATATATGGTTCATTACACAATCCAAATGGAAACTCTCTGTAGGTAAAGGTACTATAAGGACATGCAAAAGTGGTCTTCTATTAATCCTCAGGTGAAATTAAAACTTGAAATCAACCTAAAAATCTATCTAATAAATTATAGAGAGTCCTTCCTAATAATCTCTCTAATTTAATATCAATAAAGGAAATGAAGAAATGATACTTTATAGTGAAATAATTTAAATTCCTTTAATATATATTCCCTCTCTAATTATTCTAAATTTTAATTGGGATCAATTCATTTTGTTTATTTCTCAATATAGTCAATACATTTTGTTTTAGAAACTATGTGAATGGGTTGAAACATTGTGAGTTATAGATGTGGTAAATTATTTGTTCCTCTATAATATTTTCTATCTATTTCTTTATTACCTCCATCATGGTTGGATTGAGCCTTATTTGGGGGTTTCCTAATAGGTTTTTAGTTTAATTTATTTAAAATTATATGAATTCATATTTTAATACCTATTATAGGTATGTATCCTAAAATTCAGATTATTTATTTCACATTTTCCTCTAAAAGTCCGATCAACATTTTATTATTATTCTAAGGAGAGTTTTCTAGAAAAGATAACTGTCAAATTTTACTCTTCCATTAGGTATATATACTTAAGTTTAGTTTTTAATGGTTTTAATTCCATATTTGGGGGTTATTTTAAGGATGAAATAAGGCTGGTATTTTTTACCTCCAAAGATTGGATTTCATGTACACAAGATAACACATCAGCTTTCTCATCATTAAACAAAAACTGAAATCCAGTGTCACTACTTCTTTTAAGTTTTCAACATATTTTTTCAAATATCCACACATCATTGTTTATAGAATGTAACACCCCATTCTCTATAAACCCATAGATGATAGTTATATTAAATTATTAGTATAATTTAAAAGATTTCCTGAAGTATTGAATAGTTTAATAATCTTGGAAAACTAGATACATTTATACAATACATTTAATAACATAAAACACAATATGAACATATTACATTAACATGATTATACCTTTCATACTATCCCTAAAAAGTACACATAGTCTTAAGAAAACAAATAAGGGTGAGATTAGAAACTCATTAATGAGTAATATACAATAGAACCTTATATAGCATATACATAACACAAGTGATATGGTGGGAATAAATGAAAAACATTAAACCATAATCAGTTAAAACTGAGGGCATTCTATATCCATGATAATAAATAAAAACATGGATAAGAATAATCATTGATCTCATACTGAATGGAATGAATAATGTTGAACATTAAAATTTTCTATCAAGGACTTGTGCCAAGAAACTTATCCTATTATGGGAAGAGGTATACACAAAAACTCAACCTGTTTGTCTTAGGAGACCCGTCACTACATCGAGGGGATATATTATTATGGGTCCCACCTATCACCTGATTAATTCCAATGTATTAATTATACGATTCATCATGATATTTCATAATATTCCCATAAGAACCTCTTACAAAATAAAATTTGGATATCTTTATATTAAAAAATAGGAACATAAAATAATTTCCCCTTCAATAGAATAATTTTTATGTCTTTGAGAACATCCCTTAATAAACATAGAATCCATGGGGTATCATTAAAGCAATAGGTAGTGCCCTTATTAAAGAAATATAGGGGCAGGGATACCTTCAATGTGATAGGTTATCCTTGGAAGATAATAATTGGGTTTCATAGTTTTAATTGGTAGGAGACCAAGGCAATGGTATAAAAAATCCTACATCATGGTTCATTAAGAGCATGTGAATATTCCAAAGTATATGTAACACCCCGAGATTTTATAAGATATATTATTTTTTAATTTCTTTTATATCTTCTGTTGTATGCTACACCAAGATTATCTTGCGCTATACGCAACACCGTATTAGCTTGCAGTATACGCAACACTAATCTTGGATCGTGTTACACACAATTTCAAGTTAGTTTGATAGAATTTATTCTACGCAACATTGAGTGTATATATATATATATATATTCAATGTATAAATAAAATATGTTTGGATTATATTATACACAACAATAAAGGAATCTTGCACTACATGCAACCCTGACTTGGCTTGCATTACACACAATCACGACCTTCCACGATAGCATGTGTAGTACGCAATACCGGGTTTCACTAAACAACGATATGTTATTAAAATATTATATAAACTAACTGTTATGAATTGTAATACCCACTTTTTAAAATTTTATAAATTTTATATTTCAAAATGGACATCATTTTTGGATTTAGAATATCGAAATTATCCTAGGGTGAATTTTTGGTATTTTTCTGAAAACATTCAATTTTTGATGAATAGTGAAAACACAGCGTTACTATTTAAAAACCGACTTTTTATTTAAATAATTATTTATTTTATTTAAACTTATTTTAGGTCAAAATTTATACATAATACCCATATAAGTTAAATTTAATTCATTGGAGTCATTTTATAATAATTTTAGATATATAAAAATTTTATTGAACATTTCACCGTCTTTTACCCACCTCCTAGGAGAATTTCAAAATTTACATAAAACTTAATTTTACCGCTTCTGTGAGTGGAATTTAGAAAATCCGAGAGACACAGTTAATATTAAGGAGTAAAATGAGGTTCAATAAGATAAAAATAATTTTTGGTGAATAGTAACGTTTTACTTTTATTTACAATAGTTAAAAGTAAATAGGGTAATTAAGGGTAAAAATGATATTACTATTACCCTAACACATGTCCTAATTCTATTGTATAAGTGTAATTAGACAAAAAACAACCTTAGGAATAAAATATGACCATTTTGGTCCACTTGGATTAGATTAGGACATTTAATATTATTTTATTTAAAGAAGAGTTAAAATAGTTAAAATCAAAGTTTAATAACTAAAACATTTTTAATATAGGGTTATACATAAGATAAATTCAACTATAAATATTAAATAGAAATCTAAAAATATTTCCTACATATTTTTATTTTATTTATAATTTTTAGACATTAAATAATTTAATTTATTTATGACACAATGATGATGTAGTAATTACCTTATTAATAAAATATTAACATAATTGATGTTATAAATACCCAAATAAATGTAATTTTAGACTTTTTATGAATTAAAATAATTTTATAGGTTAATATGACATGTTAGTATTGATTTAATTAAATTTTTTCGAACTAATCATGTTATGATTTTTACAAAAATCAATTACCAAATAGTGTCAAAATTGACATAAAATAGTTTTTTAAAACAATATTATATTATTAATTGTTATTATATTCATAAAAATCTAAGGTTCGGCCAAATGACTTAGATAAGGTTATATATATTAATAATGAACCACTTGGGGTTCTTTTGGCTTGTTATAGTAATTTTATTAACCATATAGTGTAAGAAAAAAAGATGACACGATAAAAGTTAAATTATTTAACTTAGAGTTAAATCTAAACGATAAGGTTAAAATAGAAACCTAAACTTGTCTAAAACCTATTTATTGAGGGGATTTAGACCTATACCCACTTTAGATTCTAAATAAATCAATTTTGAGCTATTATAAACTGAATATGACTTTATTACAAAATAATATTTTAAGTTTTTCCAAAGGTGCCCCTCTCATCCCTTATAAAAAGGGAACCCATTCCCTCTTCTCTTCACACACTTTTGAGCCTTGAATCTCAGAAAAACCCTTCAAATTATCTTCTGAAACTCTCTAGTTATATCATAGAGGTTCTGGTCTTCTCAAAAGACCAACTCTAGTGCCCCAAGAAAGATTTTAAAGGAGGTGCGTCGAGGAAGAGGTAATCTCTTCTACCGACTCTTTCAAGTTTCTTTCTTCTTCTACTTACTATTATTTAGTTGATTAATTATAAAGTAATAACATCAGTGTTAATTATATACTGATATGTTATTATAAATATAGAACAACCCTATTTCACCTTCTATCCATCCTACAGAAAATGAAATCACCGCGCATGCGTACGTACGGAATACCGTCTCCACACCGTGGTGTAATCAGTTTTCCACCACCACCTTACTTGGATGGGTATAATGGTGTAAAGAATAACTATATATGATTATTATAAAATCATACTGATTCTATGATATTATATCATCCACTCCAATTCCATTCAATAAATATGGGAACAGTATCATCGCTCGTGCGTACGTACGGATTACCGTCTCCACGACGCGATGAGATTCATTTTCCATGTTAACAATTCAAGAATGATTATAAAGTATATATAATAGGTAATCATGAAATATATGACATAATAATTCTAATGTATTTATGTATATATATATGTATTTCATCTACTTAATTCCATTCAATTCAATAAGGAAATGAAAAACAACGTTCATGCGTACGTACGACCTACCGTCTCCATGAACGGTGTATTTCTTTCCATTTATCGATATATTATATATATGTATATTCTTAATATATATTATATATAAATCATGTTTTATATTCTGGAATTAAGTAATCATGATCTAATTAATAATATTAATAATTACAAGTCAAAACACAGATGATAAATGAAATGATTTTACCGAAAATGCTGCTTTAACATGGAATTGACAAATGAAAGGATAAGATAAAGTCGTAAGTGAATCATATATGATATCATAAATATTATTATGGTTCTGTTACAAGTTAATAATATTATTAAACCCACTATACAGGGGTCTCAGACACATACGGAATAAATTGGACATAAGGTAAGGGATAATTGTTCCAATCTCGTTCTTATTCGAGATTGTTTATTCGTAAGTATTTACTGGGGTTATGTTTATTATCCATGCCCATATGTTCTCAAAATGTTTTTATAAAATATTTAGTTTTATTACATGTATTTTTAAAGTTATTTTTACCTTTTTTTACTTTTACCACATCATATGGAAGGAATCTTTCTTTTGTTTACCATACAAGGTACTTTTTGAGTTTTCCGGAAAAAGTACGAGAAGAATGTTTTTTTTAACTTATACGGCATGAACAGATTTTTACGGTTTCATAACACATTATTTTCATGAAGCTTACTCTACAAGATTTAATGACTATTTTCAAAAATATCCTTTTCTTTAAAATTGCATGACATTTTGTGAAAAGAAAATTATTTTGAAGAAGAAAGGATATTTTCCTCAAGAATTCATTTCAAGTGTTTTATCAAACCATTTTCCATATAAGAAGGAATTATTTCATATGTGTATGTTTCAAGTATAATTTATCTATGATTTACATGGTTTTAATTTTCTTATGATGAAATGATATCCTTTTTTTTGTATGGATTATGTTATGATGGGATGATGTTTATGAAACCCATTTTATACTTTGGGGAATGATGAAAGATTTATGTTCATGTTGTGGCACCAGTAAGAATGTTTTCATTATGAGATGGGTGGGACCTATATCTCCCTCCAATGAATTGGGTAAAGATTTATATCTAATGAGATAGAAATGGCTAGAATGGTAAGTTAATCTGGTTCAGTGATACATGACTGGAACGAGGAGTGAACTCGATTCAGAAAGGGACTTTGTCCACTAAGATGGTCTTGGCAGTAATGCCTTGGATACTATGGAAATCATAACATGTGATTAATGGTTTCCACAATTACATGCTTTATTCCCATGCTATTTTATCATGGTTGATGGCCCATTATGATCTATTCCTTACGTACTATCATGTTTTTTGTCATTGATCAAGATTTCGATGTTTAAATATTATGTTCATGTTTTGAAGTTCAAATGTATATGGTTTATTTTATTTTCTCCATGCTTACCCTTACTGAGCATTTGAGATCACCCTTTATATGTTTTCTTTTTCCAAGGATATAAATAATGGTTTTAGGTACGAAAAAAAGGAAGATCTTTATGGGAGATGTTTAAGATCTTTCACCAATATTAGAAGATTATATTCCGAGTTTCCAAAGACACTAAACTATTACGGTCCTTTGGTGTCTGTTTTTGTTATGCATTAGATATTCTGAAAAATTAATGTAATGTCCATGTACATCAAGATTTGGGTCTCTACAATTGGTATCAGAGGAAATGTTTAGTTAACATTTGGAAAATAGGATGCGAAAACTTTAGTGAGATCCCTAGAGATATTTCTAAGGTATGTCTAGGGATGTCCCTAAGGTTAAGTATAAGTATAGGTTGTTGTCCTATAATTATGGTAAAGATCTTAGAATTAATCCTAATATGTTATATATTGAAGGTAATCCCCCTTTATTATGTTGTTTTCCTAGATTGATTTTTTCCCCTCACACTATTCTTTTTGGGTTTTAGACGATGGCTGGAACCCGAAGGAACCATGTTGATCAATGTAATGGACAATGCAATGATTTTACTCCTGAATAAACCAATGTTATGGGAGATGGAGTGAAAAATATTATTGCTATACTTACACAAGCTATGATTCATTCTGGACTTCCAAATGAGTAGAGAAGGGAACAATATTCTATTAAGTCCTTCATGAGGAAACATCCACCTTCTTTCAGTGGGTCTTCTGATCCACTTGTTACTAAACAATAGATTAGTACCATTGAAGAGATATTTTCAATACTTCACTGTTCAAAGCATGAAAAAGTCATTTTGGATGTTTACCGGTTAGAAGGTGAAGCAGACTAGTGGTGGACTCTAATTAAGAATACAAGGCCCCAAGATGAAATTGAATTCATGGAATGAGACGAGTTCAAGAACTTGTTTTCAGTAAGTACTTCCCTCATATTCTTCGAACAAAGATAGAAAAGGAGTTCCTTGATCTTAAGAAGAAAGATGATGAATATGTTGGTATATACAAAGCAAATTTTACAAGGCTTGAAAGGTATACATCTGGCTTTATCATCTAACCTGAAAGTAAAGTTGATCGATTATTTAGTGGCTTAAAACCAAGTCTTTGAAGGGCATTAGATATAAGAGACTTTAGTAGCTATGAAGAAATTGTGCGTTGTGCTATCAAGGTATAAATGGAAGTTGGTGTTACATATCCATCTCATGGTTTTGACAAGAAACGAAATATGGAGTTCAAGGAGAAATCTCAGAATAATGGTGAAAAGAAGATGAATGTTTCTTTATGCTCAAAGTGTGGAAAGAAGCATGGTGGAGATTGTATTAAAGGGACTAGAAAATTTTTTAAGTGTGGAAAAGAAAGTCATCGAGCAGATGAGTGTTGAAGTAATGAAAAAAGGGTTTCTAATGATGGGAATAAAGAAAATAATGTAGAGAACACACCAACAACACTTCAATTCTTCAAGTGCAAGGAAATGGGGAATTATGCTAATCAATTCCCTAATCCAAGGGTTAATGATGATCAACGTGAGAAACCTCTTAAGGCAAAGGAAAAAGGGATGTCACATGTGATCACTATTTGTGATGTTGAGTATGAAAATTATGTTGTGTAATGATTATGTGTTTATGTAATGGGATTTCAAAAATAATATCATGGAATCTAATTTATGGCATCGTGGAATTTTGGAATATCTATGTATTGGTTTTCAATAATTATATGGTACCGGTAACCATGAAAAGTGATTGAAATATTTTTGGAAAGAAGATGATATGCACATAACGAAGCGATAAAGAAAAAATGAAATGAGCTCATGACTGATATAAGGAAAAATTTATATCATGGTTTGAGTATATAGAAATTTTGGGATTTTGGTATGTGGAAAGTGTTAAATTTTGACAGCATTAATGTTTTCACAAAGGGTCAATTGGTATTCATTTTTCAATAGAATACATGATTAAGGTATTCACATGTTTGTAATTTGAACAACAAGATATATCATATGATATATGGAGGATAAATGATGGTATTCACATGCTCGGTAGATGACATTTCTAGTAATTGTTTTCTTTATACTATGAGATTGGACAAAAGTATTTTGGATAAGCATAAAGATTGGAATGGATTATGTTAAACATAAGTCAGTATTGTTTAAGGCTATAACTTTTTTCGATATTATTTATGGAATGTTATAATAATGTAGTTTTAGAAAAAGGACAACCTGCTGGATGGGCGACAACCCATCACGTCGGACAAGGCTGTGGGAATCGAACCCACAACCGAAGTGCGACATGCCTTTATCGCCTACCACTGGCCTACAGGAAGTCCCTGGTTAGTAGAAACTAGTTTTATTTTATTAAGCGGTATGATAGATGAAGTATAAGTCCATTTTTGGAATCATATACAATTAACCTCACCATAGATGGACTTATGTATATTTAATAACTTATGCTAACCTTTTTTGTGATAGAAACAGATGGGATGACTCATCATTCTATCGGAGGATCTGCTAACAATTCATGAATGAAAAATTCAACTTCATTTCTTTAAATAGAGATGTAGTGGAAATTGTTCATGGAATGACCAATGATGATATTACAGTGAAATCAAGCAAGTATTTATCCTCATGTAAAAGTTCATCAATGTTAGGGAAATGATCTTGAAAACTAAAAATGTTGTCCTAGTACTCTCATATCCGATGAATCAGATGGTACCTTATATCATCACAAATTTATGGCTTTGTGATTGTTGGCTTTTTCATAGCCATGTTCTCTACCACTCTCCATAAGAACTTGATGGTTATATTTCTCCTTCATATCCATATTTTCACCTATGTTCTCCTATGTGGAAACCCAGTGATTAGTTAATTTGGGTAACCGTTACATTTCATACTTTAGTTTATAAATTTAAGTTTTGGTATTTTTTTACGATGTGGGTTTCTATGAAAGAAACTTTCAAGTAGTAAACGATTTATAACCCTGACGAATTTTGAGAGCGAAATTCATTTTAAGGGGGGTAGAATGTAACACACCGAGATTTTATAAGATATATTCTTTTTTAATTTCTTTCATATCTTCTGTTGTACGCTACACCAAGATTATCTTGCGCTATACGCAACACCATATTAGCTTGAAATATACGCAACACTAAACTTGGATCGTGTTACACACAATTTCAAGTTTGTCTGATAGAAGTTATTCTACGCAACATTGAGTGTATATATATATATATATATATATTCAATGTATAAATGAAATATGTTTGGATTATATTATACGCAACAATAAAAAAAATCTTTAACTACACGCAACCCTGACTTGGCTTGCATTACACGCAATCGTGACCATACACGATAACATGTGTAGTACGCAATACCGGGTTTCACTAAACAACGACATGTTATTAAAACATTATATAAACTAGTCGTTATGAATAGTAATACCCACTTTTTAAAATTTTATAAATTTTATCTTTCAAAATGGACATCATTTTTGGATTCGGAATATCGAAATTAGCCTAGGGTTAATTTTTGTTATTTTTCTGAAAACATTCAATTTTTGATGAATAGTGAAAACACTAGGTTACTATTTAAAAACCGAATTTTTATTTAAATAATTATTTATTTTATCTAAACTTATTTTAGGTAAAAATTTATACATAATACCTATATAAGTTAAATTTAATTCATTGGAGTCATTTTATAATAATTTTAGATATATAAAAATTTTATTGAACATTTCACCGTCTTTTACCCACCTCCTAGGAGAATTTAAAAATTTACATAAAACTTAATTTTACCTCTTCTATGAGTGGAATTTAAAAAATATGAGACAAAATTAATATCAAGGAGTAAAATGTGGTTAAATAAGATAAAAATAATTTTTGGTGAATAGTAACGTTTTACTTTTATTTACCACGGTTAAAAGTCAATAGGGTAATTAAGGGTAAAAATGATATTACTATTACCCTAACACATGTCCTAATTCTATTGGATAAGTTTAATTAGACCAAAAAAAATATTAGAAATAAAATATGACCATTTAGGTCCACTTGTATTAGATTAGGACATTTAATATTATTTTATTTAAAGAAGAGTTAAAATAATTAAAATCAATGTTTAATAAATAAATATTTTTTAATATAGGGTTATACATAAGATAAATTCGACTATAAATATTCCATAGAAATATAAAAATATTTCCTACATAATGGTATTTTATTTATAGTTTTTAAACATTAAATAATTTAATTTATTTATGACACAATGATGATGCAATAATTACCTTATTAATAAAATATTAACATAATTGATGTTATAAATACCCAAATAAATGTAATTTTAGACTTTTTATGAATTACAATAATTTTCTAGGTTAATATGACATGTTAGTATTTATTAAATTAACTTTTTTAGAACTAATCACGTGGTTATGATTTTAACAAAAATCAATTACCAAATAGTGTCAAAATTGACATAAAATAGTTTTTAAAACAAATATTATATTATTAATTGTTATTATATTCCTAAAAATCTAAGGTTCAGAAAAATGACTTACATAAGGTTATATATATTAATAATGAACCATTTGGGGTTCGTTTGACTTGTTATAGTCTGTTTATTAACCATATAGTGTTAGAAAACAAGAAGACACGATAAAAGTTAAATTATTTAACTTAGAGTTAAATCTACAAGATAAGGTTAAAATAGTAACCTAAACTTTTCTAAAACCTATTGTTTGAGGGGAGTTCGACCCATACCCACTTTATATTTGTAATAAATCAATTTGGAGCTATTATAAACCGAATATGACTTTATTATAAAATAATATTTTAAGTTTTTCCAACGGTGCCCCTCTCCTCCCTTATAAAAAGGGCACCCCTTCCCTCTTCTCTTCACACCATTTTGAGCCTTCAAGATCGGAAAAAAACCTGACAATTATCTTCTAAACCTATCTAGTTATATCATAGAGGTTCTGGTATTCTAAAAAGACCAACTCTAGTGCCCTAAGAAGAAGTTTAAAGGAGGTGTGTCGAGGAAGAGGTAATCTCTTCTACCGACTCTTTCAAGTTTCTTTATTCTTCTACTTCCTATTATTTAGTTGTTTCATTATAAAGTAAGAACATCAGTATTAATTATATACTGATATGTTATTATAAATATGAAACCACCTTATTTCACCTTCTATCCATCCTACAGAAAATGAAATCACCACGCGTGTGTACGTACGGAATACCATCTCCACGCCGTGGTGTAATCAGTTTTTCCACCACCACCTTACCTGGATGGGTATAATGGTGTAAATAATAACTACATATTATTATTATAACATAATACAGATTTTATGATATTATATCCTCTACTCCAATTCCATTCAATAAATATGAGAACGATATCATCGCTCGTGCGTACGTAAGGATTACCGTCTCCACGACGTGATGAGATTCATTTTCCATGTTAACAATTCAAGAATGATTATAAAGTATATATAATAGGTAATAATGAAATATATGACATAATAATTCTACTAGATTTATGTATATATATATTTATGTCATCTACTTAATTCCATTTAATTCAATAAGGAAATGAAAAACAACGTTCATGTGTACGTACGACCTACCGTCTCCAGGAACGATGTATTTCTTTTCCATTTATAGATATATTATATATATGTATATTATGAATATATATTATATATAAATCATGTTTTATATTCTAGAATTATGTAATCATGATCTAAGTAATCATATTAATAGTTACAAGTCAAAACACGGATGATAAATGAAACGATTTTACCCAAAACACTACTTTAACATGGAATTGACAAATGAACGGATAATATAAAGTCGTAAGTGAATCATATATGATATCATAAATATTATTATATTTCTATTACAATTTAATAATATTATTAAACCCACTATACAGGAGTCTCAGACACATACGGAAGAAATTGGACATAAGGTACGGGATAATTGTTCCAATCTCAATCTTATCCGAGATTGTTTATTCGTAAGTATTTACTGGGGTTATGTTTATTATCCATGTCCATATGTTCTCAAAATGTTTTCATAAAATGTTTACTTTTCTTACATGTATGTTGAAAGTCATTTTTACCTTTTTTTACTTTTACCACATCATATGGAAGGAATCTTTCTTTTGTTTACCATATGAGGTACTTTTAGACTTTTATGGCAAAAGTACGAGAAGAATGTTTTTTTTAACTTGTATGACATGAATAGATTTTTACAGTTTCATAACACCTTATTTTCATGAATCTTACTCTACAATATTTAATGACTATTTTCAACAAAATACTTTTCTTTAAAATTGCATGGCATTTTGTGAAAAGAAAATGATTTTGAAGAAGAAAGGATATTTTCCTCAAGAATTTATTTCAAGTGTTTTATCAAAACCATTTTCCATATAAGATGGAATTGTTTAATATGGGTGTGTTTCAAGTATAATTTCTATATGATTTACATGGTTTCACTTTTCTTATGATGAAGTGATATCCTTTTTTTGTATGGATTATGTTATGATGGGATGATGTTTATGAAACCCATTTTATACTTTGGGTAATGATGAATGATTTATGTTCATGTTGTGGCACAAGTAAGAATGATTTCATTATGAGATGGGATGGACCTATATCTCCCTCCAATTAATTGGGTAAAAATTTATATCTCATGAGATAGACATGGATAGAATGGTAAGTTAATCCGGTTCAGTGATACAGTACTGGAACGAGGAGTGAACTCGATTCATAAAGGGACCTTGTCCACTAAGATGGTCTTGGTAGCAATGCCTTGGCTACTATGGAAATCATAACATGTGCTTAATGGTTTCCAAAATTACATGATTTATTCCCATGCTATTTTTTCATGATTGATGATCCATTATAATCTATGCCTTACGTACTGTGATGTTTTATGCCATTGCTCAAGATTTTGATGTTTAAATATTATGTTCATGTTTTGAAGTTAAAATGTATATGGTTTGTTTTATTTTCTCCATGCTTACCCTTACTGAGAATTTGATCTCACCCTTTATATGTTTTCTTTTCCCCAGTATATAAAGAAATGATTTAGGTACGAAAATATAGGAAGATCTTTATGGGAGATGTTGAAGATCTTTCACCAAGATTAGAAGATTATATTTCGAGTTTCCAAAGACACTAAACTATTACGGTCCTTTGGTGTCTATTTTTGTTATGTATTAGATATTCCGCAAAAGTAATGTAATGTATATGTACGTTAAGCTTTCGGTCTCTACTGTATATCCCCTACGAGTGTCTCACTTGGTGAAAAATCTTTGGCCCACTCATCGTGCGTTAGGGTAATGATTGAGTTAATGCTTACCCAAATTTTTTTAGGGTGATTAACCTGAGATACATCTATTATATAGCCATATCCACTTTCCAGTATCTAGAAAGATATGTATTTTTCTAGTAAACTACTCACACTTTTACTTTACCAAAACTTAGGATGCGTTTTCCACCATAGAAAAGGTAACCCTTGAATCAAAATATGAGAGAGGGATAATAATATAGACTTGTATATCCCTTAAATTTCATGAGTAACATTGAAAAAAAATCCTTCCATGGAAATTTATGAACCACATAAAATAAAATATATGGTGGTTATAAAATGAGTCCCAAATGTTGAAAATTGAGAAGAAAAAACCCCACTTATGTCTTGGGTAGAAATTAAATCATAAAATATTGAAATAGAGGGCATAAAATTGATTTAAAACACCATGAATAAATTAATTTCATGACATAATATCTCAAATATGCATTATATACACCCATAATAAAAATAATTAGGTACATAATACAAAATGTGTCTCAAATAGAGGTATTTGGGATGGAAAACACTTACCACTTGTCCTAACTTCCATGAACATACTTTAATCCCCTGTATAATAAAAATATCCATTTTAATCACTTAATTAATAACCTTAATCACATATATTTTCATTTATACTATATAAATAGTCATTATCTATATGAATTATTTCTATTTTTATCATTAATGTTTATAGTTTTGATTGTTTATACTAGTTTCATAATAGAGGTGTTTATATTCATTTTGATTCCAAATTATATTGTTAATAGGTCATTAAAGTTACTTTTATGGATAAATCATAATAATTTATTATGCTTAAAATTACTTTCATTAGTTTTATAGACCATATACTTGAAGATGAATTTGATAATAAACATGTTTTTGGTGATTTTTGATGAACATATAGTGATTATTTAGTTTATGAATTAGATATTGATATTGTAGGTTCCGAACATAGTGAAATCATGAGATGGGTGGTCTCCAACATGGATTTTTTTTAGGATCAGTGATCAATCCAAGATTTACATGATGATCGACACCGTGATCTATAGAATTTGATCAATAAAATCAGACAGGAGTAAAAATGCTGGAACCAGAGGAAGGATCATCACATATTATATATAATTAATTTAATTAATTAAATAATTACCTTTTTTAGAATTATTTCTTCATTGATGAATCTGTTGAAAAATCTGTGCTTCAATAATGTTGCATTGTAGGAATCAAGTGAAAATTTCCTCTAGTAGTGATCAACAAATGTTCCAAAAATCTCCAAAGTCACTAAAGGAATCTCCAGGTGCTAGCATGGTAGATCATTATGCTTGTGTTATCCTCCTTTGATTTCTATGAGAACTGATTCCAAAGCATTCTCCTTGAATTTGTGGAGGAATATTTCTCTCTGTTCTTGGGAGCATTCTTGGAGAAAGGAGATCTATAGGCTTGAGAGGATTCTCCAAATTCATTGTTCACAACCAAGACAAATGAATTGTCTTATTGGGAAAATAATATAAACGAGTTTATATATTTATAGGGTTAAAATAAAATAATAACATAAGTGCCATTCATTATTTATTTGATCCCTGTGGAACCCCATGTCAAATAATAATATTAATATTATTATTTCTTGACATGCGCTTATCTTACAAATTATATTAAATATCATTTAATTAAATAATAGTAAATATTTATTATTTATCACTAGACCTAAAACCTTGATCCACTATTCCTCTATATTTATTGGGCCTTTAATAATGATTATATATTCATTAAATATATATCACTTTATTATCCGCTAGTAAATAAATAAATATTATATTTACTAAATAGTAAATACGTATTTATTAAATATTCCAATCACATTATATTCTATTGAATAACTAGTGATGGAATATATCTGATCAAGAATACATGAATAATTATTAAACCACATCTGGGAATAATATTTACCAACTTGTTAAATAATAAATAATAATATATATTATTTAACTGAGATTCTGGATACACTTAGTGTGTGACCCTCTAGGCCTCTTTCTCATTGACATTAGGTAAAGTAGTGTAAAGTCCAAGGTTAGTTTCTAGTAAGATTCCAAGGCACCCATTTATAAATAATTTAATTCCACAATGACATGATACCTCATACAGATGCTTACTATGAAATATAATCTCTTTATCACAATATCTGAAATCAAGTAGTTTGCATACTTGTGCCATCAACCTATGTGATCGATGTCTCTTTATTTGACTTTTTAGAAATATAAATTTCCTATAACTCCATGGATATGGATTTATTTAGGATATATAATTTCTATAAAAGGGCCATAGATATCAACTTTCGTTAAATAAAATAAGGGACAAATAGTTTCTCGCATTATTCATTAATGTAATATTATTCATGACACACCCAACATATCCTACCTCTCCGTGAACATCTGTTGTCATAGTTTTTGTCAATACATCAAAGTACATGACTCATAATACTCATTAATAGTAATATTAAAGTCTAAGGATGAATACACACATCTATAGATAGGAACATCAAATTACACATATAAATGTAGATTTTCTACTGGTGGGTCTCATTCTCATAATATCCTACTGGATATTACCAAGGGTATAATATATGAGAAGGTGGCTAAAAGTCTTATAAGTATACACCTATGATATATTGTATAATATTTTTACCTCAAATGATATCATCCAGCTATAGAAAATATATTCAAGAATAGTTTCATAGCACTTCTGGGTTCTCATCATAGTGAGGAACTACTATGACCTTTTAGTGCGACCGCTACTCTTATAAAATTATCACATAATATGCCATGTAGAAGAACAATAATGATGTGATATGTAGTTTATTAATATTAAAAACCATGAAAACAAGTTATCATATACTATATAGAAGTTTATTCTAGGGAATAAACTCCAAAAGACTCCAACTTGAACTAGATTCAATTGTTAACTACCCTCAGTCTGATAGCTATCACATGATACTCATTCTTCTGCTAAGATAGACCTTTAGTCAAGGGGTCTTCCATATTCTCTTACGTGGGTACTCTACTTACTATAACTTCACCCCTTTGATAAAAATCCCTCAATATGTGATACTTCTGGCATATGTGCTTTGTCCTTTGGTGTGACCTTGGATCTTTTTCAAGAGCCACCACTGTAGTATTATCATAATACAATGTGATATGGTCTTTACTATTTAGTAGAACACCAAGATCCTAGAAAAAGTTCCTAATCCAAATGGATTTTTTAGCTACATCATAATCTGCTATATACTTAGATTCCACTATAGAATAAGTGACAATTGGATGCTTTGAACTCTTCAAGATCACAACTCCTTCATTAAGATAGAAAACATATACCAATTGTGATTTCAAATCATTATGATCTCTTTGTAAACTAGCATAAGCACAACCCCTGATGACCAAATACTCATCTCCTCTATACACCAAGAACATATCCTTAGTTATTCTCAGATACTTAAGGATATCCTTAACAGTAGTCCAATTATTTTCTCTTAGATATTCTCGATATCTACAGACCGTGATCACTGAATAGGGAATATCAAGTCTAGTATATAACCTATAATACATGATTGATCCTATCACCGAAGCGTATGAGATCTTACTCATTATCTCTTTCTCATGTTGTGTCTGAGGACACATTTTCTTAGAAAGTTGTAAACCACATGATACTAAAACCAATCCACTATTGGTTTGTTCCATAATAAATATATTTAGTATCTAGTCAACATATGTACTTTTTCTTAGTCAAATAATCCACTTGGATCTATCAAAAATGATATTGATCCCTAGAATATAGGCTTATTCACCTAAGTCCTTCATGGAGAAACATTTGTTTAACTAGTTCTTAACATACTATAAGATTGGTATGTATTTTCCAATAAGTAATATGTTGTCAACATATACTACTTGGATAATGACATCATTTACACTAAACATATTGTAAACATATGGATCATATTCATTCTTAATGAAACCAAATTATTCTATGGATTCATAGAATAAAATGTTCCATGACCTGGATATTTGATTCAATCTATAAATGGATCTATGAAACCTAAAAAATCCTTTTTGAATCACCTGGATTCACAAACCCTTCCGGTTGTGTCATATAGTCATCTTCCTAAAGGTTCCCATTAAGGAATACAGTTTTGACATCCATTTACAAAATATCATAGTCATGGTAAGCTGCTATAACAAGTAAAATTCTAATGGATTTAAACATGGAAACTGGTGAAAAGGTTTCATCATAGTCAATTACTTGATGTTGTTTAAACCCTTTATCCTCTATCCTTGCTCTATAGGTATCTAATTTACCTTCCATGTCCATTTTCCTCTTGAATGCCCATTTTCACCCATCAAGATTTACAGCAATTGGTACATCAAACATATCCCAAACTTAGTTTTGATATATAGAATCCATTTCAGCATTTATGACTTATTACCATCTTGTAGCTTATGATATCTCTACTACCTCCTTGTAGGAGTGAGGTTCATAATTGTCAACCAATAATGAGTCACCATCCTTAGTGACTATAAAATAATATCTATACTGTTCTCACACCTCTGTTACGTTCCTATGTGGTACTTATGTTTCAGGAACTACTTATTCCATGGGGACCTATGTAACCTATTTCTACTCTAACTCTTATGCATCTTGAGAATCTACTTCATCGAATCCAATCTTTCTCCCACTATCCTTTTTGAGGATGTGCTCTCTCTCAAGAAATACGACTTGTCTAGAAATAATCACTTTATTGTTTGAGGGGTTATATAGGTAGTATCACTTTGTTTACTTAGGATACCCTATGAAGATACACTTTTTCCCTTGTGGTGCTAGTTTTTTTTCTTCTGATAATGCCTTAAAAAATACCTACAACCCGATAGATTTGTATGTAACAAAACGAGTTTCTTTTTACTCCATAACTCAAAGGTAATTCCATTTGCTTTTTTAGTTGGAACTCGGTTTAATTTTCATTCCACAGTTTTTAATATGTATTCCCAAAAGGATAATGGAAGATCTTCATGACTCATCATTGACCTTACCATGTCTAACAAGGTATTATTCCTCCTTTCACTAACACCATTCTATTATGGTGTATAAGGTGGAGTGAATTGAGATATAATACCAAACACATGTAGAAAGTAAATGAACTCTTAGTTAATATATTCACTCTTTGATCTGATTTAAGCTTCTTTATCTGTTTACCAATTCGATTCTCTACTTCATTCATTAATTCCTTGAATTTCTCAAAGTACTAAGACTTATACCTCATTAAGTAGACATAACCATATTTAATAAATCCATTAGTAAAAGTTATACAGTAAGAATGTTCACCTCTAGATTCTACTAAAAATGGTACGCACACATTAGTGTGTACCAATCCTAGAAGCTTTATGGCCCTTTCAACCTATCTAAAAAAATGGTGGTTTGGTCATTTTTCCTTTTAAACAGGCATGACATCTATCATGTGGTTTTAGCTCAGAAGAGTCTAAATAACCATCTTGATAGAGCTTTGTCAAAATCTTCTCATTTACATGACCAAGGATATGATACCAAATCTGGGTGTCATATGAGTCATGCAAACTTGATTTGTTATCAATTTCAAATACTTGGCTTTCATAATTTAATACATACAAACCATTATTTAAATGTGCCATACCATAACATATGTTTTCCTTATAAAAGAAACAAATTTTATTTCCAAATTTGAAAATAAACCCATATGTATCTAGGAATGATATAGAAATTATGTTCTTGGTAACTATAGGTACATAATAAAAATCTTTCAAAAAAAAACAATTTCTACTAGAAATGAGAGGCGGTAGGCACCAATGGATAGAGTATCCAACCTTGCACTATTAGAAGCTCTCAGATCCACCTCTCCTCTGGAAATATTTCTGAATCTACTTAGTTCCTACATTGGATACAAATGTGAGACCTAAAATATGTATATAATAACCAATGTGTATATATTAAAAGATTAAACTTGATAATGAACACGCCTTTAGCTTCCCCTTATTTCTAGGTACAGTTCCTCTTCCAGTGGCCTGATGTGACCTATAAAAAACATACTACCTCCTTTTCCTTACCCTACATTTAGATATTCATCTTCTTGGAAGGGTGGTTCTTGGGATATTTAGATTTTTTATAATTATTGGGCCCCTTTTACTTTTTATTATTTTTCTTATTCGCCATAAGGACTACGGGTTTATCATACCCCATGTCCTTATCCACTTAGAAAATCAATGTAAGAAGTTTTAAAAGATTCTTCTCATTATTTCTCAAATTGTACCTAATAATAAAACTAAATAAAGTCTTAATAAGTTATGAAAGTATAATATCTGCACACAACTCATTTTTAAATTTAATCCCTAAGATTTCCAAGTGTTAAATGTAGCTGATAAGATTAACTACATGAGGCCCAACAGGCGCAGAATCTCCAAGGTTAGTTGCAAACAAAGCATTATAGATACTGTACCTCTTTTATCTCTCATTATCTTTATCAAGATCCCAAATGTGATACACCATGCTATAGGAATCCATATCCTTATGTTTCTTTGAAATCTCATTGGACATTAATGGTAGCATGAAACATTAAATACCTTTAGTATCATTCAGATGTTTCTCATAGAGAGATAACTCTTCATCACTTGCCTCATTACCAGGAACAACTGTAAAAGGTTCTTCCAACACATATAATTTCCTTTTATAGAAAAAGATGACATGTAAGCACCTTTACCACTCTTTGAAATTTATTCTGGTGATAAGGTTTTCCTTCTCATGTATGGATCACAATAATATGTTTGATTCCATTTTATTAACATTTTTACAAATAAGATGAGGAGAGTTTTAGTTCTTTATGTGATAAAATTTATACAAATAAATAAATAGTATATTTATTAGTCTCTAACTATTTTATTGAAAACCAATATCCCTTACCATTGGATTTGAAATATCCCATTACTTGGATATTATAGTGTAAAGGATCCATATTCCCTTTATCATTACCCCAAATTTGGTTGTCCAAGAAACTTGAATGGTTTTAGGAAGAAATTCCAAATGTCAACTACATTAATTCACAGTTCCTCGATCTGCTGAGTGGACTCCCAAATTCTAAAATCCTTAATTGGATTCCCTCAAACTTTTCCTCTTAGTTACACCATGTCCTACATTGGAAGTCAACCCTTGATGTGAACTAAGTTAAGTCAATAAAAAACTTCAAGATAGAATTCCTTGATAATTGAAAGCACCCCAACTTTGACTGGTCAAGCACTTTGAACTATGGTGTAAGAACCCGGTTCTTATTTCTGAGGTACGAGTTTCTTCATTTCTCCTTTCCTTAAGTGTTTTTGAGAAAATAAGTAAAATGGGGAAAAATCCTAAATTTTGGGACTACAGGCCTTGTAATTTTCCACACGCCATGTACTTTTGGCAGTGTGGGATGAGTACACAGGGCGTGTAGCCATGCTGACGACTTAGGGTGTAAAAACCGACTATACGCCGTGTAGTGGTCCTTTACACGCCGTGTAGTCAATCGGCAGACGAAACAGTAAGGCGGTGGAAGCATCCTCCAGCTGGGTGACAGTACACGCCGTGTAGTCAGGAATACATGTCGTGTACTCATGTCGACAGATGAACAATGCGGTGGTGCCGCCAGTGGAACAATTAAATGAGGGGAGTACATACCCTGTAGTCAAAAGTAAACACCGTGTACTTTGTTTTTTTCGCTTAAAATGGGTAGTAGCCAACCCTGTTCACAGGATTGGCTTAGAACCGGACGGAAGCTCAGGAGAGGATGGCCGAACCTTTGTGGGTCTCCAGATCGAGCGTTGGGAATCCGTTTCTGCTTCCGTCGATCACGTTGGTACCGCACGGGTAAGAGCTTCCATCTCCTTGCGTAGTTCTTGACAATTATTCCTATAATGGAAGTTATTTGAGGTTGAATGAGAATTATTTTACCTCAGATCTACGACGTTCTTGGACGTTTCGAAAGGCGTCATTCGGGTATATCGATCACGGGTGATTGAGGTAGGTGGCTTGGTGTTTAATTTTCAACTGTTGTGTGTTTGTGTGTATTTTTGTGCTATGAACCCATGTTGGGGTGTTGTTTGGCTAAGGAATTGTCTGTTTAAATACCTAGAATTGTATAGGTAATTAAATGTGATAATAAACTGTTGTTTGGGATCACTGCTTGGATCCAGGACCACCCCGGGGGTGCGTTCCTCTGTTTAGCCGTTTGGCCTGGATACCCGAGGGTATGCCATTGTAATAACGTTTTCTAAATTTCATTGAGAAGAATTTAATGTGAATTGCTTATTTACATGTTGGGCATGGTCCGGTTACTTGCGCCTGAGGGCAGTGTTCTTTTTATCCTGAGGGCATTGTTTGTTTATCCTGAGGGCAAGGTAATGTTAGCCTGAGGGAAACATCATATTTCACCTGAGGGTAAATTTTCGTATGCCTGATGGCAGTGAATTCTGTACCTGAGGGAGACAATTCATACACATGAGGGAAATATCTGTTATTCCCGAGGGCAATGCCTGAGGGCAAGATTCTGATTACCTGAGGGTAAGGGTTTGCATGTCTGAGGACACTGACTGTTTACATAGAAAATTCACTGTGGTGGTTTTCCTTATACTAAATGATTAAATTAATATTAAAATGGAAACATAACTGGTAAAGTTAGTTACTTTTGGGTACTTCTTAGTTTATTGCTTTTACTTTTTCACACTGTTGTTGCATGTTTACACACATTTGAGCACAAGCCTTTGGTGGGTGCCTACTGAGATTTATTTCTCACACTCTGTTTGGGTCATGTCTTATGCCCAAACAAATTACATTTCTACTGGTGTGGATAAGGGCAAGGGTCCCTATACAGGCACATGATTGTTGCTGAGGAGTAGGGGAGCATGGGACCGAGCTTAGGCTCGCGATGCTGCCGACTGTTTTATTTTGCTTTGTTGTACTCTGTATTGTATTGTACTACTGTGTAACATGTTCTGGCTATTTTCTTAGAACTTGAGACATGTGGCATCATACCTATATAACTGGTTGGTTATCTTTTACTGCAGTTGTTTATATTAAATGTGTATAGTTTATTGCTTCCACTATTGTTGTATGTTTTTATTATTCCGCTGCGCTATAATTTGACAAATGAGGGCATAGTTTACCCACTATCAGACCTCATTCCTCGCTGCTAGTTGGCAGCCTCTGGCATTTGGGGAAATGCTCTTGAGGTCACGTGGTGCACCGGGTTCGGGGCACCCATAACCGGGACGTTACAAAGTGGTATCAAAGGAGTTCTTTTCTTTGACTTACTATTTGGAGCCTTAATCAGGGATAGGACGAGAATGGTAGTTGGTACTAAGCTGTGCCCGGGCATAGCTAACCCGTGTACATGGAAAATCCAATTTATCTCGTGTTGCAATTCTTCTGATTTTGTAATTTGACAGTTGAATTGATTTTCACTGAAGGGTGACACACTTGTATTGTGCTATTTATATTTTATTCATGGGTTCTATTTAGTTGCAACCTGATGAGATGAGGGTATTCCATATCATGCATCATTTAGGAACATGCTAGAAATCACATTCCATGCATAGTTTCCTTGCCATGTAGGTTCATTAGAAAAAATTGCATGTTGTCGTGATAGATGTTGTGCTAGAAAAAGCATGCTGTTGTGATCGCTGCTTGAATAGATACTTGCTGTTTGATAGGGTATTGTTGTGTGATCCTGTTTATCAAATGGACGACAAACTTTAGTTTTTGGGGAGTATGGGCCCTCATTGACCGAAATTTGGTGGATCATTAGCGGTTTATCCAGTTATAACACATATAAGATGACAAACTTTGATTCGCGGGGAGTATGGGCCCTCACGGATCGAAATTTGGCACTTAGGTGTTGTTTTTCAGTAGTTTCTAGGTTACAGAGAAGTTTCTGAGGCATACTGTCTGGAAACCAAATATACACACTGTGTAGTACCTTAAACACGCCGTGTATGTTCTTCTATTCAGGAAGAAAAAGAAAACATTTTGAGTACACGCTGTGTACCCTAAGTACATGCGGTGTAGTATCTACTCGTGTCATAGACCGTGCGGGCGGGGACATGGGGAATGAAAGTTCTTGGGGAGAAAATGCCGTGTACCATAAGTACACGCCGTGTAGTGTAGACCTGGAGTCCGCCTGTGTAACTAACAAACACAGATGGGGATACCTTAAGACATACACACCGTGTCCACTATGGAACATGCCGTGTAGTCTGACCTGGGATCCGGCCGTGCAACTAACAACATGGGTCGGTTTAATCCTTTCTTGTACACGCCGTGTGTATATGGAACACGCCGTGTAGTGTGATCCATGTATCCGTCCGTGTAACTAACAATACGGGTCGACGAAGCTCATCTAGAACACGCCGTGTACCTGTGGGACACGTCGTGTAGTATTGTCTGAGGACAGACTGTGTAGAATTAGCCCTGTGGATGGGGAGGCAAATTAGTGTACACGTTGTGTGTGGGTGTATCACACCGTGTAGTGCAATCTGAGTAGTCGGCCATGTCACAAATGACACAGGCAGTTGTAAAATTATACCATACACACCGTGTAGTTTTGTTTAATGGGAGCCGTGTGGCTTGGCCGTGTAGAAGGACCCAGGTAGGGGAAGAAAAGTCAGCTACATGCCGTGTAGTCAGTATACACGCCGTGTAGTCTTGTTGTGAAATTTTGAATGCCTTATTCCTCCTGTTTCCCTTTTGGTTCCTTCATTTTCAGACTATGATAATATTGATCTAAGGTGTGTGTTTGACCTTGTAGTGTCATGCCGCCGAGACGTTCACGCGTTGTTCGCCAGGAGAGAGGCAACAAGTATAATCTAGAGATGGTGGGACATGAGCTACTAGTTGATCCTCCAGTAGAGCCAAATGCGGTGCCAACCATTGTACCAGATACAGGCGCGGATGCGCAGTTCCGTGAAGGCTTTATGCGGTTCATGCAGACCTTTCAGGGAGCATCGCCGGCTACCACATCTATGGCCGAGCTGACACGTATCTTCCAGCAGCATCATCCGCCTACGTTTTCAGGGGATGGAAGACCACAGGCTGTGGAGTCTTGGCTGGGGTCGATGCTGACTATTTTTGAGCATCTTGATACACCTCCAGGGTGGAGGGTCAAACTCGCGACTTATATGCTGCATGATTCCGCCAAGAGGTTGTGGGATGTTACCACCCAGACAGAGCCTCACAGAGACATGGCGTGGGAATATTTTCAGACATCCTTCTATGATTTCTTCTTCCCAGATATGCTGATGGCAGATAGAGCTTGAGAGTTCATGAATCTGCAGTAGGGCTCTATGTCGGTGATGGATTATTCTGCTCGTTTCACCGAGATTCAGTGTTTTTCACCCATTCTAGTGGGCGATGAGACGTTGAGAGCTAGACGCTTTGAGGATGGCCTTCAATATGACATCCGAGCACTGGTGAATGATTTCAGGTTGCCTACAGTACATGATATTAAGAACCAGGTGCTTATTACAGAGAGGAACATGCAGGAAGCTAGTGGTGTGGGCCAGGGTGGTTCGGCACCAGTTTTTGGTACTATTTCTACCGAGAAGAGGAAGCGACAAATGAGTTTCTCTCACGGTGGTAGTACTAGCCAGGAAGTTTCTTCAGGTGGCCCGGTCTTTTGCTAATAGTGTGGTAGAGAGGGAAACAAGAGACCATAGTGTCCACGAGACCCAGTGGAGTGCCGAGCTTAGGGAAAGATGGGTTATCTGCAATGCTTTTTTAGGGAGTTTCTACTAGTGGCTAGTGAGAGGGGTTCTGTGTAGACTCCACGTGCGGGAGCAGGACCAACATCTTCTTACCAGTTGGGAAAATGGAATTCATTAGGGCATGCAAGCAGAGATGGTGGTCGTGGCCATGGTGGCCAGAAACCAGGATCTCAGAGGCAACAGGGAGGGACAACTCAGGGTAGCCAGGCTGTTTCGTAGGGCCGTGACACTGGGCAGACATATGCAGTGCAACAGACCAAGCAGAAGCAGGATCCCGAACCTTCTACTTTCATAGGTACTATCCTAGTAGCTTATGTTTTATCTTCAGTACTTTTCGATATGGGTGCTACCCATAGTTTCATATCTATGCCCGTTATGGAGAGCCTTGGGCTATGTGTTTCTTCTTCTTCTGCTGTTATGACGTTAGACACTTCGTTGGGGACTAGAACGGCTAGTGTGCATCAGTACAAGGAGTTCCCCCTTGAGGTTGATGGGTGTCACTTCTTTTGGGACCTCTATGTATTAGAGATGACGAGCTATGATGTCATTCTCAGGATGGACTGGTTGGTTCCATTTCGAGCCTTTGTAGATTGCTATCGTCGCAGGGTGAGCTTCACGTCACCCGAGGGTAGAGAGTTTCTATACAAGGGAGAGTGGGATGTTCTGGAGATTAGAGCTGGATTAGAGCATCATGGGTGAGGTAGAGTCACAGCCCAGATTGCAAGCTTATATCTGGACGACCAGGGGACTTGTTAGAAGGATTTTCCTCTAGTGGTTGATCGTTTCAGGGATGTTTTCCCAGACGACTTTTCAGGTCTTCCTCTGGAGCGTGAGGTGTATTTATCTATTGTTCTTGTGCCAGGAGATGCACCGTTGTCCATTCCTCCTTATAGGATGGCTAGGCCTGAGTTGCAGGAGCTCAAGAGGTAGTTAGAGGAGTTACAGTCAAAGGGTTTCATCAGACCTAGTACTTATCCTTGGGGTTCTCCAGTCCTTTTTGCGAAAAAGGCAGACGGTACCCTCAGACTCTATGTGGATTATCATAAGTTTAACTAGTTGACGGTTAAGAACCGATATCCCTTGCCAAGGATTGATGATCTTTTTGATCAACTTCATAGAGCACGAGTGTTCTCAAAGATTGAATTGAGATCATGATATCATCAGCTGTATTTTAGACCATCTGATATACCTCTCATAGCTTTCAAGAGCTGGTATGGTCTATATGAGTATACGGTTATGCTGTTTAGACTCATGAATGCACTAGAAGTTTTTATGGATCTGATGAATCGTGTGCTCCATCATTATCTGTATTCTTTTGTGGTAGTATTCATGGAAGATATCTTGGTGTACTCTCACACTCAACACGACCATGCCACCCATCTTGAGAACATATTGAGTACACTGAGAGAGCATCAGCTATATGCTAAGCTCTCAAAGTTCCACTTTTGGATAGACCAAATACACTTCCTGGGTCATATCATTTTAGAGGAAAGAGTTGCAGTAGACCCAGAGAAGGTGAGAGCAGTAGTTTCTGGGGAGAAACCTAAGAACGTGCTTGAGATATGAAGTTTCTTAGGGCTGGCTGGTTACTACAGGCATTTTATACAGGACTTCTCCCGCTTAGCAGCGCCGTTGGCAGGTTTGACTAAGAAGGGTGTGAAGTTCGTTTGGTCAGAAGTTTGCAAGACATCCTTCCAGGAGATGAAGGGAAAGTCGATATCAGCACCGATCCTGATACTCCCAGAGAAGGGGAAGATCTATACAGTTTACTGTGATACATCAGGTATTGAGATAGGAGCTGTGTTGATGCAGGGTGATCGATTAGTTGTGTACGGGTCTTGGAAGTTGAGGCCACATGAGAGGAATTACCAGACGCATGATCTCGAGTTAGCTACAGTTGTTCATGTGTTGCACTGTTGGAGACATTATCTCTTGGGAGAACATTTTGTGGTGTTCAAGGAGCACAAAAGTATCAAGTACATATTTACCCCAGCGTGACTTGAACTTGAGACAGCGAAGGTGGGTCAAATACCTTCAGTCCTTAAATTTTGAGCTTGCCTATACACCTGGTAAGGGTAACCCAGTAGCTGATGCACTGAGTAGGAAGACTCAGATACAGGTAGTGCAGGAGGCCAGTGGTGAATGGAAGCTGATGACTTTGTTCTCTGAGATGCATTTGGAGGTGCACGACAGTCAGGGGAAAACCTATCTTTCATCTTTAGCTGTGACTTCCACCCTCCTGGATAGAGTGAGGATGAGACAACTATCCGATTCAGAAGTCCTAGTTCTACAAGAGTCGGTGGAAAGTGGGGACCCTCCTCCTGGGTGGACGATTGGCGATGATTAAGTTTTTCATTTCCATGGAAGAATGTGGGTTACAGGGGATATATGTGAGGAGATGATGCGGGAGTTTCATGCTTCAGATTGACAGTTCATCCCAGAGTTACCAAGATGTACCGTGACTTGAGACGTCAGTACTGGTGGCCGGGTATGAAGAGAGATGTAGCTGGTTTTGTTACGAGGCATTCCACCTGTCAGCAGGTGAAGGCGGAGCATCAGAGGCCAGCTAGTATTTTGCAGCAGTTACCCATTCAGGTATGGAAATGGGATGATGTCACGATGGACTTCGTGACTGGGTTTCCAAGTTCACCTCGAGGCAATGATTCCATGTGGGTTATTATGGACAAACTCACAAAGGTATCTCACTTTTTGCTGATCAAGGAGACCGTTGGTGTTGACGAGCTTGGAAAGCTATATATCTGAGAGGTCTTACGTCTTCATGGGGTCCCTTGTTCTATCGTTTTAGATAGGGATGCCCATTTTACGTCTCGTTTCTGGCAGAGTTTTTAGAGGTCACTGGGTACACAGGTGCTTCTGAGCACAGCTTACCACCCTCAGACCGATGGTCAGTCAGAGCGTATGATACAGGTGCTAGAGGACATGCTCCGTGCATGCGTCCTAGACTTTGGGGGCTCTTGGGAGAAGCATATACCCCTAGTTGAGTTTTCCTATAATAATAGTTTTCAGGAAACTATTGATATGGAACCTTACGAGGATTTATATGGTAGGCCATGACGATCACCCTTGTGCTGGTTAGAGGCAGGTGAGGTAGCTTTATTGGGACCACGTCTCATGCAGGAGACTTCTGAGCAGGTCCATTTGATTCAAAAGTGGATGGCTACAACACAGTCTCATCAGAAATCTTATGCTGATCGCCGCAGATGACCCTTGGAGTTCGTGGTCGGGGATCAGGTTTTCTTGCGTGTTTCACCGAGGTTGGGACACAGGCAGATCAGGAGATAGGGTAAACTTTCACCGAGGTATGTAGGTCCATTTGATATTCTGGAGAGGGTTGGGCATGTTGCCTATCGGTTGCAGTTACAACAGAGGTACCGAGCCATGCACGACATCTTCCATGTATCTCAGTTGCGTCGCTATCATTCAGACCCATCTTACATTTTTCAGCCCGAGGAGGTTGAGCTTGAGGTAGATGCGTCCTTTGAGTAGCATCCGATTTGTATTGTTGATAGAAGCACGAAGGTTCTCCGAGGCCAGTCAGTTCCTCTCGTACGGGTGCTATGGCAGTATGGCGGAGTGCAGGACGAAACCTGGGAGCAAGAGACAGACGTACGTGCTCAGTGGCCAGAGCTGTTTTGAGCTTATTCTTCACCACCCTTGGAAGGGAAATTCAGAGATGAATTTCTTTAAGGGGGGAAGTTTGTAAGAACCCGGTTCTTATTTATGAGGTATGAGTTTCTTCTTTTCTCCTTTCCTTAAGTGTTTTTGTGAAAATAAGGAAAATGGGGAAAAATCATAAATTTTGGGACTACACGCCATGTACTTTTCCACATGCCATGTACTTTTTTCCGTGTGGGATGAGTACACAGGGCGTGTAGACATGCTGATGACTTAGGGTGTAAAAACTGACTACACACCT
Source organism: Viscum album (assembly GCA_963277665.1). Classification (NCBI taxonomy): domain Eukaryota; kingdom Viridiplantae; phylum Streptophyta; class Magnoliopsida; order Santalales; family Viscaceae; genus Viscum; species Viscum album. The sequence goes on from OY728123.1 coordinate 1,619,731,198, forward strand.
TGTAGTGGTCCTTTACATGCTGTGTAGTCAGTCGGAAGACGAAACAGTAAGGCGGTGGAAGCAGCCGCAAGCTGGGCGATAGTACACGCCGTGTAGTCGGGAATACACGCCATGTACTCATGTCGACGGATGAACAATGTGGCAGTGCTACCAGTGGAACAGTTAAATGAGAGGATTAAATTCCATGTAGTCAAAAGTACATGCCGTGTACTTTTTTGTTTTCACTTAAAATGGGCAGTAACCAACCCTGTTCACAGGATTGGCTTAGAACTGGACTAGAGATCAGGAGAGGATGGCCGAACCTTCATGGGTCTCCAGATCAAGCGTCGGGAATCCATTTCCGCTTTCGTCTATCACGTTGGTACAACACAGGTAAAAGCTTCCATCTCCTTGCGTAGTTTTTTCCAATTATCCCACTAATGGAAGTTATTTGAGGTTGAATGAGAATTATTTTACCTTAGATCTACGACATTCTTGGACGTTTCGAAAGGCGTCGTTCGGGTATATCGATCACGGGTGATTGAAGTAGGTGGCATGGTGTTTAATTTCCAACTGTTGTGCGTTTGTGTGTATTTTTGTGCTACGAACCCATGTTGGGGTGTCGTGTGGATGGGGTCTTGGATGTTTAAATACCTATAATTGTATAAGTAATTAAATGTGATAATAAACTATTGTTTGAGATTGCTTCTTGGATCCAAGACCACCCTGGGGGTGCGTTCCTCTGTTTAGCCGTTTGGATAGGATACCCAAGGGTATGCTATTGTAATAATGTTTTCTAAATTGCCTTGAGAGGAATTTAATGTGAATTTCTTATTTACATGTTGGGAATGACCCGGTTACTTGCACCTGAGGGCATTGTTCTTTTTTAGCCTGAGGGCATTGTTTTTTTAGCCCGAGGGCAAGGTACTGCTTAGACTAAGGGTAACGTCCTATTTTTACTGAGGGAAACTTTTCGTATGCTTGAGGGCAGTGACTTATGTTCCTGAGGGAAACACTTCGTATGCCTGAGGGCAATATCTGTTATTCCTGAGGGCAATTCCTGAGGGCAAGATTCTGATTACCTGAGGGTAAGGGTTTACGTGTCTGAGGACACTGACTGTTTACATAGAAAATTCACTATGGTGGTTTTACTTATACTGAATGATTAAATGAATATTAAAATGGAAACATAACTGGTAAAGTTAGTTACTTTTTAGTACTGTTTAGTTTATTGCTTTTACTTTTGCACACTATTGTTGCATGTTTACACACAGTTGAGAACGGGCCTTTGGTGGGTGCCTACTGAGATTTATTTCTCACACCCTGTTTGGGTCATGCCTTCAGCCTAAACAGATTATGTTTCTACAGGTGTGGATAAGGGAAAGGGTCCCTATACAGGTATATTATTATTGCTGAGGAGTAGGGAAGCATGGGACCGAGCTTAGGCTCGCGATGCTGACAGATGCTTTATTTTGCTTTGTTGTACTCTGTATTGTATTGTACTACTGTGTAACATGTTCTGGCTATTTTCTTAGAACTTGAGACATGTGGCATCATACCTATATAAATAGTTGGTTATCTTTTACTGCAGTTGTTTATATTAAATGTGTATGGTTTATTGCTTTCGCTGTTGTTGTATGTTTTTATTATTCCGCTGCGCTACACTTTGACAAATGAGGGCATAATTTCTCCACTATCTGACCTCAGACCTCGCTGCTAGTCGGAAGCCTCTGGCGTTTGGGGAAATGCACTTGAGGTCACATGGAGAACCGGGTTCGGGTCACCCATTGAGTGGAACCCGGAACCGGGACGTTACATATGGTTTTATTTTAAGTGAAGTAGTGGAAGGATATAACGATTTAATATTTTATTGAGGTATTTTATCATTTTATGTGTAAATTTAAAATTATTATATTTATCACAAGCTTGTTAATATTAAGTGGATTTAATTAAGTGATTAACCATGTCTTAGATAATATTTATGCATAATCCAATTTATTTTAGCTCTATCTTACATCCTTATTAATTTCATTAAATTATGTGATCACAGAAAAACAATCACAATGAAATAATAATGAAATTTGATATAAATAAAAAAATAAAGTGATATGATCATGATATTATACTAATGGTTAGTTTATCTAGCGGTTGATAAACTAACTGCTAACCTAGGGTAAAAAACAACTTGAACCGATTAAGGTTTATATTACATCTTTCCGCTTGTCCACATATGTATATCCTTGGATTGGTTTTACCTCAACTCTGAACTTGAACCACCTCCACTAGCTTGGGAGATACATCCTTTACATATGCCTTTTACTCATGTGTAGGTGAGGGGAAAAAGGGTTTACATAAAAGAAACCATAGGAACACATGCCCTACATAATAACGGGAGAGAATGAACATACTACAAAAATTTAATTTAATAATAAATTAAATGAAATGAAACCAAACACATATAAAGGTCTGTTCTAGCTCATTATTATCCACATTAATGTAAAAAATTAGGCATTTAATAAAACTAAAATTCAATTATTAATTGTTATTATTTAAAATAAATTTCACTTGAATCAATTAATTATTATATTTAGTTAATCATTATTTTATCTTAATTATTATTAAAATGTACTTGATGTTATCATCCATTATAATTTTAAACAAATTAAATAAATTAATTTAAAATTAATTGTGTACATAAATGTACCTTGGAGGTAAAATGGTGAATACCCATCTGAATCTACCTAGCATGTAATATACACATATATAGTTTTACTTTTGTGACATATGGTATACAATACTTACAATATACTTTTATGATGTGTACAATTACATGAATTACATTATTTTTTGGTCACATGTTATGGTTCAATGTATGTAGAGTTAAAACTATAATACGACTCATACACGATATGAATATATGAACATTACACAAATATTAATAAAAAATTTATATAATTATTAAAACCCATCACATGGAATGTCCTATAAACTTAATGAACACACACAAGAAAATTTCTCAAGTTTTACATAATATAATAAATAAATTTTAAATCTATTTAATTTGGTATAAGTACACAACATGTACATTGCACTACAAGGTGTGTACGTGTCTCACTGTTTATTTGAGACACATGCCTAGGGACTTGGAGTGTAAATTGTACCTTGGAAAATGGAGTACATGACATGTAAAAGAGATTACATGGCATGTTTACTCCGAGTTATGTGGTCAATAGTTAGGTAGGCCGTGTACGGTAATGCACATACTGTCTATGACTCAATGGGACTAAACACTATGTACAAGGGATACATAGTGTGTACTTTAATTGACCATGTGCCACCCTAGCTAGGTCAACACATGTGTAATAATTAACTATAACTCATGTAGTAAATTCACATAGTTTATGTAATTTCAGAATTATCTCCTAGTTCATTGAACAGAAGTACATAACGTGTAACTCTGGTTACATGGTCTGTACTCCTATATTGTCTGGTCAGAATCCTTAGCACCTCCAGATGAGTTCTTTTATTTTATTTTAATCATAAAATTAATTGTTTCGATTAGATCTATGATAAAAAAAAGAGGAACAAATATATCTCATGATTCAGATTAAGAGAATGATTAAAATTGAACTGAAAAACTAAATTAAAAAGCATAAATCACCAATGATCATTAAATAATTATAAATAATTATGTGACCACTCTGATACCACTTGTAGATTATGAGTGCAGTAGAATAATGTGATGGGCGGTGCCCAACAAGGCTTTTTTTCTTGATCTATGATCAATCCAAGATCTACATGATGATAAATGTTGTGATCTACAGAATTAGATCAATGAAATTAGAGAAGAGTAATAAAACAAGAACCAGAGTGAGGATCATCACCTATTATTTATAATTAGTTTAATTAATTAAGGAATTAAATTTGTTGGAATTCTTTCTTTGTTGATGAATTTGGGGATAGATCTGTGCTGTACTGTCATTGCATTGCAAAAATCAAGTGCAGATTTCCTCTAGTGGTGATACACACTTGTTTTATGAATCTCCAGATGATGTTAAAGGAATATTTGGGTGATAGCATAGTAGATGCTTGTGCTTATGTCCTCCTCATTTTATTTCTATGAGAACTGCTTCCAAATAATTCTCCTTGATCTGGTGGAGGCATATTGCTCTCCGTTCTTGGGTATGTTCATGGAGAAGGGAACTCTCTAGGATTGAGAGGATTCTACAAATCTGTTGTGCAAAACTAAGACAAATGAATTGGATTATTGATAAAATAATATAAATAGGTTTATATATTTCTAGGGTTAAAATAAAATAATATCACAAGTGACCTTAATTATTTATTTAATCCCTACAGAACCCCATGTTAAATAACAATATTTATATTATTATTTCCCAAAATTTGATTAACTTGTGAATTATATTAAATATTATTTAATTAAATAATATTCAATATTTACTTTTTATCACAGGATCTAAAACCTCTGTCTTCCATTCCTCTATATTTATTAGGCCTAGAATAATTACTATTTATTTATTAAATAAATATTACTGCATTATTATCCAATAAATAAATAAATATTATATTACCTAAATAGAAAATAAATATTTATTAAATATTCCACTCACATTATATTCTCTCAAATAACTAGTGATATAATATATACAATCAAGAATACATGAATAATTATTAAACCATATTTGGGAATAATATTTATTCATCTTGTTAAATAATAAATAACAATATATATTATTTAACTGAGATTCTGGATACACTTAGTGTGTGACCCTCTAAGCCTCTTTCTCAGTGGAATTTAGAGAAGTAGTATAAATTCCATGGTTAGCATCTAGAAACATGTCAAGTCACCCATATAGAAAGAAGTTAATGCTACAATGACATGATACCTCCCACAGATTCTTACTATGTAATATGTTCCCTTTATCACGATATCTCAAATCAGGAAGGTTTCATGCCGGTTCTGTTAACCTATGTGTTAGATGTATCTTTTTTCGAATTTCTGGAAATAAAACTTACCTATAGAATACCATATCCATGGATTTATTTAGGTGATGTCATTTCTATAAAAGGTCTGAGATTGAAACTTCCATTAAAGAAAATAAGGGACAAATCCTTTCTCAAATTATTCATTAATGCAATATTAATTGTGATTCCGCCAACATATCCTACCTCACCTAAACATATGTTGTCACAATCTTCATCAATACATCAAAGTACATTACTCATAATAATCATTAATAATAATATTAAAGTCTAAGGGACCAATACACACATCCATAGATAGGAACATACAATGAAACACATAAATGTGGATTTCCTACTGGCGAGTCTCATTCTCATAATATCCCATTAGATATTACCAAGGGATTACACCATGAGAAAGTGCGTTAAATTCCTATGAGTCTCCACCCCTAATATCCTGTATCATATGTGTCCCTCAAATGATATCATTCAGCTGTAGAACATATATTCAAGAATAGTTTTGTAACACTTCTGAGTTCTCATCATAGTGGAGAACTGTTATGACCTTTTAGTGTGACAACTACTCTTAGGACATTATCACATACTATGTCACACATTAGAACAATCATGATGTGATAAGTAGTTTATTAATATTCAAAACCATGAATACAAGTTATCATAAAGGACAGAGAAGCTGGTTCTAGGGAACCAAATCCAATAGATATAATATCTAAAGAACCACAAAAAATTATTTACACATTTATATCATATTATACTAGTAATAAGTTTTTATATTCATCAGTGATATAAATTCAGAGTACTATTAAGTAGGTGGTTAAATGAACCCAAACATGAACATACTCTGATTTAATGAATGATTGTGAGATAATTTTGTTTTCATATCATTATACCCGAAGCATAATGATATTATTTAGTGTTTATTACTGTGATATATTATAATTGGAATAAATTATAATAATAAGTAATGGATATGGAAATTATACATGATTTGAATAAAATATTATATTCACAACACACTTATTTTAATCGATTAAATTAACGATAAACGTTTATCGATTATATCATTAATTATTCCTCTAATTTACAATAAAAATCCATAATGATATAATAAACATAATATTTATCCTTTAATACCATCCTTATATCCAATCTTGTAAAGTGGTGAAGGAAAAATGAAACACTTTGCATCGTGGAAGCGGTAGTCCATAAAATGCATGGACAATGGTATTGTTTTTTAATGGATGGGGTATAAGAATAAATAATCATAATACCCTTAATAAAGTAACATTATAGTATTTAAATTATAATAATTTCCTTATAATATTGTGTATATAATAAATTTTAATGAAGATAATTAAGAAGTAGTTGATGATACTCATGTTAGAGACTTGAATTCTCCTTAGATGCCTCCATGAATTTGAAGGGATTAGGAAAGATATGAGTGTATAGGGAATTATTTTAGCATGATAGGGTTATATGCAGTGTAAAATGGAAGTGTTTGAAGGATAAATTCTAGGTGATTCATGAATTAGTGAAGAAATTGCCCTTTTATAAGTGATGGGAAGGGTCGTTTTGGGAGTAACTCTTACATTTTCAATAATGTTAGGTCACTACTCAAGTTTCAAAGGAAAGTTTTTACAAAATTATGGGGTACACATGTATGGGGTTTTTAGTTTTAGAAAGGTCTAGTGTGAAATTATAAAGCCCATGTCCATGTAAAGTGTTCCCGAGTAGTATGAGACTAAATAGAGCATCTAATTGGATTTGAAGATGCACTCTAATCATGTGTTCTATATTGATCATGTATAGAACATCAATTCTATAAACTAACTAGGACTTCATCAAATTAGTTCATATAGTATAAGGAGAGAATCCCAAATATTGATTAGTTAATATATCCAAAATAATTAAAATAACTATAATGAGTTGTATTAGCACTTGGTATGTCAACATATAATTATCTTATTCTATTTAGATCACATGTTATTAGGGAACAAAGTAAAATACTCATGTCCTATGTGATTTTCATTTTTGTATTCATTCTTAATATTGTGTGAGGTTATGTGAGAATGTAATTAAAAAATAGTTTGAGAGCTATTATTTCATGCATTATTATGGGTAAAATATTTATAACATTTAATATGTCATGTATTCATATGGGTAGAATATTTATAACATCCAATGTCCACTAAAACTTATAAAGTTAAGTATGATGAAATTATAGTGAATAATATTTTATAATTATAAAATTATTCTTACCCTTTAAGGAATTGATGGATTAAAGTGCTTAGTTTTTATCTACCAAGTATGTTAAGAGTGATCCTTTTGATAGAAACAATTCAAAATATGGTGCCTATGATGAGGATAATACTATTAAGAGAGTTTAATAACTCTAAATAAAAGTAGAGAAATATCTAAATAAATTTCTCATTGAAGTGTTAAATATATTTTAGGGTCTGACCTCAGATCCTATCCAACCAGATATTATTTTTTGTTAAGGAAATTTGTAAGCAGATTGACCCCCATATTTGCATGAGATATAAAAAATTAATTATATCTAATTAAATGAGTGTCGTACCTGATTTTTCTCATGATATGACATCATAGTTCACCCCAAAGCATGGAGGTATTTTATATAATCCTTTTTTTATTTTTACCGATGATTACTTAAAAAAATAAATAATAAAAAAGTAAATATTAATGAAAATAATGATAATTTTCATTTAAAACCCTCAAATTTGATTAATACCTTGAACTTGGTACTCATACAATTAATAATAATTTCCCAATAATATTATACTAGGCTGTCATCCATGATAGGTGTGGACTCTAAATACATTCCAACTATAGCATGCCAACCACAATACAATGCATTATTATAGACTCACTAGATGTCACATAATTCCATAAGCAGTGCTAGCCTCACAGCCCCACTGTTAGGAAAAATTAAAACATAGATAACACCAAAATATTAATTCTTATAAATACAATAATAATATAACATTAAATCCAACCAATTTGTTTACCCATATTTGTGCCCAAGAGTTATCCTTTATTCCATTAGGAATGTGTCTCCTAGAGAATGGATGGATGAGAATGATGTCAGAGTATTTGGAAAGCATTTCAAAAAAAACTCATACATTCCCATATTATTGTTCCAACTGTCTGTTTTTTATTCATTTTACTACACCATTAGCTATATGTGGTGGTTCCACACCACATGCATGTGTGTACACCCACACCACTTATTGGTAGATCCAACTGTTAAATAATAAAAACAAATACTATATCAATACATATTTTAATGAAAATTAATTAGGATAATTTTTTTTACCAGTGTTCTATAAATATACCCAAGACAGTCTAATCAGTGGGAATCACTATATCCCTAGACACTGAAGGAACATCAACCTGTATAGATGTAGTGGGTCCAAGTGTATGCTCTACAAGGTTAGAAGGTGTCAAAGCAGTAGTCGAAGAAGCATTAATATAATATCTTGGGGAAAATAAAGTATAAGGAAAAGAAGATGAAATAGATGGATGTGGAAATGAATAATAAGGATGATGAGTATGAATCATTATAAAATAAAATAAAGAGAGGTGGGTAGGATCACATGAAAATGGAGATTCAAATATGGGTGGCATAAATATCTGGGGTGTCTGTAACAACACCGCGGGATTAGAAAGTGTGGAAGATTGTACATCATGTGGAGGGATGAGGTGTGATTGAGCATGTTGTCTGGAGTGCGTAAATATAGTACCACCCCCTCGAATCTCTATCTTGAGCATTGGAACCACTAGGCTGGTCGGTGAACAAATGAGGCATCAGTGGTGGTCCTGATTAAAAGTTAAAAACAAAATTAACCTCATGACATTATATGTTATTGATATATATTTTTGAAATAAAATAATCACAATAAGAATTATAGGAGGGATTTTCATCTCACTCATTGGGAGATTATTGCATGCCTTATTTTTCTTTATTTCTCTTGAGTGTTTTTCATTTCCTTCATTTGAAAAAATGCAATTAATTAGAAATCCATAACTAATGGGTAACTAAAACATGAAAGAAGACCTAACATGAATTAATTAAGGAATACCACTTGTAAAAACAAATACAGGATATGATGTGATAGAATAAAAACATTTTATATCTAGTAGGAATAATATCAAAATAGAATACATGTAATATAAAAAACAATATGTTCAGATTAACATGTTTATTATGGTTATGATATAGTTTTATTTTATTTTTAATTAGATCCAATACAATTTTGGTTAGGTCATTTAGTTCATTCTGGTCATTGATTAGTTAATTTTGCTATTTTTATTTGTCTTTGGTCATTTGGTTCATTTTTTTCAAATGATGAGGTCATTTCTACATTTTTATTTTTCTTAGGCAAGTTGGTTCATATTTTGGGTTAGGTCATTTTTCCATTTTTTTATTATGTCATTATATTCATTGGTCATGATTTTCATATCAATTAGTTTAATATGTCTAATTCAATTCATCGTTTTTTTGTTACAATTTAATTGTTTCAGTTTTTTTGGTTTGTTAGGTTTGAATACAGTCAACTCAATATTAGAAAATGAAACTCAAAGAAAACTGCAACCAGTAAATATTGAAAATTCACATAACATCCTAGTTGGACAAAAAATATTTGTAATCAATAATAAATAAATTTTTATATCACCAACCTCAACAACCCAAGTCAAGATAAACCACAATAACTGAGAACACATATGGATGATTCTATATTTTTTCCACCACAACTTCATGTTCACAATTAACTCTGAAAATTGAAGTATTGAAGTCATCATAAGTAATAAATGGATTGAGGACGATGGGAGATGGGATGGTTTCAATTACATTATCACCATCATCAAAAATATGTCTTGGGATTACTTTAATATTGACACAAAATTTAGGTCTAAGATGATCTTTGACATAAAAAACTTATTTTTCCATTGATTCCCATATATATGGTTCATCAGTTGCAAGAGTACGATTCATACCAATAACTCAAAATCCAAAATCATAAAAAAATGTACCATGTATCTTCATCAAATTAAACCAGTAGAATTTCATCAGAGTGACTCGATCATGAGAGTAATAATCTAATATTAGTATTTTCTCAAAGAATCCATTTTAAGACACATCTTCAAATCAAGGTCTACAATATGATACAATGGCATAATAGTCTATTTTGGTAGTTAACATAACACCATCATGTTGTGTTCTCATATTATTTGATCATTTAGGGATAATAAATATGTATCCATTGATCACAATTGATTTTCATTCACGAACCATAGAATTAGGACCAAAATCCAAAGCTCTTATTTCCTCAAAGACAGATCCATTAAAAAACTCAATACCTGAAATATAAATTAATATTAAACTTATTTAATTATTTATTTTATTAATTTATTATAGTATTATTTCTTCCTCTAATTTCAACCAAGAAGAAAACTCTTTGCTATAAAAAGTATCTCTCCTTTTCAACGGTAAAGAAAAATGGTTTCTATTTATCAATTTATATGTTACCTATATAAAAAATAGAAATATTTTAACATATATATAAAATTACATGAGATGAAATAAGATATAAATGTTCAATTTACTTACTTGATGAAGTGATCGAACAAATCATAGTTAAACAAAATTGTGTGATGTGCCATCTATCTCTCTTTAAGACTTAATGTCATCAATGTGTATGATCTGGGAATTCCCCAAGTTTAGGGAAGTGATGAAAATATAGGTTCAATTTTCTCATACTATTATTCTTCATTTCTCATTGGTCTGTTTAATCTTGTAGTCAAATCAAACAAATACATTGAACAAAAATCCATACATTCTTAAACTAGGTAACCTTTGAAAATAAAACCTTTAGTATGATTTCTATTCTAGACATATGGCTTCAATGTGAACATGTTTTTTTTCCAGTTGGATACGTCAAAAAAAAAATCAACAAGTCCTCTGAAACGTATTTTGGTTGTAATATGGACAATGAAATGAACCATGCATGTGAAAAATGTTAGAGGAAATATTTTCTTTAACTTTCACAAAATTAATGGTACCTTTGCCAACAATTTTTTTAAGAAAGAATTAGACAAATTATTTGCACATAGATCTATAAATAAATAGAACAAATGAATAAGTAACACCCATACATTATTGGATAGGAGATGAAATAATGCTATTGGAATCAACTCATGCATAAGGATGTGATAATCATGAGTCTTCAAAGATTTTAGATTCAACTCTTTTCTATTGACCCATTTTGATATATTTCATGAATATCCATTAGTAACATTAATAGTCTCTAGTACTTCTAATTTTTTTTCTACAGGTGTCATCACATATGGAAAACATGGAACCTTCTATTTATTTTCATTGATACACACTGAATGCAATTTTGGTCTGATTCCCCAATCCACCAAGTCATAGTGAGATCATAAATCATCTTTTGTCTTTCCCTTGAAATTTAGATGAATTTAAAGAAACATTTAACATATATTCTTTTTAATGTGCATTAAGTCTAAGAAATGATGCAACAAATTAGTTGAACAATAAGGCAACTCAAATAAGATACTCCTCTTCTTCCAATTGTAATAGGTTTCGGTGGAAATATTCTTCTTCTTTCTAGATTTCATCTGACCCTTCTTGAAGAAAAAACCAAAATCTTGAAATTCCTTAAGAACATCAGTTACATACATATAATAAGGTGGATTATCGGCCTCCATGGTATTTTAAAATCTTTGATGATTATTCCTATATGTTTTTTCCATTATAAGAAACCATCGTTGTCCCATAAAGATGAAACTATGGTGATATTTCAGTCTTCTGGATCATGTTTTCTTTATAAAAATAGTACATGATAGTTTTCCTTTTGTTCTCAATATAGAAATAATTATATCAGTAGTAAAATCATTGATCATCCACATAAGCACAAAACACATCTAAAATATATCTTTCGAACATGCATCATATGTGAGTACACCCACTTTCCAAAGACGGTTCATCTATTTTATTAAAGGTTCCATGTCTACATATATATCATTGCTGAAATCAGAAGGTTTCTATATGATTATACTCATGAAAGTGAAATGTTTTTTCCTACACATCCTTAGAGGATGGTTATAAATGTGCATGAAAATTGTCCGTGTGATGTATGAAGTAATAATATGTACAAATGGATGAAAACCATCACATGAAAGACCCAAACTCACATTAAGAAAGTCAGTTGCAAAATCATGATATAGTTTATCAAATCCCTTCCATGAAAATCCATCTATAGAGTGAACCAACTCATCATTATTCTTCTTTATTTTTATATCATGCCATCACATTTTTATTGATATTTCATCATACATGAAAAGATTATGGAGTTTTTGGATCAATGGAAAGTGACAAATTAATTTCTATGGCACATGGGATGGTGTTCCATTAACTTTTGGCTTCTATAGGGATGTACCAGATTTTATAAAATCATTCTATTAAGTAGTTTCCTCCCAGAATAAGCTGCAATCTTTCAGGAAAGCATATATTTTTAAAAAAAATCCAAACTCCTTAACCAACTTCCATGAAATATAGTGGTTTGAGGGAATATATGAATCATCTAGAAGCAAGTACTTTAAAAAGGTAAGAATTTAATCGATGAAAATATTAAAAATCCCATACATTGTTTTCCCACAAAATAAACAGATTAAAAATTCCAACTTCTTCATTTTACCACATTACTGATATAATGGACTCATGACAACATCATTCAATTTTTTATCCTATCAATATCATAATTTTCATTAGACACATCATGTGTGCTCTTATCAAAGTCTTCTTGGGTCGTTATCCCTTCCTTCTCTTTATGAAGAATAAATGAAAAATGATTATCTAACAAATTATCCAATTCAGTCCTCTCATTTGGATCATGAGCATTTTGAGATTTCATTTTCTCCCTATTGTGATACCACACATAGTAGTTTTTTGTAAACCATATTTGGTTATATGGTATCTAACTCATTTACAGCTCATTAAAGGTCATCCAACACAATGATAACATGGTAAGTGTATGTGAACACTATCTGAATCATTTTCAAATGAAAAATCTAAAAATCCCTCCATTTTTTGAAAATCACTCAAGATATGATTAGTTTCATCCATCCAACTTCTATCCATTTTGTAAAAACTTATTATTTTTCATTTCTTAAAATAAATTAAATAATATTGATGTTTTATCAAAAATATATTTAAGGAGATGAGAACTCTTCAATTTATATGAAACCATAACTGAGACACTAGTCTATATGAGAATCATAATATAAAAAAATTCTATATATATAACAAAATAATATAAATTGATGAGGTATGAAGGACCTTTAGATAGAAGCCTTAGGGAATCTTCCCTTCAATTTGTCCTAGTTCAAGTTCATTTGATTCAGTTTCGTTTTTTTTAAAATTAAATTTAATTAGGTTCATTTAAATTTAGTTTTATTTGGTTTAGTTAAGTTTTTATTGATTTGGCCTAGTTTCATTCAGTTGGGGTTTTTTATCTTTAGTTCAAGTGCATATTTTTCTGTTAAATTTCATTTGTTTCAATTTGTAATAGTTTAATTAGAAGTTGGTAAGTTCGGTTCAAATCGGTTCTACTTAATTTGGTTCAAATAAATTCTATTTGGTTTGGTTTGGACTTGTTTGATATGGTTTGGTTCAACTTGGTACAACATTGTTCTTTTCAATTTATTCAGTTATGTTTGTTTATGATTTGTAAAAATGTGGTAGATATTTATACTAGAAGTATACTTGAGGGTTGATGCCTCATTTGTATTGAGTGTAGTAGATGCTTGAAGGTTTAAAGGAGAGAACCTAAGAGAACAAGTGATTCACATCCATCACATATACCCTAGGGTTAGGTTATCATTCAAAAACTGATTCAACTATATATCTTGATAATAGTATCACTAGAATATATATTTTTCATTCAATCAACCATGACCACATTAATAAATTTGAGATAAGAAATTCATTTAATACCATATTTAAATTATCTCAAGTTACATCATATATCATGTCACCTTTATATAATTCACAAGGTGATACCATTATCTAATATCCTCTCACAACATATTTGGAAAAGGATGTTGTAAATCATGGTAAATAAAAATCACAATATGTTTTAACATTGATTATCATGCCATGTTGGTTGTTATGTAAGCATAAAATTTCGGAGATGGGGGATTAATTTCATCATATATCTTGTTGTCACACTACATTAAGTTATTCTTAAGAATAAACAAAGATCATATAATAATAATCACATTCTATATAATATTACTTATAGAGATTCCACATCATAACAATATATTCCACACTGTAACCTATTCAATGAAAGAATAATTTGGAATGCTAGATGATTTGATATACCATTAAGGAAGATACAATGTTATAACTGGTCTTATATAAGAGTATAAGAATTCTATGTAAGAGTGAACATCACTATAACCTTATTTTTAATGATAAAATCAATGTATATAATATTAATTGATTGAGTATCACACCACAATGATGTATATTTCACTATGAGGAAGGTTTTTCTATAGTGAAGATCTGATGATAAATTTTTATGGTTTTGGTGTGTGATGAGGGATTGGATCACTACACATTAAGAATTTCACACAACAGTTATGCGAGTCATTGAGAAGAGTAAAAAATGGTCAAATTGTAAATTATGGGCATGATAAAATGAGCTCAGCAGGCATGCCAATGGAAACAACACACTTGGTTTAAGTCATTAAATAAAATATCATTTTTATGATAGTTTGAAATAAAATATCTAACAATAGGTTTGTATTACATAATCTTATAAAGGTTAATAAATTTTTTAGAATCATTTTATAAATCTTATATTCTATTTTTACTTAAATTAAAATATCATAATGAAAACAAATTAATAGGATGAAACCTCTTTTAATAAAGTACACATTTAACAACATCTTTTTAACTATTATTTATGAGTAAGAATTCAAATATTATTTATAACTAAATTTATTAAATAGTTTTAATGATCAAGATAGAGTAAAAACCAAAGTAGAACTAGACAAAAATAAAGGAGGCTAACTGTATCAAAATAAAATAGGTTAAGAACTATAATATAAAACATGATACATAATAAATCACACTATTTTCAAAAAGGATAGGGGAACCTAGATCTTTGACCCTTGAAATTATTGAATAAAAAAACTAATACACTAGGCTGATGAAATATGTAGGTCACTATCCAATGTAATGTGTACATAACTATAAAAATATTTTGGGAATCACTGTAGGTAGTGGGTTTGGAACCAATACAATCTAGGATATCCTACCTAAGTACTTGAGCATCCCATGTTGTTTGAATAATAACAATAACCATTGAAAAAATAATCAAAAAATCACTAACCAATCCAATTCATATCAAAAATATATAAAAAAATTATATCACCAAGGAAATATACAATTCAAACACCAAATCACTTTAAAAATATAAATCCAAAAAACACCCAAGAATGATCCATTGAAAATTAGTCAATGGTTTGAATAAAAACCAAATGAAAATAGAAGGGGAATACTAAATAACAGATCTAAAACTCACTGATTTGATATTTAATAAAAACTAGATGAAAATAGATGCTTGAGGATAGTTCACCACAACCGGGGAAGAATTTTGAAGCACTATTAGGGCCCACTATAGGAAGAAATCGGAGGTGAGGGGTGAATGTATCTTCAAGATTAGAATTAGATCTGGATGAAGATCTATATGGGAGTGCTGCTAGCAATCAGAATGGGAGTGATATGAAGATGGAACTTCTATTAGGGATCGTGATGGGAGGGGTAAGTTCTTGGGATGGGATCATGATCAGAGGGATTTTGTTTGGATTTGTGTGGGGGGGGGGGGAGGGGTGGAGAACCCATTGTGTGAATATAGGGAAGACCTAGGCCAATGGTTGTTTAAAACTATTGGCATAAGTACGATATCCCAACAGTTTTTTAATTTTTTTTGGGATAGCCTACATTAAAATACCCTATCCAAAAAGTTTATCCAAACAATTGGGATATGTCTATGAGTATAGGGGTGATTTATATTAGTGTATTAACTTTGGTGAGTGTAATCTCTTTGCCAACTTGATGGTCATTCCGAGGGTGGAATTTGATATAATACTTGGGATGGATTGGTTGTCAAAGTAAAATTCTAAATCAAGTTTATAAGAAATTAGATTTATATTATCTTGAAGAGATAACCCATAGTTATGATTAAAGGATAGATATCATAGCTTAAGTCTTACAAAAAATGACCTCTTATTTCCCTCCTTAAGGAAATTATTATTGGAAAAGGAGAAGAAAGATAATGTATAAATATTGGAGATGTACCCATTGTTCAGGAACACATTTTTGTATTTCCTGAAGAGTTACTTAAATATCCACCAGAAATAGAGGTATAGTTCTCAATTAATCTTATATCTATATCCAATAAAATATCAAATACCCATGTAAAATGACATATGTGGAGTTAGATGAATTAAAGAAGAAACTACAAGACATATCGTAAAAAGTTTTTATTTAATCAAGTGTGCCTCCTTGGGGAGAACCAATTCTCATTGTGAAAGATAAATATGGATCGATGTGGCTATGAATTGAATATAGAGATATTAACGAGATCACAATAAAGAAAAAAATACTCTCTCTATAGGATTGATGATTTTTTTGTCTAACTTTGAGGGACACAATTATTATCCAAGATTTACCTCTGATAAAGGTATCATTGATGAGGGGTAAATAAAGGATATATCCCAAATATCACCTTCTGAATAAGATATAGGCATTATGAGTTTTTTTTTATTCCCTTTGTCTCGATTAATTCTACTACCATGTTTATGGATTTAATGAATATAGTCTTTAGAGAATACCTTGATATATTTGTGGTGGTATTTATTGATGATATTATGATATACTACAAAAGTCGTGGGTAGTATGAGGATTATCTAATATTCATATTACAAACTCTGAGGAAGGAGTAGCTATTTGGTAAATTCAGTAAATGTGAGTTCAAGTTACAAAAAGTTGCATTATTGGGGATAATTTTAATTTGTGAAGGAATATCAGTTGATCCTACCAGAAAAAATGCTGTAAAAGAGTGGCATCATCCTACAATAGTAACTTAGATTCATAGTTTTATTGGTTTAGAGGAATATTATAAAAGGTTTTTTAAAAACATGGCATGGATATATAATATACTAACCAATTTAAATAAAAAAGGAGTTATGTTTATCTGAAAAACAAGTGTGAATAATGTTTCCAATAATAGAAGGAGAGGTTGGCTATTGCACCTATACTAACTCTATCTTATTTTGGAGAATTATTTTTTATCTATAGTAATACATATTTGAAAGGGATTGGATATTATATCATGAAAAATGAAAATGAAATTACCTATTCATCTTAACAATTGAATCCTCATGATTAGAGTTATACTACTCATGAAACTGAGTTAGTTATTGTCATTTTTTCTCTGAGGATATAGAGACACTATATTTATAGGGAAAAGTGTGATATATACATAGAAAAAAAATATTATACTATATATTTTCATAGAAGGAACTGAACATGAGACAATGGATACTATTGGAAATTATTACATACTATGATTGTTAAATTTATTATCACAATTATAATGTCTCAGATTTTCCATGTATTATTTTTAAATATTATATGGAATTATTTTGAGACTAAAAATTCTGAAGGTTTGAGATTCGGAGTCCCGGAGTGCCTGGAATAAATGTTTGAAATTTATTTAAAATTTCTATAGCGCGTGCGAGTAGTTTTCTTGAAAAAGGAGAATATCTTTTAAAGGGGTTCCAAGATCATAAATCTGAGGGCACCGTTATGTTCAAAGCAACGACTTTACCTTAGGCGAGGCCTAACATTGATCGACACAGATCAACTGCAAGAGTTAGTTTTTAAAGTTTTAATATAAATAAAATAAACTAATAATTCATTTTATTTTAAATGTTTTCATAACAGAATGATGGTAATTTTATTTAAATAAGAAGGAGCCCAAGGTTAGACTCATAACCATGGAGAACTCCCTAGAATCCTCTAGAGTTTTAGAGAAGAGCCAACCTTGGAGGATTTTTGACAGACACCGATGAAAAACGACGCGTGGATCATTTCATAGCAAGATCAAATATTGACCGATGAATGATCTCCTCTTCGTCAATGACTGAGGTAGGGGTTTTTTATTTTGATTTTTTCCTTGTTCTTGAATTGAACGACGAATGTGGATCAAACCACGAACAGGTAGATCCGTGGATCGTGCATTCTTGCGGGAGTGTTTTTAATGGGTTGATTTTGGGGATTAATCTACGATGTTAAAATGGATGTTTCGATTCGCTATATTTGATCCTTTTAACGGGGGAAGATCGATGCCGTGATGAACGATGGTGGAGGTGCGTTCCTATTTTTTTATTGGATTTCTTCCTCTTTTCCCCACGTTCTCCACATTCTTCATGGGGAGACGAATAATGGATTATTGTGTGTCCATTTCTCATCGCAAAAATCCCAAATTAAAGATTCGACATCGCAATGACCTAGCAGAGGTGCGACGATGATGGAAGAAGACGAATCAACTCATATTGGGAGAGACCATTCTTCGAGCGTTCTTCACGCGGGTGGATTGATGTGCATTTCTGGGGCCGATAGGAGGCCCGAAAACAATGAAGATGACTTTGGGAGGTCTAGGAGACCTTAATCTTCAAGTTTCGTGGAAAATGGACGACCAGATCAAAGATTAGAGCTTCACACGAGTAGTGATGGCAGAGGTTCACGATTCTAGAAATGTATAGAACACACAACATGTATCCCTAAGAACAGGACACATAGGTCCAGCTAAGTGGAGTCTAGGGTTCCACGGTCCGTGAAGTGATGAAACAATGTGTTCTCCAAATAACACAGTGTGTGTGTCCTTACATGGGACTCGGTGTGTATCCTAGGTGATACACAAACACGGGGTGGATTACATGACAGTGTACTCCACCACACAGCCAGGCCAGACCGAATGCATAAGTTACTCCGTGTAACATATACACGAGTTGTAACACATGAGTTGAATCTGTGTACGGGCACATGGCCAGTGTACATAGAGTCCTCCCTGGATAAAAAAACATCGTGTGTCACTCTCTTACACATCATGTATACCTTTTTCTACATGACAAGTCTTGTGACATGGGACGTTGTACACGGGTAGTACCCAGGTCAGAGGACACAGCGTGTGACCCTTGTACATGATGTGTAGTTTTCAGAACATGGTTTAATCCTCTTGTCCATTGTTCCTTGGAAAAGTTTCATTTGGGTTAGTTACCCTTTTGCTCATTCCCCTGAAGGTCATGTATCATTCCCATCCACATGAGTATGATCCCTTCAGTAGGACTTTCCGAGACAGTGTCTGGTATCCCTCCGAGAGGCCCGGAGCGATATCATCTATCCATTCTTGACCCTAGGTAGAGTTAGGTATCGACATGACTGTTGGAGTTAGTATCCTAGAACCAACTACTTTGTACTTTATTCATTAATAAATACCTTATCACATCGTGATTGTTCTTTTGCGTGACAATTCATGTGATAATGTCCTAAGGACAACTGTTGAATTAAAGGGTCATAGCGGATCCCTGTTATGATGAGAAACCGAAAGTTCCATAACACTATTCTTGAATATATGTTCTATGGCCGGATGATGTTATTTGAAAGACACAAATAATACAGGCCATTAGGGGTGAGGACTCATAAAACTTTGAGGAACGTTCTCATGATGTGCGACCTTGGTAATATCCAGGAGGAAATTATGAGAACGAGACCCGCCATGGTAAGGTATGGGTGAGTTCAATTTTGAGAAGTCAAAGAAATAATAATCAAGCACATGGGTTTATGGTACTAGCATGAAACCCTCTTGATTAGAGATATCGAGACAATGGGATTAAATTACACGGTAAGCATTCGTATGAGGTGACACATCAATGAGGAATCAACTTCTTTCTCTTGGGTACCTTGACCTATTGCTAGATAGTAATATTGGACTTTAGGCAAGCCCGCCTAATGCCAATGAGAAATAGGCCTAGAGGGTCACACACTAAGTGTATCCAAGTATCTCAAGTAGAATAAAGATTATTCCCGTATGTGGTTTAATAATTATTCAAGGAATCCTAAATCATTTTAATGTTGGAGGAAGAATAAAATGAAAAACAAGATATACACGCCATGTACATTGAATGTACACACCGTGTAGTTTTCATTTTGGAATGGAAATGAAAAAAAAGTACACGCTATGTATTAATGATTAAACACCGCATAGTTTTTCCAGTCGGGATTTTGAGGAAATAATATTGTTTTATTAAATGATATTTATTATAATCAATGTGGGCACATGTCAAGGAATTAATGACTCAACATGGGGGTTTTCAATAAGAGTTAATGAAATAAATAAAACACGTAACGCATTTATTTATTGTCATAACTCTATAACATCAAACTTGATTATAAATATCCTCACAACCCCAACACTTTTCCATGAATCGTTGTGCACAACAATTCTGGAAAATTATCTCAAGGTTGAGAGAACTCCTTCCTCCAAGAACACTCTTAAGATCGAGAAAGATCCTCCTCCATCGGATCAAGGCAACCTAAGATGGAAAACGCAAGTAAAGACTTCTCCATGCTAGCACCTGGATATTCCTTTGGTGACATCTAGAGATACGTGGTGCACATGTGGATCACCGCTAGAGGAAGTGTACACTTGGATTCTATGACACAACGACAAATCACATCAAAACGTGACAAAAAAACATCAATGAAGAAAGAATTCCAACAAGGTAATTCTTGTCAATTAATTAAATTAATTATAACCAACATATGACAATCCTCTCAATGGTTTCAAGACCTTTCTCTTTATTCTCGTTCTTCATTCTATTCCGATGATCCAGTGTTTTATTATCATGATGGATCTCGGATTGAACGTTGTTTAATGCTAAAATTAAAGTTGGGAAAACCCACCAACACGCTTCCACTGCATTTGAAACCTACAAGTGGTATCAGAGTGGTCATGTCGTTGATTATAATCATTTAGTTTTTCGTTGGTGATTTACGAATTTAATAATTTAATTGTTTCAATTCAAGTTAATTGTTCTTTAAATCTGAATCTTGAGATCTGTTCCTCCTATCTCGTTTCTCATTCACCTTACAGAAACAAAATTTTCTTTTAACTTTGATTAAGATAAAATAGAAGATCTCATCCGGAGGTGCCAAATGTTCCTGGATGTATAAAACAAGAATACACGGCATGTATTCGGAAGTACACACCATGTAGTCTAGGTTCAATTCATCAAACTGGTCCACCAAATCAGGTCGTGTATTTTAGTATACCCAAGTCATAAATGACACCGTGTGTTGACCAAGAACAGGTGGCACACGGTTTCTATATTACATGCCGTGTGGTCCACTGAACACGGTGTGTAGTCCCTTCAGGTTAGGGTTGGACCGTGTACCCCATACACAGCTTGCCTGGCTGGAAACTGTGTAACACAAATACTACACAACATGTGTCCCACTGAACACACCATGTACTCCAAAAATTTCTTAATTACATCTACACGCCATGTCCCCAGGCGTGTACTTCGGATGGACGGTGAACAAAAGTACACTTCGTGTAGTTGGAACTATACACCGTGTACACATCCAAATTATGCCGATTTATTAAAATTTATTTTTATATTATACAAACCCTTGAGACATGTACCATAGTGTAGGCATAAAGCTAAATCACAACATGTGATATGTGTTTTATGTATATGTGTTTAATTTAACATCTGTGCAATGAACGAGAATTCACCGGGTTTCCTCCAAGGTACAAGTTACGCAAAAAGACAATTTTAAATTTATTTGTTTAAAATTATGATGGATGACAATATCCAAGAAATTCATAAAAGGGTTTAAGATAAAAGGATTGATTAATTAAATATAATTAATTGATTCGACCATGATTTATCTTAAGAAAGAATGATTAAAGAATTTAATGCTAGTTTTATTTATTTGTAAATATCGTTTCATGTATGGATGATGATGAGCTAGACCAAGACCTTTTTATGTGAATGGTTTCTTTTAATTTATTTATTTAAATTAAATTTGTTGGCCTATGAGCCTTCTCCTCATTAATATATAGGGCCTACGCGCCCAAGAATTATTTTTTGTAAAAACCCCCTGTACCCCTCACCTGTGTGTGAGATAAATACATATGTGATGGATGGATCTCCCAAGCTTGTGGAGGCAGCTCATGTCAGGAGCCAAGGTGAAACCAATCCAAAGAGATACAAAGGTGGACAGGTGGAAAGCTATAAACATGAACCCGTAAGGTTCAAGGTGTTTCTACCCTAGGTCTTGGGTTAGTTTATCAACCAATATATAAAATAACCAATAGAACAAGCTCATGATCATACCATTTATTTTATTTCTGTCATTTTCATGGTTTATTTATTATGGGTGTGTTGTCAAGATCACAAAATTAATGAATTAAACAATCATGCAAGATGGAAATAAAATAAGACCGGATTATGCGTAAATATTATCTTAGATATGGTTAATCACTTAATTATATCCCAATTAATATTAAAAATCATGTCATCAAAGATAATAAAATGGAAATTTACGTATAAGGATAAAATACCTCAAAGAAGTATTAAGTCGGTATAACCTTCCATAATCTTGGTTAGAATCAGACCATAGTTCAAAGTGCTTGAAGAACCCTAGTTGGGGTGATTTCAATTATCGGGGAATTATAATTAAAGGTTTTGGTTTGACTTGACTTGGTTCACATCAAGGGTTGACTGACATAGTTGGACTTGGTGTGACCAAGAGGCAAAGGTTGAGGAAATCCAAAATAAAAGGATTTCAGTATTGGGGAGTCCACTCAGCGGATCAAGGAGCTGCGAGTTAATGAAGTTGGCATTTGGAATGACTACTTAAATCCTTAAAGTTGCTTAACCAACCCTAGTTGGGGTAATGTGAAGGGAAATATGGATCCTTTCCACTAGAATATTCAGGCAACCGAATATTCCGAAGTCAATGGTGAGGGATATTGAATTTTGATAAAATAGTGGGAGACTAATAAGTATTAATTAATTTATTTGTCTCAGTTTTATAATGTACTAAAACCTTTGCTCATCTTATTTTTTAGAAATGGAAAGAAACATTTCTTCAAACATATCATTGTGAACCATACTCGAGAAAGAAACCCTTCTCACTCGCACCAATTTACAAGAGTGGCAGAGACGTTTATGTGTCATCCTTCACCAAGAGAGGAAATTGTATGTGCTGGAAGAGCCTATTCTAGTTGCACCCGGGAAAGAGGCCAGTTATGAGGAAATATATCTCTATGAGAAACATATGGATGATGCCACATATGTCCAATTTTTCATGCTATTGTCCATGTCTAATGAGATCTTGAAGAAAAATGAAAACATGGACGCGTATATCATGATGTCTCACCTTAAGGATCTCTACCAAGAGAAGGAGATACAAGAGAGACATGAGATCTCCAATGACTTGTTTACAACTAAGCTTGGAGAGTCTGTGCCAGCTGGGCCTCATGTAGTCAAGCTTATTGGCTAAATTGAATGTCTGGACATCTTAGGGATTAAATTCCCGGATGAGTTGCATACATATCTCATCCTATCATCACTTCCCAAGACCTTCTATAGCTTCATTGTCAATTATAACATGAGAAACAATGAGAAGAGTCTATCAGAACTTCTGAACTTAATTTTCCAGGTAGATAAGGACATGGGGCGTGAAAAACCCACAGTCCTTATGGTGAATAAGAAAAGGAAGGAAAATGAAAAGGGTCCAAATCCTTATAAATGGTCTGAAACCCCCCAGCATTGTCCCTACAAGAAGGGAAAGATCCAGAGGTAGGGCAAGGAATGGGAGGTAGTATGTTTTTCATGTGGCAATCAAGGCCACTAGAAGTGGAACTGCACTCAGAAGTGTGGGGACGCTAAAGGTGCATTTTTTATCGAGAGTAATCTCTCCATTTCTATACATTGGGTATTAGATATAGCTTTTAGGGCTCACATATATATTCAAATGCAGGAACCAAGTAGATTTAGAAAGATTTACATAGGAGAGGTGGATCTTCGAGCTGCCAATGGCGCAAGGCTGGCTGCGTTGGCTATTAGCGATTACCACCTCTCATTGCCAACTGGGATGATTTTGGTTTTAAATAACTGCTATTATGTGCCTAGTGTTACCAAGAACATAATTTCTATATCTTGTTTGGATATGGATGGATTTATTTTCAAGTTTGGATATAAGGGTTGTATCTTTATAAGAAAAATGTATGTTATGGTATGGAACATTTAAATAATGGGTTGTATGTATTAAATTACAAAAACCAAGTGTTGTAAATCGATAATGAAACAAACTCACATGACTCATATAACACCCAGTTGTGGCATCACCGCCTCGTCATGTAAACGAGAAGCGCTTGACAAAGCTTTTACAAGATGGTTATTTGGACTCTATTAAGCTAAAACCACTTGATAGATGTCACACTTGTTTACAAGGAAAAATGACCAAGCCACCCTTCTGTGGACAAGGTTAAAGGGTCATAGAGCTTCTAGGGTTGGTGCACACAGATGTGTGTGGACCATTTCCAGTAGAAGCTCATGGTGGATATTCTTACTTCATTGATTTTACTGATGATTTGAGTAGATATGGCTATGTCTAATTAATTAGGTATAAGTCAGAATACTTAATGAAATTTAAGGAATTCAAGAATGAAGTAGAGAATCATCTTGGTAAGAAGATAAATAAACTTCAATCGGATCGAGGTGGAGAATATCTGAAGCAAGAGTTCATCGATCTTCTATGGGATTTTGGGATTCTATCTTAGCTCACTACTCCTTATACAACATAGTGGAATGGTGTTAGTGAAAGGAGGAATCACACCTTGTTGGACATGGTGAGGTCGATGATGAGTCATACAAATATTCCATTATCCTTTTGGGGATATGCATTACAAACTACATCATACACATTAAACCAAGTACCAACTAAAGTTGAAAATGGAATTACCACTGAATTATAGAATGGAAAGAAACTCATTTTTTTCGCATACACGTGTATGGTAATGTGAGGCATTTGTTAAGGCCTTCTCAGCAAACAAACTAGCACCCTAGGGCACAAGTTGTATCTTTATAGGATATCACAAGGAAACAAAAGGATATTACCTATATAACCCTAAATATAAGAGACTGGCTATCACCAAACAAGTTGTATTTCTTGAGAGGGATCACATCCTCAAAAGGGATAGTGGGAGAAAGATTGAATTTGATAAAGTTGATGCTCAAGATACACATGAGTTGGTACAGGAAAAAGATCCATAGGTCCCCGTGGAAGAGGTTCCAGAAACACAAGTACAATATTGGAGCTCAAGAGAGGTAAGGGAACCAGAGATATTTGGTTTCTTAGTCACCGAGGATGGTGAATCATTATTATTGGACAATGATGAACCTCTATCTTATAATAAAGAATTAGAAAGCTCATAAGCTGCAAGATGGCTAAAAACTATGAATTCTGAGATGGATTCCATCTATCAGAACCAAGTCTAGGTTCTGGTCTATGAGCCGGTTGATGTAAATCCTGTTGGATGAAAATGGGTATTCAAGAGAAAACTAGACATGGACGGTCAAGTTAGCACCTATAAAGCAAGTCTAGTGGATAAAGGATTTAGACAGCGTCAAGGAATTGACTATGATGAAACCTTCTCTCAAGTTTCCATGTTTAAATCCATAATAATCATACTTGCCACAACAGCTTACCATGACTACGAGATTTGGAAAATGCATGTCAAAACAGCATTCCTTAACGGGAACCTTAAGGAATATGTCTATATGACACAACCAGAAGGGTTTGTGACACCAGGTGAAGCCAAACTGGTTTTCAAGTTGCATAAACCCATTTATGGATTAAAGAAAGCATCCAGGTCATGGAACATTCGATTTGATGAAGCCATAAAGGAATTTGGTTTCATTAAGAACGAATGTGATCCATGTGTTTATAAGCGGTTTAATGGGAATGAAATCATTATGATAGTAGTATATGTTTATGACATATTTCTTATTGGAAATGATGTACCAGTCTTACAGTAAGTTAAGGACTGATTGAACAAGTGTTTCTCTATGAAGGACTTGAGTGAAGTAGCCTACATTCTAGGGATCAAGATAATTCGTGATAGATCCAAGAGGCTACTTAGACTAAGTTAGGGTATATACATTGACCAGATACTTAAGAGATTTAGTATAGAACAATCCAAGAGGGGATTGGTTCCGGTTTCACATGGCCTACATATTTCTAAGAAAATGTGTCCTCAGACACAACAAGAGAAAGATAGAATGAGTAAGATCTGATATTCTTTGACTATAGGATCCATCATGTATGCCATGTTATGTACCAGGCTTGATGTTGCCTATGCAATGAGCATGGTAGGCAGATATCTAGTAGATCCATGAGAACAACATTGGAATGCTTTTAAGACTATCCTTAAGTATCTGAGAAGAACTGAGGATATGTTCCTGGTGTATGGAGGAGACAAAGAACTTGTCATCAGAGGGTATGATGATGATGGTTTCAGATAGATCATAACGATCTGAAGTCGTAATATGGATATGTTTTCTGTCTCAATAGAGGAGATGTGAGCTGAAAGAGGTCAAAGAAACCAGTTGTCGCCGATTCTACAGCAGAGTCCGAATATATAGCGGCTTCTGATGTAGCTAAGGAAGCTATCTGGATTCGGAACTTTGTCCAGGAGCTTGATGTGGTGCCTAGCAGTAAAGAACCTATCACGTTATATTGTGATAATACTACAGTGGTGGCTCTAGAAAAAGAACCAAGGTCACATCAACAGACAAAGCACATACTCCAGAAGTATCACCTCTTGAGAGATTTCTATCAAAAGGGTGAAGTTGTAGTGAGAAGAGTTTCCATAGAAGAGAACGTGGCAGACGCCATGAATAAAGGCATATCTCAGAAGAAGCATGAATATCATGTGATAGATAGCAAGTTAAAGGTTTTTAACAGTTGGATCTAGTACAAGTGGGAGTCTTTTGGATTTGGTGGCCTAGAACCAACTACTTTGTATTTTATTCATTAATAAATACCTTATCACATCTTGATTGTTCTTCTACGTGACAATGCATATGATAATGTCCTAAGGATAGATATTGCATTAAAGTTTCATAGCATATCTATGCTATGATGAGAACCCAGAAGTACCATAATACTGTTCTTGAATATATGTTCTATGGGCGGATGATGTTATTTGAGGGACACAAATAATACAGGCCATTTGGGGTGAGGGATCATAAAACCTTGAGGCACCTTCTCATGGTGTGCACCCTTGGTAATATCCAAGAGGATATTATGAGAACGAGACCCGCTAGTAGAAAATACACATTTCATAGTGTCATTGGATGTTCCTATCTGTAGACGTGTGTATTGGTCCTTAGACTTTATGATTATTATTATTGGGTATTGAAACTTGCGCACTTAGATGTATTAATGAAAACTGTGACAACACACTATTCGCAGAGAGGTAGGATACGTTGGGTGCGTCAAGAGTGATACTGCATTAATAGATAATGCGAGAAAGGATTTTTACCCTCTGTTCCATAATAGAAGTAGATATATCGGGCCCTTTTATGGAATTGATATAGTCTAAATAAATACATGTCCATGGTAAGGTATGAGCGAGTTCAATTCTGAGAAGTCAAAGAAAGAATAATCGAGAAAATGGGTTAATGGCACTAGCATGCAACCCGCTTGATTAGAAATATGGAGACAAAGGGATTAAATTACATAATAAGCATTTGTATGAGGTGACACGTCAATGCAACATCAACTTCTTTCTCTTGGGTTCCTTGACCCGTTGATAGACAGTAATCTTGGAATTTAGGCAATCCCACCTAATGCCAATGAGAAAGAGGCCTAGAGGGTCACACACTAAGTGTATCCAAGTATCTCAAGTAGAATAAAGATTATTCCCATGTGTGGTTTAATAATTATTTAAGGAATCCTAAATCATTTTAATGTTGGAGGAAGAATAAAATGAAAAACAATATATACACACTGTGTACATTGAATGTACACGCCATGTAGTTTTTATTTTGGAAAGGAAATGAAAAACAAGTACACACCGTGTATTAATGATTACACACTGTGTAGTTTTTCTAGTCAATATTTTGAGGAAATAATGTTGTTTTATTAAATAATATTTATTATAATCAGCATGGACGGATGTTAAGGAATTAATTATTCGACGTGGGGGTTTTCAATAAGAGTTAATGAAATAAATAAAATGCTTAACATGTTTATTTATTGTCATAAATCTATAACCTCAAATCTGATTATAAATATCCTCACAACCCCAACATGTTTCCATGAATCGTTGTGCACAACAATTCTAGAAAATTCTCTCAAGTTTGAGAGAACTCCTTCCTCCAAGAACGCTCTCAAGACTGAGAGAGATCCTCCTCCATCGGATCAAGGTGATCTATGGCGAACAATGAAAGTAAAGGCTTCTCCACACTAGCACCTGGAGATTCCTTTGGCGACGTCCAGAGATACATGGTGCACGTGTGGATCACCACTAGAGGAATTATACACTTTGATTCTGTGATGCAACGATGAATCACATCGAAACGTGATGGGAAAACACCAATGAAGAAATAATTCCATCAAGGTAATTCTTGTCAATTAATTAAATTAATTATAACCAATATATGATGATCTTATCGATGGTTCCAGGACCCTTCTCTTTCTTTTCATTCTTCATTCTATTCCGATGATCCGACATTTTTTTATCGTGACGGATCTCGGATTGAACATTGTTTAACGCTAAACTTAAAGCTGGTAAAACCCACCAACGCGCTTCTACTGCGCCCAAAACCTACAATGACTACTTCTAGAAGACATTGATCCTCTACTTAGCAGGTGAATCTAGATGAGTTGCGGTATCCACCAAGGCCCTGACAGTGATCCTCATTTGTGTATCATGATCTTTCCCTACTCAGGAGTGTGTTCTCCCGGAATGAGTGAATCTATCTCTCATGACCTTTCCCGACGAATGATACTTCTCGGATGAACATTATCACATCTATTAGAATTGTGGAGTTAGTTATCTTAGATGAGTGCTTTGTGGAATCTTCGAACTGAATCCATAGCGGGGGGTATGTGGTTGTGTGACTTGTCTCTAGACTATGGGTCTGAGCTTTGAGTATATCTAGATTGTGTCCTCCTATTATATGCTCAGTAGACATATACCATATAGAGTTGACTGTACCTTTCCTTTTTGTATTGATTTTTTTTCGAGGTCCTCTACTGAGTATTGTTATACTCACCCCTGCACGAGATTTTCCCACACGTGTCGTGTCTTATGCAGATGAGCAGTCTTTTGACGGAGTCTAGGAAGGACCAGGAAAAGAATGATCTTTCTGAGTTCCCTATAGGTCAAGGTGTTCCTACGACTATGAGCAGTAGTCCTAGTACCTCTTTGTGATTATAGGATGGACTTTTTAGTTTTCAGAATCTTGTTTTTGGTGGGCTTGCATTCTGGCCCAGTTTACTTTCAGTACTTTACTTTCTGCCATAATCAGTTGGTTGGGTTTAGTTGTATGCATGCATTTTATTCCTTAGTGGTTTTTTTACATTTCATCATTTATAGTATTGGATATGCGTGTGCGTGTACAGGTACGTAGCCAATTCCTCCCATGTTAGTAATATGCCTACTCGGTGCTAGTCACCAACCCTATTCTATTGGGGGCGGGCTTGGGAAGTCACTACATGGGCCCCACTAGGATGGGTCATGATAGAGTGGTATCAGAGGTGGTTGGTTCTACCTTAGGACCAAGAGTCTATGAGATTGGTTTGGGGTAACAATGTTAACTATTTCGAGCCCGAATTTTAGTCCAGACACTTCAGTGTTGGTGCGGGCGGCCGACGTATCCATACACCAGGACTTTGATAACCTGGGTTTCGACTCGATACATGACAACACCAGTTGCGGGGAAGTAAAATAATGGTACATGAATCATATATGAATGGGTTGTGTTTTCTATTTCCTTTGTGTTAGCTATCCAGATATACTCATTGACCATGGTATATCTTATTTCCTTACAGGATTCCTCCACGATGAATACCTTCTAGGATTTAGCAGTGTGATCCCAAGGATGACCCCCTCAGTGATGAGGCTTCGATACAGGGACCAGTTCCCCAGGCGTTACCTCCAGGTGGGGCACCTGCTATACCACCACAGGTGGAGAAGCCTGTGGTACCGACCAATGAGGGGCGCAGGCCGAGCGTGCTCCATGAGTTCTAGAGATAGAGACCCCTCATGTTCCAAGGATAGCCTAACCCTCAGGTAGCTGAGGACTGGATTGAGGTGGTGACCAGAGTTTTTCATCTTGTGAGGACATCGGCGGACCAAATGGTGATCCTAGGAGCGATCCTTCTTCAGGTTTTGGCGGGACAATGGTGGAGTCTGAACACACAGACTCACGACTAGGATACTCTTTCGTGGATAGTGTTTGAGCAACTATTTAGGGAAGAGTTATCTCTGGTTATGCTGAGAGTAGTGTGTATCTGGGAGCTTCTCCAGCTCCATCATGGCAGTTTGACGGTGGCTGACTATTCATTGAGGTTCGCCAACCTCACCAGGTACTCTATGAATATGGTCAGGGATCAGTACATTAGAGCTCAGACCTTTAAGGGAGGTATACAATGGGACATACGATCTAGTGTCGTGACTCTATGCATTTTTACTTATGCTGGAGTGATCGAGCGAGCCTTGGTGATCAAGATCTTCTTGGCGGAGTAGAGACAGCTGACAATGGTCAGCAGCAAGCAGCTAGGTGTGAAGACCTTGGCAGTGGGGAGCCGATGTCAGGAATAGGGTTCTGGATGTGGAAGACATCATAGGAGGACCCTGGACATGTGATTGACATTCCATGGATCTCAGGCTGTATCCAATCATCCTAGGGAGAGGTGGTTTTACTCGTGCGATGGAAGAGGACATCTCACTGGGATTGTCCGACCCATCGAGTTGCTGATAGGGAAGTGGTGGATGAACCATATAGATAGAGGCAAAGAGTGGGGTAGACAGACCCACCAGGTGGAAGACGTGGAAGAAGAGCAGGGATATCTGCAGGTGGTGGCTAACTCTTTGATCTACTTCCACCACCACCCTAGGAGGTCCGCACCAAGCTCAGGGAGCTGGGGGACTGAGGCAGGGACAACTGCATGCAGTCAAGGAATATGACCCAAGGACTCTAAGGATGATCCAAGGTATGATCTGCGTCTTCTCTACCTTAGCTTCCGTACTTATAGACATAGGTTCCATTCATTCCTTTCTATCCACATGTCTTGTGCGAAACCTTGAGATTTCAATAGAGCTGTTGACTCGAACCTTACGCTTGGATAAACCTACGGGAGGAGACTCGATGATCATGCACCTTTGTAGACAGTGTGATCTCACCCTTGGTGGTGAGAGTTTTGGTTGGAACCTCTTGGTGATAGCGTCGAGGCCTTACGACATCATTCTTGATATGAATTGGTTAACTTTGGTCCATGCCCAGATCGACTACTTTAGGCGAAAAGTGTGATGTGTCCGCAATGGTGGGATGAAGTTTTACTTTTTCGGTGAAAGGGAAACCCAGGCAGCATAGAATGTGATCATGCATAAGAGGGTGTAGCCGATGGGTCATGAGTTAGCTATCCTCACCCTCAGAGTAGTAGATTTTGTGAGCTTCTAGTTTCTAGCAGTAGTGGCGAAGTATGAGTATGTCTTCCCCGAATATGTTTCAGTACTACCTCCCCACCGAGAAATTGACTTATGCATCGACTTATAACCTGGTAGGGCACTGATTTTCTCACCAGTATGTTGGATAGATCCCATAGAGCTTCACAAGCCGATGGTGCAGTTGGAGGATTTGCAGAGCAATGTTTTCATGAGACCCAACATTTCACCCGGGGCGGCCCCAGTTTTGTTTTCCAAGAAGGCAGATGAGAGTTTGAGGTTGTGCATGAATTATTGGAACTTGAACCAGCTAATGGTGAAAAGAAATTATCCACTGTCAAGGATCGACAACCTCTTTGATCAGCTAAGAGGGGAACATTGGTTCTCGATGGTTGACCTTCGACCATGTTACCACTAGTTGCGAGTAAGGGATGAGGATATACCGAAGATGGATTTTAGATGTCGTTGTGGTCACTATGAGTACTTGGTGATTCCTTTTGGAGTGAGAAATTCCTCTGAAGTGTTCATGGGACTTATGAACCGGATCCTCCTACTGTACTGGGACCAGTTCACATTGGTCTTCATCGACAAAATCCTTGTTTACTTGGCGTCATAGGAGGAGCACGCGAGACACCTGCGGATGATTCTTGACGTACTATGAGAGAACCAACTTTTTGGGAATCTCTTGAAGTGCCAGTTCTGAATTCAATAGGTCCACTTCCTGGGACATCTCATCTCAACGGATGGAGTAGCTATGGACTCAACCAAGGTGGAGGCAGTGTTATCATGGGAGCCACCTCGGAGCTTGACGGAGGTGCAGAGCTTCCTTGTGTTGGTAGGATATTATCGGAGATTCATTCTTGATTTCTACTGTATATCAGCACCGATGATGGCCTTGACCAATAAGTGGAAACCCTTCACGTGGGAAGGGAAGTACCAGCATGATTTTGAGTAGTTGAGGCAGAGTTTGAAGAGTGCCCCGTTTTTTGAGATTGTTGGAGGAGGGTTTCAAGTACGTAGTTTTATGCGATGCAACAGGGACCAAGCTTGGTTGTGTGCTGATGCAGAGATAGGTAGTGATTACATATGGTTCATGCCAGCTTAGTCCATAAGAGTAGAACTATGTGACCCATGATCTTGAGTTGGAAATGGTAGTCCTCGCATTGAAGATGTGGAAACACTACCTTATGGGCGAGGGATTTATCGTTTACTCTGACCACAA
Source organism: Viscum album (assembly GCA_963277665.1). Taxonomy (NCBI): domain Eukaryota; kingdom Viridiplantae; phylum Streptophyta; class Magnoliopsida; order Santalales; family Viscaceae; genus Viscum; species Viscum album. The sequence continues at coordinate 1,619,764,270 of OY728123.1, forward strand.
GAGCCTCGAGTACATCTTATCATAGAAGTATCTGAATCTAAGATAGTGGAATTGGCTAGATTTACTCCAAGACTATGATTTATAGATCATATATACTTCTAGTAAGGGGAACAAAGTGGCAGATTCTCTTAGCATGATATCGAGCTTGCAGCTGTTGAGTGAGGAAACAAAATAGTTGGCCTCATTGTAGTTATCCTTAGTGGATAGGGAGGATTCATATTACCTTTAGTCGATGGTTTTCACCACTCCAATCTTACAATGATTTAGGGAGGAATTTCTTGGGGATGTCGACTGCGATACTTTACATGCTCAGTTATCCACAAGACACACTCCTGATGGATATTCACAAGGTGGGATCACATAGTTCTCTTCAGAGGATGCACGATTATACTAGTGGCGTTGTCGGAGGAAGTCCTAAGGGAGTTTCATACATCCCCATTGGAGGTACATACTAGAGTGGAAAATATATACCAGGATCTCTGATGATAGTTCTGGTGGTTAGGCATGTATATGGAAGTAGTAGAGTTCATTTTTTGATGACTTACATGCCAACAGGTAGAGGATGATCACTAGGTTCCAGTGGGATTAGCTCACCCCCTGGAGGTTCTAGAGTGGAAGTGAGATGGAATATCGATGGAATTCTTGACTGGCTTACCACATAAGTCCAATGGGCATGATTACATATGGGTAATCATTGAACGACTCACCATGTCGGCCCACTTCCTAGCTATCAGGGAGAAGAGTTCTGTAGAGAGCATGGGACACCTCTACGTGTAAGAGATAGTTCAAATTCATGAGATCACTTCAACAATAGTCTCAGATCGAGACGCCTGATTCACATCCGGGTTGTGGAAGGTATTGTAGGAGGATTTTGGGACTTAGCTATGCTTGAGCATAGTATTCCATTCCCAAACAGATGGTCAGACAGAGAGGACCATTCAGGTTCTGGAGGATATGTTAAGGGCCTATATCTTGAACTTTGGTCATAGTTGGGGGGACCACCCACCACTGGTGGAGTTTGCATACAATAATAGCTGCCACTCCACCATTGGTATGGCACCGTTCGAGGTGTTATATGGGAGACCCTTCCAGTCACCGCTTTGCTAGACCGACCCCAGAGAGTCAGCAGTCATGGGTCCAGAGTTGGTGCGAGCTACCACCGAGAAGGTGCATATCATCTGGGAGTGGATGAAGACTACACTGAGCAAGAAGAATTATTATGCTAATAGAATATAGAGACCTCTGGAGTTTGAGGAAGAAGACCACATCTTCCTTTGGGTCTCACCTCGACGAGGGTTATAGAGATTTGGCCGGAGTGACAAGCTATCTCCGAGTTTCATCAGACCTTTCCAAATACTGAACAGAGTTGGAGAGGTGGAATACCGCCCAGTTCTACCACCGTAATTGAACCGGGTACATGATGTATTCCACATGTCATAGATGAGGAGGAACGTGCATGACCCGTCTCACATCATCAACTGGGGCGAGATGGACATCGAGTATGGAGCGACCTTTGCTGAGTACCTAGTGGAGATTGAGGATCAGCAGGAGAGGATCCTTTGTGGGTGATTGATTCCCTTGGTGTTCATATGGTGTCAACATAGGAATATTTAAAAGAGCACATGGGAGAGGGAGGCTCAGATCCATGCCCAGTACCCACATCTTTCTTAGTATACTTGTTTTGGATTTTTAGAGATGCAAAGCCCCAAGGTGGGGAGAATATAATGTCTTGGATTTTCCATGTATTATTTTTAAATATTATATGGAATTATTTTGAGACTAAACCTTCTGACGGCGTGTGATTCTGAGGCCCAGAGTTCCCAGAATAAATGTTTAAAATTTATTTAAACTTTAAACAGTGCGCGTAAGTGGTTTTACTAAAAAAGTGGAATATATTTTAAATAGGTGCCCAGATCAAAAATCTGAGGGCACGGTTGTGTTCGAAGTAGTGGTTTTACCTTATGTGGGGAATAACATCGATCGACATGGGTCAGATGCAAGAGTTAGTTTTTGACATTTTAATGGAAATAAAATAAATTATTAATTTATTTTATTTTAAATGTTTCCATAACATAACGATGCTTGTTTTATTTAAATAAGACGAAGCTTAGGGTTAGACTCGTAACTCTGGAGAACTCCCTAGAATCCTCTGGAGCTTTAGAGAGGAGCCAACCTTGGAGGATTTTTTACGGACGCCGACGAATGACGACGCGTGGATCGTTGCGCAGTGAGATCAAATCCTGACCGATGAATGATCTCCCTCTTCATTGACGATCGAGGTAGGAGTTTGTTATTTTGATTTTTCCCCGTTCTTGAATTAAACGACGAAGGCAGATCAACCCACGAACAAGTTGATATGTGGATTGTATGTTCTTGTAGGAGGGTTTTTAATGGGTTGATTTTGGGGATTAATCCATGATGTTAAAATCCATGTTTTTATTCTCTATGTTTGATTCTTTTATTGGGAGAGGATCAACGCCATGAAAAATGAAGGTGGAGGTGCGTTCTTATTTTGTTATTGGATTTCTTCCTCTTTTCCTTGCGTTCTTCATGTTATTCATGGGGAGACGAACAACGGATCATTGTGCATATGTTCCACATCCCAATGATCCCAAATTAAATATTCAACATCGCAATGACCTAATAGAGGTGCAATGACAATGGTAGACGATGAATCGACTCAGATCGGAAGAGACTGTTCCTCAAGAATTCTTCGCGCAGGTGGATCGATGTGTGTTTTCGGGGCCAATCGGAGGCCTGAAAATAATAGAGACGACTTCGGGACATTGGGAAAACTTTAATATTCAAGTTTAGTAGAAAAAAGATTGTTGGATCGAAGATCAGAGCTTCACCCGATGTGCGATGGTGGAGGTTCGCGATTCTAGAAATTTTTAGAGCACACAGCATGTATCCCGAAGAACACGATGTGTAGGTCTGGATAATTGGAAGCTAGGGTTCCGTGGTGTGTGAAGTGATGAAATGTTGTGTTCTCTAAAGAACACGACATGTGGGTCCTTGCACAGGACTTGGCATGTATCCTAGGTGAGACACAGACACGAGGTGGAGTACACGACCATGTACTCCACCACATGACCAGACCAGACTGACTGCATGGGTTACTCTGTATAACATATTCACAAGTTGTAACACATGGGTTTAACCCTTGAACAGGAACATGACCAATGTACATGGATTCCTCCCATGATAGAGGAACATAGCGTGTCACTCTATTACATGTCGTGTATACCTTTTTCTACACGAGAAACCTTACGACATAGGTCGTTGTACATGGTTAGTACCCGGTCAGTGGACATGGCGTGTGAACCTTCTACACTCCATATAATTTTTAGTAAATTGATTGATCCTCTTGTCCATCGTTCCTTGGAAAAGTTTGGTTTGGGTTAGTTCCCCTGAAGTTCAGGTATCGTTTCCATCCACAAAAGGATGATCTCTTCAGCAGGACTTTCCGAGATAGAGTTAGGTATCCGTTTGAGAGGCCCGGAATGAGATCCTATATCCATTATTGACCCTATGTAGAGTTAGGTATCAATGTGAATAATTATATAGGACGTCGATCCTCTATATAGAAGGTTAATCCGGATGAGTCATGGTATCTACCAAGGCCCTGACAATGATCCTTATCTGTGTATCGTGATATTTCCCCACTCAGAAGTGTGTCCTCCCGGAATGAGTGCTTTTATCTCTCATGACCTTTCCCGACGAATAGTACTTCTCATATGGACATTATCAGAGCTATCCGACTCATGGAGTGAGTCCTCCCAGACGAGTGCTTCATGGAATATTTGAAATGAATTCCTAGCTGGGGTGGGGGGTGGGGGTATGCAGTTGTGTGACTCATCTCTAGACTACGGGTCTATGTTTTGAGTATATATGGATTGTTTCCTCCTATTATATTCTCAGTAGACATATACTATGTAGAGATGGCTGTACCTTTCCTTTGTGTATTGATTTTTGGTTTTGGGGTCCTCTACTGAGTATTGGTATACTCACCCTTGCATGGGCTTTGCCTGTACGTGTTGTGTATGGTGAAGACAAGCATCCTTTTGATGGATTCCAGGGTAGACCAGGATAGGACTGATATTTCTGAGTTCCCTATAGGCCTAGGTGTTCCTACGACTATGAGAAGCCGTACCGGTACCTATTTGTGCTTATAGGTTGGAATTTTTAGCTTTCAGACTCTTGTTTTTGGTGGGCTTGTATTCTGTCCCAGTTTACTTTCAGTAATTTACTTTCCATCCTACTCTATTGGTTGGGTTTAGTTGTATGCCTGCATATTGTTCCTTAGTGATTTTTTTACATTTCATCATTTATGGTCTTGGAGATGTGTGCATGTGTACAGGTACTTAGGTAATTCCTCCCATGTTATTAATATGCCTACTCAGTTCTAGTCACAAACCCCTGGCCTATTGGAGGTGCGCTTGGGGAGTCGCGACATGGGCTCTACTAGGACGTGTCGTGACAACTATAGAAGAAAAAACAAATCCATAGATGCATTGAGTATGAAAGATCCTGGTATTCTTACAATGACGAGGATTGAATAAAATCCATTGATCAAGGACTTAGTAAAGTTAAACGTGGGAATCATAAGGTAAAGAAAATCATCAATAATATTCCAAATTATTTCTCAACCATTATTACTAGACAAGATTAAGAAATCTAAAAGGGAAGATCATTTTCTAGAAAATAAGATAGAGGCTTTGAAAAATGGTAAGTTTACTGAATTTAATATTGATCAAGGATGTTCACTGAAATTTGGTACAAGGATATGTCTTTTTATCTATTCTAGAGATAAATAAGGAGTTGATGGATGAATCTTATATCACTACATTCTCTATACATCCCAAAATCACTAAAATGTATAGGGAACTTTGTGATCATTATTGGTGGGAAAATATGAAAAGAGATATTTTTTATTACACTACAAGTTTCTTGGTGTGTCAACAAGTGAATTCATATATTAGAATCCATACCCATATTTGTATAGAAGTGGGATAACATCATTAAGGAATTTTTCACTACCTTCCTAAGTTATTCAAGGTAAACAATTCTATGTGGATAATCATCTATATATTGTAAAAACTTGTGTATTTTATTACAATAAGTAATGATTTCTACTTGTAGAACCTAACTCACCTTTATATCCAATAATTAGGGAGACCCCAAGGAGCAACATTGTCGATTATTTCTAACTGAGATCTATGATTTATATCTATTTTCTAGAGGAACTTCACAAATTCTATGAATACAGAAGTAAACCTGAGTAAAAACTATCATACTAAAACCAATGATAAGTATGAGGGGACAACTAAACATTATAATTCATTATAAAGTCCGTATAACTGATTTTTAATGGAGTTGGGACCAATATCTTCCACATTTTGAATTCTTGTATAACAATAATTCACACTCGACTATTCAAATGAAACCATTTAAATCTCTCTATAAAAAAGGTGAAAAACTCCAACATGTTGAGATGATGTTAGAGAATGGAAATTTATGGGAATAGACATTATGAAGGGGAATAAATAAAGGATACATTTTATTCAAGAATAAATTAAGGCTGCTCAGATTTTAAAAAAAATTATGCTGATAATTGAAGGACAAAGATAGATCTTTATGTTGGGTATCATGTTTTTTTCAAGATATCATTGTGGAAAGGAGTTTTGGGATTTGTAAATAATAGGAAACTCAGTCCAATGTACATTATAAAATTTGAGATTATGAATATTGTTTTAGTGGTTTCTTATCTATTAACAATACCTTCAAATCTATCTAATGTCAATGATGTCTTCCATGTGTCACTATTGTTAAATTATATGTCTGACCCAACACATATACTTGATATTAATTGTATGGAATTAGAACCTGACTTGTCTTATGAATAGGAAATGACTTATATTATTGATATAATGGAACAAGTGTTAAGAAATAAGACAACATTACCTGTGAAAGTCCCATGGAGAAATCACATCTTTGAAGAAGCTACTTGGGAACCTAAAAGAGTGATGAAAGAAAAATACCCCCATTTTTTTGAAGTAGGAAACAAATTTTAAGGATAGAATTTCTTAAGTGATGATAATGTAACGGCATAAAAATTAATTCTTTGATTAATAAAAGAAATATTTTTTTTAATTATGACTATTTAATTTTATTGTATAATGGAAGTACATAGATATAATTTTACAGAAAAGAAGAAAAATACTACATGCTAATTAATAATACCTATTAACACAACCAACACTAGTATCAGGATATAAAAACCAAAGAATAATGACCACATAGTATTATACTCCATAGGATCAAAATCTTCTAGAAATATTACACCTTCCAAAAAAATCATTAAAAGAAAAAGAAATGTTAGGAATATAATTACCATTATCAAAGAAATTTTAAAAAAATTTGGGAATCAAGTATTAATTATTACTGTTTGGTGTTATATATAGTATGTAATCAAAAATTTGACTATTAGGATTTAACTGTTACATTACTATTACATGACCATTGGTTAATTTACCATTAGTAATTATTATTGTTGGTAATGTAGTCGTTAAAATTTCCTATTAAGATTAGTTTATATTAAGGATAATGATATGAGTTAATTAAATATACAAGGAAGAAATGATGGAATCAACCAGTGTGACCATACCTTTTGAAGCCTATTTTTTAATAATTTAATAGGGAAGTATTATCACTAGGGTTTTCCCTTGACCAATCCCAAGTAAAGCTTCAACAGTTAAGGATCGATCAAAATCAACTATCAGAGAAGTTTGAGTTTGTAGAGATCACCACCAGGTAAATATTAGATGATCCATCCCATAAAACTCCCACCATCACACACCTTAACCTTAGAGAATATGCTGGTGTAATACAAGGTTATGTATCTAGAACTTAGTATAATAAACATGTAATTTATTTTGAATAAATGAAATAGTTATTTATTCAATTCCATTATTATTATTATTTTATTTAATAAAATACTCTTAAATATATGATGGATTTGATAAACTGATTTTTAAATACAAATAAAACATAAATTTTTCTAGAAAATATATAAACATTTATAATTAAGGTATTATAAATAAAATTTATTTTCATGAAATAGTGTTAGAAAAAATTATTTATTTTATAATGTCCTAGGAAATTTTTATAAGAGTCATAAAGTTCACTGTATCATAAGAAATGTTAGTTTTCAATAAATAGGGAATATTTAACAGTTTAAATTCTCATATTTATATAATTATTTTGAAAAAATAAACATTATATTTGAAATAATCCTTTCAAAATTAGGTTAGGTTGGAATTTTGAGAATTTTCTAAAATAATTTATTTGTTGGTTGTCTCGTCAAATTTGAATTTTTCATTTGGGTGGTCTTTTGTGTGAATTCGATGGTATGTAAGGTTACCACTTTTCTGGAAAGTGGCTTCAGAAAATAACAAAAAAATGGTTTTGGAGGAGTATTTTAATGGATTAAATCAATTTCCAAACCTATAAATGACTTTTCAAAGTCTAAAATTGAAATTATGATTTAAAAAATTATATTTTGTCGAAAATTTACTTTTATATGTCCATAGTAATATTAAAAAAATTTATTTTGGATCTAATAGTTTAAAATATTATAAAAATGGAATTAAATGTCTAAAACCATATGAAAAATACATGAGTAAGCTAATGGTTTTTCATTTTAAAAAACCTAGAATTCACAGACCTATATTTAGTAATTATTAAATAATCCCTCTTATTTAACTATATATACCCACTCATTCCCCTATTCCTCTACACTCTAAATACCTTAATCAAGAATTTATATTCATTTACCCTCTCTAAAGCCCCTCCAAGGCATCTCCAAGTACCTAAGGGTTCCCTCTCTAAGCTTAGGAATTTAATTCCCAAGGAAATTGAACTCTCTTCTTCTTATTTTCCATTCCAGTACCTCTTTTGTGGTATGTATTCTAAATATTTAATTAAATTATTTTTATTCACAATTTATTATCCCATTATAACCAATTTTTTTTAATTAATGGGAGACCTTCGTTCTCTCCCATTATTCCCTTTATTTAATCCATATTGTATACTCATTATGCTGACAAATCTATTTAATGAAATTTTCTATTTTACATGATATATTATTATGTTGTGAATACTTAAACCATTTATCTATTAATGTGATTTTAAATAGATGTAACCATGATTCATTTATTGGGGATTTACAAATATGAAATGAAGATCCCTTTAAAATGGTTAAGAAATGATGTAATTATCATGTATTTAAGAATTTATGAATTTAATGACGTTTACATGAATCAAATTCACTATTTACCATGGGTTATTAAAGAATTTGTTTCTTATTATCTATATAGAACACATGAATTTAGACATATGAAGGGTGTGCCCAAATATCTCTCCAATTCATTAGGTAAATAATTAATCTCTAGAGATGACATTTTTTATGATACCTTTGTGAATATCCTTGGTAATTATGTTTTATGACACCTTGGTGATAAATCTTAGTGATATGCTTATGATTTTATCATTTTTATGTCATTACCACATTTCCATGTTAGGATTTTTGATCATTATATTATGATATTTCTCATGTTATTATGATCATTATTTTTTGTTATGCCTTATGATCACATGTAAAATATTTCCTTTATTATTTCCCTACTAGGATTTATGATAACCCCTTTCTTTTAATGTATATCCCCATGATATGAGATACAGTAAAAGTAACATAAGATGAATCCATAAATAATCATTTCAAGTGGATTAGAAGAGATTTTTTTTTCATGTACTACATTTCTAATTTACAAGAAACTAAACCTAAAAGGATCCTGCATGTTAATAAATATTATACCATGTAATGAAATTTTTATATATGAAAATGGTATGATTCTATAATGATCCACCTCAGAGAAATTTATTGTGTCAATAATGATAAAATGGAAAGTTCAGTCACCAAAATCCTTAATAAGGGTCCCTTTATTCACATTAATAATGGTCTTACCAGTATTGAAGAAGGATCTACCCAAGATAATGGGTGAATGAGTTATGGACATATCATATTCCTTGTTTAGTTCATAAAAGTCACATAATAAGATCAAGTTTTGTACTCTGACTAGAAAATCCTCTAGGACTCCTACTAGAAAATATATGGACCTGTTTGTATGTTGAACTACCACTCTTTGGGACTTTAATTCTCCCATACCAAGAAATCTTAGGATATAGTCAAAATCATCCACAAAAAGATATATATAAAAAAGTTAGATCAAAGTTAAGGGTTATAAGGGATTATTAAAATAATGAGAATTTACCACAACACGCATATCCTAATCCAACTTTGAGTCACAATAATCAAATGTCATGAAAGGTCACATCATATCCATTTCCATGACCACCTTCTTAGATAGCACATCCGCCACCTGATTTTTCTCCCTATATGCATGGGAATTTACCAAGTTGAGGTGAGTGATCTTGTTGATACACTCAACCCAAAGAGGTAAAATTATCCAAGGCACATCCCACATTCTTGATTTCAGGGCCCTCACAACAATTTAAGGGTCATATTCAATCCATAAGTATGCCTAACTATATTGGACAACATATCCAATTGCATACACCATAGCAAGGAGATCCGCTTTATAGGCTATTCCAATTCTAGTAAAATGGTAGAATCATCTTTTGACAAGGCCACAATGCTAATGAAATACACCTCCATAACCTGATGGTCCTAGTATTCTAGAAGATGCCCCATCAACATTGACTTTGATCTAGGTAGAAATTGGAGGAATCCAATAGATGAAGTTAATAATTATGGGTTTCTTTGGTCGACCTACTACACTTAATAACCTGAGCATATTCAAATCATGAATTTTATTATATATACCTCATCTTTGTATCATTGATACAGCATAGACCTCCTTGTGCAGTGCCATCATTACCATGCGAACAAAGGGATGTATTTCATCAAAGTGTTTCTGATTTCAGGCATTCTATATATAGGAGATGACCAAGATAGATGCTTCCATTAAAATATGTAGAGTTTTTTCAATGCATTCAACAACACTGATGTTGTTTTGGAATTCATCGAGATGCATGAAACTATCCAGTTACAAACCGAATATCATGATGGTGTAATCCCATAGCGCCTGAGAAAAATCACATGCCGAAAAAATATGATCTGAATCCTCCTCAAAGGGAAGAAAAAGGATGCATTTTGAAGAAATGTGGTTTCTAGATTTCTTGATACGATCTTGGGTGGGTAACCTACATTTCCATATTCTCCACAATTGTAGAAACCGGGATGGGCAGACAAAATATTTATTGAATTTACACAGCCATGTTGGTGCCTTGTTGGCACCACCACATTCTAGTGTATAAAACTCCTTGGTGTTAAAGTGCCCATGTTGATTAGGCTTCAAAATGATGGTTTCACAATACATGAATATGTAATTATGGATTTGAAGACTAATATATGTAGGAATCATTACATAAGAACTTGAGATTTGTGTGAGAAGATTCTCCATAGACATACGAGTAGTCTCTAGGGGAACACTGATAATATCTTGTAGTGCACTGTCAAGCTAGGTGGTTCTCCAGCAATTGAATTGGGACTCTCTTCTCAAAATCCAGTTGGTTTTATGAATGATCTTCTTGAAGTAATGTTTTATTAACACCCAAAAAGAGGATTCAAGGTGATATATATAACCATGTACCAACTTCCCTTTTACTATGTTCAATAAAAAATGAGAAGGGGTATCATAAGAGATGAGGCTCCAAATGAATTTACTAATAAGACCATCATTGAAGACCTTAAGATCCTTGATTCCAGGACCTCCCAATTCAATGGGTTTAATTCACAACTTCCATGAAACAGTGACCATCTTCTTTTTATGGACTAATTCAGTCCATATAATGTTCCTAATCATCCCTTATAACTCTTTTATAAGAATCATCAGCCATATATAAATTGAGAAAGAATAAAAAAACTTTGAAGTGATCACGGAATTGACAAGGCACACCCTTGCAGCTTGGGACATGGATTTCCCATTCCACCAGTCCATTTGACTGACAATTCCCAATCATATATATTTAAAATAAATCCTCTTCACCTTGACCTAGAATAAAGGAACACCAAGATAATTAAATAGGAGGCCTCCTCTCTTATCTCCAAGGAGTTTAACTATTTTGTTTTTCTTTCCAATAATTAGGCCCTCAAAAAAAAAATGAATGATTCATCCCAGCTTATGGCTTAGACAAAAACTTCTTCATAATGTGAAAGAAGGGATTTAATAGCAGTTATGGTATTCCTCGAAGCCTGAACGAGCAATAAAATATCATTTGCATACAAAAGGTGAGATTGAATATGATCATTTAGACCAGATAATATTTGTTTTGATCATCCTTATTGGAAAAAAAGTCTAATATCCTTCTTCTCAATTTACTATTTTTGTAAGGCTATTTCTGAACTCTTTTTATTCTTTATATATGTTTCTTTCAGTTCATTTTTTCTTACTCTTGGGATTACTCTCTAGGTTTATTTCCCACTGGTCCTATGGGGTTTTCCTCAAAAGTGGACCAATTTTTCTTTGAATTTGGGTTCTATATGGGTTGGATTTCTTTTCTACTTATGGTTTCAACTAGACTTAAATTTATTTTCGGATTTATGACTGGTTGGCATGATAGTTTTCTTGGGTTCTATGATGATATATTCATAAGATTCCCAATTTGGTTATTCAACTCTCACAGTTCATTCCTTAGATAGTCAAATTATCACCCTTATTATTGTTGTGCTAGGGGGGGTGAACTGATAGGAGGTTGTTCAATGTGTCTATTTTTTTAGAAAGTGGGTGGTTGATAAATTGGCTAGTTTTATGATAGTTTAAATGTTTTTTGGAAGGGTGGGGATTCTTGGTATGGATGTTGGTAAGGTTGTTTGGTTGGATTTTGTTGATTCCAAAATCTATATTATACTTGGGAATTATCTTTCAATCCTCGAACAATATACTAAAATTATCTTTATTGGTATGAAAATACACAATTCTTAGATACCTACACCTCAACACAATGGTTAGTATAATAATTAGGAGATGAATATAATCCACATACATTCACCAGTGACTACCCTTCACTAGATTATTTTAGGGATATTCATCTAACCAAAGTGGTTATGTCTTCAATATTGTACTCTAATAAAGGTAATGTATAAAAATTTATTACCTCACATAGGCTTCTAGTACTAGTACTTCTTGTACCAAATTGTTTATAATTTTATGTTATCTTCTCAATGAGACCTTTGGACAACACTAGTGACTTATCAATTAAAACTCCTACTGATGCTACATCCAGAAGGTTCCGATCACTATATAGAATAAATTTATAGAAAAATAAAATAAAATCATGTTATTCTATGTAATGATGTTGGAAACTAGAACAAAATTTCTCAAACCACTCTCAGTACTCATAGAGAGTCTCACATGACACCTTTTTAATGGCATATATATATATCGTTGTTTACTATTGTGTTCCTTGAAGTGGGGAAGAATCTATTCGGAAATCTATTTTTAAGATCATACCAATCATTATATTCTTCTTAATTTAGACTATACAACCCCTCCTTTATTTCCCCTTCTAATGTGAATGGGAAATATATCCACCTGACTTACTTATTTTCAACTCCTCTTAGCATGAGTGTTGAGTAGAACAATGTGAATTCCTTTATGTCCTTATAAGGATATTCTATTGTAAGTCTATTAAATTTAAGTAGTAATTAGACTAAGCAAGTTTTTAGTTCAAATTCATTTTTCAAAACAAATATATAAATTTTATTATTTTGGTTAATGAAATGAAGTGCACAAAGGCACCTAAAAGTTTGAATAGTAATTTATACCATGGTATCAAGCCCACATTTATTACTTAAAGTCAAATTGGATTTTTCCAAGGAAATCGCTTCATTTTATTGGATATTTAAATTTATATGTTTTATATGTAGAGTTCTATTAATTTAAAGATCAAGATAGAAAATTTTCTCAGTGTTATAATTGGTCATACAATTAATGATTTAGTGATTTCGGTATCACCTCCCTAGAAATAATAATAAATTTTTGATAGAACCATTGATGGTGTTAGAAAAACCTAATTATTTCTTAGGTTAAAAATGCAGTAGAGTGGAAATAAAGGGTTGTATCTATAGAGGTGTGCTCAAAATAGATTATCCCTTTTCAGTTAAAAAATGGGGTTATTTTGGTTTAATGATTTAAAAAAAAAAGTAAAATAAATGGAATAATGTGGTTGAAATAAAGTTGATGAAATGTGATTGGTTCAGGTTTCATTGAGCAATTATAATGTTATAACAATCTTTAAATATTCGACTCACCCTCTTATTAATTGATAACTGATAGGTTCTACAATCATTTCACAACTCACCCATGGTTGAATAAATATGGTTAGGATTAACTTACCAAAAATATCTACCTAGTATGTCCTCCTTACTTTTTATATAAAGTGGTATAGTAAACCACTCCAAGTTTTCTAAGAGAACACCCAATCAGGTTTTTGTTTCCTAAGCACCCCAAGAGTGTTCCACCACCTTTATAGATGAGATATCAATTACCATTCTCTTCACCACATAGTCCAGTTTGTTACATCACGTATAGGATAAATTGAGTAGAGGGGTATGAATGATCATCAAACCAAGTGGAATATAAGGAATTATTAAATTAAAAATACAATCATATTTAAAATATTAATATGCCACTATACACTGAAATTTGTTAATAAAAAAGAAAATATTTTATTCATTAAAATATGAAAAACAAGAATTAAAATTGGATTTCCTTCCCTACCTCGATCACTAATGGTTACAAACCATCTATGTGAGGGACAATAGTTGTGATAAGGGAAAAAGAAATCATTTTAGAATAGAATTTAGAAAATAGAAACTTAGAAACAATAAGAATTAGTAGTGAAGTACGAGTCCAGTTCACGAAAGAACTCTCCCCTTTCTTAGATCTTCTCACCTTCTTATAGGCTATCAATTTCTTTATTTTGCTAATAAAATCTTCACGTGATCCCCTTCTCTTTGAATTTTGAAATATTTCTTTCTTCCCTTGGAATCTACCTTGAGTCTTGCATACCAGTATTCCTTAAAATTCATAACTTCCCTCATATTTTTTTTCTAGACTATCAATTATATATTAAGATTGATACTATTCATTATAATTCAATTGGACACCTATGATTGGGTTGTAAGGATATTGATGTGTCACTACAAATATTCAGTTTGAAATCTAGATAAACCTTACAAACTCCCCTATTCATCATCATTATTCTCTTTTTCTAAAATTCATAAACCCTATAAAGTTTAATTTTTACAAAGGATCAAACTCTATAGAGTCTACATGATCCTTATTAAGTGGGTTTTCATCCTTATGTAGATAAGAGATCATGCTTATGGATAAAAATTATTCTTGAAAAGTTTAGAATTTCATAAAGGAATGATATTTATATAGGTATTTATATTTAAACAGATAGAAAATCATGTTTACATAGGCTGTATTCACATTTACACAAAATTAGATGATCTTTACTAATTTTAGAATCATCATTGTGGATAATTCATTCCTCTACCCATTTTATATTCTTGAGATACAACAAGATTAATTTCCCTTCACACTATCTAAATAAGGGGAAATCAATATCTATCTATCCATTTATTCTAGAGATTAAAAAAATCAATTAAATATAAAATTTATCTATTTGACCATTATTCATAAATTCTAATTTACCACCTTGGGTTTTTCTACTTTTATTTAATAAATTTTTGAGTCATGGATGTTTAATCCATTACTGGGCTATTTTGGTATAAATTCCAATTGATCAACTCTTTAATTCAAAAAAGCCCCAAAAATTAAAAAAATTAATAAGTATGAGGGAATAAAATAAATTAAATGTTACCATAATATAATTAATTTATTGACTTTGTTAGTGCCTCACCATACATAAGAGGTTCTGACTAACAACGAGGTCCTCAATCAGGCAGTGGGGAGACCATGCCATCGATATTAGATAACCATAAATAATAAAAACAATATAAATAGAAATATATTATAAATGAATTTATTCTTATACATTTTGGATATTAAAATTAAGATATTTTAATGATTTAATTGTTAATACATTCCAATTTACCTGATGTTTTTATCATATTTTTTCAGGATGCATCAAGTTATAGAAATTGAGTAAAAGGAGATAAAACATAAAGTAATTTCTTTAAAAGAATGTTTTCCACAATGTTTGATGATCATGGAACAATTCTAGGAAAAAATAGTGAATAATCATGGTGAAATGAGGCTTACAGAGCTGAAAACTTAATTTACATATTGTGTAATCATTACACTTCATGAACCAGTGTAAGCCATGAAATTTATACAAGTCATGAAGTGGAAGAAATAAACCTAGAATAAAGATGAAATGTGTCACAATGTGACAAAAATGTGTCATTACATGATACATGTGAAGTTGTCCTATAAATTTACTAGGCATTGATTTACATACACGTGGTATAATTTTTACATGTGGTGTAATCATTACACAATGTCTAAAGGTCATGACAGACCAAACAAATTTGATATATCTTTAATTTGTAACCTATTTTGTGACCCAAGACCCACTTATGACCACTTTTTGAACTATATTAAGTGTCATTGAATACTACCTAGGCCTCATGGAAGTCTATAAATATAGGTCTAGGTTTTTTCTATCAGTGATCCTAGAAACCAAATCTTGGAGTGAGATTCTGCACTGTTTAGGGTCCTCACCAATTCCATCTCTGGGTTTTCATTATTCATTATTTCCTTTATTGCTTCCCTAGTATTATCTCATCACTATGAGAGGGGGTAAACCTGACTTATGATATTGTTATGTAGTATATGGGGGAAGGTGTTGTTGGATTTATTCCTTTTTCTTTATTAATGTATTTTATTGTCATAGTTTTTTAATCAATTCCCAATCTCTTTATTTTACTTTTATCATGACCATTGGTATTTTAATTTAAATGAAACATTAAAATTGTGAAACTGGATACCCTAAAGGAGGCATGGACATTGTAAAATTTAGGGAAATCAGGTTTAAATATGGTATCAAGAAAAACATGAGTCGATCAAACCCTAAATTACTAAATCGATGGAAGCAGGGGATTACATCATCGAGGAGGGGATACCATGACCATTGGATCTCCCTCATATCAAATTAGACACACAAATTGGTTTAATAAAGTTATTTTCTAAAATAAAATTTCACATGAACCTTGAAAATTTAAAACCATAGAACACCTTTCAAATATTATTTCAAACCAAACAATTATTCTATTTTGTCTTCATTCTTCATTATTTAAATTAATCAAACCAATTTGATTCTTCATCTCTTTCATCAATTCAAATAAATAATTTTTTTTTGAAAACCTAAATAAACTAATTCACCATATCTATGGGTTTGACCTCAAACTTTTCTAATACTTAATTTTAGTTAATTGTGTAGCATAGTTTGAGATTTTATAAATTTTGAATTTTTATTAGATCCATAGAGAAATAAAGCTTACCTTTGGGCCTGTAAAAACTGGTGTTATTGCTGAGGATGGTTGATTTTTAGTTTTCACGTTTTTAATTTTAATTTTAATTTTGTTTCTTTATTTTAATTACATTTTTTAAATTGGGTATTATGTGATTCAATTATTAGATAGAAATAATTAATTCAAAATTATAACAATTGAGAAAAGATAAAATACATCATCAATTCCACCCCCATTATTAAATAAGACAATAGATTAAATTCACTACAACTATGGTGGGTGCAAAGAAAAACCAACTTCCTGGGGTTCTTCAAAGTGATCTAGGACCGCAGACACTTGAATAATATGAGCGACCATCGAATATGGGATTTCAACTAAGCATAATAATACCCCTCATTGTAGAAAATATCTTTGAGATCAATCCTATAATTAATTTTATGATCTCAAATAGAATTAAATTCACTAAACTACAACATGAATATCCAAACACACATTTGGGAAACTTTCTTGAGTTCTATGACCCATTAAAATTCCAAAATGTTTCAAGCATTACGGTAAGACTCTGCCTTTTTTGATTTACATTATGTGAGAGAGATTTTGATTGAATCCAAATCCTACTTTAAAATTCCATAAATACATGGGATGATATGGAAAATAACACTCTTACCTGATTCTTTCCACTTCCCAAATCAATGGACATATGGGTAAACATTCAAAATTTCATCCAATTTAATGATGAATTACTATACTCTACATTGGAACATTTTAACTATATGACTCGTACATTCCCCCATCATGGTATAGATCAATTAATACTAATATAAACATATTATAATATGTTTGCATAAGTAAACTAATCAATTATTGATGCTTATTCTAGATGACCATTGATGAGGAAGTCACCTGAAGAGAGCTACAACTTGTTGGATGAAATGGTAATCAATAATTTACAATGTCAAAGAGAATGGATACTATGAATAGGCATTCACACAATCAAAAATAATGACTGGATAATATCACATATAGTATCGTTAAAAAATAATATAGAACTCATGATGGGAAAATAACAAAAACCCCAAGTTATGTATAT
Organism: Viscum album; assembly: GCA_963277665.1. Taxonomy (NCBI): domain Eukaryota; kingdom Viridiplantae; phylum Streptophyta; class Magnoliopsida; order Santalales; family Viscaceae; genus Viscum; species Viscum album. The sequence goes on from OY728123.1 coordinate 1,619,781,945, forward strand.
GGAAGATGAAAATTATGATGATTATAATCATGGTAAACAATTTTAGGGTTGGAAATCTCAACAAAAATAAGGGAAATGATATCAAAAAACATCCCAATGGCCCACACTAACAAGCTAGGTCCATATATTGGATGATATGCAGGATATATTCATGACCACGACTAGGGATATAGACAAATAAATAAAATAAGAATCAACAAAGCAAAGGGCTGTATTGAGGAATTTGGATCCTCAAGTTGGCCAAATTGCTGATCAGGTCAGAGAGAGACCCATAGAAGTACTACTAGGATTTGTTGAAATATTTACACATAAATATTTAAAATCTATACTACCTTAAGGTGGGAAGAATACACAAGGAATAAGTATAGAATTTATAGGAAAATAACTAGTTGAATAAAGTGAAAATAAATTTGAAAATATCAAGGAAGATGTATCTAAAGAAGAAGAAGAATAACCACCACATGACAAGACAATACTGGATTTTCCAGAACGAATGGCTCAAGTAAAGAACAATGTGCATAAATTTAAATTTTTGTAACACTTTAAAAAATTCCATATAAATATTTATTTTTCACAGGATCTCACAAACACTCTGACATATGAAAAATTCATGATAGAATTGGTAACCAATAAGAAGAAGTAGGAGGAAATTGGCACAATTCCACTCACACAAGAGTATTTTGTGGTGGTTTCTAAGGACCTGCTTAAGAAGTAATGTAATATAGGTATCTTTTTATTCCCATATTTATTAGAGATAAAAAATGTGGAAAAGAATTTTGTGACTTAGGTGAAAGTGAAAATATCATTTCATACATGAATTTCAAGAGTTTGGAACTAGAAACCCTTAATACCATGAGATTAATTATTCAATTAGATGATTAAATAATGAAATCACTAAGATAATTGATCAAAGAAATCCTGATAAAAGTTGACAGGTTCATCTTTCCTATTTAATTTTTAGTACTAAACATGGAAGAGGAGTGAAATCCACTCATTATATGGAGAATTGTTTTTCCACCGGGTGCATATTGATTGAAATAGAAAGTAGAGAAATTTTTCTATGAGTTGGATGTGATCAAGTAATTTTAAACACGCACTAGTCAATGAAGAACTATGATGTGCAAGAGAATAATGAGTTTGGAGAAGATAAAACACCTGAAGTTGAGGGTATCTCTAAAAGTAAATAGGTGTATGAGTTAGCTTATATTGTGTAAGAGGAAAATAGAAAAAAGAAGAAAGATAATATGGGACCAAGGTTGATGACAACAGAGGGGCGATTGACTCTACCAAATTTGGAAAAGGACAATAGGTATGGATGGTATACTCTCTTCCATTTAGTTCATCAGGATTTATGAATAAATGGTGGATTGGACCAATAAAGATCCATAAAGTACTACCATATAGAAGAATTAATATATTTAGAGAGGAAGGACACATGCCAACCTATGTGGACAAGAAAAAACTGAAACCATTCATAGACCCTAACCAGGTACAAAATTTTCAGTCACCCATAAGGTGATCTAACTCTTAAGGAGGTAAGGTCGAGTAGATGAATTTAAACAGAACACTTCTGTGAGGTAACCAAAGATTTTTTTTTAATTTTATTTAATTTTTTTAGGAACACATGACCTCACTTAAAAGATTTTAAAATTAATTTATTATGGAATGTACTTTCACTTGCATGTTTTTAATTTTTCTAGGACCATCAAGACCAAGGATGGAGGCAAGTAGTAGAAGCACAATAATAGGCTGCAGGATCAATACACATCATGAATTAGGAGCATATAGAACCTATAGAGCCAAATTCAAAGAAAAATTCAAAATGGTTGAGATAATTTATATTTATAATTTTTATACTATCCCCACATTTATTTATTTTTTTATATTTTAACTACCAATTTCATTCCCCACATTTTATTCTTTCTTTAATCAACCTAACTAGGTGACATAAACTTCTTAGGAAAATTATCATGTTTTGAATTTTAAATTTCTTTTTCAATAAATTTGAATGATAAAAATGAGGAAAACAATTATTAAAATAATAATGTGGATTAATATTTTAGGAATCATGATTTATGGGATAATGTTGATTTTGGTAAATGAATTTTTTCTACTATTTTTTCATGATTTTTATTTTTGATATTTTCATTAATTGATTTAATTATTCATATGAATTTACATGAGTAATTATCCCGACCATTAATTATCATTCCTAAGACATCCTATGAGCTAATATTTCCAATATTTCTTTTATATATTTCTTATGGAGCTCGGGCATGATTACTTCTATAATTTTATTTGCATCTTATCAATGCTATGACTGAATAGAGTCACTTTTAAAATGATTAAAGAATTATTTTGTTAGAAATTATCTTTATATCCATATTACATTAATCCATTTTGAATCACATAGAATCCATGAATAACCTTTCTAGGGAGGATTCTTGGTACCATCCCATCATATCCTTTCATGCCTTTCTCTAAATATTTTGCATGATTATCAAAAATAAAAGTATGGGAGATAAAAACTATAGATAACCAAGCTTAACGTACATAGAAATTAAATTAATTTTGTGGAATAATTAATACATAACAAAAACAGACACCAAAGGACCATAATAGTTTAGTGTCTTTGGAAACTTGGAACATAATCTTCTAATCTTGGTGAAAGATCTTCAAGATCTCCCATAGAGATATTCCCTTTTTTTTCTTACCTAAAACATTTCGTTATATCCTGAAAAGAAACATATAAAGGGTGAGCTCAAATTCTCAGTAAGGGTAAGGATGGAGAAAATAAAACAAACCATAAACATTTGAACTTCAAAACATGAACATAAAGTTTAAACGTCAAAATCCTGAATTGTGAAATAAATCTTGGAAGTAAGTAAGGCATAGATCACAAAGGAACATCAATCATGATAAAATAGCATGGGAATAAAACATTTAATTATGGAAAACCATGAATCATGAGATATTATTTCCATAGTATCCAAGGCATTACTACCAAGACCATCTTAGTGGACAAAGTCCCTTTCTGAATCGAGTTCACTCCTCGTTCCTGTCCTATATCACTAAACCAGATTAACTTACTGTTCTAGCCATGTCTATCTCATGAGATATAAATCTTTACCCAATGCATTGGAGAGATATATAGATCCCACCCATATCATATTGAAATCATTCTTATGTGTTCCACAACATAAACATAAATCATTCATCATAACCCAAAGAATAAAATGGGATTCATAAACATCATCCCATCATAACGTAATCCATATAAAACAAATGGATATCATTTCATCATAAGAAATGTGGAACCATGTAAATCATAGAGACATTATACTTGAAACATACACATATGAAATAATGCCATCTTGGATGGAAAATGGTTTTGATAAAACACTTGAAATGAACTCTTGAGGGAAATATCCTTTCTTCTTCAAAATCATTTTCTTTTCACAAAATGCCATGAAATTTTAAAAGAAAAGGATTTTTTTGAAAATAGTAATTAAATCTTGTAGAGTAAGATTCATGAAAATAAGGAGTTATGAAACCGTAAAAATCCGTTCATGCCGTATAAGTTAAAAAAACATTCTTCTTGTACTTTTTACAGAAAAGTCAAAAAGTACCTCATATGGTAAACAAAAGAAAGATTCCTTACATACCATCTAGTAAAAGTCTTAAAAGGGTAAAAAGGACTTTAAAAATACAAGAAACCATTTTTTGAAAATAGGGACATGGATGATAAATATAACCCCAGTAAATACTTATGAATAAACATTCTCGGATAAAAACGAGATTGGAAAAGTTATCCCTTACCTTAGGTCCAATTTCTTCCGTAAGTGTCCGAAACTCCTGTATAGTTATTTTAAAAATATTATTAACTTGTAATAGAACCATAATAATATTTATGATATCATATATGATTCACTTATGACTTTATATTACCCGTTATTTTGTTAATTTCATGTTAAAGCAGAATTTTGGGTAAAATCGTTTCTTTTATCGTACGTGTTTGGACTTGTTGTTGTTGATATTATTATTAATTATATCATTATTTAATTACTTCCAGAATTTAAAACATGATTTATATATCATATATATTCTTTATATATATATATATAATAGAAAGATAAATGAAATGAAACACAACGTTCATGGAGACAGTAGGCCGTATGTACGCATGAACGTTGTTTTCCTTTCCTTATTGACGTGAATGAAAGTAAGTAGATGACATATATATATATATATACATAAATCCAGTAGCTTCATTATGTTATATATTTTATTATTATTCATTATATATACTTTATAATCATTCTTGAATGGTTAACATGGAGAATGAATCTCATCACGTCGTGGAGACGGTAATCCGTACGTACGCACGAGCGATGATATCATTACCATAATTATTGAATGGAATTGGAGTGGATGATATAATATCTCAGAATCAGTATGATGTTATAATAACCATATATAGTTATTATTTACATTATTATACCCATCCAAGTAAGGCGGTGGTGTAAAAACAGATTACACCACGGCGTGGAGACAGTATTCTGTACGTACGCACGCGCGGTGATTTCATTTTCCGTAGGATGGACAGAAGGTGAAATGGGTCTGTTTCATATTTATAATAACATATCAGTATATTAGTGATACTGATGTTATTACTTTATTATGAAACAACAAAATAAGAATCGGTAGAAGAAGAAATGAATTTGAAAGAATTGGTAAAGGATATTATCTCTTCTTTGACGCGCCTCTTCTAAACCTCCTCTTAGGGCACTAAAGTTGGTATTTGAAGAAGAAAATAACCTATATTATGTTTTTAGGGATGTTGAGAAGGGAAATGGGCAGGGTTTGGCCAATCTTGAAGGCTCAAAATTGCGTGAGGAGGAGAGGGAGGAGGTGCCCTTTTTTAAGGGAGGAGAGGGGAACCTTAGAAAAAACTTAAAATATTATTTTATAATAAAGTCATATTCGGTTTATAATAGCTCTAAATTGATTTATTTCTAAGATAAAGTGGGTATGGGTCTAAATACTCTCAACCAATAGGTTTTAGACAAGTTTAGGTTACTATTTTAACCTTATCATTTATATTTAACTCTAAGTTAAATAATTTAACTTTTACCATGTCTTCTTGTTTTCTTACACTACATGGTTAATAAAATTACTATAACAAGCCAAACGAACCCCAAGTGGTTCATTATTAATATATATAACCTTATATAATTCATTTGACCGCACCTTATAATTTTAGGAATAAAATAACAATTAATAATATAATATTTGTTTTAAAAACTATTTTATGTCAATTTTGATACTATTTGGTAATTGATTTTGGTGAAAATCATAACAGCATGATTAGTTCTAAAAAAGTTAATTAAATCAATACTAAAATTAAATATTAACCTATAAAATTAGTGGAATTTATAAAATGTCTCAAATAACATTTATTTTGGTTTTTATAACATCAATTATGCTAATATTTTATTAATAAGGTAATTACTGCATCATCATTGTGTCATAAATAAATTAAATTATTTAATGTATACAAATTATAAATAAAGTTCCATTATGTAGTAAATAGTTTTATATTTTTAATTAATATTTATAGTCGAATTTATATTATTTATAACCCTATATTAAAAATGTTTTAGTTATTATACTTTGATTTTAAATATGTTAACTCTACTTTAAATAAAATAATAATAAATGTCCTAATCTAATCCAAGTGGACTTAAAGGGTAATATTTTATTACTAAGGTTGTTTCTGGTCGAATTAAACTTATCCAATAGAATTAGGACATGTTTTATGGTAGTATTAATATCTTGTTTACCCTTAATTAACCTATTTACTTTTGACAGTGGTAAATAAAAGTAAAAAGTTACTATTCACAAAAAATTATTCTTATCTTATTGAACCACATTTTACCTCTTGATATTAATCGTGTCTCTTGGATTTTCTAAATTCAAGCCACATAAGTGGTAAAATTAAGTTTTATGCACAATTGCAAATGCTCCTAGGAGGAGGGTAAAAGACGGTAAAAAGTTCAATAAAATTTTTATATATCTATATTATTATAAAATGACTCCAATGAATTACATTGAAAATATATAGGTATTATGTATCTATTTTGACCCAAAATAAATTTCAATAAAATCAATTATTATTTAAATAAAAAGTCAGTTTTTAAATAGTAACCTAGTGTTTTCACTATTCATCAAAAATTGAAAGTTTTCAGAAAAATACCAAAAATTCACCCTAGGATAATTTCGATATTCCAAATCCAAAAATGAAGTCCATTTTGAAAGATAAAATTTATAAAATTTCAAAAATGGGGTATTCCTTTTCATAACGGCTAGTTCATAATAATATTATAATAATATCTCATTTAGTGAAACTCGGTATTGCGTACAACACATGCTATCGAGGAAGGTTTCCCTGGTGTGAAACAAAAGCCTAGAATAGTGTCTTCATATACTGTAAGCTAATACGGTGTTGTGTATAGCACAAGATAATCTTGGTGTAGCATATAACACAAGACATCAAAGTAATTAAAAATAATATTTTTCATAAAATTTCGGGGTGTTACATTCTACCCCCCTTAAAATGAATTTCACCCTTGAAATTCATCGGGGTTATAATTGGTTTACTACTTGAAAGTTTATTTCATAGAAACCCACATCGTAAAAAGGAATACTAAAACTTCATTTTAAAAAGGAAAGTTAGAATCAAAACAGTCACCCAAAGTAACTCAGCACTGGGTTTCCACATAGGACAACATAGGGGAAAATATGGATATGGAAGAGAAATCTCACCATCAAGTTTTGATAAAGAGTGGTAGAGAACATGTCTATGAAAAATACACCAATCAAAAAGCTATAAATTTGTGATGATTTAAGGTACCATATAATTTATCGGGTATGAGGGTACTAGGACAACTTTTTTAGTTCTCAAGATCATTTGCCTAATGTTGAAGAATTGTTGAATTAAAAGAAATACTTACTTGATTTTGGTACAATCTCACCATTGTTCATGCCTTGAAAAATTTCCACTTCATCTCTTAAAGAAATGAAGTTGAATTTGTCATTCGTGAAGTGTTAGCAGATCATGCGATAGAATGATAGTTTATTCCATCTATCTCCAACAAAAGGTTAGAAAAAGTTATTAAATATACCTAAGTCCATATATAGTGAGATTAATCATATATGGTTCCTAAAATGGACTTATAATTCATATATCATGCCACTTAATAAATTAAAACTATTTTATACTAACCAGGGACTTCCTGTAGGCCAGTGGTAGGCAATAAAGGCATGTCATACTTCGGTTGTGGGTTCGATTCCCGCATCCTTGTCTAACACGATGAGTTATCTCCCATCCTATGGGTTGTACTTTTTCTAAAACTATACTATTATAACATAACAAAAATTTCTATACATAAACAATACTATCTGATGCCTAAATTAATCTATTCCAATATTTAGGTTTATCCAAAATACTTCTGTCCAATCTCATAGTATAAATAAAACGATTACTAGAAAGGTCATCTACCAAGCATTGAATACAATAATTTGTCTCCTGTATATCATAAGATATATATATCTTGTTGGTCACATTCCAAACATCTGAATTCCTTAATAATGTATTCTCTTGAAACATGAGTACCCATTGAACCTTAGTGAAAACATGAATGTTGTCAAAAGTTAACTCTTTCCATATACCAAAATCCCAAAATTCTGTATACTCAAACCACATTATCACTTTGTCCTTATACTAGTCATGAGCTCATTAATACTATCAAACAATTCATTATCTCTTTATCCCTTCATTATGTGCATATCATCTTCTTCCCAAAAATATCTGAATAACCTTTCATGGTTACCAGTACCATTCAACATATACTTTCAAATACTTTATAAAAAACAATAGTGTAACAATCCTTAGATGATCCTTTATTCCATAGTACCATTAAATTACCTATAAAACATAACTCTTGATAAACATACAATCATTCCACTACCTTCTTAAACCATTGACAGAGCTTCATCATTTTATTCCTCAACACTTCTTTCATCTCATATATCATTTGTAGTGTCTTCATCATCACCAACATAAATTCTACCCATATGACCATGTTGATTATATTCATGAAATTTTCCCTTAGAGCATTAGTTTACATAATGCCCGTACATTCCACATTTAAAACATTTAACCAATATTGATGTCTTAGCAATACCATTATCCTTGTCCTTGTTTTTAACTGAACCTTTTCCTTTACAATTACTGGCTTTGTGTCCTTATTTTCCACACCCAAAGCATCTTCCAGTTCCTTTGAAACATTCTCCCTGATGCCTCTTCTGACATGATTTACATGAGGGAAATTGAACTTTATTTCCTCTATGATCATCATGAAACTCCATCTTTCTCTTATTAACTGAGTCGGGAAACTTACCAAAGTTGAGATTATTGATCATACTATGACATTGCTGATTAGGCATAATAACGATGTTTGGACTTCAAAATCCCGTTTCATTTGGTTTCTCATGAAGAATATCATTCCATTGTCCATCATATCCTCCATTATCGTGAATCTTCCTATTCCCAGCCATTTTCTAAAACCCAAAAAGAATATTGTGAGAGAAAAAAATCATAATCAAGGAGGAGTACCTTCAATATCTAACATCTTAGGTTTAATTATAATATCGTTACCGTAATTCTAAGACTATAACCTATACTTATACTTAACCTTAGGGGCATCCCTAGACATACCATAGAAATATATCTAGGGATCTCACTAAAGTTTTTCAGATCCTAGTTTCCAAAGGTTAACTGGACCTTTCCTTTGATACCAACAGTAGAGACCCAAGATTGATGTACATAGACATTACATTACTTCTGTGGAATACTTAATACATAACAAAAACAGACACCAAAGGACTATAATAGTTTAGTGTCTTTGGAAACTTGGAACATAATCTTCTAATCTTGGTGAAAGATCTTCAACATCTCCCATAAATATCATCCATTTTTTTCTTACCTAAAACATTTCTTTATATCCTGGAAAACAAAACATATAAAGGGTGATCTCAAATTCTTAGTAAGAGTAATTATGGAGAAAATAAAACAAACCATAAACATTTTAACTTCAAAACACTAATATAAAGTTTAAATGTCAAAATATTGAGTTGTGAAATAAATCTTAGCAGTACGTAAGGCATAGATCACAAAGGAACATAAATCATGATAAAATAGCATGGGAATAAAACATTTAATTGTGGAAAACCATTACGCACATGATATGATTTCCATATTAGCCAAGACATTGCTTCCCAGACCATCTTAGTGGAAAAATTTTCTTTCTGAATCGAGTTCACTCCTCGTTCCAGTCCTGTATCACTGAACCGGATTAACTTACCGTTCCGGCCATGTATATCTCATGAGATATAAATCTTTACCCAATGAATTGGAGGGAGATATATGTCCCACCCATATCATATTGAAATCATTCTTATGTGTTCCACAACATAAACATAAATCATGCATCAAAACCCAAAGAATGAAATGGGTTTCATAAACATCATCCCATCATAACGTAATACATATAAAACAAATGGATATCGTTTCATCATAAGAAATGTGGAACCATGTAAATCATAGAGACATTATACTTGAACCATACACATATGATATAATGTCATCTTGGATAGAAAATGGTTTTGATAAAACACTTGAAATGAACTCTTGAGGAAAATATCATTTCTTCTTCAAAATCATTTTCTTTTCTAAAAATGCCATGAAATTTAAAAAAAAGGATTTTTTTTGAAAATATTCATTAAATATTGTAGATTAAGCTTCATGAAAATAAGGAGTTATGAAACCATAAAAATCCATTCATGCCGTATAAGTTAAAAAAACATTCTTCTCGTACTTTTTCCAAAAAAGTCAAAAAATACCTCTTATGGTAAACAAAAGAAAGATTCCTTACATACCATGTAGTAAAAATATTAAATGGGTAAAAAGGACATTAAACATACAAGAAATCATTTTTTTGAAAAGAGGGACATGGATGATAAATATAACCCCAGTAAATACTTACGAATAAACAATCTCGGATAAAAAGGAGATTGGAAAAGTTATCCCTTACCTTAGGTCCAATTTCTTCGGTACGTGTCCAAAACTCCTGTATAGTGGGTTTAAACATATTATTAACTTTTAATAGAACCATAATAATATTTATGATATCATATATGATTCACTTATGACTTTATATTACCCTTTCTTTTGTTAATTTCATGTTAAAGCAGCGTTTTGGGTAAAATCGTTTCTTTTATCGTACGTGTTTGGACTTGTTGTTCTTGATATTATTATTACTTATATCATGATTTAATTATTTATAGAATGTAAAACATGATTTATATATCATATATATTCATTATATATATATATATAATAGATAGATAAATGAAATGAAACACACCGTTCATGGAGACGGTAGGCCGTACGTACGCATGAACACTGTTTTCCTTTCCTTATTGACTTGAATGGAAGTAAGTAGATGACATATATATATATATATACACACACACACACACACAAATAAATACAGTAGCTTCATTATTTCATATATTTCATTATTATTCATTATATATACTTTATAATCATTCTTGAATGGTTAACATGGAGAATGAACCTCATCGCGTAGTGGAGACGGTAATCCGTACGTACGCACGAGCAATGATATCATTACCATAATTATTGAATGGAATTTGAGTGGATGATATAATATCTCAGAATTAGTATGATGTTATAAAAAACATATATAGTTATTATTTACACCATTATATCCATCCAAGTAGGGTGGTGGTGGAAAAACAGATTACACCACGGCGTGGAGACGATATTCTGTACGTACGCACGTGTGGTGATTTCGTTTTCCGTAGGATGGATAGAAGGTGAAATGGGGTTGTTTAATATTTATAATATCAAATCAGTATATTAGTGATACTGAAGTTATTACTTTATTATGAAACAAAAAATTAAGAAGAAGTATAAGAAGAAATGAATTTGAAAGAATTGGTAAAGGATATTACCTCTTCTTTGATGCGCCTCTTCTAAACCTCCTCTTAGGGCACTAAAGTTGGTCTTTGAAGAAGAAAAGAACCTCTATTATGTTTATATGGTTGTTGAGAATAGAAATGGGCAGGTTTCGGCCAATCTTGAAGGCTCAAAATTGTGTGAGGAGGAGAGGGAGGAGGTGCCCTTTTATAAGGGAGGAGAGGGACACCTTAGGAAAAAAATTAAAATATTATTTTATAATAATGTCATATTCGGTTTATAATAGCTCCAAATTGATTTATTTAGAATCTAAAGTGGTTATGGGTCTAAATACTCTCAACCAATAGGTTTTAGACAAGTTTAGGTTACTATTTTAACCTTATCATTTAGATTTAACTCTAAGTTAAATAATTTAACTTTTACGGTGTCTTCTTGTTTTCTTACACTACATGGTTAATAAACTTACTATAACAAGCCAAACAAAACCCAAGTGGTTTATTATTAATATATATAACCTTATCTAATTCATTTGGATGGAACTTAGATTTTTATGAATAAAATAACAATTAATAATATAATATTTGTTTTAAAAACTATTTTATGTAAATTTTGATACTATTTGATAATTGTTTTTTTGAAAAACATAACAGCATGATTAGTTCGAAAAAATTAAATTAAATCAATACTATCATGTCATATTAACCTAGAAAATTAGTTTAATTTATAAAAAGTCTCAAATTACATTTATTTGGGTATTTATAACATCAATTATGTTAATATTTTATTAATATGGTAATTACTGCATCATCATTGTGTCATAAATAAATTAACTTATTTAATGTCTAATAATTATAAATAAAATACCATTATGTAGGATATTTTCTTTCTTTTTAATGAATATTTATATTATAATTTATATTACGTCTAACCCTATATTAAAAATGATTTAGTTATTTAACTTTGATTTTAAATATTTTAACTCTTCTTTAAATAAAATAATAATAAATGACCTAATCTAATCCAAGTGGACTTAAAGGGTAATATTTTATTCCTAAGGTTGTTTTTGGTCGAATTAAATTTATCCAATAGAATTTGGACATGTGTTAGGGTAATAATAATATCATTTTTACCCTTAATTACCGTATTTACTTTTAACCGTGGTAAATAAAAGAAAAAAGTTACTATTCACCAAAAAATATTTTTATCTTATTGAACCAAATTTTACTACTTGATATTAACCGTGTCTATCAGATTTTCGAAATTCAACTAACAGAAGCGGTAAAATTAAGTTTTATGCACAATTGCAAATGCTTTTTGGATGTGGGTAAAAGACGGTAAAAAGTTCAACAAAATTTTTATATATCTATATTATTATAAAATGACTCCAATGAATTACATTGAGCATATATAGGTATTATGTATCTATTTTTACCCAAAATAAATTTAAATAAAATAAATGATTATTTAAATAAAAATTCGGTTTTTAAATAGTAATCCAGTGTTTTCACTATTCATCAAAAATTGAAAGTTTTCAGAAAAATACCAAAAATTCACCCTAGGATAGTTTTGAAATTCGAAATCCAAAAATGAAGTCCATTTTGAAATATAAAATTTATAAAATTTCAAAAAGTGGGTATTACTATTCATAATGGCTAGTTCATAATAATATTATAATAATATCTCATTTAGTGAAACTCAGTATTGCATACAACACACGCTATCGAGGAAGGTTTCTCTGGAGTGCAACACAAGCCTAGAATAGTGTTTGCGTATACTGTAAGATAATATGGTGTTTTGTATAGCGCAATCTAATCTTGGTGTAGCGTACAACACAAGACATCAAAGTAATTAAAAATAATATTTCTCATAAAATTTCGGGGTGTTACAAAAACTAGTGGAAGGGATGAATATTTTGTAATGAATTAGCGTGGGGGAAAATTTAATGAGTTTTGAAGAAGGAAAATTCATTGTATTTATTGTAAACCCTCTTAAAAAAAATAAAAAAAAGAGATTTTTTTTGTGTCTAGGGAAATTTAAAAACCACCATTGCTTGACTGGTGATCTTATTATAAGTATTACAAATAGTTTCATGAGTAGATCATTTGGGGTTGGGTGGTGGTGATGAGATTTGTTCCCAACCTAAATTTAAACAAATTAAATATATATATATATATATATATTTCAAAAATAAGAAGGTGTTTCATTCATTGAATTTCATCTATTTATGATCCTCATCTGAGATTCTTGGGAAAGAGGAGGCTTTCATTGAGTTGTTTTTGTAATCATGAAAAGAACTTTATAGAAAAACCTCCTTTGGATCCTTAATTAATTTAAATCATTTACCTACATAAACTAAGACTCATAGTAATGTGATCCTAAATAGTGAATCCCTCATGATTATTTGTGATTTTTTATTTATGAGGTTGAGATTGTAGATTCTTTGAAAGCTCATGGTAAGTGACATGTTCTTGAGGTTTGTGGCTCACTCTATTCGGTCATACCTTGATTATGAGTAGAAGAATTCACATACGGTAAATTAAAAATGATATTCATATTAATAATGAATTAAAAAAATGAAAATTGATTAATGAAAAGGCTTGGATATTTCTAATTAGGAAAAGTAAAATACATGGTGTATTTGTATTCTTTGAAAAATGAGGTGTTGAAAATTATTCTACATGTAATTCTTAACGAATTTAAGTTTCTATTTGATCAACTAGTTTTGTTGATATTGAGTTTCAAGCATAGTAGAGTAAGCATCCATTGTAGTATGTTGAGATTCCATCATTGAGGATAAGTATGAATTCAAGTTTTTATGTGGGGGTGGGGTTGATAAGTGAATTTATTATCTATATTTTGTATATTAAAATGTATTGATTTTGATGATTTAATTGTTAATTAATTCCTAAGTCCCTGATATTCTTCTCATATTTATCAGGATATAATAGGTTATGGAAATTGATAAAAATGAGATAAAATATAAAATAATTTGATAAAAAAGAAGGTTTTCAAAAAATTATCCTGATCATGGAATAATTTTAGGGCATGAAACTAAATAACCATGAAAAAACAAGGCTTACGAAGATAAAAAATGAAGTTACACATCATATAATAATTACATTCCAAGAATCAGTGAAGGTCATGAAATTTATACTAGTCGTGAAGTCGAATAAATCAACCTAGAATGAAGATTACACGTGTCACACCATGACACTTATGATGTTTTCCCAAAAATCCAGTAGGTCTTGAGTTACGTACATGTGGTGTAATCATTACATGACATATAAAGGCTGTTATAGACCAAAAAAATCCATACTCAAGGTATCTTTAATTTTTGACCAATTTTATGACCAATGACCCATTTATGACTAATTTTTTACCCTTCCTAAATTCCATTTAATGCTACCCAAGCCCTAGGGATGTCTATAAATATAGGGCCATGATACTACTATTATAGTTCATGGAGACCAAATCTTAGAGTGGGAAGTTGTGATGTAAAGGGTCCTCACGAGTTCTATCTCTAGTTTTTTATTGTTATTTATTTTTCTTTATTCCTTCCCTTTTATTCTCTCATTACTAGGATCGGGGGTAAAACTGCCTTGTGCTAGGGTTATGTAGTAGTAGGGGGGATGTTCTGTTGGATTTATTCCCTTTTTTATTTATGTATTTGGATTGTCAGTGTTTTTTCAATGAATTCCCAATCCATTTATTTTACTTTATGACGATCATTGGTATTTGAATATAAAAGGAACATTAAATTTGTGCAATTGATTAATCTAAAGGAGGCATGACCATTGTATAATTTAGGTCAATAAAGTTTAAATATGGTATCATGAAAAACTTGATTCAGAAAAACCCTAAACTACTAGACAAAGGGAAATACAAGATTTCCACTTCAAGGAGGGGATACCATGACCATTGGATATCCCTCATCTTGACTCTAACACCAAACATGGATTAATAAAATTATTTTCTAAAATAAAATTTTACTTGAAACCTAAAACTAAAAAACCCTATCACACCTTTCAAATATGATTTCAAACCCAAAAATCAGTCTACTTCATCTTCATTCTCATTTCTTTAAATTAATAATACCAATATGAATATTCACATGTTTTTTCAATTTAAATAAATAAAATCTTTTTAAAACCTAAATAAAATTATTCATCATCTTTATGGGTTCTACCTCGAACTTTAATAATATTATATTTTAATTAATTGAGTTTCATAGTTTTAGTTTTTATAAATTTTTTATTTTATTGGACCTATAAGGAAAAACAACACCGTTTTGGTCAGTAAACAGATAAATCGAAAACTAAAAATAAACAAATTATAATCCAATAGTGTAATCTCTTCACATTTAATACAAAAAGAGAGACAATAACTGGAACCTTAGTGTAGAAAATGATCCCCTCATGTGCTGAATTAATGCATGTAATGAACAATAGAATAAATGAATATTAGAGGCACAATAACAAAATAATCATAGAGTATGTTTTTTTATCGCATTTAATACCTAACATATCCACCTACTCAGTAGCCTAACATAGGGCCCTTGGATTTGGATGGATCCATGACAATAAGTTATGCGCACAAACCGGGGTTCCTATGAAGGGTGTGAGTAATAGACCATGTAGAAAACACTAACATGTCCTTAACATAAGTACAACAAATATATGTAACCGCATACACTAACATAGAAAAATATATAATAATAAAAAAACCTTATTGGTTCATCATTTTCTAAATAGGATACCATGAATCTTAATCATACCTTCTTTGGATCTATTCTCATAGAAAGATTCATATTGAACCCCAATTACAATCCAGAATACGATCAGTACCTTCTCACTTCGGGAACCACCCCATACCATGTACCTAATTACATATTATTTCAAGTACCCAACTATACCATATCACTTGAGGTTAATTAGTCATTATATCCAACTTTAATCTTTGACCATATACTCTTACTTAGGGATAATCACACATCGAATCCCATAGTAGTCCCTAACCTCACCCTCTCACTTAGGGTTAGTTAGGTATAATATCCCATATAAATCTCCAACCATACCCTCTAACTCAGGGTTGGTCATGAATAATAATCTCACATCATCATCTTGGATCCAAACCACCTCAATCAATTTTATCCCAACATCTATGATCATATCTCATCATATAACATCCCCACCATCCTCTCAATCAGGATGTTGTTAAAACTATTAGCCTCAATATCTCACACAACACACAACATTAATAATAAATAAAGTATTTTAAACAAGTCAAACCATCCCACTGGTTGTCCCTTTTACCAATCTCTCAGGGTTTCAAACATAACAATTCTCACACACCCAACACTTATTCAAGTTAAGGTACTCATCAAATGTGTCTAAATACCACCCTAATAAGTCACCCTAGACTCGACTAATCTAGAATAGTTGATTCTTGGTCTAATTAACTATGGTGGAAAAACCTATGTTTAACTATAGAGAGAGGCTGGATATCACATTTTATATTCCATTAAATCCATACTCCCCCTCTATAGAGTAAAATACAATAATAAAAACCAACCTAGTCTCTTTGATACCAAAGTTAGAACTCTACAAGGCTAACTAAAGAACCTAGAATCAATTAAATCCAAATAATTGCATATTAATTCTATATCATGGTAAATAATTTCTACCTCAAGATTTATGGAGAAAAATTTTCAAGTCATGCTCTACAATTCAAGCCCGATCCATTGAAACCCTAAAATCATCCCCAAAACCTCATAGTTAGAGTTTTGAAATTGGAAATGAATAAATATTGAAAAAATAATAATTTTTTGGAATGGAAAACATTATACTGACTAAGAGAGAACCTATATAATGAATGTTGCTTCAAACGAGAAATAGTAGACATGGAGAGACCTTATAAATCTTTAAAATAGCTTTAAAATCAGAAAAATTCACATGGGGGTTGAGGGAGAATGATAGGAGGGCTATGATGTGATGCAGTCCTTTACAGGGCTATGATGTGATGTGGTCCCTCTATTTTTTGTGTAACTTCCCCTAAAAGGTAGATGCCATGGCTCTGGCAAGACCCCTTGACTGCATGGATAGTATGGCTATAACAAGCTTTATCCATCCCATAGAGGCCTTAAAGAGAATCCACTACTGATAGAGCATAATACTTTTGATATTTAGGGAACCACACCATGAAACCTAACCGTTTTGTTGTTTTGACCTGCTACTATAGGATTTTAGCTCCAGGACATTCCTAACTCCCCAAACTTTGATCTCAAGCCATCAATAAAACCCCAAAGAAAATTTAATTTGAAAAAATACAAAATATTCAATATAAATTTAAAATAATGTATACCTTGAAATTCTATAGGATTTACAAGCTCCCCATATAAGGTCTTCTCATCCTCAAGAAGCGTCTCTAGGGTCCTTAACAAGTATCTCTAGGCACTATACCAATATATCCAACTCTCACTCCCAAGTCTACACTTAGACATGATCGTGTTTCTATTATACTCAGATGAGAGGCACTATCCTCCATTATATAAACTTATCACTCTATTACACTATACACAATGGGTGTTCCTCAAATAGAACATCCACTCTAACTTGATATTCTCACTATTGATGATGCGTGTAGGGTTCAAATTGTGATTCTAAAAATGTAACATGTGGAAAATTTCATGCTTACCTTGATGTGTTGAAGGGATTTCAACCAGTAAGACACTATCCCTATCTAATCAATGATCTTGAATGGATTGAAAAATCATGGTTTGATCATTCCTTGTGTCCTTATATGCCAACTCCCCATCCAAGGATATACCTGCAATAATACTTATTCACCCATATTGAACATAAAGGGTCACTACCTCTGGTTGGAATATGAGCATTTATTTCTCTAAGTGGTAACCAATTACTTTTAGATCAACTATAACATCTTAGTGATATCCCACACCAAGATCGACCAAATCACTACTGACTCACCTACCTATAACCAACACAATAATGAGTGGTGTGGCATACTATAAAGAGTTTCTAAAGGGGTTCATTTGGATCAAATCATAAATGTTGTTACAATAAAAAACTCCACCAAGTCTATATTGGTATCCCAGAATATTGACATGAAACACACATCATAATTTGATGCTATGCATATAGGTATCTCATGTAGTCACATAACCTATTGAATGTATAGTTTTCCCAACACATCCACTATCTGATTCTTCCAAATAGGAAAGAATTTTGTAATTTACTTCAACCAGACAACCACCACCCATGCTACTTCATAAACCCTCAATGTTTTGGTTAGTCCTATGATGATGTCCATGATCACTTCATTAGACTTCCATACCGCCACTATAAATGATTAAAGTACCCCACCTAGTCATTAATTATTTTCCTTTATCCTATGATAGGTAAGGTATTGACCGAGAAACCCAACGATATTCATCCTTATGAAAAAACACCAGTAATAGTGCCTAATATTGTTAAACATTTTGCTAAATCTTATATATACCATCTATCATGAGGTATGGAAGTCTATTATTAGATACCCACTCATTGAAGTGGGGACCACCACCCTACCATTTATGTAAATCACAACATCCTCATCTTGAGACATCATGAGACCAGATCATCTCCCATAAATAATTCTCACATCATGATACAATCCAAACCCTTAACCTGGATAGAATTCACTTGATCCACTAATGAAGAGGTAATGAAAAAGGAAACACATGTCACAACTTATTGAATCTATAATACATCAATCTTCTAGTCAATGAGAAAATTTATTAGTTTCCATTCCTCATCGAACATTCAAATTCCTTGCACCTGGGTCTTGCTACTGAGAGAATTTGTAATGACATTTTCCTTTCTAAAGGTATATTCCATATTAATGTTGAAGTATTGAAACTATTGAACCTAATGCCTATTTTTTAGGTTCAAGTATCATTGAGAGAATATATAATGTAAATATTATGGTTCATATAGATAAAACATCTATCACCAAAGAGATAATGAGGCCAACACTTCAAGGCATGAACCACAATTTCTAGCTCTAATAAATAGGTAGTGTAGTTCTTCTCATGGGGTTGTAGCTAAAGATGACCATATACTAATCCCTATATATCAAAAAGGCTCCCATACTAACCCATGAGGCATCACAATAAACTGTATAAAAAATATTTGGACATGAAAGAATTAGATTTATAGTGGATGTCAACCGCATCTTCAACTCTTGGAAGGCCTCTTCACACAGACTGGTCCACTGAAACTTTACTCCCTTCTTAGACAGCCTTATCATAGGTTCTACCAATAGATATAATCCTTGATTAAATTTCCTATAATACACATAGAACCCAATAAATCTTTAGATATTTTACACATTATTGGGCCACTCCAAAGATATCACTACCTACACCTTCTTTGGGTTAATCATGATTCCCACATCTGAGATCACACACACAAGGAAGTTTACATCCCGAATCCAAAAGTGACACTTCAAGTACATGGAATAAAGTTAATTTTCTCAAATCATACTAAATATAATATGAATGTTTTCTATAGGAAACTCATGGAACCATGGGTATAAAAAGATACAATCAATGTACACCTTGATGAAGGAGTTTAGGTAAGGATGATAGATCCCATTCATGAGAGACACGAACACTACTGGTGTATTTGCTAGTATGAATAGAATCACCAAGTACCCATATAACCCACAACTAATCATAAATTCCATCTTCCATATTTCATTGATTCAGAACCATATTTTATGATAACACAATCATAGGTTAATCTTGGATAATCATTGGGATCCCCACAATTAATCTAATAATTCAGATATCCTAAAAAATATATACAAGTATTTAATCATGACCTGTTTCAATTTTTAGTAATCTACACACAACCTAAGGATACCATATTCCGTATTGATGAATAAAACTAGATAAACCCAAGGAAAAGTGATTGGGAAAATAAATCCCATTGACTCAAGGCCATCGAGCTTCATCTTTATCTCTTTTAACACAACCACTTCTATATGATAAGATAGAATTGATATGATTCATGATTTGACCCACTTGGGCCAGCCTAGCTATAAATAATATGATTGTGACCACCCTAATCTCTCCCCAAATAGGCCATGGTCTGGAGACCAATGCCAAGTAGGAATAACACTCATATGGTAGGCCTTAGCCTAAGGTACCTACACACACACACACATCTCCAAGACTATAAAATTATGAAATGTAAAATAAAACTAATAACAAATGCATGTACACATCTATATCCCATAATCATAGTATAAAAAATTATTGGAAAGTGATAAGGGCCAAATACAAGCCCACAAAAACTGTAAATACGTATAACCTGATAGAATTAGGGGACTATATTTAAATGTGACTCATGGTACAAACCATAGTATTTCTAGTCCAAATCTATACTCCTTCTGCTTCTAGTCCACCAAGAACTCCATAGAATGGACGATCATCTTTATAAGACACAACATGTGCAGAAAGAGACCATACACATGTGAGTATAATAGTACCCTGTAGTACACCTCAGAATAACTAAACATATAGCATCAAAAATAGTATTCATCTCATCATAAGGATATGTCAACAATGTATATAGAAATAATATACAAATATACTCATAAAAGACACATAGTCACATGGTAAGGTCACTACTATATTTATTGACAGGGATTACTAATTGAAGGTTTTATATAACACTCCTCTTGGATATCACACTCCGTGAGTCTGATAACACTGATGGAGTCCACATGAGATTTAATGCTCATTGGGTCTTTCCATGAGATGTATGCACTAAAATTATAAAGAGATCGATACACAAATTGGGATCACACCATGATCCATGGGGTATATCAATAAACCAATCTAGATTAACATATTAAGTAGGGGATCAATGCCCATGTATAGTTGTTCACATTGATTCCAAGAATCCCACTTTGGAAAAAAGACATAGAGGATCTCATCCTAGACTCTGGGAGAGATTCATATAACTATATCTGAAACTAATCCCTTAGATAGGATAAAAATACTTTTTTCAAGATGTAATTCTATACTATACCCTCATAGGGTTGGATATTAGGAACTCACCTTTAAGTAAACTAGTCTACGTTGAGGGTAATAAGGTCTCCAAGTCATCATTGAAGGAGTAAACATTGTGTGTTAGTAGTACACGTTATTTCCATTTAGAACTAAGTCTACCCATGTACCACGTACCATGCCCATGTTCATGCCCATGTACACCTGGTCATGTTTGTGTACCTAGTTGTGTTTGTGTACCAAGCTTTGTCTGAGTGCACAACTCACCCCGTGTACTCTATCCATGTCATGTACCTGACCATGTTTGTGTATCCCATGAGATATATGTTGAGCCTCCAGGTAAGGTTCATATGGTATGTGACATATTTCCCATGGAGTTTGATACTCTTCTTCTCTAAGGAAACCCTATATCCACAGCTAGGGTTCCACATGACATGTATTCCCAGATTACACTCAATGTTTATCGGGATTTTCCAGAACCCACAGATCAATTTCACACATCATAGTTTACCACTTCCATCCATTTTTTCCACATCCTAACTTGTTAGAGGTGTTAAATCGCTCTTAAAGGAACCTTAACATCACCTACTCACTAAAATTTGGTCACCCAACTTGATCAGAAGTTTCTACCATGGTTCTACGCCACTTCCGCATATAGAAAATCCATAATGGGTATCCCAAAATATGAACCGATTGATTATAAATCATCATCATGTCCCAAAATCACTACCTCGATCACTTCTATACCTATAGTATTTATTTTTTGTTCCAAATAGTGATAACAAAACAATCAAATAATGGGTATTCATCAAACATTTTCCAAAAGGAATTTCCCATGATGAACTTAAAAAGAACTGGGGAATAAATTCAAAAAACAAAAACATAAGGAACATAACTTGATCAATGTTTATTTTTTTCCATTGTTTACGATTTTTAGAAAATTAATGAAGAGATATAAATAATAAACAATATAAATCCCCAAGCCTAGATAATATATAACCCATACCCAAAATACACTCGATCTACAAATTAATTCATTGGTTGATTGATTTGCATTCGTTGTCGGAAAAAAATAGGGATAAATATAGATAAAACAAACATCCGACCTCAATTTGGATAAATCAATAGAAAAGAACCAATCTTCATCATTAATGTTGATAAGATCCTTGAATTCCACTACACACTAATCAGTGATCCACGATCCAGTTATTGTTCACCCGAGAACGATCCTCTAACATTCTCTCTCAAATATCTTGGGTGATGTGTATCACCCTAGTATTTTTCCATAGAAGTGTATTTATAATTGAGTTTTAGGTCATGGTAATTATTCTAATAAAATAATTAAATAATTTTATTTATTTATTAATCCTCTTGCGACTACGCTGAACCCAACATACTCCAAGATCATTTCATATCTAGGGTAAAACCCACACTCTAAACTCAATGGCATCCCTAGATTTTTGATCTGATTCCCCATTTGGGATTTATTCCACTTTTTTTTGGGAAAATTGTGTATGAGGGCAATAAATATATTTAATATATTTCAAACACAAATTATGGGTTCATCGGCTCATGGAGTCACACACCGTCTCAACACCTGGGCTCAAAAATATTACTAGATATATTTGAAGACTTTACATGGAAAAAGTGACATTAAATTATCTATACCATAGGGATTTAAATCCTAGAACTAAAAAAAAGGGGATACACAAAGAGATGTGAGTACTAATCACACATCTTGGTCTCCTGCTCCTAAGTACTCTCTTGAATATTCCCATACTTTCACCAGACATGCACTAATGGAATCACTCACCCATGAGGGATATTATCCCTCTAATCTTAAATCTATAATGGGTACTCTATATAAGTAGATCCATCCTCGATGTATGACTCACCCCAGTCGATAACATGTGATGCATCATGAACATACCTCCTCACTTGTGACATATGGAATATTTTTTGTACCTAATCCAACTATGGTGGTAGAGTCAAGTGGTACACTACCTTGATGACTCTACAAAGTATCCAAAAAGGGCCAATGAATCTCAGATATAGCTTGCTTCCTCAAAAAAATATCCACAACCCACACGAGGTGGGACCCATAAGAACACATAGTCTCCCTCCTTGAACTCCAAAAACCTCCATCATTGGTTTGAATAAGACTTATGTCGGATCTGTTTAGTCCTCATCAGCTCCTAGATGATTTGTACATTCTCTGTCATGGATCACACCAACTCTAGGCCCCTAAGTGTCTACTCTCTTAGGACGGTCCAAAATAGTGGTGACCTATAAGGTCTCCCATACAAGGACTCAAATGACTTCATACCCATGGTGGAATAATAGATTTTTTTATATAAAAAATCCACCAATGGAAGGAAATCCTCCCTACTATAGCTAAAAATTAACATGAAAGCCTGTAACATGTCCTCCATGACCTGAATGACCCACTCAGTCTAGATGATAGTATTGGGATGAAAATCCATTCTCAAACACAACCTAGTCCCAAAGGATTCCTAGATTCCCATCCATAAACAAGATGTGAAGTCAGAATCATGGTCAGATATGATCATCGAGGTAACTCCATGGAGCTGGAATATCCCCTACACATAAAGGCATCCCAAGCTCTCTATTGAACTATTTTCTCAAAGTAGAAAGTGGTCCGACTTAGTAAGCCGGTCTATGATCACCCATATGGAATCATGTACTCTATATGTACATGTTTACCACATCATAAAGTCAATATATATCCTATCCCACTTCCACTCTAGTACCTCAATAGGTCAAGCTAAACCTGATGGACCCGGGGCTTAACCTTCACTTTCTAATAAGTAAGGCATTGAGAGAAAAACTCCAAAACTTCCTTCTTTATCCCTGGACATAAAATATAACATCAGAGGTACTGGTACATCTTTTCCACACCTAGATGTACCACCAAAGGATATGTATCAAACTACCTCTAAACCTACTCCCACAACATCATTAGTACCATTATGCATCCTCTAAAAAGGATAAAATGCCCCCACATTTAGAAAATCCATAAGGAGCACATGTAATGGATATCTAAGTATGTAGGGTCACACAGTCGATATATCTATATTGAAAATACCTAAATACCTATAGATGCGATGGGGTAACAACCATAGAATGGGGGTAAGATGCACTATCCCCATCCACTAAGAATAACTATAATGGGGACAAATGCTTTGATGCCTCACTTAGTAGCTATGAACAAGATCTTCTACTGAGATTATATACT
The DNA here is from genome assembly GCA_963277665.1 of Viscum album. Classification (NCBI taxonomy): domain Eukaryota; kingdom Viridiplantae; phylum Streptophyta; class Magnoliopsida; order Santalales; family Viscaceae; genus Viscum; species Viscum album. The sequence continues at coordinate 1,619,806,341 of OY728123.1, forward strand.
ACCAAATTATCATTTCCATGTGTATAGATGACATTGAAGTCATAATTATGGAGGAACTCTAGCCATATACTCTATATTAAGTTAGGATTATTCTGAGAAAATATATATTTGAGACTATTATGTAAAGAATAGATGATAAATAGTTCAACCAAAAGGTAGCATCTCCATAACTTTAGTGAGAAGAATACTACCACTAGGTCAAGATCACTGGTCTTGTAGTTCAGATCATGTGGTCTTAAATTAAGGGAACTATAATCAATAAACTACTTCCTCTTCATCAGAAAAAACAATTTCCAGTCCCTAATGCATCACAAAACACTACGTACTTGACACCCTCCTCCAACAATCTCAAGATGAGAGTACTCATCAATCACCACCTCAAATTAGGGAAAGCCTACTGGTACCTCTTTGTTTTCACAAAAGGATTACCCTATCAGTTCAAATATTTAAAGGGAGCTAATATCCTGGAGAAATATGGTATGAATATCAGATAGTAGCCTTCCAACCCTGGGAAGCTCTGAACCTCTGTCACACTCTTAGGTGGATCCCAAGATGACACCACCTAGACCTTCACTAGGTACACTAGTTTACTGACTGATGAGATGAAATTTTCTATAAAATGGACCTCCTAAATATAAAAAATTCACTTTGAGAGATTCCCATAAAGCTGGTTCTCTTGGGGTAGGTTAAAGACTATCCTCAAGTGTCTCGAGTGCTCCTACTCTAATGCCGAGTACATTAGGATATCTTCGATGAAGACCACAACAAAAATTATAAGAAAAGATGAAATATTTGGTTAATGAGTCCCATAAACACTACTATGGAATTCATCATTTCAAAAAGTATCACAAAGTACTCATAGTGACTGTAAAAAATCATAAAGGCATATTTAGTATATCCTCATCCTGTACTCACAACTGATGATATCCTGATCTGTGGTCAATCTTCAAGAACCATCGTGGCCCTCTCAACTGACCAAATTGGTAATTGATCATTGGTAGTTGATAATGTTTCTTTACTTTCACCTGATTTATAAAATGGTAATCCATACATAATCACAAGATCCTATCCACCTTTTTGGGAAAAAAACATTGGATGCCCTGGGTGAAACACTAGGCCTTAAAATCCCTTTCTCTACAAGTCCTCCAACTACACCCTCAGATCATGAAGCTCTGTAGGATCCATATTATATGATGGCATAGATATCATGGCTATAATAATGTGTATATAAATGTATAAGTCTATATCATTGTAGAGAGGTAAGACTAACATGTCCCCAGAAAATACATCCTTATACTCTTCCACTGCTATAAGAAACTGAAATATCATATGATGTACTATACCAAGAGTCATTCTGGGAAATTGGTGTGTAAAAAATTGTACCCATATATGCATTATCCGATCCTGCTGCACCTAAGTTTCCTTTTAACCCAAAAAGGAAAACCTTGTCCCATCACTACAAACACACTACATCCTCTAACTGAAATAGTCTTTATGGTCATGGGCTATAGATAAAAAATCGCTACCTAATATGAATTTTTAAGGCCTCATTAATGCTAAAAAGTGATCCCAAAAGAAACTATCACCTCAAAGAGCTAGAAAACACCATTGGTTGAAGTGTCTGATTACTGAGACATATCTAGTATAAGTCTCCAAGTGAAAGGGTTGAGCTAAGGGATCAACCAAAATATTTAAGTATCTAACTAGGGTAGTGTAAAGAAAGGAGTGACTTGAAACCAATTCAGTATCCACAATAATAATTTTTTATTTAAGAGAGAAATTTCACCCTGAGAGAAAGGGAGACAAAAACATCCAAGTGGGGATATAAGGCCCTAAAATAATGCAGACCAAGTACATCACGCATAACTATGCTCAAATATTCATATGGAAAATACCCTAAACTATTAAATAAAATTAAGACATTATACATAGGATCTTTAGAGGTGATATATTCAGCTTCTCTATTTTTTTTGCGCCATGTGTGAGTGATCTCCAAGACATCATGAAATAGTTTCCTACTCTTCCAAACTTGATAAACAATAGTAAAATGATTGGAATAAAGTCCATATAGTAAATTATAAAGGAATTGTGAGTATATTTACAATTAATTAAGGGGAATATTCCTACTATTACATAGGTCAAGGAGAACAAGAAGAAAATTCGCTTCTTCCTGGAGAGAACACCCATTCCCAAAGAAGGCTGACAATGCAAAGATAACCGATCATATGTTTTCATGAACTGACCACCCCACATGATGTTGGAGCTACAAAAACCATTTTTATTAAGTTTCATGTCAGTTCCATGAGGATTACATCTAACTCATAGACTAGTATGGAGGCTCAAAGAGGAGGTGATGATCGACTTGGTACCCAGGATCACTCTCAAGAAGGAATATTATTTCTAGTTCATGATGATACGACCCAGATCAACCATCAAGTTCATTATTATGGTAGTGATGGACACCCTAGAACTAGAAATACCCTCATATCAAGATCTGTTTCTTACTTTCCAAATGTAGCAACTCCCATATACAAGGATGCATGATTTGGATTTAACTTCCATATGATTCATCCCTACTCCTTGGAACTTCTTGTCTAAAAAATATATAGCCATAGAATCATGATAGGAAATGCCTGTGAAGATTCCAAACATTCACCACACATTGATTGCCCACTTCCCCTTAAAGAATAGATGACAAGTGGTTTAACCCCTCATATTAGTATAGTAAGAACACTGGGACCCCATATGAATATTAGTTTTATTAATATTATTATCCATAGATAGAGCATTATTTCTTATGAGCAACACCATAAAATTGAATTAGTTCGGAATTTCATTGCACCACAACACCTCTCCCCAACCATCATGATCATCTAATATATTCATCACTCTACAAAAATACCTCACTAAGAATATGTGTTTCTCAAAATCCGTGAAGACATAAGTGTCATGGGTAGAGGGAAACTTAATGAGATCAAACACCCTTTGTTGGTTTGTCTCCAGAATAACCTGAATAAAGACAGGGTTCAAAATTTCCTAACTGAAGGAGAGGTATGGGGTAGCAGACCTCAGAAAATTGAGTTTACTACCGACCTAGTTATGATTCCAGAATATTATCTCCCCATCCTATGATCCGATGTGAATGACTATTGAGAAAAAAAATGAGGGGTTGAATCATGTGCAAAATATTGGAATATATTACATTTAGGGTCTCAAAAATATCACTATATTTAGCTAAAGGAAAATGCCCCCACAAGGACCGGCCTTCCAGCACTTCCCAAGAAATATTTACATGCAAACCATGAATGTTTCTTGGAATGATCCTGGCCTCAATGGTCCCTCCATTAAAGGTCTTTCTAATCATTCACAGAATTTCCAATGGTGTCTCCCCTCCACATGACCATCCCATATGAACACCACCATTATTTCCTCCAACTGTGAAATAATAGATATAAGAGACTATGTAGAGGATAATACATGCACTAGGATAGAGGATAACACACTGTTAACAAGGGTGATTCTACCGCCAAATGAAATAAAGTGGAGCTTCAAGTTATAAATCCTGTTGGTTATGTTTTCCACCAAATTATCGAAAGAATGCACATGAATTCTACCAAAGGAAATTGGTTCCCTAAGGTAATCCATAGGAAGTCCCCTACTGTTGAAACCAAGACTATATTCAATAGATTTATCTCTCCTAATGAATCACCTATCCAAGATGAGAACATTGATTTTATCATGATTCACCACATGCCTGCTACATCTATAATAGCTTTTGATAACTTCATTAATTCCATAGAAATAATGTTTACTTCCATTATAAAAAATTATTGTATCATCCAAAAATATCAGTTGTGATAAACCTTTAACATTGATTTTTAACCAAAATGAAAGAACACTATCCTCGAGAAGACTCTTATTGATTAATATGCTTAAGTAATTTTGCCTCAGAATAAAAAGGATATTAGAAATTAGTTCACCTTTCCTTAATACTCTAAATAATTTGAAAAAACCATAAGTTTTCCCAATAAAAGAGATGAAAATCCATAGATAACTGAATCATCAGAATAAAATATCATTGAAACTATTAGAGAAGCCCATTCAGGAAAGAAATTTGAGAATGAAAGACCACTTAATTCGGTCATATTATTTGTCCATATCCAACTTGATGGAGAAATTAGATCTAGATATTTTCTAATTTAAATCACTAATCATTTCTTGGGGAAAATAGATAACACCCTGAATTGTTCTTCCCTTAAAAAAGCGATGCTATTCCTTGGAGATCCAGTTATGCATGTGTGGGGAGAGTCATATATTGATCAAAGTGGCCAAGATATTGTAAGAAAAGTTACATAGACTAATCAATTTATAATTATTTGGGGAGGAAAGGTCCCTGGACTTGGAAATTAAAACAAGAGATGTGGAACAAGCAATGTGGGGAAGGTTCCCTTCCTTGAATAAGTCATATACAACTTCCAAAATACTTAATTTAACCTAATTAAAATAATCAACGTATCAAGAACTGGGTCATCTATCAGGCCCAGATGTGCTGACAGAATTCAGGGAGAGCACCGCATTATGAATCTCCGATTCCTCTAGAGTAGTTTCCAGATCTGATTTAACCCCATATGTCACAAACCATGAAATATCATTTAAAATCACTGCATGGTCCCTCAAATAGACTTCATTCATTAATGGCTTCATACATATAAGTAGATTTATGAAATTAGATTCAGTCATATCTGTCACCATGTCCTATTTGTTAGAGAAAGAACCATCTTCTATAAGGATATTTGGCCAAACTATCCTCCATTTTCCCTTAATGCAGGCTTGGAAATAATAACCATTTCTATATATTTCATTTATCCACTTAACCATGGATTTATATCAAGAAATACACTATTTTTATAGGAGATTCAGTTTCAAATCATTCTTCTTATGGATCAACATGTGAAAAATGTACTCATCCCAAACATCTTCAAGTCTTTCCACTATCTATTAAACCTCCACACTTAGGATGTATAGGTCTTGAAAATGAGGAGGCTGATTACGAAACTATGTCCAAAGGTCACCTTTAATACTTCTCAACTAGTTGTGAAGACATATCCACAAAAAACCACTGGAATTTTTAGAACACGAGGCTTCCATAGACTGGTGGAAACCTGGAAAAGAGGTCCATCCCTAGTGGAAGGAAAAATGGCCAGCTTTTCTAAGATTTGGGTAGAGATTAACATGAATCGCTGAATTATTAGAAAGGGATCATATATGATGAGTGACCTTTACATCTGAGAAGGATGAAATGCTATGGAAATTAATGAGGAACCAGTTGATCCTAAACCAGGCATGGTATCTTCCCTTTTTTTATTGCACCACGTAAACTGGACTCCCATGAAACCTAAGTTAAGGAGACCCTTGTGAGTTATAATGTTGGATAATTCTTATATTTACTTCCTCAGGACTGCCCCTCCCTTTTATTCTCCTTCTAGTATAGAATTATATTAAAATTCTCTCCCACTAGACATGTCAGGTCACCTAGATTGAAGGAAAAAATGTCCTCCTATAGAGCCTCCCTGGCTTGAATATCACACTTAACAAAGAAAAAAGTTACCAAATTTTTGTGATCCCCTATTTTAACCTTAGTAGTAATAAACTAGTCCAATTCTACCCTGAGAAATACAAAAACGTTTTCCTTCAAAAAAATTCATATGTGTTGGTTCTGAGGGCCATCCTTCAAATAATCACATAGATCAAGTCTATGGAAAATTAATTCTATCTTTAAAGGTTGTTGATTTGGTTCTAATATTTATAAAATCTAAGAGTTACTATACTAAAGTTAATGGGGTAATAATTCAGTTTTGGCCCAAGTATATAAGCCTCATACATTCCATATCAGTAGGTAAGTCATTGATTAATTGGGAAGAATGGTTTGGTGATGACCACTAATGGTGAAATGGGGTTAGAGCTCATAGAGCAGAGATTTATGGACTAGGATCGAGTAATCATCCCACTGGGAAAGGATGTAAGGTGGAAGGCTGCAGACAATTTCAGATCTGCATATGGGAAATAGCTTGAAATGATAAAAAAAACTAAGAAACCATTGGATAAAGGGATAAAGATGAAATAAAAGGAACATAATATTACACTATAATAGTATATATAGGATGAGAAATAGATCCTACCTCATATCATCCCTAGAGTATCTAGGTCATAAGACCCAACTGCCTGTAGCTTCCATCACCCCTAACTACTAGCTCCATGAGTTTGATAGGGACCACCTGGGGGTGGTGGCTGTAAGAAGTAAAAACATATGGAACCTCCCAATGCTATGCTTACTCCTCTACCAAATCTGATATCATGTAGACCTCTATTCTCCTACTACCATCTATTCCTAGGCTTCCCATCCACCGCTTCTCTACCAGACGTATGTTGGGTCAGGTAATCTTGTATAAGATGTCCCTGACCATCACAAGAGTAGCACCACCTCTCTCTAGGTTGACTAGATCTATCCTGTGAGCCCTAAAACATAGACCCACTATCCTTGTTAACCTTATGAAATTTATCACACGTCCAGATCGCTGCGTATGTCATCGGCTGCCTACTATCAAAGCCTCAGCTTTGGCGTTCCCACTAACTGCACCAATTGTTTGTGTATACTCATCCAAGAATCTCTTGGCCACCAAATCATGCTCTAGTACCCCAACAATGGTAGAAATTAATATAGGTATCATGATGGGTCATATGTCTCTTCATAAAACTCACTCTAAGGTCAAATTCCAGAAGAACTAATCATGCACCATATCCATCGAGTACCGAGAGATATTTGTGTACCTTAATGAATACCCACCCATGGTCTTACTACCCTACTAAAGTTTTAGAAGCTCCTCAATGCACAAAACCCTCAACATAGTTGGATAAAACTCCTCTATGAAAATGTGCTTGAAGTCTGACAATTCTAGAGTCGCCTAAAAATATGATTGAGTCACTAATTCCCACTATCCTCCTATAGACCCATGTATAGGGCTTGCATCTAGGACTACTATACAGTCTATAAGTGTCCTAGCAAGATGAAAGACTCTTGTTACCACCTCAAGATAATCCTAAACCACCTGGGGGCATGTATCTCCTTGAAAATTGATGGGTCACTATCACTGAGACTCATGAAGCACACTCATCCTACACACCTCATCTATTGGTACTACCGGTACCATCTGCTACTCGACAGGTGGTGGTAAGACTAGTGCGTCACTTAAAGGTAACACCTCCTGAACATGTCCCTGTATCGAAGCCTCATCACTAAGGGTATAATCCTTGTGATACTTCTTCTAAATCCTAGAAATAAAATGTTGTGGAGGTATCCCAAATTAGAGAATTTGTGCCAAATTCAATGAGTATATCTGGATATATGACTCAAGAAGGACATGGAAACCACAACCCATTTTTTTTTATGATTCGTGTTCCAATGTTTTTCCTGAAACTAGTGTCTACATCTATCGATTTAGTAAGAAGGGAGTTAGAGTCTTTGTGAATGGACCCATCAGTTTATAAACCAACAATGGAGTCCCTATCCTGAGAGAAAAACCTGAAATAATTAACATTTGTTCCATAAAACTCAAACTAATATCACTACTAGAAAAAATGAAAAAACTTTAGTCCTAAGATATAACACACCACTGATATCACTCTATTAGGACCCGACGCACATGGACCTTACTAACCAAAGATAATCTAAGTGTGAATACCCAAATCCCACCATCAATAGGTTGGGGGCTAGAGACTAGTGCTGAGTAGGAATAAAAATAACATGGGAGGTCTTAGCCTAAGGTACTTGTACACACACACACATATATTCAAGACCATATAATGCCAAAATATAAAATAAATATGATAACAAATGCATGCACACATCTAGAAACCACAATCAGAGTATAAAAAAATATTGGAAAGTGATAAGGGAGAAATACAGGCCCACCAAAAACTGTAAAGAAGTCCAACCTAACAGAAAGAGGGGACTATAGTTAAATGTGACTCCTAGTATGAAACATAGTCTTTGTAGACTAAATCTAAGATCTGTCTACTCCTTGTCCAACGATAACCCCATCGAATGACCGATCAGATATATAAGACACAACACATGCATAAAGATCCCATACTCGGGTAAGTATAACAATACCTTATAAGACAACCTGAAATCACTAAGCATATAACATCAAGAATAGTAGTCAGATCATTATAGAGATATGTCAACATCATACATAACAAGAAAATCCAAATAAACTCATAGAAGACAAACAGTCTCAATGTATATTCATAATTATATTTCAAGCCTAGGATCCCTTCTCAAAGGTTCCATTTAAAACTCATCTAGGATAAAACACACTACGAGTTAGATAAAACTAAAGTAATCCACCCAAGATGTTGTAATTATTGGGTCTCACCATGAGAATTACATGCTGGAAGTCTGAAGAGATCGATACACAGATTAGGATCACACATAGGGATGTGGGGTATACCAAATATGCAATATGGATTATCCCACTAAGTAGGGGATCGATGCCCATGTATAGTTGGTCACGCTAATTCCAAAAAACCTCACCTAGGGAACAATATGATAGAGGATCTCATCTCGAACTTTAGGATATATTACTAAAACTATATCCGAAACTAATCCCTTAGAGAGGATCACTATCCTTTGTTCAGAACATAATGCCATAATAGACCCTCACAAGGATGGATTGAGGGAACATACCCTTAATAAAAATAGTAAATGCCAGAAGAAATAAGCTTTCTAAGTCTTATTTGATGGAGTAAACAGAATGTTTAGGCAATACATGGTGTGATCTACTTGTGTAACATGAACCATGCTTGTGTCCATGCATGTGTACACCTGGCCGTGTCCGTGTACCTAGTCATGTCCATGTACCAGGCTATATCAGAGTACAAAGCTCAGCCCATGTAATCTAGCTGCATCATGTGTCTGAACATGTTCGTGTCCATGTACCCCCTAAGATACATGACAATCCTACAGGTAAGTTTTACATGGCGTGTGATACTTTTTATCTCTATGAAAACCCTAGTTCCACATCCAAGGACCCACATTGGATGTATTCCTAGATTACAAGCTGTGTATATTAAGAGTTTGTAAAACCTTCCAATATGATTCACATGTTTTCGTTCATCACTACCATTTATGTTTTCCACCACCAAACTCACCAGAGGTGGTTGATATATCCTGATCTGACCCCACCACCCCCTACTCACTAAAATATAGTCACCAAACTCGATCAGGAGTTTCTTCCATCACACTAATCCATTTATGCACACCCAAAACCCAAAACTAGTATTCCTAAATCTGGAATGATTGATCATACCTCATATTCATGCCCCAAAATTTCTATCTCGATCACATCCATAACCACAGTATTGATTCATTTCATTTAATAATGGTCTTGAAAAAAATCAAATATTGGGTATTCAATGAACCACAAGCCAAAAGAATTTTCTAAGATGAATGTGAAAAGAATGGGGGGAAAATTCACAAAACACAAACATGAGGAACAAACATCATACAATGATTGTGTTGGCCTCAATTCATTTTCTTTAGACAATGAATGAAGAGATATAAATATTCAACAATAGAAATCCCCAATCTCATATACCATATAACGTTTACACAAAATACGCTCGAACGTGAATCAATTTGTTTATTAATTGTTTCATGTTCATCGTAGGAAAAAACAATTGGGGATAAATCCACATAAAATAGATGACCAACCTCAATTTGGATTAATCACTGGCGATGAATGAATCTGCATCTTTACTATTTGTGAGATCCTTGAATTCCTTTGCAGACAGATCAATGATCTATGATCCGATTGTTATTTATTAAGAATGATCCTCCAACACTCTCCCTATAATCTCTAGGGTTATGTGGACCACCATAGGATTTTCCAATATTATTATATTTATAAGCTGATTTTAGGTCATGATAATTATTGTAATAAAATAAATAAATTATTTTATTTATTTATTAATCATCCCATGACTTCGGTCAACTCGAACATCCGATGTTCTTTAGGTTTATATCATTCCTAGGGTAAACCCATGCTCTATACTCAACGAAAACCCCAAATTGTTAATCCAAGTCCACTTTTGTGAGTTATTCTACCTTTTTAAGAAAACTACGCACACATGCAATAAATATATTTAATATATTTCAAACATCAATTTTGATATCACCGGGCCTTGAAATCATGTTCCGTTTAAGTTCTTAGTCTAAAAAATATTACCAGATATATTCAAAGGCTTTACATGGATAAAACATATATGTTACAAAATGGGATTCACATCTAGTTCTAAATTGATTATAAATAATATCTCCATACTAGGAGGTAGTCCTAAGAAATCACGCAAGAAGACATCCTAGAAATTTTCTACCATTGGTGGAAACGTACTTGGAACCATTTATTGAAACACTATAAGAACTATACCCACCACCCATATTGTAATGGTTCCTAGATGACTAAATTCATGTCCCCTTTTAATTACCTCCACATCCCATTATCCCAAAAGAATATACTCCTATCCTCTAAGAGAGGAAAAATAAACCTTCCTATGATAGAAATTGATGCAAGAATCAGATAATGTTGGCCAATCCATATCAAACATGGAATAAAGACTCATCATATACAGACTTAATAAATCCCATAAACACCCATATCCCACAACCACTACAACATATGTTGGGAAACTCTGAACACGATCCATCCTCTTCACAAGAGGTGTATTAATAGGTGAAACCCCTTGGAAAAACATAATAGTCAACCCCAAATTATACACTAGTCATGTAGAAATTAAATAATGAGATGAACCTATATCAAAAGAGGAAACATAAATAATATAATCAACTAAATCCATACCTGTGATCGTCAAAGGATCCATTGATCTATTCACCATAACTTTATCCAAGACATATGCCCTGCCTAAATCACCCCCACAACCCTAACCCTATGATCCTTGGATCACCTAAAGAACTGAAACGTGAGGTGTATGTGTCTACTATTTCTCTTTAGACCCTCAACTAGATCAATGGCCTAACCTCCCAAAATAATCCTTACTATTAGTTTGGGGACCCACTGACCAATACCATGAATCCTATATATTCCCCAAACCTATTTCTGAACCTAACAGAGACATAATCTTATAAAAACACAAGATATGCTCTATCTTTCCACATATGTGGAACTACTTCAACATACTTGTATGTGATCTATAAAAATTCCATATCTACCCACACTGGTAGCATGTAAGGGAAAATACTCTTGTGGGAGGGAGAAATAAACCTCTACCCTACTTTATAAAAGCCTTATATCCATATAATATCACATTTGACCTACTATTCCTACTATAAGAATCAACATAAGAAACTCCACTAGAAATCTGACCACTCGGCCCACTAAAAAAGGAAGAGAGCCCACTACACTATCCTCCAATAAGACCTTCTTGATGGTGAGGTCCATACAAGCCACATTCTCGTAATATGTTGGGTTGAATTTATTAACCTATAACCTTACCTATGGTGGAAGACCGATCCCAAACCTATGGGCATTTAGGGCTTCATTCCCAGTCTGTAATGGAGCAAAGTGTTCCAGTTCGATAAAATGAGTAATATAGTCTATCACAAATGTCATACACTACTGGAGATCCATGAAATACTAATCCTAGTAAATATTAAGTGACTCAGGAAATAAATTTACAAATAATAGGTCCTTTAAGGACTCCCATGATAGGATATTATGCCTCTTAGATTGTACCATCACACCCCACTATTTTCTAGTAGGTCATTGAAGCATGTAGGCTTCCAAATTCACCCATTGGTCATTGGGTATCTCCACCAGCTAGAAGATGAATAGGAGGACATTAATACAATCCTCAATATCCTAAGGAATACCCATACCCTAGAAAGATTATGGGTGTTGTCACTAAAAGGACAAGGTGAAGTCTACCATAGTAGGTCCACCCCAATGGGTGCCCCTCATCCCAATGTACTAAATGATATATATAAGGATGAAGTGGATCTACTGCCTAAACCACTGGGATAACCTTAGGATAATCCCCATATCCAACCTCATGGATATATATAGGTGTAACATGTGTGTTTTTAATCTTAGGAACATCCTTAATCTAGTACTTATGTGGCACAATAGGACATCGCCTAGGTAGAATTTTCTAAAATGTCAAAACAGAGACTCATAAATACCTTCAATAGCTAAAATATTAACTATATTTAAGAAATTAATTGGTTCAAACACTTTAAATAACCTTAGTAAACACACATTAAGTGTTTACCCTTGACCATTAGGCATAAAAACCAACTATTCACCTGATTTATATAAACTAGTACCCAACCCATGCATTTGAATGGCGTGATCATTTAATTAAATTTTTTTATACACAAGATCAAAATATTATAGTGATGATCTATGAAATATGTGTCACTCATTGGGATAGAGTGAGGAAACTACAAGAAGAATAAATGAAGCGAGTGGGCTACTCATGACACATGGTAATGAAGTGAAGGCAAGTGGTTACACATGTAGGTGAAATCATTCTATATAACTGTATATGTGCATTTATGTGCACAAGTTCAGAAAAATTAAATCATTGTATGTATAAAGTATGCATATAGGTGTACGTGATTTCAAACAATGTATGCATATTATATGCATAACACTATGGAATTTGTTAATTTAGAAGAGGCATGAGATAAAAACTAAGTTTCAAGTAGAAGAAATGCATATGATAATTGCATGAAATATATAATGTATGAATATAATGTTGAAAAAATGATGAATGTATGATGAAATTATATAAAAATATATATTGAAATATAAATATTGATAAACTCGAGAAGTTTTTAAAAATTGGTAATAATAATAAAACAACTCTAAAAATAGAAAACGTTTGAAGTGACCATGTATGGGTGGTCCTAACCTAACACAAGATCACCTCACATACAATTTAGTGACAATGAGGCCCCATAGTGCTGCATCTCCATAGTTGGTACATGATTTTATCCTTCAATCTACTCTAAAGGAAAAATTAAAGCAATGTCATTGGTCAATGTTGTTGTGAAAACCAAATATGAAGCTCGCGAAGGGGATGAGGATGAACTCATTGGAGGCCAGTCAAAGTCATGCCACCATAACCCCAGGAAGAACCAACCATATCCACTAACACAAGAAAATGTTTCACAGCCCTAGATTCCTCACCACACTGAAACTCTCAAGCCCAATCTCACCATTGTTGAAGCCTCGTTTCCTATCTTCCATTCAAAGTTGAGCAATAAATATGGATTAAGAAAAAAATCAAACATGTGATCAATAGAATTGTCAAAAATGGTTATGAAACATTTTACTTATAAATCCAAAATGGATGTCTAAAAGATTCCACAATTTAAACAATAGGGAATGGAGAATATAAATAATGCATACCTAAAGTGATGAGTGAGCCATCTCTGACTCTTTATTGTATGCCTGATAAAGACCAATTTAGCTAAAGTGATGTGTGAACATAAATAATGCATATATGAAGTGATGTTTGCACATAAATAATGTATACCTGAAGTGTTGGTAATTTTATTTTAATAAGGCATTCAAATATTGAGATGTTAGAATTTATGGTGACAGTTTCATTGAACTATTTAATGTTGAGCTAAAATAGGGAATGAGATCATGAAGATTATATTAAATACATTTATGAATTTTATGATTTTATATTGAGTGGATTGAGATTTATTCTTGATTGTTGGGTAATAAATGCAATGAAATACTTAAAGAAGGTTCTGAAAGCATAGACCTTGCATATTCTATGTCACACTATGGAACCTATTTGACTCATGGCAGGAATTTAAAACATGATTCAAAGCTATGATTATAATAAGAAGTTTTTTGAGGAATTTCTTCGAGATGAATGCACATGTAGAAGAATTCTTGGAAAAATAGTAAATATATGTAGATTAACTAACCACTAATAGAAGTTAAATTTCATAGGGTTAAATGATTCTAATAGAATATGGAAATTTGTAAAAAAAATAGTTTAAATCGTATTCAACCCACCACCACCCTCAGGTGTCTAAACTGATATTCTTTAGTCATTCAATTTGAATTAATAAGAGGTTCTATATGATTGGATTTATTTCTAAATCCCCACTGAATTTTATTTTAGCTGATGAATTATCAATTTGATAAGTTTGATTATATTTTGATAGAAATATGAAAACTCATTCCTATTATTACTTGCATACTGGAATACATACAGTAGTCATGTTACACTTATTTTATATAAGTGAAAATTGGTAATGCATATTGAAAAATTAGTACATATCTGAATATTTACTGGAAAATAAATTCTTATACAAGGCTATATAGAGAATAAATGGTGATGAAAAAAAAAACTACAGACAGAGACTCATCAAAAACTATTTTAGCACGGGACTCTCTACTGCCACAGGTATGTTCATGGTCTCATTCAAGCATACAAGTATCAATTTTTCACCTTAATCAACTAATTAATTAGAAATTATATGATAATATTCCATTTCTATTTCATATAAATACATTAATACTTATTTATCATGTGTCTTTTGCACTATAATTTGTCTTATATTTATTCTCTTGTAAGTCCTCATAATTTATAATCACCATGAACAAACACATTGTTTTACTAATTCCATACATTTAATCAATCTATTTTTGGTATTCATTATATGTTATCACAAAAATGATGTAATAGTTTTCCAAAGTGTCAAATTTCATCAAATAGATAAACCAAATCAGAAAATTTATGTCCATATGGGCGTCAATAAATCATTAGATAGAATGAATATATCATTGAGAATACCATCTAAAAACTCATCATAGGTGTCAAGTTATTATTGACACACCATTATCATAATATCATCATATCAACCATCTACACCATCCTCCATCACATTTCCATAAAATAATTCCCAATAATATAAATGTTATAAAGATGTAATCATTGATAATATTTAATCAACCTATAGGATACACATATATTAATTGTACTATTCAACACTGTTCAATGGAATCTCTGGAAAAGGCAAAGCCTTCAATATCAATGATGGGATCATTCAGAACAAATTATTCATAAAAATATATTCTAATGCCCAAATTGGAATAACCAGTTTGTTTTTGTTCAGCTTTATATATTGGGGAAAAAATATGAAGTAGCTAAAAATAGCAAGAATCAATAGAAACTGGATATAAGAATACTTCATATAACACTATAAATTCCTATGGATATCATTGAAACCTATAACATTATATCATCACAACCTAAAAATATCTTAGTATTATCACAATAGATATAAGGAAACGATCAAATAAAATAATATTATAGATTTTTAATTAGTCATGCATTAAGTAGAAGAAAACATGCAGAGGCTGCAATAGAAGGTCCATGGAATTGGGATTCACATTTCACCGCATTAAAAAATAACACATGGAAATTTAGGCTGGTTGTTGCTTTAGGTGGCCACATTATCAGTCTTCTTCACCATTGGAAGACCATCACCAAGCACTTTCTACCCAAATAACACATGATGGTTTTCAAGAAAATCAAACTTCGCACATGTTATGAAGAACTCAGACCCATTAGTGGTCACTCCACTATTTTGGAAATGCATCTACTACCATCACCCTTCAAAAAATCACAATCTAGAGTCATGAAATCTTTAATCACCCTATGAAATAGACATCCCTTATAACCAATAGGTTAGATTTCTTTTTTGGATTCTCCAGTGCAGAACTACATGATTTGTTTAGTAGATTTAGGGGCAATATCGACAAAACAAGCTCCATCTAGATTCTATCTATATTACAAATGGTTACGTCAAAGAATATGTGGTTTTTGAGATTTTGAGGCCGCAGAAGTAACTCCACAACATCTGATCTTCCTCTGCTCGCCACCATTAAGCAGAACGGTCAGGCCTTTTCCCCTCACCCATCTTTATCTAAACCCATGATCAAAAGAAAACTGCATGAAATTTGTATTAATTAATAGTTAACTAGTTTTCATGATATGATATTTGAAAAAAATTGACAACCACACTAAAAAACATTTAAGTATCCATAAAGCTAACTAGTGTGGGAATGAAAGACTGAGAATAATTTCAAAAAGTAATATTCCTTTCAGTGAAGATAATATTACACCCTCTCTTCATGTTAAAAAATCACCATATTAAACTACTTGAATTATTACAATGTGAGGGTATTTTCAATCCAACATGGTAATAAGTAATGAACATCAATTCTTTAAATGTATTGTGGGTTTATAGATATTTTCCTTATATCCATATTACATGATAAAATCTTTTTTATCTTACATGATAACATTTCAAGTAAGATAAATGTAAGATAAATGTTGGGGTAAATAACATCAGTCAATGTGTTACATAACATTAGTTCCTCTATAAATTTATAGCTATTTTACTTATATGTTACGTTTATTCTTCAATAATAACATTTGGTTATTTAAGATAGCATAGTTCATTATTTCTTATAATGTTACAAAGGTAGAAAAATTACTGAAATTTTAAAAGGTACCTATTTTTTATTTGAATTGTACTGAAATTATACGTACTCATATCTCCCTATCTTTGATATTCCATACCTCAGGGTTACATAGAAATCTCAAAACATCCTTCCAAAACAACACAATACTATCCACATAGGAATCATGATAATCATAGAGAGAAAACATTGAAAACACACATCATATCCTTTAAATAACTACCCACAAGATCAAATGAATGCAGGAATGGAAAAGACAACACCCTTTAGTTACTGAACATATGAAATCTACAATATGAAACATCACCATATATATCACCAATCATAACAAAACTCCATTTCATCAATAAATTGATAATCAAAAAACCCATAATTCTAACATCCACTCCCGATAAAGTTAGAGAGCATCACAACATTTTTCAATGAGATGGGAATTTGCATAAATATAAGGTGAAGTGTATGAAGTAGTCTATAATAAACATGAATAAATTTGAATTAAACCCTAAAGAAAAATATAAAACTTCTTCAGAGCAGCACACAAGATGGGCGTGATCACATAAAGCGGCTCCCTCGACACATCAACGCCTCATACAATCCCAAGACCCATGCACCGAGTCAATTCAGAATCATCAGAGCTAATTTCCAAGCCAACAATAGTTGCATTCATGATTTAGAAAATTTCAGACCTAGGGTTATAGAAGTGGACATGTCTAATAGTAATATAAGATACATAGATCTTATAAGGAGGGTGTAATGCCAATTCTTGTGCAAGTTCCATGATAGTGGGGATGTTCACACTGCTTGGGATACACTACCTGAAGTAAGATATAATTCACATTTCCCACAAGAACCATGAATCCTTTCTTGCTAAAATGGATCTTTTAAATGAGTCTCAGAAAAAAGAATCAATCTCGATCAATGTCTTTGCTTTGTAACTGTCACCGTTGATCTAGAATGGCCCAAGTGGTAGATTCTTGCATAAAACTGGTATGTTGACCTTCAAAATATGGGTTGGGTAATATTATCTATCAACTATAATAGTGTGATATAACCATTGCCTTTCACCCGGCTAGGAGTATTAACAATAAGGGGAAGCTCAACTTTACTGTGATTTTCTCTCTTGTTAAACTTGCAATACTCCACTCTATAGAAATGGTATAGAGAAAAAATATGATATTTATATGTTGTTGGAGCCATTTTTAAAGAAATTTATCCAAATAAAGAAGATCTTTTTGGGGTTTTCAGGCATGAGATTGTCAAATATTGGGTTATTTCATCAACTATTGTCAAAGATACAACACCAAGATGGGAGAAGGTAGTTATCCCAGCATTATTGGAGCCACATATTAGAAATTTTGAGGGAGGCGAGATAGTAAAGTAATTGGTTTTCTTATTCCCCTCCATAGATCACTCCATTGGGATTATAATCTTCAGATTTTTCTAATCTGTTCCAATATCTCCAAACCCAAGAATGCCTTATAAAATAATTCCAAAAAGGTTAATTAACATCCCTTGAAAAATAATGCACTGAATTCCTTGTCCAGTTCTTCAAGATCCTTCCAACTATTCCAAGAATAAACCAAACCTTGTGATCTAGTATCAACAGAACCAATTCAATATTATCTTGGAAATATATACATAGTAGTAATACAATGTTATAGTATAAGTTATATTTCTATTATACACAAAAAATAATCACAAGATTTGAGTATTTTGTATTATCATAGAATTCATGTCTTAGGTGAAAGAAATCACAAATAAATAAAAGAATAACAACAGAGTCAATACCTAAAAAGTTGAGTAGATTTTATGCTCGTGTTTCCTGTGAAGAACTTTATGAAAGATAAGTATACAATATCCATGCTGGTTAAATACTAGAAGTTTATTGATTATAAGATTGAAAAATATGGAATTTACTATTATCTCGTAATTCAGTCAGAGGTAGTAGACTTTCACTTCATACAATACTAAAATCAATGAACGTAGGGATTTTAGTAATAACAGTGGATAATTGGTTAGAATCTAACGAACTACAAGGAAGTCATGAAACTAAAATTTAGAAGTTATCATTAGTAAATGAAAAACTGTTGTGGAATGTAGTACTCAAATTTTATGGAATTGTGAATATAATTAAGATTATACGTGTATCAATTTCTTTTCATATTTTCATACAAATTTTTTAATAAATATATAATAAAGAATAATATGAAAACCTGTTTAGCACCATCATGATGATCTTAATATGTGACCATGTAGTAGATGGGACTTCTGATAACATACTAAAACCATGTTCAGGCCGCAAAGATCCTGAACTTGTAGCCAAGTCCCTTACATGACCACAACTAACAACAACATCATACATGTCACCAAGGTAACCTTGGATATCTTTTTCCTTAGAAAAACTCTCCACAACCACTATAGATTTTCTAGCAGGGGGTTTCACTGATTGAATTTTAATTTTTCTTGGACCTCTTTGTCATGCTTCGTGTTGCAATCCATGTGGGATTCCTGCTTCTACAGTGACTCATGGTTGCGAGAAAATTGAATATTATTTTGTTCAAGCTTCAAAAGACCTTCATCGTATTCCTTATCAGCAATAGTTTCTTTCAGATGGTTTTCTTTTCTAGGAGACTTCTTGGAAGTTGTATTCAATTTGTTGCCTACATCATGATGTAAGCCTCCAGGTGAATTTTTCTGGATATAAATCAGTGTCAAATATTACAGTGTGACAGAATAAAGTTAAAAAATGTAGGTGTCCCCATAATTCACTCACCCATGATGCCTCTGAGGGCTCACCTTTTTCAGAATTATTAGGCCTTTTTTATGGTGAAACTCTTCCAGAACCCTTGGACTGATCTGTATTAGAAATAGCAGTTTCATCTAATGATAAATAGTGAGATATTTAATAAATATATGATTTTTTGTGAAGAATTGTAGAAATAAAATCAAAGAGAAGAGGATGTTTTAATTATCCAAAATTGTAATATGAATGTTTACCTAGAACAATTGATAGATTGGATGTCCAAATTAGATCATCAATACAAATCCTGATATACATAAACAGAGATGTTGAATCTTTTATGAAATGGGAAATCATACACCAATGATAACCAATTGGATGATTAACAGGACAACATCAATGAAGTGAGATAGAGAAGTGAGATGGGTGAGGGTAAATTAGGGGAAAACATGACGAATGATTTAACCTCATTGGACATCATTTTGGAATTAGAACAATCCTAATCATTAACAGTTTGAGGTTCATCTTAATTGTGAAAATAAAGTAACATATCAATGTGGTAAACAAAATTAAAAACAACATTATTATACAAAACATAATATGCTTCAACATATGCTTTGAGTTTTCTTAAACTGTATGAGAATGTACTAAATAAATTTTCCAGGTTAGTAAAATACATATTTGTTCTTTACATTTCATATTATGTAATGATACAAAGAAGGCAAATTGAAACAATATATTCCAACTGCAAATTTTAGTTATTAAACCAATACAAAAAAAATCATTTTGTGCAAAATTTTGTAATTTGAGATACAAAATCATTGATGCTCGTATTCATGGATTAAAGAAAATGAGTTTCCAGAATTCCTTAGGAATAGGGAGAGTATATATTAAATGAAATCAACAACAATTTTAAGGCTTCAAATTAAAATCATATAATGAAAATGAATTTGAAAAAGGGAGTATTTGGATAAATTGCATTTGCATGATGTGTTCTAGATGTAGCTACAACCGGTATCAGAAATATTTACCTACCATACCTTGGAAATAACTCGGTCTTCCGACAATGTCTTGGAAATCCAACATTTCTTTGACGATGCCATTGAGAATATATTCAAAATATGGTGCCTTCTGAAGATTGAGGGACTGTTTGAAGGAAATGAATTTCTAGGTGGTGTTATGTAAAGAACCTGAATCTGTATCAGGGTAGAAGATCAAAGATAAAAATGTTAGGATTGGAAAAACTGTAGGTTTTTTGGGGAATGGATAAAAGGAGATTTTAGATTTATGGAGGGGAGACAAGATTTCAAGAACCATTTAATGCATACCTAGAGATTGTGGATATCAAATTAATGAAACCCTAACTTCTATGAGAAATTAGATTTCGATTCTCGGAGATAGGACTATTGAAGCAACCATATAAGACTGTTGAAGAAATGATTGAAGGAGAAGGAGGTGAAGTTGCATACCGAGGCAGAGGCAGAGTTGCGGGTGGAGAAGGTAGAGGCTGAGTTGCGGGTAGACATGAAGAGTGTGGAGTTGCAGGTGGATAAGGCATGCACGAAGTTGTAGGTGGAGAAGGCGAATATGGAGAAGGCCGATGTGGTGGGGTGTTGGGCATGGAGGAGCCGCAACCGGAGGAGCTGGAGGTGGATGAGCTGGAGGTAGAGGAGCAATCGATAGGGTGTCTGGAATGGAGGACCAGGAGGCAGAGGATCCATAGAGATAAACAAAGATCTAGAATGCCAAGGTTGGAATGCGAAAGAAGATTTGGAGTGAGCGATATAGCTGGAGAGATGGACACGGAGGAAGAATTGTTTGAGAATGAAGTAGGTGGTGATGCATGGAGAGGGAGAGGACACTCTTTAGTATAGTTAATAGATTTTACATAAAATTTTTAATTTAAAATAAAAAAATTCAATATTTTTTAACCAATTATTTCTTTGATTTAATTATTTGTGGGTATTTATATTTTTCAAGCCGCACGCAGAGTGTGTGCATAGGGTGGGATGAAGCCTGCTGGTCTAGTGCATGTCGGCACGACCCGTGTGGGTGTGTGAGGAGTATGTAGGAGACTATACCCATAATAGTCTTATTATCCATGGAGGAATAATTGAACATAATATAAGAGCTAAAATCCCTAGTGAACAATTAATGTGGGACTAACTCACATGTGAATTGATCATACTTTCCTAAATGAAATTGTTTTTCCTCATCATCATGCATCCCACCTCAAACACACTCACTACAACCTCTAAAGTTCAAGCTCATAAGACCACCATAACCAAAGGCTAGATAACACCATTGAATTCACCATCAATATCTATCTCAAGCATCTGTACCACTTTGATTTTAGGGAACACAATAGACACACTTTGAGATCTCAGTTTTACTCACTATGAGGATACATCGAATATATAGATGCCATTGATCACATAGCGATTCACTATTCTAATCCACCCTTACAATTCCATTTTAAGCTATTTTTTTAATGAATATTCTAAATATAATAATAAATTTAACTTTATGTTTGAATCAATAAATTAATGTTTATCACTATTTAATAGGGAAATTTTAATTTGTTCAGTGTTTACATTGTAGGAGGAGGTGATTTGGAGAGCCCGTGATGGAATTCAAGAAAACTGCGCGAGATCCCAAGCATGAAAGTGAACAGTTATTTGTAATTTGGAGAATATGTGAATAAAATTGGGCTAAAAATAGGTGTATGAATGAAAAAATGTGGGATACATTTCTCTAGAAGATCATTGCGCCCAATTCATCTACTTGGAGGCCCAAAATAGGCCCAAAATGTGAAGAAATTCTGGGCGGGCCAGATTGGACCACCCTTCTGTATTTGGATCATAACTATGGACTCAAGGATCTAATTGTGTTGAGTATACCTTCCTTGGATAGATAACTTGAAGCCCCGAATCCCCAACAAATTTCAAGTCATATTCACGTGTTTTGGTTAGTCAACCATCCGGATAAAGATGGACTAAAAACTCTACCTTGAATAGTCACCCAACCCTTTAGCTACTTCACCGCTTTATGTAGAAATATTGATGTAATTGCCCATAAAATCACTAATTCCCCATCATTATCTATGTGGTATGACCAGGGATGATGTTCAGTCTAATTGGAGAGATCTCTTCATCAATTTTAGTTCTCTTCTTCCTCATGTACTTTTAAGCCTCTTAGTGATCAATTGTTTGGGGGGGGGGGTTCCTTATTGTAATCCTGAGGTCCATGCTTGTAATTTTTGTAATGTAATAGTTTTCCAGGTTTGTTTTCAATTTTTCCTCATTTATAAATTCTAAATTTGTGTTTATTATGGTATGATAAAATACAAATATAAGGAACAAGAATCCACATGCTTCTATGCATAACCCGGATCTTGTGATGATTTGAGTGTGGTTGCCTCTTTTCTCATCCCCTCTATTTCATGAGTGTGCAAATGGATTGTGTTAGTTGATAAAATCCAAGGACTTGAACCTATGAATATGCATTTTCTTGTCTTGTGTAATATTTTTATCATTGACACAAATCTAGTTATCTCATCACATTGTTGATGTGATTCCTTGATTGAGTTCCATTTTTACATCGATTCATGTTTGTTGATTTTGAGAGGTCGCCAATAATCAACATCATTGATTGATCAAATACTAGGTGGTAACCTAGTAATAAATCACATACTGTTACTGGTTTCATTATGTATAAAATCAAGGAATCAATTATCCTTCTCTTTCCCTTGAGAGCGATGACAGATTGAGCATCAAAGGGAACTTACCCGAGTTGATCATGATTTCCCCAACCAGTTTCTCTCAGTAGTAATATACATTAAATTTGTGTTTTTAAAGAAAGAAAACCCAAGTTTTATAAAACCCCATTCCCATTTTGGTTTATTAATCATAAAATAATTTTATAATCAATGATCTTAGGCTCCGTCGAGAGACGACCTAGGGTTACTTCTATACTGCCTAAATTCTAGTAAAAAATAAACAACTAATTTGACGCGCTCTACAACACGATTAAATTTTGGAACCATTATCGAGGAGCCAAGATCATTTTTTTCTTTATTTACTTTTATTTATTTATTTCACCAATTAATTAGTACTCCTTTAAATACCCCATTCCCATTTTAGTTTCTTATTCATAACCTCTTTTTAGAGAATTTCATCCCTTCCTCCCGAACTGCATCAATTAGGAAAGAAATTTGTGGCATTTGGCAATCAAAAAGAGAGACCCTTCATAAATTTTGGGTGAGATTCAAATGACTCTGCTCAAGCTTCCCCCACCACCAGATTAGTGAGAAACTATTAATCCAATACTTCTATAGGGGACTTATCCCCATATATCGTTGAATGATTGATGCAGCAGCTGGTGGTGCCTTGGTTTATAAAACTCCTTCCCCCGCTCATGACATAATATCCAATATGAATCAACATGAACAAAAATTTGGTACATGATCTATTTCACCAACCCAAGTAGTTCATGAGGTAAGTCATTAATCTCTAGAAAAAAAGGCAGATAACAAGCTTGATGAGATGCATACCCTTCTAAGGCAATTAGCTCAAGCACAGGGTAACTCACAATCTCCTCCTGCTCTATTACATTGTGGTATTTGTTTTGAAAACACTAATTCTTCTGACCAGTGCCCACAACTTCAAGATTCACCTGAGTCTTTTTCAATCGTGCTCCCAGGACATTCATTCCAACAAGTACCTCCATTCAAGCAAGAACAATTCAGGCCAAATCCAAACCCCAAGTGGCAAGAAAAACCTTACTATTGGCAAGGAGGAAACACAATCTACCCCAAGAAGAATTGGTATCAATAAGGTCAGTGTATGAAACCTTATTATCCTTCAAATTCTCAAAAAAATCATTCACCTCCTCCAAAATCTGAACGAATCCTTGAGGATATAGTGAAGAAAATGGAAATCCAGAACCTCTAGTTCCAACAGACCACACAATTTGTGATCCAAGACCTATGAACTAAAGTGGGAAAGTTGGAAAACACCATCAGTGAGCTTAATATGCAAGGTTATGGACAACTACCATCCCAACCCATTTCCAATCTGAATAACAAAGGTAATGTTTGTGCAGTTACACTTTGTAGTTGTAAAGAATTTTCTTCTTACACTGATTCTATGAAACAGGTATGTCCCCCTCTTGAAAACACTCTTTGTCCACCCATAAAATATTCCAATAAAGAAAATAAAAATAAAATGGGTAATAAAATTATCATTGATGATTCAAATGAACAATCCATTCCTCTTACTTTCCCCTAAATACTCTCTAAATCTAAAAAGATTTTTGATAATGATATTGATAAAGAAATAATGGATACATTTAAAAAGGTTCAAGTTAACATTCCTCAATTGGATTCCATTAAAAAAATCCCTTGATATGCCAAATTTCTTAAAGATATTTTCGCCCATAGAAGGAGGATGAAGGGGAATGATAGAGTCAACTTGGGAAGGAATGTCTCAGCCTTGATTCAACCTAAAATGCCAACCAAATGTAGGGATCCGGGAAAATTCACGATACCTTATACCATAGGGGAGACATTATTTTCAAATGCCATGTTACATTTATGTGCTTCCATTAATGAAATTCCTCACTCAGTATATAATTATCTATAGGTTGGAGAGATTGAACCAATAGGCATCATCGTGCAACTTGCAAATCGGAGTACTAAGAATCCAACATGAGTGATTGAGGATGTCCTTGTAAAAGGGAAGAATCTCATCTTCCCTACTGATTTTTAAATTCATGAGATGAAAGATACCCAAACCCAAGGACATGATCCTCTCATACATAGGAGGAAATTCATCAAAATAATAAATACGATCATCAACATTCATAATGGTACACTGTACATGTAGTTTGGAGGAGAAAATGTAAGTTTTAACATCCTTGAGGCTATGAAACACCTCGTTTAATATCACTCCACTCTTCCTATCTATTTGATGGAAGTGCTCTCAAACGATGCACACACACAATTCTCTCCTCAACCCATACTCTGATTCATTTTCCCCTTCTTCACCCTTGTATGATTTGAGTTTTGATTCATGTTTGAAGTGTTGTGTGAGTTCTAAAAAGTGTAAATTTTGTGATTTAATTGATGAGTGTGTTCATTCTAAGGTACCCATGACCGTCAATGACTCTACAAATCTCATTTCAATATATTCTCTATCCTTAGAGAATAAACATGAGTAGATAGAAAGTTTCACATACCTCACTCCCCCTAAAAACTCTCCCTCAATCTCGAAACCACCGATGTTGGAACTTAAACAAATTCCTTCTAATTTAAAATATGCATATCTTGAGGGTATTGACCAATTTCCCATCATTATTGCCAATAACCTCTCTCCACAACAGGAATCAAAACTGCTCAACCTCTTGAGAGTGTGTAAAAAGGAAATACGATGGACATCAGTTGATATTCCTGAGATTATCCCATCTATTTTTATGCAGAATATAATTTTGGATGATGAGGCTAATCCCTTAAGACAATCACAATGCCGGTTGAATCCCACTCTCTTTGAAGTGGTAAAATTGGAAGTCAGTAAATTACTTGTTTCTGGGATCATTTATCCTACATATGATAGTAAATGGGTTAGCTGAGTGAAAATTGTGCCTAAAAAAATAGGAATAACAGTTGTGTCAAATGAAAGGAATGAATTGGTTCCAACACATATGAAAAACAATTGGCGAGTTTTTATTGACTACCGTTGACTGAATCAGGCCATGTGGAAGGACCACTTTCCTCTACGTTTTATTGAAAAATTGTTAGAACGATTGGATGGTAAGTCCCATTATTTTTTCCTTGATGGATATTCGGGTTATTTCCAAATCGATATTTCCCTTCAGGATTAAGAAAAACAACATTTACCTGTATATTTGGAACATTTTCATACAGAAGAATGCCTTTTGGTCTATTTAATGCTCCTGGTACTTTTCAGTGGTGTATGTTGAGTATTTTTTCTGAATACCTTGAGAGTTGTATGAAATAATTTATGGATGATTTCATGGTATATGGTTCTTCCTTTGATTATTTTTTGGAACACCGAGGTTCTGTCCTTTGCCGCTGCATTGAAAAAATATTGTTTTAAATTATGAGAAATTCAATTTTATGGTTGAGAGGGGGATAGTTATTGGGAATGTCATTTCAAATAAGGGAATTCAAGTTGATAAATATAAAATTGAATTAATTTCATCCCTTCCATATCCAAAATGTGTTTGTGAGGTGCGATCTTTCATGGGTCATGCTGGTTTTTATCACCAATTCATTAAGGACTTTAGTAATATCGCACTTCTATTGTCCCGATTATTACAAAAAGATTCTGATTTTTTATTTTATAAAAATTGTGAGGATTCATTAAATTCACTAAAAAGGAGTCTCACATCACCTCCCATCATCCAACCACCAAGGTGGGATCTCCTCTTTGAAAATATGTGTGATGCCTCTAACTTAGAAGTTGGGGAAGTTTTATCATAAAGGGTTGAGAAGGATGCTGATGTCATTGCATATGCCTCATGTACCCTTGACCTTTCCTAGGTAAAATAAGAAACAAATAAAAAATAACTCTTTTCTATTGTCTTTGACATGGAAAAATTTCATTCATATCTTCTTGGGTCAAAATTGATTGTGTTTTCTAACCATGCTGCCCTTCAATTCCTCTTACATAAACTTGAAGCTAAGCCCCACCTCATACGGTGGATGCTCCTCCTCCATGAGTTTGACCTTGATATTAGAGATAAGAGGGGGTGAAAAATATTGTAGCTGACCACATTAGTATGATTTCTTCACCACTGTACCACCATGTTTAATCATACCTCCCCATTAGAGAATTATTTTCTCATGAGAACCTTTGTGATGTTGTGGACCTTACCCCCTGATATGGAGACATTGTGAATTTTATAGAAACATATAGGGTCCCCACTAATTTCAACACTTACCAATATCAGAGACATCAACATGATTCTCAGTGGTACATTTTGGATGACCCATATTTGTGGAGAATTTTTGGTGACGAAGTAGTTCGTGATTGTGTCCGTGACCATGAGTTCACCTCTATTTTGACCTTCTCCCACACTTTGGCCTATGGGGGCCACTTTGGCTCTCAACGTACAACTCGGAAGGTCCTTGACTCAGGACTTTATTGGCCAACATTTTATAGAGATGTCCATCTATTTTTCAAGTCATGTATTCATTGTCAATTCATAGGGAATATCTCCAAGAGGAACGAAATGCCCCAACAACCCGTGTTATTCTGTGAAATGTTTGGTGCATGGGGTATTGAATTCATCATGCCTTTTCAAAATTCATTTGGATTCATGTAAATCTTGTTATATGTGGACTACATGTCTAAATGGGTGGAATCAAAGGCTACTAGGACCAATGACTCTCGAGTTGTTGTTGATTTTGTGAGGTCCTAAATTTTTAGTCAGTTTTGTTTGCTGAGATTCATCATTAGTGATCAGGGTTCCATTTTTTGAAACTGAAACACAAAAAATTATCTTCGTAAGTGTGGGGTGGATCATAAAGTCTCCACTTCATATCACCCCCAAACTAATGGAAAAGTAGAAATCTCAAATCAGGAAGTTAATAGAATCTTGGAAAAAACGGTACAATGCAGCATGAAAGATTGGAGTTTGCGTTTGGATGATGCACTTTGGGCATACCGTACAACTTTTAAAACCCCAATCGGAATTTCACCATATATAATTGTGTTTGGAAAATCTTTTTCACCTCCCAGTGGAGGTATAACATCGGGCATATTGGATTTTTAAACAATGTAATATGAATCTTTCAGATGCAGGTGATCATAGGAAGCTGCAGATTCAAGAGTTGGATGAAATTCAATGTAATGTATATGATAACTCCCAAATATATAAATAGAAGACAAAGGATATACTCGATTGCATGATTCATCAGCGAAAGTTCAATATTGGTGAGAAGGTCCTCATGTACAATTCCCAGCTAAAGCTTTACTAAGGTAAGCTTCGTTATCGATGGATCAATCCTTATACTATTACTAATGTTTACCCTTTTGATGTAATACGTAGTTTACATGAGTAGAGTGGAAGAAGTCTTACCGTCAATGGGAAGTGGCTTAAAAACTTATATGAGGATTTTCCAAAGAATCAGGTGGAGGAAATACACCTTCTATAAGCAACATACCAGTGAAACATACCAGGTTTTATCCTTCCTTCTCACATTATCAATTATTTTAGTGAGGACTCTACACATTCTAGGTGGGGTGGGGGTGGATACATTCTTGGTTTCATTAGGATTTTCATTTCCTTTATTCTTTCTTCTCGTTTTCACCTTCTTTATGGTATTTTTACTTCCCCTCCTTATGGTCACGAAATCATGGAACTTACTAAAAATGCATGTTGAAATTTTTGATTCCATGTTGTTTTAACATTTTATGAAACCTGTCTCTATTATGGAAGGAATATTTGTATGAATTTAACATCAAGGAGTGATTTTTAGTGAATTGGTTTTCTATCCATGATATAAATGGTTGTCTCTATGTGAAACCTTTGAGATGATTTATGCCCCTTATGTGAGTATTTTTTAGGAAAACTGTGTCACTAATATCTCTACTCATTTTTTCACCTAACCAAAAAGTGTGAATATTTATTACTTAATAGAATGTAAATATATTTTAGTTTAATATTTTTCATCTTAAAATTATATTCCATACATTCGTTCCTTATCTGATCTGTTACATTACTATACTAGATTGACCTATGCGTGTGTACCTGATATCCGACTGTTGTACGCCCAAAAAAAAATTGGGTTATTTCTTGGGCAGGTCAAAAACCACTCCTACTCAACCTTTGATATTGTTATAACTATTACAATTAGTGTCGTGAGGAGATAAAATAAGGGTTGAGAGATGAGTGTGAGATTTGTTCAAAATGAAACTTCTGAAAAAAAACAAAAATAACAAATGAAGGGAGTGATAAAATTTTCAACATATGGGGATATCTAGGTTGAGATCTTATGGTTTGAATTTTGGGAATTCTCAAGTGAGTGGGTCTTTAAATATGATTTCAAAGGATGTAGGGAAAGTTCGGTAGACAAAATCATTTAAGTTGAATAATGTTAAAATAACCTTTATTTATTGGATAGAAAGTGGAAAGAATAGTGTGGAATGGTTCTCACACCCACACACACACAGATTTAGTGGAATGGTTGACTTTTGAATTAATTTATCAATTTTGTATCATGAATCTCTTTGAATTTCATTGTGATATAATTTATGATACATCTTTTTCTATTTTCACTAGGAAGAACTCCTTGGTGTGGTTTGTTCATTGATCACATTACTTTAATGAATTTAATTTTTCTCAAATGTTAAATCTTCATAATGTTTGGAATATATACATGCATAATTTTTTGGATATGTGTCTTTGCCCAGGAGTGCAAATGTTTTGGTGTGGGGGTGTGATCGCATAGTGATTCATTATTCAAATCCACACTTACACCACTGTTTTAAAATAGTTTTGTAATGAATATTAAAAATATAATAATATATTTAAATTTATGTTTGAATAAATGAATTAATGTTTATCACTGTTTAATAGGGAAATTTTACTTGTTTCTATGTTTACATTATAGGAGCAGGTGATTTGGAGAGCCCGTGATGGAATTCAAGCAAAATGGGCCAAACTACACGAGAGCTCAAGCATGCATGTGGACAATTATTTATAATGTGGATAATTTGTGCATCCAATTTTGGATAAAAATGGGGTTATGAGTGTAAAACAATGTGGGCCACATTTCTCTAGAAGATCATTGAGCCTAATTCATCCACTTAGAGGCCCAAAATAGGCCCACAATGTGAAGAAATTCTGGGCTAGCCATATTGAACCGCCCTTATGTATTTGGGCCATAACTTGGGCCTCAGAGATTCAATTGGGAAGATTCTATCTCCCTTGGATAGATAACTCGAAGTTTTGACTCTCCACTGAATTTGATGTCATTTTCACACATTTCGGTTAGTCAACCAGCTGGATAAAAATAGAGTAAAAAATATTCCTTTAATAGTCACCTAGAACTTTAGATACTTGACCACTTTATGTGGAAATATTGATCTAATTTCCCATAAAATAACTCCTACCCCCTCATTATATGTGTGGTACTAACAGGGGTTAAGTTTAGTCAAATTAGAGAGCTCCATTTGACTCACTACGAGGCTACATCAAAGATATGGATTCCATGTACAAAAAGGGATACATTTTCAAAGCCCCTATATGAGGAAGGCTATGTTAAAACCATGAATAAGGTTAAAAATGTGTTTATTCAAGCATAAATATTCACTAAATATGATCCTAGTAAATTCATGATTTGAATGAACATGTATGATGTGAGCCATACAAGACCCGAGCATGAAAATTATAAAACTGCACATGTCACATCATGAATAAAGATTCATGATGTGAATATATAGCCAAAAAAATTTAAAACATGATCCATACAAGATTTTAGGAAGACATTGACCCCAAGGATTTTTCTTGCCTTGGACTATTTAAATAGGATGACTTGGATAAGATCAAGGGTTCTATTTTCCTATTTAAGGCGGGGCTCAACTACTACTAAATGTGGGAAGATGGCCTAATAGAGAACTAATGCTGATAATTAGAGGCTACTACTATATTTATAATAATATTTTTATTTTCATACCCCCTCATGGATAACATGGGGGTGGGGGGTATACCTTGTGTCATTTAATGAATGGGAAATGATTCATTTTATGGTATTTATATATTTAATGTATTTTATGTTGAGTCTTTGTATTCATTATAGTTTTCTCTAATATATATTTTAAGACATGTATATTATCCTTATTACTTGAGTGAGGTATTTCCTTTCTATTTAAATTGAATAGATTTTATCCTTAATTGTGACCATTGGGTTGGTTACTATCTATGTTTAAGAATGGTTTTAAGTCACTTGTCCTTTTAACAAACTGATATACCATGAATATTGAGGAAAAAGAAGTTTTACGTATAGAGAGTGTTTACCCTGATCAGTAGAATCACTCATACTTTATTCTAAAAACATTGTGATTTATAATTTACTATTCCATGCCTTGTAATCCCATGAACCTATATTTTCACTGGCTGTTTCTTTCCCTATTTTTTACCTTGAAATTCCACATATATCATCATTCTTCATTCATTTAAATGAAAATAATTCATTTATTTTGATTCATTTTATTTTAGGGATTTTCTATTAAATTGAGTAATTCTACAACCTTTTCTCCTGCGTTAGACCACTGAGATTTTATTCCCATACTAATCAGTAGTAGTTTAGTGTGTACTCCCATGTTTTATAAATTCTAAATTGGTATTACTCAGAGGAATTAACAATGAATTTTAGATGTATCATTTTTTGATTCCACTGATAGGGAAAGGGTAATGTATTTTTTTAATTGTATAAT
This sequence comes from Viscum album, assembly GCA_963277665.1. Taxonomy (NCBI): domain Eukaryota; kingdom Viridiplantae; phylum Streptophyta; class Magnoliopsida; order Santalales; family Viscaceae; genus Viscum; species Viscum album. The sequence goes on from OY728123.1 coordinate 1,619,838,134, forward strand.
TTATAGAAATACATTGATTATATTTTTCAATCACTTTATTTTATTTTAGAAATTTTCTTTTAATCATTTTATCACTTTTTCTACACTTGGGTATTTTTGGTTGAGATGGAAGGGATATAATGCTTATTAACTATAGAAGAAAAATTCTCCATCCATTTGAGGTATCTTATAGAGCACATTTTTTGATATCAAAAGGATGAAAATTCAAAAAAACATATCCTTCAACCATACATAAGAAATTAAGATACCCCACTCCCTATTACAGAACAAAAATATGAAGAGGAGTGTCAAGAGCATGATAGTGTGGTCAGTGAAGCTTAGTAATGTACCACTTAGAAGGCTGATTTTATTCTTATAAATGAGACCCTCATCTCTATAGGTTCAGAGGAAAATGGAGAAGAAAAAAAAGAGACCTTATTGCTGCACTTGAGTGGTCCTGTAATGGCTCAGATTTTGAAAACCTTTTCCTTTATGTTTTCTAAGGATTTGTGGAGTTGAGAGGGTGATAAGTGTCTTTTCCTTTGGTTATTCTAAAGTTCCATTCTCATGGTCACCAGTTGGGTTGTGTAGTCAGTTTCCATTATAGGTATATTGGTCGTGTGGTTAGTTGGAATGGCCAGTTGTTTGTTGTGAGGTAGGTTGGTTTGTCATGCAGTTAGTTGTCATGATCACTTGTTTGTTAGTGTAGTAGGTTTTTTGGTCATACGGTCTATTGACATAGTCACTTATTTGTTCATATAATAATTTTCTTCTTCTCATGGATAGTTTAACTAGGCTTTTGGATGAATAAGATACACGGATAGATTAGCTACATGAATCAGCTACATAAATGAATCAACTATTTGGTTGGGATAGAAACTTGAATTGGCTACGTGGGGAAATCAGCTATGTGAATTGGCTGTATAGAGAGATTGGATAGATAAATCAGATATGTGGATGAATCAACTACATGGATGGATTGAATATGTGGATCTTCTATGTGGATTGGCTACATAAAAATGGTTACATAAAGATTTTGGCTATGTGGGGCTTTCGACTACGTGAAAATGACCATGTGGCGTTTTTTGTTAGTTATGTGAAAATGACCATACGGGTCTTTCAGTGATGTTATTCAAGGAAATTCAATGGTATTTTCAATAAAGATAATTAAATCCTTTAATTTATATAATGAAGAGGCTATAAACGAGTCCTTATTCATGGATTTTAAAGTTATACACAATAATTGTTTAATTAAATATTTTGTGATATGAAATACCAATAATTTCATATATATTGACTCTAAAAATAAGGAAACTTCCCTTAATTACTTCCTTATTAATTTATCTTATGATTGGAGGTTCTGAAGTCCTTTCCTTTGAGTCATGAAACATTTCTGTTGTTGGTTTGAGTTTCTTCCAGTGATGATTCCATATTGTGCACAACCCTTGTTTTAGTGCCACAAATCTCCTGAAGATTCTTTATTCTAATCAAAGGATCCTTCATTTCACATTGAGTTGCATCATGTGGGCGAGGATATGATTTTTTTCATCCATCCGAAGATGGGTTGTGCTTAATAAATAAAGATAATACACTGGTTTAATTTAAATTTATGGGGGAAGTGGAATAATTCACATGTTTTCAAAACGTTGATATTATTTTGATATTATGTTTATACAGGATAGATGTCCCATTGAAAAATATGGTTGTTGGGGGATTTGTTTTGTGAAATATATGAAAGGTTATGAAAATTATGTTCTGTTTTATTTTTAATCCCCAAAAAATATAAATTGGATGACTAATTATATCTAGTTAATAAAATGGTCACCCATGGATTTATTTTATCGTGTAAGAATACCCTTAAAATAATTGATAAAACACCATTTTTTAAATATGTAAAATTTCTTATGATGTGTTATTATGTGTGGCCATACCATGGGGCCTCAATGTGTGGTTGCAATGTGGTGAGAGGTCTAGTTTATTTGGACATTATTTTTGGGTGGTGATGTGATGGTATGTTTGGAAATGATTTTGGGGTGGTGAGGTGATGGTTTGTTTGTCTGTGCTTGCAGGGGGGTGAGGTGATGGTTTGATGGGTATGATGAGCTTCTTAGGATGTTTGGTTCCATTATTCTAGATGATTGGGTAGTGTTGGAATAACTGGTTAGTAATGTTTTAAATGGAATGGGATGGATTGGTTAACGGGATAGAAACAAACCATTAATAAATAAAAATTAATGGGGATAGTTAGTGGGACTTGGATTGTGGATTATGTTTTTATGCGGTGTTATGCATTTTTAGGTGGCAAGGAAAGTGTGGATGTTTTTACTTTATTAGTGTTTTATTGTGAAACCATAGACCGAGCTAGTGTTTTGATATATATATATTTATATTACTTGTGATTTCTATATATACCCCACCTATGTTGAGAACTATGTGATGACACCCATATATTCACATAGGGTTATTTTTTCCAACATCTAGGTGATGTCGATGGATTGATGGATACCTGATCTTTCTCAGTCTCTCTCCTAGGTGATTAGATACACACCATTATATGACAGACATAGGTCTATTAGTGCACTAGGTGATGACCTTGATGTCTTTGGGAAAGTGTGATATGACTATACTGTGGGGTGGTGGCCCATGTGTCTACAGGCGTGATGTGATGAGACTCTTCTATGGGTTGGTGGACCAAGTGTGTTTGGGAATGATGTGATGTGACTATGTTGTGGGGAGGTGGTATATTTTATACAAAATAAATCGGAGCACCAAGGCATATGATGTTGGGGGTGTGATAGTGTAAAATATGTGGGAAAGTGATGTAGGGTACCCTTCATCGATATGATTTATATTATATTATTATACTTGGTTTTTGTTATTTGGTGATCATGCCTTGGTGATGATGGTCTTAGTTAGTATACCCGTTTAGGTGTTTTTTTCTCACAGGTGCATTAGTATACTTATTTCACATGTGCATGAGAGGCTTTTGTTTTCTTACTGAGTATACTTGTTTTCCCACCCTAAATATATAAAACTAAATTTCAATTTTCTAGGAGAACTGTGTAGACCGTGCTATACATCACTAGCTCAGACATTGGGATAGTTATTGTATCATTTTTTTACTTTTGTTTTGGGTATTTCATTTTGATACTTTTCTCTATATATATTTTATTTATACTTTCATTATGGTTTTTTCCTTTTTATATTATGTCACGTAGTTAATTGCATTTAATTCATCTTATTTCCCAATATTGTTTTCATAGAGAGGGTAATGCCTCCCATTTCTGAAATTTTTATACTCTTGGTTCTAGTCGCCAAGTTGGGGACTATTGAAGGTAGGACTTAGGGGTCATTGTCTCTGTTCCTTCATTGTGGTATCTTTGGTGGGAGGGGGTCATGATAGGGTGGTACCAGAGGTAATGGTTGAGAGATAGGATGAAGTATGAGTTTTGGAACAATGAGGATTTCAAGGGTTGGTATGGAAATAGGTCCAGTTGTCCTTGGTGTGTGACATAAGCTAGGGAGACCAACTAGGACATGGGATTTTATCCACCCCTGCGATCCAGTGCATGAAATCCAAGCTTATTGTACAACCAAGTTAGGTGGGCCAATTTATAGGGTAGAGATCCAGGAGGGGTACAATCATTATGATAACTTGTGTTCCTATTTTAATTGTGTTTTTTCATTATGGTAAAGTTGAAATTAAATTTAAAATGAATTTAATGAATCTTAATAAAATTCCATATTACCTGGGCTTAGTAAGACCTTGTTTACCTTTTAACTATGGCTCATGGATGTCATCCTTATGTGGTTTAGGTAGTAGTGGTTCAACAAGATAATATGGTTGATCACCATATTATTAATCTATCTAAGGAATATGATCAGTGGCAGAGGGTGTTACACACTTTTCAGCGATATGATTTGGGAAAGTATTAGGGTAGTGTTTCTGATGTGGAGACAGAGAGATAATTAGAGGATCTTAGGTTCAAATTATGTTTCATCTAATGCCTAGTGAATTATTGGGTCCCTTTCAAAGTTATTTGGATGTGAGGAGATTCATTTTAGTGGTGGATGTTTATTTACGGAGAGCAGAAGGAGGATGATGTTTTGTGGTTTAATTTTCAGAAAGAATTATGTAATGAATTTCTTTCTTCAACCATGAAGGTAGTAAATAGGTGATATTTTCTATCCCTTTAGTTGGGTATTATTTCAGTACTAGAGTTGAGGATCAAGTTTAATGACCTTATACATTTTTACATTGATATTTTTCTTGATGAGGAGTCTCGTTCAAGATGCCTTGAGGTGGAACTCTATCGTTCTATCTAGTATACTATTACTCTTTTTCTATTACCAAAATATCTTGAGATTTAATAGAAGGCATGGATGATTGAGTGGATATACTTTCAAGGAGATTTATCAAGATATGGGAACCAACAATATTCATTTAGGAGTATATTTTTTTATCTTAACAACTTCCTTTCTGGTCTTCTAGGGCTAGTGGTTCCTATGATTTTTCTAGGGATGTCAGACCAATGTGATTTTTCTATGGGGGTTTGTGGAAAACTCTATAAATAGTGCCCAATGGTTCATCGATCTCAGTTTGGTGGTGGTATTTAGGTTTAACTTCAACCTTAACATTAGTTTCCAACAAGGCTTTTTGAGCAGTAAGGGAAGTAGGGTTACGATCCATCGATAGAAGATAGAGTTGGTAGAGTATAACCTCATGATATTACTTGTGTTCAGATACCTTGACCTAAGAATGTTCTTGGATGTGTCTATCAGAATAGAGGTAGGGTAGCTGGGCATGGTATGTTACATTCGGGGAGTTAGTAGAACTAGAGGGGAAAGAGACCATTCTAGGTATGCTCAGTTTTTCTTCCACCCATGTTTTTTTGTTTTTTGATTCAGGATCTTCACACTTCTTTATTGAAACCACCATACCTTGTGATCTGGTACTAGACATAGAGAGGATTTTCACACCCCTAGTTTTAAGTATGCCATTCAAAGTCTATAACAACTTGTTTGATGTGTTCTGGGGGTATAGACTGATGATGGGGCCACATTAGTCCCATGTAGATGTCTTTTTTCTTCATATGAAGCTGTACGATTCCATACTTTACATAAAATGGTTTTATTCTATGCTTGCTGTTATTAACTAATTTTAGAGGAGAGTTTTGTTCTCATATGTGGATGATTAGTGTGTGGTTTTCATTGGTGAGTGGGGTTTTTAGGGGGGAAATAGATGTGTGGATCCCCTTCTTTCTTTAATGACAAAGTTATATCTGTAATTATTGGACATTGAGATGGTGGAGTTTCCTAGTGTTTTTGGGTAGTTTTTTGTCGTTTTTCAGGAGGAGGGTGTGATTCTACCCCCTTTAAATGATGTTGATTTCAGGATAGACTTACAACCTGGTGCTTTTCTAATTTTTATGGATCCTTATTGGATGAAACCAAATGATTTGTGAGAGTTGAGGATTTAGATAAATTATCCAATGTAGAAAGGTTTCATCTAGCCGAGTGTTTCACCATGAGGTGCCTTAATGTTATTCTACAATTAGGTGGATAGTATTCTAAGGTTGTTCATAGACTCTAGGTGGTTTTATTTGGAAAATATAAATAATCATTACACTCTTATAAGGACATGTGATCTTTTTGATCATATGAGAGGGGAGAGTTGGTTTTATAAGGTTGATTTGTAGTATAGGTATCACTAATTTATGTTAAAGGAAGATGATATCCTGAATACCACCTTCATACGTAGGCATGGACACTTCGAGTATGTGGTTATGCTGTTAAGCATCACAAACACACCAAATGTGTTAATGGGACTCATTAATTCCACGTTCTTTGAATTCATAGACTAGTTTTTAGGCGTGTTCATTGATGACATATTGATCTACTTGAATTAATAGGTGGGATTGGGATGCGTGTTGATGCAGTAGAGAGAAATGATCTCTTATGGGTATAGGTAGTTATGTCCCCATGAGTATAATTATACCACCCATTATATATAGTAAGAAGCTTTTGTGTTTATGATAGAGATATGGAAACATTACCTCATTGAGGAACTCTTTACGGTCTTCACAGATCACAATGGATTTAGGTATCTTTTCTCTATGTGATTTGAATCTTCGGTAGTGGAGGTTGATAGATTTTATTCAAGATTATTAGTTTTAGATATTATACACCTCATTAAAGGAGAATTTTATGGCCAAAAATTTGAGTAGAAATTCCTGGAAATATTTTTTTTGAGAGTATAGGGATGTTTAGAAAGAAATGGAGGAGTTTGTAGCCTTTCACTTAGATTAAATGGTGGATGATGGTAGAGGGTGTTTGTTTCAGATGATAGTGTAGTCATCCCTGATGTAGTAGATGGGGGAGTCTCAATGGGGAGACTCAGAGGTGGAGGTGATACGTGATCATGCTGGTCATAGTGATGCACCGAAGGGATGGTCATAAGATAGTCAGAACCGTATATTGTTTAATGGGAGGAAATTTATTATAGAAGTGATGCACAATGGAGTACTTCATGAGTTTCATTGACATCCTTTAATAGTATACCTAGGAGATTCCAAGATGTACTATGGATTGAGGACACAGTTTTGGTGGATTAGGATGATATGAGTGGTGGTAGAGTTTTTGGAGAGCGGTTTGGTTTTACAGTAGGAAAATGATGAGCATCATGTTCCTGGTGGGGTTTTATAGCCCTTGGAAATTATTTAGTGGAAATAGGATGAAATATCTATGTATTTCATCTCAATATTACCCCGGGTTTAGGGTGGTTGTGATGCTATCTGGGTAATCATGGATCAGTTGACCCAATTTGATCACTTCCAAGAAATCAAGGAGTCAGACATCATGGATGTTTTAGTAAGGAGGTATGTGGATGAGGTAGTTTAGTTTCATAGAGTCCCAAGGTCTATCATCTCAAATTGCGATGATCATTTTACCTTATGAGTCAAGATGGTACTGAAACATGATTTTGGAACTCAGTTGTACCTCAAAACTTCATTATATCCTCATAAAGATGGATGGATGGAGTGAACTATCCAAATACTGAGGATATATTGAAAAAATGAGTCATGTAATTCACAGGATATTTGGAAAATAACTTTAATTTGGTTGATGGTGGGTATAACAACAAGTATCACTCATCCATTTTCATGAATCCATTTGAGGCACTGTACGGACGGTAGTGTCATTTTCTATTATGTTGGTCCCAGGTTGGGGAGTAATTGGTTCATTTTTCGGATGCGATGAAGAGAAAAATAGAGAATTTTCAGCTTGTTTTTGAGAGGATAAAAATATTTCGACCAGAATGATCAGTATGCTGATCAGTGGAGAAGTCCCATAGAGTAAGAAGTTAGATACCACATGTTTTTGAGGGTGTATCCTCGACATGGGTAGTAGAGGTTTGGAAGGGGGAGTAAGCTATTTCCCAGGTTAGTTTGACCTTTTGAGGTGTTTTCACATGTTGTAAAAGTGGATTATCTATTGGTACATTCTCTACGAATGGACCGGATCCACGAAGTCTTCCACATCTCTCAACTCCATCGGTATCTTCATGATGAATCCCATGTTATTAACTGGGGAGGGTTGGAAATCGAGGATGAAATGATTTTCATGGAAAAGCCATTATATATTCAGGATCATTGAGATAAGGTTCTCTAAGTATAGACCATTACATTGGTTCATGTGATGTAGAGGCATGGTGGCCTAGAAGAGAGTAATTTGAAGTGTGAGACGTAGATGTGTTCCCAAAAAACTGAGTTGTTTTGAGCCTGCCTTTCTTTACCTTATTTTTTTTGATGATGTAGTGTTTAGACCTTAATTTTTTATGTGATATGTGTTTTCTCCTTTTTGATATGATGTGTGATCATTGTTTTAATGCATAAAAATGAAGGTAAAACCAAATTTCTGATTGATACAGGTTATACCTTGATGCAATTGAAACCATGTAGGCGAGTCAGTGCCGTCTAAAGAAGATAGTAACTTGACATGGGATATGGAATTTATTAATTTATGTACTTGGGGATCTGTTGTGGTTTGGTGGTGGAAGTTGTTGTCTTGGTCCGTGTGGGGGGTTGAAGGGTGTTTTAAGTGGTTACGAGTAATACAGGAGGCTTGTGGTTGGAGTGTTTGGTTGGTGGAAAAGTTTTAATTGTAACAAGACACTAGAGAGGTATCTCATGGGATACTTATTTATAAATTTCATTTACTTTACTTCCTTTCACTTTTTATTATCTAGGATTAAAATTATTTGAAAGGTATCTAATGTGAGTTTCCAAATTTCTAAAACAAATTCCTTTGGTTTTTTTGAGGTTTGGTGGAGTCGATAAGGTGTTAGGATTATTTTCCTATGTTTCTTCTAATGTTCCTTATGTGGTAACTTGTTTGGTCATGTGGTTAGTTGGAATGGTCATTTTTTTGTTCATTTGGTCGATAGTTTGGCAGTGTGGTTGGTTGTAATGGTCACTTTTTTAGTGTGGTTGGTTGGTTGGTTGTGCGGTCAGTTGGGGTGGTCACTAGTTTATTCCTGCGATCACTTATTTCTTCTCATAGCTAGTTAAATCAGCTATATGTATGAATCATCTACATAGAAGGATTATCTGTGTGGATAATCTATGTGAATTAGCTATGTAAATTAATCATCTATATGGTTGGATCATCTATGTGGAGCGATCATCTACGTGAATTGGCTATATGGAGAAATTGTCTATGTGAATCGGTTATGTGAATGGATCAGCTAAATGAACAGATTCTATATGTGGATCTACTATGTGGATCATCTGTATGAAAATAGTTACATGGAGCTTTTGGTTATGTAGGGATTTTGGCTCTGTGAAAATGGAAATGTGGTTTTTTTTCTTTAGTAACATGAAAATAGCCATACAAGTCTTTTGGAGGTGTGAATCAGGGGAATTAAAAGTAAGTTTCACAAAGGATAATTATATCCTTGAAATCATGTGATAAACAAGACTATAAAAGATTCATTTTGAGTGGAATTTAATGTGATCCACATTAATTGGTTAATTAAATATTTTTCAATCTAAAATCTCTATTGCTTCATATCTGTTACCTCTAAAAACAACAAAACTTTCCTTTGTTCATTCCTTCTTACTTTCTCTCAATATCTGAGATCCCTAATCCCTTCCCTTGGAGTTTTGGAACCCTAATTTGGTTAGTTTTATTCTATTCTAGTGGTGATTACATCTTGTGTTCAACCTCTATTTTTTTTTCTCGAATCATGTGAATCTTATTTCTTCTAATTAGGGATCCTTCGTTTCTCATTTAGTTGCATCATTCGAGTGGGGTTGTGATTTTTTTTGGTAAGATGGTTTACATTGGCTAAATAAATATAATAAACTAGTTTATTTTAAATTTATGGGGAAGGGGAATGATTCACATGTTTTTACATATGTTATATTACTGTGATATTGTGTTTTTATGAGCTAGACACCCCATTGAAAATTGTGGATGTTGGGGGATTTGTTTTCACAACAGATGATAGGTTATAAAAATGTTGTTTTTTATTGTTTTTTGTCACCCAAAATCTAGAAATTGGCTAACCACTTATATTCGGTTAATAAAATGTTTTCCCCTAGATTTATTGTCTTTTGTTAGTATACCCTTAAAAAAACAAATCAGAATTGATAAAATGAAATTTGTTAAATATGTAAAATCTATTGTGATTTGTTATAATGTGTGGACATACTATGGGGGAACAATGTATGTTTTATATGTGGTGTGAGGTGATAGTTATTTGTCCGTGAATTTTGGGTGGAAAGGTGATGGTTTGTTTGCCCGTGATTTTGGGGTAGCAAGTTGATGGTTTTTTGTCTATGCTTGTGGGGAGGTGAGGTGATGGTTCAATGGGGATGATGATCTACTTGTGATGCATGGTTTCATTATTCTAGATTACTAGGTGGTTATGGAATAACTGGTTAATAATTTTTTAAACGAAATGGGATGGAAACATACCATGAATGAATAAAAATGAATGGGGCTGGTTAGTGGGACCTGTATTGTGTCTTGTGTTTTTTATATGATGTTCAATAGTTAGATGTGGTAGTGAATGTGGGGATATTGTGAGTTTATTTGTGATTGGTTGTGAACCCATAGGTTAGGATTGTGTGTGGCTATATATATACTTTTATATTCATTGTTATTTCTATACACACCCCACCCACGTCAAGCACTATGTGTCGACACCCGTTTATTCACATATAGGTGTTTTTCTAACATCCCGGTGATGATGACATATGGATGGACACCCGATATTTCCCAATATCTCTTCCAGGCGAGTAGATATACACAAGTGGTGATAACTGATAGTTTTTTAGTGCATTGGGTGATGGCCCAGGTGTGTTCAGGTGTGATGTGATATGAAAGTGTTGTGGGTTGGTGGCCGAGGTGTTTGTAGGTGTGATGTGATGTTACCATGCTATGGGGTGGTGTCCCAGGTGTTTGTGAGCATGATGTGATGTGAAAATGATGTGGGTTGGAAGAATAAGTTATACAAAAGAGATGGAATCATAAGGACGTATAAAATTTGGGTGTGAGAGTAAAAAATCAGTGGGAAACCGATGAAGGATACCCTTCATTGATATGATTCAATTATTTTATTACACTTGGTTTTTGTTATTTTGTGATCATTCCTTGGTGAGGATGGGCTTGGTTAGTATATATTTTTATGTGCTGTTCTATTTTTATGTTTTCTCATAGGTGTATTAGTACGATTCTTTCACATGTTCATGAGAGACTTTTGGTTTTCCTACTGATTATACTTTCATGCTCACCCTACATATATAAAACTATTTTTTTGGTTTTAAGGGGAATACGTAGACCATGCTAGACATTACTAACATGAATATTGTAATAGTTTCTATATCGCTACTTCAACTTTTCTTTTGGGTATTTCATTTAGAGACATTTATGTTTATCTTTTTTATTTATATATTCATTATGGGATGATTTTTTTTCATTTTTATATTATGTCATAGATCTTCTTTCATTTGATTCATCCTAACTCCAAATCTTATTTTCATATAGAGGGTAATGCCTCTCATTTATGAGATTTTTGTACCCTTAGTTCTAGTCGCCAACTAGAGGCCTACTGGAGGTTGGACTTAGGGGTAATTATCTCTCTCCCTTAATTATGGTGTCTTTGGTGTGAGTTTCTTATGATATTTCTAATGAAAATATCAAAGGACAATAATAAGAACAACAATAAGAAATGGATCCTCGATTGATGAGTTTTTACATAGGTTCCTTGAATTTTTTTGATTGAAGCTAGAGGAAGAAGATAAAGAAGTGGAGATTAAAAATTAAACATTTATAATGGAAATATTTATGATTTAAGAGTGACATATGAAGAGGAATAAAAACTCACTACAATCTACACTGACTATGAAAAAGAAAAAAAAGGAATCAACAATGGAAGAATATGAGGAGATGGTTGTGAAATCTGAAGTGATCATTGTAGAATTTGAACAATTTCATACCATAACTAAAGAATAATAATGGTACCAAATATAGAAATATTATGAATTATTCCTACTTACATTCATGTTGTTACGATTTTGGTATACCCCTCCTCATTTCATATAGATTTCAATAAATTAGAAAACGATTGAGCTGGATGGGAACCAAAGTCAGAATTGGGTTAACCTGAGAAGGTTAGATTTGTATCTTATGCCCATCAACTAATGAAGGTATGGTCAAGAAAAATTACCATAAAAAAGAGTATATTCCATGAGGCAACCTGATTTTTATTTTCTTTATAGGATTTAGTTTTCATTATTTTACTAGGAATTGGTTTTCTATTAGGAATATAGCTTAGGAATTAGTTTTCAATCCACATTTTCTTTTTGAGAAATAATGAATATTTTTATTACAATTTTCTTGAGATATTTTATTCTATAGGACTATCATTAAGGAACAATGAAGAGGTAAGCAACAAGAACAGTAGAATTAGAGATTCATTAAAAGGAGGTCCAATCCCGTTCCATAGGTACCTACTTGATAGTCATTGTAATAAAAGGAAATATTATAACATGATTAGATTAAATTAATTAGATATCACCAATAATTTTTTTTGAAACAATTAACAGATTATTGTTTGAATTTAATTAATTTAAACCTATATAAGCCATAATAAATCAGGAGCATGACATGTGAACATACATACATACTCATGATGCATGAACTCACTGAATCTCACCACCTGAGACAATATAAAAATGTCAAAAAACATAATTTTACAATAAAACATGAATCCATAACATCACAACCAATAAAAGTAATCCCACCACCTTGTTAACTCATTATTCCACAATACAAGTGTTATTAAAGAACAAGAATAACCTTTTCCTTGAGTCCTATCCATCTAATATATGTTCTAACACACCCTAAATATCAATAAAATAAGAACTTGGATATGATATCATTTTTATTTACCCACTCTAAATCACTAGTTCTAAGTCGATTCACTATAAGGCCTTATGCTTGTTTCCCAATATATAGTAGATTATTGACTAGTAGTGAGGGTAGAGATAATGTAGTTGGGGATACAATGACATTGATATCAATTAACCATCAATAATAAATATGACAGAAGTAGTAAAAAATTAATAACTAATTGAAAATAAATGTAGTGAAATATAACAAGGTAATCTCATCACATAAAATATCATAATGAGATATAATCACTATAATTTTTGAGTAAAAAAGGACCTGACATGTAGTTGATCAATGTATACAATGAAGAAAAGAACAAAGTAATATCAAAGGAATAATAATAAAATTATCCTGGTGTATGTCCTATAATGACCTCATATCCCCAATATCTATACACGTTGAGTAGCCCAAGATAGGTTTATTTACCTTGGATGGTTACCAAGCAAGATGGTCTATGCACACACCTGGGTACTTGTGCAACATGTGAGTAATAAACCTAGTAAGACATGGCCATCAAATCCTTATCATAAGTGAAACATATATGTGAAAGTTTACAGATTGAAAGATATAAATATATAATTAAAATACAGCTCTTCTAGGCCAACATACACTAACTAGGCTGTCACAAACCCTACTCACACCTTATTCTTCACCATGATAGTATAAATAGTCACATTAAACCAAAATTACAATCTAAAATATGACCAATACCTACTCACTCAAAGAATGATCCCTATACCAAGTACCCAGTCACATCTCATATCATGAGCCTGACCACACCTTCTCACTTAAGGCTGGTCACTCATTAAATCCCCCATCATTCTATGACCACACCCACTCACTCAAAGATGGTCACATATCGAAACCCTTATCAATATTTAACCACTCCATCTCATTTAGGGTTGGTATTTCATGATGTCCCATAGCAATCATTCAACACACCCTCTCACTTAAGGTTGGTCATGCATCACCATATCAAAAAATCATATTGGATCCAAGCCTCCTCACTCAATATCATCCCCATATCTATGATCACATCCCATCACATAATAACCACATTATACTTTCACTGAGTACATGTTCACAACCACCAATCTCAACCTATCACACAACACACAATAGGAATAATGAATAATGAAATGTAAACAATTCAAACTAGCGCAAAGTCATTACCCTTTACTAAAATATTAAGGTTTCATATATAAATTAACTCAGACACCCAAAACTTATATACATGAATAGACTCATCACCTTAGTCAAAATACCAGATTACTGGTCACATGTCCTTAATTGAGCTCAATAATCTCATTTTAAGTCCAATTCACCATAGTGGATAACCCTACCTCCAACCACATAGTGAGTTAGTATTCCAACATTTCAAATCCATTAAATATATAATCCCAATATAAGGAGTAAAAAAAATTAATATATACTTACCCAGTCTCTTTTATACCAAAATCATAACTCTATAGGGCTAACTCATGCAATCACATGCAAGTCAAGCCATTAAATTGCATATTTATGTCATAACATGGTAAAAATTTCCATCCTTAATATATATGGATAAAAATTACCAATATATTCTATTTGATTCAATATTTATCAATAAAAACACTAAAATCATCCTAAAACCCTCATAGTTATGTTTTTGAAATGGGAAACAAGGAAATAGCGGAAGAAGAGGACATCTATTAACAATTTAACGATCCAAGATGGTTATTAGTTTCTATTTATTTTTAATTAAAATACTTACCATAATATATAAATTTATTTGAATTCAAAATCCCAGGAAAAATAATATTTGGTCATCAAAATAACTTCTATGGGAAACACCTTCCATAACTATTTGTAACCGCGTTGAGTCATGAAGAAATCAAAACAATATTTTCACTCTTCTTTAAAACCTGCTTTATTTTAAGGTTAAATGCATTAATAATTATCAATAAACACATGATATAGATACAATATTACATTAGTGTCTATATTGGAATAATTACTCTTAAAACCAAACCACATTCTTTCAACATAAGAAGCACAACTCATTGCATGAAATAATCATGAATTTATGCATGCATGCAATCTAGAGAAACTTCCTTTAAAATATAGTGTAATCAGTTATGTGATGTATTTTTCTATATTTCTTCCTACCATCATTGAAAAAATCTTTATGATGCTAAAATTCATGGAAAAAGAACCCAAATTTCCTTCTTCATGCGTGTACTAATGTGTACAATATAATTTTTATTTCCATCCTTTCTTTAGTGTTCCAGAACAATTACAAGGAGTCTCACTCACTTTCATTATATGTCTAAATTTGTTTGATAGTTAATTTTTCAAGAATCATGATAATATATATCATGATATTTAATACTTGTAAGAACACTTTACGTTTAAATGGAATATTTAAATTCATGGTAACTCCAAATACCATACAACCCAAGGTTGTTCTATTTTTTTATCAAGAATCCACATCTCCCACGATAGGAGCAAATGTAAACACCTCACTAATGGCACCCTAATAGTAGCACCATGGTGGTATAAACTCACTGAAAACACCCCAAAATTATAACCCTCATAGTATTACCTTAACAGTAGTACCCCAATGATAGAACCCTTGTGGTAGCACCTCAATGGTATCACCTCAATAGTATCACCCCAATGGTAGCACACCCAATGTGGAGCCCTAGTAGAAAACCCTCAATTGAAGAAACCAAATGGTTGTACACATAATGTTATAACCTTAGAAGACCGTACAGATGTTGAAAAAAAAATACAACATTATAAACAAACCATTTCATGCTAACCAACTTCTTCACCTAATCCAAATAAAAAACAGTGTCACAAACCTTCCTGGTCTCAACAATCTCCCCCCTTTCTATTTTTTCCCACAAAGGAAAAAAAATAAATAAATATCTAAAACTCAAGAAATGGATCACTATTCCAAAATTATAATACTACATAGGCTTACTTAGTGTAGTAAATAAAAATCATTTAAAAAAAATCCATGCTTTCCATAATCAGTGATTTAAGAGAATCCTCCTAGATTCCAAACTTCATCACCAAAATAAAACCTAAATAAATATGATCATAACATCCTTCCATGACGACTTCAAAAAAATCTAAAAATAGTTAACAAATACTGAAATCATAGCTTACACCCTTTAAAAAACTCCCCTTAAATATATACTCTTACTTAAGAGGTAAAACACATATCAATGGATAGATTATGTTGTCAATTTTATACCCCTTTGATAATAGAATACAAAGAAAATACAAGAGAGGGAACAAAACATACATATCTTAGCCTTATATAAGGAAAAGTTTAACACCCAACTTCAATATCATATTTTAGAATTCATATTTAAAAAATGACTTGGTGAATATATTAGTAATATAATCTTTTGTTGGAATAAAATACACCTTCCATTTATTTCTCTCTAAAAGATACTTGGTGAAGTGATATTTAATATAAATTTTCTTGAACTTTTAATATTGAACCATATTATTTAAAAAATTTATATCACTCTTATTTTCACATAAAAAAATAAGTGGCATCTTCAATACCAACCTTAGATCTTCCAACCGAGTTTTCATCCACATCAATTGAGTTGTAGCATGAGTTACAACCAAATATTCCTCATCAATACTGCTCAAAGTTATTGAACATTGCCTATTTGTGTTTTAGTAAACACATATATTACCAAGAAATAAAAGTCTAAAAGTTTTGGGTTTTCTATCATTAGTAAAAACTTCCCATTCTTTATCATCATAAATAAATAAATCGAAATTTTCTTTACTTTCATATTTCAATCCAAAATCTATTGTACTGTCTATATACCTAAGAATATTTTTTCTTAAAATAAAGTGGAATCATTTTGGAGAACCTTGATATTTAGAAAAATGGTGAAAACATATAGAATATTTGGTCATGAAGCTATAAGGTATAATAAAATACTAATAAACTTTCTAAACTCCCTTTAATTAACTGATTTTTTCTATTTATCAATTGAAAACTTTGTTCCCAATGAAATTGGTCTATAAATAGATTTTTAATCCTCCATAGAAAATATTTTTATATTTCCATCATATAATTATCTTAATAAAGAAACATGTGGTATTTATCTTGATATATTTTCAGACCAAGAAAGTACCTCATCTCTCTAATCATAGAAATTTAAAATAAATCATTCATTTCTTTATAAAAAATCTCACATTTATTTATAACTTACAGAAAATAGGATGTCATATACATAAAAAACAATAAGTTGAGATACCTATTTATCATATTTGATATAGTGATTGTTGTCCACACTTCTCTTCCTAAAATTAAAAATCTTCAAGTAGGTGTCAAGATTATAATACCATATAACTGGGTCTTGTTTTAGCCCCTATAAATCATTCTTTAACTAGAAAGAAAAAAATTTAATCTTCTCCAAGAATAGAGCCACATAATCGTTCAATGTAAACCCCTTCCTCTAATTATCTATTGAGAAATATAGACATGATATCAATTTGGTAGATATTATAACACCTTTTTGTAGAAATATAAAGAATCATTCGAATGGTTTAAAGCCTTATAATTGGTATAAAGGAATCATCAAATTTAACCCCTTCAATCTGGGAATAGCCTTTACACACAAATATTTCTTCATTCCTCCCAACATACTTTTTTTTATTAAATTTATTTTGGAACACCCACTTGTCCCAAATGATATTATTATATTTAGGTTTAGGAACTATTTCCTGGGTCTTATTCTTTTCAATTTGACCCAACTATTCATTTTTAAAACCAACTCATTCTCAATGCTTTAGAGCATCCTCAACAAATTTTGGTTCAAATTTAGAGAACTATGACGTATGAGATTATTTCCTTAGAGTTTTTATTGTCTTTACCTATTTTTATTGATTTCCAATGATGTTTTGAACTTAAAATTTTTCTTCTTAACTTAAGGTGATTCAATTTTAATTATTACTCATCACTTGATATGGTTGAATCTTCTCCTCTATTCTATAAATATTCTACATTTTCATCTTTTTTCAAATACTCCTTTAATATTTTTAAAATTATTAGTGGTAACATCACTTTTAGAACTATATTTATCATCAATAATTTCTTTATTTTAAAATTTAAGAATCTTCACATCAGTTGTATAAATAATCATTCCAGTATCCTTTTTATAGATGTGAAATCCTATTTCATTTGGAGGATAAATAATAAATATTCTAGGAACACCTCTTAGAACAAACTTACTCTGATTTTCACCATTAATCTGGATGATATAAGCACTTAAAATCAATCTAAGATGTTTCAATATTGGATTATTTTTTAATGAATCTCACATGGAGTTATATATGTTTTTTTTTCAATAGAAGTAATGATTTTGAACATGTATTATTTCTTCAATAGATTTTCTTAAATAATACAAAGAGATATTATTTTCTATCAACATTTTTCGAGCTATCTCAACCAAACATCTGTTATTACATTTAGCTAAACAATTTTATTTGTGGTGGGTATGGTGAACTATGTTCATAATTAATACCATTTTTTCAAGACAAGATTCAAGCCTGTTGTTATTCCACTCAACACTATTATTCATCTGAAATATCTTTAATGAGTAACCACACTCTTTTTCCTCACTTATTCTGAAACTCATGAAAATATTTGAATCCTATTATTTATGTTTCATAAGAATAATACCTGAAATATGAGAAATTTGTTAATAAAGGAAATAAAATACTTATCTCCATGTGTTAAATACTTTCTCATGGGCCTACAAATATCTGAATTAATTAGTTCCAAATGATGTGATGTATAAATCTCAAACTTTTTTTCTGGTGAATTAGATATCTTCATTTACTAACATGTATATTAAATCCAGTAAATCCACCTATTTATTTTAGGCAAGAAAAAAAATTCTCTTTAAGAAATCGTGGTCACATTAATTTATCCATGTTGACCAAGCCTTATATGTAAGAGTTCATTTTCAGCTTCCATTGTTAAATACCATGAATCATGATCTTTACAAATTTGAAATAAATTTACACTAGTTTACCTCATTTTCATAACAACCTTTATATCTTAAATAATTATTACCCAAAAACCATATTTTTGGAAAATTAAATCATTCTCTTAATTATAAGTCTATAAAATAATTAAAAAGTTGTGTTTTATCCCATCAACATAAAGAGTGTTCTTGGGTTTAAATTTTTATTTAAAATTTCAACAGAACCAACACATTTAATCTCAAGAGACCCATAATTTAGAAATGTCGTCTTGAATTATTTTCATTTAAAAAAATTATTTAACTACTTCAAGTTTCCTATCATATGTTAAGAGAACCCACTATCCAATACCTATGGATGTTCCTCCTTTGAGGTTTTAGGAGAAAATTTTATAAAAAAATATTTTCCATTACCTTTTTTCTAAGGATTATTTTCCTATTGGCATGGAATTATAGTGAGAAATTATTTTTCATGATGTCCTAGATGACCATAAATTTTACACATTGTTCTAACAATTGAAATCTATTCTCTGTATTCAAAACATATTTTTTAGGTTATTTTTGAATTTTTCTTTTTTAGAGTGGTCTGAATTACCTTCAAATTTTGTCTCCCAAGTGTTATAGAATCATCATGATGATGGTAATTAAACCAAAAAATCCTTGATGTGTACCTAAATACTCTATAACACCAAAAATATCCATAAAAAGAATATATTCCTTTGAAAATAACATGTTTTTCTAAAACATTTCTTTGAATTTTTGATTTATTTTTATAAAAAATATTGTATTATTTTTCAACACTAAGGTTTTAGTAAACCCCTATAATATTTATATTCACTATATAATTCTTTTATTTTTTTAGAATTACCATAAGTTGTAGTTTTTGAATCAAAGTTAAAAATCCCAAAATTTCTATATTTTTTGGACTTGATAAATTTAGCCACCAACTTTGACCCTTTGACTTAATTCCTATTATCAAATCTCTTTCATACATTTTTAGAATAAATAAAATTCTAGGAATATTGTTTTTTGACCATATTACACATATTTCATCGTAGAATATTCTTCAACTTCTTGAATATAATTTTAAGATATAATTATGTAATGGTTCAGTTCGTCCTCTACTTGAAAATTTTTAGTTGTATACTTTCCGAATCATTTAATATTTTCCTTATTTTAACAACGAGGCTTTACCTATGTGGTAGAGGCTCCTAATTGGAATCCAAAAGACCCAATATCAAATCATAGTAGGGGAGGAATTCCTAAGTTGCTATAGAAGCAACAAGATTATAGTGGGGGATGACACTGTAGCATAAAATGTAATGGTGGAGATACTATAGAAGGTACCGTAGTAGTCAGGGTACTGTATAAGTACTATTAACTGAAGGGTCATTTAGGCCATAAAATTGGGCTTTCGGGCATTGTATTTAGACCACATAGTCTTAGGCCTTTGGGATTTGTAATGAGTCTCCCTCTACCCAGTCAGAAAGAGGACTTTTCTTTAATAATAAAAATTAGGCTTCAACCCTAATATTATTTAATATATTATTTTATCTTCATATGCAATGTATTATTTGTATCAATAATTTTTTAAAAATTACCAATCTCCTTCAATAGTATATATTTTTCTTTTTCATGGGATATTACTATATTGTTAATAGTCTGGTCATCTTTCTTCAACCTTTTTTTCCTTTACATGTTTCAAAATTTTTTAAAGACATTATCTCAATTATCACATAAGAATAGATTAAATTTGGGTTTCCTCAACTTCACTTCCATATTTACTACCCTCATCATGAGTGAAGTATTCATCTTTAAATTTAGAGATAATAATATTTTCACCACCATTAATTTTAGTATCAACATATGCATCCTTATTAGTACTTTACATTTACTCATAATTAGATAAAAAATTTATCCTTATATTCATAGAGAAATTATTATCCTTTATTTTATAAAATAATTTTTTCTTAGATGAATTCCTATTTAAATATATTTTTAAACTTTCATCTTTTTCTCCACAGGCCTCATCTTGTTTTAGTTTGGGAAAAATTTCTATAAGTTGTTTAAAAAATCCATAGTTAAATAATTTAAGTTGTATATCACCTTTCAACTTTAAATTTCCTATCCTTAAATTTATTGTGATGAGGGACATCATTTTATAGAATTTCACATCCATATTAGAGTTGAATTTTAAAGAGCTAGCTTCATCATCCTTATAAAAAATATTCTTTCCTTTCGAAGATTTGATGACATTAAAACCAATTTCTTTTTCAGATTTTACCATTTTCATAATAGAATCATCTTTCCATATTTCATATTAAATTAGAATACTATGTATATTATCAAGAGTAATATCACATGTATTTTTTTCTTTTGATGTTCAGATTTTAACATCAAATTTATCTAGTAAGATATGTAAAATATTTTCAATAATATTAAAATCTTACAAATTCTCACCATATCCTATGATACTCAATATATCATCGAACCTTGAAAATGAACTATCAATAGTCTATACATCATTCATTTGGTGATCTAGTTAATTTAAACTTAGCCTGATTAACTTTAGTATTAACTTTATAGATATTCTAAAATTTATCCCAGATCACTTTTACTGATTTGATCCCTTTAACTTTTTAAAATACACATTTTGAAAGAAAATATAAAATATCATTCTTATCATGACCATAATTTTACACAATGCTATTATCTTTTTCTATAATAGTAATACCTTCATCATGGGAAACACATCCATTAGTTTTTACCTCGATAACACCATTACTAATAGAAAAGAGATAAGGGAACACCATATCCTTAAATATATGAAAATAATTACCATAAAAATGTTAATCACCTTTCTATTTAATGAATCTAAATTATCCATTAAGGATAATATAAAATTAGAGACAAATTTAGAAATAAGATATTCAACAGTGAAAAACTATTGAAGAGAACACCCTAGGATACAAATTATAGGAACACATGATCAAGAAATCACTGAGGGTGAATAATCGATTCGAAAAAATTGTTCTATTCCATTTTAAAAAACCTTTTCCACTGGTTAGGATAAACTTTTATGTCAAACCAAACAAAGTCACACATAAAGAGAGAACACACAATTTACAAGATTCACTACTAAATGTGAGTAGCTAGTCCTTGTAATGATCTGGTAAAACTTGTGATTATATGATTCGATAAAACATTTGTGACCCACAATGAGAATGGGAAGAACTTATAACTCAATTAAAATTCTCTTGATTATTTTGTGCATCCTGTACATCAAGTGAATTCCACACTAATACAAAACTAAAATGATAAAGAGACAATAAATACTTCTTCCTTCTAAAGGAAATAATATAGTCCCCATGTGTAATAAGATATTCTTCTTCTTATTCTTTTTTTTCTTCTCTTTCTCATTATAATTATATTTTTTAGGTAAGGACTCCCATAAATTTTCAAGAAAAACACTATTTTCAATCACTTCTTATTTAACAACTCCTCTTGGTCAAACTATTTACCTATTAACAGATCAATATGAAAGAATATGATAAAAATATAATGATCCATGATGGTTAATATTTTATCTTTATTTTTAATTTAAATGTTTAAGAAACCATGTAAATATATTTAAATTCAAACTCCTAGAAATAATTAGATCTGGTCATCATAATAACTACCATGAGAAAAAACATCCATAACAGTTTGTAACTACAATGAGTCATAAAAAAATCAACACAAAATCTTCACACTTATTTAAAAATTTAATTTATTCAACATTAAATCCACATGTATTTATCATTAAATTCATGATATAGATACATGATCACATAAGAATAAATTTTACATTTCGTCTCTTAAAACTATACCACCTTATTTACATAAAAAAATCACAACTGATCACATGAAACAATCATGAATTTATAAATGCATGAAGTCTGGAGAAACTTAATTTAAAACATATTATAAATCTTCCATGATGTATTAATACAAATTTATTTCAACCAACATCAAATAAACTTCATAACCTGGTCAGACATATGTCCTTATCTTTCACGTGTGTACAAATGTGTAAAACATACTTTTTTATTTTCATCATTTTTCAGTGCACCAGAATAGTTACAATGGATCTCAGGTACCTTCATCATCGTTATTAATTCATTTGAAAAATTGTTTTTAAATAATCATGATACTCTATATCAAAATATTTAACTATTAGAAGAATAATTTACTTTGAAACATCAGATTTAAATTCATGGTAGCACCATATACCATGTGACTCATGGTTGCTCAATTTTTCACCAAGTGATTGTGTCTCCCATTGTAGCACCTGATGATAGAACCTCACCGATAACACCTTGATTAAATAACCTTAATGGTATCACCCCAATAGAAGCACCTTGGTTGTGATATCTTAATGGTAGCACCCCAATTACAACACACCCAACCATAACACCTTGGTGGTATCACCTCAACCATAGCACCCCAATGGTAGAACACCAAATGGAAGCACCCAAGCGGTAGAAACCTAGAAATAGCGCCTCAATGACAACACCCCAATAGTAGTAAATCAATTGGAATCACCTTGATGGACCATAAAATTATTGAAAACAAAAGACAACACCATGAACAAATAATTTCTTTTGAACCGGATTATTCACCTAATCCACAAAAAACAACAACATCACAAAGCCTCCTAGTCTCAACATAGAACTCTATCAATAATATTAAAACTATATAACCTAAAAATGGGACACATATAGAGTGATTCCAATTTCATAGATCTACTTTATCTGTTGAAGGATATTATTTCAAAATACGAATAAGCTTCCTTACCAAATCTATGATTCTAGTTTAACATTATGTTCGATGGTTATGAGATATGAAAAACTACATGTTTTACATACATAATTTATATTATTTAATTAGAGTAATAATATATACATAAATACCCTAGTGTTATGCATATAAATATAGTAAATAAATAACAAAGTTAGTCAAAATCTATATGGTACTTTCTTATCACTCTTAGATTTCGATGGCTGAATAGAAGTTTGTAGATTAAAATTAAGTTGACATGTCACATAGAAAAAATCATTTGGGATGGTATACTATGACACCTAAAAGATGATCATTAATATAAAAAAATTGAAAATAAGGAACCTAAATTTAGGAACAACTCATGGAATTTTCATATTTCATTAT
Organism: Viscum album; assembly: GCA_963277665.1. Taxonomy (NCBI): domain Eukaryota; kingdom Viridiplantae; phylum Streptophyta; class Magnoliopsida; order Santalales; family Viscaceae; genus Viscum; species Viscum album. The sequence goes on from OY728123.1 coordinate 1,619,861,782, forward strand.
CTACAGATGATATTAATCCTCATTGTGTACAGATAACCACTCTCGATACTTGGTTAGTTATGTCGGTAAATTATAATTTACCACCATTCTTATGTATAAATTCTACATACCTTATTTTTTTGTTTCTTATTTTAGGAATTAAACTTCCTGGTAATGATAGTGACATTTATTTGGTTCTACTTAATGAAGATTTACAATTGTTGTGGGATATATCTATTACAATGTATGATTCTCCCATGAATTATTATTTTTGTTAAGATCCATGTTATTTGGTATGATAAATGAATTCCATGATTTTGGAAATTTGTTAGGGTATAAAATTAAATGGATTTTAGGGTGTCCTATATGTGAATAGGGTACCTTCTCACATAGGTTAAAACATGGTATGAAAACTGTGTAGCTTAGACATTAAAGGTTTTTACTTCGACACCATAAATATCGATCACGGATGAAACCAATTTTGTGAACTTAGAATAAGATTTGTTACATTATCCATTAATAAGAAAGAAAGTACTTATTAAGTTAAATGATTTAATCAATGTATTTAGTAAAACATTATATAAAAATATTTCATTTTTTTTGAAAAAAGAGATGATTTTTTTGAACTTATTTATTGGTAGAGTTTGTATGTCAAAAATTTTCTAGATTTCATGAATATATAAAAAATATGTTTGTGATAGTGTAATTAACACAGAACTAAATACACAAGAGAAGACCAAATATGGATTTAAGGCTAGTTTAGACATGATTAACATGAGAATTGAGGAATATTTGGTTCCAAGGGATAACTTGAAACAAAAATTTCATCATATATTGGATCTCACTCTTTCTAAGAGAGATACATTTTAGTTTTTTAACTTTTTAATTGGTAAAATGGTCCTAAAGGGGTGTTTATCAAATATCAATAACATTGTATCAATTATTGTACCAAAGTTAATAAGATAAAATTCAAATTATTTTAATGTTTCGATTCAATATTTTGTACCCATAGTAATGTGATTCATATTACTAAAAAATATTTAGAACATAACAACTAAGATATGTTTTAAGTCTATATCCAAAAAAGGTTTTGATTAAACAAAGTTTAGAATGATGGAAAATGATTTTTTTTCACTTTATGAGAATTAGATATCTTCTTCCCACGATCATACTTTGATTTCATGGTTTACTTGATAGTTTATTTGGTAAGGGTGATCAAACTTTGTGGTCACATAAATTTCAGATGGATGTACCCTATTGAATTCCCTATGAAAATATTAAAAGTTTATTTAAAAAATATAATTCATATAGAATGATTGATTTTGGAGATTTATATTATAAAATATGACATTGAATTATGGATTGAATACCTATCTGGTGTGGATAACATTGGTCTTTTAAAATTTCACTACAATAGGCACATAGAAGGGGAAAGACTTTAGGAATGGATGTTGTGAAAATATATATCATAGATTAAAAACATGATCACATATGTGAATTTATAATATCATTAAGGTTATTCAATATATTCAAACTCATAAGGACATTCTAATGAAATTGAATCCAAAAAGTACTAGAGGTTGGATATTAAAGAGACAACCAAAATTTTATTACTTGGTTTCAGAACCATATTTAAAAAGAGTTATGTAAAAATCATAAATACATTTGTGGTTAATTGATATAGTTTTCCAAAGGACCAAGTATTCATGAATTATCTTAAAATGGATAAAAAATGAGAATTTAGACTTTCTATACAAAGGATTATGATGAGAATAACACAATTCAAAATAGTTGAGTTTCTATTATTCCTATAGTGATGCACATATAAATTATTAAAGATAAAATTTTAATTTATGTTAATTTGTATTATTTCGGACAATTTAAAATTATTAAATTACTATATTAAATAAATTCATGAATAAAGTATTTTTAAAGTGTGAATTGTATGATAATTAATGATATGTCATTTATCTACTACCTTATGGTCTCAAGAGTTACATAGAATCTCCATTTATTATTTCCCTAGGTATAAAGTTTTATAAAACTTTCCTGGTTATTCAACTGAATCATCCATCTTAGTGTGTAATAGTGTAAGGAGTTTATGATCATAAGGACATGAAAATTCCATCTTTGATTAATAAATGAAATATTTTTTTCATAATGATTATTTTTTTATATTTCATTATGAAATTACATAGTAATTATTTTAAAAAAGATAAAAATAATATTATATGTCAAGTAATAATACCAATTAATATAGCTAATACAATTACATTGATATAAAAACCAAATAATGACAACCACATAATGTTATACTCAATTGGATCAATCTTTTCCAAGAAGATTAAAACTTCCATAAAAAATATTAAAAGAAAAATAAATGTTAGGAATATAATTGACATTGTCAATGGAATTTTAAGAACCTTTGGAAATTAAGTATTAAATGTTGATGTTTGGGTATGCATATTAGATATAATATGAAATATGACCATTATGCTATGACTGATATATTACTATTACATGACCATCGGTCAATATGACCATTCATCAATGTGATCATTCGAAATTATAAACATTGGGTATTATGACCATTAGTAATTTATCCATTATAAAGCAACTGTTTGGATTAGTTTATATTAAGGGTAATGATAAGAGTTAATTGAATACATAAGGAAGAAACAATGGACACAACCCGTATAAACAAGCCTTTTAAATCCCATTTATCAAAACTAGGTAGTATCACTAGGGTTATACCTTGACCAATCCCAAGCATATATTCAATAAGTAAGTCCTGAGTGGAATAAACTATCAGAGAGATTCAAGTTAGTGCAGATCACCATTACGTCAATGTTAATTGAGTCACCTGATAAAAATACCACCATCACACACCTTACCCTAAAGGATTATGCTGGTATAATAAGGGGTTATGTAAATATACATTTGTATTATAAAATTGTAATTTCTTTTGTATAAATGAAATTTGTTTCCTCAATTCCATTATCTCTATTATTTTATTTTAAAAAAACTCACAAATATTAGATGAATTTGATAAATAGTTTTTTAAATAAAAATAAAATACAAATTCATTTTAAAAAAATATATACACTTTTATAATTCATTTATTCTAAATAAAATTCATTTTCATGAAATAGTCTTATAAAAAAATGTTTATTTTATAATTTCCAACAAAATTTTTATAAGTGTCATAAATTTGACTATGTTGTAAAGACTATTATTTTTCAATAAATATGTATTTTTATTTAAAATTTGAAATTTTAATATTTATAGTATTATTTTAATAAAATAAACATTATATTTTAAATAAATACACCAAAATTAGGTTAGGGGTAAGTCTTGATAATTTTTTAAAATAAATTATATTTTAGTGAATAGAAAAAATATAGTTTTGTGTTTTCAATATTTTTTATGACTTCATATTTGTGTAATAATTATGTGATAACTAAATACAAATAATACATGAATAAAAATATGGTATTTTATTAATATTATGTATTTTAAATTATTTAAATTAATTTTCAAACCTAAAAATTACTTTCCAAATTATAAAATGGGAATTATGATTAGAAAAACTGTATTTTATAGAAAATTCAATTTTTAATTTCCAAAGTATTATTAAAAAATGAATTCTGTTTCTAAAATATTAATATATTATAAAACATGACATAAATTCCTAAAAAGTTTAGTAAAAACAATGGTCATGCCAATAGTTTTTTATTTTCCACAACCTATAATTCCATGAACTATATTTAAAAATTATTAAATAATTAATCTTCTTTTACTATATATAACACCCATCCCCCAATTCCTCTCCACTAAAAATCCCTTAAGAATGAAATTATACTAATTTTAAATCTCTAAATTCCCTCCAAGGTTTCTCCTAGTTCTTAAGTTTTCCCTCTACAAGCTTTAGAAAGTTACTTTCCAGGGTAAGGGTACTCCCCTCCTTTTATTTTCCATTCAAGTACGTCTTTTGTGGTATGTATTATAAATGTTGAATTGAATTCTTTTCATGAAATTTTTATTATCCTATTACTGCTAAAATAATTTTTTTATCAATTGGGGAGCTTTATTCTCTCATTATTCCCTTTACCCAATCCACCATGTATACCTGTCATGTTCTCGAATTTGTTTCATCAGCTTTTCTGTTTTACATGAAATATTCTTATATTGTAAATACTCAAAACATTTCAATATTAATGGGTATTAACCTAGATGTAACCATTACTTATTTATTATATACCTACAACTATTTAACCTACATTCCTTTCTCCTGGGTTAGAAATTATGTAATGCTCATGTATTTAAGAATTTATGAATTTAATAAATTCTACATAAATCACATTCATTATTTCCCATGGGATACTAATTAAATGATTTCTTATGATCTATGGGGCATAAATAAATTCATACATATTAAGGGTGTTCCATAATAGATATCCAATTGATTAGATAAACAATTAATCTCTATAAATTACTTGTTTTATGATACATTGGTGAATAACGTTGGTAATTATGTTATATGAAACCATGGTGATAAACCCTGGTGATATGGTTTTGAATGTATAATTTATTATGGGTTGGACACATTTACATGTTTTTATTTATGATCATTCTATTATTATATTCCTAAAGTTCTTATAATCATTCCCTATTTTTATAGCTCTTGATCACATGAAAAATATTTCCTTTATTATTCCCTTATTGGGATTAATTATCACCCCTTTATTTTAACGTATGTCCCTAGGATATGATATGTAGTAAAAATAACACAAGATGAATCTATGAAGAATAATTTCAAGTGTATTTGAATAAATTTTATGTTTTTCATGCATAATGTTCCCAATTTCCAATAAACTAAACCATAAATAATCCTCTGTGTTATTAAATGTTATATCTTGTAATGATTATTTTATATATTAAAAAGGTGGTATTACATAGTTGGTATAAAAGGTAGGTTCATTTATTTATAAAAATTAAGACTATAAATGAATTAGTAATAACTACAGAGATATGTAAAAATATAGGAAAACATCCTAAAATTTTGGTGTAGTATAAAGTGAGTGTTTTCCAATCAATGAAATCCCTATATGGATACTATAAGTGGATGTGGATATAAAATAGTTGTACCTAGGGATAATAACCCTAAAAAGAGATCATTGTGTATTATCTCAATCATCACTTGATTAATGGAAAATAGGCCTTGATTCATGCCTATTTTTGCACACTTAGGGGGTATTTTTGATAAATCACATTATTTTTATGAAACATTATAAAGGATATATAATAAATCAAAATTATTATTAGAGGATATTAAAGAATAAAATCTTAGAAGAATGTTGTTTTAGGAATCAAAATCCCTTTATAATTAAAATATTCCTAAAAGTAACATGTTTCTCACTAAGGTTCTATCCTTTCATAACAATGGAAGGAAATAAAAGAACTCAAGTAAATAGCATATGCATTGGATAATGAAATGATGGTCTTTATAATATGATGGAATATAGAGTTTAAAACCTCATGATGATGAAAATATGTTAAACCAAGATATGAATAAAAACCTAAATGATGTGGATCATCCATTTTCACCAATAAAGCAACAACTAGCTCTTGAATCCTTCATGTATCAACAACCACTTGTTTTTAGTGGAACCCTTAATCCACTGATCACCAAATAATGGATCAATACTACAGAAAATATATTTTATATACTCCATTTTTATGAATAAGATAAAGTTATGTTGTTATTATATAAATTATATGGAGAAGTTATCCAGTGGTGGACACTTATCGAGAACACGAATTCTAGGGATGAGGTGGAATCCATGGAATGAGAATACTTTTCAAAAATAATTTTCAATAAGTATTTTACCCATACCCTTCTAGCCAAGATACAGAGGGAAACACTTGAGTTAAAACAAATAGAAAATGAATTGGTAGGGAATTATGAGATGAACTTTATACAAGGATTACATGATATGCTTCAAGCCTTATCATTAATTTTTATGGGAATATCGATCAATTCCTTGGTGGACTGAGACCCCATATATAAAAATCATCATCCATCCAAGACTTTGAGAGTTATGAAGAGGTAGTACAATGTTTTCTCAAAGTTTAAATGGAGTTTGGTGATTCCCAAGGGACTTTTGGATAGAATGAAAAAATATTATCATGGATCAAAAATTTGAAAAGAATCTATATGGGAATAAAGTAAAGTATCCCTTGTGTCACAAATGTGGTAAGAATCATTTTTTGAATTTTCTGAAAGTATGTGGAAATTTATACAAGTTTGGAATAGATGGAAATATAACTTGAAACTATCATGAATATGTTAATAATTTAAATATAAATTCCAATGAAAAAGGGAAGAAAATAAAAACTAAACCTTCCATGAATTGTTTCAAGTGTGAGAATTATGAAAATTTCACTAATAAATGTCTAAATTGGAAGATAATGGAGGAAAACCGCTTTTAAATCCAACAGAGTGCATGAGAGAATAGTCATAATTTTTTTATAACAACGACTGAAGTCAAGGCTCTTAATTAGGTTATGGTGGGTACACTCCTTATATACTAAAAAATATAAGGTATATTGTTTGATTCTTTTTCTACACATTCTTTTATTTCATTAGAGTTTGAACATAACATATAGTTAATCCTGGAACTCCTAGTGCTGGAGTTGTTAGTTACAACTCATGGAGGAACAATTTATGTTTATATGTTATATAGGGATTCCACTATTAAATTTGGTGATTGTAATATCTCATCAAACCTAGTTTTCATTCAAAAGGTGTAATTTTATATAATAATTGGAATGGATTAGTTTTCAAAGTATAATGCCAAGATCAAATTTAGAAGAAAGTAGATTTGTATTATCTTGGAGGGACAACCCATATTTATATTCAATGGAGATATATCCCATCCCATGTCTTACCAAGAACCAATCTTATTTCACTCCCTATGTAAATGATTATTTATGAAAGAGAATAAAGATAATGTATAATTATTGGAGATATACCCATGATTCTGAAACACATTATTGTATTTCCTGAAGAGTTACCTAGAATTACCTCAGACAGTAAGGAAGAGTTATAAATTAAACTTGTTCTTATACCCAATCCAATATCATAGACCCATGTAAAATGACATATATAGAGTTAGATGAATTAAAAAAGTAACTAAAAGACATCTTGTAAAAAAACTTTATTCAACCAAGTGTGTCTCCTTGGGGAGAACCTATTCTATTTTTGAAAAATAAATATGGATTGATGTGGCTATAAATTAACTATAGATATATTAATGGGACCACAATAAAGAAAAATACTCTTTTGGTGATTGATGATTTTCTTTTCCAACTTCAAGGGGTTCAATTCTTCTCCAAGAGTAACCTCCAATAAAGGTATCATCTATTGGAGGAGAAGAAATGAGATATCCCAAAGACTAACTTCTAAATAAGATACATGCATTACAATTTTTTTTATTCTATTTGGATTGAATAATTATCCTACCCTATATATGGATTTAATTAATAATCTTTAAGGAATACCCTGATAAATTTGTGGTGGTATTTATTGATTATTTTAAAATATATTCCAAAATTTATGGGGATCATGAGGATCATCTAAGATTCATATCACAAACTATGAGGAAGGATAAAATATTTGAAAAATTCAGTAAATGCGTGTTATGGTTACAAAAAGATGCATTCATGGAGAACATTGTAATTTGTGAAGGAACATCAGTTGATCATACTAGAAAACATGTTGTAGTGGAGTGACCTTATACTATAAAAGAAACTTAGATTCATAGTTTTGTTGGTTTAGAAGGATATTATAAAAGTTTTTCAAAAAAAATTTCATCTATTTATAATCTACTAACCAAGTTAACTAAATAACAAGTAAAGTTTATCTGATAAAAAGAGTGTGAAGAACATTTCCAATAATAGAAGAATAGGTTGGTTAATAAACCTATGCAAATTCTATCCTCTATCAGAGAAGGAATTGTTATCTATATTAATGTATATTTGAAAGGTATTGGATATTCTCTCATGAAAAATGAAAAGTTAATAAACTATGTATCTTAATAGTTAAATTATCATGATTAGAGTTATCCAACTAATGGAATATAGTTAGTTGTAGTCATTTTTGATCCGAGGATAGAGAGACACAATCTTTATAAGGAAAAGTGTGATATATACATAGTCTACCAAATTTTAAAGTATATATTCAGACAAAAGGAACTGAACATGAGATAATGGAGATTATTAGATATTTTTAAATACTATGATTATTCAATTCATTATCACCTCAGAATAGAAAACAAATCCATAGATGCATCGGGTAAGAAAGGTACTGGTATTGTTGCATTGATGAGGATTGAATAAGATCCATTGATCCGGGACCTAGTAAGGACAAACATGGGAATCATAAGGTAAGGGACATCATCAATCCTATCGAAAAGTATTTCTTAATCATCATTATGATATTAGACCTCAGAAGATAAAATAGAAGATCCTTTTCTAGGAAATAAGATATATGTTGGGAAAAATGGGATGATTCCTGAATTCAATATTGATTAAGAATGTATACTGAAATTTTGTACCAGGATATGTCTTTTATCTATTTTAGAGATAAAGAAGGAGTTTTACGGATGAATGTGATATCTATATATCCTATATACTTCCCAAAAACACTAAAATGTATAGGGACCTTTATGGTCATTATTGGAAGGATAATATGAAAAGGGAGATTGTTTATTACACTACAATGTTCTTGGTGTGTCAAAAAGTGAAGGCGTAGAGGATACTTCTTTAAGGGGAACTACAACTGATACCTATACCAATATAAAATTGGGATAACATTACTATGGTATTTTCAACCCCTTCTTAAGGTATTTAAGGTAAAAAAAATTCTATGGGGGTAATCATTGATATATTGAAATAGTTTGTCTATTTCATTTCTATAAGTGATTATTTCTCCTTGGAGTGCCTAACTCACCCCTATATTCAATAATTAGTGAGACTTCATAGAGTAACACTATAAATTATTTATAACTTATATCCAATATTTAAATATATATTCTAGAGGAGCCTTACCAAGGCTGTGAATACATAAGTTATCCCGAGTACAACCTATCATACTCAAACCGGTGGGAATTATGATAGGATAATTCAAACATTATATTTCATGCTAAGGGTCAGCGCAATTTATTTTTAAGGGATTTGGGATTGACATATTCCACCTCTTTAATTCTTTTATAACAACATTTTACACTGGAGTATTAAAATAGAACCTTTTGAAGCTCTATATGAAAAAGGTGTAAAACTAAAACATGTTAGGATGGAGTTATATAAGGGAAACTATTGGGACCAGACATTGTGAAAGATACTACATAAACATATGATTTTAAAAAAATTAAGGCTTAATAGGGTTGAAAAAAGTTTATTATGACAATCAAAGAAGGAAATAGAACTTCATGTTGGGGATTGTGATTTTTTTTCAAAATATCATTGTGGAAAGGGGTTATGAGATTTGAAAAGAAATGGAAAATAAATCCAAGCTACATTGAACCATTTGAGATTATGGATCATATTGGTGTGGTTTCTTATCAATTAACACTACCTATAAATCTATCTAATATCCCTGATGTCTTCTATGTGTCGCTATTAGTAAATTATATTCCTAACCCAACACATATACTTGATATTAATTATATAAAATTAGAACCTGACTTGTCTTATGAATAAGTAATGATAAAAATTATTGATATAAGAGAAATAGTTTTTAGGAATAATAAAACATGTCATTTGAAATTCCCATGGATAAATACTAAGCTTAAAGAAGCAACTTAGAAACCTGAAGAAGTGATGAAGGAAAAATACCCCCATTTGTTTTGAAGTAGGAAAAAAATTTAAAGGATATAATTTCTTAAGGGAGGAGAATGTAATGACCTAAAAATTACTTCTTTGATTAATAAAATAACTCTTTTTTCATCATTACTATTTTATTCTATTGTATAATTGATGTTCATAAAAATAATTTTACAAAAAAGGATAAAAATATTACATGCCAAGTAATAATAAAAATTACTACAGCTAAGACTAGTACGTGGATATAAAAACCAAAGAATAACGACTACACAATGGTATACACCATAGGATTTAAATCTTCTATAAATATTATAACATCTATAAAACTACTAAAATAAAAGGAAACGTTCAGAATATAACTGATATTATCAAAGGAAATGTAAAAAACGTTTGGAATAAAGTGTTAAATATTGATGTTTGGTGTTATATATATGATGTAATTAGAAATGTGACCATTATAATATAATTGTTACATTAATATTACATGACCGTTGGTCAGTAAGTACATTGGAAATTATGAATGTTGGTAATGTTGTGATTATAAATTTCCTATTAAGATTAGTTTATATTAAGCATATTAATAAGAGTTAATTAAATATAGAAGGAAAAAACAATGGCCTTAACTGGTATGACCATACCATTTAAATCCCATTTTTTAGAACTTAATATGGAATTAAAATAATTGGGGTTTTCCCTTAACCAATCCCAAGTAGATATTCAATAATTTGGGATCGATCAGAATTGACTATGAGAGAAGTTAAAGTTAGTAGAGATCACCGCTAGGTCAATGTTAGATGATCCATACTGTGAAACTACCACCATTACACCCCTAAACCATAGGGAATATGCTGGTGTAATATAGGGTTATGTATCTAGACCTTAGTATAATAAAAGTGTAATTTTATTTTATTTAATGAAATATTTATTTCTTCAATTCAATTTTCATTATAATTTTATTTAATGAAATACACTTGAATATATGATGGATTTGATAAATAAATTTTTGAATAAAAATAAAAAATATTTATATTTTCATAAAATATATACACATTTATAATTCATGTATTATAAATAAAATTTATTTTCAAGAAATAGTCTTATAAAAAAAATTTATTTTATAATATCATAGGAAATTTTTAGAAGTGTTAGAAAGTTGACTATGTCATAAAAAATGTATGTTTTCAATAAATAAGGTTTTTTAAAAGTTTAAATTATTATATTTATAGAATTATTTTGATAAAATAATCATTATATTTGAAATCCTCATCTCAGAATTAGGTTATATTGAAATTTTAGAATTGTCTAAAATAATTTATTTTTTAGTGAATAGTAAAATATAGTTTTGTATTTTCAGTATGTTTTATGACTTCATATATATTTAATTATTATTTAATAATTAATTAAGTATAATAAATGACTAAAAATATTTTACTTTATTAATATTATGTATTTTAATGAATTTAAATCAATTTACAAACCTATAAATTACTTTCCAAATTCTAAAATGGAAATTATGATGTTAAAAATATATTAATGGAAAATTTACTTTTCCATGTCCAAAGTATTAGTAAAAATGTTATTTTGGATCTAATGGATTAAAATATTATTAAAAATGAATCAAATGTCTAAAACCAGAAGAAAAATACAGGATTAATGCTATGGTTTTTCATTTTGCAAAACCTATAATTCTAAGATCTATATTTAGAAATTATTAAACAATCCCTCATATTTTACTATAAATACCCACTCATTCCCATATTAATCTCTACTAAAAATACCTTAATCATGTATTTAAAGTCATTTCCCCTCTCTAAAGTCCCTCTATGGTGTCTCCAAGGCCATAAGGTTTCCCTCTATAATATTTAAGAATTTACTTCCCAAGGTAGGGGAACTCTCCTCTTCCTGTTTTCCATTCAAGTACCTATTTGGTGGTATGTATTATAAATATTGAATTAAATTATTTTTATTCACCTTTTATTATAAAATTACTAACAAAATAATGTTTTATCAATGTAAGACCTCCATTCCCTCCCATTATTCCCATTACTTAATCATTATATACCCATTGTGCCTCCAAATTTGTTTAATGATTTTTTCTATTTTACATGATATATTATTATGTTGTGAATAACGAACAAATTTCTCTATTTATAAGTATTCACCTAGATGTAACCATGATTCACTAATTTTGTATTTCCAATTATAAAACTTTCATTTCTTTATCAAGGAAAATAAATGATGTTATATTTATGTCTTTAAGATTTTTTGAATTTACTAACTTTTACATGAATCATGTTCATTATTTTTCATGGGTTATTAAGGAAATTTTTTCTTAGGATCTATGTAGAAAAAATTAATTTAGATATATGAATCTTGTGTCTTGATATCTCTCTAATTCATTGGGTAAATAATTAATCTATATAGATTACATGTTTTGTGATACTTTGGTGAATAAACTTGTTAATTATGCTTTATGATACCTTGGTGGTAATCCTTGGTGATATTCTTATGAATGTCTCATTTTTTATATCCTAGCCACATTTCCATGTTAGAATTTATGACCATTCTATTATGATATTCCTTTTTTTATTATGATCATTCCCTATTTTTATGCCTCATGATCACTTGTAAAATATTTCATTTGTTATTTCCTTTATTGTATTTTTCCTGACCACTTTATTTTAATGTATAAAGTTATGATACAAGATATATTAAAAGAAACATAGGATAAATCCACAAAGAAGGATTTCAAGTGGATTAGAAGATATTTTTTTTCATGTATTTTTTTTAATTTCCAAGAAACTAAACCTAAAAAGATTATCCATGTTATTAAATATTATACCATGTAATGAAAGTTTTATGTAAAAAACATTAGGGATTCGATAATGATCCTCATGAGAGTACTTCATTATGTCAACAATGTTAAAATGGAATGTTTTATAAATTAAATCCATAGTGAGGGTCCCTTCATATAGATTATTAATGGTATTACAAGTATTGAATAATAATTTACCCAATATAATGGGTGAATGAGTTGTTGATCTATCATCTTCCTTGCTTAGTTCATAAAATTCACCTAGAAAGATAGGGTTTTGTTCTCTGACTAGGACATCCTCTAGGAATTCTACTAAAAATGTTATGGACCTATTTTTATATTGAACCACCTATCATGTGGGATTAAGTTCTCTTATATGTAAGTAAGTAAAGATATAATGAGGCATTACTTTATTAAATAACCTAAATCACAAAAAACATATATAAAAATCATAGAACCAATGGTACAAGGGATAAAAAGTGTCATTAGATTCTAAAACATAGTTGGTAGCTGTGGAGTAATCATGACTGAAAACTTATTCCCATGTTTAATATCTAATTCCCTTGAAATATCATCTTTTTAGTGAATAAATCTTAAAACAACTTAGGATAATTTGACATTTATTTGAGAGATTTGAGGAGTGGGATGTTGATTTTAAATTTGAAGAAATTTATGGAATTTTTCTTTAAATTTATTCCTCTTAAATATTCATAGTTTGGATCATCCTTATAGGGAATGTAATTGGAAGATCCTCCTTCTCCCTTTTTTGTTTCTGCAAGTCTATTTTTTTCACTTTTCTTATTCTTCTTAGATTTTTATTTCAAATCCTTTTTTTCGTCCTCTTGGGATTACTTACTCTCTAGGTTCATTTTCCACCGGTCTCATTGGATTTTTCTCCGTAGTGGATCAATTTGTTCCTTGAAATTGGGGTTCTATATGTTTTGGATTTCTTTTTCACTTCTAGTGGTAACTAGACATAAATTTCTCTTGGGATTTATGATTGGTTGAGCTGGTAGTTTTCCTTGGTTCTTGGATGAGATCTCTATAAAATTCCCAAGTTGGTTCCTAAACTCCTGGACTTCATTCTTTATATACTCAACCTATCATCCTTATTATTTCTTTGATAGGGGTGGTGAAATGATAAGGTGGATTTTCAAGGTGTTTATCTTTTTATATAGGGGTGGTTGATAAATTGGTTAGTTGAATGGTAGTTTAAATGGTTGATGGAAGGGTGGAGATACATGGTATGGATAATAGTAAGGTGGTATGGTTTGATTTTTTTGATTCCCAAATCTATTTTGGACTTTAGAATTATCTTTCCATCATTGAAAAATATTCTAAAATTATATTTATTGGTAGGAAACTACACAATTTATAGTTCCCAACACCTTAATACACTGATCATTATAATAATTAGGAGATGAATATAATCCACATACTTTAACAACTAACTGACATTCACTAGACAATTTTAGGTATATTTCTTAACCAAATTGGTATATATTAAATATTGGACTATAATAAAGGTGATGTATAATAAGTTTCTACCTCACATAGGCTTATGGTATTAGTAATTCTTATACTAAATATTTTATAATTTTATGCTATCTTCTCAATGAGTCCTTTGGCCAATGCTGATGAATTGTCAATTATAACTCCTCCTGATGATGCATTTAGCAGGTTCCTATAACTATTTAGAATAAATTGAGAGAAAAATAAAACTAAAATGATGTAATTATATGGAATGATGTGGTAAACTAGAAAATAATTATTAAACCACTCTCAGTACTCATAGTGAGTCTCTCCTAATAACTTTCTGATGATGCATATCTCTTTGTTTATTTTTTTGTTCCTTGAAGCAGGAAATAATATATGGGGGGAGCTATTTTGAATATCATCCCAATAATTATATTATCTTTAATTTAGAAAATACAACCACTACTTTGTTTCCACTTTTAATGAGAATGTGAAATCTATCCACTTGACTAGAACACTATGAATTAATTTATGTCCTTACAAGGATATTCTCTTGTAAGTACATGAATTATAATCAGCAATTTGATTAAGAAAGAGTTTAGTTAAAATAAAATTTTCAAAAAATATATATAAATTTCATTACATTGGTTAATGAAATGAAGTGCACAAAGGTATGTCAAAGTTTGAATAGAATTTTCTACCATGATATCAAGCTCATAGTGATAACTTAAATCCACGTCAATGTTTTTTCAAGGAATTTTCTTCAATGTTTTTTAGAGATTTAAATTTATAAGTTTTATTAATAGAGTAATATCAATTTAAATATCAACAAATAAGTGTTTCTCAGTGTCATATTTGGTCATAAAATTAATGATTTAGTGATTTTGGAAGCACCTCCTTGAAAAAAAATAATTTTTGACATCAACATTGAGGGTGTTAAAAAAACCAAATTACTTCTTAGGCTAAAAATTTAAAATATTGGAAAACTATATTAAAAACAAAGGGTGGGTGATCAAAATATATTATCATTTTTTAGTTAGAAAATGGGGGTATTTTGGTTTAATGATTTTGAAAAAAATAAAAGTAGTGGAATAATTTGGCTGGAAGAAATTTGATGAAATATGAATGGTTCAAGGTTGGTTGAGGAATTATAATGTTATAATAGTCTTCAAATGGTTTACTCTACCTCTAATTAATTGATTAATTATAGTTTCCACAATCATTTCACCACTCACCCATGGTTTAGTGAATATGGTGAGGCTTAACGTAGAAAAAATATCTACATAGTATATCCTCCTTAATATCTATAAAAAGTGATTTAGTAAACCAATTCTAGATGTCTTAGGAAGTGCCCAATCATGTTAGTGTTTACTAGGAACCCCAAGAGTGTTCCACTACCTTTATAGATGAGATATAAATTACCATTATCTTCACCAATTTTTAAAATTTGTTCCATTATGTATAAGATAAATTGAGTGGAGGGATATGAATGATCATCGACCCAAGTGGTATATATAGCATCCCGCCTTTTTATCACATAAACTTTCATTACATTTTACAAAACCGAGGATCGTTAAGGTTTAGTATCTTGGAAACCAGGAACATAAAACATGAAAAAAAACATTCTTCTTAAACACTTGAAAGGCTTCTCCTTATGTTCATCCTATGTTCATTACTGCATCTCATAACCTGGGGACATACATCAAAAGAAAGGGTGAGTAGAAGGCCCAGTAATGGAAACAAGAGAAACATTTTACATGTGAACTTGAGATACTCCAATAAGGCCATGAAAAGAACTTTAAGGCATGAGAAAGAAATCATGAGATATATCATAATAAAAATAACATTTTTCATAACTTGAAGATGTGGCTACATGATTTAACATAGACAATCATGGACATATCACCAAGGTCCATCCCCAAGGTGTCATTTGAAAATTACCAAGGTATCGTGAAAAATGTAATCTCTAGTGGTTACATCATTACCCAATTTATTGGAGCGCTATCAGGGAGCACCCTTAAATTTGCCTTTATTATCATGTGATCCACATATATCATCATCAAAAATTTCATAAATAACCCATATAGAATAAAATAAATGGGTTTCATTTCATAATCATAACGTTTTAAAAACTGCTTTAAAGACATGATCTTTACGTCACTTTAAAACCCACAGAAAAGGAAGGTGGGTCTCATGTATGTAAATACCATAATTTAAAATAGAACATTTTGGTATATATGTGAATACACCTTTAGAATAAAGAGATTTTAGTATTCAATTAATAATATAAAATAACTTTAGAAAAAGAGAGAGACATTTTGAGATGAAAATTCTGCAGCAGAACGACTATGTTACGAGGTTTTAGAAGACATTAAAAAGAGAGGGAAAATGGGTCAAACATTCATAAATGACCCATAAAACAGTATATGGACATAATAAGAAGGATACATGATCATGGTAATTAAATTTCAAGGACATGCCATTTGAAATGAAAAACATGGAAGGAAGACAAAAATTAGATTTCTCTTATGAAAGTTCGACAGCCTAACGACGTTACTTAAAATTCAAACAAAATGATTTGAAAAGATCAAATAGGGTCTCTCATCATGTGAACATAAGAGTTAAGTATGATAGATATAGAGATAATTCCACAACATAATTAAAAAGGAACTTGAAAGACTTGACATGAAAGTGAAACTTTGAAAAGAATGAGAAGGGTGAAAGAATCCCCTAAAAATTCGGCAGCCTAACGGCGCCACTTAAAACTTCAAAATACTGAATTGAAGAGATCAAATGGGGTCTCTCATCATATGAACATAAGAGTCCAGTATGATAGATATAGAGATCATACCCCAACATAACAAAAAGGAACTTGAAAGAATTGACATGAAAGTAGAACTTTTAAACGAGAAGGGTGAAGAACCACTTAAAAATTTGACAGCCTAACAACGCCACTTAAAACTTCAAAATACTGAATTGAAGCGATCAAATGGGGTCTCTAATCATATGAACATAAGAGTCCAGTATGATATATATAGAGATCATACCCCAACATAACAAAAAGGAACTTGAAATAATTGACATGACAGTAGAACTTCAAAACGAGAAGGGTGAAGAACCACTTAAAAATTCGGCAGCCTAACAACGCCACCTAAAACTTCAAAATACTAAATTGAAGAGATCAAATGGGGTATCTCATCATATGAACATAAAAGTCCAGTATGATAGATATAGAGATCATAACCCAAAATAACAAAAAGGAACTTGAAAGAGTTTACATGAAAGTAGAACTTCAAAACGAGAAGGGTGAAGAACCACTTAAAAATTCGGCAGCCTAACGGCGCCATTTAAAACTTCAAAATACTGAATTGAAGAGATCAAATGGGGTCTCTCATAATATGAACATAAAAGATCAGTATGATAAATTTAGAGATCATACCCCAACATAATAAAAAGGAACTTGAAATACTTAAATGAAAATAGATCTTGAAAAATGAGAAGGGAGAAAGAATCCGTTACAAAAAATTTTGGCAGCCTAACGGCGCAACTTAAAACATTTTAAAATGAAATAATGAGAGTAAGAGGGGATCTCTTATTATGTGAACATTAAAAGGGAAGTAAGAGGAGTATAAAAGAACATCCTCCAACATAAGAACATGGAGCATAAAAGGAATGACATAAAAGAGATTACTTGAAATTAAAGAGAGAGGTCTGATCCCTTACCTTAAAATGTAACTCTTAAACCTCAAAGGTTGGGACCTTGAGGGCTTGGGGGCACCTTGGGAGGACTCCTTGGGAGGTAATGAGACCAGAACTTCGTTGGGGAAGAGTGGGGAGTTGAATGGATGAGGGGAGGGCTTGGTATTCATAGGGAAAGTGAGGGGACAAGGCATTAATGGCCATGGGACACCTCACATGTGCTTTTCTCAAACCCATGTGCTCTCCCTTGGCATTTACCATGGAGTTAGGCCAAATGGGGCCCCCAAAACAATAATTCATCACCCTTGGCCGGACAACCCTTAAAATATCTCATGACATCACTATGACACAGTTATGATGTCATTAAACATACCGAAACCCTAAAACTGTATTTTTACTATTCACTGAAAATTCAACTTTCTCAGAAAAATCCCAAAGTTTTACACTAACAAAATATCAATGCTCTGATTTCAAAAATGAACTCTATTTTATAAAAATAATTTTCTAAATATTTTTAATTTTATTTTTAAATAAATACACTATTCACCAAAAATTCATTTTTTCAGAAAAAACCCCAAAAATTACCATAGCATAATATCGGTGCTCTGAGTTCAAAAAATGAAATCCATTTTATAAAAATAATTTTCTAAATATTTTTAATTTAACTTTTAATTAAAAAACACTATTCACCCGAAAAAACTAATACTTGAATAATAATTTATAAAACCGTTATTTAACCATTTTATTGAATCAAATTACTTAATCAAGGTGCCTAGATTATTTTAAAACTTTCTTTAAGTGAGATTACTAATCCATTTGGTCATATTACTAATCCTAATCATAAAATCACGATTCATAATTTACTATTCATCAAAAATCAAGTTGATCTTATTAGACTCCAAATTTTGTACTGAACATAATTGTAGAAGACCATTTTTTGAAAATCATTACACATTTTTAATTATTTAAGGTTTACATAAACATTTTTAAAATATCCTTTTTCTAAAATTCATCAAAAAAATGTATACTATATTTATCCAGTCATTTGAAAATTCATAAACATCATCATAAGAATAAATCCCAATTTTTATTTAAAACAAAGGATTACACAACGCAGTTACGGTCTTCTTACATATCCCCTTATCACACCAGCATAGGACCTAAGTGTAAGGTTTGCTAAGGTGAGAGAGTCCGAGGGAGGCTCGGCCAACATTGCCCGATTAGTAATTTCAATCAGTTTGAACTTCTCGCGAAGGCGATTCCGTTCTAGCTTCACATGATGAAGTTCGGCTTGGGTTTGGTCCAGAGCAAATCCCAATGGTGCTACCTCCTTCCCAAGTTCTCTTAGATGGGATTCGATCAGTCCAAGACTACTAGGTGAGGTCATCAAATCTTCTTTCTATAATAATTAACCAAGATTACTTGTATTTAGAGACAATAATCAAAACATTTTGTTCACATCGATCATATTAACTGATGGTCATATAACAGCCAGAACCCAATGGTCTCATTTTAATTATAATCATGTTTATCAAATAAAACATAAAATAACACATGAGATTAGGAAACAAGATTTATTCAAAATTTCGGGCCGTTACAATCTTCCCCCCTTAAGAAATTGCGTCCTCGCAATTTTAAAAATTGGGTTATGAAATTTCATTGAAAGTCCCACATCGGAAAAAGATTCGGTGATGCCATTACTTTAAAAGAAAGAAAAGGGAGTATAAAGGCCACCCGCGTTTACTCATACTGGGATTCCATGTAGGAAACATGGACATGGAGGAGAAAACAAAGGGTCACGTCCTAAAGGAGAGTGATAGAAAACATGATTAGGAGGAAGTTAACCACCAGAAAATCCCAAAATTATTATGTGTGCAAGCGGTCTTTGATTACCTAGTAGGAAACGTAAACCAACAACGTTTTTGTTTTACGTTCCTTTTCAAAACTTTGAGGAATTCATTTACAACATAGAACAAAAACATAAGGAAATATATCTACCTTCATGTAGAGTTTCATCCTTTAATAAGTTTCTACCCAAAACTAATCTTTTCTCCAAACTATAAGCATTTGAAACTACTTGGTCTCATCAAAACACAAGAATCATCTTCTAGAGAATCACATAATCCACAAAAGATTAACTATATATTTCTTTTATCTTTAAACATTATCCCAAAAACCGAAAGGGTAAGTTAAAACAACTCTTCAAAAGAAAGAATCCCATAGGAATGGAAACTACTTTTAAATCTTCAAGGTTCCATGGTACTACCCAAAGTTCATCATAGACCACTCCATAAATAATTGTCCTTAAAATTCCTCAAAATAAACTAAACTAAGACTGAAACCCAAATACAAGAAGGATTTGATAACATAGTCTACCAAAATAAACTTCATTGTTCATCTCCAAACAACATCAACCTCTCCTAACATCTTATAACAAAATTAGCTAACCTAAACATATTTTACCCAAAATAGGTTAATCATTCCCATAAGTAACCTAAATTACTATAAGTCCACCTTAAATTAATCAATTCTTCAAAATATAATTCATCCTTACTCCTCAATGAAAATACCGTAGTAATATATTTACCTAGATCATATAGGGTCCCCAAAATAGTGAACATCTTCCAAAATAATAATCATCCTTTAATCCAGAAATCATCGCATTTCCTATCACATTGGTTGTTGGGACATGTTCTTCCATTTCTAACCATTAATTAGGTAGAGAAAGTATAATTAGAGGCTTAAATACTTAACCAATAACCATGAAAAGGAACTTAAAGCATATAAGGATAACTTGTAGAAGAAAAGTATACCCTAACATGTGATCCCCTAGTTTCCCATCTAGGTTTTCCATGATCATATATTCTTATGTGAATCTTTATTTTGTTTTATCCTTGTTCCTTTAATAATGGTTCATACTAAGCTTATGAATTTACCAAAGCATATCCCCCGGGAGTGTCGTAACCAAGAGTGCAGCAAGGCCCGTTGTCGTGTACCAGTTCCCATTCGAGTCTAGCTCGAAGAGGTGTTTTCGGGTTTTACCCCTATGTACATCTGTGCCAGAGCCACCTCTACCTGCTCGTATCCAGACAGGGATGTATTTGCTTGGCAACCCATTACCCAATACTCACCAAAATACCAGAAAGATTTCCTATATATAAACTTTTCTATAGGATTCTTCCTAAAGTTTTCATATCCTAATTTCCACAAATAACTAAACCATCCTTTGATACCAACTATAGCATCCCGCCTTTTTATCACATAAACTTTCATTACATTTTACAAAACCGAGGATCGTTAAGGTTTAGTGTCTTGGAAACCAGGAACTTAAAACATGAAACAAAAAAAAAATTCTTCTTAAACACTTGAAAGGATTCTCCTTATGTACATCCTATGTTCATTACTGCATCTCATAACTTGGGGACATACATCAAAAGAAAGGGTGAGCAGAAGGCCCAGTAATGGAAACAAGAGAAACATTTTACATGTGAACTTGAGATACTTCAATAAGTCCATGAAAAGAACTTTAAGGCATGAGAAAGAAATCATGAGATATATCATAATAAAAATAAAATTTTTCATAACTTGAAGATGTGGATACATAATTTAACATAGACAATCATGAACATATCACCAAGGTCCATCCCCAAGGTGTCATTTGAAAATTACCAAGGTTATTCACCAAGGTATCGTGAAAATTGTAATCTCTAGTGGTTACATCATTACCCAATGCATTGGAGCGCTATCAGGGCGCACCCATAAATTTTCCTTTATTATCATGTGAGCCACATATATCATCATCAAACATTTCATAAATAACCCATATTGAATAAAATAAATGGGTTTCATTTCATAATCATAATGTTTTAAAAACTGCTTTAAAGACATGATCTTTACGTCACTTTAAAACCCACAGAAAAGGTAGGTGGGTCTCATGTATGTAAATCCCATAATTTAAAATAGAACATTTTGGTATATATGTGAATACCCCTTTAGAATAAAGATCTTTGAGTATTCACTTAATAATATAAAATAACTTTAGAAAAAGAGAGAGACATTTTGAGATGAAAATTCTGCAGCATAACAGCTATGTTACGAGGTTTTAGAAGACATTAAAGAGAGAGGGAAAATGGGTCAAACATTCATAAATGACCCATAAAACAGTATATGGACAGAATAAGAAGGATACATTATCATGGTAATGAAATTTCAAGGACATTCCATTTGAAATGAAAAACATGGAAGGAAGACAAAAATTAGATTTCTCTTATGAAAGTTCGACAGCCTAACGACGTTACTTAAACTTCAAACAAAATGATTTGAAAAGATAAAATAGGGTCTCTCATAATGTAAACATAAGAGTTCAGTATGATAGATATAGAGATAATTCCCCAACATAATTAAAAAGGAACTTGAAAGACTTGACATGAAAGTGAAACTTTGAAAAGAATGAGAAGGGTGAAAGAATCCCCTAAAAATTCGGCAGCCTAACGGCGCCACTTAAAAATTCAAAATACTGAATTGAAGAGATAAAATGGGGTCTCTCATCATATTAACATAAGAGTCCAGTATGGTAGATATAGATATCATACCCCAACATAACAAAAAGGAACTTGAAAGAATTGACATGAAAGTAGAACTTTAAAACGAGAAGGGTGAAGAACCACTTAAAAATTCGGCAGCCTAACGACGCCACTTAAAACTTCAAAATACTGAATTGAAGAGATAAAATGGGGTCTCTAATCATATGAAAATAAGATTCCAGTATGATAAATATAGAGATCATACCCCAACATAACAAAAATTAACTTGAAAGAATTGACATGAAAGTAGAACTTCAAAACGAGAAGGGTGAAGAACCACTTAAATATTCGGCAGCCTAACGGTGCCACTTAAAACTTCAAAATACTAAATTGAAGAGATAAAATGGGGTCTCTCATTATATGAACATAAAAGTCCAGTATGATAGATATAGAGATCATACCCCAACATAACAAAAAGGAACTTGAAAGAGTTGACATGAAAGTAGAACTTCAAAACGAGAAGGGTGAAGAACCACTTAAAAATTCGGCAGCCTAACGACGCCATTTAAAACTTCAAAATACTGAATTGAAGAGATCAAAGGGGTCTCTCATCATATGAACATAAAATATCAGTATGATAAATTTATAGATCATACCCCAACATAATAAAAAGGAACTTGAAATACTTAAATGAAAATAGATCTTGAAAAATGAGAAGGGAGAAAGAATCCGTTACAAAAAATTTCGGCAGCCTAACGACGCCACTTAAAACTTCATAAAATGAAATAATGAGAGTAAGAGGGGATCTCTCATTATGTGAACATGAAAAGGGAAGTAAGAGGAGTATAAAAGAATATCCTCCAACATAAGAACATGGAGCATAAAAGTAATGACATAAAAGAGATTACTTGAAATTAAAGAGAGAGGTCGGATCCCTTACCTTAAAATGTAACTCTTAAACCTCAACGGTTGGGACCTTGAGGGCTTGGGGGAACCTTGGGAGGACTCCTTGGGAGGTAATGAGACCAGAACTTCGTTGGGGAAGAGTGTGGAGTCGAATGGATGAGGGGAGGGCTTGGTATTCATAGGGAAAGTGAGGGGACAAGGCATTAATTGCCAAGGGACACCTCACATGTGCTTTTCTCAAACCCATGTGCTCTCCCTTGGCATTTACCATGGAGTTAGGCCACATGGGGCCCCCAAAACAATAATTCATCACCCTTGGCCGGCCAACCCTTAAAATATATCATGACATCACTATGACACAGCTATGATTTCATTAAACATACCGAAAGCCTAAAACTGTATTTTTACTATTCACTGAAAATTCAACTTTCTCAAAAAAATCCCAAAGTTTCACACTAACCAAATATCAATGCTCTGATTTCAAAAATGAACTCCATTTTATAAAAATAATTTTCTAAATATTTTTAATTTTATTTTTAAATAAATACATTATTCATCGAAAATTCATTTTTTTCAGAAAAAACCCCAAAAATTACCATAGCATAATATCAGTGCTCTGAGTTCAAAAAAATGATATCCATTTTATAAAAATAATTTTCTAAATATTTTTAATTTAACTTTTAATTAAAAAAAAACTATTCACCTGAAAAAACTAATACTTGAATAATAATTTATAAAACCGTTATTTAACCATTTTATTGAATCAAATTACTTAATCAAGGTGCCTAGATTATTTTAAAACTTTCTTTAAGTGAGATTACTAATCCATTTGGTCATATTACTAATCCTAATCATAAAATCACTATTCATAATTTACTATTCATTAAAAATCAAGTTGATCTTATTAGACTCCAAATTTTGTACTGAACATAATTGTAGAAGACCATTTTTTGAAAATCATTACACATTTTTAATTATTTAAGGTTTACATAAACATTTTTAAAATATCATTTTTCTAAAATTCATCAAAAATATGTATACTATATTTATCCGGTCATTTGAAAATTCATAAACATCATCATAAGAAGAAATCCCAATTTTTATTTAAAATAAAGGATTACACAAGGCAGTTACGGTCTTCTTACATAGCCCCTTATCACACCAGCATAGGACCTAAGTGTAAGGTGTGCTAAGGTGAGAGAGTCCGAGGGAGGCTCGGCCAACATTGCCCGAGTAGTAATTTCAATCAGTTTGAACTTCTCACGAAGGCGATTCCGTTCTAGCTTCACATGATGAAGTTCGGCTTGGGTTTGGTCCAGAGCAAAGCCTAATGGTGCTACCTCCTTCCCAAGTTCTCTTAGATGGGATTCGATCGGTCCAAGACTACTAGGTGAGGCCATCAAATCTTCTTTCTATAATAATTAACCAAGATTACTTGTATTTAGAGACAATAATCAAAACATTTTGTTCACAGCGGTCATATTAACTGATTGTCATATAACAGCCAGAACCCAATGGTCTCATTTTAATTATAATCATGTTTATCAAATAAAACATAAAATAACACATGAGATTAGGAAACAAGATTTATTCAAAATTTCGGGTCATTACAGTATATAATAACTAATTAAATTTAAAATATAATCATATTGAAAATATTAAACTACCACTACACAACAAAATTAGTTAAAAAATAAAAGATTTTATTCATTAAAATATGGAAATCAAGTATTAAAATTAGATTTACTTCCATACCTTGATCACTAAAGGTTTTCAACCCTCCATGTAAGGGATAATAGTGGTGACAAGGGAAAAAATAATCATAAAAAATAAATTTTAATATAAAAACCTTGAAATAAGAAGAAGTTGTAGTGTATTATGAGTCCAATTCATGTGCAGAATATACTCTTTATTTGGTCTCCTACACATCTTGTAGGCTCTCAACTTCTA
The DNA here is from genome assembly GCA_963277665.1 of Viscum album. Lineage (NCBI taxonomy): Eukaryota > Viridiplantae > Streptophyta > Magnoliopsida > Santalales > Viscaceae > Viscum > Viscum album. Next base: position 1,619,887,015 of record OY728123.1, read on the forward strand.
TCTTTGGCTTATCAAATATTCATTATATCCCCAGTTCTTTGAATTTTGAAATATTTACTTCTTACTTGGAATATACCTTGCGAGTTGCATACCATTCTTCTATAAAATGTATGGCTTCAATCTTATTTTTTTTGTATGAATTAATCATTATATGTTACAATTGATATTATTAATTATAATTCATGTGTAAACCTATGATTGGGTTGAAAACATATTGATGTGGAACTAAAAATATTTAGCTTTAAATCTAGATGTACCTTAAAAACTACCCTATTCATCTTCCTTAATCTCTTTTTTCTCAATGAAGTGAACCCTATGAAGTTTTATTTTTACAAAGGATAAAACTCTAATAGTTTGTATGATCCTTATGAAGTGGTTTTTCATCATTATATAGATAGGATATCATGCTTTTGGATGATAGTTATGCCTAAAAAGTTTTAAATTTCATAAAAACGATGTTTATAAAGGCCTTTATATTTATACAGGCAGAAAATGATATTTACGCAGTCTATATTAACATTTAAACAATATGAGACGGTCTTTATAAAGATGAGAATCATCCTTATGGTGACTTAATTCCTTTAACAATTCTTTATTCTCGAGATATAGATCGATTCATTTCCATTCAAAATATCAAAATTTGGGGAAATCAATATCAATCTATCCATTTATTATGGAGATTAAATAAATCAATTAAATATAAAATTTATATATTTGACCGGTATTCATAAATTTCAATAGATTTAATCTTTAATTCCATAAATACATAAAAATTAAATTTTCAATAAGTCTGAGGGAATAAAATGAATAAAATTTTACCATAATATAATGAATTTATTGAATTTGTTAGTGAATCACCTTATTCTAGAGATTTATGAATAATGATGATGTACTAGGTCATGAAGTGGGAAGACCATGCCATAGTTATTACATAACCATCAATAATAAGAGCCGAGGAAGTAGAAATAGATGATAAGTGAATTTATTGTTTAAATTTTGGATATTAAAAAAAGATATTTTGATTATTTAATTGTTAATGCTTGCCTTTGTCCTTGTTTTTTTTATCATATTTTCAAGATTCAATAGGTTAAGAAGATTGAGTATAAGGAGATGAAAGGAAACATAATTCCATCAAAATAATGTTTTCCACAAAGTATAATGATCATGGAACAACTCTGGGGCCCACACCTAAATAACCATGGTGAAATGAGGATTACAGAGTTAAAAACTGAATTTACACACTGTGTAATAATTACACATCATGAACTAGTTCTAGTTGTGAATGTTATACAAGTCATGAAGTGGAAGAAATCAATATGGAATGAATATGACATGTGTCACATTGCGGAACTTGTGAAGTTTTCCTAGAAATAATGTAGGTTGTGAGTTACATAGACATGGTGAAATATTAACACATGTGTAATCATTACACAATAGATAAAGTTATGATAGACCAAAAACATTAGATGTATCTTTAATTTTGTTCTATCTTATTACTTGAGACCCACTTATGTCCACTTTTTGAACCTTCTAAAATGATATAAAATGCCATACAAGCCCTATAAAACTATATAAATAGAGGGATATGATGCTTCTGTTAGAGATCCTAGAGACCAAAGTTTGGAGAGAGATGTGGAACTGTGCAAGGTCCTCACCAATTCCATCTCCAGTTTTTCATTATGATTTATTTTTTTTATTCCAATACCTTTCTTTTACATTTATCATGACTATTGGTATTTGAATATAAAAGAAACATTAACATTTTTCAACTAACTACCCTAAAGTAGGAATATCCATTGTTAAATTTAGGGAAATATAGTTTAAATATGGTATAGGTAAAAAATAGATACAATGAAACTCTAAATTACCAAACCCAGGGAAATAATTGATTGCTTCATTAAGGAGGGGACATAATGACCATAAAATCTCCCTAATCTCGACTCTAAAACCTAACATGGATTAAAAAACTTATTTTCTAAAATCCAATTTCACCTGAACCATGAAACTATAAAACCCTATAATGAATTTAAAATCTGATTTCAAACCAAACAATCAATCTTCTTTGTCTTTATTTTGATTTCTTCAAATTAATCAACCCAATCTAATTCTTCACCTCTTTATTCAATTTAAATAAATAAAATATTTTGAAAACAAAAATTAACTAATTCACTATATATTTGGGTTCAACCTCAAACTCTCATAATACTATATTTTAATTAATTGATAATAGTTTGAGTTTTTATAAATTTTGTATTTTGGTCAAACCCATAGGGAAATAATGATGCCCTTTGGGCTTGTCAAAACTGGCACTGTTTCTGGGGAAAATTTCTTTTTAGTTTTTAGGTTTTAAATTTTAATTTTTTTACTTTATTTCAATTCCATTTTTTATGTTGGTTATTATATGCTGAAATTATCATATTCAAATCATTAATGCAAAACTATAACACTTGAGAAAAGATAAAATACATTATCAATTCCACCCCCATTCTGAATCAATCCCAAAGATTAAGTCACTACAACCATGGTGGGCAATGAAAAAAACCAACCTGATGGGGTTCTCCAAAGAGATACCAAACTGCATATAATCATAGACTATGGGAGACCATGAAATAAAGGATTTCAACCAAGAATAATAGAACCCCCCGTTTTAGTAAATCAATTTGTGATTAAGCCTTTAATTATTGCAATGATCTGAAATAGGGTGAAATTTACCAGAATACCACATGAAGATTTGAACATGAATCTGGGAAACTTCCTCGATCTCTGCGACATAATCTATTTCTAGAATGTTTCGTTAAATTTAGTAAGACTTCATATTTTTTTGTTTTCATTATGTGACTGAGCTCAGGATTGGATCCAAATCATTCTTGCACATTCTATCACTACATGGGACGAGCATGCTGGGAACTTTCTTACCTTCTTCTTTTCACCTTCCAAATATATGGACATAAGTGTAAATATTATAAATTTCTACCAATTTGAGGATAAATCAATATACTCTTCATGAGGATGTTTTAAATATATAACTCCTAAATTACTCCATCATGGTATAGAGCTATGGTTTATAATCCAAATTTTTTTATAAGGGTTTATAACAGGGAAACTGATAAATTCTTGATGCTTATTCTAGAGGATCATTGATGGAGAAGTCACCTTAATATAATTATAACTTGTTGGATGAAATGGAGAGAAATAATTTCCAGTGGATAGGATAAGGTATGGAATGAAAATGAGTTCATGTAATCAACAACAATAAATGGATGACATCTTAGATGGAATCATTAACCAAGAATATAGACTTCATGATGGACCTGTAGAAATACCCCCAAGTTATATAAATATAAGACACAAATTATAATGATTATAATCATGGTAGTCAATTTTAGGGTTCTAATCCTCAACAAAAATAAGGAAAAAGATTTTAAAAAGCACCTGAAGGACCCACACTAACCATCAAAGACCATAAATTAGAAGAGGCATTGGCTGCATTCATGATCACAACCAGGGATATACTCAAAGAAATAAAAATAAGAATTAATAAATCAAAGGAAAATATTGACGAATATGGAGAATCATGTTTTTGAAATTACTGACCATCTCAAAGGGATACCTAGAGGAGTGTTTCCAAGATTCCCTGAAGCACACCCACATGAATATTTAATAGAGGTACTTCTTTGAAGTGGGATGAAGACACAAGGACATGGTATATAATTTTTAAGACAAAATCTAGTGGATGAAAGTGAAATAAAAGTTTAAAAAACCAAGTAACGAGTAACTGAATAAGAGGAAGAAGAACCACCACAGTACAAGTCAAGACTACCTTTTATAGAACAAATGGATGAAGTAAAGAACAATGTACAAAAAGGTAATTTTTTGGAACTATTTAAAAAATTGTATACCGATATTCCTTTTGTAGAGTCTATTGAAAAAATTCTAACATATGATTTTTTTGATTGAGATGGTAACCAATAAGAAGAAGCTAAAGGAAATTGGCAACATTCCACTCACAAAAGAGTGTTAAATGGTGGTATCAAATGAAAATTACTAAGAACCAATGTTATCCAGGTATCTTTTAAATTCCCATATTTATTAGAGATAAAAAATGTGGAAAATATTTTTGGTACTTAGGTGTGAGTGTTAATATCATGTCATACATGAATTTCAAGAGTTTGGGATTAGAAGACCAAAAGACCATTAGAGTACTTCTTCAATAAGCTGATTCAATAATGAAATCCCCAAGAGGGTTGATCAAACACATCTGGATCAAAATTGATAATTTAATATTTCCTATAGACATTTTAGAAATGGGAATAGAAGAGGAGAAAAATATACTCATTATGGGGGCAAAATTTTTATCCATTTGGAGCATGCTGATCAATATCCAAAGTGGGGAAATTTTTCTAAGAGTTTGTTATGATCAAGTAATTTTCAACATCCATTGGGAAATTAATAACTACGCTGTGTGAGAAAATATCTAATTTAGATAAGGTAAAACACCCAAAGTTGATTTTATTGATAAAAGTAAATAGGTACCCGAGTTAGATTCTATTATTCAAGAAGATTCTAGACTAAGAAGAAAGAGAAAACGGGGGCCAAGGTTACATAAAATAGAGGAGTGACTGACTCCACCATATTTGAAAAATTAAAATAGGTATGGAAGGTATATGAAATTCCATTTAGTTTGTCAATATTGAGGAAGAAATAGAGGATTGAACCAATAGTGACCAAGAAATTACTTCCATGATAAAGAATTAACCTATTTAGAGAGGAAGGATAATGGCTGACCTATATAGACAGGACACAACTAAGACCATTCATGGACCATGACCAGGTAAAAACTTTTCAATTACCCATCACATGAGCTAAAACTGAAAGGGGTAAGGTTGACCCAATGACGGTAAGGAAAAAAACTTCAGGGAGGAGAACTGTGTTTTTTATTTTTTATTTGGTTTTTAGGAATGTATTCTCTAGATGAAAATATTTCAATATTCATTGATTATGTCCTATACTTTCACTTTTTCATTTTTAATATTTTCAGGACCATTATGTCTAAGTATAGTAGAAATAATTAGGAAGCATAAGAAGAGAATATAGGACCAATACTCATCATGAATTAGGAGCCGAAAGAACCTATTCAACCAAATTCAAAGAAACATTTAAAAGGGGATTAAGCATCTTAATTCATAATTTTTATAATATATTCCCTGAATTTTATTTATTTATAGATCTTAACTTCCAATTTCATGCCGTGTATTTTATTTTTTACTTTAACCAACCAAACTAGTAGATATAAAATACTTAGAGCAATTAATCTTTCATGAATTTTAAATTTCATTATACATAAATTTTAATGAGAAAAATGAGGAAAAGAATTAGTAAAGATAAGCATGTGGATTAAGATTTTAAAAATCGTGATTTACTGGATCTTGTAGATTTTGGTAAATGATATATTTATAAGATTTGGACATGCTTTGAATTTCCAATATTTTAATTAATTGATTTAATTATATAAATGAATTTCCATGAGTAATTGACCCAAACCATCATTCTTATTCAAGAGACATAATATGATATAATATATCCCATTCTTTCTTTCAAATATTTCTTATGTAACTCGAGAATGTTATCTTCTATAACTTTCTTTACATCTTATCAATGATATAAATGAATAAATTCACTTTTAAAAAGATCCAGGTAATATTTTTCTAGACCTTTTTTCTGATACCCACCTTATATTAATCCATTTTAAATCCCATATAAACCATAAACAACCTTGGTAGGGATGAGTTATGTTACAAGAACATTGTAACAAACCCTCCCCTAGTTTCCCAGAGTTAGTGGTTATTTTATTTGAATGTCATAGATCCAATAGATCACATCACTGAGGATCAATTAATTTAGTAGTCTTGAAGAATTAGATAAATACATGGCTACCTTATTACATTGGTAATTATGCATAGAACATAACAAAGGAAAATTAATTTGTTCCTTGAAAATTATTGAATTATTTCATCTTCATAACACGTGGAATGAAAAAATAAAATAAAAGGGTGAGATCAAATGATAAGTGAGGGTTACATACAATAGAAACATGAATATAAAATACGTTAATCATAATCAATATGACATAATCAATATGGAAAGGTAAATAGATCAAAAACATGATATTTAATCAATAAAATGAGAATGGAGATGTATCCATGGATTTTGTCATAGTGAAAATATCATGGATAGTAATAAATAAATACTGAATGAAGGAAATGGTTAATTATTTTACATCATGTATCTTGAACCTTAACCACTACCATTAAGACCTTTCACAAAATGTTTTAATTATGTGGGTAGAAACTCATCTGATTATTCTTGCAAAGAAATGTGAAGGGTTTATCACTAACTATTTTTTCTCATTAAACCTATTGATGCATCGAGGGGATATATAATGTCTGATCCCACCCATCACTACAATTCCAAATCATTATTTATACATAGATTTAATTCCTGAACAATATGACTTACCAAAATATTTTTATTGAGTATAGGATTCAAATTTATCAATATTTTCCAAGTTAAAACAACATTCAAAGTAAACACCACATGAAAAAATGGTATACGACTTAGATAATAACCATATCCATCATAAAATAAATATGGATATTTAAGGATATATTAAATTATTAATGATCATAAATAAAAGGGGCATTACACAAATGAAATAAGTGATGAATATAGCATTTGTCCCGCAAAAGATAAAGTGAGATGAAAAACATGTACCTTATGTCCAAAAGCATTTTTCACTTGTACTTAATGTTCTAGAAAAAAAAATTAAAATCATGAATTACTTAATTAAAAACCTATTCAACATATATTTGATTTATTATAATTTTATTAAGTTCATTTATGACTATTTTTATGAGTTATAATGTTTAATTTCATTTTTTTGGGAGCGTTCGTTTCATGGTTTTATCATCAGTTCCCTTGCATATAATTATGAGAGTTATTTTCAAATGGAATAAAAATATAGAAGTGAAACTATTTAGTACTAATGAACCAAAATAATTTTTAATGGTCTCATATATCATTTGGTTATATGGTATGAGGATGATTCATTAGATAGAACATTAATGAAAATGTTTTCATCTATTTCGGAGGTTTTTACGACCATCAGGAAATTGTATCATTTTATTTAATATTATACTTATATGTTGGATTCATAACATTATATAACTTATAATATGTATATTAAAATCTTATTTAACCATAATAATGGTTTTATGAAAAAAATTGAAGGTATTAATTGAAAATAAAACCCTTCATCCACAAATGCGGTGAATCGACACATCACAGATGGTGTTTTCATGTTTAGAATAAACGGAGGAGGGAAGAGATTTTATGATAGATAATACATTAGAATAATAAAAATAAAATATATATATGATAATAGAGTTAAATTTACACTTTTATTGGGGTGGTGAGGATAGGATAGGAAAATAAATGAAAATAATAGAGAATGAAGGAGGATTTTACCTATTGAATATTGTTTCCTTGGGAACCTCCCTAACGCATTGGGATTTAGTATTTTTGTAATACCATCAGGTATTGAATGTGGGGAAGATTATTTTTAATATAATTGGGTAGAATTTAGAAAATATTTATGGCTTAGAAGGTGTGAGTAGAAGTGGTGGTGAAGGGTGATATTTATAGGGAGAGTAGAGGGGTGTTTTGGAATTTTTATTCATTTGTTTATTATTTTGGATCAAGACTATAAATAGTCACGATTCTTGTGACTATGTATAGTAAATAGTGAATGCGAGTTTGAACCAATGGGTGATTAATTCATTCATACATCACTCATGGCTCAATAATTAATTTATTTACTTATAATGTTAAATACCATAAATTTTCGAATTTCACAATTCACCAAAAATTCAACTACTTCAGAAAAATAATACAAAATTACCCTAAAAACTTTTTAATAAGTATATTTAAAAAATTGAATCCATTTTATGATTTTTTTATATATGATAAAATTAATTTATACTTAAAATCATCATTTTTTTTAGTAAATATTAATTTTAATATTATAACTGATTTTACGAAACATTGAAAAATTAATTATGGTCTCATAAAATTATGTTATAAGTATAATAAAAAAATATTCATTCTAGAATCTATTTTATTAAAATAATTATTTTAATTATAAAATTGTAAATAAAAATTTACATTTCACAAAAAATACAAACACTTAATTTATCATTTTTAAAACATTTATTTACTAATTCCATGATATGAATATATCATATTTTAATTTATGAGATACATAAATTTTTTTATACTTTCATTGGTGAGGTTATTATTCTAATGGTCACATTACTATCCCTGATAGTCACATTCATATTCCAACTGTTATTTTAATATTTAATTGTATATCATGATTTGTTTAAGCTCGGTGTTCTGTGTAATTTAAGATATCCAATAAATTGAATTTATTTTGGATGCTACATAATATAAAATATTTGGGTGTTATATTATTTCCTCTTTCAAATATTTCTTCCTTGATATTTTTCATTAATATTTCCTTCTAAATAGATGAGGGTGGTTCGTCTTCATAACATCATCAAGTTCCCATGTTGCTTATTCCATTTTATGGTTTCTCTAAGAAACTTTTTCTAGTCAAGGTGTCTGAGTTCTAAATAATTTCTATATAGTGTAAAGAATTTCAATAGGATTTTTATAGTAAGAAAAATCATACTCCAATTCTATTTCTTCATAGGTGAGTACATACATTGGGTCTGACATGTACTTATTCAATAATGATATGTAGAACACATTATGAAATTTTGAGAGACTTGGTGAAATTTATAATCAGCAAGCTACAACTCTAATTATTTCTAGAATTTCAAATTGTCCGATGCACATAGGTATCATTTTTCACTTCTTACCGAACCTTATGATGCTCTTTCATGGAGATACTTTAAAAAATACATGATCTCTCACTTTAAATTTGAAATCCTTTCTCTGATTGTCCGTATAAATATTTTCCCTACTTTGAACTACTTTAATATGATCCTAAATTGTATTTACCATTTTCATTATCTCTTCAATAATTTATAGGCCTATAATTTTCCTCTAACTAACCTCATCACAATAAGTCTGAGTACAACATCTATTTCCATATAATTCTTCAGATGGAACCATCTGAATACTAGAATGGAAACTATTATTGTTGGAAAAATCTACCAATGGTAAATACTGTTCCCACATACCTTTAAATTCAAGTGATCATGATATCAACATGTATTTTAATGTTTTAATAGTCCTTTAAGACTGCTAATCGGCCTGAGGGAGATAAGAAGCACTCAAATGAAGCTTAGTATCCAAAGTCTTCTGAAGAATCTTCAATATTTTTGATGTAAGATAGGGATCTCGATCATACAAAATTGATAGAGGTGAAAAATTAAGTCTTAAAACTTCACTAATATAGAGTCTTCTTGGGCTCTCAATTGGTAAATATTCTCTTATAGAAAGAAAAAGTGCTGATTTTGTAAGTTGATCCCCAATAACCCATATCGAATCATTATTTCTAGGGTCATTGGTAAACTAGTGATGAAGTTCATAGTAATTTCATCCCAATTACACATAGGAATATATGGAGGTTGCATGAATCAACTAGGATGATATCTCTTAATCTTCACTTGTTAAAAAACTAGACATCTGGACACATAGTTAGTAATTTCCTACTTTATATTATCCCACAAAAAATGTTCCTTCAGATATCTATACATCTTAGTAATACCAATATGTATGGAGACATTTGAGAGACAACATTCATCTAATAGTTCCCGTTTTAGATCAGGTATTGATAGAACACACGAATATTATCTTATACCCTAAGGGAGGAAAAATAAACCTACCTATGATAGAAATTGATGCAAGACTCAGAGCATTTCATCTAATCTATATCAAATATGGAATCAAGACTCATATTATACAAACTAAAGAAATCCCATAAATAACTATATCCCTCAACCACTAAAACATATGTTGGTAACCTCTGGACCCGATTCAACGTCTTCCCAAGAGGTGTATCAAGAGAAAACACCCATGGGGAAAACTTAACAGTAAACCCTAAATGTTACACAACTCAAGTATAAATTAAAGAAAAAGATTCCCCTATATAAGAAGGCAATATAAATCATATAAGAAACTAAAACCATACCAATGATGGTTAAAGTATCAACTGATCTATTCAGCATAACCTGATCCAAGGCATATACTCTACCTACATTAGCCCCATGATCCCAACCCCATTATCCTTAGATCACCTACGGAAATGAAACATGAGGTGTCACTCACTGCTGCTTCCCTTGAGACCATAAACTAGCTCAATAACCCAACCTCCCAAAATAATCCTTAATATTATTTTGGGATCCCACTAACCCATCCCTTGTATCCTACAACTTACATGAACCTATTTATGATATTAACCAATACATCCTCTTATAAAAACACTATAGATACTCTATCCTACCACATTTGTGGAACTCCTTCCACAAACTTGTACATGATCTATATAAATTCCATATCTACCCTCACTGGTAGAATGTAAGGTAAACTCCTATTATGAGAGAGAGAAATATATCCCTACCCTTTTCTAACCATCTCTTTTCTCCCTATAATATCACATCCTAAATACTCTTCCTACTATAGGAATTGAAAAAAACTCCACTATAAATCCCACCACTCGACACACTAAAAAAGGAATAGAGACCTCTACATTATCCTACACTATGACCTTCTTCATGGTGAGGGCCTTGAGAACCACATTCATGTAAGATTTTGTGTTGAATTTCTTATCCTAGAACCTTACCTCTGGTTTAAGACTGATCTTGAATTTATATGATTTCTGGTCTCCATTCCCATCCCATAATAGAGAAAAGTGCACCTGCTCGATAAAATGAGTAATATATTCTATCACATACTTCACCCTATACTATATATCCATGAAATCCTATTACCTATCAAGATTTAGTGAGTCAAGAAATAAATCAAGGAAGAATATGTCCTTGAAGACCTCCCATAATAGGACATCATGCCTATTAGACTGTACCATCACACCCTTATATCTCCTAGAAGCTCCTTAAAGCATGTAAGATTCCAGATTCACACACTGGTCATTGAGTGTCACCACTAACTAGAAGATCACCAAGAGGATATCAATAAAATCCCTAGTATCATGAGGAGTAACCATACCCTAGAAAGATTAATGGTGTTGTGGATAAAAGGAAAAGGGTAACTCTATCATAGTAGGTCCACCCCAATGAGCACCCCTCCTCCCAATGGTACTAAATGAAACATAGAAGGACAAAGTGGATCTACAGCCTAAAGAACTACGATAGCCTCAGGAACATCACCATATCCGCCCTGGTAGATATCTATAAGTGAAACATGTGCATTTCCTTCCTCATAAATATCCTCAATCTAGTCCTTAGAAGGCACCACATGACATCATCGAGGCATAAGTTTCTAAAATTCCAAAATAGAGACTCATAATTGCCTTTAATAGCTTAAATAATAACTAAATTTAAGAAAATAATTATTTCACACACATGAAATAGCCTTATGACATGAACCGTAGGGGTATACCCATGCCCCTTAGGCATAAACACCAACTATTCACTCGATTTATTTAATTTTTACACACAAATTTTAATTTTAAAAAAATAAATATGTTTTAACCAATTATTTCATTGATTTAATTAAATTTTGGTATTTTTATTGTAAATAAAATTTTTGGAAAGAAGGAAAAAAAGTTTTTAAAAAAATAATTTTAACTATTAAATGAAAATGATTTATCTTTTAAATGTGATATTTAACTTATTAGGAAAAAGAGGGTCTTTAACTATTAGAATAAGGGGAGGATAGATAATCTAGATGATAAAGTTTGTAAAAATGTGGGTCAAAGAATAACTAGATAAAGTTGTATGCAGTGAGTGTGCATAGGGTGGTCCAAATACAAATGCGCTAGTACAGGTCGGCACAACCCATGTGGGTCTGTGAGGTGTATATTAGAGCCTATCCCCACAATAGTATTATGAGATATGGAGGAAGAATTGAACATAATAAAGGAGATAACTCCATAGCGCACAATCAATGTGGGACTAATTCACATGTTCACTACTCATACTTGCATAAATAAAACCATTTCACATTAGTGTCATGCGTCCCACCTATGACACACATGCTGCAACCTCTACTATTAGAACACCTCAAAACACCATAAACAAGGCTAGAAAATACCATTTAATCCACCATTGAGCTCGATCTCGATCTAATCCTCCACTGTGGGGCTAGGTAACACCATAGAAACACCATAAGAGATCATTTTGACCCATTGTGAGGCTACAAAAAAGATTGAGATTCCATGAATAAATAATAGAGACATTGAAGAATCCCCTACTTGAGTAAGGATAAGTTAACAACATGGATAAGTTTCACAATGTGTTTATTTAAGCATAAATAATCACTAAATATGATCCTCGTATATTCAAGATTTTAGTGAACATACACGACGTGATCCATGAATGACTTGATTACGAAAAATATAAAACCACATGTGTCACATAATGACTAAATATTCATGATTTGAAAACATAGCCAAAAAAATTTAAAACATGATCCATTCAAGATTTTAAGGTGACCTTGACCCTAAAGATTTGGATTTTCTTGGACTAATTAAAGAGGATGACATTCCTAAGATCAAGGGTTTTATTTTCCTATTTAAGGTGGGGCCTGACTACTTATAAAAGTAGGAACATGATTGTCTAGAGGAATGATACTGGGAATTGGAGTATACTGTAATATTTAGAATAATATTTTTATTTTACTACCATCGCATGGATATAATGGGGGTATACCTCATGTTGTGTTTGTGTAATGAATGAGAAATGATGTATTTTTAGGTATTTATAATTTTAATGGATTTCATGTTTTGTATTTGTATTTATTATAATTTTATCAAATATTTATTTTAACACTTGTGTATTCCCATTATTACATGAGTGAGGGAGTACATTTTTGATTATGTTGACTAGATTTTAACCTTCACCACGACCATTGTGTTGTTTTTTATCTATGTTTAAACATGGTTTCAAGTCAGTTTTCCTTTTAAAATCACGATGTACAATGACCATTGAGAAAAAAAAGTGTTTTTTGGGATATAGAGTGTTTTCCATGATCATTGGAATCACTTAGACTTGACTTGAAAATCTTTCTGATTTTTAAATCATTATTTCATGCCTTATTATCCCATGAACCTATATTTTCCCTAGTCAGTACTTTCCCCAATTTTCCCTTGAAATTCAACACACGTCTTCATTATTCAATCATTTCAATTCAAGTAATTTAGTTATTTTCCATCATTGTAGTTGAGGTATTTTCTATTTAATTGAGTAATTCTACAACCTTGTATCTTGGTTTTTACCTATGTTATTTCATTCTAATACTAATATGTAGTAGTTTAGTGTGTAGTCCCACATTATATAAATTCTAAATCATCATTGAATTAGAGGAATTAACCATGAATTTAAGATATATCATTTTTTGGTTCCATTGTGAGAAAAAGGGGAAGATATTATTTTAATTTTATAATTTAGAAAAACACCATGATAATATTTTTCAATTTCTTTATTTTAATTTCGGACTTTAATTTTATTTATTTTTATCAATTTTACTACACATGGGTATTTTTGGTTATTATGGTAGGGCTATAATACTTATTGAATATAAAAGAAAAATTCACCATCCTTTCGAGAGATCTTATAAAAAATGTTTTATAGAATAAAATGATGAAAAGTCAAACCAAACATATCTCATAACTATACCCAAGAAAGTTAGATACAACACTTCAATACATGGAAAAAAACTTTTAAGAGGAGTGTCAAGAGTGTGACAGTGTGGTCATTGAAGCTAGGTTAAGTCACACTTATGAGACTGATATTATTACTCTAAAAGATTCCCTCATCACTGTATGTTCTAAAGAGGAAGAAGAAGAAGAAAAATAAGGAGGACTTATTTCTATACTCAAGTGGTCTTATAAGGCATTAGATTTATAAAAAAAATTACTTTATGTTTTCCATGGATTTTTGGAGTTAAGAGGGTGTTATGAGTCTTTTAATTTAGTTCTTCTAAAGTTCCCTTCTCATGGTCACTTTTTTGGTCTTGAAGTTTGTTTACAAAATCAGTTATTTATTTGTGTCTTATACAGGTTGGCCATGTAGTCTATTACCATGGTCACTTGATTGTTGTGTGCCAGGTTGGTTGGTTATATAGTTGGTTGGAACGATGACTTGTTTGTTAGTGCTGTAGGTTGGTTGGTCATGCAGTTGATTGGAATGTTCACTTGATTATTTTCATGATCATTTTATTATTCTCATGGATAGTTGAACCAATTGTATGAATGAATAAGGTACAAGGATGGATTGGCTACATGGATTATCTTGATGAATCAGCTACGTAAACAAATAGGCTATGTGACTCGATCAGCTACATGAATTGGCTATGTGGAGAAATTAGCTACGTGAATTGGCTATGTAGAGAAAATAGCTACATGAATCAGCTATGTGTAAAAATAAGCTATATAGATGGATAAACTATAGGAATCATCTATGTAAAAATGGTTACATAGATATTTTGGATATGTGGGGATTTTAGCTACGTGAAAATGACCATGTGGAGTTTTCTGTCAGTTACATAAAAATGACCATATAGTTCTTTTGATGATGTGAATTAGGGGAATTCAAAGTCTATTTCCTCAAGGATAATTATATACTTGAATTTATATAATAAAGAGGCTGTGAATGAGTCTTTCTACATAGAGTTTAATGAGATCCCAAATAATTGGTTAATTAAATCTTTTAAGATTTAAAATCTATATAATTTCATATGTGTTGAATCTAAAAACAAGGAAACTTCCCTTAATTCCTTCATAATTACTTTATATCATGATTTCATGTCTCAAATCCCTTACCTTGGAGTCATGGAACCTTTATGATGTTGGATAAATTTTCTTCTAGTGGCAATTTCTTGTTGTGTGCAACCACTATTTTAGTGTAGCAAATCATGTGCAGCTTCTTTCTTCCAAGTTGGGTATCCTTCATTTCTCATTTAGTTTCCTGATGTGGATGGGGTTATACTTTTTTTACTCTTTGGGAAGTTAGTTTATGATGGATAAATAATGACAATACCCCAGTTTAATTGAAATTTATGGGGTGGAGAATGGTTTATATGTTTTAAAAACTTTGATATTATTGTGATATTGTGTTTATATGTGCTAGATGTCTAATTGAAAATTATAGAAGTTGGGGGAGTTTTGTGTGTAATAGATGATGGGTTATGGAAACCTTGTTGTGTGTTGTTTATTATCACAAAAAAATATAAATTGGATAAATATTTATATATGGTTAATAAAATGACCACCCCTAGATTTATTGGATTTTATAATAATAACCTTAAAATAATTGATAAAATGTCATATATTAATTCTATTAGATGTGTTGTGATGAGTTATGTTGTGTGACCATCCATAGGACATTAATGTGTGGTTGTGATGTGTTGTGAGGTGATGTTTTATTTGGATATATTTTTTGGGCGGTGAGATGATGGTTTGTTTGGCTATGATTTTTGGGAGGCAAGGTGATGGTTTGTTTGGTCATGCTAGTAGGGAGGCAGGGTGATGATTTGATGGTGATGATGATATTATTGTGATGTATGGTTGTGTTGTTCTATATTATCAGGTAGAGATGTAATAAAAGTTTAATAATTTTCTAAATGGCATGGTTTGGTTTGGTAAATGGTGTAGAAATAGTCCATAACTGAATAAAAATGGGTGGGTATGGTTAGTGGGAATTGGATCGTGGGGTGTGTTTTTACGCGGAGTTCTGCATTTAGAGGTGGCAGGGAAAGTGGGGATATTGTGATTTGATTAGTGATTTATTGTAAACCATTAGGTTGGGCTTGTGTTTGAATATATATATATATATATATATATATATATATTAGTATATTCGTTATGATTTCTATATGTACCCCACCTGCATTGAGAACTATGTGCTGATACCCATATATTCACATGAGGATGTTTTTCCCAACATCTTGGTGATGTGGATAGATGGTTGGTTACCTATTATTTCACACTCTCTCTTTCAGGTGAATAAATATACACATTATGTGATGTCCAAAGGTCTGTTAGTTCACTAGGTGATTAACCTAATGTATTTGGGAA
Source organism: Viscum album (assembly GCA_963277665.1). NCBI lineage: Eukaryota > Viridiplantae > Streptophyta > Magnoliopsida > Santalales > Viscaceae > Viscum > Viscum album. Next base: position 1,619,903,294 of record OY728123.1, read on the forward strand.
AGATGTGATATGAAAGTGTTGTGGGACAGTGGCCTAGGTGTCTGCAGGTGTGGTGTGATGTGACAATGCTATGGGGTGGTGGACTAGGTTTCTGTGGGCATGATGTGATGTGACTATGCTATGGGTAATGGTATATCTTATATGGAAGATATGGGAGAACTATTACATATGATGTTGAGGTTTGAGAGTGGGAAATTAGTGGGAAAGCGGTGAGGGGTACCCTTCATCGATATAATTTATATTATTTTATTATACCTAGTTTTATTTATTTTATGAGCAAGTCTTATTGAATATGGTCTTAGTTATTATAACTAGCTCATAAATTGGGTTAGTTTCTGTATCACTTCTTTAACTTTTCTTTTGGGTATTTCATTTGGAGATTTTTATCTATATCTGTTTTATTTATACACGCATTATGGGTTAGTTTTGGTTTCCTTTTTATATTTTGTGATAGATTTTCTAGAATTTGATTCATCCAATATCTTAATCATATTTTCATATAGTGAGAAATGCCTCCCAATTATGAAATTTTTATACCCTCGCTACTAATTGCTAGCCCGGTTCCTACTAAAGGCGAGGTTTGAGGGTCATTATCTATCTCCATTAATTTTGGTATCTTTGGAGGGAGTGGGTCATGACAGAGTTGTATCCGAGGTGATAGTTGAGGGATTATATGAAATATGAAATTTATAATAGTGATGATTTCATGGGTTGGTAGGGAAACATGTCTAGTTAACCTTAGTACACGACATAGACCAAGGAGACCAAATAGGACATGATATTTTAGCCCCTAGAGATCTAGTGCATGAAATGTGATCTTATTGAACAACCAAGTGAGGTGGACCTATTTTTATTATAGAGATATAGGAGGGGTATATGCAATATGATAACTTGTGTTCCTATTTGAATTGTGTGGTTTTTAGTTCTGAGAAGGTTTTTATTGAATTTAAAATGAATTTAATGAATCTTAATAAAATTCCATACTATACAGGATTAGTAAGATATTGTTTACATCTCACCTATGGATCCTAGATTTCATCGTTTTGTTGTTTAGGCAATAGAGGTTCAAAAAGTTAATCTAGTTGATCACCATAGGGCTGATCCAGTTAAGTGGTATGATCAGTGGCAGAGGGCATTTCACGTTTTTCAATGATATTATTCGGGGAAGTATGAGAGAAGTGTTTCTATTGTTGAGGTAGAGAGGTGGTTAGAGGACCTTGGGATCACCTTATGTTTTATCTGATCCCCAGTGATGTACTAGGTCCCTTTGGTAGTTAATCGGAAGTAAGGAGCTTTGTATGAGTGGTGGATGTTGTTTTTGGGAGTTTAGAAGGAGGCTGATGTTTCATGGGTTGAATTTCTAAAAGTGTTCTACATATAATTTTGTTCATTAACTATGAATGAAGTGAAGTGTCCTGAGATTATCTCCCTTTAATAGTAGAGTATGTCAGTGCGGGAGCTTAGGATCAATTTTAATGACCTCTCTCTTTTTTCCCTAGATCTTTTTCTTAATGAGGATTCTCATGAGAGATGTATTGAGGAGGCACTCGGTGATTCTATCTAGTATATTGTTTACTCTTTATACACTTCCAAAATATCTAAAGTTTTAGAAGAATGTGGAGGTGATTTAGTGGATTCACTTACAATGTGTTTTATCACTAGAGGGGAACTACCAGGGTTCCTCGAGGAGTATAGTTTTTGGTGGCCGGTCTCTGGTGCCAGGACCATTGATGTTTTGACCAGTAAGGATCCAACCTTAGCAGATTCCTTTTCATAAATTTGGGGCCAATGGTTCCTATTATTTTCTTAGGGATGTTAGACCAATGTGCTTTATCCATAGGGGTTTATGTCCATCTTTAGAACTAGTGTCTAGTGGTTCCTTGAGATTAGTTTGGTGGAGGTGGTTTGGATCACTACCAACCTTAGCATCATTTTCCAGCAATACTCTTTGTATAGTAATGGTATCAGGGTTACCCTTCTCTAAGTGAAGATAGAGCTAGTAGTAGCAAACTTCTCAATGTTCCTTATATTCAAGGAACTCAACCTGATCATGGTGTTTGAGGTGGACATCAAAAGATATGTAGGGGAGTTAGTCATGGTTAATTTCATGATGTAGTGGTAGTATCACTAGAGGGACTAGAGATCATTTGAGGTATACACAATTTTTATTCCACCCTTGTTTCTGCCTTATATGATTCAGGATCTTCGCACTCCTTTTTTTCACCAACTCTAGTATGTTATTTGGGACTGGACATAGAGAGGTTTTTTGTGCCCCTCATGTTGAGTATGTTAGTTAGATTCCAGAATAACTTGTTTGATGTATGTTGGGGATGTAGACTAATGATGGGACCACATTTGTCTCGTGGAGATATTTTATTTCTTTAGATTAATCCTTATGATTAAACCTCCAACTATTTATATTTTTTACATGCTATTATCAACTAATTTTGGGGGAGATTATTATTCTTGGATGTGAATGGCCAGCGTGTAGTTTTGATTGGTGAGCAGGGTTGTTAGGATGTAGTAGACGTATGAAGCCCCGTATTTATTTAATGGAAAATTTTTCTATGAAATTAGTAGATAATGGGTCGGTGGAGGTTCCTAGTTTCATTGGTGAGTTTTTTGTTTTTTCTACTGAGGATGTTGTGATGCTACCTCCTCGTCATGATGTTGAGTTTGGGATAGACTTGCAGTGCAATGATTCTTTGATTTTGATGGATCCTTATCAGATGATACCATTTATGTTGCAAGAGTTGAGGACTCAGATTGATGAGATGATGTTGAAAGGTTTCATCCAACATAGTGTGTCACTATCGGGTGCTCTGGTACTATTCTTTAACAAGGCGAATGGTAGTCTGAGGTTGTGCATAGACTACAGGAGGTTGAATCAGGAAATGCTCAAGAATAATTTCCCTCTTTTGAGAATATATGATATTTTTGACTAGATGAGTGGGGTTTTTTGGTTTTCTTAGATCAATATATGGTATGGGTATCACCATTTGAGGTTAAAGTAGGATGATATCCTGAATAATTCCTTTAGACGTTGGCCTGAACACTTTGAGTTTGTGGTATTCCCTTTATTGTCACAAACACCGATTGTTTTCATGGGACTCATAAACTCTAAGTTCTATGAATTCCTATACTAGTTTATAGACATGTTCATCAATGAAATATTGATCTACTTAAAGTTAGAGGATGATCATTCTGGTCATCTTAGATCTACGTTGTTGGTTATTTTACACCATAATCTCTTTGGAAAGTTTTCCAAGTGTATGTTTTGGACATGAGGGGTGAATTTACATGGACATGTGGTGTCTTAGATGGGTGTTTTAGTAGACCCATAAAATTTTTAAGAAGTTTTTTCTTGGTTATTACCCAAGAATGTGGAAGAGGTTTGCAGTTTCAATGGAAAATGCTCTAGTGATCCAGTTTCCCAAGCTGGGGATGATGTTTAAGTTGTTTTGTGACACTTCCTGTATGGGATTGGTATGCGTGTTGATGTAGCAGAGAGAATTGATCTCTTATAGGTCAAGGTAGTTAGTTCCCCAAGAGTATAAATATACCACAAATTATCTGGATTAATAATCTATTGTCTTTGCGCTAAAACTGTGGAAAAATTACCTCATTAAGGAGTTCTTTGTGGTATTCAAAAATCATAATGGATTGAGGTATATATTTTCCTAGAATTATTTGAATCTATGGTAGTAGATGTGTATGATGTTTCTTTAATGTTTTTATTTTGAAATATCCTACACCTCGGAAAAGGAGAATTTTGTAGCTGACACTTTCCACAGGAAGTCCTAACAAAGATGTTGTTCATAAGTATGGGGATGTTTTGAATAAAATGTGGGATTTGGAAGCCTTTTACATATATTCAAGGGATTATTATGGTGTAGGGTGTTCATTTAAGATGATAGTACATTCATCTTTAATTCATAAGGTGGTGGAGTCTCAATGGGGAAACTGGGAGGCAAAGGTGTTGTGTGATTGTGCTATCCATGGTGATTCACTAGAGGGATGTTTAGAGGATGGTCAAAACTAGATGTTGTTTTAGGGAATTCTGTTTATTATGGTAGTGATGCATGAGGGAGTCCTTAATGAGTTTTATATATCACCTTTGGTAGTACACATTGTATTTTACAAGATATACTATGGATTTAGGACATAATTTTGGTGACCTGGGATGAAATGAGTTATGATAGATCTTATGGAGACCTATTTGGTTTTTTAGTAGGTAAAGGATGTGTATCATGTTCTTGGTGGTTTGTTATAGCCCTTGAAAATTATTTATTGTAAATGTGATAACACTTAAGTGGGTTTCTTCATAGGATTACCATGGGTTTAGAGTGGTTGTGATTTTATCTAGGTATTCATGTATCAGTTGACCAAATTGGAACACTTCCTATAAATCATGGTGTTGGGCTCCATGGATGTTTTTTAGAGGAATTATATAGATGAGGTATCATAGTTTCATAGAATCCCAAGTTGAATAATATTCTATAAAGTTTCTAATTTTACATCGTGAGTCTAGAAGATATTTTAACATTCTTTTGGATCTCAATTTCACCTCAACACTACTTTCCACCATCAGATAGGAGGACAAATGAAGTAGACTATCCAAATAAATGAGGATATATTAGAAGTTTAAGTCATGTAATTTAGCCTATCTTGGGAAAAGAAGTTTACATTGGTTGATTTTGGGTATAAAAAAAACTATCACTCACCTATTTTCATGGATACATTTGAGGAATTGCACATATGGTACTGTCATTTTATGTTGGTCTAGAATGAGGTTGGGGAGTCATCAGTTCATGGTACTGATGTGGTGTAGAGTGAAATAGAGAAATTTTATCATGTTTGTGAGATGATAAATGAATAACAAAACTTGAATAATCATTATTCAAATCATAGGAGGATTCCCTTAGAGTAATAATTTTAAGACCACATGTTTTTCAAGGTCTCTCCTCAATGTGGGTAGTAGAGGTTTGGCGAGGGTAGTAGGATCTCACCCCAGTTAATTATACCTTTTGAGGCTTTACAACACATTGGAAAAGTGGATTATCGGTTGGTAATTTTTCCATGAATGAACCAAACCCACAATGTCTTCCACATCTCTCAGCTCCATCAGTATCTTCACAATGACTCCCATGTAATTAACAAGGGAAAATTGGATATCGAGGACTATGAGATGTTCATTGAGTGGCCAATAGAGATCATGGATCACCGAAATAAGGTGATATGAATATATAAATTAAATTTGGTTCATTTGATGTGTAGGCATGGTGGCATGAAGGAGATTAATTTTAAGCATTAAATGTAGATGTGTTCCTAGTACCCTGAGTTTTTTTGATCCTGTCATTCTTTACCTTATTTTGTTTGATGATGTGATGTTTGGACATTTCTATTTTATATGATATGTGTTCCTTAATTTGTGATATTATGTGTGATAAAGTATTGGATGCATACAAAGAATGGAAAACCTAATTCATAATCGAGACACCTTATACCTTGATGTGATTGAAACTATTTAAGATAGCTAGTGTTGCCCAAAGCGGATAATATCTTGACATGATTGATGTAATTTCTTGATTTATGTACTTGGGGATCTGTTGTTTTTTGGTTGTGGCAGTTGTTATCTTGGTCCATGTGGGGGATGGGGGGGGGTTAAAAGGGTTTTTATGTGTTTATGAGGAAGATATGAGGCTTGTTGTTGGAGATATTGGTTGGTGAAAAAGTTTTAGTTATAATGAAACCCTTGTGAGGTTTTTCCTGGGATGGTTGTTTGGAACTTTACTTTCCTTTCCTTCCTTTCAATTGGATTATCTAGGATGAGAATTATTTTAAAGGTATCTAATCTGTGTTACCTTATTTCTAAAAAATTTTCCTTTATGTTTTTCTTTTGGCTTAGTGGTTTCAAGAGGGTACGAGGAGTATTTTCCTATGGTTCTTATAACGTTCCTTTATTACTGTTATTTTTTGATTATGTGGTAGGTTGGATCAATTAGTTATTTTTTCATTTGGTAAATAGGTTGGTTGTCTGGTTAGTTGTCCTGATAATTTTTTTGTGTCATAGTTTGGTTAGTTGTATGGTTGGTTGGAAAGGTAACTTTGCTGTTAGTGTGGGGGGTTGGTTGGTCACGTAGTCAGTTGGCAAAGTCACTTATTTGTTCATGCAATCACTTGTTTTTTCCCAAAACTAGTTAAATCTACTATATGGATGAATCATAAACATGGATGGATTGAATGTGTGAATCAGCTATGTGAATCAGCTATGTAATAGAATTGGATATGGGATTGGATTGGCTTTGTGAATCAGATTTGTAGAGTGATTGACTACGTGAATTAGCTACATGAAGTGATCGACTACATGGATCAGCTATTTGGTTGAATTAGATGCATGTATAGATCATCTATGTGTATTTTCTACATTTATTGGATACGTGAAAATAGTTACATAGAGATTTTGGTTATGTGGTGATTTTGGCTATGTAAAAATGGCCATGTGGAGTTTTGCATCATTTATTCAAAAACGTCCATGCGAGTCTTTCACAGTGTAAATTAGGGGAATTAAAATAAATTTTCAATGAGGATAATTATATCCTTTGAACTCTGTGATAACCAAGATTTTAAATGATTCCTTATGAGTATAATTCAATGTGATCTGTAATAAATGGTTAATTAAATATTTTACAATCTATAATCCTTATCGCTTCATATCTATTGACTATAAAAACAATGAAACATCCCTTAATTATTTCCTTATTACTTTCTATCAATATTTATGGTCCTAAATATCATCCCTTTGAGTCATGGAAACTTAATATCATTGGTTTTAGTTTCTTCTAATGATGATTTCATCTTGTATGCAACCCCGTTTTTGGTGCAGTGAATCACATGAAGCTTCTTTCTTCTAAGTAAGGGATCCTTTATTTCTAATTTAATTGAATCTTGGGGGTGGTTTTATGCTTTTTTATTTTTGGTAAGATGGTTTATTATAGATAAATAAATATAATAAACTAGATTTTTTGAACTTTATGGGGTGGATAATGATTTACATGTTTTTGTAGATTTTTATATTACCGTAATATTATGTTTTTATGGGATAGATGCCCCATTGAAAATTGTGGTCATTGGGGGATTTTTTTGCGTAATAAATTATATGTTATAAAAAACTTGTTTTTTGTTTTTTTATCACAGAAAAAAGAGATATTGGCTAACTAATTATATCCTGTTAATTAAATTTTCACCCCTGGATTTATTGTCATGTGTGAGAATTCCCTTAAAATATCGAAATTGAAACGATAAAATTCTCTTTGTTAAATCTGTAAAATGTGTTGTGATGTCTTATGATGTATGGCTATGCCATGGGGTGACAATGTGTGGTAATAATGTGGTTTGAGGAGATGGTTTTTTTGTCCATTATTATAGGGAAATAAGGTGATGGTTTGTTCGGTCATGCATTTGGGGTAGAGAGTTAATGGTTTTTTGGACATGATTGTGGGGAAGTAAGGTGATGGTTTGATGGGGATGGTGAGAAACTTTTGATGCATGGTTTCATTATGATAGATACATGGGTAGTGATGTAATATCTATTTAATAATATTTTAAATGGTATGGTATGGTTTGGTAAATGGATTGGAAATAGACATTGAATGAATAAAAATGAATGGGGTTGGTTAGTGGGACTTGGATTAAGGCTTGTGTTTGTTATGTGGTTTCTATATTTAGAGGTGGTAGCATAAGTGGGGATATTGTGAGTTGATTAGCAATTTGTTGTGAACTCTTAGTTTGGTATTGTGTGTGGTAATATATATACTTGTATATTCATTGTGAATTCTATACGCACCCCAACCACATTGAGAACTATGTTATGAAGCCTATATATTCACATTGGGTTGTTTTTCCCAACATATTGGTGATGTGGATGGATGGATGGACACCCTATCTTTCCCACTCTCTCTTCCAAATGAGTAGATATTCACAAGATATGATATCTGAAGGTCTGTTTGTGTACTGGGTGATAACCCAGGTGTCTTTGGGAAATATGTGATATGATCGCATTGTAGGGTGGTGGTCGTGCTGTCCATGGGCGTAATGTGTTATAACCGTGTTGTGGGGTGGTAACCTAGGTGTCTACGGGCATGATGTGATATGAGGGTGTTGTGGGGAGGAAGTATATGTTATAAAAAATATATAGGATTTTGGTTCATATGACGTTGGGGTGTAAGAATAAAAAATCAATGTGAAAGTGGTGTGGGATACCCTTCATTGATATAATTCATATTATGTTATTATACTTAGTTTTCATTATTTGGTGTTCTTACCTTGGCAAGGATCAGTCTATTTGGAGTACATATTTAGGCGTTGTTTTGTTTTTATGTTTTCTGATGGGTGCATTAGTATTCTTCTTTTACATGTACATAAGAGAATTTGTTTCTTATTAATTATACTTTTATGCTTACCCTACATATATAAAACTTATTTTTTGGTTTCTAAGAGGACTATACAAACCATAATATACATTAATTTCGCAGACATTGGGATAGTTTTTGTATCACCGCATCACCTTTTCTTTTGGGTATTTCATTTGGATACATTTATCTATATATTTTTATTTATACATGCATTATGGGATGGTTTTGGTTTAATTTTTATATTATTTAATGGAGTTTTTTATAGTTTATTCATCCAATATCCTGATATTATTTTCATGTAAAGGTAAATATCTCTCATATATGAGATTTGTTTACCCTCAGTGCTAGTCTCCAACCCGAAGCCTACTAGAGGTGGGACTCCAGGGTCATTATTTATCTCCCTTCACTATGATTTATTTGGTTTAGGGGTTTTTGATTAGTCCAATGAAAAATATAAAGGATAATAATAAGAACAGGAACAAGAAGACAGAACCTCAACTAATGAGTTTTTACATAGGTACCTTGATTTTTTTTGATTGAAACTAGAGTAAGATTATAAAGAAGAGATAAAAATTACATATTTACAATGTAAATTATTTATTATTTAAGAAAAATTCATTGTAATATTCACTAACTATGTATAAGAATAAGAGTAAGAAATAATGTAAGAATATGAGGAGATGGTTACAAAATATGATATGATCATTGTAGAATTTAAAAAATCACATCCCATAATTAAAGAATAAGAATGGAATCAAAGCTAAAAAGATTCTAAATTCTTACTACTTACATTCCGGTTTTTAATATTTTAGTCACCTCCTCTACATTTCATTTCAATATAAATAAATAGTAAAATAATTGATCTGGATGGGTTCCAAAGTCAGAATTGATTTAACCTGAGATGGTTAGATTTTTATCTTATTCCCATCAGCTAGTGAAGGTAAGGTCTATATGAATGACTATAAAAAAGAGCAGCTTCAAACAGGCAACCCACATTTTATTTTCTTTCTATGATTTAGTTTTCATTATTTTCCTAATAATTAATTTTATTTTATGAATCTAGTTTAGGAAGTAGTTTTAAATTCCACTTTTATTTTTAAGCTTTAATGAATATAGCTATTATAATTTTATTGAGATATTTTATTCTGTAGGGATATCCTCAAGGAACAAAGAAGAGGCAAGCAACAAGAAGAGTATAATTAGAGTTTCATTACAAGGATGTGTAATCCCATTGCATAGGTACCTACATGATAGTCATAATAATACAAGGAAAAATTATTACATACTTATATTAAATTAAATATATATCACCAATAATTGTTTTGGGAAATAAAGAATATATTATTATTTTCATTTAATTAATTTAAACTGATATCAACCATAATAAATTAGGTGTGTGACATGTGAACCTACATACCTACTCACGATGCATGAACTCAACGACTCTCACTTTTGAGACCATTTTTCAATTCCCCATCCCAAAATCACTAGTTATGAGTCTATGTACTATAAGGCCTTATGCATGATTCCCAATATGTTGGAGGCTATCGACTATTAGTGAGGGAATAGATAACATAGTGAGGGATACTATTTCATCGGTATATGTTAACCACCAATAATAAATATTACATAAGAAGTAATACATAAATAACAAATTGAAATTAACATAGTGAAATGTAACAAGGTAATAGTATCACAAGAAATATCATAATAAGATATAATAACAAGATTTTTTTTAGTGAAAAAGGACCCCACATATGGTGGATCAATGCATTTAATTAACAAAAGAAAAAATAATATCAAAGTTTTACCAATAAGATGATCACAGTGTATGTCCTGGTAATACTTCAAATCCAAAATATCTCAACCATCTTAGCATCCCAACATAAGTACCTTTCCCTTGGTTAGATCTCTAACAATAAGGTCTACACATGCACACGGATTCTTGTACAACATGTGAGTAATAAACCTAGTAAGACACCTCTTACACATCCTTAGAATAAGTCCAACATACATATGAAAGTATATACACTAAAAGAAATAAATACCTAATTAAAAAACAACTCTTATAGGCCATAATTCACTAAATAGGTCGTCACAAAGCTCTCTCATACCCAATTCATCCCTATACCAACATAATTATTCACATCGAACCAAAATTACAATCTAAAATTTTACTCATACCTTCTCACTCAAAGAATGACCCCCGTACCAAGTATGTAACACACTGATTTTTAATGGACTTTTATTGAATTAATTTATTTTCATTTATTTATTTAATTTCACTAAGTTAAATATTCCTTTGATATGAAACTGACTTGGCTTGCGCTACACTGAACACTGACTTGTCATGTGTTAGACATAACACTGGGTTTCTATGAAATATCATTCTATTTCTATAAAATTTAAATCATATAATTATAACTTAGCTGTTAAAAATAGTAACATGAATAGTTATAAATAATTTTCAAATATTATTTATAATTAATTAATAAAAAAATATTGATAGTGAAATATATAATTTTTGGCAGTCTATATGTTTTAAAATAGTATTTTCTTAAAGAAACTGATTTTTATGTCATTCTATGAATAATAATAAAATTAATTTTATAAAACAATATAAATTTATTTTTATGAATAAAAATATTTTTTTAATTCATAATTTCAAAATTAGATTAGGGTTATTTTTCTGGATTTTTTATGGAACATTATTTTTGGGTGAATAGTAAAAATTGCTGCAATTTAGTTAAAAACAACATTTTCATTTAAATAATGATTATTGATAAATTATATTGTATTTTAATGTTAAAATAGATCAATTATACATATATTAATCCAATTTATATAATTAGAATCAATTTTATGTTGAAATTAGATATAAAAACTTATTGAAATTTTGAATATTTCTTCTTTAAAAACCGGCTTTCTCACAATGTTTGTGGGATTAGTGTTAAACTTAGTTTTTCCACTTCTATGATTTTAATTTTTAAAAATAGACATAAATGCTTTTAATTTGTATAATATATTTTTTCTAATAATATCATCTTAATTTTTCAACAAAAATATTAGTAGAAATGATTAAAATTAAGTATAGTAATTATGGTAAAATTTAGCTTAATAAGGGACTAAAACATAATATTATGGACCAAAATGACCTGGACACTTGTACAAAGAACCTTGTATGCCAATAATTAAGCCATAATACCTCTTGGTTCTAATTTTATGGGTTATTGTAATTTTAGTAAATGGAAGTTCCCTATATGAAAGGTTAAGTAAGGAAAAAGTCAAAAAGGGAACTTTCCTTAACTTTATCTTTTATAAAACTTTGAGATATGTAAAAAACCTCATATTTTTGTTTATAATTATAATTTTGAAATATAAATGGGTTATTGATATATTAATAATTTATAATTAATTTTTAGAGATGATTTATTTACTTAAAATGCTTAAGGAACACCAAAGTAGTGATTATTTAGTTAATAATTAACTAAAATAAATGATAGTATAAACATTAAAAGTGAATTAAATTGATTAAATTATGGTATATAATTATGTTTTAGATTAATATATCATTTTAAATATATATATAATCAATATATTTTAATTCCAATATTATTTTTATATTTTAAAATTAAAATTAATTAAATAATTTCAAAATTGAAATTAATGTTATATTACAATAAATAATATTTTATTAAATGATTTAAAATTAATAAAAATACTTTATTATTCAAATTAAATTGTAAGTGTTAATAAATATTAAATATGTTATATTAATTGGTAAATTTATCTCTTATAATTAAAATATTTGACTCATATATTGTAGAAATATTTTTAACATGGTTCGGGTTTAGTTAGTGTTTTTGCACGTCACATGTGCTTGTTTTAAAATTAATTTTTCAAACACATGAGATTTTTATTTTTTAAAATTAGTTATAATATTTATAGTTAATGGGATACGTATTTTGAAAAAAAAATCTCACTTTAATTTAGTCTTATGGTTAAACTACATAGGTTAGAAAACTAGTGTCCTTAAAAAACAAAAATGATAAAATTGGGGAAACTTAGAAGTTAAGGAACCAAGTTATTAAAATTCACATATTTTTGTGTGGTGGAGGTTTTTATCAACCATTATTCTTCTTAAATACATTATTTTTACATTTTGGAGGCACATTAGGTATGGTATTCCTCCCATTAATGAATACCTTTTGGTATTTACAAGATTGCCACTCCCCTTCCACTATAAAAAAGCACTCTCCCACTTCCTCACACCTCTCAAAACACTTATTTTTTGAAAATATATAACAAATAAACTTATGAAAATTTATTCCATACATATTGAAACCTACCTTTTGGAATATATACTTCCAAGGAATCCCTTTGGTGTAAACCAAAAGGAGTTACCCGATTAAGAGGTAACACCCTCCCTAAAGCTCCTTTCTTTAAATTGTCCACTCTGTAAACTCTTAATATTAAATGAATGTATAAAAAAACCAATATAATATATATAATAGTATGTTTTATACTAATGGTTCAACCTAAAATTACACAATCTTCCATCTAATGGGAAATGAACACACTATTTATGTGTATACAGAACTACTGCATCATGAAATAAGGATTGTTCATTTTTTCATTTACCACCTCCCATGGATGCAATTATCTAGAAAAATATATTTATATATGATATATATTATATTTATAATGTATTTATTCTTAATTAATTTTTATTATTATATAACCTTATTATTTCCATCTTGTGTAAATACGATAATTTCGTTTGGGGAAGTGTGGACTACCGCCCCCACAAAGCAATGTGATTCGTTCACACACTATATAGAATGTATTAAAGATATTTTTAGTGAAAATAAATGATATATATGACATTTTAATGCTACAATAATTATATTTTATACATATATACATATAAATATATGTCATTTACCTTCTTTATTTCAATACGTTAATAAAACGAAAGAAGCATTAATGCGTACTTACGACCAACCATCTCCATGGATACTATATTCAATTTTATACTTCTATATTATATAGATTATTATAATAAAAATATAATTAATATTAATTATTTTTATATAATGGTTTAATTTTTTTAAATTATTATATAAGTATAAGGAACAAATATATAACAAATTAGGACACAATCAAAAAACAAAGCGAATATTACCCGAAGCATAACATTAACATGAAATTGTTAACAAGAAGGTAATATAAAGTCATAATAAAGCCATATATTTTATTTTATATAAGAATATGATTCATTACAATATTTATAATAAACTTACATTTATTGTATAAATGTTTTGAATGAGTACATTAGGATTCAAGACACAAGGTATGGGTATTTCATCTCACTTTCTATTTCTGTGAGATACATGCCTTAATCAAAACTCATTTCATTTGTGTTGTGTGTATAATTACCACGGATGTATTCTATAATTATTAAAAATAAATTTATTTTTATTTAAATACCCATTTTATAATATTTCTTTTACAGGCTCCATGTTTAAAAAGTTACCAAATCGATAGAGTTATTTTGTCTCAATTTTTGTTCTTTGAGACAAATGAAATATTATGCACATATATTTTTCCATGAGGTTTATATGATGACTTTGAAATGTTAAATCATAAATATACTTATTTTCAAGATTTTTATGATTTATTTAATGTTATTATTTTCATTCTTTATGATCCAAATTTACCAAATTGGTAATGGTTTATGGATACAATCTCACCATTTATCAAGATTTTTATGATTATTGTCCGATTGAGGATATCTTATGATAAACATATAAAGAAATATTATGAGTTTTATTACCCTATAGTTACTAAATTTTAATTAATGGTATAATTTTCCGACTCTTTGGTATATTTTATGGTCAATAAAATGTTCTTAAGAAAGTCCAACTTTACCTCTCCCTTCAGTCAGAAATATGTGTTAGTTAAAAACCATTTTTCAAAAAATGTTTTCCAATAATATTCTACTATTATATAATATTTAAAATAAAATTTTACCAATTTTTTATTTTACTAATTTTTTAAATGGAATCATATTATCACTTTCTGAAGAAGTCATTTTTATAAACTTTTTACCATGAAAAAGGAATGTTTTATTATCCCGTATGACATGTAAAGATTTACCCACCATATAATTTCTATGAAGATTAATTTTGATGTTAAAAAGTTTAATTTTCAAGAAATTTTTTTTCAAAGTATTATCAAAGAAATTTTTTTCGAAACATTTTCAAGATTATTTTATAAGTATTCAAATAAAATGGTTTTCAAAATGATTTAATGCCTTATTTATATGTTTTTAATGTATTTTTAAAGAAATTATTTTCAATAAAAATTCAAGATTATTTTATAAGTTTTCAAGGAAAATGGTTTTTAATATTTTTTCATGATTATTTTATATGTTTTCAAGGTAAAAGGTTTTACAAATAATTTCAAGCCTTCATTCAATGTTTTAGGTTAATTTTTAAAGAAAATTGGTTTCTACAGGTTTTATGTTTTAGAAATAAGTTTCAAAGAAAAAAATGATATTTTCCTCAAGAAATTTTTTCAAAATACCATTACAAATTATTTTACATCTAAGATAACATCTGTTGATGTTAATCATTCCCTTATAATAAATAATATGACAGTTCTATTATTATAATTTCTTAAGTGGTTTATGTTTTTATGTAATGATACTTATGACACCCATTTCTCTTCTAGGGGTTATATGCTTTTGAAAATCACTTCTTTTCATAGGTTATGATTTGATTAAATTATTACGAAACCTGTCTCTTTTCCATAGGTTATTATGTGATGAAATGTTATTAATGCCTATTTAATTTCATGGTTTATGATTCTATGGTTATAGAACCAATATCTTTTTATGGATCATGATATGATAAAATATTTATTATCTTATGGCACATTAACAGAGCAAATTTATGTGAATATTTTTGATCAAATAATGAGTAGTTTTTAATTTTTTTAGATGATAAAACCCATTTATTTCCTTGTTTTATAAAAAAATGTGTAATTTAAGTTTTAGAAAGAAATTGAGAAAAATTGTGAAAATTTCATAATTCTGGATTTTTGGACAGATTTTTAACACAAGGGTATTTTTGTCACTTCATAAAAAATATAATTTCAAATTCAGTGAATCTAATTTTTTTATAATCCTGATTTTAAATATGAAGCATATATATCAAAATGAGGTTATTACACCTGGGATAGAACGAGGACAGAGAGGGCCGACTCTTCACCAATTTGTTTCGAGTTTTGAAGTCATTAAGGTGGCCATGGAACGACATACTTTTGGAGGAACCTTCCGGGAAGCTTTGTCCAGAAACAAAAGTCTTCAATGAAAAATTCATAACTCCTTAATAAGGGGTCCAAATGAGATGGAATTTTTAGGGTGAATGTCCAATAAATTTATGAACAACATTGAAGAAGGGGTCCACGCGTGAATCTGCCATTTATTGGGTCAACAACGTGAAAGCTTTCGGAAGACAAAATGCTTCCTATAAAAGGAGTCCCTCCCCTCATTACAAAATCATCATATCGACACCCAAATCCTAGGAGGGATACCACCAGGGCATGAGCCATTGCTGCTCTTCTATTTCCCACTCATTCTTCTTTTTATTTCATTTTAATTTTAGTTTTATTTCAGTTTTATTTTTAATTATAATTCAAATTATAGTTTTATTAATCCATGCATTTGTGTTTATCCATCCATTTTTCTTCATTTATCTATCTCTCTCTCTCTCTCTCTCCATCTTCTTCCACCCACTCCACCAAGTAATCTCATTCTCTCAGAAATAAGAGACTAATCATGAGACTTGGCCTGGGGGGGGGGGGTGAAAGTGATCATGAATTATCTTTAATGTTTAATTTTATGTTTCTAGATAGAATTGAGTTGCATGCACGGGTAAGTCGAATGTCCCCAATGTTGTGACTGCCTCTGATGTCATGCAACTCAACCTATATCTATTCTTTTATTTAATAAATTTTCCCTCTCTCTATTGGTTAGTTCTTCACATGTTTGAGTTGAGATAATCAATGGTTGAAACGTCTTCGATTGAACCGGGTCCTGGAAGATGACACATCCTAGACAAAGGTGTGTCATCAACATGGATTAAAGGAGGAGGTGGAATTGAGAGTGCTCAAACATTCAATGATATTCCACAATTTATAAACAAATAATAGTAGTTCAAACATGAGATTTAATTTTTGGATTATCAAACTGAAATAAAAAATATGAAGGAGAATAATGATTGAACATTTAACCAACCCCCAAAACCAAGTTCTTTCTTATTAACTCATTCTGTTTATATTTGCATGAGAGTTTAAAGTATCATTTTACAAGTTTTAAACAATGAAAAACCCAAAAATATTTTCATCACTTTTATTTAATAAACAAAACCACAAAAAGTGATATAGAAAAAGTAAGTGAACTACTTTGAAAAGGATTCTCAAGAGAGACGACCCTGGTTAGCCACCGTGCTGCACTAGGAAAAATTTAATTGCTTTTGTCCAGGCCCCGCGACACACGTGCATCAAAACTGCCACCGTTTTCGAGGAGCCAATCAGTTATTCATTTACTTTTCCTATTTTCACATCATAGTTAGATTTTGTTTCTTATAAAAAACAACAACAAATTTTTTTCCATGATGAATTCAAATGATTATTATTTTACATGGACTAAAAATTACTCACATGTGCAAGAACATGAGTACACTGAGGAGGCCCTCCAACAAAGAGATTATGCACTGATGATAATGGTCAAGCAGATGGAAAGAAGCATTACAACATAGATCTCACTGAAATACTTGACGGCGATGGTCGATGAACTTCAAACAGTCTTAAAAAGATTCGAGGCCAAGAAGGAAGTGCCACTAGTCTTCCCGAATTTTACAAGAAGATATCCATGAACTTGAGGCTGAACTCGAGGTGGAGGAGCCTGACTACCTGCCTTCACCTCAACCATCATACTCCAAGAGGCACTTACCACTGAGGCAGAGATTGAAGCTGAACCAACTCAGGGAGTATAACCTTTCTTTGATCCCATATCTTCTGATTTTATTGAAACAAATTTTTATATCACTCCCTATTGTTTTGATTTTAAATAATCAGACATTATTGGCTATTCCTTTGAGGATGATAAAGAATACAATAGACATGCACCTGTTTAGGAACACATGGAGCTCCCTAATTTCAATGAACATGCATTGAAGGATCCCCATCAAGATATCCAGGTAGATGAGCCTAAGAAAATCAGATAAGATTCTTCTCTTCATGCAGCACCCATGAAGCTAGCACTGGAAGATAATAAGGTTGCACAAGTAGCAACCAAACAAGAGGATGTTCCATAGTTCATCCTACCCAAACCATTCAATCTATACCTCATCGTGAAGGGGGAGGATCTGGAATACTATATCCATGGATCATTCCTCACGAACAAGGATGAAGCACATGCTGGGAAAAGCCACATGTGGTGGTTAAAATCAAAGAAGCTTCATCCTCCACCGGACTTTGCATAACAACTGGTACTGCCCACTGGAGGCAGTAAAAATCCAGGGCCCACTTGGGGGATCGTACCAAGATTTATCTTTACTTGAATTTTAGGAAATTAGATTTCAATTTCATTTATTAGGAAGTATTCTAGCATGCAGCCCCCTCCCTCCTATATTTTTGAGCTTAAATAACATGATCCTTATGCTTAATTGTGTTATTTTATTTTATAGGATCCCAATGGAAGAAGGAATACCTAGAAAGTGAAGATGAAGGAAATGACTTAGTTTCCTGGAAAAAGGGAGTTCACTTTTAGTGTTTTATCTTTTAAACTCTCTACATTTTTGTCCACAACATGTTTTGAGCTTTAAAGATAAAATTTCATGCCCACACTTGAATTCATGTTTTACTCAACTTATCTAGGAGACATGAGTTTCGTAAGAACCCAGTTATTCCATGTTTTAGATTTCAATGTTTATATGATTAAATGATTGAAATGCAGAATAGAATTTTTAACTATGAAGCATAGATATTGAATTGATGACTTATGATTTTAAGGAATTCATTAATTCATGTAAATTAAATTTCCCTACCATCTTTCATGCTTTGAATTTCTGAAATTTTTGTGAATTTATTTATTATTATTATTCATGCCATGAGTGATTTTCCAAAGTTATATTTCTCATTCCCGAGAGGATTTATAGACCAAGTACTTCCTATTTATTCTTGAGCATATTTCTTGAGTGATATTGGGACATGTAACTGACCAGAACTTGTATTGAAACTTGTCAAAGCTATGATTATACAAAAACACATTTAAAATGATTGATGCATCCTTTGAAAAGAAACTTATCCTTAAAAGACCACCTTTACTTAAATCCTTCTTTTAGCCCATAGATATCATGAATGACCGTTATATGGATGAGCCATGTTTCAAGCCATTTTGATCAAATCCTACCCAACTCTTGGTATTTTCATGATATTTTAAAGTTGAAGTATGTGGGTAAAGAGAATCATGGTGGACGGGATGATACACATTGTAAGGAAGAAGTGTGGGGGTTTTATTGTGGGAATTGTAAAAGGTTATGAAATCATTCATTATACTCTATTATTTTCCCCTCTTTAATTAAAAAATGACAAAAAATGACAAAATAATCCAAAAAAATAGAAAAATGGGTTTTGATTTGGGAGAACCAAAAATCACCATTTTCCAGATTGACGATCTTATGATTGTATGTGGTTAGGTGATGGATGCGAGGTTTGATCTAATAAAAACATTCGAAAAAGGAAAAAGAAGAGTAAAAAAAATATTCAAGAGGGTGCACAAATCATTCATTATGCATAATTTGATCATAACCTTACTTTGAGTTTTTGGAAGTGGGAGTTGCCACATTGAAGGGGATAATTTCATTACACTTTTACTTTTGATATCATGCATTGTAATTAAGATATTAACCTCCTCCTTGAGCCTTAAATTTTAAAGCATCAAATCCTACCAACCCTAAGCCTCAGAGTCATTTGAACTTTTATTTCAAGTCCTCATGATTTTATGTGTCTTTTGTCTTTACAATGTGGAGAAAGTAGTTCATTTACAAGACTATGGATAAGAAGCATGTTCTCATGATATGAGCATAACTCTACTTGAATTGTATCACGAGTGATGAGAGAAAAGAATCAAAAGTGAGGTAAATCATGACTTTTCATGTTTAATAATGATGAATCAAGGAGATTGAATGAATGAAAGGATAAGTTCCATCAATTTTCAAAGGGGAAGAGTAAAAGATATGAATTATTTGTTTCTATGAAAAATGGGAAGTTAAATTGATATTTTATGGAGATATTTGAAAGTTTGATTTTGCATTGAAAATTGTTTGATTTTATTGAATTGAAATTTGAATATTGGTAACATTGGTGTCCTCTGATTTCCATGTTGAGATTTTATGCCTGAGGACAAGCATAGTTTATGTGTGGGGGTATTTGATAGAGAAAATTTACGTGCATATTTCTGATCAAATAATGAGTATTTTTTATTGTTTTTAGATGTTAAAACCCATTTATTTCATTGTTTTTAAAAAATAATGGGTAATTTGAGTTTTAGAATGAAAATGAGAAAAATTGTGAAAAGTGCATAATTCTGGACTTTTGGACAAATTTTTAACACAAGGGTATTTTTGTCATTTCATAAAAAATATAATTTGAAATTCAGTGATTCTAATTTTGTTATAATGATGATTTTAAATATGAAGCATAAATATCAAAATGAGGTTATTCCACTTGGGATAGAATGAGGATAGAGAGGGCCAACTCTTCACCAAATTTTGTGGAGTTTTGAAGTCATTAAGGTGGCCATGAAACAACATAATTTTGGAAAAACCTTCCTGGAATCTTTGTCCAGAAACAGAAGCCTTCAATGAAAAATTCATAACTCCTTCATCCGGGGTCCAAATGAGCTAGAATTTTGAGGGTGGATGTCCAACACATTTATGAACAACATTGAAGAAGGGGTCAACGCGTGAATCGACCATTTATTGGGTCACCAACATGAAAAATTTCAGAGGACAGAATGATGCCTATAAAAGGAGGCCCTCCCCTCATTCCAAAATCATCAGCTCGACATCCAAATCCAAGGAGGGATCCGACCAGGGAATGGGCCTTTGATGCTCTTCTATTTCCCCCCTCATTTATTCTTTTTATTTCATTTTAATTTTAGTTTTATTTTAGTTTTATTTTTAATTTTAATTCAAATTATATTTTTATTAATCCATGAATTTGTGTTTATCCATCCATTTTTATTCATTTCTCTCTCTCTCTCTCTATATATATCTTCTTCCACCCACTCCACCAAGTAATCTCATACTGTCGGAAATGTGAGACTAATCATGAGACTTGGCCAATTGGGGGTGAAAGTGATCATGGATTTTCTTTAATGTTTAATTTTATGTTTGTAGATAGAATTGAGTAGCATGCATGGGTTAGGCGAATGTCCCCGATGTTGTGACTGCCTTCGATGTCATTCAACTCAACCTATATCTATTATTTTATTTAATCAATTTTCCCTCTATCCATTGGTTAGTTCTTCACATATTGGAGTTGAGATAATCAATGGTTGAAATGGCTTCGATTGAACCGGGTCCTCGAAGATGACACATCCTAGACAAAGGTGTGTCATCAAGTTGGATTAAAGGAGGAGGTGGAATTGATAGTGCGCAAACATTCAATGATATTACACAATTTATAAATAAAGAATAGTATTTCAAACATGATATTTCATTTTTGGATTATCAAACTGAAATAAAAAATATAAAGGATAATAATGATTGAACATTTAACCAACCCCCAAAACCAAGTTCATTCTTATTAACTCATTCTGTTTATATTTTCATGATAGTTTTAATTTTCATTTTACAAGTTTTAAATTATCAAAAACCCAAAAATATTTTCATCACTTTTATTTAATAAAAAAAACCACAAAATAAGATAGTTTAGGTGATATAGAAGAAGTAAGTGAACTAATTTGATAAGGCTTCTCAAGAGAGACGACCCTGGTCATCCACTGTGCTGCACTAGGAAAAATTTAATTGCTTTTGTCCACGCCCCATGACAGGCGTGCATCAAAACTGGCACCGTTGCTAGGGATCCAATCAGTTATTCATTTACTTTTTCATATTTTAAAATCATAGTTAGATTTCGTTTCTTTTAAAAAAACAAAAACAAAAAAATTCTTTCCATGATGAATTCAAATGATTATTATTCTACATGGACTAAAAATTACTCACAAGTGAAAGAACACGAGTGCACTGAGGAGGCCCTCCAATGAAGAGATGATTCACTGATGATAATGGTCAAGCAGATGGAAAAAGGCATTAAATCATGGATCTCACTGAAATACTTGATGGAAATGGTCGATGAACTTCAAAAAAACTTAAAAAGATTCGAGGCCAAGAAGGAAGTGACACTAGTCTTCCCGAATTTCACAGAAGATATCCATGAACTTGAGGCTGAACTCGAGGTGGAGGATCCAGACTACATGCCTTAACCTCAACCATCATACTCCAAGAGGAACTTACCACTGAGGCAGAGATTGAAGCTGAACCAAATCAGGGAGTGGAATCTTTCTTTGACCCCATATCTTCTGATTTTATTGAAACAAATTTTTATATCACTCCCTCTTGTTTTGATTATAAAGAATCAGACATTATTGGCTATTCCTTAGAGGATGATGAAAAATACAGTGGACACACACCTGTTGAGGAACACATGGATCTACTTGATTTCAATGAACACACATTGAAGGAGCCCCATCAAGAGATCCAGGTAGCTGAGCCTAAGAAAATTAGACAAGATTCTTCTCTTCATGCAGCCCCCATGAAGACAACACTGGAAGATAATAAGGTTGCACAAGTAGAAACCAAACAAGAGGATGGTCCATACTTCATCTTAACCCCACCATTCAATCTATACCTCATCGTGAAGGGGGAGGATCTGGCATACTATATCCATGGATCATTCCTCATGAACAAGGATGAAGCACATGCTAGGGAAAGCCACATGTGGTGGTTCAAATCAAAGAAGCTTCATCCTCCATCGGACTTTGGATAATAGCTGGTACTGACCACTGGAGGCAGTAAAAATTCAGGGCCCACTTGGGGGATCATACCAAGATTTATCTTTACTTTCATTTTAGGAATGTATATTCAATATCCTTTCTTAGGAAGTATTCTAGCATGCAGCCCCCTCCCTCCTATATTTTTGAGCTTAAATAACATGATCCTTATGATTAATTGTGATATTTTATTTTATAGGATCACAATGGAAGAAGGAATCCCTAGAAAGTGAACATGGAGGATAGGACTAAGTTTTATGGAAAAAGGGAGTTCACTTTTAGTGTTTTATCTTTTAAACTCTCTACATTTTTGTCCACAACATGTTTTGATCTTTAAAGATAAAATTGCATGCGCACACTTGAATTTGTGTTTTACTCAACTTATCTAGGAGACATGAGTTTCTTAAGAACCCAGTGATGCCATGTTTTAGATTTCAATGTTTATATGATTAAATGATTGAAATTCAGAATATAATTTTTAAATATGAAGCATAGATATTGAAATGATGACTCAGTATTTTAAGGAATTAATTAATTCATGTAAATTAAATTTCCCTACCATCTTTCATGCTTTGAATTTCTGAAATTTATGTGAATTGATTTATTATTATTATTCAAGCCATGAGTGATTTTCCAAAGTTATATTTCTCATTCCCGAGAATATTTCTAGACCAATTACTTCCTATTTATTCTTGAGTATATTTATTGAGTGATATTGGGATATGTAACTGACCAGAACTTGTATTTAAACTTTTCAAATATATGACTGTACAAAAACACATTTAAAATGATTGAGGCATCATTTGAAAAGAAACTTATCTTTAAAAGACCACCTTTACATCAATCCTTCTTTTATCCCATAGAGACCATGAATGACCTTTATAGGGATGAGCCATGTTTCAAGCCATTTTGATCAATTCCTACCCTACTCTTGGTATTTGCATGATATTTTAAAGTTGAAGTATGGGGGTAAAGAGAATCACGGTGGACGGGATGATACACATTGTAAGGAATAAATGTGGGTTTTTATTGTGGGAATTGTTAAAGGTTAGGAAATCATTCATTATACTCTATCGTTTTCCCCTATTGAATTAAAAAAATGACAAAAAATGACAAAATAATCCAAAAAAATATAGAAAAATGGGTTTTGATTTGGGAGAACCAAAAATCATCATTTTCTATACCAACGATCTTTTGAATGTATGTGGTTAGGTGATGCATATGAGGTTTGATCAAATCAAAACTTTTAAAAAACAAAAAAAAGGAGTAAAAAAAATATTCAAGAGGGTGCACAAATCATTAATTATGCATAATTTGATCATAACATTACTTTGAGTTTTTGGAAGTGGGTGTTGCTACATTGAAGGGGATAATTTCATTACACTTTTACTTTTCAAATCATGCATTGTAATTAAGAGATTAAGCTCCTCCTTGAGACTTAAATTTGAAAGCATCAAATCCTACCAACCCTAAGCCTTAGAGTCATTTGAACCTTTATTGAAAGTCCTCATGATTTTATGTGTCTTTTTTCTTTACAAAGTAGAGAAAGTAGTTCATTTACAAGCCTATGGATAAGGAGCATGTTATCATGATATGAGCATAACTCTACTTGAATTGTATCATGAGTGATGAGAGAAAAGAATCAAAAGTGAGGTAAATCATGACTTGGCATGTTTAATAATGATGAATCAAGGAGATTGAATGAATGAAAGGATAAGTTCCATCAATTTTCAAAGGGGAAAAGTAAAATATGTGAATTATTTATTTCTATGAAAAATGGGAAGTTAAATTGATATTTTATGCCGATATTTGAAAGTTTGATTTCACATTAAAAATTGTTTGATTTTATTGCGTTGAAATTTGAATATTGGTAACATTGGTGTCCTCTAATTTCCATGTTGAGATTTTATGCTTGTGGACAAGCCTAGTTTATGTGTCGGGGTATTTGACAGAGCAAATTTACATGCATATTTTTGATCAAATAATGAGTATTTTTTAATATTTTTTGATGATAAAACCCATTTATTTCATTGTTTTATAAAAATAATTGGTAATTTGAGTTTTAGAATGAAAATGAGAAAAATTGTGAAAAGTGCATAATTCTGGATTTTTGGACATATTTTTAACACAAGGGTATTTTTGTCATTTCATAAAAAATATAATTTCAAATTCAGTGAATCTAATTTTGTTAGAATCCAGATTTTAAATATAAACCATAGATATCCAAATGAGGTTCTTCCACCTGGTATAGAACAAGGACAAATAGGGCCGACTCTTCACTAAATTTTGTGGAGTTTTGAAGTCATTAAGGTGGCCATGGAACGACATACTTTTGGAGGAACCTTCCTAGAAGCTTCATCAAGAAAGAGAAGCCTTGAATGAAAAATTATTAACTGCTTTATCAGGGGTCCAAATGCACTATAATTTTGAGGGTGAACGTCGAAAAGATTTATGAACAACATTGAAGAAGGGGTCCACGCGTGAATCAGCCATTTATTGGGTCAACAACGTGCAATCTTTCAGAGGACAGAATGCTGCCTATAAAAGGAGGCCCTCCCCTCATCCCAAAATCATTAGCTCGACACCCAAAGCCAAGGAGGGATCCCACCAGGGTACGAGCCATTGCTTCTCTTCTATTTCCCCCCCATTTCTTATTTTTATTTCGTTTTATGTTTAGTTTATTTTAGTTATATTTTCAATTGTAATTCAAATTCTAGTTTTATTAATCCATGCATTTTTGTTTATCCATCCATTTTTCTTCATTTATCTCTCTCTATCTCTGAATCTTCTTCAAACCACTCCACCAAGTAATCTCATACTCGTAAATGAGAGACTAATCACGAGAATTGGCATGGGGGGAGGGTTAAGGTGATCATGAATTTTCTTTAATGTTTAATTTTATGTTTGTAGATAGAATTGAGTAGCATGCATGGGTAAGGCGAATGTCCCTGATGTTGTGACTGCCTCCGATGTCATGCAACTCAACCTATCTTTATTCTTTTATTTAATCATTTTCCCTCTCTCCATTGGTTAGTTCTTCACACGTTAGAGTTGAGCTAATAAATGGTTGAAATGACTTCGATTGAACCGAGTCATGGAAGATGACGCATCCTAGATAAAGGTGTGTCATCAACTTGGATTAAAGGAGGAAGTGGAATTGGGTGTGCTCAAACATTAAATGATATTCCAAAATTTATAAATAAATAATAGTAGTTCAAACATGAGATTTCATTTTTGGATTATCAAACTGAAATAAAACATATAAAGGAGAATAATTATTGAACATTTAACCAACCCCCAAAACCAAGTTCTTTCTTATTAACCCATTCTGTTTAAATTTTCATGGTAGTTTAAATTATCATTTTAAAGTTTTAAATAATCAAAAACCCAAAAATATTTTCATCACTTTCATTTAATAAACAAAACCACAAAAAGAGATAGTTTACGTGATATAGAAGAAGTTAGTGAACTACTTTGAGAAGGCTTCTCAAGAGAGATGACCCTAGTCAGCCACTGTGTTGCACTAGGAAAAATTTAATTGATTTTGTCCACGCCCCACGACAGGCGTGCGTCACACATGTATGAAAGATTTTATAATGAGATGAGTGGGAAATATATCTCCCTCCAATGCATTAAGTAAAGATTCATATCTCATGAGATAATTATGGGAAATCAAGTCGATGAGCTTGATACACTATGGGAAGATAGGGAAATTAGATCCCTTACAAGGAACAGATTGTGACTAGAGATGGTGGTGTGTCCCACCCAGTAGGTGTAGTCACCTTAAATATTGAAGATGGGGAAACCCGATCTACTCTGGGAAGATTTGGAAATTTGACCCTCTATGGGAAGATAGGGAAACCCGACCCCCTATAAGGAATGGATTGCGACTGGGGATGGTGGTGTGTCCCACCCAGTATATGTGGTTCCCATGAAGTGTCTTGATAAGTTCTAGCAATGAGTCTTGAATTATAGGGAATGATATCACATTTATATGTATACCAAAATTCCATGTCTTATTTCTATTATATGATTTTATGGATTATGTTCTTTATTTACTTATTATTCATGTTGTATAAACTTCCAAGATTTATGCCATTATTATTGTTTATGATCTTTGATATGAAGGGTATGACATTCAAATGTTATGATCAAGTTATCATACCCTTATTCTCATGATTATACTTACATGTCTCCATTTTTACCCTTTCTAAGAATCTGAGATCACCCATTTTTATGTTTCTTTCCCTAGGTTATGAAGATATTTGTTATGTTTGACGTGTCTAATAAGGGTGTTATTCAAGAAGAACCTGGTGGGAGAAAATGTACCGGTGTTTCTTTTCCATATTTCCAAAGGCACTAAACTAAAATGGTCTTTGGGCATATATTTTTTATTATTTTAATTATTCCAAAAAATTGATGTAATGTCAATGTATGTTAAGATAGAGTCATTATATTTGGTATCAGATAAAAGGTTTAGTTAAAATTTAGAAGTTAAGATGAGGAAACCTTAGTGATAATCCTAAGGAAATGTCTAGGGATAAGTATAAGGATAAGTAAAAGTATAGAAAAAATTCCTTGAATTTTGGTAAAGGATGTAGTAAGTGATTTCATAAAAATGAATCCTTGTTAAGATAATACAAGTGATTGTTGATCTGACACAAATGTACCTAGGAGTTAATTTTTGACAAGATGTCCCAGGCTTGGCTCGAGGTAATCTGGTACAGGACAACATGCCTTGCTTTACACCTAGTCTGACACTTCTTAGAGATATGCTTTGGAAGTGCACAAACTATTTAAAAACTATCTTGAAGGGTTTGAATATGACATGACTATAAATAACTTTGGATAAACCTAAGGTGTCAATAATTAAAAATTATGTGTCATGATTTAGACATCATATAAGTAATTTTTTATGACTACGAGGTTTTATTATATGATATCTGTTTCTCAGCCACTTCTTTCTAGTTTTAGTCAATGACAAGAACTAGAAGGAACATGGTTAATATTCAATGTTTCAGATGTGTAAAGTATGATAATTATACAAATAAATTTCCCAAGTGGAAATATCATAAAGGGAATCAAGAATGTGGCATGATTATTATTTATAATTATGAATATAAAGAGACCAAAAATGAAAAGTGAAAGGTATGTGATGTTCTTCTAGAATTGTTTACATTAAACATAATAATCATGATTATATTGAGGTTAAGGAACCTTAAGACATGATTCATATTTTCTATTCTAGGAACGACAAATTAAGTAATAGGTTGATGAATCGATAGTATTGGTTTAAGAATAAAGTTTATTGAATAAATTATTTATGTTTTGGAATTAAAAGATTATGTTATGTCAATCATGAAATATATAAGTATTTTTACTATAAGTTTACATTATGTTTTAAAAAGGACATTTTGAATGGTGATGAATACATAGAAAAGTTATTTCATGGAAATGTGATATTTTTATTGAGGAAAGGTAACCCTTAATGTGATCAATATGTTGAAAAAATTGTTTTTATCTTGGATAAAGAGATGATTGATTTGGATAAAGTAAAATGTATTTCACTGATTACCCTGGATCTGATTATTGGTTTATTGAAAAAGTGTTCTATGTCATCAATGATAAAGTTTACAACTTATTAGATTTGAATAATGTATTCAATAATCATCAAAATAAGGAATCATGCATGTTTTCTAAAAGTATTTATGGTAATTCAGTTTATTACCATGTTTAAAAGGAATATACGATGAGGGTATTTAATTGTTTGGCATATTACAACTAAGAGATACTTTTTAATATACAAGGGTTTAATGCTAAGTTGTTTTTGAAAAAATTTCATGACCTTATTTATAATGTCTTGGATTTTAATCTTTTGTCAGAGTTATAAGGTTAACAATTTATGGATGGGATTAAGTTAAACTATAGATGAATTTTGTGAGATTGAAGTAATATCTCACCACATGAGGATTTATACATATAGGATAACCTATTCTAACACCCTTGTGCTGGGGATAACTGATGAAAAATGGGATGGAATACAAGGGATCTCATGATCTGTTAGTACTTCAGGAATGAAAAATTTATCTTCCTTTTAGAGAAACAGTTGAATTGGATCAAGGAACAACAAAGGGTGAGGTTATCCTTAAATCATGAAAGTTTATATTTTCATGAAAATTCTTTAACTTTAGGAAAAAGGATATTGAAACTGAAAAGGTTATCCTAGTACTTTCAATTACGACGAATAAAATGGTCCCTTAGATATACACAGATTTATATCCTTTTGATTGTTAACTTTCTCTTGACTAAGTTCTCTATCACTCTCCATTAGAGTATGATAATTGGATTTATCATCCATATCCATGTTTTCAATTTCCCCCTATGTTCTAATATGTGGTAACATAGTTATGAGTTACTTCATGTAACCATTATGATTCCAACATTTTTTAACAGATGTTTTAGTATTAATTTTTATGTTGTGGGTTTCTATGAAAGGAACTCTAAAGTATTAAACCTTTGATAACCCACACGAATTTCGATGGAAAAATTCATTTTATGTGTGGTAAAATGTAATACCCTGATTTTTGTGGATTTTTTTCTGAATGAATTAATTTTTATTATGTATTTCATTGCACTAATTAAAATATTACATTCACACAGAACTAAATTGTCTTTCTCTACACTCAACACTGACTTGGCATGCGTTATACGCAATAGTGAGTTTCTACGAAATATTATTTTATTGCTATAATTATTCAAACGAGAAAATTATAACATAAATAGTAAACATAGTAATATTAATAGTAATAAATATTTTTAAAATATTATTTATAATGGTTTTATATAAATAAAAAATATTGATAACGAAATATATAATTTTTGGTAAGGTCTTTATAAGATTAAAAATACCGTTTTCTTCAAAAAACTGTTTTTTATGTCATTATGTGAACAATAATAAAATTAATTTAAAAAAATAATAGAAGTATAACTTGATAAAATAAAATTAATTATTTGATTCCTAATTTCAATATTATATTTGGGTGAATTTTTGGGATTTTTCTGAGAAACATTATTTTTGGGTGAATACTAAAAATTAATGCAATTTAGTTAAAAATAACCTTTTCATTTAAATAATGATTATTGTTGAATTATATTGGATTTTAAATTAATAATAGATAAATTATACATATATTAATTGAATTTTTATTATTTTAATCTTTTTTATATTGAAATTAGATATAAACACTTATTGAACTTTTGAACATTTTTTCTTTAAAAACCCACTTTTTCACCACGTCTGCAGGATTAACATTAAATATAATTTACCCACTTATGTGATTTGAATTTTTAAAAATATAAATAAACATTTTTAATCAGTTTAATATTTTTGGTATAATAAGATCAACTTAATTTCTGACCAAAAATATTAGTGAAAGTGATTAAAATTAATTACAGTGATTAAGTGAAAATTAAGCTTTATAAAGGACAAAAACTTAATATTCAGGTCCCAAATGATTTGTAAATTTGTCCATAGGAAATTGGATGCCAATAATTATACCATAATACTTATGGATTCTATTTCATGGGTTATTTTGATATTATTAAATGGATGTTCCCTATATAAAAGGTTAAGTAAGGAAAAAGACAAAAAAGGAATATTCTTTACCTTTAACTTTTATAAAACATTGATATATGTAAAAAACATCATATTTTATTTTATTATTATAATTTTGAAATATAAATGGGTTATTTGTATCATAATAATTTATCATTGATTTTTAGATATGATTTAGTTACTAAAAATGCTTAAGAAATGACGACATAGTGCTTATTTAGTTAATAATAAACTAAAATAAATGATACTATAAATATTAAAACTGAAGTAAATTGATTGAATTATTATATATAAATTATATTTATGATGAATATATCATTTTAAACATCTCTAAACGTAATATATTTTAATTACAAATTTTTGTGATATTTTAAAATTAAAATTAAATTAATAATGTCAAAATTGACATTAATGTTATTTTACAATAACTGATATATTATTAAATGATTTTAAATTAATATAAATACTCTATTCTACCAATTTAATTGAATGTGTTAATAAATATTTAATATGGTCTACTAATTGGTCAATTTATCTTTTATAATTAACATATTGACCGATATATTGTAAAAACATTTTTAACATGGTCCGAGTTTAAGCAGTGTTTTTCCTTGTCACATGCGCTTGTTTTAAAATTAATTTCCAAAAAACAAGAGATTTTTATTTTTTTAACTTATGTATAATATTATAATTATTTTTATCTATTTTTTAAGAAAAATCTCACTTTAATTTAGACTTACGGTCAAACTACATTGTTTATAAAACTAGTATCCTTAATGAAAAGTAAAATGATTCAATTGGAGAAACTTATAAGTTAAGGAATCAAATTATTAAAATGAAAATATTTTTGTGTGTTGGAGTTTTTTATAAAACTTAATTACCCTTTAATTCATTATTTTTCAATTTTTTAGGCGCATTAGGTAAGGTATACCTCCCATTAATGAATATATTTTGGTATTTACAAGAGTGACACCCCCTTCCACTATAAAAAGGAAAGCACTCTCCTACTTCCTCACACATATCAAACAAATTAGGCTCATAAAATAACTTCCAACACACTTAAAAAACCACTAAATTACATATTTAATATTCCCATTGGGCATAAGTACTTCCAAGGAATACCTTTGGTGCAAACCAAAAATAATTACTCGATTAAGAGGTAACACCCTCCCTCAAGCTCCTTTCTTTTATTTCCATTATCCACTCCAAAAAATATTATTATTCCATGATTGTATAACAAAAATATTATCCTAAATATACTAGGATTTTTTATGCTATGTTTTATAACTAATCTTACACTCACTTCCATCTAATGGGAAACAAACATACTGTTTACGTGTACGGAGAACTACTGCCTCCCGAAATGATGATTGTTCATTTTTCCTTTACCACCTCTCCTGATGGACATTATGATGAACAATATTTTTATATATATTATATATATTATATTGATAATTTCTTTATGATTATTTAGTTTTTATTTATAAAATACCCTTATGTTTTCAATCTTGTGTAAATATGATAATTTAATATGATGAAGTGTGGACTACTGCCCCGTGAAAGTGATGTGATTTTTCACACACTACATGGAATGTATTAAGGATACGTTTAGTGAACCTATAATATATATATATGGAATAATAATTTTAATTTAATGAGATTATATAAATATATACAAATACATATATGTCATTTACCTTTTTTTTCTTTCAATTCGTCAACAAAAAAGAAGAAATATTCACACGTACATACACCCATCCATCTCCATGAATGGTGTAATTAATTAAATAATTATATATTATGTAGATTATTATAAAAAAAATATAATTAATATTAATGATATTTATATCATTATTTACATTTTGGAAATCATTATATAAGTTTAAGGACCAAAATATAATAAATTAGCACACAAGCGAAAAACAAAGCGAAGATTACCTGAAGCATAACCTTAGAATAAAATTGACAAAAAGTGGGTAATATAAATTCATAATAAAAAAATATAAGGAATTGGATATAAAAATATTATTCTTTATAATATTTATAATAAAATTACATTTATTATACATGGGATTTGAATGAGAGCGATGAGAGTCAGGACACAGTGTAAGGGGATTTCATCTCACCTTTTATTTCCATGAGATACATGCCTTAATCATCACTCATTTTATTTTTGTGGTGTGTATAATTACCATGTATGTATTATATTATTATTACAATTTAATTTATGAGTATTTAAATATTTATTTATGATCTTTATTTCACAGGGTATATGTTTCAAAAGTTACAAAATCCGTAAAGTGATTTTATCTCAATTTGCATTCTTTGAGTCACATGCCATTTTATGCACCTATATTTTTCAATGAGGTTTATATAAATAATTTGAAATGTTACATCCTAAATATCATTATTTTCATGATACATGAAACTTCATTTAATGTTATTATTAACATTTTTTATGATCTAAAGTTACCAAATTTGTAATGTTTAATAGATATTATCCCCCCATTTATCGAGATTATTTATGATTATGCTCCCATTGATGTAATATTAGGACCCATATCTCAAGAAATATTATGATTTTTCTTAACCTATGGTTATTCATATCCAAGTAATGGTACCATTTTCCCACTCTTTGGTACATAATATGGTCAATAAAATGTTTTTAATAATGTCTAACCTTACCTCTCCCTTCTGTCAAAAATTTATGTTCCTTCAAAACCATGTTTTCAAAAAATGGTTTATAGGAATATCATAGTATTCTATAATCATTAAAATACATTTTACCCTTTTTTATTTTACGAATTCTTTCAAAAGAATAAACTTTTCAGTTTTTGAACAAAGAATTCTTCTAACCTTTTTATCATGAAAAAGGAATGTTATTTTTCACCTCATACAACATGTACAAATTTATCCACCATCATTTATAGGAAGATTCAATTTCATAATTAAAATGTTAATTTTTAAGAAAATTATTTTCAATGTATTTTCCAAGAAATTTTTTTTAAGTTGTTTTCAATATTATTTTGAAATTTTTCAAAGAAAAAGATTTTCAAAACTTTTTCAATCCTTCTTTATAAGTTTTAAAATTATTTTCAAATAAATGGTTTTCAAAAAGTTTTTAATATTATTTTATAGGTTTTCAAAGAAAGCGGTTTTCAAAATTCATTAATGACACTTTTATATGTTTTCAATGGGAAAGGTTTTAAAATTGATTTCAATCTTTCATTCCATGTTTTCAATCCATTTTTAAAGAAAATGGTTTTCTAAAGGATTTATTTTTTTAAAAAGTCTTTTCAAAGAAGAAATGATATTTTCCTCAAGAAATTTTTTTAAAATATAATTCCATGTTATTTTATATATAATATAACGTCCATTGATGTTACTCATTCCCTTTTACAAAATTATCCAAAGGTTCTATTCATATTATTTATTGAGTGGATTATGTTTTAATGGAATGATTCTTATAAAACCCATTTTTATTCTATGGGTTATACGATTTTGAAACCCACTTTTGTTCACGGGTTATAATTTTATGAAATTATTATAAAACCTATATCTTTTACATAGGTTATGTTGTGATGAAATTTTAATGATACCCATTTTATTTGATGGGTTATGATTTGATGTTTATAGAACCCATACCTTTTTATAGATCATGATATGATAAAATATTTCTTATCTTGTGGAACATGTATTAAAGATTTTATTATGAGATTTGTGGGACCTATATCTCCCTCCTATTCATTGGGTTAAGATTTATATATCATGAGACAATGACGGAGAATCAAGCCGATGAGATTGATCCACTATGGAAATATGGGGAAACCCGATACCTTACAAGGACATGACTGCAACTAGGGATGGTAGTGTGTCCCGCCCAGTAGGTTTAATAACCCTAAAGATGGAAGATATAGAAACCTTATCCACTATGGGATGTTGGGAAATTTGATCCACTGTGGGAAGATGGAGAAACCTGATCTCTTACAAGGAAATGACTACTACTGGGAATGTGTGTGTGTCCCACCCAATAGGTGTGGTTCCCATGAAGTTCCTTAATAAATTCTAGAAATGAGTCTTGAATTATAGGGAATGATATCACATGTCCATGTATTCCAACATTCCATGTCTTATTACTATGATATGATTTCATGTTTTATGTTCTTTATTTCATTATGATTCATGTTTTATTAAATGATAATATTTATTCTGTTATTCATGTCTATGATCTTTAATATGTAGAGTGTGATCTTCTAATGTTATGATCACATTATCATACTCATATGCTCATGATTATTCTTACATGTCTCCTTTTTTTACCCTTACTGAGAATCTGAGCTTACCCCTTTTTATGTTTCCTTCCCATGTTTATAAATAA
This sequence comes from Viscum album, assembly GCA_963277665.1. Taxonomy (NCBI): domain Eukaryota; kingdom Viridiplantae; phylum Streptophyta; class Magnoliopsida; order Santalales; family Viscaceae; genus Viscum; species Viscum album. Next base: position 1,619,937,826 of record OY728123.1, read on the forward strand.
ATGTATTATGTTTGATGTATCTAATTAGGATTCCAGTCAAGAAGAAGATGGTGGGAGATAATGTATTTATGTTTATGTTTCCATGTTTCTAAAGGAACTTGACTAATTTGATCTTTGGGATTCAATTTTTTAATGTTTCAAGTATTCCACAAAATTAATGTAATATCTATGTATGTTAATATTGGGTGGTTATTAAGTACCGAGTCACATCTCATAACAAAAAAATATCCACACTTTCTCTTTAAAGGTTGGTCACTCATTAAATCCCTCATCAATCCTTTACCACAACTGCTCACTCAGAGGTAGTCACATATAGAAACCCATATCAATCTCTAACCACACCATCTCACTTGGGGTTATTATTTCATTATATCCCATATCTATCATCGACCACACACTCTCACTCAAGGTTGGTCATGCATCATCATCTCAAAAAATATTCTTGGAGCCAAACCTCCTCACTCAATATTGTCAAAATGTTTGTGATCACATTAAATCACATAATAACCCCATAATCCTCTCACTTAGGAAATTTTCACAACCATTAGCCTCAACCTATCATATAACACACAATAGTAATAATAAACAATGTAATGTAAACAAGTAAAACTTTCCCAATGTCTTTCCGCTTAATTAACCTATTAATGTTGAATATATAAATTCAATCAAACACCTAAAAATTATTTAAATGAATAGACTCATTACATATGTAAAAACTCAACCTTATTGGGTCACCTCACCTTGATTGAACTTGAATGGATCATTTTAGGAACAATTAACCTTAGCATATAACCCTACCTCTAACCACATGGTGAGTTATGATTCAACTATTTCAAATCCATTAAATCCATATTCCTAATGTAAAGAGTCAGCAACATCAATACAGAACAACCAAATATCTTTATACCAAAATCATAACTCCATAGGGCTAACTCATGCTCTCACATTAAATTAAGGCCATTAAATTGCATATTCGTGTCATAATACGGTAAAGAATTACATAAATAATATTTATGGAGAAAAATTTCCAATATATGCTCTTTGTTTCAATATTGATCCCTAAAAACAATAAAATCATCCTCAAACCTCATAGTTAGGGTTTTGAAATAAGAAACATGGAAATAGTGGAAGAAAAAGACATCTAATAACAATTTAATAAGCCACAATGGTTATTATTTTATATTTATTTTTAATTAAAATATTTACCATACCGTATAAATATATTTGAATTAAAACTACCAGGAAAAATCAGATCTGATCATGTTAATAACTTCTATGGGAAACAGATTCCATAAATATTTGTAACTACATTGAGTCATAAAAAATAAATACAAGAGTTTCACTCTTTGCTAAAACCTATATTGCATCGATGTTTAATCCAAAAAAATTTGTCAATACATACGTGATGTTGATACAGGATAACATTGGATTCAATCTTGGAATTATTCCACTTAAAACTAAACCAACCTCTTTCCATAGAAAATGAAAACTCATCACACACAATAATCATGAATTTTTTTATATGAAATCTAAATATTTTTTTTTAAAATAGAGATTAATGAGTTCTGTGATGTCTTTTCCCATATTTCTTTCAACCATCATTGAAAAAATATTTAGGAAGGAAAACTTAATGGAAAACTCAACAAAATTTCCTTCTATATGTGTGTAAAAATGCATACCATAAACTTTTTATTTCCATCCTTTATAAATTCCCTTTAGTTAACTTATTTTATCTATCCATATTTGGAAAAGAAATTCCCACTGAAATTAGTGTGTAAATAGATTTTGAATCCTCAATACTAGAATCTTTTTAAGAGTTCCTTCCCCTACTTCTCTTGAGAAAGAAATATCTGATCTTTTACTTGAGATATTTGAAGAAAAAAAAGTACCTCATCTATCCAATCATATACATTTCAAATAAGTCCTTAATTTCTTTATAAAACTTTTCATTCATTTCTTTATGATATAAAAAAATAAGATGTCATCTACATAAAAAATAATAAGGAGAGATACCTCCTTATCATATTTTATGTAGATATTTCTATCCACAATTCACTTTCTGAAATTCAACCTTTTAAAGTATGTGCCATGCATAGAATACCATGATATTGGGGATTGTTTTAACCCATATAAATACCTTTTTAATGTGAAATAATAATTTCATACTCTCCAAAAATATACCCACATAGTTTTTTCAATTTACAGCCCTTCCTCCAATTCTCTATTTAGAAATATATACTTGATATCAATTTGGAAGATCATGTACTGCCTTTGTGCAGAAATTGAAAGAAACATTCAATGTTTTGAATCCTCTTAACTAGTATAAAGGACTCATCGAAGTTGACCCCTTAAATCTTTGAATATTTTTTACACACCAATCCTGATTTATTCTTTAAAACTTTCCATTTTTTATTCAATTTATTTTGAAACAACCACTTTTTCTTGATGACATTATTATCTTTATGTTTAGGAACTATTTCCTGGGTATTATTATTCTCAATCTAATCCAACTATTTATTTATAGAACCAACTCACTCATGATGATCCATAGCTTACTTAACATCTTTAGGTTCAACTTGAGATAACAATGAAGTATGAGATTATTTCCTTAGAGTTTTTATAGTTTGTACATGTTTTTATTTATTGAAAATATTGTTTTGAACATGAAATTTCTATCTCAACCTAAGATGATTCAACTATAATTGTTACTCATCACATTAGATTGATGAATCTTCTCCTTCAATCTATACATATTCAAAATTTTAATCTTTTTCTACTAATTCTTCATGATTTTAATAATAATTAGTAGCAACATCACTTATATGACTGTATTCATTATCAATGATTTCCTTATTTGAAAATTCGAGGATCTTTACATTAGTTTTATTAACAATTATACCAGTCTACTTGTTATAAATGTTAAATCCTATTCCATTTATAGGATAACAAAAAATATTGTAGAAACACCTATCAGATCAAACTTACTTAGATTTTCTCCATTAATCCTAATGATATAAGGGATTCTAAACACTCTGATATGTTCAAGCTTGGAGTATTTTTATAATAAATCAAATATGGAGTTATATATGCATTTGTTCAATAGAAGCAATGATTTTTAACATGTATTATTTCTTCATCATATTTTCTCAAAGCATACATATAAATATCATTTTCTATCCACATTTTTCGACGCATCTCAAAAAATATTTTATTATTCCATTCAACTACTCAATTTTGTTTTGGTGTGTATAGAGAACAATGTTCATGATGAATACCATGTTTTTCAAGAAAAGATTCAAACCTATTATTATTGCATTCAACACTATTATCCACCTGAAATATATTTAGTGAGTAACCACACTCTTTTTCAGAACATATTCTAAAAATACGGAACATATTTAGAGCTTATGATTTATGTCCTGTAATCATAATACATGTAAAATGAGTAAATTCATAAATAAAAGAAATAAAATACTTATATCCACATGTTAACTGATTTCTAATGGGACCTGAAATATCTAAATGAATTAGTTATAAAGGATGTGATGTCTAAATCATATTTTTTTGTCTGTGAAGAATTAGATATATTCCTCTTTTATCATGTAGAGTAATTCTAGTTAATCCCCATATTTATTTACAAAAGCTACAAAATATTTCTCATTGATAATGTTTTTTCATATTACTTTGGCCAAGTTGACTAGGAATTATGTGCCAGAGTTCATTTTCAGCTTCCAAGGTTAAATAACATGAATTATAAGAGTCTTCAATTTGAAATACATTTTCATTAATTTACTTCCTTTTTATAAAAACTTTTCTATCTTTAATAATTTTTACCCAAAAACAATATATGCTGAAAATTGACTCATTATCTTCATCACAATTTTGTGAAATGCTTAGCAAGTTGTGTTTTAGACCTTCAATATAAAAAGTTTTCTTGGGTTTAAATTTTTAATTTTCCAAATTTAGTAGAACCAACACATTTAATCTTGAGAGTCCCATAATTTCTAAATTCATCAATCATTATATTCATTTAACAACATTATTCAACAACTTTATGTTCCCTATCATATGTGATGAGCACCCATAATCCAATATCCATGACTATTCATCCTTTGAAACTTTAGGGGAAACATTTATGATAAAAGATTTTTATTTACACTTTTCATGAGGCTAATTTTTCTATTGGGATAGAATTATGGTGAGAAATTATTTTTCAATATGACCTGGCTGATCACATATTTCAAGCACTTCTTCTAACAACTGAAATCTAATTTCAGTATTCAAAATAGATTTTATAGGTCCTTTCTAAATCTATTATCTAGAATTAGGCTGAACCCCCCTATAATGTTGTCTCCCAAGTCTTCTAGAATCATAAAAATAACGGTATCCTTGATTTATTTCTGAATCCTCCACAACAACAACAATATCGATAAAATCCATATCCACCTTTGAAAACAATACGCTGTCTAAAACATTGTCTCTAAGTTTTTTTTTCTTTTGATAAAAAATCTTGGCTTATTTTTTTAAATAATGGTTTTGTTAAAATCCTATAAGATTTATCTTAATAATATACTTTTTTTTTAATATTTTTATAATTACTATAAGTAACCGTTTTTGAATCCTAGTTAACAATACTAGAATATTCAAATTTTTGGGACTTAATAAATTTAGCCAAAAACATGGTTACTTTGACTTAATTACTTTTATAAAACATATCTCCTAACTTTATTATATAAATATAATCCTAGTAATATGTTTTTTGAACATATTACTTCATATTTTTAAATTCTACAACTTCTTTAATAGAATTTTAAAATATAATTCTGGAGTGGTTCAGTTCTTCCTCTACATTGAAATTTTTTAGTTAAATAAGATCATAATGATTTCCCAATTATTTAATCTCTTCTTTCATAATGATACCAAATATATTCTTAGTATAAATAATTTTTTAAAATTATCAATCTCCTTAAATAGTTTATATTTTTCTTCTTCATGGTCTATTCCCATATTATTAGGATTCTGATCATCTTTCTTCAGCGTTTTATTTTCCTTCTCAGGTTTTGAAAATTTTGAAATAAATTCTCTCAATTATCACCTATTCATAAACTACATTTGACTTTACTTAACATCGCTTCTAAAGTTACTACTTTTATCATAAGTGAACTCTTCATTATTAAATTTATAAATAATAATCTTTTCACCAAGATTAATTAAAATATCAACCTATTCATGCTTATTAGTAATTTTACTTTACTCATAACTAGATAAAAAATTTATGATTATATTCATAGAAAATTATAATCCTTTATTTTAGAAAATAATTTTTTCTTTTTTTAATTATTATTTAAATATATTTTGAAACTTTCATATTAATCTCCACATGACTCATATTCTTTTAGTTTTGGGACAATTAGTTATAAGTTGTCCAAAAAATTCATAATTAAATAATTTAAGTGGTATATTAGCTTTAAAATGTCCCTTACCTATGATCACATTTTTTTTGAGATAAGGAACATAATATTATATAATTTCACATCCATATAAGAGTTTTATTTTAAAGAGATTTCCTCATTATCCCCAGAAAAATCTTCATTCCTTTCTAAGATTTGATGACATTACAAGCAATTTCTTCTCATCCTTTACATTTTTCATAACAATATCATATTTACATATTTAATATGAAATTAGAATGCTGTTTATATAATAAAGATGAATATAACATGGTTTATTTCTTCTATATTTGATATTTTGACACCAAATTTATCTAGTAAGATATATAAATATTTTCAATAATTTGAAAATATTCCAAATTATCACAATAGTATCTGATACTACAAACATCATTGTCCCTTGTAAATAAACTATCACCAATATCATCATCATTCATTCAGATATCTTCATACTTTGGTCTCCTTAAGTTTAACTTTGAACTATGAACTTTAGTATTACCTTTATAGATATTCTAATTTTTTTTCCAAAATCTATTTTTTTTATTTTATCACTTTAAATTTATAAAAAAAATTCTAAAATAGAAGATAAAATATTATTATTATCATTACAATCATTTTTTAAAATCCTCTTATCTGTTGCTATAGTGGGAGAACCTTTATCATGAAGAACAAATACATCATTTGTTACTTCCCAAACACCATAAGTGATAGACACGATATATAGAAATTCCCTATCCTTCCTTATATGAACATAATTCCCATAAAACATGGTAATCCCATTTAGGTCGACTGAATATAAATTATACATTAAGGATAAAAGAAAATTAGATACAAATTCAGATTTAAGATCTTTAATAGTGAAACACTAATAAAGGGAACCCCCTCTAATACCAATTATAGGAACATAGGAATAAGAAAACACTAGAATAAGTGATTCAATAATTATATGATTTTGCTTTTAGAAAAACATTTCCCATTAGTTAGGGTTGAATTTGGATGTTAAAACAAACCCAATCACACAAAGAGAGAACAATAGATTTTTTAGGTTCAATACTCAAAGTGAGTAGCTAGTCCTTGGAATGATCTGGTAAAACCTATGATCATATGGTCCAGTAAAAACATTTTGAAAAACAAAGAGTATATAAAAACCTTATAACTCACTTAAAAGTTTCCTAACTATTTTTTTGCATCATGCACATGATGTTAATCCCTCAATAATACAATGTTCAAATGATAAAGAGGTAATAAATATGTATTCATCCTATATAAAATAATCTAGTCCCCCTATATGCTAAGATATTATTATTATTATTCTTCTTATTATTCTTATTTTTCTTCTTATATTATTATTTATGTAAGTCACCAATTCAATTTCCATGAAAAACACTACCTGAAACCATTAATTCTTCAATAACACCTCTTCATCAAACTATTCACCCATTAATACATTGATTTGGAAACATATGATAATAATTTAATAATCCATGACAGTTAATATTTTATATTTATTTTTAATTTAAATATTAATGATACCATAAAAATATATTTGAATACAATATCCTAGAAATAATCTTATCTAGTCATCATAATAACTTCCAGGAGAAACTACTTCCATAACTGTTTGTAAGTGTAATGAGTCATAAAGAAATTAAGAAAAAATATTCACTCTTATTTAAAACTTGAATTTTGTCCTCATTAAAAACACATGTATGTATAATTAAATTAATTAAAAAGATACAAGATCACATAAGATTCAATTTTCCATTTTTTATATTGAAACTGGATGACCTTCTTTCCATGAAGAAAATCACAACTCATCACATGAAACAATCATGTATTTATTCATGTATGAAATCTGAAAAAACTTCCTTGACATAGTATAAAGCTTTCCATGATATATTATACTAGATTAATTTCAAAAAATATCAAATGAACTTCAAAACCAACTTAGACATCTGTCGTTCTTCTTCGTGTGTGTAAAAATGTGTAAAACATACTTTATTAATTTTCATCATTTCTTCAGTGCACAAGAATAGTTACACTGGATATCATGTACATTCTTCATCCTTATGAATTAATTTGAAAAATCAATTTTAAAGAATAATGATACTCAATATCATAATATTTAATGCATAGATGAATAATTTACTTTAAAACATCAGATTTAAATTCATGGTAGCACCATATAGCATGTGACACATGGTTGCTCTTTTTTTCATTGAGCAGTCATATAGCCCATAGTAGTACCTTATGATTTGACCTTATCTGTAACACCTTGTTGTATCACCTTGATGGAATCTCCCTAGTTGTAACACCTTAATGGTATCGCCCCAATGGTATCACAACCAACGATATCACCTTGGCGGTATCACCATAACGGTAACACCCCAATGATAGAACACAAAATGGTAGAACCGTAGTAGTAGAACCTTAATGATAACACTCCAATAGTAGAACACCCATTGGTATCACCCTGGTAGACCATGAATGTTTTGAAAACAAAATACAACATCATAAACAAATCATTTCTTGCTAACCAACTTCTTCACCTGATTCACGAAATAGACAACATCACAAAGCACCCTAGTCTCAACATATAACTATATCAATAAAATTAAAACTATATGAATTGAAAATGAGAAACATATAGATTTATTCTAATATCATAGATCCACTTTCTCTATTTTAGGATATTATTTCAAAATAATAATGAGCTTCCTTATCAAACCTATGATGCTAAATGAACATTATGTTCGATGGGTATGAAATATGAAAACTACATGTTTGACCTAATGAATGTATATTATTTCAAAAATAGTATGAATATATACAATAATATCCTAGTGATATACATATCAATATAGGTAATAAATAACAAACATATTCAAAATATGTTTGGTACTTTCTTATCATTCTTAGAATTCAATGGTTGAATTAAAGTTTGGAGACTAAAATTCAGTTAACATGTCACATATAAAAAATCATTCATGATGGTATACTATGACACTCAACCGATTCTCCACAATATAAAAAATTGATAATTAGGACATTAAATTTAGGAAGGACTCATGAAATTTTTGTGTTTTATTATTTACAGATGATATTAATCCTCATCGTGTATAGAGAACCACTCACAATACTTGGTTGGTTATGTTGGTAAATTAAAATTTACCGCCATGATTTTGTTTAAAGTGTACATACCTTATGTTTTTGATGATTATTTCAGGACATAAAATGCCCAGTAATGATATTGATATTTATTCAGATACACTTATTTAAGATTTAAAATTTTTGTGGGATACAGATGTTACAATATATGATTCTCACAAGAATGTTTTTTTGTTAAGACACATGTAATTTGGTATGAAAAATTACATCCCTTATTATGGAAATTTTTTAGGGTATAACATTAAATTTAGGTTAGGGTGTCTTATATGTGAATAGGGTACCTTCTCAGAATGGTTGAAACATGGTATGAAAACTGTATACCTTGGACATTAAAGGTTTTTACCTCGATGAAATAGATATCGATCATGGATGAAAAAATTTGTTGGTAACTTAGAATAAGGTTTGTTACCTTGTCCATTAATGAGAAAATAACTAGTTATTAAGGTAAAGGATTCCATCAATGTATTTAGTAAAAAATTCTATAAATATATTACAATAAGTTTTTGAAAAAAGAGAGAAATATTTTTAATCTACCTTATTTGTGGAGTTTTTATGTAATAAATTTTATAGATTTCATGAATATATAAAATAATTTATGTGATAGTGAAATTAAAATAGAACTAAATATGAAATAGAAGAACAAATATAGACTTAAGGCTAGTTTAAAGATGATTAAAATGGGAATTAATGAATATTTGGTGCCAAGGAATAAGGTGAAACAAAATTTTAATGATACAATGGATATCACTGTTTCTAGGAAAGATAAGATTTAGTTTTTTAAATTTTAAATGGCTCAACAGTACTAAAGGGGAGTTTATCAAATACTGAGAATAGTTTATCAATTAATGAACCAAAGTTAATAGGATTAAATTCAAATTATTTTCATGTTTTAAATTCATGATTCTATATCCGTAGAAACATGATACATATTAATAAAAATATTCGTAATGTAATAACTAAGCTATGTATTTTTTTAAAATAAATATCCAACAAATTTATTGATTCAATGAAGTTTATAGTGATGGAAAATGAGATTATTCTCACTTTATGTGAATTGGATATCTTCATACTAAAATCATAATTTGATATCAAAGGTTCAGTTTATATTTCATTGGGTACGGGAGATCTAACTTTGTGGTCTCATTAATTTCAGATGGATGTACCCTATTAGAATTCTATATGAAAATATTGAAAAGGTATGTCAAAAATAGAATTTATCTAGATGGTTTTATTTTTAGAGATTTATATTATAATATAATCCATTTCATTATATATCGAATACATATCTAGCATGAATAACATTGGTCTTTTAATATCTCACTACAATAGTAAAATTGAAGGTTAAGGGATTTGGGAATGGATGTTGTGAAAATATCTATCATCAATTAACAAAATGATCAGATATATGATTTTTATAATAGTATGAATGTTGTTCCATATATTAAAACTCATAAGGACATTATAAGGAAATTGAATCCAACAAGGCCTGAATGTTGGATATGAAAGATAAACAACCAAAAGTTTATTATATGGTTTTTTGAGCATATTTATAAAGTGTTATATGAAAATCATAAACCCATTTGTGGTAAACTATAAGAGTTCTCCAAAGAAACTAGTTTTCATGATTTATTTTAAAATGGATAAAAAATGATCAATTTGACTTTATATACAAATAACTATGATGATAATAACACAATTCAAAATATTTGAGTAACTATTATTCCTAAAGAGATACACATATCAATTATGAAAGATAATATTACAATTTTTGTGAATTTTCATTTTTTTGGAATCAAAAAAAATATGGGAGCCTGACTATAAAACATTTCATGTTCCAATTTTTTAATTCAAATGGATTGATAACAATATCATAGTAGAAGTTAATGAAAGTGGATTTATAAATGTGAATTTAAGTAAGGAAGGATAAAAATATGAACCCATTATAATAGAATTCCAAGCAACACATATTTTTATACCAAGGATCATAGAAATGAAAATTGATCCATTATGCTTTTGGAAATTAAATCAAATATAGAATCAAGTTTCAATTCATTGGAGGATGATACCTTCCTCTGATTATCATAGACAATTTTTTTTGGACAAAGTCAAAATGATTACCAATATGTTATAGGTGACCATAAAGAGGGAATTTAGATAAATGATAAAGAGGGACAAAGACGTAAACCATTAAATAAAGGAAAATTGTGAAATTCATGTATTCTATTACTTGATTTTTTATATATAATATGGGTTTTATTAATATTATTTTTATTCAATAATAAGATTATGTATTATAATTTTTTTAACTTGTGATGCAGAAAATTATTTCTCTAGATCAAGATGTATAAGGGATTGTATTTTCCTAAGCCCTGACCATGTCATTTCTAATATGTTGAGGTATTTTGTAGAGTTCAAGTGGTAGTATTATGGATAATGAATGATTTTGGTTATTTTTATTCTTTCTTTCTACTAAACTTTATTTTTGAAAAAGCAGGGAATAAAATTTATGTATTACCTTGAATATTTTTAACTAACCCTTATAGAACCCCTTTATCTATAGAAAGATATTTACATATTCCATTTATTAGGGTCAATTAGCATCATGTATCACCTCGATGACCCTTATATATTGCTTTTTTATGGAAATAACCATTAATTATCACCCATAAGACCCTTATTAATTAACTTTGTTATGGAATGACCCTTTTATATTAAAGAGTTTTCCAAATGTTCAATAAAAAATAGTCTTCATAGTGAAACATAAACACTATTTATAAAAACATAAGTTTTATTTATCAATATATAAGAGTAATTTATTCCAGAATAAAAGTAAATCCATTTAATTTTTAATACATAAGAGGCTTCCCTGTGAAATATAAAAGAAAAATAATGATATGTAAGAGTAGTTTAATAATATATAAGAGTCATTACCTAAGATTAAAATTAAAATATTTAGTATTCTTGGGTCATATTATACGATTAATAAGGGAATTATCAATCACAATCCATGGACCCTCTTGAGTCATGTTTTATTATTTATAAGGGTATTATCAATCATAATTTGTTGAAATTTAAAAACCTTGACACATTAATGTTATTCTATTTTTATTTAAAGATATGTGCCTTATTTTTATAAAATTTTATTGTTATAGGATGACTATAATCATTAAACTATAACCTTATTAAGTTAGATTGTATTACGAGAGATGACTGAGGTTTTAAAATAGAAAACTCCTCGGATAGTCAAGAATAAATACCTACATTTTTATTTTTAAATTCAAGATACCCCACTCTTGGTTTGATCTTTACCACTTCTCTCAAACCTATAAGTCTATATATATAACACTGGAAATATTTGATATCTCTTTGACCAATCTTGGACCTCATATTTAGGAGATGAAATGTTATGATCCATGTTTGAGGCTTCTTGAGTTCTTGGCTCCATGATTATGTTCATCTTTCTATTTCTTGTGCAGTGAAATATTGAATCTTCACATCAAGTTAGGAGATTAAAAACTTATCCTATATTTTATGTATAATTTTATAATTAACATACTTGGGTTTATAATGGGTAAATAATTAAGAATGATCTAATAGAGTTAATAATCCAAAAATAATTGAATTGAAGGGAGTGGTGTGATTTCAATGGTTTTATTATATGTAAAAGAGGTTGATTATTATTTTTTAGAATGCATATTAGTTTTTGTTGTGATTATTAATATCTAAATATTATTTCTAAATTGTTTGAGAGACATTAAGTTGGTATGATGAAAAGTATACAGACCATGTGATTGAAAATATTATAGGAATTGCTTGATATGGGAGAGACGTACCCTAGGAATATCTTTTTAGTGTTTGTTACTACTGATAGTACTTTTATAATTGGTTTTAGTCACTAATAAAATCTTCTCATAATAAAAATATTTAATTAATAAGGCAATAAAATATATTGATTATTGTAATTAATACTAGTGTAGTAATATAAATGGACCTTTTTTATTAATAGATTGCATAAATTTGTTTAAGAAGTATCAATTTACCATTAATATATATGTATAATAGAATTGTTATTTTCATTCATTTATGTATTTAGATCATATATACTTTACTTATATTTAATTGAGATCCTAGTATAGCAGGTTGTTATAGTTAGGGTTGAGCTATGTTGATATTATTGTGGTAGTGGCTTGATAAAATTGATGATGGAATGACATGGACGATTTGGGAAGGTGTTCAGGGTGATGTTGGTATGGTTGGATTGGTTGGGAGAAATGATTAATTTTTATTCAACTATCATATGCTTTTATTTACTTATGATGATGTTATTATTACATATAGTTGTTTTCTTATGCCACTTTTACTATTTCATGTTGTTTTTTATTTATTACATATTAGTTAAAACCTTTCCTTATTATAGGTATAGACAAGTCTTATAATTATTGGGATTATCGAATTATAATGAATTATAAATTAATTAATAGGAATAGGTGATCATGGAATTAATGATATATATATTCCATGGATTGGATAAATAATTAAAAGAGCATGTTAAATAATAATTATAAATTAGAGCTCCTAGATATAAATAGTAAATATATATATTAGACCATAACTAATTATGGTTCATTATAAAAGGATGGTAATTGATTAATGATAAATTATTGAAGATAATATTGGACCATAATCCTTATGTGCTTGAGAAATTATTACCTTCATAGTCCTTAGTGATGGTAGTTGGATTTTCATATACTATTTTAATAATTAATTGACTCTAGGATATGGTATTTTCCTTTATAATTAAAGTGTACAATATATTCATTATGTTATGTTTTTTATTATACTACACCACTTAAGTTGGATAGGGAAATTGACGCCCATACTTGGACTTCAGTTTGAGGTATCTTCCCAATATCTAAGATGTTGAGGATAAACGTGAATAAATACTCTCCCTACCCAATTATATCTTATAGATTTAGTATGGTATGTAGAAATTTCTAAAATATGATATATTATAGTTATTATATGTGTTCTCATATAAGACATGGTAGATCATAGTTATGAAATGAGAGTATATACAATACATAGTAGCTAATGGTTATAATATATGATTGTATATACGTTGTAATGGATTATCATTATACACATTTATTTTTGCATGAGTTGTAATGGATTAAGGTATAGTGTGTATCTACATGGTATATAATAGATTTTTATTTTACTCTATGATTATGGGAACATGGTATTCAGATATGTATATGGATTTGTGGTTATAGCTATGATGTGTTTTATGGATGTGTAATATGACTTATGGAGGGGATAGGAGCACCACAATATATGATGTTGGGGTTTTGGGTGACTGATTTAGTAGGAAAGTGGAAGTGGGGTACCATTTTCTATATATATCATTTATATTATGTTACCTACATGTTTGTGTTACATGGTGAGTGATACTTGGAGATTATGGGAAGATAGTTGACTTGATTTAGTTAATAAGTTGGTTTATCTGTTTATTCACCGGGGTTTTAGTATGCCTCTTCCACATTTTCATGAGAGTTTTTGGGGAGGATCTTACTAAATATACTTATATATTCTCCCATATATATATATATATATATATCCACTTTTAGTTATGAAATAAGTATTTGGTGATTAAAGTGGGTGTTACTGGCTCATGGAGGTTGTTCATGAGTTGCTGGTGATCATGGTCACTTATATAGCATTTTCCATGGTATATTTCCATTTTAGTATTACATTGTACAATGTTTAATGTGCTAGAATCAGTTTATTTGTTATTATGGTTTTTATTGGTGGATTCCATATATCATTTATTGGGAAACTTGATGGAAATTACTCCTATATACAATTGTTATATACAGGCAGTGTTATTCTATAACCCATCGCCTATTGGAGGTGGGATTTTGAGGTCACTCCTATCTTCACTGCCAACCTAGGAAGGGTGCAAGTGGAGGTGGGAAGAACAAAGTTGTTTCAAATATTTTGGTTGAGTGATATGATAGATATTGGGAATAAGAACTAGTGAGGATTTCATGCGATGGTAGGAAAAACATTAGTGAACTGAGTAATGATATAATCAAGGGAGAATAACTAATACATAAGCAATTCAGGTGTCTGTGATCCAATATAATGATCTTTATTTTATTAAATATATGATAAGAAGTTATGCTTCTTACCGGGTAGAGATATTGGTAATAATGATGTATCATGATTATCTATATCTATGATTAAATTGGGTAGATGATTGGAATTATGAGGATTCTTAATTAATTAATCTTAATGATCCCATATTTCAGGTTTGGAAATCCCTAACATTTACTATTTTATTGGTATGGATCCTAGATAGTATTTTTTAGGTTTGTGTTGATGATATATATAAGGATACATTAATATATCACAACTTATTTAAAGTTAATGAATATGATTCTTAGAGTAAGATGCTTGAAGAGTTTCCACATTAGGACCTAAAAAGGTATGAAGTCTCTATTTGTGATCGATATACCAAGGAATGGTTCGAGGAGGTAGAGATTACTTTTGGTTTGACCTATGCTATAAAGGAATATTGCATTATGTTGGAAGTTAGTATATTAAAAGGATTGAATTGATAGTGGTGGATTGTATTCCTTATTGATCGTGAGGTGTCTCAAGTGTCATGGGAGAAGTTATGTGATTAGTTCCTAGATTAGTTCCTTTATTTATCTATGAAGGTGGCACATCGATGAGATATTATTTATCTTCTCTAGGAGATTTCTAGTGTGTGGAAGTTTGAGATTCAGTTCAAGAACCTTCTATGTTATGATTTATATCCCCTTCTAAAAGAATAATCTAGAGTAATTGATTTTGAGGATTAATTGTATTGAACGATCCAATGTTAATTCCCACTATTCAATTTTTTAACATTCCTTATAGTGATGAAAACGATAGATGTTATTGATAATATATTCCATCAGACTAAATTTTCATGAGAGGGAAGTCATTATGATACCCTAATAAGCATATTTGAGAGTGAATTATCCCAATTTCCTTTTTGATTAATGTTTTAGAAAATAAATATTCACCTTTAACTTCATCTCATTTTATTAGGGATGTTAGTTCTCAGAACTCTATAGAGATATTAAATTTCATTTTATTTTCCTACATAGGTCATGGAAATCAAAATCTATTGTGTCTAAACTGGCTTAGTAGTTATCTTGGATATGGTACCACAATAAAGGTTTATTCATGGTATACATATCCTTTAAGTAAGTAGAAACAACCACAATAGGGTACTTAAGGTTTTAATAATCAACAAGGCAATGGGACAGGCAGAGGAAAACCCCATGATACCCCTTTTCTATAAGGACATAGGATAGATTATGACCATGGAGGTAGTCAAAATTAGGGAAAATTAGGTCATTGAGAAATACATGGTTATGTGTACTCTATATAGTTTACAATTCAAGGTGATAAAATAATCATTCAAGGTTTTTTCTGTCTATTTAACTTGGGTGTATATATTTTTTTGATTCAGGATCTATGAAATCCTTTATTACACCTATATTATTTGTGGATCTAGGATTTGGGGAAGAGGGGATTCCAATTTCCTTAGTGTTAACTACACCAGTTAGATGTATCATTAGAATGTATGATGTTTTTAGTGATTATGAGATGATTTTAGGGAAGCATCAGTCTTTTGACAAATTCCTACGTTTTCAAATATATCCATACAATGTAATTTTTATCATTGACTAGTGTAATTATTACAATATATTATTAATTAATTTAATATTATAGTTATATTATTTGATGTTGATAGAGATAATTACATTTTCATTGGTGATAAAGACCATTAGATGGGTTAGAGGTGTTCTAAGGCCTTGTCTTCTATGATGACCGAGCTGGTGTTGAATACAACAGTGGTTCAACTGATGTTTTTTCCATGATTTTTTGAATATTAACCAATTTGTTTCATTTAATTGGTTGTAATAGTACCCCCTTGATTTGAATTTGTGTTTGGGATAGATTTAAAGGAGGGATTATATTTGATATCGGTGTCTTTGTCTAGTATGGGGCCTTCTAAGTTGTGCGAGCTATATATTTATATCGATGGTCTTATATAGAGAGGTTTTCATTCATATTAGTGTGTTTCCTTGTGGTTCTCCTATATTATTTTTTAATAAGGTGAATGGTGTTCTATGACCATGTATCGATTATTTTCGCTTAAATTAGGTGATAACAAAGAATCATTACCACTATATATAGAATGATGATATATCTGATCAACTAAAGGGAGATATCTAGTTTTCGAAGATCAATTTGTGATCAACATATCATCAAATATGGTTGAAATATGAGGATATTACCATGTTTTTATTTAAATATATTTATGGGAAATATGAGTTAATGGTAATTCTCTTTGACTTCATGAATTTTCCAACCATGTTCATGGGGAAGATGAAATCTATGTTCCATGAGTTCCTAAATTGGTTTGTGGTGGTGTTCATTGATGACATTATAATATATTCAAAATCCAAAGAAGATAATTAAAATCATTTTAAATCCATTAATTATGTTAATTGGTGTCATTAATTATTTGATAATCCATATATGTGTAATTTCTATACTTACTAAGTGAATTTTTAAAGACATTTCATGTCCATATAGGGATTAGTTGTGGGTCATTTGAAGATTGATGTAGTTCTTTCTTGGGTGGCCTTCGAGAATGTTGTAGAGATTTAGTGTTTCCTTGGATTCATAGGCTATTATAGGAGGTTTGTACATATTTTATTTTATATTATGACTCCTATTATAGTGTTAAATATGAGATATTAAACTTTTATGTGGATTTATAATTGTAGTTTTCTTTTGATTATTTGATGGAGAAGCTCGTTAGTGCTCCTATCCTCCATTTACCAAAAAAATGATTTATGTTTGAGTTTTCTTTGATACTTAATGTATTTTCTAGTTTTGTGTTTTAATATAGTAGGTAAAAATAATCTCATATGGGTCTCAATAGTTATGAACTCATGAATGTAACTACTCTACCTATGATCTTGAGCTTATCATGGTTCTGTTTTCCTTGAAGTTCAGGTCAAACTGTCAGATTGGTTATCACTTTTTAATCTTCATAGATAATAATAGTTTTAGGTAAATCTTTTCCTAAAATTATTTTCACTTGTGATAGTGATGGTGGATCAAGTTTTTATAGGAATATAAATTAGATATTTTCTATACATCAAGGAAATGAGATATTATTACTGAGTCTAAGAGTAGGATGTCACATGGTGATGTTTTTCAAGATTTTGAAGATGCTTATAGGGTGATGAGGTATCTTTTAGGTATGTATATTAATATAGAGGATGTTGATGGTACATGGTTTCTCTAACATATGATCATGTAGTCTTATTTGGTGCAATTGGTGGTGGAATCGTAGTTAGGAGATTCTGAGGCGTACGTTTTGTGAGATCATGTTATTTGTGTAGATTCCTATATACTTGGTATGAGGATGATCAATATTTTGTGTTGTTTTAGGGGTGGATATTCATTCACTCAGCGATGCATTAGCTGGTTCTTTTTGAGATTCATTATCCACCCTTAGAAGTACATCCTAATGTGGCTAAGATTTATCATTCCGGAAAGAGTTAATTTTTTTCTTAGGTATAATGAAAATAGCCATAGATTTTTATCCTAGTTCTTGGTCTACTAGAAAGTAATGGTCAAACACTATTTCCCTGTTTGGTTCCTCTAGCTATTAGTTATCCATAAACAGAAGTTATAAAAATTTTCAGTGGATTTCATGACTATTTTACCTTAAGATCAGGGTGGATATGATGCTATATAGGTAATTGTAGACTATTTGATTAAGTGATATCACTTATTGGTGATTAAGGAGTCAAGTGTAGTGTATTTCTTATCAAGGTATTATATTGGGGATATTGTGAGGTTCTATTGGGTTCCAAGGATGATCATATTTGATTATGGTCTCTACTTTACCTATTGAGTATGGAAGGATCTCTAGTGTGATTTGAGATCCTTGCAATGGCTCAGAAAATATTTTTATCCATAGATGAATGGTTATATAGAGAAAATTTTACATGATTTGGAATACATGTTTCATGAATGCATTCTTCATTTTTTGAATTTCATAAAAAAAACTACTATTGGTTGAGGTTTCCTTTAATAAAAACAATCACTTGACCATTGGCATATCTTCATTCAAATCCTAGTATCGATGAACTTGAAAACATTTATTATTTTTTATTGGGGAAGGATATTTATTAATTCTAATATTAAAATTGGTATAGAGCATAATGGGAAAGGTTCAAGTGATTCACAAGTGGATGATAGTTTCTCAGGATATCAAATGTCCCATGAAAAACATATGAGGGGGATTTTGGAGTTTGATGTTAGAGATCATGTTTTCTTTAAGGAATCTCCTTTTGATTGATAAACAATGATTTATCATGAGAGTATGTTTTCCCCAAATTCATTGGTCTATTCAAGGTTTTTTAGTGAATAATTTAATTTTTATACTAGTTGGAACTTCCTTCGTAGATAGATAATATCCATGATGTTTTACATGTGTTAAAAATTTATATATATCATGATGATGATTCCTGTATCATTTACTAAGGTTAGTTTTTTGTTGAAGATGATTAAATTTTTTAGGAATGACTTGTTAAATTCCATGAATATCAGGAGAAGATGTTTCATGGGTGTTATAATTCTTTAGATTGTGTCATTTGGTGGCACAAAAATATAAAAGAGTATTTTGGAATATGAGTCACCGATTCACATTTAATATCCTGATTATTTTAATGATTGATTTTTTATGATGATATGTATGATTCTATATTTCCTTATTATTATTGATTATATAGTATGATATCTTTTAATTTCCTTATGATGTTTTATTCTTTCTTTATTTATAGCATATTCCCTAATTTAGAGGTATCTCAATGCGTTCTTGTTTTTATAGCCTAATTTTTTTACTATTTTTAAGCCAAGTTTTGTTTCTTTAGTAAGATAATAGTTTTAGAGGTATCTGATGTAAGGGCCTAGATTTTTTTCCATGCCCTTAATTTTTCATTGATCTTGTTCTATGGGATCCCAAGGAGGTCGGGTGGTATCCTTATAGATGGTGAAATAATATTGGTATTTTTATTATTTCTTTCCATTGAATTATTTTTTTTCAAAGTATTGAATAAACTATATGTTTTTTCTATAAAAATAGAAATACCCTTACATATCTCCTTTTCCTTTTTATGGACCCTTACATATTCCATTTT
The DNA here is from genome assembly GCA_963277665.1 of Viscum album. Classification (NCBI taxonomy): domain Eukaryota; kingdom Viridiplantae; phylum Streptophyta; class Magnoliopsida; order Santalales; family Viscaceae; genus Viscum; species Viscum album. Next base: position 1,619,957,726 of record OY728123.1, read on the forward strand.
TTACTAGGAATTACCTTTACATATCACCCTGATGAACCTTATGTATTTCCTTTTTCATGTAAATTATCTTTACATATCAGCTTGATTAACCTTAAATATTTACATTGATGTGGAAATGATTCTTATGTATTTATAAGTTCATAAAATTTTCAATATTCAAGAGTCATCCTTGTGAAATTTATGATTCATTTATCAATAACAATGAGTCATTTATCAATATGTAAGAGTCACTTGTTTATTCAAAAAAGGAATTCCATTTTTTGAATTTTTAATATGTAAGATCCCTCCTTGTGAAATGAAAAAAGTAAAATCCTGGTAAGTAAGATTAATTTTATTATACATAAGATATATTAAATTATCAATAAAAATGAAAATAATTAGTTTACCAAGATCATATTTTATGATTGATATGGTAATTATCAATTTTAAGTTGCAATCTCTCTTGAGTTGAATTTTTTGGTTGATAGGGGTATTATCAATCTTAAACCATTAAAATTTAAAAACCTTCACAGGTAAATGTTATTATCTCACTACTGAAATATCTACACCATGATTTTAGTAATTTTATTGTTTGAAACATAGTGATAATCACTACACCATAACCTTCCTCAATCAGATAGAGTTAACAGAGTTGACTAAGGTTTTAAAAAATGAAATGATTGGGATAATCATGATTTAGTTTCCTATATTCGAATTCTTAAATTCAAGGTGCCCATATCTAGATTAGATATTTTCAACATATCTTAAACCAATATGATCATATATATTCCAATGAAGATCTATAAGAATCCTTCAACCAATCTTAGACCTATGCTTTAGTATATCAACCGCTATTATCAAAAGTTGAAGATTTTAATGTTCTTGGAAATGTGATTATATTACTCTTCATATTTCCTATATAAAAAACCATTTAATCTTTACATCAAGAATGGGATTCAAAAATTATTTTATATTTTATGTATAATTTTGGAATTTACATGCTTGGGTTTATAACCGGAAAGTAGTAGATATTGACCTAATGAAGATAACAATCTAGAAATAATGGAATTGTAGGGGGAGTTGTGATTCATATGTTATAATTATTATGTTAAATATATTTATTATAATTTCTTATAATTCATTGTTTTTTATACTACGATTATAAATATCTATATATCATATCTAAATCAATTAAATAACTTTATGTTGGTAAGATAAAAATTACATTGACCATGTGATTGAAAATATTCAATGAATTAATCTATATTAAGAGAAATTAATTTTTACATATTAATTTTGTGTTTATTTCTATTATTAGTGATTTAATAATGGTTTTTTTATTCTAATAAAATTTCATCATAAAAAATTTATTTAATTATGATGGTAATGAAATATGTTGATTGCTGGAATTAATAACAGTGGACCAATATGTTCCTACATTATTTTCAAATAGGTTTCTTGCATTAGTTTAATTAGTATCGATTACTCTTTAATATTTATTATTGTTGAAATAATGTTTTGATTCTATTAATATATTTAGAACATGGATCCCTTGCGACTATTTAATTAATATCATATTATGGTTGGTTTTTAAGTCGTGGCTTGGGATTTGTTGATTATGTTGTGGTATCTGATATAGTTGATGATGGGATAATATAGATGATATGGGATGGTTTTGAGGATGATGTTGGGATAATTGGATTTTTATGGAGACTTTCTCCATTTCTATTCATTTATTAAATGTTTCAATTTTCTTATACCGTTGTTCACTTATACTATTATTCTTATTTCATGATGTTATTTTCTTATTTGATTTCAGGTAATAACTTTTATTATTATAGGTTTAGAAAAGTTTTAAAATACCTAGGATTATTTAATGATAATTAATTATAAATTAACTCATATGAATGGGTGATGATGAAGTTGATTATATACAAAATCTATTTATTAGGAAAGTGATTAAAATAAAATTGTTATAGAAATGGAATGATAATGTTAAATAAGATATCTTGGCCTTAAACATTTAACATAAATATCAGACCAAAATTGATGATGGAGAATTATAAAATTATTGTATGTGATTAATGATAAATGATTAATTATTGTCTTGAACATTAATGTTTATGTTCTTAGGAAATCACTAGTTTCTTTGTCCTTAATGATGGTTATTTGGTTGTCATGTAAGATGCTAGTTATTAATTGATTCCAATGCAAGAGATTTTCCCTTAAAATGACTTTTTTCTATATATTCATTATATTTGTTTATTTCATTAGATCCACCACCTAAGTCAGATAGGGAGGTCAATACCAACACAAAGCCTTGGGTTCCAGATGTCTTCCCAATATATAGGATGTTGGGAATATGGATAAATAAACACTATCCCTACCATAATATCTCTTTCAGATGTAGTATGGTATGTAGAAATGTATGGTATATGATGGTTTAGAGCTACTAGATGAGTAGAGGTATGGGATTTGGTGGCTCATAGTTATGACATAAGAGTATATATAGATTGTGGTGGATTGAGGTCATAATATATACCTATATCTAGGATTTAATGACTTATATTTATACATGTTTATTTATGTATGGGATGCAATGGGTTGAGGTATAATGTGTATCAACATTGGTTTTAATGGATCTCATTTTTGCTACATGTTTATGGGTATGTGATATGCGGATGTGGATGTGGTTGTGTGAATATAGTTGTGATGTGTGTCACAAATGCGTAATATGACATATAGTGGTGCTGGGAGCACCGAGACAGATGATGGTGGGGTTTAGGGTGATTAGTTCAGAGGGATTGTGTTAGTGAGGAACCTAAATTTATATATCCCTTTGATATTATGTTATCGAAATCTTTGCATTTCTTGGTGGGAACAATTTAGGGAGGATGAGAACATGGTTGACCTAATTTTGGTAATATGCTGGTTTCTATATTTATTTACTAGAATTTTAGTATGATTCTTCCACATAGTCATGAGTGGTTTTGGGGATGATCCTACTGAGTATAATTGTATCCTCACCCCTATGTGTGTGTGTGTCCGTATATATATATATATATATATATATATATATATATATATATATATTTGTTTTTAATTCTATTGGAGGGAGTTGGTGATCAACCTAGGAATTACTAGCTCATGGATTATTTTCATGTGTTACTGGTGATCATGGGAACTATCGTAGGAGTTTTCATGTTATATTTCCCTTTAAATATTATATTTCATGACATTTCGTGTATTGAAATAAATTTAATTATTATTATGGAGTTGATTAGTATATTCTTTATCAATTAGTTATAATCTTAAGGGTAATTCCTTCCATATGTGGGTGTTCTATACCCTCATTTCTAGTATCCAACCAATGAACTTTTGAAGGTAGATTTTTGAGGTCACTTATATCTTAAATGTTATCCCATGAAGAGTATCGAGGGGTATGTGGGTCATAAAAGGAGGCAACTCACCCCAATAATGAAAAATATTGAAAAGGTAATTTTCTACAGTATATTTAATTATTTTTATCAGCCTAAACTCCCGATGTTATTAAAATTTATTTTATATTTCCTTGTGATAAAAACCTTGTTAGATTAGATGAAATATTTAATGCATTATATAATTAAAAGAAATTTTTTTCATGAAACAATTTATATGTAGTCGTATTGGTATTATTTTTTCAATGACTAGATAATAGTTTTTGTCAAATCTAATTAGAATGCTAAAAAATATGAGTTTCTTGGTGTTGTGATTGGATTTAACAAAAAATATAAAATAGTTATTGATAATATTATACTAGCATAAGTAGTTAGTATATTTAAAAGAAAATATATATGAGGTTCGTTATTTTTTTGTTTTTAATTATTAATGTATTATTTTTATTACAATTTTAATGGTTTGATTTTAATTCCATATATTTATATGAAATTATACAGTCATTAAAAAATTAATGATACTTATTGGATTTATAATTCCCCAAATTCATTCTTAAAAATGTAATTATTTATCATATATTTTTAATTTCATGGGTTAAATGTTCGTGTTTTTAATATAAATATGATATCTTCATTAAAATAATACACCACATACTTAAAATAGAGAAAATTATTTTAGGCTGTTATGAAGCTCTATGAAAATTATCATTGATTCATTTATGAAAATTAAGAAATAACCAAATTATATTAGAACACTCCATGTAGTTGGAATGACCTAAAATACTTTTTTTTTCATTTTATGTTTTTAATAAGTTCAAAACATATGCCACATACTCAAAATCAAGAAAATGATATCAAATTTTAATAGAACTATAAAAATATGACGATGGATTCATTTTTGACATGTAAGAATTAATTGTAAATAATTTCAACTTGCTAGGTGGATGGTTTAACTTAAATTTCCTATTTTTAATATAAAGATAATATTCTAGTTCAAAACTTGAATCACATACTTAAAACCTATAAAATAGTCTCAGATTGTCATGGAAATTTAGGAAACTATCTTCAATTAGCTTGCATACTTTTGGAAATAAATACACATCATCCCAACACACAATGTAGTCAGAATGACCTAAGGACTAATTTTCTATTTTAAGTGTTAAATATGCTCAAAACATGCGTTGCATAGTCAAAACAAAGGAAAAAATGCTCATATTGTTGTGAAAATATATGAAATTGATCATTAATTCATTATTATATGTATAAATTATCTTAATTAAATTCTATCATGAAGGGTGGAAAATATGGTAAGAAGTGTGGGTTTTCAATATAAAGATGATATTTTAGTTTAGAAAGTCAATCACGTACTAAAAACTGAGGGAAAAAGCATATTTTCATGAAACACTAGAAAACTGATCCTTTATTCATTTTTTATCTTTAGTAATAAACTACATATCAGTTTTACATGTTGTGTATTTTAAATTACCCATATATTATTTTCCCATTTTAAGTATTAAATAAGTTCAAAACATGAATTATATACTCAAAACAAAGAAAAGGTTCTCAAATGTTTGTGAAGCTCTATAAAAATGAGCATGTATTCATTTTTAAAATATATAAATTAATTACATATAATTTCAGTGGATTGGGTGGATGATATGATTAAAAGTGCATGTTTTCAATATAAATATGATATTTTAGTTCAAAAAATATATCACATACCCAAAATAAAGAAAATAATATTTCATTATCATGAAATTCTTGGAAAATGACCATATATTCATTTTTTACCATTATGAATAAACCACACATCATTCTGAGATGTTGTGAATTCATAATCACCCACAATGATTTTTTTAATTTTAAGTGTTAAATTTGTTCAAAACATATATCACATATTCAAAATCGATAAGCTTGGCTTGAATTTCCATGAAACTCTATAAAAATTATTATTGATTCATTTATGAGATACAAGAATTGATTTAATGTCACTCTATGCATGGGATTGTTTTTATGAATAAAACATCATGTTTTCAATATAATTTTTTATTTCAATTCAAAACACTTTCCATATTCTGAAAACCAATAAAAATATATGATATTTTTGATGAAACTATAGGAAAATGAAAATTGATTATTTTTTACGTTTAGGAAATAATCACACGTCATTCTAAAGTGAAGTGTGGTCTAAATTACTGAAAGTGTGTTATAACATATTAATTATTAAATAATTTTAAAATGAATGTAACATACTCCAAACATTTTTAAACTTATTTAATTACCAATAAACTTAATAAAAATGATACTTGATTAATTTTTGATATATTATAATTAACTTCACATTACTCTAACATGTTGGGTGGACAATATGACTAAAAGTGCGCGTATTCAATATAAAAATTGATATTTTTGTTGAAAATATACATCGCGTTCTCAAATCTGTGAAAACAGTCCCAAATTGGCTTGAGAATCTAGGAAAATGATATAAAATCCATTTTTATCTTTATTAATGCACTAAAATATTTATGATGAGTGGTTTAGTCGAAATGACCTAATATTTATTTTTCAATTTGATCTGTTAAGTTAGTTGAAAATGTTCATCACTTACTCAAAACTAGTAAAATGTTATCAAATCATCATGAAACTCTATAAAAATGATTATTGATTCATTTTTGATATATAATAATTGAACACACATAATTACAATGTTTATGGTGTATTGTATGACTAAAAGTGTATGTTTTCAATTTAAGGATGATATTTTAGTTTAAAACGTGCATCACATACTCAAAACTGGGAAAATGATCTTCAATTTCCCTGTATCTCTAGGATAACGATAAATTATTCTTTTTTATATCCTTTATAAAATAACTGCATGTCATTATGGTTCATGGTGCGGTTAGAATTACCTAATGTGAAATTTTCATTTTAAGTTATAAATAAGTTAAAAACACATTTCACATAATAAAAACCTAGAAAACATTCTTGTATTCTCATGAAACTATATAAAAATGATCTTTGATTAATTTTTGACATGTTGGAATCAATCAATAGTCATTTTGATACATGGTATGGATGATTTGAATGAAAATTAATATTTTCAATATAAAAAATGGTATTTTAGTTCAAGACATTTTTCTCATAATCAAAAATTTAAAAACAATCTTGGGTTTTCATGAAACTCCAGGAAAGAAAATCATTGATTTGTTTGTGACCTTTAGAAACAAATGGTATATTATTCTGAAATGTCGTGAAGTCAAAGTGGGATAAATTTAATGTTTTCATTTTAATTTATATATTAGTTTAAAACACACATCACATACTCAAAACTAAGAAAACATTCTTGAATTGTCAAGAAAATCTATGAAAATTATCGTTGATTGATTTATGACATGTAAGAATTAAACTTGAATAATTTCAATGTGTAAGGAGGATAATATAAATGAAAATTAATGTTCTCAATTTAGACTTGATATTTTAGTTCAAACATATTTCAAATACTCATTTAGAAAATGATATGGAATTATCATGAAACTCAAGGGAAATATCAACAATTCATCTGTGGCCTTCAGGAAAGAACATCATATCATTCCAATGTGTGGTGTATTTAGAATGAACTAATCTTTATTTTTACATTTTAAGTGTTAAATAAGTTTAAGACACACAATACATACTAAAAATTTTAAAAATATACTCATATTTTGATTAAAATCTATAATATTTGTTTCTAATTCATTTGTGAGATGTAGTAATTAACTACACATCATTTTGATATTTGGTGTGCTTATAATGACCTAATGTTTATTTCTCAATTTAAAAATAGACATAAATTTATTAATAATTATTAATAAAACAATTTATTTATTATCACATATATATATCTTACCTGTTTCAATTATAAGTAAATTTATAAGGTTATTCTTATTTTAGATTATTATTGATTATTTAACACTTTATAAAACATGTCTATTTATTTAATTTTTTTTTCAAAAATATTATCCTATTGTGAAATAATGATATTTATTTATTTTATGTATTCGATCAATTTTGGTATGTTTTATATTTATTATGATGGTAATTGTACTATAAATTAGTTTTTTTTTTATTTTTGGGTTCTTTTAGCACTAATTTTCGTTTTAGAAGTCTTTGGGGATTTTCTCAGTGCTAAAAAGGATTGGATAAAGGTGACATTTATCAGCACTAAAAAAGTATTTAGAAAGGTTTCTTTTATTAGGGATGATAAAAATATCTCCATTTATTACACCCCAAGATTCCACAATATGTTTCACTTTGAATAATGCAATAGGTTGCACTGTATGAAACTTTCATTTCTAGCACACCACAACCAATCAAACTAGCCGTTATGAATAGTAATACCCACTTTTTAAAATTTTATAAATTTTATTTTTCAAAATGGACATTAATTTTGGATTTATAATATCAAAATTATCTTAGGGTGAATTTTTGGTATTTTTCTGAAAACCTTCAATTTTTGATGAATAGTGAAAACACTACATTATTGTTTAAAACCTAATTTTTATTTAATTTATTATCTATTTTATTTAAATTTATTTTAGGTCAAAATAGATTCATAATAACTATATAATTTCAATTTAATTCATTGGAGTCATTTTATAATAAAATTAGATGTATAAAATTTTATTAAACATTTTACCGTCTTTTACCCACCTTCTTGGCAAATTTTCAAATTTGCATAAAACGTAGTTCTACCGATTCTGTGAATTTAATTTCAAAAATTATAGATAAAGGTTTGAAATCATTAAGTAAAATTTGGTTCAATAGGATGAAAATAATTTTTGGTGAATAGTAACTTTTGAATTTTATTTACCACGGTTAAAAGTAAATAGGGTAATTAAAGGTAAAAATGATATTATAATTACCCTAAAAAATGTATGAATTATAATGGATAAGTTTATTTTGAAAAAAATCAACCTTATGAATAAAATATGATCCTATTTGATCCACTTGTATTAGATTAGGACATTGATTATTATTTTATTTAAAGAAGAGTTAAAAGTGCTAAATTGAAATTTTCATAACCAAAACTTCTTTCATATAGGTTTATACATAAGATAAATTTAACTATAAATTTTCATTATAAAGATAAAAATATTTCCTAAATAATGATATATTATTTATAATTTTTAGACATTTAGTAATTAAATTTATTTATGACACAATGATGATGCAGTAATTTCCTTATTAATGAAAGATTAAAATAATTGATATTATAAATATCCAAATAAATGTAAATTTAGGCTTTTGATGAATTAAAATAATTATCTAGGTCAATATGTAATGTTAGGATTGATTTAATTTTTTTTGAAGTAATGAAGTTTTTTTGACTTTCACAAAAACCAAATACTAAAGTGTTAAAATTGACATAAATGAGTTTTAAAAAAAATACTATATTATTAATTGATATAATATTTCTAAAAATAATAGGTTCATACAAAGGACATAAAAAATGATATATATTTCATTAATGAACCACTTTGATATATCTCGTCATTTTATAGTATGTTTATTAAATATGTAATATAAAAATACAAGAAGAAATTGTAAAAGGTAAACTATTTAACTAAGAGTTAAATCTAATAGATAAGGTTAATATGGTGACCTAAAACTATATAAAACCTATTGGTTGAGAGTTTTTCGACCCATAACCACCTTACCCTAAAATTAAATCCTTTTGGAGCCATTATAAACCAAATATGATTGTATAATAAATTAATATTTCAAGCTTTTCCTAAAGTGACCCTCACCTCTCTTATAAAAGGGTACTTACCCATCTCTCAAAATCATATATCCAAAGCCATTTGACTCGGCCAACCCCTGCTCAAATGTCTTCAAAACTACCCTCAATTAAACCTAGAGGCATTAATTTGGTAATAAAGCTGACTTAAGGACCCCTTTTGATCAAATAAAAATGAAGAACCCAAAGAAGAGGTAATAATTTTATCACCTCTTTCAAAGTTCTTTTCTTCTTCCACTTCATTTTTATTTATTGTTTCCAGAATAAAATAATAAACCTAGTACCTTCTAGATACTGAGATGTTATTATAAATATGGTACAACCATATTTATTATTCTATCCATCCTATGAATGAAAAAGTCCCCATACATGCGTATGTACGACTCACCGTCTCCACGTCATGGTGTAGTTTGTTATTCAACACTTCATTATTTGGATGGGTATAATAATGAGTATAATTGATTTAAATAATAAATATAACATGTTAATGATTATGTATATGTTATATACCATCCAATTACATACTATTTCACCATCAAAAGAATAGTATTATCGCTCGTGCATATGTACGGATTACCGTCTACACGAACGTGATGCGATTAATTCCCCATTATAACAATTCAAGAATAATTTTCATTTTATGAATAGAAAAATGTTTAAGAACTTAATATCATTTTTATATGAATCGAATAAATCCTATCCATAACAAACATGACTTACATAGAAAAACATATAAAGGAAAACAAATCAGTTAACACCCAAAACAACGATACTACTAAAATATTATTTACAAAACAATATCAGAAGATTATATATATTATTATATTTATGTGTATGGTTCTTATATAATTTAATAAATATGATTTAACTATTATATATGAGGTTAATTTACCCTCTAACAAGGAAAAGTACAAGGTAAGAGTTAATTTTACAATCTATTTATTATCCGAGGTTTTTTTACGAAAGTCTCTACTGAGATTTCTTTATCATCCACATCTGTGTTTCTTAAAAATGCATTTCAGAACATTTTTTTATATTTTCTAGAATATGGGTTAAAGTCATTTATACCCTTGTTTGACTTTTTATAAATTTTTTTGAAAGGAATATTTCTGTATTTTTTCAAACAAGGTACTTTATGACCTTTTCGACAAATTAAGGTAAGAATGTTTTTTAACGTATATGGCGGGTGCGGCTATTTTCCGCCGTTATAAAATCTTAGAAGATTCCATTAATGTCCTATAAGAATATTTTCAAAATAAATGATTTATATTATAATTATTTTACTTTTAAATGATTTCAAAATAGAAATATATATTTCTCAAATAGTTTTTATTTCATCTATGTCAACATCTTTCGATGGATTTTACACTTGTTTGAAGTTGATTTATTATGATAAAATATTCCATATTATATTGAAATTTTTTTGATACGTTTGACTATGGAAGTGTTATTTTTATTCCATTCATGGTTTATGGGTAAAGTACTAACATTTCGTATGCTAGTTTTAATACAAATATTTATGTTATGTTTCAACCTTTTCATATGAGGAAGGAATTGGACTTAATAAGTGATAGGTGTATCCCACTATAGATCCTCAATGCATCAATAGGTATCATGAGAGAAACTAGTGTTTTGGAACAAGGACTTGAGAAAATCATATTCATAGTTTCGGCAGGAGTGCTCGACTATGTGGTTATGATGTCTGACATTATGCACTCCATCCTTATGAAATTAGTTATTGATATTACATGTGATTATTCGGATAGTAGAATATCCATGGGAATAAGTAAATAGAATTATTTGATTTATCTTTTCCATATTATGATGATGTTTATGTTTAAAAGGCTTTTTTTTAGTCTTATACATTACCTTAAATGTTTATGCTTATTTATGATAGTTTCTGTTATATTGTTATCCATTCTGAGCATCCGTGCTCACCACTTTCTTATGTTTTCTTTTTACTAGTATGTGAAGAAATATATTATGATTTACCTTAAGGGATATTCCAAGGATATTAGTGTGTTTTAAGGGGGCACAATTTTGTTTTTTTATTTCACGATGTAATGTAAAACTTATGTATGTATCTAGTACTTCCAAGGCTACTAAACTGATCAGTCTTTTGGGATTTTATCCCTTGTGATCATGCCAATGTTATGTAATAATACACCGACTCTAGATAACTAGGGTCACAATGTTACAGTTGGTGTCATAGTATGTTTAGTAGAAACCTTGGAATCTAGATTTAGAAATACTCCGATTAGAGAACATGAACCTGACATAAAATTTAATGATTCGTATATAAGAACATCCTAGAATTTTGTTAATGTAGATATTTTTTTTATTATCCAAGAAATAAATCCATATATAGACATATAGAGGTAGAGACAGCTCTGGCACAAATTTACTTAGGAGTGAAAACTCTGACAAGGAGTTTTGGGATTGACCAGAGTTGTCCTTGTACAAAACAACATGCCTTGCTGCACTCTTGGTTACAACACACTCGTGGGGTATGCTTAGGATAATTCCCATTGTTCTTAAAAACCATTATGAAGGATTTATGAGTAAATAATTCCTCAAAGAAAACATTTTTTTATGACGATGGATTTTATGCATAGATTGTTCAATTTATGTTAGGTATTTTACTAGTTTGGAATTATGTATTGCGATTTATAAACTAATCTAGTGTATTCCATTATTTTAAAATAGATCATAGTGGAAGTATTGGAAACCATATTAATGCACATAATCCATGTAGGGATTTACCTCCTACTCAAGTTAATTATAGTGGAGATGGTGATGCAACTGGTGCTAAACAGCTTATAACCATACTGGGACAACTCACTCAGGTTATGAATAATAACCTTACCCGTATGGAGCACCCTAATCCACCATGAGGAGGATATTTTTTATACCTCTTCATAAGGCAAAAAAAACCAACATTAAATGGGAATACAAATCCATTTGTAGCTAGGAAAAAGATAAGTTCCTTAGAAAAAATAGTTCATGTTTTGGGGAGTAGCGAAATGGAAAAAGTTTTCATGGCAGTTTATCGCCTCACGGGAGATGAAGATCAATTGTGGTCATTAATTCAAAACAAAAAGGGGGATGAATTAGTATCAAATATAGAATCAAGGGAGTTTAAAGATATTTTTCATAGAAAAACACTTTCCTCGTGACCATCAAACGGATATGGAAAGACAATTTTTGAGTCTAAGGAAAAAGGAGAATGAGAATGTTGCAAAGTATGAGGCTAACATTACATGGTTAGAAAGACATGCTTCAGATTATATACGTAACCCAAGGAGTAAGATTGGTTGATTCTTTTATGGGTTAAAAATATTTCTCCATCGAGTATTAGTCTCACAATCCTTCTCATCGTACGGATATATTGTCTCATGTGCTATCCTGACAGAAATGGAATTGTCTAAGTCTTACGACTTTAAAGAAAAGAAATAGAAGAAGAGATCTTCTGAACACTCTGGAAATGAAAAAAAGAGGAAGAAGGGAAAAGTTTAATTTCCATCCTACAGTAAATTTAGGAAGAAACACCCCAGTACATGCCTAAAGGGAATGAGATTCTGTTACAAGTGTAGTGAAAAAGGCCAACAAGCTCGTGATTGCAAGGGAAAGAAATAGGTTGTCAATGTTGAATGCTACAATTGTAGAGAAATGTTGAATTATTCAGATTAATGTACTAAGAGGCAAGGAAACTTACTTCAAAAAAGGAAAAGGGAGAAAGGGAAAGCTTATGCGATCACTACTGCTGAGGTTGAAGCTCCGAATAATGTAGTGGAAGGTAATTTAATGGTTTCCTCAAATTTTTCCAATGATTTATTTGATTCTGGATCATCACATTGTTTCATATCCTCCCAGTTTTCTAAGAAAATTAGCTATTTCCAATTTTATTTGACAAGGGAGTTTTCAGTAAAAACTCATAAGGGAAGTATTATTAAAACAAATTTTTGTGAATCAATTCCCATTATGGCATATAAAAGTGCTTTGTCCGCTAATTTCATCATCATAACCATGATTTAAATTTTTATAATCCTCGGTATGGATTGGATTTTTAGACCATGATGAAAAAATGTTTGTAGGAATAAGGAGGTTACAATTTTTGATGATTATAAAGAATACCTTATCTTTAGGGAAGAAACAACACCATCAGATTCTTATCTAGATCCACCCCTAGTAGCTCTAATAAATTCAATTATTGGAGAGTAAGAGAGGGAAATAAATATGGGTGAGGAAAGGAATGTTCAAATTGAGGACATATCTATTGTACAAGAATATATTGATGTGTTTCCAAAGGATTTACCTAGATATCTTCTAGAATGAGAAATTGAGTTTTCCATTAATTTAATTCTTGGTTCAAGACCCATATCAAATAACACTTATAGAATGGAAACTATGGAATTAGTGGAACTAAATAAACAACTAGATTAACTGATTAATAAAGTATTTATTCTACATAGGGTTTCTCCATAGGGATCCCCTGTTCTTTTGTTGAGAAGAAAGATGGATCTATGAGGTTGTGTGTTGCCTACAGGGAGATCAATGCTCTAATAATAAAAGAAAAGTATCCCCTACCTCTAATTGATGATTTATTTGATCAAATTCATAGAGCTAAATATTTTTCAAATATTGACCTTCGATTTGAATATCATCAGTTGTGTGTGAAGAAAGAAAACATTCCAAAGACAACATTTTGTACTAGGTATGGGCATTACGAGTTTACAGTAATGCCTTTGGGACTGACTAATGCACCCTTTATCTTCATGGATCTAATGAATAGAGTTCTCAAGTAATATCATGATGACTTTTTTTGTGGTAGTTATTGATGATATCTTGTTATAATATAAAAGCTATGAAGATCATGAAAATTACTTTCACACTATTCTAAAGACTCTTATATGAAATGAATTATATGGAAAGTTTAGCAAGTATAAATTTTGGATTCAAGAGATTTATTTTCTTGGCCATATTGTATTTAAGTATTGAATATCCATTGATTATTATAAGAAAAGATCAACACAATAATGGAAAAAACCAATGAGTATAACTAAGGTACACGGTTTTATTGGTTTAGCAGGTTATTATCGATATTTCGTCTAGAATTTTTCCCAATTAGCTAACCCATCCACCAAGCTCACATATAAAGGGGTTAAATTTGTCTGGAAAAAAGATTGTGAAAAATGTTTTGATGAACTGAATAAAATATTAGTTGATGATCTTATCTTGACTCTACCATCGGGGAATGATGTGTTTGTTTTTTATAGTGATGCTTCAAATAAAGTACATGGTTGTGTCCTTATTCAGAATGATAGAGTTATTTCTTATGAATCGTGAGAGATAAAAATACATGAAAAAAACTATCCCACTCATGATCTTGAGTTAGCAGCTATCATTTTGCTTTGAAGATATAAAGACACTGTCAATATGATGAAAAATGTTAGATATATACCGACCACAATAGTTTGAAGTATATTTTCTCACAGAAATAAATAATCATGAGGAAAATAATATGGCTTGAACTAATCATTGATTATGATTTCACTATACACTACCACCTAGGGAAGGAAAATACGGTGGAAGATTCTTTGATCAGAAAGGATCATGGAGTTTTGAACAAGATGAGAGTTGAAAGGAATCCTATGTTCATGGATATAGTAAAGATGGATATGGGAATAATCATGGAAGGTGAAACATCAATAATTTTTCAAATGGATTCCAAACCATCATTACTGGAAAGAATAAAAAGTTCTCAGACTGACGATGAGGAGTTTCAAAAGAAAATTAAAGCTGTGAATGATGTGATATTGATTGACTTCGAATATGAAGATGGAATTTTGAAAATTGGGAACAAACTTTTTGTTCTTGACATACCTGATCTATGAAAAGAATTATTGGATGATGCACATAGCTCCAATTTCTATATAAACCCTGGTAGCACTAAGATGTATAGATATTTGAAGGAACATTTTTGGTGGGAAAATATGAAGAGGGGGATTGATGATTATGTGTCAAGATGTATGGTTTGTCAAAATGAGAAGGCTAGAAGACAACATCCTATAGAAGTCATGAAACCTCTTCTCATACCTGAGTGGAAATGAGATGATATTATGATGGAATTTTTCATGGGGCTACCAAATAATCCTATAACAAATGAATAAATATGGGTCATTATTGATCACATTACCAAGTCAGCACATTTCTTGTTATAAGAGAAGATTTACCACTTGAACGTTTAGCAGGACTATATATTAATGAATTTGTAAGAATTCATGGAGTAACCCTGTCGATTTTTTCTAATCGTGATCCCCATTTTACATCAAGATTCTAGAAAAGTATTCAGAAGGCCTCGGATACTGAATTTCATTTGAGCACTGCCTACCACCCACAAACTGATGGATAATCAGAACAGACTATTCAAACTTTAGAAGACATGTCAATGTATGTCTTAAATGTATGTGAGATCAATATTTACCTATGGTAGAATTTTCCTATAACCATATATTCCATTAAAGTATTCAGATGACACCATATTAAGCGTTATATGGAAAGAGATTTCACAAACGTACATGTTGGGATGATGTCGGTGAAAGAAAACTCATAGGACCAAAACTAGTTGAGGAATCTATGGAAAATGTGAAAATTATCCAAACCCACATCAAAGCAACTCAATTTAGAAGGGTGTTATATGATTTGGTAAGAAGGGTAAATTGTGTCCCAGGTACATCAGACCTTTTAAATTCTACAATTAATTGGATTTTTAGCTTATTGTTTGGAAATTAATCCGTGTCTCTCAAAAGTTCCTGATGTGATCCACATATCACTATTGAGAAAATACATGCCAAACCCAACACATACACTGACCTATGAAGAAATATAATTGGAACCCGATTTGTCTTATTGTGAAGAGTCTATCAAAATTCATGATACTAGAGAACAAGTGCTGAGAAACCAGATGACTCATTTGGTAAAAGTTCTATGGAGAAACCATAATATGGAAGAGGAAATATGGGAATATGAGGAACTTATGATGAAGAACCACCCGAATATTTTTATTTAGTAGTATTCTAGAAATTTTTAGGATGAAATTATTTGAAGGATGAATGAATTTAACACCCCAAGCTTCCACGGTACATTTCTCTTTGAATAATGCAATAGCTTGCATTGTATGTAACTTTGAGTTCAAGAACACCACGACCAATCAAACTAGCCATTATTAATAGTAATACACACTTTTTTAAATTTTATTTTTCAAAATGGACTTCATTTTTGGATTCGTAATATAAAAATTAGTTTAGGTTGAATTTTTTGAATTTTTCTGAAAACATTCAATTTTTGATGAATAGTGAAAAACATTGCGTTATTTTTCAAAACCTACTTTTTATTTAAATAATTACTTATTTTATTTAACTTTACTTTTGGTACAAATATATACATAATAACTATATATGTTTAATGTAATTAATTAGAGTAATTTGTTTAATAAAATTAGATGTATAAAATTTTATTGAACATTTTAATGTCTTTTACCCACCTTCTAGGCACATTTGCAAATTTGTATAAAAAATAATTTTACCAATTCTGTAAATTGAATTTAAAAAATATTAGAGACATAGTTGTCATCATTAAGTAAAATTTGGTTCAATAATATGAAAATTATTTTTGGTGAATATTAAATTTTGAATTTTATTTACCATAGTCAAAAGTAAATGGGGGTAATTAAAGGTAAAAATGATATTATAATTACCCTAACACATATCGTAATTCTATTTTGTAAGTTTATTTCTACCAAAATAAACACTATGAATAACATATTATCCTCTTTTATCTACTGGTATTAGATTAGGATATTTATTATTATTTTTTTAAAAGAAGAGTTAAAAGTGTTAAATTCAAATTTTCATAACTAATTTTATTTAATATAGGTTTATACATGAAATAAATTAGACTATAAATATTCACTATAAATATAAAAATATTTCCTACATAATTTTATTTTATTTATAATTTTTATACATTAAATAATTAAATTTATTTATGACACAATGATGATGCAGTAATTACTTTATTAATGAAAGATTAAAATAATTGATATTATAAATATCCAAATAAATATAAATTGATACTATTGATTAATAACACAAATTTTATAGGTTAATATGACATGTTAGTATTGATATAATTTTTTTTGAAGTAATGATGTTTTTTTTGACTTTCAAAAAAACCAAATACTAAATATTGTCAAAATTGACAAAAATGAGTTTTTAAAACAATTAATATATTATTAATTGATATAATATTCCAAAAATATACGGTTTATCCAAATGGATTACATAATAATATATATGTCATTAATGATCCCCTTGGTGTTCTCTTTTCATTTTATAGTAAGTTTATTAATCATTTAATATAAAAATACAAGGAGACACTGGAAAAGTCAAACTATTTAACTAAGAGTTAAATCTAAAAGATAAGATTAATATGGCGATATAAACCTGTCTAAAACCTATTGGTTGAGATGTTTTCGACCCATACCAACCTTATACTAGAAATAAATTCTTTTTAAGCCATTATTAACCAAATATTATTGTATAATACAATAATATTTCAAGCTTTTCCTAAAGTGACCCTCACCTCTCTTATAAAAAAGTAATTCCCCTTATCTCAAAATCACACCTCCAAATCCATTTGGATCGGCCAAACCCTACTCAAATATTTTCCTAACTATCCTTACTTAAACCTAAAGGCCTTACTTTGATAAAAAAGATGACCTATGGAGCCCTTTTGATCAAATCAAAAGGAAGCAGCTGAAGAAGAGGTATTAATTTCATCACCTCTTTCAAAGTTCTTTTCTTCTTCCACGTCCTATTTATTTATTTTTTCCATAATAAAATAATAAATACAATATCTTCTACATACTGATATATTATTATAAATATTTTACAACCATATTCATTATTCTATCCATCCTATGAATGACATAGTCGCCATACATGCATACGTACGACTTACCGTCTCCATGTCGTGGTGTAGTTTGCAATTCAACACTTTATTATTTGGATGGGTATAAAAATGACTATAATTGATGTAAATAATAAATACAACATTTTAATTATTCTTTATATATAATATACCATCCAATTACATACTATTTCACCATTAATAGAATGGTATTGTCACTCGTACGTACGTACGGATTACCATCTCCACGAACGTGATGAGATTCATTCCCCATCGTAACCATTCAAGAATAATTTTAATTTTATTAATAAAAATAATGTTTGAGATCTTAATATCATTATTAATATGAATTAAATACATCATATCCATAACAAACATGACTTATATGAGAAAATATATAAAGGAAAACAAATCAATTAACACCCGAAATAATGATACTACATAAATATTAGTAAAAAATATATATTAGAATATCATATATAATATCATATTTATGTATATGGTTCTTGTATAATTTAATAAAAATTATTTAACTATTGTACAAAATGTTACTGTACCCTCGAATAAGGAAAAGTACATGGTAACAGTTAATTTTACAATCTCTTTATTATCCGAGGTAGTTTTTACGAAAGTATCTACTGGGACTTCTTCATCATCCACATCCCCGTTTCTTAAAAATGTATTTCAGATTTTTTATTATTTCCTAGAATATAGGTTAAAGTATGTTATAACCTTGTTTGAATTTTTATAAAATTATATGGAAGGAATCTTTCTGTCATTTTCCAAACAAGTTATTTTATGACCTTTTTGAGAAATTAAGGTAAGAATGTTTTTTTTAACGTATACAGAGGGTGAGGCTATTTTCTTCCATTATAACATCTTCAATGATTCTCTTATAATATTATAAAAATATTTTCAAAATAAATGTTTTCACTTATAATTATATAACTTTTAAATGATTTCAAAATAGAAAGAGATATTTCTCTCAAATAGTTTTGATTTATCTATGTCAACATCTTTTGATGAATTCTACACTTGTTTAAAGTTGATTTATTATGATACAATATTCCAGATTGTATTGAAGGTTTTGTGATATTTTTGACTATGGATGTGTTATTTTTATACCATTCATGGTTTATGGGTAAATTATTATCATTTCGTATGCTAGTTTTAATACGAATGTTTATGTTATGCTTCAACATTTTCACATGAGGAATGCATAGAACTTAGTAAGTGTCGGGTAGAGCCCACTATAGATCCTTGATGCATCGATAGGTCTCATGAGACGAACTTGTGTTTTGGCACAAGGTCGTGACAAAATCATAATTATTGTCTTGGCACGAGGCCTTGAGTATGTGGTTATGATGTCCGACATTATGCATTCCATCATTATGAAATTAGTTTTCTAATTACATGTGATTATTAAAAAAGTATAATATCCATGTGAATAAGTAAATAGAATTATTTGATTTATCTTTTCCATATTATGCTGATGTTTATGTTTAAAAGTCTTTTGTTTTAGTCATATACATTTCCTTAAATGTTTATGAATATTTATGATAGTTTCCGCTGTATTGTTATCCTTACAGAGCATCTGATCTCACCCCTTTTTTATGTTTTCTTTTTCACAGGATGTGAAAAAGAATATTATAATTAACCTACAGGGATAGGCCAAGGATATGAGTGTGTTCAATGGGGACAAAATATTGTTTTTTATTTCATGATGTAATATAAAACAAATGTATGTATCCAGTACTTCCAAGGATACTAAACTGACTAGTCTTTCGAGATTTGATCCCTTGTGATCATGAAAATGTTATGTAATAATTCACCAACTCTAGGTAACTAGGGTTGGGGAATTAAAAATTTCTTAACATCGTCATTCCCTACACTTTTTTAGTATCGATAAATCTATTTTGGAGTGCTATCAAGGGTGTAATCTATTTTAGTTTTTACAATAAAAGTGAAATTTACCACCTATCAAACACTAATATAAAATATCATTCAAAAAAATATGGAAAGGAAAAGGAAAAAAATAAATCATCATACTAAAAATTGGATTAATTAAAATAAATAAAACTACATAAAAATAAAAATATATTCAGAAACCCAAGAAGTGAAATATCAAACCAAATTGAATCAACTTTGGGAACTTCCAATACCATCACTGATATAAAATTTTCTATGTAAATTCAAAGAATTAATCATAGTCCAAGAGTGTTTAAATCCTATATCTGTATGATCTATGAAATTTTTATGAACAAAAGATAAAAATGGCTATGAGTGAATGAAATCATGATTAATATTTTCCAGTACCTGGGCATGTAGAAAAAGATAATGGGATGAAGATTTAAGAATTTATTCATTAAAGAAATGTAAATTTATTTTCTATAGAGATCTAAGCCCAAATAAAGGTTCATGGATCTCACATGAATTTAATAATCACAAAAACAAAATGAATGTTTACCTCATTCAAATATGAAACATGTTTGATAGTATCTTGATGTCGGTAATCATTTGTTGAAGGATTTTAGTTCAAAAGCATCTAGATCTTCCACACATGGTTCAAGAATATATGTGTATGCTGATCATTGAATTTCCGGTTCTATCATGGATCTCCAATGACTCTGCCGACATCCTGATGATCACCTCGATCATATCCCTTCGATTCATGAATGCATTCTTGGATCAAATTTTTGGGTGGTGAATTTTACTCTCTAGGAAGCAAGAGGATATAGAGTCACTGAATCCATTGTAATTAATGGAAATGTATTGATTCTCTATCTTCTACTTATATATTGGGAGGTCCAAATATCAAGAAATGGTTTTGCAACCCCTAGAAATAAAACAAAGAATAAATAAGCAATAAATGACACATTATGATGAACTAACTATGTCATAATGTCATTTATATTTTTATCACAT
Organism: Viscum album; assembly: GCA_963277665.1. Classification (NCBI taxonomy): domain Eukaryota; kingdom Viridiplantae; phylum Streptophyta; class Magnoliopsida; order Santalales; family Viscaceae; genus Viscum; species Viscum album. The sequence continues at coordinate 1,619,978,810 of OY728123.1, forward strand.
ACTTTTAATATATAATAAATATATTAAATGATAAAACTGATTCATTAACTCTACTCACAATTACCGCAATTCAAAACAAACCATGAATCTAAAAATAATATTTTTTCGCATAATATTTTTTTTATGAATTCACTTAATAGCTTGCAAATAATGTTAATAAATAAATTAAACCAAATTATTCAATAGTAAAATAATAATGAATTTATTTATTCATTAGTGATTGATAATACTTGGACAAATCTCAGACCATATGGTGGGTCCCACTATGTCAAATACAACTATTCTCCAAAAATAGGACAGACTCTTGAATATGCTATTGTGTGTGACCCTCTAGGACCTTATCCTGATAGTAATGAATAATATTCATAGACAATGATAAGAGTTTAGAAACTCATCAAGGACCCTAAAATGATAAATAAAATTCATAGAAATTACAACCTTTTCTATGAACATGCATTGTGTAACTTAATATCTTTGTCTCATGATATCTCATAAAGGAAGACACACACTTGTTTCATCATCCTTCCTTTTTTTATTATTTGTTGATTTAACTAGAATAACTTACCTTTGACTAGATTTTCTATGGATTTATGAAGGTATTACCATCCCGATCAATTAGTCTCAAGATATAACTTCCTTAACTTGGAAGTGAAAAATTCTATCTTGGCTATTCAACTAATTCCATATGACCAAAGAAAAACCCAACACACGCTACCTCACCAAGAATTCAATATCACGGGTTTTCCTTATATCAAAGTATGATATCAAATGGTACAAATTCATAATGATCTCAAGTCAGGAGACCAATACACATGTTCATATATATGAACAACCAATGACACTTGAAACATATGGTATTTCTATTAGAGGGACTATCCTCATGATCCCCTCTAATATATTTCACTATGTAAAAAATTCACGAGAAGAAGTATCAATTTTTCTGAGTCCCAAAAACTTGATAGAAAAACATAATCTATTTCCAGTCATGATGATGTATCTAGACCATATGAAATTTGTCTAATATTAATGTCATATTATCTCATGGTTATCATTATATCCTAGGAACTACTACAACTTTTTGATACGACAAATAATATATGGAAATTACCATTTAAATAGTGCACACCGAAATATCAACACTATAATGGTAAGTGTACATCATGTATAACTCACAGTATACACAATATGGTAATTGAAAATTACTATTTAATTTGGGCCTTGGGAACCCACTATTACAACACTCTGACTTGCACTAGAAAAAACATGCTAACTAACCCTGTTATCTCTCACATGATAATATATTGTTACCAATAAGTTAGGGATTTATTCATTAGGTCTTCCACATCTCAATACATGTCTATTATGCTATCTACAACCTTACCTACTTGAGTAATATTTCTCATGATATGACACCCTAGAGTGTATTCCTTTTATAAACTATCAAAAATTGACACCTTGGCTGTAATAGTAGTATAATTATCTAAATTTATATTATGATAATACTTTACTTGGTGAGATTTCAAGAGGAAAAATAAATCATTTTGTAGTTTAAACTATTTATCTAGATGCATTAGAAGTTGCAACATACTAGATATTTATAGAGTTGAATATTTCTAGCTTTCATGAGGTTATCTTTCTCATTACCTTAGCTGGACTGTGATCTTATATCAAATCTATATAAAGGAAGACTATGATTTGTTCCCTCAAAACTAGTGTTTCTTCCTCTCCTATTACTATGTACACATCCTTTGTACTTTATTTTATACAATTGGATACTTATAACTGCTTCCTCTTTAGTTATCCCTGATATAACTAATTGAAAAATATTTTTTATTGATTTTTTCAAGGTACAGGGGAGAACTCACTGATATAACTGATATTTTCTGAATATAAAGTTTATGTTGAAAATATCATTTCGTATAAATATCATGGAATATGTTCTTGATACATCATATAAGTGTATAGAATTAAACTAACCATATATAATCACCACCTACGCCCCTTGAATATCTTCTTAGATATATTTATTCCATGTGAAACTGGTAAAAATTCTCTCTTTAATTATTTCAAATTGTATTTTATCAATACCATGTTAGTATATATTCTATTTACTAGGTCTAATAAACCATCATGACTGCCTTAATAGATCCCATTTCCTATAACTTATGTTTCTATTTTAAGTCAATATGTAGAGTGTTACTTTTATTCCGATCTTAACTAACTTCAATACCAATAGTTTTTTTCTATATGTTATCTGACCTATTTTAGTTGGAAAACCAAGAAGTTCCCACTAACTTATTGTACATGCATGGTTTCAATTATTTCCAAATTAATATTCTATGATCTTGTTTCCTACTTTAGTCTCAATTTGGATTTTAGTAATTTTCACCACTAATTGGAATTTTATAGTGTCACCATCCTTTTATGTTTGTGTCATATATGCACCCTTGATGATTGGTGGTGTTGAAATATAATACTCAATAAAATTATTAGATAAATTAGCTATGAAAAGTAAAATTATAATGGATTTAGGATTAATGACTGGGTAATAAAAATCGAGCCACATTGGTATCACACTTGTACTATCCATTTATATTCCTATTTGAATACTCAATATAGTATTCAATATAATAATCCCCTTGTATGTTATACATGGAATCCATTATTGAATTTTTATTTATATTGCTAATATTAGCTAATTTTTATATACTTCTTACTTATAGGATTTATTATTCTCAATGAATAATATATCATTGACCATGGGGAATGTAAAACTATTACCATGGTTTTATCCATCCTTTGTAGTATGCATCTCTCGACCATTCCTATTCCACATCTATTGTGAAACTTATTCCAATTCCAACTATTTGTACATCTTAGACATTGACTAAATCCAAGTCTATATTTCTCTCACTATCTCCAATAGATATGTTTACCATTTTATAGAGTTATATTCTATCACCTAACTATAACTTTTCTATCTCATGGATTTGTATTATATTCTTATATAACTTTAGGATAAGTATTTCAGATTCACAATGTGTTTTATTTGATGCATGTTTGTTTATATCAAAACAAAAATATTTAAATCTAAAAACATGTTCTTAAAACATAATGGACTTATATCATATGATAAATCATATGATATTAATTTTTATTATAATTGGAATATGGTTATGGGATAACTCCATTATTTGTGAAGCATGTCATGAAAAATAATAGAACTATCTTCAATGCATATTAGTTTCCAAATTGACACTCTTTTTACTTACATCATGGATTTGATGTGTATAAGTAAATGCGTGTTTAGAAATTACTCCACACTACATTTTATTGATCAATGTTATCATGTAAGACTCATCATCAACCCATTTCACTAACATTGTAAAAACAATGTGTATAAGGTAATGTGAATTTAAGAATTACCCTATGCTACATTATAAAGATTGATGAATACTCGAATAAGATATTATTCAACACACGGTCTTGAAGTAACTCATATATTATAACCATTTATATCATTCACTTAAATTTTACATTCCTTAAAAAAATTAAAGGAATCTTTTGAAATATTTTTATTATTAGATTAATCCTAGAATAAATCACAATCTCTTTCTAAACTAGTTTTGTAAGCTTTGTGTCCAAAATTTATTTCTATAGGTTCCTTTGTTCAAAAATAAATATATTGATAAAACCTAAGGCATTAAATTACAATAATTCTAAAACCATACTAGTGATATCCTTGAAAATTATTTTATTTATTGAAAAAGTATCATCTTTTCATAGGTGGTTATTAGATTTTTTACATTTTATATTCACCATGTGTTTCCAATTATTCAAGCATTAATGGACAATTAGTTGTGTATTATACACCACAAACAACATTTATTCCTAAACTAAAATAATTTCACATTGTTTTCAATATACACCTACGATTAATGTATAAGAAACACATAATTTTTTTTTAAATAGAACCATTTAAATTGGAAATATAATCGTTTTTTATGTCTCACCATAGACATAGAAACCACCCTTTCTCAGCTACTTGGAGAAAATAACTTAATTCGTATAATTTTTCTATACTTACTTGGTTAATATATTCAAATAGAAATATGGTATAGGTATATTCTACTTAATACCCTAAATGTATTATAAAAACATTACATTATTTTTATGAATATACCTGAATAAGAAGCAACCACTTGCTTCTTCAATTCTATTCATTAAATTTTTTATTCCATAGATTTAACTCATGACATGAACAGAAAATAATATTCTGTTTAATGATCAACCTCTTTTATTTAAAAGAAGTTAAGAATGTGCCTTTGAATTCACACTTTCCATTAGCCTTTTTTACTTTATCTTTCAACATGTTCACCAAAAGATCATAGGACATTATTCAAGTTCTTATTTAGTTGGTGGACCAAACCTAAAAGGTAAGGAATTGTTTTCTCTATTTGTCCTTTTTATAATTTTAAACGAAACTAGAGTATATGGGTGATAATGATATAAGAATTTGATGTATAGAGATATCATGATACATCTTTAATATTTACACACATCCAATGTAATCATCACCCATTCATATATCTCTTACTTTCTTCTTGAACGTTTCTTAGAGATGATAATACATGTTAAATCATCCATGTCATATTGATGTATCCACAACAAACATCGAACGTTTATGATACCATTATTATGTAAACATAAAATGCATCATGCATGAATCTCTTGAAAGAATATTTTACATACACACTTCTTGAGTTAGCTCAACAAGTATTTGGGATTCCAACACATTGAATTTTCTATATCATAGTACTTTTCACAAGAACCTATACTACTCTTTGGAAATCCATGTTGGATTTTACATTTACATTGTACAATAATAATCATAGTGTATTTATTATATTACTTTCCTTTTTTCTACAAAACAAATCTAGTAGATTAGGACTTGTATCGTGATTACTGATTAGAAAATGCTAATTAATTAAATCAATAAATCTCACACACTATTTTATCAATCTCTAGTATACATTACTAATTGAATCATACTACTATATCTATTGATTATTCTAGTGGAAAGGATCCATGAAACCTCCCGTCATAATCTTAAATATTTGGCTGCACCACTACTTAGAAAGATTCAAGGTATGAACCAGACTAAAAAACCGTATTAACTCACACCTCCTCGATCTATTTAGTGAAGTACCAGCTTCTAAAAATCAAAAACATTATTTACTCACTGGTTACCTCTAAGGTTACAACAATATATCTTTAGATACTAATTTTCTTCCAAATTCTATTAAGTCAAACCATCACTCTTATAAGAACTACATAATAGCAGGATACAACCTCAATTTTGGTTGATGAGAACCTCATTCATTCGGTTTTGTTCAAATTTGATTGACAGAAGGAATTCATGACATAATATTTCTTCGAGGGGGTTGTAATATTTCTAGAGGAATGTAATCCCTTTATATTAATTATGTTAATACTATGTTTTCACACACATAGCCAAACATGCATTAATTGAATGCATTCATCATATATTTATGGATTTTGTATTTATTATTTTATGTTTTTTCTATAGACATTAAAATATATAAAATAAGAAACAATTTATAAAGGAAATAAATTACCTAACTAGTTTTGAACATCTAATATTGATTGATTCATTCAAACTCAATATATCAAATGTGACAGAGGGGTATCAAACTGGAGTCGGGTCTTGACTGATGATGTAGATCTTCTCTAGTCCAGTGTTTTTCACATCTCGTCCGGTACACCATCTACTCTTGGTGTGGGATATATCATATGTCATCATCATCAAAATAAAAATTTACTCGTACACATGTTAGGGGTGTCTCGAAGCGCAAAATATATATAATAATAAAGTGATGTATGCACATAACCATATACATAATTAAATAAAGAGTATGATGTATAGACTATCAAATAAAATAATTAAATATTAAAAACATCACACACAATTGTAAGAAATAATTATATAAATAAAAATACATATACATTCATTCACTCCTAAAGACAATTCTACAGGTAAACTAAAAACATAATTAAATGAAAATGAAATAAATTATTGTCTGAGTGTATTTAACAAATTAAATTATTTATCTTAAATTAAAAAAAATTAATTTAATTTATTCCACAATTAATTTAATTTTTTATCAAAAAAATAAATTAATAAATTAATTTTTTTTATTCCAAAATCACATTAAATTTTATAATAATAAAATTATTATTATGTTTAGTCTAAAACTTAATAAAATTAATTTTTGATTATGTTAAAATTATCATGGGCCCTTGAAACCCCGTAAAATCCCATTGTGGGTCTGGAAAACCTATATATTCCCATTCTTGGTCTGGCAGAACCTGACCAAAGTTATTTTGGGTCAGGAAGATGGAAATTTCAGGCCAAACATACCCATCAATGCCCATAACAGGCTGCCATAACTCAGTTTAAAAGTTATTTTCCAGAATTGGGCAAGTGGGAATAGTGGAATGGGTTCCCGTCAGTTCCAAGGGACTACATGCGGGATAGAGGGATTGAAAAAGAAGGGGGTGTTTGTCTGGGAAATGACTGAATTTGATAGGGGAGTCCATGGGTGGCTGACAAGAGGCCCAAAATAGAGGGTAGTTGAGCATGACATTTTGGGTGGAGGATATATGACCAGTTTCATTCGTGCTATAGGGTGGTTTGGGACGAGAGGGGACCCGAAACGGTGGAGGCCAGGTGATCAGATGGTAGACGGTGTATAGAGGGATGAGGAACATGAAATTCAGATCAAGTGATGGTGCATTTTATAGAGTCTAGGGTGGTGAGCTGAGTCATGAGAGGGAGGTGGTGGTACAGGTTGTCTGACAGAGACTGGTGGAGGGTAGAGGTTTGGCCGCATGGGACTGGAAGATAGGCACACTACGGTTTGAAGAATCATCTAGTGGAAACTATTTTTTTGTGTTTTTTTTATAGTGGTCAAGTCCCCCCTAAAAACATCTCCCATTTTTAATTATTCACTTAATTTTTTTTAATAAAATTCCCGTTGACCCATCACCCCCATTATCATTCATTTTTTTCAGTGTGGGGAAAATAACTACACACAGGACACCCAATATATTGGTTGTGATACAATATTCAAAAGCCTATCAATTTATAATTTTGAAAAAAAAATTATTATTATTATTATTTATTCCAACTTCAGAGGAAATAAACCTACCAAAAAAAAAACAGTTCTTATTAGAACCTTGCTAAAACTGTGTTTCAAAAGTATCTTGAAACACACACACACACATATCTCCATGTGTGCATGTGTGTTCTTCATAACTCATGAATTGATATAGATTAATTTTCTTCAAATAACCGTAACTTCGCCGTATGGAATCAGATTTATATGTGGTCATTTCCATTGGGACTGAATTAAATCCCTCAAATTAATTTAATACAAATTATTTTTTTTGGCTCATAAAATTCACACTTTCTCTATGATAATAATTATTATTACTGGTGTGTGCATTGAAATCTAGTATCTTGGGTATTTAAAATTTTCATCACCATAGTGACCTAACTTCATCTTCTCCCATAATATGAGGCCCGATAAAGGTATTAGGATCTCATTTGAATTTAATAAGAACAATAATTAAAAAAAAAATTACCTCATTATAATCAGTGATACATTCGACTGCATCTTGATGCTTGTGACCCCTACTAAAAGGATCCAAGATCAAATCCATATAGTTCATCCACAAACACTTCAATAATCTGTAAATACACCGATCATTTAATTCTTGGTGTTATCACAGAGCTTCAGTGATTCTTTTAACTTCATGATGATGATCCTGATCCCATCCCTTTGATCCACTATGATTTTCTTGGATCAAATGATCATATAATGACATTCTATCTCTTGGAATAGGGATGATAGAGATGAAATAAATACATTGTAATGAATAGTTATCGATTGAGTATCACCCTTCTTCTCATATAGTGAAAGGTTAAAATAACCGAAAAGGGTTACCTAACCATAAAAAATAAAATTCCCACTAAATGAGGAGAAAATTACACATTATGATGTACTAAATACGCCATAATGTCATTATATTTTTATCACATACTTGAAAATATAACAAATATATTACGTGATAAAACAGAGTCATTAACTCCACTTGTAGATCCCATAATATTAAATGATCCTTGAATACTAAAATAATATTTTTTTTATATAATATTTTTCCATGTATTCACTTAATATGTTCTAAATACTTTTAATAAATAAATTCAATCCAATTATTCTATAATCAAATAATAAACAACTTATTTACTCATTGGTGATCGATAAAACTTGGAAAACTCTAAGACCCCATGGTGCGGCCCCCCATTTTCTATACATCTATTCAACAAAATAGGAAAGACTCTTGAATACACTATTATGTGTGACCCTCTAAATACTTATCTAAATATTAGTAAATACTATTCAAATACTAAGATAGAGGTATAGAAACCCATCATGGCTCCCAAAGAGATAAGGAAAATTCATAGAAACGAAAAAACTTTCCTACTAACATGCACTGTGTAATATAATTTATTTGTCTCATGATATCTCATAAATCACGATGCACACATTTTTCACTATCCTTTATTGATTTATTATTTTTTGATTTAACTAGACATACTTGCCTTCAACTAACTTCAAGAAGGATTTATTAATGGAACACATACATGATCAACTAGGCCCAAGATATCACTTCCTAAACACAGAAATGAAAAATTATTTCTTGAAAATTAAACTAATGATATAACACCAAAGATGAACCCAACACAAGATACCTCAACATTAATTAAATATCATGGAATTTTCCTTACATCAACGTGTGCGATCAAGTCATTCACACATATAATTACCTCAAGTCAGGAGACCAATACACATTTTCATATATAAGAAAAATGAATAACGCCTAATATATTTGGTGTTCCTATTGGAAGGTCCTTCATAAAGATCTCATCTACTCGAGATCACCAAGTGTGAACTTCATGAAATGAAGTTTCAATGTTTATGATCCCTTAACACCTGATATTCATAAATCATTTGGGTTTAGTTATAAAGATGTATCTAGAACACAATAAATTTGATTATGATTAATGACATATCTTGAGGTTCTCATTATAACTTGGGAAATGTTATAAGATTTTGATATGAAAAATAATATATGGAAATTACCATTTAAATAGTGGATGTAGAAATATAAACACAATATTAGTAATTTTACATCATCATAACTTACTATATACACGATATGGTAATCAAAAATTACTTTTTTAAGTAGGGTACTAGGCACCCACTTACCCATAAGTTTGCCTCAATAACTAACCTTTACTTATAAAATAATAAATAAATTAACTTATGTGTAATGAAAAACATCTTTAGAAAACCAAGCCTCAAAAGTATGACATGTATATGATTCTCCAAACGAATATTTCCATGCATGGTACAATAATATTGCATCATTCTACACATAACATGAACATTTATGGAATTTAAAAACCCCCAAAACAATAAGTTTAGTGTATTTGATAAATAAGAATATATTTCTTGGGAAAATATTAATACAATATTTATTTAATAATATACTAAACATATCCATGATCTATATGTATTCCACCCATTATAATATTATTCTATTCCTGAGGATTTTACATAAAAAGAAATTTTTTGTTTAAAATATTAGTAAGTGTATCATATTAATATGGTTACATATTAGAATATAATCCTCTATAAAACAGGGGTTAAATAATGATATAAACATAAGAGTGGGAAATATCATAAATAATAATGACACATAATTAATAGAATGAATTATCAAAAAACATAAATAATAGTCATATAACATAATTAATCACCATATAATGTTAGTATCTATCATGGAACATTTTAAAATAAATAATAAAAAATGTATGATACTTAGACATCATAAATAAGTGTCTATGAGACCTATAATGGAAATAGTGTTTATCAATGTCATGTTATCATAAAGTTGTGGTCAAAAGACATCATATGAAAAGACCATCCACCAATGTCGAAAAATCATAATAGACTCTTATGAAAAGTCTACTAATTAATGTTACATAGTAATAATAATACCCCCATTATTTTTATTGATTCTTTCCCCCTCAAGGTCCAATTTTAATGTTTCCTTGGGGTGTTATGAATATCCAAATTTATCCAATACCATCGAGCCCATCCTGAAGGTATCACTATGGTAAATCCTTCAATTTATCCAATACCACCAAGCCCGCCATGAAAATATTCTGAAAGGCCAAGTATCTCTCGATTCATGGTGGCTCTTAGTCTGTCCTTGGTATGTAACTATAGGACCAGGTGTCACCCCATGCATGGAGTATCCATCTTGGAAATGGTTACATCCATGGTTTATCCCCTACAGAACCGGTATCACTCAAGCTTATATTAAACCTCCAGGGAATCCCTCACATGGAAAGCCAAAGCATCACCCCAGGCGCATCATGGTATAACCACCTGAGAACGGGAGTTCATCCATGAGTCATTGATATGGAACCCATATTCTCACCTGGACCACATCATGTGAACCATAATAGCCAAAAAACATTGCAAGAAAAAACTCAATATATATATCGTATGGAAATCATATACATTAATCAGGATAATAAAACAAGCACCATGAGCATAAATATATTCAATCCATCAAGTAAAACAATCAAATACATCAATATTGAATTAATAATTTATCACAAAAGTAAGCATGTAAAAATTACATGACCATATTAGTATTTTAATATCTCAAGGGAAGAAGATTAAAATGTAGATCAAGCCACTAAAATAGGGCATAACAATTAGGCACTTTTTTGAGAAATAGAATACAAACTAAAGAATATAGAATCAATATGCCTCACAAGATATGTTATCAATGACATTAAATGATACAAGATAAAAATCTTGTTAATATAGGATATTCAATTCAAACCGTCAGATTAAATTTATAACATAATGTATAAGAAGAAAAGGACATTTATGAAAGGCACACCCAAAGGGGTGGGAAAGAGGTAAGGAGAACTCCCAACTGAGTTTTTCCATGAGAGAAGTCTAAAATGAGAATAATAGAACAAACCAAACAATTTAAGAAGTGATAACAAGGCATTACCAGAAGGTTGTAGAGAGCGGAATAAAGGCATGAAATGAGATAAGTGATGATGTAAAGGGAATATGGTTGATGCCCTACACTAGGAATTCTAATTGCATGTTGATCCATGTACTTAGGAGGTGTGTTGGCTCATCTATCATTTTTCAAGGAAGCAATGTCATTTAGAAATAACCAAGAAGGGACATATACACGCGCACCATTTAACAATTATAATTTCAATCATAAATAGATACCAATATATTAAGTAAGGAAATAATAAAAGTATAATGATACATTTTAAGATTAAAGGCATCTCACCTCAATAGTGGGATTTTATTATCCAATCATGACGTTTTTTGTAAAGAAATGATTTATCAATTCTATTTGTAATCATACTCAATTCAGTTTTAAATGGAAATTAATCTAAATACTTAACTACATTAATTAAAATATAATAAAAATGCAGTGGGGAATAAATGAATGCATTATTTAAATTAAAGGGGAGAAATAATGGGACCCTAACTCAAGGAATTGGCCAAGAAAATGATTTCTAACTCGCACATAAGTCTGATCGTGCACACACACTTCCACATAAATGAGCAGAAACACTTAGAATCGATCAAAACACCTTAAAACAGTACATGTCACCAAGAAATTTGTGTGGTAAAGACTGAAAAATATCTAATTAAATATCAAGGATTCATATAAACCAACAGAACCTAAATTAAAGTGTGTGAAACCAAATAATGGGTGTATAACATTATAGGAGTTTGATGTCAGTGAACCAAAATGAGCCAAACCACCTCATCTCCAGTAAAGATCATCAGAATATGGACCGACGGGTCTCGATACATCCTTCCCACAACCTAAAACTAGATGAATCACAAATAAAAGGGTTAAACCTGAACGTAATGTTTTGGATTAATAGAAACTAGGCGACGAGGAAGCCAAAATGGCTGATGTGAAGGTGGAAACACATGGAGAAGGTCTTAAAACAAATAATGGGACCACATCCATGAAGGAACTGGGAGAAAACAACTACAGAAAGAGGAACAGTGATAGGAGGTCACACAATTGTTGGGAAACACTACTAAGAGAGGTCACGACTGATAGGAAGTCCTTCCATAGGGTGGTGTTCACGTAGAGGAGGTAGCCCAAAGGATGGCTCATGAATAACTAGGATTGAGGGGGCTGGTGCATAGCGCTCCAAGAGAGGTTAGGAAGACCTTACATGCTGCACAGATAGGGGATAATAAAACCACCCTTAGGTTTTCAAAAAACCAAAAAAGATAAAAATAATAATATCAATAATTAATAATAATAATAAAAAAATTATATTTCTATTATTATCATTTATGAAAACAATTTCTTTATTAAATTAAAATATCCATTTATTCGTAATTTAACTAAATTTTTTTTAACTTTAATTTAATTAATTTAATTTCATTAATTAAAAACACACGCTGTAACGTCGAATATCAGAGAGAAAAAGGTTTCAAACCTCAAGTTTAAAATTGACTTGCCCAGATAATGGAGAAATTTAATTTCCATCACTTCATCTAGTTCAAAACACAAGATGTTATAATTAAAGACATTTTAGGAAAAAAAATTATTTGGTTGAAGTATATGTAAATATTTGGATTAATGTGAATTATACCTTTAAATTTTGAGAATATAATTTGTAATGTATTGATAATCCTTATGGTTTATATGATCATGGATATTGAGGTAATTATGGGAAGAAAAGTTTTATCATATAGATAACCATGGTATTGAAAAACAGTTTGGTAGCTAAGTGATTAATGTTATTTCAGAAGAAGATCAGTATATTTTGAGCTTGTAAGCAGAAAGTTATAATATAACCATTGAGGTTAAAAAAATCTTTAACTTAGAGGTTATAGAGGTTATTTGGGATATTGGTTCATTTATATATGGAATTCATTAGTTCTAAATTGGGGTATTATTATTGAATTTTGGAGATTAATGTATTATTTCATCATATGAAGGTTTATTCATTTTGGGAATTATCTTACAAAGTTTTATCCTTTTTATGTTAGTCTATAAATATAGAGGGAATACCTTGATTATCACTTTTACGATTTTGAGTTCCTTTAGAAGTTTATTTTTGTGCTTAGGGTATGAAAAATTCAACTTGAATACTCATCGTTTGAAGAAAAGATGAGATTATGGTGGAAATTGATTAAATGAATGAAATTAAACCTGTAAAGTATTTATATTTTTGTATATTCTTAGTATATATTTTAATCAATTACTAAAACCTGAGAAAAAGATCTTAAAAATGAAAATATTATCCTATTACCTTCATATATGATGAATCTATGTTTTTTTAATTCATCATAGATTAATGGTTTTATTGGTTTTTGAATTTCTCAAGATCATTAGATTTCTTATGATCAATGATCTCTATCACTCTCTATCCTTATTTGGAAATTATAATTTTTTACATGTATTAATCATAATTTCCCACATATTTTATCCTATTTTTAAACTTATTATATGTTATTTTAGTAGAACTTTGTTCTTCCTTTTTCTCTCTTGTCAAGAAGATGTTTTATGAACCATTTTTACAATGTGGGTTTCTAAAAAAGAAATTTTGAAATGTAAATCCTCTAATTACAGATATAAATTTAAAATTTAAAGGATTAGATTTATTAATGGGAGAGGATTTAACACCCTGATATTTTAAAAGAATAAAATTATGTTTCATCTCAGATTTGACACGCAAGACTGAGTTTAAATGACTCATAAATTAAATTATAAAAATTATATGTTTTAAATTATAAAAATTATATGTTTTAAACATGTTTAAAATAAATTTAATTATTATATATTATTTTTAAAATAAAATAAGAATCATTTGAATGAAAAATAAAAATATTTTTTGAAAAAAATTGTATCTTTCTAAAAGGTTATTTTATCCCGCTTTGCACACATGAGTTAAAAATAATTTCTACCACTTATAGAAAAATTATTTTAATAAATGGTCTTTATTTTTAAATTCATAATACAAAAATTATCTTAGGGTGATTTTTTTGGATTTTTCTATAAATATTTAATTTTCTGTGAATAGGGAAAAATACCAAATTTTGTACAATTGTCATTTATTTTAATCAAATTAAGTATTTTAAAAGTCCCAATATGTTTTGAATATTATTAAAATTAACATAAGTATTATTTGGTTATATTTAATACAATTAATTTATTTTTAATTCATTTCATAATGTATTTTAGTATAAGTTTATTTTTGGGTTTAAAACATGATTTTTTTAAATTTGTTTAAAAGTACACAATGTTCCTCAATTTAAATTAATTTAAAAACCCCTAATTAGAAGTGATATAAATTATATTTATATATTGTATATCCATTAATATTAATTTAAATTCATATAATTATTATTACTGGTGATAGTGTTGATTTAAAATCATCTTGTTCTTGAAAAATACACTTCTTGAAAACCCTATTTTTCATCATGTTTGCGGGTTTAATTTTAATTGTTTTTTAAAATTATATGATTTGAATTTGGTAAAAATGATTATATACTCTGGATCATAATTAATTATATTTTATAATAATATGAAATTAATTTTTGACCATAATGAATTGTGAAAATAGTTAAAATTAATTAAAAATTTTAAGTTAAAAATGGATTTACCATTTGGTTAACCTAAAATGATAAGGGTTAACATGAATTAAGAAATTTCCTAAAATATATTTTATGGAAATATGTTGAAATTTCTATGTAAAATTATTTATAATGATCCATTTTGGAGAATTGTGGAATGTGGAAATGTGGGTACATCCTTTTTTTAAAAAATTACATGTATACACCACTCACCTCACTTATAAATGGAAATCATTTCTCATATCCTCTTCACACATTCAAAGTAATTTGTATTTGAAAATACCTATAAAAATAAATTACTTAATTAAATACCCATAAAATATAATCCTTGGTTTTATCATTAATTTATCATAAAAATGTTTTGGTTCTTACCGATAGAGGTTGTCCGAAGAAGAGATATCTTACTTAACTAGAAATTTTTATATTATTTATTCTAAAAAATCCATAAAATATTATAAAATTATGATTATATAATAAAACAATTATCACTTATATAATTATATTTTTTTGTTTCAACAGAATAACCTAAACCTATCTCCTCTTCCATAAAATGGGAAATGAAATTATTATTCTTTTGCATGGAAGACTACCACACCGCGAACCGATTCCATTCGTTTCACATCAATGCCTTTTATGACTTGTTATAATGATGAATTTAAATTTTATATATTATATTTGTAAAATATTTATATTTATTTATTTATTAAATCACATATACCTTTATAATTTTTATTTTCTAGGGGATATGATAACATCGCTCATGTATACGGTGGTCTACCGCCCTGCGAAGCGATGTGATTTATTTTTCACAAAAGATTTTCATGAAAGGTAATAACGATAATGTTAATGAATATATGTGATATAAATTACATAATTATGGTTTTTTTTTTAATTTTTATCATTCTATGAATGTAATATATAATTTATTTTCTACATTAAAAAATAACAATGTCGTTCGTGTATACGTGTGGGCTACCGCCTCCACGAAGTGATATGACACTTTTTTCATCAATAAATTATTTGGATGATATATATAAGTATATTTAAATAACTAATATGGTATTTTTGAAATTAATATCATTTTTTAATGTTAAAATATTACTTACCATCTTTCCATAATGATCATTGAAAAATGGAAATGTTACTCATGCGTATGTACGACCTACCGTCTCCATGATTATAACTCAGTTCATTTTTCATTTCCATATTTCATGATTTTTTTAAAATTATGATTTAGGAATAAATATTATAAATATTTAATGATTATTATCATGTATATTTTTAAACAATTACCACTTTGAACTCAGTTAACACCCCGAATCCTTTTTGAAATAGTGAACTAAACAAGCTCAAAACACACAATTTGGACTTAACTTATTAAGTATTTAAATAGTTAATTATAATAAATAAAATTAATAAGTTAAGTATAATTTATTAAATACATAAAATTTTATTTATTAATCAAATATTTGATAAAATATTATTATTTTGGTTTTACAGGACATACATGGAAAGTCTGGAGTCGAGGTAAGGGTTTCTGATCTCGCTTTTGCTTCTACGAGACATTTGCCATATTCACCACTTATTTTTATTATGGCATGTAAATAACTACCATTAATTAATTTTATTATTACTTTTAGAAAAATTATTGTAATTTTAAACACTATATGTGGTTTTAAATTTCATGAGGTTTTGATCTAGAGATTACCAAAGCAGTAAGGGACTTCATCTCAATTTCCCCTTTATTGAGGAATATTTTATTTTTATGCACATAATTTATTTTATATGGCGTATATAACACCTCTTTTATGTGTAATATGATAAATAATTCATAAATAATGATATTTAAAGTTTCATTATGAATTATTTTATTCAATTGGATTTGAATTGAATGTTGAGAAGTGTTAAATAATTACATAAATCAATTTACTTTGATTAAGTTATATTACTTATTCAATGTCTTTGATATTATAATTTTATGTGTATAATGAATTTTTATTATCTTATTATGTTTTCTAAACTTTATTTATATGGATCTAAATTTAATACACATGATTAATCATTGTTTAATACTCACATCATTGTTATAATCATTCTAAGGATTTCTCATCTCAAATTGTCTTTTTTGGGATATATACTAAGTTATACACACATATTTCTTTATGAATTTTATATACTTCCCATTTTGATATATTATATCATGAATATTTTTATATTAATGTTATTTATATTTTCATTTGATTTTAGTCATTCATTTGGATTAATATTTAAGAATTTCTAAAGTATAAAATGATTTAAGTTACAATCTCTTTTCCATTTGAGATTGTTTATGTTCATGGATCCATTATAGGAAATCATTTGATATTTGTTTATTAAACCAAAAATATTTTATTATATTCTAGTTATGAAATTTTTCTAGATGTACAATTTCTATTTCCCCCCATATTTACTAAAGAAACATCAAGAATGTTATTTTTAAGTGCTATAGATCTTGTATCTTATTTTTGATCAAGAAATTTTATCTTCCATATCCATGTTGTATAAAATAATTTCAATGTTTTTATTTTTATAAACATTAATGATTTTCTAAATATAGTTTTCATGGTATTTTATATTCTTTAAAAATATTTTGAAAATAAAATTTCATAATGTTTTCCAAATGTTTCACTTTGACTCCCTTTATAAAATGTTTGAAAAGAATGTTTGTTTTTAACATTTACAAAATAAACATATTATCACACCAACCTGATCACTCAATGTTTTAATGATTAATTTTTAAACTTTAATTCTTATTTTAAATGAAAATTATATTTTTAATATTTGATAAAGTTTTATATTTTAAATAAGTGTTTTCAAAATGGAATGAATATCTTCTTTAAGAAAGGTTCCAAGGGATCTTTAAATATCATTTTATAACAAAGATGAAATCCTTTTATGTTATTCAAATTAAATTTTTTATTTTACTCAAGAATTTTTTATGATATTTTAATGGTATTTCAATTTGTAAACATAAAAAAACCTTGGTGTTACTTAAACTCCACTAGGGATATGTTATATTGATACCATCCATATTATATCTCATGATGGATTACGAGATGGTCAAGGAATCTAATTATATTCAATGATTTAATCGTGCTATGAAATACATTTATTATTATTAGGAATGAGAAGTGAAGGATTATAAATGTTCTATTCATGAAATGTACTTGTAAATTATTGATAATGAATGAGTGAGACCAAGACAAAATATATAATGGGTTTTCCCCATTATAGCTCACAGGAGATCCCAATAAAACTTATATATTTAGTGCTTCTATACATCATTAAATGATCCCAATAGAGCTTATATAATGGGTGTTCCCATATACCTCTAGGTAAGCCCAATATAGCTTATATGATGGGTGATCCAAAATAGTACTCTACTGAGATTGGTATTATTCTTTATATTTTGATGAAAATAAGAGGGAATTACCAGAGGGTTTCTCCAATGGATTTAACTAGGATCCAGTTATTTCTAACACATGTTCAAAATTGGTTGTGAAGATAATTTTCCAATGATACCAACATGTTTTATTTATTATTTCTATGGTTTTGAATGGTTTATTTGATAAATATTAAAATTAAATGGCTCATGACTATTGATTCGAATGAATATTTACTTTGATAAAGCTTATGAAATGTTTCATGATTTACTATCTAGGTTTTTATGGGTTTGATTAATCATATGTTATTATCATGCACTTTGATTATGTGTTCACACCTTTATTCTCATCTTATTTTCACTCATGGAAAACATTTATTAATGATAATATTTACCCTTACTGATAATTTAAGCTCAACCTTATTATGTTTCTTTTTCCCTTGGTTATCAAAAAATGTTAAATGAATTATTCCTAGAAGGGTTTCAAATGGATGATGTTGATAACTAAATATGGAATATATAAATAGTGGTATAGTGGGATAGATACTCTCTTGAAATCTTGGGTGTCAAATATATAAATTTTTTATTCTAATTATGTAGGAATATAAACCTAAAGGTTTAATGGTATGTAAGTGATCTATTTTTTTTGAAGTTGTAAGTTTTGGTTGGAAAAAACTAGGCCAAAGTCATCAGTATCAAATTAAAAAATGTAAAATTTTGTGATTTTATCATCAGATCTGTAGTGCAGGTTTGGGGATATTATCATTTTATTTCATTTAATGAGGTACATATTACATTTAATGTTTGTGTAACAAGGACCATAGTGGTATCATTTAATATTATGAAATGACACCCATTGGTAATCATTAAATCTAATGGGAATTTTTTTATAATGTAAATGTACACTTCCTTTAAACTACCACTACAATAGAATAGTATCCTAAATTTTAGTGAAAAGGATACCTAACATGAAAACCCTAGTTTAATGTTAAAATAATGAATTTGAATGTTTAAAAAGTAAATCTAAAACAAATTAAGAAATTTTTTATGATGAAAATACTAAGTTTTTATAAATCTAGGTTTATGAGATAATAGAAATTTAAATTTTATGAATGAGTGATCTTATAATTATAAAAATTTAATATAAATAAATACTTGGCCTTAGAATTTACTCTCAAAATAATAAAATCCACTTTTCTTATAGTAAATTACTTCTTTTATTTTAATGATTAGGTGATCAAAAATTATATTTAAACATAGTAACCTAAACTCATTTCATAATTAAGAAATTATATAATATATAGTTTGTGAATAAAAAATAAATCCATTAATAAAAAAAATCATGTATAAATAGAGATAAAGAGGTGTAGAAGAATATATGAATGCAAAAACTCATCATAAATCAATATCAACAACCAAATAAATTAATCACTTAGTCACCATTTTTAAAAACTCAACACAAGATGTTCATATCATCAATTTTTATAAAATCAAAATTATTGATCCATGTTAGATATATGTTAGTGAAGGGAAAATCCTAAATCTAAAATCAAAACATAGCCTTCAAGCCCATTGAAACTTCAGAAAACCCCTCAATATCATGTTGATGAGATGATGATAATCAACATGACATGTCACATTTTTTATCGACAAATTTCCATCTAAAATGTATCCTTATATCTTGCATATATCTTTCCTTATTTTGTATCCCAGTCTATCATATATTTTGTATTATTAACTAAGTGGGATTTTCCAAGTATCTCCACAAAAAATATCCTCAAGTTTCAAAATAGATGGATATGGGAAACCATAAAATTATTTTTATAAATTCTATTATCATGGTGAAAGGATCCTCATCATACTACAACACTAATTTCTCCCCAATATTATCTCCAATGGATGCACTTAATCATGGTTCAATGGGGTATACTATATTGAAACAGTTTTATCTTATAAAAATGATGACATAACCCCAAGATTATTAGTTATTAATCTTGAAATTTTTATATGTTTCCAAAAATGATCGTGTAGTAAAAATATCTTAATTTAGGTGTTGAGTTTTAGTGAATCACCATCTCACTCTGATTCTTCTTCATCAAGGAAAAATAAAAACCGATCACCCCACTATCTTCTCAATCACACTTAAAGTTATTACCCATGAAAAATTATATCTCCACTATTTGTGTTTCTAATTTTCTCACACTGTAA
Source organism: Viscum album (assembly GCA_963277665.1). Taxonomy (NCBI): domain Eukaryota; kingdom Viridiplantae; phylum Streptophyta; class Magnoliopsida; order Santalales; family Viscaceae; genus Viscum; species Viscum album. The sequence goes on from OY728123.1 coordinate 1,619,999,249, forward strand.
TTCTTTCTATTTTACCACTATTTAGATATTATTCTTGAAAAATCCTGAAAACTCCTCAAATATATTCTTAAAGTGTAATCATTCTATAAAATACTGAGAAAACAAAAAATTAGTAAAAATTAACTCATTTAACAATTTAAAGCATTAACCGAAACATATATGAAATATTGATATATTATAGTATACCATACTTAAAATATTTTTCCCCCAAGCATAGTTCAAAAAATAAACATAAAGAAAATCGGCTGTATAATTGTTTTTAAAAAGTAAAAAAAATAAAAAATAAATAAATTCAGAGTAAACAATCAAGAATAACATAAAAACATATTTTAAACTCCCTATATTTCAATAATACTAATCAACCATTTATTTTAATTATCTTCTTGAATTGTCAATACTTCTTTTACCATCCCATCACATCTTTTGTATTACTATTTGTATTCATACACACTCATTATCTACCTTACCTGAAAATATTTCACTCATCAGTCAAGATCATTTAATTGTAGTTGTGTTAAATATCAATTATATGCACTCTATAAATACACACATAGGTTATCTATATTTACACTTATATATCAAGCCAAAAAAACCATGAGCACTTTCATTAATGTTTAAATGTGTTTGAGGTTCAATTTTTAGTAGTTAATTGATATAAAAAATTCAAAATTAAGGCTCACATATGAGGGTTAAATCTTAATTATAATGAATGTAATATAATATAAATATAACTATACTTTTTCAAATAACAACACCCATTAATTCCTTTATCCTATTCTCAGAAGATCAAAAATCATGAAAATGAGCATAACAAAATATTCACCCTATTTGCAACTTATTTTTTTTCTCATTTACTCTATTTTTATTAGAGGGTATCTATGAAAGATTAATGAAAGTTAATTTATGATCCTTTTCTCCAAAAAACCAATGGCAATGACTTACATTAAAATTTTCATGTTAGTAAATATATATCAATAACATGAAACTGTTCTTCACACATACTCATTTCATTAAAAATCATTAAAAAATTCCAAGAGTGGGATATAATGGGGAAATAGGCTTGTAATATGGCACCATATAAAGGCAATTAAATGTCTCTATGGGTGTAAAAAATATCAATTGTAAGGTAGGTCTGAAAGGTAATAGGGTTTATAAAGTATCCAATCAATGGACTCAATTAATTTAATTTCATTTAAAATATTCATATTTTCAAATGATCAAAAATAAATTTATAATAGTTATTTATATTATGAGAATCTATCAATTAAGATGGTATTATAAGGAATATGTAAAGTTTTTATATATTATCTATTTTTAATGAGATTTTAAAATATTGTAAAATCCCTCATTGAATGTATAAAAATAATCCATCAATAGAAATAAACTTTATAAAATGAAAAAAGTTATTGAGAAATTTAATTTGCATAAATCCACCAATTATTTCAAATCACTACTCATAAAATCAATATCCTAATTATTATATTTACTCATACACCCATAATCTTACTCATTCAATCTCATTAAAAAGGGGAATTATAATAAGGAATGATAAGATTCCTAGGAAACTCTCTGAATTATAGATCTAAAAATATAGCAAGAAATATAACTGAGACATGAAAATTCAAAAACCTTAAAAATAAAATATTAAATTTAGTGGTTTAAAACATACAAATAATTTAAAAAAACATCCTATCCACTTAATATTTTTACCATTCTCTATTTCTTCTTGTAATTTCCTTTATCTTCACAGACCTATAAAATAAAAATACACAAGTGAAAGTATTATATACACTACATTAAAGCTCAAAGATACAGGGGTGATTAGATATCTTCATCAATTAAATCCGAAAATAAATTCCTAAAAACTAATCATAATAAATAGTTACTAAGTTGGGGATAAAAAAAATTATTTTTCCACTTGTATGTGATTTTTTAAAATTATTTTTTCCACACATGACCTCACCATTTCATGGAATATAAAAATGAAAAGAAGTTACTCAATCTGGATCAATTAATGATATAAATTAAGATTCCTCCATATAAATAGGCTTTTTTTCTATCTTGGAATCCATATTTACTCTTTCTTAGGGTAGAATCTTCTCTACTTAAATAATACCAATCAAATAATCTTTATTCAATCCTAAAAATTTGAAGTTTATTTCATGAACTGACTAGGACACTTAACCATCATTAAACTCCTTATTCTCAGTATATTTTTTAATATCATATCCTCCCTCAAGTAAAATTCTTGTCTCTTTCCTTAAATTAATTTAACCATTTTAGTTATTCCTTATAAAAATTCATTATTTCTTCTCATCAATGGAATAAATATCCTCATATTGTAACTTTATTTCCTCCCTCAAAACTTTATATCTTTCATTAAAATATTTCACCACCTTGTGAATGATGAACTTTTGTTTCCTTCCACAAATTCTCAATTATAACCCTCTACTTAATCATCAAATAAGTTCCTTCCCATTTCTAAAAATGGACTTCCTAGTATGAGGTGTGATTTCACTTCATCCATCTCAAGAATAAGAAAATCTATTAAAAATTAAAAATTATCCACCAAAATAAAAACATCCTTAATCAAACCTCATGGATATATCATTATTATGTACACTAATTGAAGAGAAAACTTGGTATGATTCATCTCCTCCAATCCCAAAATTTTGAATGTTTTGTAAGAAATGATGTTCACACTCACACCTAAATCACATATAGTTTTTTTGGACTCTTATGATTGAATATTAATATTCATTTAAAAACTAATTATTTTAGGTTTTGAGAATAATGAAAGAATTATATGGGGAATTCCGAACTTGTATTTGTTTCATATGTAACGATTAATTCAAGATTTAAATCAATGATAAACATCATAAGCAATAAAACTGAATGAAAGATAAATTTAAGAGATAAAAACAGAATCAATTTTGAAGATCATTACATATTATTTATAATTAATTTAAATAATTAAAAAATTACCTTTTGATTAGTTCTCTCATCATTCATGAATATGAAAATGTCTCTACATCGTACCATAATTATATTGTAGGAATAAAGTGTAGATTCCTTCCAGTGGAGATCCACAACTACTACATGAACCTCCAAACATCACTGTAGGAATATTAGTTTTCTAGAAAGATAAATACTAACTCTCGTGTTGTTTATATTTTATAATGTAGTAAATCTCTTCAAGTAAGGTTTCTTTTTTATCTCTCTAGAATTGAGAGTAGTAGTGTAGGAGGATCACTCTTGGTTCTTGAGAGCATTATTGGGTTGGGAAATATATAGGGATTTTAGTGAATTCTCTCAAGATGTCATTATGCATAACCAATGAAAATAAAAAACCCAAAAGAAATAATATATTTTGGTTTATACATGACAAGAGTTAGAAAATAAATATTTCATTTTCACCCTTATTATTATTTTTTTATTATTTCAGAACACAATGTATATAATAATAAAAATAATATTTCTTGATATACACTAAAATTAAGAATTTATTAAATAATATTTATCCAAATAATATTCAATATATATTATTTCTTACCAAACCATTAAACCCGGTCCTCCATTCCCACACATTATATATCATACCTAGAAAATTGACTATTTATTTAATAAATAAACATCAAAAAATCATTCACTAATAAATAAATAAATATTATACTCACCAAATAGAAAATAAATATTTAGTAAATAATATTTCCATATAATATTCTCATGAATAACAAGTGAAGAAATATATGTGATCAAGAAAACATAAATAATCATTACACCATGTGAAGAAATAATATTTATTCAAATTTTTAAATAATAAAAAACATTATTATATAATTATAGTTCTGGATAAACTTAGTGTATGATCCTCTAGGCCTCTTTCTCAGTGGCACTAGGAGGAGCAGCCTAAAGTCCAAGGTTGACATCTAAAAACATTCCAAGATACCCATAGAGAAATAATCCAATTTCAAAATTTCATAAAACTCATGTATATGATTATTGTATAATATAATAGCTTTTATATGTTATCACTAATCAAGGGGGTTTCATGCTAGTTCCATTGTAACGTCTCGGTTCTGGAAGCCACCCAGGGGTGCACAGTACCCGGTTGGTCACATGGCCTTAAGCGCATTTCTCCAAATGCCAGAGGCTACCAACTAGAAGCGAGGTCATTGGGTGTTATGGTGGGGAAACTATTCCCTCATTGGCAGAGTATTACAACCTATATAAATAGATAATAATAGTGGAATCAATAAAAAAACCATACAACAGTAAACAATGGAAGACTGAAGAAATAAAAAACTAGAGAACATATATAAATGATGCATGTTATATATATCTAGTAAAGCATCCAAACAAGTTATAATGCGATAATATAGTATGAAAGCAACGTATAAAATAAAATCAAGAAAATAGCTCCACAACATCGTAAGCCTCAGCTTGGTCCCATGCTCTCTAGATCCTAAGCGATCATGTACCTGATGTAGAAGGGAACTTTACCTTATCTATTCCAGCAACAATATAATCTGTTTGGTCCAAAAAGCATGACCCAAACAGAGTGTGAGGCTAATCCCAGTAGGAAACCACCAAAATATCTGTGCCTAATAGTCAGTGAATATATATGGAAGAAAATATGAAAAAAGAAGCAGTAAAAAATTAAGTACTCAAATGTAAAAAATCCTACAGTTTCGATTTAATCCATTTTCATGTATCATGTAACCATAAAATAAACACTAGGTAACCCTCTAGGATGTACTCACAACCTAACCCATTTGGTTTAACTAAAACAAACACAAGCAACCCTATGGAAAATAATCACAGTCTAACCCCTCTGATTCAGCTTAAGAAACGACTCTCTAAGAAAGCACTCACCGTTAATTCCCCCTATGGTCTCGTATCTGTAAATATAGACACTTTGAGGAAGAACTCAATGTCCAATTCCCCCTTTGGTCTTGTAACTAGGAAAATACAGGCACTAAGAGGGATCACAAAGTCCAACCCCCTACGGTCTCACAACATAAAAGTAAACCGAAACTCTGTTGAAGCCCTCAGCGTCCATTCCCCTTTGTTCTAATACACCACGTTCCTACAACCCTGTATAAGTCAATCATGCACAAACGATATAAGGAATCCAAAGAAAACCTCATGAAATAATTTTCTAAACATGCTACAATATATCACAACATTTCAAATAAAATCACTCCATCCTAACAATACTAGGCATGGAAAACAAAGCAACATAATCGGCAAAGCTAGACCAAACAGTCAATATCAAGAAAACAAAGAAAAAAACATCCCTAGAAAGGTAAAAGACCCTATTTGTAATCATAAATCCTTTACTCAGGTACACATAAAATATTAGAAATTAATAGGGAAAATAACCATAAACACACAATACCCCAGACAAGGGTATTGGGAAATTTTCATGTATAACTCAAAGAATAACAACTGAAAGGCACAAAACACCTACCTCAGATTTGTATGATCGATATACGTGAGCCTCAGGCCTTTAATCACCCTAGAACACCATAGATCTATAAAAACAATTAAACTATTCAACAAAGGATATCTCGTAAAAGAGGATAAATTAGGAAACTAGGATCTAGAAGAAGGAAGAGCTTATTGTGGAGATTCTAACACAATAGACGATGGTCGATTCATAGAATGGATGAAGATTCGGGGGGCTCGGAAGAGATTCATGCCGTATAGTCGCTCCTGTATGAGACAAGTGGAGAATAAGGTATTTTTGTGAATGAGACGCGAGCCTGGTCCATTTAATGAAATAAAAATAGAAGTACACAGAGTGTATTTTAAAAGAACACTCTGTGTACTTGCCTTTACGAGGCTTCTCTTCAGGTGGTCTCCAAATCACTATACATGGCTGTGTGCTCGGCTGATACACAGCCAGTACATGGCTACATGTGGAAACCGAATACAAGGTGTGTAATCCTAAAATTTCCAAAAAATCTATTTTTTCTCAAAAACAACTAGGAACGAAAGAAATACTTGAAAAGAAGATCCAGGTTCTTACAAACTTCCCCCCTTAAAGAAATTCATCCCCGAATTTCCCCAGCAAGGTGGTGTAGAAGAATAAACCTTGAACAATTCTGGCCATTGCGATCGTACATCGGCCTCCCTCTCCCATGTCTCGTCCTGTAATCTCCCATACTTCCATAGAACTCATATAGAGGAACATACCGTCCATGGAGAACCTTTTCACTATGGTCAACAATCCGGATAGGATGCTCCTTGAATAATGATTATACCTCTAGCTCGACCTCCTCATGTTGAAAAACATGTGATGGATCTGAGAAGTAACACCGTAGCTGAGAAACGTGGAAGATTTCATGCATAGACCAGTACCTATGAGGTGAGGGAAACAAATAGGAAATCGGCCTAACCCTTTCCAAAACCTCAAACAACCCAACATATCTCGGTGAAAGCTTACCCTATCTCCTAATCCTCCTGTGTCTCAACCTTGGTGTGACATGAAGGAAAACCTGATCTCTAACATCGAACTCTAGAGTTCATCTCCGTTAATCAGCATATTACTTCTATCATGACTGTGCAGTATCCGTCCTCTTCTGAATCAACTCTATCTTCTCAGTGGTCTCCTAGACAAGACGAGGTCCCATCATAGCTGCCTCTCCTTCCTCCAGCCAACATAAGGGTGATCGGTATGGCCTACCGTACAAAGACTCATAAGGTGCCATATGAATAGTTTTTTGAAAACTATTATTGTATGAAAACTCCAAAAGAGGTATGTTCTTCTCCCAAGAACATCCAAAGTCTAGGACGCATGCTTGAAGAATGTTCTCCAACACCTGTATCATACGCCCAGACTGGCCATATGTCTAGGGATGGTAAGCTATACTCAGAAGTACGTGTGTACCCAATTCTATCTGTAGTCCCTGCCAGACCTGAGAAGTAAAACAACTTTTCCTATCTGAAACAATTAAGTTAAGAACTCCATGTAAACATACAATCTCTCAGATGTACAGCCTTCCCATCTCATCAACACTGAAGGTCACCTTGATCAACAAGAAGTGAGAAACCTTCATGATTCTGTCAATAACAACCCATACTATATCATTCCTTCGAGGATACCTTGGAAAACATGTCACGAAATCTATCGTGACAAAATTCCACTTCCTCTCAGGAATGGGTAACAACTTTAAGCGCCCTGCTAGTCGCTGATGGCCCACCTTCACCGGCTGATAGGTGGAACACCTCATGACGAAACCAGCAATATCTATCTTCATACCTGGACACCAATACTGATAGTGTAGACCAGAATACATCTTGGTGACACCAGGATGAACTTCCCAAATTGAGGAATGAAAGTCCCAAAATAAATCCTCGTGTAAGTCTTCTGACACCCATACACATCCATGAAAGCGCAAGATCTCATCCTCAGCTATGGTCCATCTGGGAATAGGGTCCTCTCCTGACACACTTTCCCATTGGACTATCCACTAAGAATCTAATAGATTCCTCATTCTCAATCGATCAAGTAGAGCAGAGGTAATAGATACAGAAAAGAAAAATATCTTCCCCTACCTGTCATGAACCTCCAAATACATCTCAGAGAACAGAGCCATAAGATTCCACTCACTACTGGCCTCCAAAAGTGCTTGTATTTGAGTCCTTCTGCTCAATGCATCAATCACTACATTTCCTTTCTCAGGCATGTATGCAAGATCAAAGTCACAAGACTGAAGGTACTCAACCCACATTCGTGTGTTGGGTAATTCCTCTCATGTGGCCTTAATTGCCAAAACCCATACACAACAGCTCCTTCTCCCTACATAATCACTGCTCCCAACTCGATACCTGATGAATCACAGTAAATAGTATAGATCTTTCCCAGCTCTAGAAAAACAAGTATTGATGTTGAAGTCAACCTCCCGTTCACCTCTTGAAAGGCTGACTCACAAGAAATTTTCCCAAAAAACTTCTCACCCTTCTTAGTCAGGCCCATAAGTGGCACGAAGTGAGTTTGGTCCATCCGAAAGTGGAATTTTGACCCAAGAAGTGAATTTGGTCCATCCGAAAGTGGAATTTTGAGATCGTAGCTTATAAATGATACTCTCTAAGTGTACTCAAAATGATCTCATGATTTTTAGCATGGTCTGAAGGTTCAGAGCGCAGCGGAAGTGTGGTTGGGACGGTACCCAAATTTGATTTTTACTATGATCAATGATTATTTTTGGATCAATATGAAGATGAACTTCAGTCTTGACATAATATAATCAAATATTTAGATAAATAAGAAATAGGCCTGAAACCTTAGATAGGATATTGCACATCATGTATATAATTAATTTAATTAATTTCATAAAGAAAAATAATACATGTATCTTTGGTATTTTTTTCATTGATGATGTTGATCGCTCGGAATGACCCTTTAGGATTATCTCATTACGCTTGTAAGAATCCATACTAGATTCCCTCTAGTTGTGATCCACACATCATTATTTATGGTGGGATAACTTGCGCAAATAATAATTATAAATAAAATTCCACGTCAAAAAATAAGAGCATCGTTATTTTAATTTGTACCAATAAGTTAAATAATTATTTACCGTCCTGTAAATAATTATTTTACTACCGGACCAACCATGGTCTGATCAAACTCTATTTTCATTTATTGTACACCTGAATAAATAAATAAATAATTTATTCTCTTAAATAAATATTGTATTTATAAACTAGAAAATAAATATTTAATAAATGTTCAATAAAATAAATAAATATATTTTATTTTATTTATGCGATCATTTTAACTTGAATAAAATTTTTCCACGGTCTTGAGAATAATATTTACTTCATTAATTATATTCAAATATAATTTAATCAAGACCATCAAAATCACTTAGTGTGTGATCCTCTAGGATTCTTTCTCATTGACATTAGGCGGACTTACCTAAAGTCCAAGAGTACTAACTAGCAACAAGTCAAGGCACACAAGAGAAAGAACGTAAAGTGGAAATGACATCCAGATACAAACACCCACGGTGTAATATAATCCCTTTGTCGCAATATCTCATCAAGCAGGTTTCATGACTTTTTCATCAACTTTTATGCTTGATACATCTTTCTTTGACTACCTGAAATAAACTCATCATTACACCATGACCATGGAATTTCACATGACAGTTATATTTCAATCAGAGGGTCGAGATATCAACTTCCATAATAGGAAGGGACAAATCATTCCTTGAATTATCCATTAATAACATGCCACTCGTGACGCACCCAACATACCCTAATTCAGGCCAACTATATTCATAACCGTTTTCATCAGTAAATCAAAGTGCGTAGGTCGTGACATGTATTAATGATAATCTTAAAGTCTAAGGATCATTAAAAATGCTCACACATAGAAATATCCGAGGACACCAAAACATGCATCATTCCTAGAAGTGGGTCTGTTCTCATAATCTCTTATCTTAGAGATTACTAAATGAGAACTTCATGAGAGGAAGTCTCATCTGCTTACTAGTACTCACACTTGACAGTCTGCGTGCTATGTGTCCCATCATAGCATGTCATCAAACTGAAAAACTATATTTGGGAATATTTTTATAGCATTTCAAGGTTATCATTATAGTGGGGAACTGCCAGACCTTATCAATGAAACAAATAATCTTGGAAATTATTACATCATAATCATGAAGAATAATGAACAATATGTAATAATACATTAAATATCCATGTAATCAAAGTAAAACCAGTTGGTTCTAGGACACTAACTCTTACAAACTACCACTTGGACTAGAGCCAACTGCCTACGACTTTCAATATACTATACCTCACATGACGATCATGTTTCTGCTGAGTCAAGGCTTTAGTCAAGGGATCTGCCACGTTGTCTTCCGTGGAAATACTTCTCACTGCAACTTCACCTCTTTGAGAAAAATACATCAAGAGATGATACTTATGAAGTATGTGCTTCTTCCACTGATATGACCTTGGTTCTTTTGCGAGATCCACCACTACAATATTATCACAGTACAATGTGATGGTATCTTTACTTCTAGGTATCACATATTGCTATTGGATGAATCTTCACATCCAAAATTCTTTTTTAGATTCCTCAGAAGCTATGATATACTCAGACTTTGCTGTAGAATATGCAACCACACTCTTCTTTGAGATCTTCCAGCTCACTTCACCTCCATTAAATGTGAAGATGTATCCTATTTACGACTTCGTGTCATCTTGATCAGTCTAGAAACTAGTATCTTAATATCCTCTGATGACTAGTTTCTCATCTCTTCCATAAACCAGGAACATATCCTTAGTATGCCTTAGATACTTTAGGATTGTCTTGACTACCATCCAATGGTGGTCACTTGGTCCAGTTTGATATCTTTTTACCACACTCTATGCGTAGGCGATATCTAGCATAGTACATAGCATGACATACATGATTGGCCCAATCGCTGATCCGTATGGAGGCCTTTCCATTATATTTCTTTCCTCATGTGTCTAAGGACAAATTTTCTTGGAAAGATGAATGCCATGTTATACTAGAAAAAATTCCCTCTTGGATTGTTCCATACCGAATATCTTCTGTATCTTATCAATCTATGTAGTTGGACTTAGGCCCAGAAATCTCTTGGGTCTATCACGATGTATCTTGATCGCAAGAATATACGCTACCTCGCCCAAGTCCTTCATGGAGAACCATTGATTCAACCATGCCTTAACAGACCGGAAGACTGGTATCTCATTTCCAATAAGTAATATGTCATCAATATATACTATTAGGAAAACAACTGCACTCCCACTAAACCGTTTATAGACACAAGACTCATATTCATTCTTGATAAAACCAAATTATTTTATGGATTCATCAAAACAAATGTTCCATGACCTGGATACTTTATTTAATCCATATATGGATTTCTGCAACTTGCATACCTTATTGGTATCCTTTGGAGTCACAAACCTGTCCGGTTGTGTCAGGTTGACATCTTCCTGAAGGTTCCCATTAAGGAATTCTGTTTTGACATCCATTTTACAAATCTCATAGTCATGGTAAGCCACAATGGAAAGTTGAATTTTGATGGATTTCAGTATTTCAACTGGTGAGAAGGTTTTAGCGTAGTCAATTCCTGGATGCTATTAAATTTTTTTGAAACTAGTCATTCCTTATTAGTACTAAATTATCCTTCCATGTCCAGTTTATTCCTAAATACCCATTTTCAACCAATAGGCTTTACATTAATTGGAGGATCTACAAAAATCCAGACTTGGTTTTGGTACATGGAATCCATTTCAAGATTCATGGATTCTTGCCACTTGGCAACATCTGTTCCACTTACTGCTTCCCTGTAGGTTAGAGGATCATTATTATCAACTAATAAGGATTAACCATCTTTATTAACATGAAAAACATGTTGTTCCAGTTCTCTAACCTCTCATGTACTCTAACACAGTATTTGTGTCTCTCGAACATATTCTTCTTCCACGCGGTTTTGTGGAATCTATTCCTGTACCAACTCTTGTATACCTTGAGCATCGACTTCATCAAATTCTATCTCACTCCCACTATCTCTATTGGATATGTACTCCCTCTCAAAGAATATGACATGTATTTCCACTAAAAACTTTTTGTCCAGTGGGTTGTATAGTCAATATCCCCTTGTTTCCTTGGGGTATCCTATAAAGTTACACTTTATTCCTCGCGGTGCAAGTTTGTTACCTAAAGAGGCCTTAACAAACGCTTCACTTCCCCATGCATGTAAATTCGATAACTTGGATTTTCTTTCACTCCTGAACTCTTATGGAATACTATTTATCTGTTTAGTTGGTACTTTTTTTAGTATGTGTGCCTCCGTTTGTAATGAATATCCCCAAAAGGATAATGAAATACTTTCAGGACTCATCATTGATCTCACTATGTCCAATAGGGTGCGGTCTCTCTTTTCCCTCACACCATTCCACTGGGACGTGTTTGGAGGAGTGAGTTGGGATAGGATCCCAAAATCCCATAAGTAATCAATGAAGAATTGATTAACATATTCTCCACCCCGGTCTGAACAAAGTTTCTTAATCTTCTTACCATGATTGTTCTAAACTTAATTCTTGTATTCTTTGAACTTGTCAAGAAAATCCGACTTATACCACATTAAGTAGATATATCCATATCCACTAAAATCATCAGTAAATGTTATGAAGTATGTGTACCCTCCCCTTGCCTCAATTGGAAATGGTCCACACATATCGGTATGAACCAATTCAAGAAGTTCTTTAGCCCTTTCACCTTTCCCACTAAATGGGGATTTGGTCATTTTGCCTTTTAAACATGCAAGACATATGCCAAGTGGTTTTAGTTCGAAAGAATATAAATATCCGTCTTGATATAAATTTGTCAAGTGTTTCTTGTTTACATGAACCAGCCATTGATGCCAAAGATGGGTGTGGTATGAGTCATGTGAAGTATATTTGTTATTGATTTCCATTACTTGGTTTGTATAATCTAACACATAAAGTCCATTGTATAAATGTGCCCTACCATAACAAATTCTATCTTTGTAAAAGAAGCAACATTCATTTGAAAACTTGAAAACAAATCCATCTGTATCTAATCTAGATACAGAAATAATGTTTTTAGTAACAGAAGGCACATAATAACAACCCTTTAACACCAAGATCATCCTAGTTGGCAATGTGAGGTGGTAGTCCTCTACAGCTACAACAACAAGTCTGGCTTTGTTGGCTTCTCATAGATCTACCACTCCCCGATCAATCTTCCTGAATCTACTTGGTTCCTATATTTGGATACACATGTGAGCACCACAAGCTGTATCTAATATCCAATTTGTAGAAATAGATAGATTGCATTTGATAACAAACACACCTGAAGCTTTCCCTTGCTTCTTAGGTTGGGTGCAGTTCTTCTTCGAGTGGACCTTCTTTCCACATGCAAAACAAACAACCTCATGTTCCCTTGCCTCTCCTTGATCTTATTTTTCTTGGAAGGACGTGAAGAAGTTTTTGTCTTAAAGCTATTTGCCTTCCCTTTCCTCTTATTCACCATATGTACAGAAGGATTTTCGTGCTTTATATCTTTGTCCACTTTGAGAATGAGTATAAGAATAATATATAGAGACATATCAATGTTGTTCATGTTGAAATTGACAACAAAGTTAGAGAAGGTCTGAGGGAGTGATACGAGAATAAGATCAGTTCCTAGTTCTTCCGGGAGTTTAGACCCTAGAACTTCTAGGTGCTCAATGTATCCAATGAGGTTGACTACATGAGGCCCATCTGGGGAACCTTCTCCAAGATTACTATGAAACAGTGCCTTAGAGATCTGAAACCTTTCCTATCTTGCTCTCTCTTGGTAAAGACCACATAGGTGCTCGAGCATGCAATAAGCATCCATTTTTTCATGAGACTTCATGAGATCATTAGACATTGATGATAGAATCAAACATTGAACATCTACCGCGTCATTCATACGTTTCTTATAGACCAATAAATCCTTACCACTCGCCTCTTTGGCAGGCGAATCAGGTGATGATGACTCTAGCACGTAAGACTTCTTTTCATGGAGTAGAAGAACCCGAAGGCGTCTAAACTATTCCTAGAAGTTACTGTCAGTGAGGATGTTGTCTTTATCTAGAATTGATCGTAGGGATAGTGGGGTTGATGAGTTTTTCATTTTTTTTATACATGTAAAAGAGTATATCATTAGTACTTTATTTATTACATTTTATATGAAATAATAAATTTTATTAAGTCTCCCACTATTTTATCAAGTCCCAATAGCCATCACCATTGAATTTAGAATGTCCAGTTTTCATGACATTCTAGTGGAAAGAATCCATATTCCCCTTCGCATAACCCCAACAAGGGTTGGTCAAGCTATTATAGGGTATTTAGGTAGGCAGTTCTTTGCTAACTACAGGATTGAAACTCCATGATATGTTGAGTGGACTCCCCAATCATGAAATCATGACTTTGTATTTCATCAACACTTGCCTCCAATATTACACCAAGTCTAGAAAGGGCTACTCCTCTTGATGTAATATGGATAAGTCAACCCGAAACCTTTCATAAGGGATTCCTATATAAGAGTAAGTGTCCCAACAAGGGTTGGTCACACACATATGTTTATTGAGTTTTTCCCTTAATCAAGTAACGAAAAGATTATTCTGACTTAATATTTTATTTGATGGATTTATTTATCTATTATGCATGAATTTATTATTATAATTATCACACACTTGTTAATATTAAGTAGAACTTACTTAAGTGATTCACCATGTCTTTATAATATTTACAAATAAGTCTAGTTTATTTTAGTTCGATCTTGCATGCTTATTTAATTCATTAATTATGTGATCATGAAAACACATCCATAATGATAAACCACAAAAATGATATAAATAAATAATGTAAATGGAATGATCATGATATTTTCTAATGGTTAGTTTATCTAGAAGTTGATAAATTAACCCTGACATAGGGGAGAAACACCTTGAACCTTTTGGGTCCGTGTTTACAGCTTCCACCTATCCACCTCTGTTTCTCCAAGGATTGGTTTCATCTTGGCTCTAGCTTGAACTGCCTCCACTAGATTGGCATTTCCATCCATTTCATATGGCTTTTTTCAACTCACATGTAGGTGAGGGGTAGGGGTATTTACATAAAAGAAACATAGGGTACACAATCCCTACATATTAATGAGGAGAAGGCTCGCAGGACAACAAATTTAATTCAAATAAATAAATTAAAAGAAACCATCCACATAAAAAGGTCTTGGTCTAGATCATGATCATCCATACATGAAATGATATTTACGCATAAATAAAACTAGCAATAAATTCTTTTGTAACACCCTGACCCTTCAGGACTAGAGCCGATGCATTACTTGTGATATTGGAATGGTTAGAAGGAATGAAATATCATGATGGAATGATCAGTTGAGTAGTATTGTAGAATCTAGATACATATATGTAACACAAATCACATTGAAAAATGTTACAAAATAGAATTCATAACAAAACTAAAATCTGCAACCTCAAGAACTCAATAAATGACCGTCTCTTCATCACCTGTTGATGGTAAACAATAAAAGGGGTGAGATAAAACACCCAGTAAGGGTTACAAATAGCGGAATCATGAATACAATAATAAGTGAATCATAATCAATTTGACATAATCAATATGTCTTGGTGAATAAATGAAAAACTAATTCCATTAATAAACCGAGAATGAAACTACATCCCTAGATTTCGTCATAGTGAAAACCTCATGGGTAATAATAATAACTGATAATGAATAAATATAATGATTATTAATTGGAAATCATGTATCTGGCAGATGAAACTATAATACCTTTAATTTTTTTTAGTTTTGTGGGTAGAAACCCATTTGATTTTTGGAAACAAACTCGAAGGGTCTATCGCCAACTGATTTATATCAGGAGACCTACCGATTCATCGAGGGTCTGAATTGGGACCCATACACATCTACATAAAAATAATTATTTATACATAGATTCAACATAAGATCAATATGAGTTTACATTATCTGTATAGAATAGAGGATACAGATTCATCAATATTTCCATAGTCAAAACAACATTCAAAATAAATACCGTTTGAAATGTGGTATACGGATTAGATAATAATCATATCCATGTTATGAGAATATGGAAATTTAAATGGAATATAATTTCAATTGAAAATTTATTTCAAATTGGCAGTAGGTACACCACATAAGAAAGAGTAGGTGCACAATACTAAGCAAGTCACAACGAAGTGAAAATTGAGACAAAGATCGTTACCACGTTGTAATCAATTGAGTTGTATGACCAAAAGTTAAAAACCATCAAATTAATCACAGAATACCATGGATACCAAGGGGATCATTATAACATATATCAAATGAAATACACTTATAACACATATAATAAATAAGAGGTGAACAGGGGAAATCCCACAGAATTGAAAGTGAGATGAGAAAACCCCTTACAAACATTTCGGCATAGTAAGGAGGGTTATTGAGAGGGATTAATGAGAGGTAAAGTGTATCCCATTATTTATATTTCATAATGGAAGTATGGGGGGGGGGTGAAAAAACATACCCCATAATTAGGGATTAAAAATAAAAGAGCACAACATTGAGGAGATTCTTGAACAAAAGTGAAAGAGAGGATCCCTTACACTGTGATTGAATATGTTCTTGACTTGTTATTAAAGACCGGAATAAACATATTAGGCTTATTAATTCATATTTTAAGAACCTATTATATATTTAAATGATTTATTATAAACCTAATATGTTCATTAATGGCCTTTTTGATAAGTTATGAGGTTCAATTTCATTGTTCGGGTTCGTTTGATCACTTGGTTTTAAAAGATCGGTTCGCTTATATTGAAGTTCGGATAAATATGAAAGATGGAAGTTGTTGTACATAAATTAAGTTATATGATATTATTGAACATCCAGGAGATTACATGGGTTTAAATTTAATTTAGTTACTTAGAGTGAGGTTCAAATATTATATATATAACCTTAGTAACAACCGTTTTGGTTAATCGGTGGATTTGATTACAATGAACATGTTTTTCTTTATAACTTAATACCATTTGTACAAAAGGATTACAAAACTAAAATAGGATATATTACATATATAATAATCTGGGTCAACCATAACACAAATTTATTCACGACCAACATTAAATATTATAATAGAAATTGATTAACCGTTGTCCTTGAATGTGCTAAATTAGCACATATCAAACAGTGCTTCCATTTCATCCAAATAAAGGGTGCGGAAAGGAGAGAAGATAATGAAATATCCCATTAGAATAAAAAAATTCCATTACATGTATGTTACTGGATTTATCATACTATTTGGGTGAAGGAAGGGGAGGAAAGAAACAAAAAAGAAAAGAACTTAAAAGAAATGAATGAATTGAAAAGAGAAATTTACCTCTTGAGACTTCCTCCTTTGAGAACATCTTAACGGGAGTGGTTTTGGTATTTTGAAGAGGATAGGAGATTGTGGACTTGGTGGAGGATCTTGGGGAGAGATTTGGGAAGAATATTGGTAAAGCACAAGGCTTGAGAGGAGTGAAGAGAAGAGGGTGTGAAGGGGGATTTTTATAGTGGAGGAGAGAGTGAATTTCTCAATATAAAATTCGTTAGTTTATTATTTCTCCAAAAGAAAAAGAATAGTGAGTCTTCCATGACCAAGAATAGTAATTTTATCATGTGAATCCGAATCAATTGGGATTACATCATTAGATCATCATCAATGACTCAATTAATCCATTATTTAGTATTTATTGTGAATTATCAGATTTTACTATTCATCAAAAATTCAAGTATTTCAGAAAAATACCAAAAACAACACACTAACAATTTTTCGATGTGTAGAATCCAAAAATGAAGTCCAATTTTCAAAAATAATTTCTTAAATATTATTGATTAAATATGTAATTAAAATCATTATTTAATCAAAAAATATAAACACTTAAAATTTTAATCTTCATTTTTAAGGTGCCTAAATTTATTTATACACTCAATTGTATGGACACCATTCATAAGATTCATATTACTATTCATAAGGGTAAGTTACTATTCATAAGGATTTGTTACTATTCATAAGGGTTGGTTACTATTCACCAAAAATTGATTTTTCTTTATATAAATCCAAATAACTTATTGATTGCAATCATGTATGTCAGATTTTCGAAATTAACATCATAGAAGTGAAAAAATTAGGTTTACTATTCACTGAAAATTGAAATCTCTTTCCATATAATGCTTCATATGAAGCCATTTTAATACTAGAATGGAAACTGTTGTTTTAGGAAAATTCCACCAAAGGAAAGTATTGATCCCACATACCTTGGAAGTCAAGAGAGAATGACCTCATGATGTATTCTAGAGTTTGAATAGTCTTTTCAGACTGTCCATCAGTTTGGGGGTGATAAGCAGTACTCATACGAAGCTTAGTATTCAAAGCCTTCTAGAGACTTTTCAAAAAATATTTATGTAAACCAAGGATCTTGATCAGACAAAATCGATAGAGGTGCACCATGAAGTCTTACAACTTCATTAATATAAAGTTTTTCCAAGCGCTCAAGTTGAAAATCCTCTGTTATAGGAAGGAAATGTGCTGATTTTTTGAGCCGATCAATAATTAACCATATTACATCATTATTTATAGGTGTCCTTAGTAGTCCAGTGAAAAAATCCATCGTAATGTTATCCCACTTCCACATATAAATAGGTACATGTTTCATCACTCCTTTGGGATGTTGTCTCTCTGCTTTCACTTGTTGTAAAACTAGACATCTGGACATGTAGTCAGCAATTTACCACTACATATTATACCACAAAATATATTCCTTTAGTTCTCTATACATCTTGGTGCTACCTAGGTTTATAGAGAAATTTGAGCTGTGAGCTTTGTCTAATAGTTCCCTTTTTAGCTCAGGTACTAATGGAATGCATAACCTCTTCCCTAATTTCAGAACTCCTTCTTCATACATGAAGTCAGCCAATCTCCCATCCTTAACAGCATTAATTTTCTTATGTAGATTCCATCATCATATTGAGAGATTTTTATCTTATCTAGTAAAGATGGTTTAGAAATCATTTGAAATAGGAGTGACATTTCACCTTCCTTAACAATTCCCATATCCATCTTCAGCAAATCCATTAATATAGGATCTCCTTCAATCCTCATTTGAGTCAGAAGTCTGTGATCTTTCCTGCTTAATGCATCTTCCACCTTATTTTCCATTCCTGGGTGGTAGTGTATAGAACAATCATAATTCTTGAGTAACTCGAGCCATATTTTTTGCCTCATGTTGAGTTCGTTTTGTGTGAAAATGTATTTCAATCTCTTGTGGTCCATATAAATCTCAAATCTCTCTCCGTAGTGATAATACATCCATATTTTCAGTGCAAAGATTACGTCTGCTAACTCAAGATTATGAGTTGGATAATTTTTCTCTTGATTCCTCAATTGTCTTGATGCATAAGTAATAAATTTATCATTTTTTATAAGGATGCAACCCAATCCATTCTTTGATGCATCACTGTATATTACAAATCCATCACATCTAGATGGAAGAGTCAAAATTGGAGCACTGACCAATCTTCTTTTCAATTCTTTGAGGCATTGTGTACATTCTTTTTTCCACAAAAACTTAACTCCTTTATGTGTGATCTTGGTTAGCATGTTAGCCAGTCGGGGAATATTCTGAACAAAATGCCGATAGTAATATGATAATCCAATAAAACTGTGTACCTCAGTTATGTTTGTTGGCATGGACAAATCTTGGATTGCCTTTATCTTCACAGGATCAACTAGGATTCCATCCTCAGAGATAATATATCCTAGAAAAGAAAGTGATTGAATCCAAATTTCTCATTTTCTAAACTTCCCATATAATTTATTACTTCTAAGAGTTTTCATTATAATCCTCAAGTTATTCTCATGGTCTTCATAACTTTTTGAGTACACGAGGATATCATCGATGAATACCACAACAAAGTTTTCAAGATATTCCTTGAAAACCCTATTCATTAAATCCATGAAAATATAGGGTGCATTAGTCAATCTAAAAGGCATCACTGTAAACTCGTAATGTCCATACCTAGTTCAAAATGCTGTCGTAGAAATATATTACCTCCTCACACACAGCCGATGATATCCGGATCGAAGGTCGATCTTCAAAAATCATTGATCTCTATGAAGTTGATCAAATAAATCATCAATATGGGGAATATGATACATATTTTTTATTGTAATATCATTTATTACCCTGTAATCAATGCATAGCTTCATGGATCCATCTTTCTTCTTGGAAATGAGGACAAGGGATCCCTATGGAGAAACACTAGGTCGAACAAATCATTTTTTACTCAATTCCTGTAGTTGTTTCTTTAGGTCTACAAATTACAAAGTGGCCATTCTATAGGGAGTCTTTGATATAGGTCTTTTACTAAAAATAAAATCGATAGAGAACTCAACTTCCCGTTCTAAAGGATGTCCAGGTAAATCCTCTAGAAATACATAAATGTACTCTTGCACTATGTGGACATCTTCAGTTTGAATACTTCTTTACTCACCCATAGATATTGGTTTATCTTCTTCTAAAAGTATTGCATTCTGTAGGGCTACTGGGGGTGGTTCTAGATAAGAATTATGTGGTGAGGTTTCTGCTCTAAATATAATGGATTCTACACCATTTAAAAAAAATTTAACTTCCTTCTTCTTATAATAAATCATCGCATCATAATTTGACAACTAATTCTTACTGATAATTATATCAAATTTAGTCATTGGTATTATGAAAATGTTAGAAACTAAAGCACATTTTGTTGTCTGGAGGGGGACTAATCGACATGCCTTTGTTGCAATGATACATCCCCTAAGAGTTTTGACTGAAAACTCCCTTATTACATCAAATTGGATATATCTAATTTTCTTTGAAAACTGAAAATATATAAAAGAATGCGACAAACCAAAATCATATAAAGTGTTGTCTAAGTTCGATGAAACAATTAATGTACCTTCCACCACATCATTAAGAACTTCAACCTCCGTGGTTGTAATCGCATAATCTCTCCCTTGCCCTCTTGGCCTTTTCTGAGTCATGTTTCCCCGGTGCTTCGGATACTCATTTGCATAGTGTCCCATATCTCTACAATTGTAGCATTGAATATCATTGAATTGTTTCTTCCCCTTGCATTCATTAGATAGATGACCCTTTTCTCTATACTTATAGAAGACTCTGATGCCCTTCAATCATTTACTAAGATGATTCTTTCCACAGTTCTCACATAATGGGAATAGTTTTGTTCCCTTGCTCTTCTTTGGTGCTTATCCTTTTCCTTGGTTATTATAGTACCTCTTCTTATATTGGTTTCCCTTGAACAAATTTGATCTAGCAAATTCCTTCTCTGTTTTGATGGCACTTGATAAAATTTCATCACATGATGAAAAAGATTAAGAAGCTAGTGCCCTTTGAAGACTTGGAATAATACCTTAAAAGAAATGATCAATATTGTCTGCTAAGTCACGCATGTAATCTAGGACATACCTCGATAGACTTGTGAAGGTATCCTCATACTCTATAACAATGTCTTATTCCCTTTACTTTAAGCCAATGAATTTCCTCTTTATTTCAGTTCCTTGCTCATGAGGGAAATATTTTTCGAAGAATAATTCCTTAAAATTCCTCCATTACATATATTCTATTTCTTCTTCATTTGTGGTATTCTGGATCAAAGACCACCATTGATCTGCGTCACCCTTGAGACAATATACTGTCAGAACTAATTTCTCATTTTCATTGCATCTTAATGCCATGAATATCTTTTCAAGTGACTTGATACACTGCTCAGCTACCATCAGATTAGTAGTCCCCTAAAAGATGAAGGCATCTTCTACATGAAATGATCCAACATAGGTGTCACATGGTTATTCATCACAACGTGAGTAAGTTGTCCCAATATGGTCATAATCTGATTTGCTCTGACATTAACTGTGTTGACTTGCTCAGTGGGGAAATCCCTACATTGCCCATGAGTATTGATTCCCCTTCTTCCATTAGGTTCCATTTCTAAATAATGGAACACACTAGATTAGGGTATGAATCATAATTTATAATATTAACTTAACAAAATATTTAGAATAAATTGAGATCCTACGCATGACTAATCCCTGAATCAGAAAAAATGGTTACTTTGAGGAATAATTTAAATTTAAATCCTTTATAATGGATTGTAAAGAAAATATGAATTATCCTAAGAATATCACCAGGAGCGTTGTAACCAAGAGTACAATAATGCCCATTTTCGTGTACCAGGATTCCCCGGTCAATCCTGAAATTCCTTTTCGGAGTTTTTACTCCTAGGTACATCTGTGCCAGAGCCACCTCTACCTGCTCGTATCTAGACAGAAATTTATCTGCTAAAAAAATTCACACAATCTATTCTTTAGAAAAATATGAGGATATTCTTGTATGTTTACCATAAAATACTACCTTAGGGATTTTTTCTCTACTATATATTTCCTACTCTAGTTTCCAAGTTTCCTATTAAACTTCCTCTAATACCAACTGTAACACCCCGACCCCCCTAGACTGGAGCCGGTGCATTACATGTGATATTGGCATGGTTAGAAGGAATGAAAAATCTTTAAGGAATGATTAGTTTAATAGTCTTGAAGAAACTAGATACAAATATGTAACACAAATTACATTGAAAAAGGTTACAAAATAAAATACATAACAAAACTAAAAACTACAACCACATGTACTCAATAAATGAACTTCTCTTCATCACCTGTTGAAGGTAAACAACAAAAGGGGTGAGCTCAAATGATCAGTAAGATTTACAAATAGATGAAGCATGAATACAATGATATGTGAATCATAATAAATCTGATATAATCAATATGGCATGGTTAATAAATGAAAAACCAATGCCATTAATAAACCGAGAATGAAACTACATCTATAGATTTTGTCATAGTGAAAACCTCATGGATAATAATAATAACTGATAATGAATAAATAGAATTATCATTAATTGAACATCATGTATCTGGAACATGAAACCATAATACCGTTAAAATTGTTTAGTTCTGTGGGTAGAAACCTGTCTGATTTTTGGAAACAAACTCGAAGGGTTTTTCGCCAACTGATTTGTCTCATGAGAACTATCGATGCATCGAGGGGCTATAGTGGGCCGCACACACCTCTAAATACAAAGAATTATTTATAAATAGATTCAACATAAGAGAAATATGACTTTACATTATCCGTATAGAACAGAGGATACATATTCATCAATATTTCCATAGTTAAAACAACATTAAAAATAAATACCATATGTAACGTGGTATACGACTTAGACAATAATCGTATCCTATGTTATGAGAATATGGAAATTTAGATGGAATATAATTTCAGTTGAAAATTGATTTCAAAAGTATAGTAGGAACACCACATAAGAAAGAGTAAGTGCATAATACTAAGCAAGTCACAACGAAGTGAAAATTGAGACAAAGCTCGTTACTAAATTATAATCAACTGAGTTGTATGAACAAAAGTTAAAAACCACTAAATGAATCACAAAATACCATGAATATAAATGGGTTCGTTATAAGCTATATCAAATGTCAATATAACTATACCACGTATAAGAAATAATAGGCGAACAGTGGAAATCCCATAGAATTGAAAGTGAGATGGGAAAACCCCTTACAAACATTTCAGCATAGTAACGAGTGTTTCACGGGTGATTAATGATAGGTAAAGGGTATCCCATTATTTATATGTCACAAGGGAAGTTTGTGGGAGGTTAAAAAACATAACCCCTCATTAGGTATTAAAAATAAAATAGCAACACATAGGGAAGATTCTTGAATGAAAGCGTGATAGAGGATCCCTTACCTTATGCTTGAAGATGTTCTTGACTTTTTATTAAAGAACTGAATAAACAGATTAGGATTATTAATTCATAATTCCTGAACCTCTTATATATGTAGATTATTTATTATAACCCTTTTAGTTCATTCAAGGCCTTTTTTTAATTAGTTATAAGGTTCAATTTCATTGTTTGGGCTCGTTTGATCACTTGGTTTTAAAAGATCGGTTCACTTATATTTAGGTTCAGATAAATATGAGAGATGGATGTGGTTGTCCAGAAATGAAGTTATATTCTATTAGTGAAAATCCAGGAGATTAAATGGTTTTAAATTTTTTTTGTTTACTTAGAGTGAGGTCGAATTATTATATATATAACCTCAGTGGCAACCGTTTTGGTTAATCGGTGGGTTTGATTACAATGAACATGTTTTTCATTATAACATAATACCATTTGTACAAAAGGATTACAGAACTAAAATAGGATATATTACATATATAATAATCTGGTTCAACCATAACACAATTGTTTTTATGACAATAATTAAATATTATAATAGAAATTGATAAACCATTGTCCTTGAATGTGCTAAATTAACACATCTCAAACGGTGCTTTCATTTCATCCAAATAAAGAGTAGGGAAAGGAGAAAAGATAATGAAATATCCCATTAGAATAAAACAATTCTAGTAAATTTATGTTACTAAAGTTATCATACTATTAGGGTGAAGGGATGTGAGAAAAGAAACAAAAAAAACTTAAAAGAAATGAAGGAATTGAAAAGAGGAATTTACCTCTTGAGACTTCCTCCTTTGATAACATCTTAAGGGGAGAGGTTTTGGTATTTTGGAGAGGATAAAAGATTTTTGATGTGGGGGTGGATATTGGGGAAATAGTTGGTCAGAATATTGGCAAATAACAAGGCTTGAAAGGAGTGAAGAGAAGAGGGTGTGAAGGGGGATTTTTATAGTGGAGGAGAGAGGGGATCTCTCAATATAAAATTAATTAATTTATTATTTCTCCAAAAGACAAGGAATAGTGAGTCTTCCATGGCCAATAATAGTAATTTTATCGTTTTAATCCAAATAAATTGGGCTTACAATATCATATCATCATCAATGACTCGATTAATCAAATATTTAGTATTTATTGTGAATTATCAGATTTTACTATTCATCAAAAATTAAAGTATTTCAGAAAAATACCAAAAAATAACCCTAACCATTTTTGGACATGTAGAATCCAAAAATGAATTCCTTTTTTCAAAAATAATTTCCTAAATATGATTAATTAAATAATTAATTAAAATCGTTATTTAATCAAAAAATATAAACACTTAAAATTTTCTTCTTCATTTTTAAGGTGCCTAAATTCATTTATAAACTCAATGGTATGGATACCATTCATAAGAGTCATATTACTATTCATAAGGGTAAGTTAATATTTATAAGGATAGGTTACTCTTCATAATTGTATGTTACTATTCACCAATTTTTTTTTCTTCATCGGACTCCAAATAAATTACTGATCGCAACCATGTATGTCAGATTTTAGCAATTCACATCATAGAATTGAAAAAATTAGGTTTACTTGGCTAGGTTATGGATATCTCTTATATGTAACCATGTTTTGTTCCATAGAGGCTCAATAATTCATAAAATATTGGTTATAACTAGAATGTATTTAAGAGAAACATACCATGAAGTGTTTGGGGTGCTACATCTTTAATCGTTATTTTTTAAGATAAATCACGCTCGAATCAATTAATTGTCATCTTTAATTAATCAATCCTTTTATATTAAACCATTTTTTGAGTTTCCTTGAGATTCTCATCCATCATACTTTTAAACAAATAAATCCATTTAAAATTATCTTTGTACGTAAATTGCATCTTGGAGGCAACCCGGGGAATTCTTTTTCATAACTTCCCAATGAGAAGAAATGAACATTATGTAGATGTTAAATTAAACACATATATATACAAAACCTATCACGTATTGTGCCTCATCTTTATGCCTACACGATGGTACACATCTCAAGGTTTTTCATGATATAATAATAAATTTTAATGAATCTGCGTAATTTGGATGAGTACACGATGTGTAGTTCCAACAACACAACATGTACTATTTTCCACCGTCTATCCGAAGTACACGCCTGGGGAAATGATGTGTGAGTATAATTCATAAATATTCAAAGTACACGGCGTGTCCAGTGGGCCACACGGCGTGTAGTTCCTCATTATACGGTCTCCAGGTGATCAAGCCGTGTACGGGGTACACAGTTCAACCCTAACCTAAAGGGACTGCACGCTGTGTCTATTGGGCCACAAGACATGTAATATGGAAACCACATGCCACCTATTCCTGGTAAACACACAAAGTCATTTAAGACTTAGAAAGACTCCAACACACAGCTTGGTTTGGAGGACCAGTCCAATGCATTGAATCTTGAATACATGGTGTGTACTGCCGAATACACGTCATGTGTTCTAGTGTTGTACGACCATGAATCTTTGGAACCTCCAAATGAGATCCTCTATTTTATTTTAATCAAAATTAAAAGAAAAGATCATTTCTGTAAGGTGAAAAAGAAACGAAAGAGGAGAAATAGATCTCGAGATTCAGGTTTGCAGAATGATTAACTTTAATTGAAACAACTAAATTATTAAATGCGTAATTCATAAATGAAATATTTAAAAAATTAAAAACTATGATGTAACCCCTCTTATACCACTTGAAGGATTCGGGCGCAGCGGAATCATGGTTGGGACAGTGCCCAACTTTGATTTTTACCATGATCAATGATTATTTCGGGATCAATACGATGATGAATTTTAGTCTCCACAGAATATAATCAAAGATTTATATAAAGAAGAAAGAGGCCTAAAACCTTATAGAGGATCTTACACATTGTGTATATAATTAATTTAATTAATTTCATAAAGAAAAATAATACATGTATCTTTGGTAATTTTCTTCGTTGATGATATTGATCATCCGGAATGACCCTTCTGGATTATCTCATTGCGCTTGTAAGGATCCAAACTAGAATCCCTATAATGGTGATCCACACATGCTCCAATGGACTTCTATTGAAACCACTCATTCTTCGGGTGCTAGCACGGAAAATCATGTGTCTTGTATTGGTCGTTCTTGATCACGTGTTCTTCGACCTTGAAGAACATATCCCATTCTTGAGAGGGGAGAAAAGAGGATTTGGGAGTGAAATTGTTTGGCTCACCAATTCTCAATTCACTAGGAGTGTGGTGTGTTGTATGGCACAATATGCATACTTTCCTATTTATATACATGGAATTTCAGTTACAATATTTATTTGCATCGACACAATTAAATACATTCACGAACTTAGAGAAAACTCATGCATTTAATAATAAACTCGTGTCATTATTTATGGTGCACTAACTTGCACAAAACGTAATTATAAATAAAATTCCACATCACAAAATAATAGCAATGTTATTTAAATTTGTGCCAACTAGTTAAAAAATTATTTATCGTCTTGCAAATAATTATTTTACTACCAGTCTGACCTTGGTCTGCTCGAACTCCACTTCCATTTATTGAATACCCGAATAAGTAAATAAATAATTTATTCTCTTAAATAAATATTTTATTTAAAAACTAGTAAATAAATATTAATTAAATGTTCAATTTAATAAATAAATATATTTTATTTAATTTATGCGATCATTTTAAATTGAATTTTTTTTCCACTGTCTTGAGAATCATATTTATTTCATAAATTAAATTAAAATAGAATTTAACCGAGACCACAAAATAAACTTAGTGTCTGGCCCTCTAGAATTATTTCTTGTTGGAATTAGGCGGGAGTGCCTAAAGTCCAATAGTAGTATCTAGAAATGAGTAAAGAAACCCTATAGAAAGAACATAAAGTCACAACAATGACATCCACATATGAACACTCACTGTGTAATATAATACCTTTTTCGTAATATCACATCAAGCAGGTTTCATGACTGTGTCATCAAATTTTATGCTTGATACATCATTCTTTGACTACCTGAAATAAACTCATCGTTACACCATATCAATAGAATTTTGCGTGACAGTTATATTTTAATAAAAGGTCCGAGATATCGACTTCCATAAATAGAAGGGAAAAATCCTTCCTCAAATTATCCATTAATAACATGCCACTCGTGATGCACCCAAAATACCCTACTTCTCACCAAATATCTACGTGACAGTTTTCGTTATCAAATCAAAGTGCACAAGTCATGACATATTTTAATTATAATATTAAAGTGTAAGGATCCTTACACACACTTGCATATTGAAATATCCGATGTCACCAAAACATGCCGAATTATTCCTGGTGGGTTTGTTCTCATAATCTCATATCTTAGAGATTACCATGGGTGGAATTCATGAGAGGAAGTCTCATATTCTTATGAGTACTCACACCTTACGGTTTGCATGCTATGTGTCCCATCATAGCATTCCATCCAAACACATAACTATATTTAAGAATATTGTTATAGTATTTCATGGTTCTCATCATAGCAGGGAATTTCCATGACCTTATCAATGCAACAAATACTCTAGTACATTATTACATCATGATCATGTATAACAATGAACAATATGTAATAATAAATTAAAAATCTATTCAATCAAAGTAAAACCAGTTGGTTCTAGGATTCTAAATCTTACATGGTCATGTCGATTGTCATAGTAAAGAAAGATATCGTCCATGAAGACTACCACAAAAGAATCCAAGTATATATGAAACACTCGGTTCAACAGTTCCATGAAACCAGAAGGCGCATTCATGAGACCAAATGGAATAACCACATACTCTTATAAACCATACATTTTTTGAACGGCTGTAAGAGTTATATCAGATGGTCTAACATGAAACTGATGGTAATCAGATCTCAAGTCAATATTCGAGAACACCCAAGATCCTAGAATATGATCAAAGAGATCATCAATACTCATAAAGGGTTATCGGTTCTTGACCGTCAACTATTTCAACTGTTGACAATCCACACAAAGTCGGAGGGCACCATACTCTTTCTTTGTAAACAGAACAATCGAACCCCAAGGAGAAGTACTGAGTTAGATGAAACCCATAGCCTGAAACTCTTCTAACTACTTCTTGAGATCCTGTAACTCTGGTGTAGACATACTGTAAGGATGAATGGACATCGGTGCTGCTCCTGAAATAATCTCAATAGAAAATCTACCTCTCACTCTAGAGGAAATATTGAAAAGTCCTATGGAAAGACATCCTTGAAACGATCAGCCACTAGAAGAAAGTCCATCTGTGAAGTCCCCTGTTCATCCAAATATAGACTAGTAATCTTGGCTATAAATCCTCCCAACCCATGATGCTCGGGTCCCATTATTCTCACCTGGACATCCCATTCACCCTTATACAGAAACATACCACCCTCTGGGGACGTAAAACTCACCCTGTGACGATTGAAGTCAACAACTGCATGTAGGGGAATTAACCAGTCCATTCTGAGAATAACATCATATCCTATCATCTCTAAGACATAAAGGTCCCAAAAAACTGACACCCACCAACCTCAAGTGGGCACTCCGTGCACTGACGTACACTAGTCGTTATAGTCCCCAAAAGAGTGTCTAGCATTAATATATCAGTAGAAAAAAATATAAAAATACCAAGGATCTCCACTATAGCAATAGATGAAACTATGGGAATACCCCATATCGAAAAGGGTAGAAGCTAAAACTATGGTAACACAAATCATACAGAGAATAGTTGAGGGTCCGAGCTCATTCTCTTGTTGGGTCTGCTCCACTGCAAAAGTCTGACCTACACCGTACCCCTGTTACCCTGCCTGGCCAAAGATAGCTGATCCACCCTATTGTCGCTGAAAGCCTGGCAACTGGATACCACAACCATGACCTCCATCTCATCCTAAATGGCCGGTAGAACTCTAGTTCCCTGACTGATAATAAACTGGTGGTGATTTTCCTGAACAAGGAGTCATAGAAGAACCTCTGTCACCAGCTGCTGGTGAGAAAAACTAACAAATTCGCTAAAGATAACCCATCTTGACGCATGATCGACACTCCACTGGCTCACTCAGGAAATGTGGCCTCGTATGGCCACTCTTCCCGTACTAGTATCACACCACCTGGCTACCAGAGGAAGTATCCTTCCTACCATGATCTCCACGTGTAGACTCCCTACGGTGCTTCCTGCTATCAGAATGGGGGATACCTGCTCTGGGTGCCGAGATGCCCTGAATCACAGCTCTAGAATCCCTCATATTTCCCTTCGTGATCAACACCTAGGAAAATATAGAAGTGATGGAATTCATTCTGAAGATGTTCACCTAAGATCAGATGTCGTTCCTAAGACCATCCTCAAACATCCTCGCCATATATAACTCATCACCTCCTAGAATAGGCGTGAAGCACTATAGCTCTGTGAGGCGAGAAGAATACTCCATAACTGAAAGAGTACCCTGCTCCAGACTCATGAACTCTCTGTCTCAGTCGTCCCTCAAAGTATCTAGGTAAATGTAATCATAGAAGGCACAATGGAATTCATCCCATGCCATAACCTACTGGCATCCCACCTATGAGATCACATCCCACCATCTATTCATTGAATCCTGGAGAATGTACGTAGAGAGCTTCACCATCCTCTTTGGAGGTGTCTCTAGATGCTCGATGATTGGAAGAATGGCCTCTAACCATGACTCTGTAGCCTGATTTCCTCCACCCCCCGTAAAGGTGGGAGGATGCTACTACTGGAAAACCCTCGTCAACACTTCCATTGAAGGGGAAGGATGTGGTACTCCTCCGATGGTCTACATGACCTCATGAATCACTCTTGGAACTGTGCATTAACACCTGTATCTAGAATAACGACTATTTCCAAGACTGGAACTACTGAAGGAGCTGCTGGAACCTCCTGATCTGCCATGTATGGTGTCAGATCACTACCTTGTAACTGGCGTACAACCAGAGGACATCTCAGTGGAATGACTCAACAAGGTCAAACACACATCTTAACTGAAGATTATCAAGGACTGAAACTTATAAATTCAATAAGGGAATAGGAGAAGGAGAGAATTCACGTTTTTCAAAACATGGATACATGACTTTTATAAACCCTAAACGACATGTTCCCTAAAGCATTTACATGGGCGTATACTTCTACCAACCATGGTTGTCTAACACCCCATACACACGACGTGTACTGCCAAGACATGATATGTACTTGAATTGTGTTCCCCTTCCCTATTTCTTCTACAAGAATAACCCACATGGTTCTCCTAGTACAAGACCACATAATGTGTTTGTGCCATACATGGAGTGTACTAGAAAGAGCTTCACCAACCCGTGTTGTTAGTCACATGGTTGATTACATCGTTGACTCTACATGGTGTGTTTTACAAAGACATGACGTGTACTAGCTACCCATCATCCACCCATGTTGTTAGTCACATGGATGGACAGATGGTCTAAAAACATGGCATGTACATCTAGCACACGGCGTGTCCCACCAAAAATTTCCCAACCCCGTGTCTCCGCGCACCTAGTTAGTAACACGGTTAGGGACTAAACGACATGCACATAAGTACACGACATGTACTTAATAAAAACAGTTCACTTCCCAAACATAAAGATACATGGTGTGTATTAATAATTACACGCCGTGTATTCTGGGTTTTTCCATATAGTAAGTCTCAGAAACTACTCTGGAACCCATAAAAAAATTGAAATGAACATGAAGTACCAAATTCCGATCCATGCGGGCCCATACTCCCCGTGAATTAAAGTTTGGAATCTTATACATGTCATATACAAGGAATAAAAAGGCAATGATCCACCAAATTACGATCCATGAGGGCCCATAACACCTCATGAACCAAAGTTCAGTGTTCATTCATATATAACCTTTCACAAACAATACCCTATTAAAAAACATGTATTCTATCAAGGCATCTATCACAACAACATGAATATTTAGCACAAAATCTATCACAATAACATGCAATCAGTAATTCACCCTAAATGGCATGGAAAGAATAATGACATGTGATCTCTAGAAAGTCCCTATATGATGCATGAGATGGAATACCCGCATCTCATTAGGTTTCAACCGAAATAGAACCTCAATGATATCAATGATAACAACACAAATCATGTGAATCACCCAATGATAAAATCCAATCAACTGTAAAATTTAAAAACAAAAAAATCAAAATAAACATGGAAATTTGGATTTTCCCTGTACATGGGTTAGCTACTCTCGATAACAGGTTATTAACAACGACCTATTCTATCCTATCCCTATCTACTCAAGAAGAAAATAATCCTCTGCTACCACTTTGTAATGTCCCGGTTACGGAAGCCGCCCAGGGGTGCCCCGTACCCAGTTGGTCACATGGCCTCAAGCGCATTTCCCCAAATGACAGAGGCTTCCGAATAACAGTGAGGTCATTGGGTGTGATAGTGGGGAAACTATTCCCTCATTGGAAGACTATCGTATCAGATATAAACATATTACAATATCAGAAGAAATAATAATACCATACAACAATAAACAATGGAAGAATGAAGAAATAAACAACTGGAGAACATAAATAAATGATGCATGTAAAATATGTCTAGTAAAGTACCCAAACAAGTCACAATGTTGGAATACAATACTAAACCAAAGTATAAAAGAAAATTATGTAAACAGATCTACAACATCAAAAGCCTAAGATTGGTCTCATGCTCTCCATCTCCTAAGCAGTCAAGTACCAGATGTAGATGGGTGATTTTTCTTATCTATTCCTGCTACAACATAATCTGTTTGGGCCCAAAAGCATGACCCAAATAGAGTGTGAGACTAATACCAGTAGGAAACCACCCAAATATCTATTCCTAGAAATCAGTGAATATATATGGAAGGCAATAAGAAAAAAGAAGTAGTAAACAAGGAATGACTCAAATGTAAACAATTATAAAGTTTCAATTGAATTCATTTTCATGTGTCAAGTAAGAATAAAAACAAAATAAGGTAACCCTATAAGAATTAATCACAACCTAACCCCTTTTGTTCAACCAAATAAATCACAAGAAACCCTCTGGGAAGTACTCACAGTCTAAACCCTCTAGTTCAGCTTAAGAAAAGACTCTCTGGGGAAGAACTCACCATCAATTCCTACTATGGTCTTGTATTGGTTACTATAGACACTCTGAGGAAGATCTCAACATCCAATTCACCCTGTGGTCTCGTAATTGGGAAACTACAGACACTCTAAGGGAGCACAAAGTCCATCCACCCTATGGTCTCACAACGTAAAATCAAACAGACACTTTGGAGAATCCCTCAACGTCTATTCCCCCTCTGGTATTCTACACAAGGTTTACAAATCCCTGTGTAAGTCAATCGTTCATAAACGATATATGGAAACCAATATAAACCTCATGACCTATTTGAATAAACAGTCTACAACATATCACAACATGTCAGATAAAATCACTCCATCCTAACAATACTAGGCATGGGAAACAAAGCATCATAATCAGTGAAGGTAGACCTAATAGTCAATATCAAGAAAACATGGTCAAACAAATCCATAACAATGTAAAAGACCCTATTTTTAATCACAAATTCTCGACTTCAGTAAAAATAGCATAGAAGGAATTAAAAAGTATAATAATCATAAACATATAATACCCCGAACAAAGGTATTAGGAAATTTTGCACATATAGCTCAAAGACTAACTACAGAAAGACACAAAACACCTATCTCAGCATTGTACGATCAATATACGTGAGCCTCAGGCCTTGAATCGCCCTATAATTCTATATATCTATAAAAAATCTAAATTCGATCAACTGAGGATATCTTGTGATAGAGGAGAAATCAGGAAACGAGGCTCTAGAAGAAGGAAGAGCATACTATGGTGATTCCAACGCAATAAACCAAAATTGATTTAGTGAACAGATGAAGAGTTGGGGGCTCAGAGGAGATTCATGCCGTACCGTTGTTCATGGACAATACATGCGAAGAAGAAGGTATTTTTGTGAATGAGACGTGACCCTGTCCATTTAATGAAATAAAAACAAAAGTACACGACATGTATTTTAAAAGTACATGGTGTGTACTTTACTTTATTGGTCCTTGCTTTAGGCGGTCTCTAGGTCACTACACACGGTTGTGTGATGGGCCATTACATGACCAGAACACGGCTACATGCAACAACCGAGTACACGGCGTGTACTCTTGAAATTTCTAGAAACTCCCCTTTTTCACAAAAACAACCAGAATGGAAGACATACCTGAAAAGAAGATCTGAGTTCTTATATCTATCATCCTATGTACTCGATGTTTCTTTCATTGAGTTTATATAAATTGAAATTTCTTTTAGAATAAGATTTGTAGATAGTAACATCCAATGACACTTATTATTAACGATCTTAAAGTATAGGGATCAATACAAAGGTATGTAGATATTAACATCTAATGACACATATTAATGTTGGATTCCTACTAGTGGGTCATGTTCTAATAATTTCTTATAATGGAAATTACCAATGGAATACATCCTGAGAATAAGTCTTAGAGTCCCATGAGTCTCTTCTCTGATATACTATATCATTTGTATCCCTAAAATGATTTTATCTAGATATAAAACATATATTTAAGAATACTTTCATGGATCTTCTGGGTTCTCATCATGGTAGGGAACTGTTATAACCTTTTGATTCAACAATTACTCTTGGGACATTATCATAATCTATGCGTAAGAACCAATTTCTTTCTTGAGGTACAAAATATTTTAATTTCCATCAATTATCGATTTAAATGCTTAATTATGGAATAATGTAAATACTATTTTAGGTTATGGAGGTATTAGGGGTGTCTGGGGCTTGTTCGGAGCCTGGAACCCGACTTTTTGGGAGAAAAAGGCTTGTATCATGATTAGTTGAAAACATATGAGGTAGGAATCACGGTCTGACTAACCATGTGAGACATGGGAAGAGTATAGGGACAGCCCACATGGGTTAAAAAAATTGGGATATTTGAGGCACACTACCATGTGGAAACTCTACAAGTTTTTTATAGTTGGTTGAGACACGGTTTTTACACAGTTTTGAAAACAATAAGAGGTACCCCTTCATGCATAAATGGTTGCCCAATTGGTGCACGATTTGGCCAACCATGTGGGAAAACGATAAAAACCCTAATTTTTTTTGAATTTAAAATTTTTCCTTTAGAATATTTAAAACTTAAACATAATTATTTTTTATAATTACATTGGAATCCATGGGAAGTTGAGAGCTCTCCTTTGAAAAAAATTGTAGATTTTGATACATAACTTCCATCCTATCTAAGAATAGAGCACCGTTTGGGTCATTGGATATATATTGGTGAGTAATCGATTCCTTTTTTTTTGTTATTTTTTATTTGGTTTGGTATCTTCTCTCTATTTCGGTGCAATATAATATGCCATAATTTTCTATTTTTTTGATTTTCTTATAATCTAAGTCGAATTTAGAGCTCATACTAGGTGATAACTCCCCTACAAACCTATGGTATGTGGTATCTTATTTTCCTTTAATGTGGAAGTGTTTATATATATTAAATTGTGTCTCCCACCAAATTATTGGATTGATTCCTTGAAATAGATTTCCATTATTGATTTAAATTGATAGGTATGAGCTATATAAATAATGTGACCCATTAATAAATGGATAATGGATAAGAACATTCAATCAAAACCACCCCTTGCGCATGTTGTTTAATTAATTATGCCACCATGGGTGGCATATGAATTTGAATTACCATTGATGGGTTCCGTTACCACTTGTCAAGGTATGTTATATGAACAATTGAATATTAAATTTAATTGATTAAAGAAAGGCAATGATAGACCATTTACCTAGGATATAACTATGTATATTCTTGATTAAGAATGTGTTGAATCTTATATTAAATTTGCTGCATGAGTTAATTAAGTGGCTAAGTATTCTAAGATTAACAATCCCTTGTGACTCCTTCTGAGGTTAATTTATAATGAATTGATCATCGTGATGACCTATGATTGAATTGAATGACATTTATTGAGTGCTTATATGCCTTGTGTAAATCATGATTTCTTATACAAATTCCATGGATAAACTAGTTTTTCTACTTCCTTCCTTACGCTCGAGTAACAATTGGACTTCCATGTGGACTTCCAAGGATGGAATCAAGGGGGGAACACTATTATATGCCAAGTGATAGTTGGACTCCTTATGAATTCCAAAGGAAAAACTCAGAGTGAAGTTGATTATATATGGTTGGAATGAGACATGGTCTCTCTTAATGGATTGGCAAGGACATACTCGATGATGATGATGTTATACCACACCCAGAGCAATACCCTGATTCCAATGAGGAATTCCTATGACAAGCTTATAAGGTGATTGGTTCTTGATATTCCTGGAGCGATACCTAAATTAAAAATAAGAAATTCAAATGATAGTATTTGGTACTTAACTAATTAATTAATTCAATTCTTATAATACTAGTATCCCAATCTAAAGCATAATAGTGGATTCATTTTTTGTTTATACCATATAGATATCCTGGTTAGGTATCCTTGAATACATATCTTCATGGGGAATGCCGGGAAATGTTCCAAGTCTTGAGGATTACTTATTAAATGAGGATAATTAATTAAATGAACTGTATTAAAAATTGGTGTAGGTATGACTATTTTTTAAGATACTTTCTTCCATGCTCAAAGAAGGTTGTAGTGGAAAGGTGTCCATGAGAACCCAGAATTGTAGTGGAAAGGTGTCCATGAGAACCCATAATTTTATGGGTTGTTTAATTTTAGTACTTATTTTATATATTATATTAATGTATACACTCTACAATTGTTATATATTCACTAACTATAAGGAATTATAAATTTTGGTGGTTGCCTACTAGGATTGTATCTAACACCCTGTTCAGACCACCGTTGGGTATTTAAAAATTCTATATTATTATAGGTGTGAATAATGGAAAGGTTCATGATACAAGTTATTGATTACTTCTTATGATTAGGGGATCACAAGAATTATCTAGGACTCGTGATGATATCTAGAGATATAACTTTATAAAATGTTGGTATTTGGTTACATGTATTGTACGGTTGTATTAATACATATTTTGGATACTTTTTAGACACATTACATAACATGTATGACATATAATTTTTTATATGATATTACTTACTAATATTGTTATTTTATATCTATTTATACTATGAATATTTTTAATGATTGATTTAATACTTACTCTTCCCATCTGTTTTTGTATGTCCCCTATGCTATACTCTGGTGATGCCACCATAGTCTCCCCATAGACACACCTTAGGACCTTGCAGCTAGTCGGAAGCCTCTTGCATTTAGGGAGATGAACTTGAAGCCATGCTTCCAACTAGGACCAGGGAAACATTCAGTGGAATCTAGGTCTAGGATGTTGCAAAGTGGTATTAGATTTTGTTTTCTGATTTAATTTACTATTCTGATACAACAGAAAGGGATATAAAGGAATAATGAATTTGGTAATGAGCTATGCCTGGGGTTATGTAACCCATATAAGAAAATCCAAATTTCCTTAAATAAAATTTTTGTTTTATGTATTTTTACTATTATAGTATATTTGATTCCACTGTTGAGTGATGCACTTGAATTGTGATGTTATTATTGATATTATTGTGTGTTCTATTTTATCACCACACAATGAGATAAGGGTATACCGTCTCATGCATCATTTTAAGAACCTATTAGAAATAATATAACATGAATTATGACATTTCATATAGGAAGAATTTACTATTTACATGATATTTTGAGAAGTTCCGTGACTTATATACCTTCTGATGTGATACATGA
This sequence comes from Viscum album, assembly GCA_963277665.1. Classification (NCBI taxonomy): domain Eukaryota; kingdom Viridiplantae; phylum Streptophyta; class Magnoliopsida; order Santalales; family Viscaceae; genus Viscum; species Viscum album. Next base: position 1,620,036,575 of record OY728123.1, read on the forward strand.
TCTATGTAGTGGACTGAGAAACATGGTTAATACTTAGAGTTCCGTCCATAACTAAAGAAATATTATCCTGATTAAGCTAAAAAACACCCTAAACAACCAATTATTTCATGTTGAGTCATGCACCATTATTTTCATGGACTGGAATGTGTTATGGTGTAGTTTAGGTGGATTCTATATTTTAGTTCATGAGGATTATGGGCCCTTATGGATCAGAATTTGGTGAACCATTTGGTTTAACAATTTCAAATTAATTGCGATGCAATGGAAATGAATATGAAAATGAAATTGAAAAATGATATGATATAGCATCGAACTTGACCCTCAACCAACCTTGGTATTGGGAAATTGGCAGTATCTCTTACTTTAATATGATCTTTACATTTCTCAGACCTAAATCAAGGAGTAGGCAGGGGGATTTTTTCTTATATGGTAAGGATTATACCTATCCCATTTAAATACCTTCACTTTTATAATTGAGGAATCCTAAACTGAGGCATGCTATTGGAATTTACAGAGGTATTCCACCATGGCGTACTCTAGTCACACGTCGGGAGGGTGGCAATGAATATACTCTAAAGGTGGTGGGATGTGGGATACTAGTAGATCATCCAGTAATGACAGCTAAGGCACTAGTGATTTTACTAGACACATGTGATGAGGTAACGATTCATGATTACTTTATGCACTTTATACATACCATTCAGGGAGCTCTGCAACTTTCCCTGACTATAGAAGAGTTGACTCGGGATTTCCAGTAGCATTATCCTCCCACGTTTTTAGGGGATGGTATACCACAGGATGTGAAGTCATGAATTTTTTCCATGAAACCTATCTTTGAGAATCTTGAAACACTTCCTAAGAGGAGGGAACCTCTTACTATGTATATGATGCGTAGTTTCACCAAGAGTTGGTGGAACACCATTAATAAGAAGTATTTTCATCAGGAGATGGATTAGGAGGAATTTAGTACGACCTTATATGATTACATATATCCATAAATGATGAGATCTGATAGAGCCCCAGGGTCCATGCATTTGGATCAGGGTGAATTATTAGTTATGGATTATTTTCCCCTTTTTACAGAGCTCCAGTGCTTCACATCTATCATGATGGGTGATGAGTTATCTAAATCCAGGGGATTCAAGGATTGTCTCAGGTATGGAATCTTATTGTAGGTTAATGTCTTTCATCTAACTAACATTTAAGAAATAGTGAATTAGGATCTTATCATAGAGAGTAACCTGAGAGAGGCTGGGGGTAAGAGCCAGGGTGGTTACACACCTACATCTAGAACTACAACGAACGTTAGTGTAATGAATAATCTAGAGCTTCCACATGGTGATATTAGTATCCAGAACACATACTCAGGTATCCAGGTGAGGTAGCACCAGTGTGGTAGATTGGTGTATTTGAGACCTTAGTGCACAAGAGGCACATTTGAGTGTTGATCCTGCGACAGTACAGGTCATCTATATTACCTTTATAAAACATCTCATTTGAAACCAAGTGAGAGAGGGTCTACAACAACTCCACATACAGGATCAATGTCAGTTGGTTTTCATCAGGTATGGATATGGAGTACAATTGGATGATCATGCCAAGGTGGTGGTCATGGTCATGGTAGTTAGTACCCTATTTTTAGTGAAAACATAAATGATCTGCAAAGGGGTAGCTAAGATGTATCACAGGTCCACATATGTAGCAATATATATATATATATAGTGCAATCGACATCATAGGATAAAAATATCAGAAATTTTATTTTAATAGGTACTATTATAGTAGCCTTTAGTATTTTCTTTTTTTAATATAGGATATCCCCATAGTTTTATATATATTCCCCTCACAGAGATAACTGGGCTCAATAATTAGTGTTCGTAGAATGTTATGGTGGTTGAAAATATATTTTGGACTATAATAGATGATGTATATCAGTTCAGAGAGTTCCCCCTTGATATTGGAGGGTTTCATTTCATATGGTATGCATTTTTCCTTGAGATGAATGGGATTTACATCATTCTTTAGATGGAATGGTTGGTTCTCTTTCATGATTTAATTTATTTCTATTGCCGAAGGGTGACATTCACATCACCAAATAGTGCAGAGTTTATTCACAAGGGTGAATGGGACGTACATGCTAGCCAAGATAGACCCAAGCTTCATAGGATAATCGGGACGAATACCTAGAATGAAATTTTATATCATGATGACTAGGGATCATGCCAAGAATATTTCCCTCCAATGGTTGATCATTTCATGAATTATTTCATGGTTGAATTTTTCGGATCACCTCTTATGAGGGAGGTAAAGTTCTTAATTGAGCTAGTGCAAGATGATGCAATAGTATCCATTCCTCTTTACAGGATGACTGCTACTAAGATGTAGGAGCTCAAGAGATATCTATAGGATCTAAAGGAAAAGGGGTTATCAAAAACAATAGTTCTCTGCAGTGTTCTTCGAACCATTTTGTGAAAAAGGCAGAAAATAGCTATAGGCTATGCTTGGATTATCGAAAATTAAACCATTTGATGTTTAATAAATAGTATTCCCTACCATAGAGAGATGATATCTTCAACTAGCTCTAAGGAGATAAGGTATTATTGAATATTGATTTGAGATTAAATTATCATCTGGTGTGTGTTAGACCATTAAAAAAAACTTTAATATCATTTCATAAAAGGTATAGTTTATTTGATTATTTGGTTATATCATTCAGTCTTAGGAACATGAAAATAGTTTTCATAGAACTGATGAACTGAGTTTTCCATTCCCATTTGGATTTCTTTTTGGTGGTTTCTGTGGATGATATCTTGGTGTATTATAATAATAATGACGAATATGAAAAAAATCTTAAGATCATATTGGATACATTGAGATAGAATCTTTTATATGATAATATAATAAAGTGCCACTTTTAGATGGATCAAATTCACTTTCTAGGTCACATTATCTCAGAGATAGAAGTATCATTTGATCCAGAGAAGGTGAGAGATTTAGTTTCATTTAAGCATCCCAGGAACTTCATTGAGATACAATGTTTCTTGAGGATGGTGTGATATTAATGTCATTTCATACAATACTTATCATAACTATAACTTCCACTCACAGTCTTGAAGAAAAAGTGTGTGATATTTTTATGGTTAGAAACCTTTGAGGCTACCTTTCAGGAGACGAAATAGAGATTGAATTCAGTTCCAATAATGGTTTTTCTAGATCCAGGAAGGAGTTACACTATTTAATGTGGTGTATCAGGTATTAGTATTGGAGAAGTTATTTTACAGGGGGATAGAGTCATGGGGTATGATTCATAGTGGTTGAGGGCACACGAGATGAATTACTGGATGAAAAATCTCATGTCAGTAGCATATTTTCATGCCTTAAGCTATTGGATACATTACTTACTTGGAGATTATTTTGTGGTGTTCACAGTCTACAGAACCCTCAAGTTCATATTTACACAGTGTGATCCAAATCTAAGGTAGTGAAGGTGGGTTGAATACCTATAGTATTTTGACATCGATCATTTCTACATGCCCAGTAAAGGAAATACACTGGCTGATGCACTGCGTAAGAGGAATTTGATACAGGAAATTTAGAAAGATAGTAGTGAGTGGTAGATTATGGATTATTTCTCTAAGATGTACTTGGAGGTGCAATACAGTCAGGGGATTAATTTTCATTCATCCTTAACTATGACCTCTAACCTTTGGTATTAAGTAAGGATAGAGAATCTATCAGATTATAAAGGCCTAGTCCTATGGGAGAGTATATAAGGTGAGGACCCTACTCCTGGTTGGACCATTGGTGAAGATGAAATTATGCATGTTCATGGGCATGTATGGGTTTAAGAAGATATGCATGAGGATATGATGAAAGATTTTCATTATTTATCTTGGAAAATTCACCCTTAAATCACCAAGATGTATTAGGATTTACATCTCTAGTACTAGTGGATGGACATAAAAGTGATGTATATATTATTTTCTTAGGGTGTTTCACCTGCTAACAGGTGAAGGTGAAACACTAGAAACCAACTAGAATTCTATAGTAGCTACTCATTCTTCAATTGAAATTGAATGATGTTGCGATGGATTTCATGATCAGGTTATCGAGGTCACCATGTGGTAATGATATCATATGGATTGTTGTTGACAAGATTATGAAGGTTTCACATTTCTTACCGATCAGGGAAACCTTCACTGTGGATGCACTTATAAGGCTACATTACCATGATAGAAAACAAATTAATGAGGTCCCCCATACTATCATTTAAGATAGGGATGTATGGTTTACTTCACAGTTCTGGAATGGGCTGCATAGGGTGTTGGGTACGAAGGTTCTTCTGAGCACAACATACAACCATCGGACTGATGGAAAACCAAAATTCATGTTGTAGGTGCATGAGGACATGATTAGAGCATGTATTCTAGATTTTGTGGGCTCTTGGGAGACTCGTACCCCTTATTGAATTCACATAAAACAATAGATTTCATGATATATATCATGTGGTGCCTTATGAGGATTTGAATGGTAGGCCATGCTGATCACCCCTATGATTGTTATAGGTAGGATAATGATCTATGCTTGGACCTCTTCTCATTCAAGAGACTACATAACATGTTAAATTGATTCAGAAGCAGATGAATACTGCACAATCTCAAGAAAATCTTACACTGACCACTATAGATTACAAGTAGAATTCAAGGACAGAGATCAAGTGTTTTTATATGTTTCACCGAGGATGGGAGAAATGAGGATCATGAGACATGGTTAACAATCACTGCGATATTTTGGGCCATTTAAGATTCTGTAGAGTTTCAGTATGGTAGCCTATCTGTTGTAGTTACCTCATATGTACCAGTATATGAATGATATCTTATATTAAATTTGCTGAATGAGTTAATTAAGTGGCTAAGTATTCTAAGATTAGCCATCCCTTGTGACTCCTTCTGAGGTTAATTTATAATGAATTGATCATCGTGATGACCTATGATTGAATTTAATGGCATTTATTGAGTGCTTATATGCCTTGTGTAAAGCATGGTTTCTTATACAAATTCCATGGATAAACTAGTTTTTCTACTTCCTTCCTTATGCTCGAGTTACAATTGGACTTCCAAGTGGACTTCCAAGGATGGAATCAAGGGGGAACACTGTTATATTCCAAGTGATAGTTGGACTCCTTATGAATTCCAAAGGAAAAACTCAGAGAGAAGTTGATTATATATGATTGGAATGAGACATGGTCTCTCTTAATGGACTGCCAAGTACATACTCGATGATGATGATGTTATACCACACCCAGAGCAATACCCTGATTACAATGAGAAATTCCTATGACAAGCTTATAAGGTGATTGGTTCTTGATATTCCTAGAGCGATACCTAAATTCAAAATAAGAAATTCAAATGATAGTATTTGGTACTTAACTAATTCATTAATTCAATTCTTATAAGATAAGTATCCCAATCTAAAGCATAATAGTGGATTCATTTTTTGTTTATACCATATAGATATCCTGGTTAGGTATCCTTGAATACATATCTTCATGTGGAATGCTGGGAAATGTTCCAAGTCTTGAGGATTACTTATTAAATGAGGATAATTAATTAAATGAACTGTATTAAAAATTGGTGTAGGTATGACTATTTTTTAAGATACTTTCTGCCATGATCAAAGCAGGTTGTAGTGGAAAGGTGTCCATGAGAACCCATAATTTTATGGGTTGTTTAATTTTAGTACTTATTTTATATATTATATTAATGTATACACTCTACAATTGTTATATATTCACTAACTATAAGGAATTATAAATTTTGGTGGTTGCCTACTAGGATTGTATCTAACACCATGTTCAGACCACCGATGGGTATTTAAAAAGTCTATATTATTGTAGGTGTGAATAATGGAAAGGTTCATGATACAAGTTATTGATGACTACTTATGATTAGGGGATCACAAGAATTATCTAAGAATCATGATGATATCTAGAGATATGACTTTATAAAATGTTGGTATTTGGTTACATGTATTGTACGGTTGTATTAATACATATTTTGGATACTTTTTAGACACATTACATAACATGTATGACATATAATTTTTTATATGATATTACTTACTAATATTGTTATTTTATATCTATTTATACTATGAATATTTTGAATGATTGATTTAATACTTACTCTTCCCATCTGTTTTTGTATATCCCATATGCTATACTCTGGTGATGCCACCATAGTCTCCCCATAGACACACCTTAGGACCTTGCAGCTAGTCGGAAGCCTCTTGCATTTAGGGAGATGAACTTGAAGCCATGTTTCCAACTAGGACCAGGGAAACATTCAGTGGAATCTAGGTCTAGGATGTTGTAAAGTGGTATTAGAGTTTCTTTTCTGATTTAATTTACTATTCCGATACAACAGAAAGGGATATAAAGGAATAATGAATTTGGAAATGAGCTATGCCTGGGTTTATGTAACCCATATAAGAAAAGCCAAATTTCCTTAAATAAAATTTTTGTTTTAAGTATTTTTACTATTATAGTTTATTTGATTCCACTGTTGAGTGATGCACATGAATTGTGATGTTATTATTGATATTATTGTGTGTTCTATTTTATCACCACACAATGAGATAAGGGTATACCATCTCATGCATCATTTTATGAACCAATTAGAAATAATATACCATGAATTATGACATTTCAAATTGGAGGAATTTACTATTTACATGATATTTTGAGAAGTTCCGTGAGTTATATACCTTCTAATGTGATACATGATCTATATAGTGGACTGAGAAACATGGTTAATACTTAGAGTTCCGGCCATAACTAAAGAAATATTATCCTGATTAAGCTAAAAGACACCCTAAACAACCAATTATTTCATGTTGAGTCATGAACCATGATTTTCATGGACTGGAATGTGTTATGGTGTAGTTTAGGTGGATTGTATATTTTAGTTCATGAGGATTATGGGCCCTTATGGATCAGAATTTGGTGAACCATTTGGTTTAACAATTTCAAATTAATTGCGATGCAATGGAAATGAATATGAAAATGAAATTGAAAAATGATATGATATAGCATTGAACATGACCCTCAACCAACCTTGGTATTTGAAAATTGGAAGTATCTCTTACTTTAATATGATCTTTACATTTCTCAGACCTAAATCAAGGAGTAGGCGGGGAGGTTTTTTCTTATATGGTAAGGATTATACCTATCCAATTTAAATATCTTCACTTTTATAACTGAGGAATCCTAAACTGAGGCATGCTATTGTAATTTATAGAGGTATTCCACCATGGCGTACTCTAATCACACATCGGGTGGGTGGCGATGAATATACTCTAAAGGTGGTGGGATGTGGGATACTCGTAGATCATCCAGTAATGACAGCTAAGGCACTATTGATTTTACTAGACACGTGTGATGAGGTAAAGATTCATGATTACTTTATGCACTTTATACATACCATTCAGGGAGCTCTGCAACTTTCCCTGACTATAGCAGAGTTGACTCGTGATTTCCAGTAGCATCATCCTCCCACGTTTTTAGGGGATGGTATACCACAGGATGTGAAGTCATGAATTTTTTTCCATGAAACCTATCTTTGAGAATCTTGAAACACTTTCTAAGAGGAGGGAAACACTTAATATGTATATGATGCATAGTTTCACCAAGAGTTGGCGGAACACCATTAATAAGAAGTACTTTCATCAGGAGATGGATTAGGAAGATTTTAGTACGACCTTATATGATTATATATATCCATAAATGATGAGATCTGATAGAGCCCTAGGGTCCATGCATTTGGATCAGGGTGAATTATTAGTTATGGATTATTTTACCCTTTTTACAGAGCTCCAGTGCTTCACATCTATCATGATGGGTGATGAATTATCTAAATCCAGGGGATTCAAGGATTGTCTCAGGTATGGAATCTTATTGTAGGTGAATGTCTTTCTTCTAACTACCATTTAAGAAATAGTGAATTAGGATCTTATCATAGAGAGTAACCTGAGAGAGGTTGGGGGTAAGAGCCAGGGTGGTTACACACCTACATCTAGAACTACAACAAACGTTAGTGTAATGAATAATCTAGAGCTTCGACATGGTGATATTAGTAGCTAGAACACATACTCAGGTAGCCAGGTGAGGTAGCACCAGTGTGGTAGATTGGGGCATTCGAGACCTTAGTGCACAAGAGGCACATTTGAGTGTTGATCCTACGACAGTACATGTCATCTATATTACCTTTATAAAACATCTCATTTGAAACCAAGTGAGAGAGGGTCTACAACAACTCCACGTACAGGATCAATGTTAGCTGGTTTTCATCAGGTATGAAGATGGAGTACAATTGGATGATCATGCCAAGGTGGTGGTCATGTTCATGGTAGTTAGTCCCCTATTTTTAGTGACAACATAGATGATCTGCAAAGGGTAGCTAAGATGTATCACAAGTCCACATATGTTGCAATATATATATATAGTTCAATCGACATCATAGGATAAGAATATCAGAAATTTTATTGTAATAGGCACTATTATAGTAGCCTTTAGTATTTTCTCTTTTTAATATAGGATATCCTCATAGTTTTATATCTATTTCCCTCACAGAGATCATTGGGTTCAATAATTAGTGTTCGTAGGATGTTATGGTGGTTGAAAATATATTTTGGACTATAATAGAGGATGTATATCAGTTCAGAGAGTTCCCCCTTGATATTAGAGGGTTTCATTTCATATGGTATGCATTTTTCCTTGAGATGAATGGGATTTACATCATTCTTTAGATGGAATGGTTGGTTCTCTTTCATGATTTACTTTATTTCTATTGCCTAAGGGTGAGATTCACATCACCATATAGTGGAGAGTTTATTCACAAGGGTGAATGGGACGTACATGCTAGCCAAGATAGACCCAAGCTTCATAGGATAATCGGGACGACAACCTAGAATGAAATTTTATATCATGATGACTAGGGATCATGCCAAGAATATTTCCCTCCAATGGTTGATCATTTCATGAATTCTTTCATGGTTGAATTTTCAGGATCACCTCCTATGAGGGAGGTAAAGTTCTCAATTGAGCTAGTGCAAGATGATGCAATAATATCCATTCCTCTTTACAGGATGACTGCTACTAAGATGTAGGAGCTCAAGAGATATCTATAGGATCTAAAGGAAAAGGGGTTATCTAAACCAATAGTTATCTGTGGTGTTTTTGATCCATTTTGTGAAAAAGGCAGAAAATATCCATAGGCTATGCTTGGATTATCGAAAATTAAACCATCTAATGTTTAATAAATAGTATTCCCTACCATAGAGAGATGATATCTTCAACTATCTCTAAGGAGATAAGGTATTATTGAATATTTATTTGAGATTGAATTATCATCTGGTGTGTGTTAGACCATTAAAAAAACCTTAAATATCATTTCATAAAAGGTATAGTTTATTTGATTATTTGGTTATATTGTTCAGTTTTTGGAACATGACAATAGTTTTCATAGAACTGATGAACTGAGTTTTCCTTTCCCATTTGGATTTCTTTTTTGTGGTTTCTGTTGATGTATCTTAGTGTATTATAATAATAATGACGAACATGACAAACCTCTTTAGATCATATTGGATACATTGAGATAAGATCTTTTATATGCTAATAAAATAAAGTTCCACTTTTAGATGGATCAAATTCACTTTCTAGGTCACATTATCTCAGAGATAGAAGTATCAGTTGATCCAGAGAAGGTGAGAGATTTAGTTTCATTTAAGAATCCCAGGAACTTCATTGAGATACAATGTTTCTTAGGGATTGTGTGATATTAAATGCATTTCATACAATACTTATCATAACTATAACTTCCACTCACAGTCTTGAAGAAAAAGTGTGTGATGTTTTTATGGTTAGATACCTATGAGGCTACCTTTCAGGAGATAAAATAGAGATTTAATTCAGTTCCAATAATGGTTTTTCTAGATCCAGGAAGGAGTTACACTATTTAATGTGGTGTATCAGGTATTATTATTGGAGAGGTTCTTTTACAGGGGGATAGAGTCATGGGGTATGATTCACAGTGGTTGAGGGAACACGAGATGAATTACTTGATGCAAAATCTCATGTTAGAAGCATATTTTCATGCCTTAAGCTATTGGAGACATTACTTACTTGGAGATTATTTTGTGGTGTTCACAGTCTACAAAACCCTCAAGTTCATATTTACACAGTGTGATCTAAATCTAAGGTAGTGAAGGTGGGTTGAATACCTATAGTATTTTGAAATCGATCTTTTATACATGCCCGATAAAGGAAATACACTGGACGATGCACCGAGTAGGAGGAATTTGATACAGGCAATTTAGAAAGATAGTAGTGAGTGGTAGATTATGGATTATTTCTCTAAGATTTACTTGGAGGCTCAAGACAGTCAAGGGATTAATTTTCATTCATCCTTAACTATGACCTCTAACATTTTGTATTAAGTAAGGATAAAGAATCTATCAGATTATAAAGGCCTAGTCCTATTGGAGAGTGTAGAAGGTGAGGACCCTACTCCTGGTTGGACCATTGTCGAAGATGAAATTATGCATGTTCATGGCCATGTATGGGTTTAAGAAGATATGCATGAGGATATGATGAAAGATTTTCATTATTTATCTTGGAAAGTTCACCCTTAAATCACCAAGATGTATTAGTATTTACTTCTCTAGTACTAGTGGATGGATATAAAAGTGATGTATATATTATTTTCTTGTGGTGTTTCACCTGCTAGCAGGTGAAGGTGAAACACTAGCAAACAACTAGAATTCTATAGTAGCTACTCATTCTTCAGTTGAAATTGAATGATGTTGCGATGGATTTCATGATCAGGTTATCGAGGTCACCATGGGGTAATGATATCATATGGATTGTTGTTGAAAAGATTATGAAGGTTTCACATTTCCTACCGATCAGGGAAACCTTCACTGTGGATGCACTTAGAAGGCTATATTTCCATTATAGAAAACAAATTAATGAGGTCCCCCATACTATCATTTAAGATAGGGATGTATGGTTTACTTCACAGTTCTGGAATGGGTTGCATAGGGTGTTGGGTAAGAAGGTTCTTCTGAGCACAACATACCACCATCGGACTGATGGACAACCAAAATGCATGTTGTAGGTGCATTAGGACATGATTAGACCATGTATTCTAGATTTTGGGGGCTCTTGGGAGACTCATACCCCTTATTGAATTCACATAAAACAATAGATTTCATGATATATATCATGTGGTGCCTTATGAGTATTTGAATGGTAGGCCATGCCGATCACCCCTATGATTGTTAGAGGTAGGATAAGGATCTATGCTTGGACCTCTTCTCATTCAAGAGACTACATAACATGTTCAATTGATTCAGAAGCAGATGAATACTGCACAATCTCAAGAAAATCTTACACTGACCACTATAGATTACAAGTAGAGTTCAAGGGAAGGGATCAAGTGTTTTTATATGTTTCACCGAGGTTGGGAGAAATGAGGATCATGAGACATGGTTAACATTCACTGCGATATGTTGGGCCATTCAAGATTCTGTAGAGTTTCAGTATGTTAGCCTATCTGTTGTAGTTACCTCATATGTACCAGGATATGAATGATATCTTCTACATATCTCAGCTAATCCATTATCATTCAGACCCATCTCATTCCTTTAATCCCCAACAGGTTGAGTTACAAGTGGATTGTTCCTTTGAGGAGAATCCTATTCATATTATGGATTGTAGCACATAGTTTCTCTAAGGCCGGTCATTTCATCTAGTATAGGTTCTATGACAGCATGACTATGTATATAATGAAACCTAGGAGTGGGAAACTATTGTATGAGAATAGTGGATAGAGATGTTTGTAGAAGATACTTTACCACCCTTGGAAGGTAAATTCAGGGATGAATGGTTTTAAAAGGGAAGTTTGTATGATCGAGGTTATTTCTTGAGGTAAAAAATATTTTAAATTCCAAAAATAATCATTTTAATTAATTTATTAAAGCCTAATGTTAATTAAATTTGAGGTTATGGAGGTATTTGGGGTTTCCGATGCCTATTTTGAGACTAGAACATTACTTTTTGGGAGAAAACGTCTTATTGCACGGTTAGTAGAAACCATGTGGAGTAGGCTGCATATTCTGAGTAGCCTTTTGATAGGTGGGAAGAGATAAGGGATAGCCTACATGGTTTGAAAAAATGTTCAATTTTTGGTACATTAACTTATGAAATATCTATAGTTTTTTGACAGTGGGCTGAGACACAGTTTTCAATTGGTTTTGAAAACAGTGTGCACTAACCTTGTGAGTTTCCCCTTCCTGAAACAAAGGATTCATGTTTGGCACACAATTTGGCCAACAATCCGAACAAACCATGTGACATAGGGATTTTGGTGAATTTAACATTTTCACTTAAATTTTTTATAACCTAAACCTAATTCTATTTTTCTTTCTCTATTGGAAGCTCTGGGATGTTAAGAGTTATCCTCAGAGAAATATTATTAACTTTTATGCCTCTCCTCCGTCCTATCTCAGAATTGAGCATTATTCATCTTGTTGGATCTGTATCAGTGAGTAATTGATTCCTTATGTTACATCCCTAATTTGGTTTGGTATTAGCTATGTTATTTAGGTGCAAGATAATATAACATAATTTTAGGTTCTTTGTCCGTCATTTGATTTTCACCCAATCTGAGTCAATTTCAGAGAAGATAGTGGAACAATACTCCACTATGAAGCTACAATAGGTGGCCTCGTTCTTTTCCTTCAATGTAAATGTGTTTATATACACTATTGTACCACATGCTCAATTATAAGATCAATTCCTTGAAATGGAATTCCATCAATGATTTAAATTGATAGTTAATATCTATGTAATTAATGAGACCCATTTATAAATAGATAATTGATATGAACTTTGAATGAAAATCAACCATTGGTTGTGTTGTTTAATTAATTGGACCTCCATGGGTGGCATATGTATTTGAATTACCATTGAGGTGTTCTATTACTCCTTTCCAAGAGATGTTAAATGATTAATTGAATTATGAATAGATTTTTAAATTAAATTGATTAAAGAAAGGGAATATAAGACCATGTCACTAGGATATGTCCATGTATGTTCTTGATTAAGCATTAGTTAAATCTTATATAAAATTTACCATGTGAGTTAATTGAGATGCTAAGACATCCAAGTATATCCATGACTTGATCCCTCTACTGAGGTTAGTTTTAAAGGAATTGATCATAGTGATGAAATTTGATTGAATCACATGATATTGATTGGATTCTTATATTTCATGGGAAAAACATGAATTTTTAACGGCATGGACATAGTCATTTGTTTACTTCCTTTCTTATGACTATGAAACACTTGGTCTCCCTAGTGGAAACCTAAGTACGAACTCATGGTGGATGACTATTTATTGCTGAATGATACATGGAATCCTTATGGATATCTAAGAATAGACTTATAGGGTAGTTGATTATATATATATATATATATATATATATATATATATATATGCTAGGAGTGAGAAATGGGCTCCCTTAGTGGATCACCAAGTATAGACTTGAAGATGATGATGTTATACCACATCCAGATCGATATAAGAATTCCAACAAGGAATTCCTAGGATAATATTGTTAGGTTCTTGGATCTTGATATTCATAGAGTGTTACCTGGGTTAAAAATAAGGAATACCAAGTATGTGATCAGGTTCTTAACTAATTAATTACCGGAATGGTTTATATGACGCGTCTGCCAAGCCAATGAACAGTCTTGGATTCATTCAGTGTTTATACCATATAGATGGCCTAGTTAGGCATCCTTGAACACATATCTTCATGGGGGATGTTGGGATACATGACAGGTTTCAAGACATAATTATTAAATGATTCTGATTAATTAAATGATATGGATTACAAATTATTACATTACTAACCATTTATTCAGATACCTCCAGCTAAGGCTGAAGTAGGTTTCAGTGGATGTGTGTCTCTGGGAACCTGTACCTTTATGGGTTGTTTACTTTCAATACTTCCTTCACATATTCTATTACTTCATGCACACTAATATTGTTATATATTCATTGAATGGATGGAATTAGACCTTTGGGTGTTTGTCTACTAGGATTATATCACAGACCCTGTTCGGGTCGCCGATGGTTATCCGAATAGAAAATATTATTTCATGTATGGATAAGGGAAATCACCCTAATAAAGGTTCTTGATTCCTACTTAGGTGTAGGGGAGAATGAGGCTATGTTGAGGCTCATGATTCTATATAGAGATAGAAATTTTTAGTCTTTTTTTTCATTAAAGGTATTGTACAATCATATTGATTCATTTTTGGATTATTTATAGACACATGACAAGACATGTGTGACATATCATTTTGTATATGAGATTCCTTCCTGGTAATGTTTATTTTTATCTATTCCTATTATCTATATATTGTCTAATTGATTTACTACTTTTGGTACTTATATATTATTTTATATCAATTTTCTTACACTCTAGTGATGCGGGAATAGTCTCCCCATAGACACACACTTGACCCTCACTGCTAGTCGACAACCTCTAGAATTTTGGGAGATGTGCTTGAGGCCATGTGGACAACCAAGATTAGGGGACCTTTCATTAGAATCTGTTTCTGAGACATTACAAATGGAATCATAGGTTCTTTTTTGGGTTTATTTACTATTTTGGGATAATATAAAGGGATATAAAGGAATACGTAATTTAGTAATGAGTTGTTCCTAGTCATAGCTAACCCACATACAAGAAAAAACAAATATCTTGGAATGTAATTGTTTTTTTCTAGATTTTGACAATTACGGTTGATTTGATTACATTGTTGGGTGATGTACTTGAATTATGATGTTATTATTGATATGATTATGGGTTCTATTTTTTTACAACCCAGTGATATGAGGGTATTCCATATTATTCATTATTTTAGGAACCTATTAGAAATCACTTTACATGCATTATACCAAGCCATATAGGATGAATTTCCTATTTACATGCTATTGTTAGAAGTTCCATGATTGATATACCTACTAATTTGATAGATGATATGTGAAGTGGATTGAAAAACATGGTTGGTACATAGAGTGCTTTTCCTAACCTAAGCATTGTTTTTCAGATTAGTCCACAACATACACCCTAAGAAGCCAATTTTGGCATGTTGAGTCATAGACCATGAGTTGCATGGATTGGAATGTATTATGGTGTGGATTAGGTAGATTATATATTTTGGTTCATGAGAAGTATGAGCCCTGATGGATTGAAATTTGGTGAACCATTTGGTTCATCCATTTAAAATTAATTATGATGTTTTGGAAATGAATGCGAAAATGAAATGGAAACCTGAGTTGATATAGAAGAGATCTTGACCCAGACCTAACCTTAGTCACGTGCAGTAGGTAGTATCTTTTTATTTCTTATGATATGTTCATCTCCTAGACCTAAATCATGAAGTAGACATAGGAGTGTGTACTTATATGGGAAGGATAATACCTATCCATTTTAAATATATACACTTTTAGAATTGATGAATCTTGATATGAGGTGTTGTCTTGAAATTTTAAAGGTATGACACCATGATTCCCTATAACCGCATGTTAAGAGGGTGTTGGAAACAGTTATACATATGTGGTGGGTCATGGGATACCTATAGATCCTCTAGTAATTCCATTTGAGTCACCATTTATTATATTAGTTTTAGGTGTTGAGGCATAGTTCTATGAAGTCTTTATGCAGACTATCCAGGGAGCAACATGACCTGCCCCGACTATGGAAGAGTTGATGCATGAGTTCCAATAGCAGAATACACCCTAATTTTTGGGAGATGGTGGACCACATGTGGAAGAGTTAGGATACATGATACCTATATTCAATAATCTTGATACACCACCCAAGATGTGGGTAAATCTCCCAATGTTATTCTACATGATTCTTCCAAGAGATGACAGGATGTCATTAATCAGACAGATCACCATCAGGAGTTGTCTTGGAAGGATTTTTATGTAGAATTATATGACTACTTATATCTTGATATGTTGACGGTAGATAGAGGCCAAGAGTTCATGAACTTAGAGTAAGACTACTTATTAGTTTTGGATTAGTCAGCCCATTTTACAGTGTTGTAGCTCTTCGCACATATTTTGATGCGTGAAGAGTTATCTAAATTCAAGAAATTCCACAATGATCTCAGGTATGACATCCAACCATAGGTGAATTTATTTCATCTGAATAATATTTCTAGAGTAGTAAATAAGGTTCATATTATAGGACATAACCTGAGAGAGGATGGGGGTGAAAAACAGGGCAGTTTAACACCTACATCTGTCACAAATCGTATGGTATTAGGAAGCATCATCTAGAGCTTACACATGGGGATATTATTTTTTAGAGAACATACTTAGCTATCTAGGTGAGGTTCTAGTAGTGTAATAGACTGGGGTATATGAGACCTTAGTGCACGAGTTACCTTGTTGAAAACTGATCCTACAGCAAGATGGGTCATCTATAGTGCTTTTACATAACATTCCCTCTGGCATCTAGTGAGAGAGGTTCTGAAGAGACTCTATGTTTTGAAGATGAGTCAACAAATTCTCTTCATGTAGAGATCTTGAGTACAACCAATGGATCAGGATGATGTAGTGGTCATGGATATGGTAGTCAACACCCAGATTTTCAAAAACAATAGATCAAATCTAGTCAAGTTAGCCAGGCTATATCGCAAGGCCGTGAATCAGGACAAATATATGCAGTGAAACCGTAACCTGAGGATCAGAATCCTAAATATTCTATTGTGAGAATCACTATACTAGAAGCCTATACTTTAACATATTATATTTTTGATACATGAGATTCTCATGGTTTTATATCTATTCCCATTGGGCAGAGCCTTGGGCACATCATTTAGTGTTTTTAGGGAATTATTATTCTTGAAATTCATTTGGGGATTATAACAGATAATGTAAGTTAGTGCAGGGTATTCCCCCTTGATATTGGTGGATTTCACTTCATATGGGACCTATTCATCCTTGAGAAGAAATGTTTTGACATTATTATATAGATGGAATGTTTGGTTCCCTTTCATGTTTTCATTGATTACTATTGCCGAAGGGTGACCTTCACATCACCAAATGTAATAAAGTTGATTCAGAAGGGTGATTGGTATTTCTAGTAAAACGAAGCTAGACCAGAAATTTGTGGGATGGGCGAGATGATAGCCCAGATTATGATTTTTTATGATCGAGGAACATGTCGGGAAAATTTCTCTCTAGTTTTTTTTTATCATTTTATGGATTTTTTCTTAGAAATTTTTTAGGATTATATCCAATGAGAGATGTAGAGTTCTCTGTCGATCTAGTGGAAGGTGCTCACTGGTATCCATTCCTCTTTAATGTATAGATACTACTGAGATGGTGGAGCTCAGATGGTAGTTAATGGATTTAGAGGAAAATGGGTTTATCTGATCCAATACTTTTCCATGGGGTCTATAATCCTTTTTTAGAAAAAGGAAAAAATACCCTATATTTATACATGGATTATCGAAAATTGAAACAATTAATGGTTACGAAGAAGTATCCTTTACCACTGATAGATGATCTAATCGACTAGCTCTAAGGAGCTCAGGTATTCTGAAATATTGATTTCAAATCGAGTTATCATCATGTGCGTGTTGGAAAATTAGCCATAAAATGCACATAATTTTGTAGTAGGCATGGTTTATATGATTATATAGTTATTCCATTTGGTCTAAAATTGTACCAACAATTTTTATGAAACTAATAAAATATGTTTTAAAAACTTCTATGGATTCGTTTGTGGTGGTTTTTTATGGACGATATGTTGGTGTATTCTCATAATCGACAAAACCATACCAAACATCTTAATTTCATAATGTATACAGTGATATAGAATCAGTTAATATCACTACGTGACACTTCTCGATGGATCATATTCACTTCCTAGGTCACATTATCTCCAAGAAAAAAGTATCAATTTACCTAGAGAAGGTGATATATGTAGTTTCTTGGGTGAATCCCAAGAACATATTTGAGATATAAAGTTTCATGGGGATGGATAGATATAACTTGTGTTTCATATAGGAATTATCATATCAAGAAGAATCACTCACATCCTTGACTAAGAAGGGTGTGATTTTTTATGGTTAGCTACCTATGGGGATTCCTTTCAAGAGATGAAAGGGATATTGACTTTAGCACCGATACTGAATTTTCTAGAGCTAGGAAGGTGTTATACTATTTACTACGATGCATCAGGTAATGAGAAAAGAGCAATTATTTTACAGGGCGATAAAGTTATAGTGTATGAGTCTTCGAATTTGATTCCACAAAAGGATAATTAACTGACACACAATATCATGTTAGCTCTATTTGTTCATGAGTTACACTATTGCATACATTACATACTTGGAGAGAATTTTGTGGTGTCTATGAACAAAAAAATATTCAAGTACATATTTACATAGTGTGATATAAATCTGAGGCAGTGAAGGTGGGTTAAATACCTACATTATTTCGACTTCAATCTTTCCAACACACAAAATAAAATCAACAGAGTGGCTTATGCACTGAGAAATAAGACTCATATATAGGTAGTTTATTAGGAATGTAGTGAGTGGAAGCTTATGGATTTTTTCTCTGAGATTCACTAGGAGGTTAAGGAACGTCAGGGGTAGACTTTTTATTCATCCTTAGCTATGAAATATATCCTTATGGATAGAGTGGGTATGGGGAAGATATCAGATTCGGAAGGACTATTACTATGAGAGAGTGTGGAAGGTGAGGACCCTCCTCTTGGTTAGAGCATAAGTGAGAATGAAATTCAGTGTGTACATGATCACGTATGGGTTTCATTATATATTCATGTGTAAATATAATTGACTTTCATAATCCATATTGGGTAGTAAACCCCAAAATCACTGAGATGTATCATGACTTACATCACCAATACTGGTGGCCAGGTATGAAAAAACATTCAGCATGTTTTTTCATGAGGTGTTCCATCTTTTAGTAGGTGAAGAAGGAATTCCAGTGATCATCCAAAATTTCACATTAGTTACCCATTCGTTAGTTGAAATGGAACAATGTTGTAATTTATTTCATGAAAAGGTTACTAAAGTCACCTCAAGGCCATAATTCTATATGGATTTTTGTTGAGAAGCTCAGAAAGGTTGCAAATTTCATAAAAACTAGGGAAAACATTGGTGTGGATGAGCTTGGATGGTTGTATATCCATGATATAATACGAATTCACAGGGTCCCCAAACTATCATTTTAGATAGGGGTGATCAGTTTACATCACAGTTCTCAAAATGGTTGTAGAGGTATTTGGGAACACATGTGCTTCTGAGCACAACAAAACACTCATAGACCGATGCCCATCATAACAGACGATACAAGTGCTTGAGGGCATGATTTGAGCTTGCATTATAGATTTTGGGGGATTTTAGGAGAGACACATACCCCAAGTTAAATTCACCTATAACAATAGCTTTTAGGTTACTATTCAGATGATTCCTTATGAGGCTTTGTATGGTAGGACATACCGATCAACCTTATGATAGTTAGAGGCAAGAGAGGAAGCTATACCTGGACCTTGTCTCATATAAGAGACTATGAATCAGGTTTAGTTGATTTGGAAGTGGATGGAAACTGAAAAATATCTTAATAAATCTTACACTGATCATCTCAAATGACATCTAGAGTTTGAGGTCATGGATCAGGTCATTTTACATGTTTCCCCAAGGTTGGTACATAAGAGGATCAAGATACAGGGTAAGAATTCACTACGATATGTCGGGCCATTAGAGATTCTAGAGAGAGTTGGGCAAGTAGGATATCAGTTGTAGTTACCTCAGAGGTACCGAGCCATGGAAATTGTATTACACATATCTCAGCTACACCATTATAATTCAAAACCATATCATCCCTTTCATCCTGAAGAGTTTGATTTATAGGTAGATGCACCCTTTGAGGAGTATCCAATTAATATTGTGGATCGTAGCAAGAAGGTTCTCTAAGGATAGTCAGTTCCTACAGTACATGTGCTATGGTAGTACAGTTGTGTACAAGACAAGAAATGGGAGAAGCAGACTGATGCTTGAGGAAAGTGGCCAAAGTTCTTCGCAAATGATGCTTCACCACCCTTAGAAGTGTAATTCCAGGACGAATTGTTTCAAGGGGCGAAGATTACAACCAGATTCTTTCTTGAAGTTTGTAATCCTCTAATTTCTATCAATTATCATTTTATAAGATTAATTAGAGCCTAATGTGAATACCCTTTGAGGTTATGGAGGTAACGAGGGTGTTTGGGTCTTGTTCAAATCTTGAAACGCGGATTTTAGGTAGAAAAATGCTTGGCGTATGGTTAGTACAAAGCATGAGGGGCATGACGTATAGTCTAACTAACCAAGTGAGACCTGGGTATAGAGTAGAGGGAATAAAAAATCTTTAAACAAATTTGTTTTTGGTCCATTCCCATGAGGCCACTGTACAATGTTTTGATAGTGGGATGAGGCATGGTTTGGAAAACCGTGCAGAATAATCGTGCAAGGTGACCATTCCTACAACAAAGGGTACATAGTTGGTGCACAGTTTGGCCAACTGTGTAGCGAAACCATGCGAATCTGGTATTTTGGTGAATTCAAAAGTTCTCCCCCAATTTTTTCTTAACTTAAACATAATTATATTTTATTTCTCTATTGGAAGATGTGGGAAGTTGAGAACCCTCTTTTGAGATAAATTATAGACTTTGATCCCTATCATCCATCCAATATAAAATTTGAGCACTGTTAATCTCTTTGGATCTACATTAATGATTAATTGAATATTTTTTTGACATTAATTATTTGGTTTGGTATCAAATTCACTATTTAGGTGTGATCTAATATGCCCTAATTTCAGGTTCTTTGTCTGTTCATTGATTTTATCCTGATCTGATTCAAATTAGTAGCTGATACTAGATGAATACTACACTATGATCCTAAGGTAGGTGATCTTGTGATTTTACTCCAAATTTAAATTGTTTATATTTATTACTTCATGTCGTGTTCCAGATTATCAGAGCGATGCCTTGAAATGGATTTCCATACCTGATTTAGATTTATAGGTATAATCTATGTAATGAATGAGACCCATTGATAAATGGATAAAGGTTAAGATCCTTGATTTGAAACCACCACTTGGGTTTGTTTTTTAATTAATTGGACCTCTGTGGGAGGCATATGAATTTTAATTACCATTGAGGTGTACCGTTACCCCTTGTCTAGGGAAGTTAAATGATGAATTGAATGTTAAATTGATTTGTAAATTTAATTTATTAAATAATTGTAATGGGAGACCATTTCACTAGTATATGACCATGTTTTTTTATTAAAAATGAGTTGAATCTTATATTGAATTTACAATGTGAGTTAATTAAGAGGCTAAGTATTTTAAGCTTAGAAATTCCTTGAGCCGCCTTATGAGGTGTGTTTTTAAATTAATTGATCACGATGAATACATTTGATTGAATTAAATATTATTTATTGAATGCTTATATGCCTTGGGTGACACATCAGTTCTTACATGAACACCATCTATGGAATCATTTAGATACTTTACTTATGCCCGAGTGACACTTGGACCCTCTAGTGGAGTGCCAAGGATGAACTCATAGGGGATGACTCTTATATTCCAAGTGATACTTAGACTCTTTATGGATTTCCAAGGATGGAATCAGAGGGAAGTTGATCTTATACATACATACATACATACATACATACATACATACATACATACATAAATAAATACATACATACATAAATACATACATAAATACATACATACATACATACATACATACATACATACATACATACATACATACATACATACATACATACATACATACATACATACATACATACATACATACATACATACATACATACATACATACATACATACATACATACATACATACATACATACATACATACATACATACATACATACATACATACATACATACATACATACATACATACATACATACATACATACATACATACATACATACATACATACACACACACACACAGATATATATATATATATATATATATATATATTCCAGGAGTGATACTTGTTCTCCCTTAGTGGAAATCCAAGGATGGACTCACTGATGATGATGTTATACCACACCTAGAGTGATACTAGGATTCCAATGAGAAATACCCAGGAATAGATTGTAAGATGATTGGTTATTTATATACTTGGAGTGGTACTTGTATTACAAATATGGAATGATAAAGATGGGATTAGGTTCTTAACTAATTAATTAATGGAATTATTTATAAGATGAATCTTCCAAGCTAAAGCTAAAGCTTGGATCCAGCTAGTGTTTATATCTTACAAATGAACTGGTTAGGTATACCTGAACACATATCGTTATGACAGATTCTTGGATATGTTACAGGTCTTGAGACTTAATAAAAGAGACTAATTAATTGAACGAATTGTATGGGAGAGTGTGAGAATGAGATTGCTTATGTTGTCCTCTATAACCATCTTCGGAAACTCAAGAAGGACATTCAGGTTGGGAAGTGGGATAATCCAGCTGAGGATGTTAGCCTAGAATGTATCAAGGAGGAAATTGAGAACATAGAAGAGGGTCTCTGGAAACAATGGGGAGATGGATGCTTTACTCTACTCAATGATAAATGAAACATGTTGGTTGCTAAAATCCTAGAGATTGAGAGGATTTATTGGAAGAAATAAAGAGCCTTGTGTCTCAAATAGGGATACTATAATTTAAAATACCTCATATCATGCTTAAAGTATAACAATAAAAATATGATAATCAATATGAAACTTGAAAATAGTTAGAAACTTGAAAATAGTTCATTAACCATGTATGTGGATGTTACAAGGAGAGTAGTGGTTGAACATTTTGAAGGTCTATTGGGAGGATCAAGTATCCCTAGGGTGGATAATGTGGGAAGACTGAATAAGGAAGATTTAATGGGTTGTATCTAGGGTATAGTGGGGATCAATAATAATGACATATTGGTTGAAGTTCCAAAGGAGGAAGAGATTAAGGATACCATTTACAACCCGAAGCAATAAAGTTCTATGGGTACTGATGGATTCTTGGGTGCATTTTATGTTGTGTCCTGAGACATTGTGAAGGTCCATGTTATTGGATAGGTTCATGTTTTTTTAGTGGATTCCCTCTTATGAGGGGGTGTGTGCTTCATGGTCATTATTAACCACAATGGTTAAAGAACCTATGATAATTATAAAGTTCATGATTATCTACTTGTGTAAATTTTCCTTTAAAATTATCTCCAGTCTTATCTATAAGAGGATGAGTGGAATCATCCCAAGGTTCATCTCAGAAGAGAATCATGGATTTATGAAGGGATGAGGCATCTAAGGGGAATTGGTATTTCCAAATAAATAGTGATGGAAATAAACAAGCGGGATATCTAATCCATTGTTATTATACAATTAGACATGGAAAAAGCCTATGAAAAACTCAAATGGGGATTTATCATTAATTTTATGGGAATTTGTTTTTCCGGAATGGTTTTCAACATTTTCTATAGGTGTTACTATTCACCATGGATCTCCATCTCACTCTTGGGTAAGGGATTTAGATTCATAAAAACTATTCATGAAGTCTGGAAGGGGGATCCATTTTCTCCCTATTTTTTTATTTTCTCCCAAGAGGGAATTTTATGGAACATTCAAAAAAGCTTGGAGGATGGGTGGATGCTAACTTTTATCAAAAAATATGGAAATAATCTTTTTCCCATTTATTTTTGATGATGAGGTTTTATTATCTACCAATGGTAGGTGGAGATCAAAACTAAACTTCATGAGAATCATGAAAGTTTATAGCAAAGTGAGCGGCCAAAATACCAATCTGAGGAAGATCAAGGTTTTAATATCTAGAAAATGATATAGAAGTCATTGTTGTGATATTTAGAAGATATTGGGGATACAAAAGAAACAACTCCCAATGACCTATCTCATAGTCCCTATTTGTAATGGTTGAATGTAAGATTCACTCTTTGAGGTTTTATCAACCAAATCATGTGTAGAATTTGAAACTAGAAGAAAAAATTCTTATCATTTGAAGGGAGGTTTACACTGATCAATATCATGTTAATGTCGATTGCGATGAATGTTTTATCATGTATTATCCCACTAAATGGGACAATCACCAGGATTGAGATTATCATTAATACTTTTCTATGGGACTCTAATAAGGTAGGACAGAGTCACTAGGCCTCATGGAAATATAAGTGAAAGATGATCAAGGAGGGTGGAATATGTCTTCACAACATTACTGAAACCAAGAACTCCTTGCAGGATTAGATCTTCTGGGAATTGGTTGACGGAAAATAGTTGTGGGGATATTTTTTAAGGAAGGAATGGTGATAGATGAGAGGACTAGAGATTTTTTTTATAAAAACACTCCAAGTTCATGTTGAACCATATGGAGGATGAACATGATTATACTTGGTGGTTAGTTGGAAGAGGAGATATCAACATGCGAAGGGAAAAGTTTTCTAGCAAGAGATGTATTTTCTAGGTTGTTCAGTCCTAGATATGTATTTCAAGGAGGAAATTATACACCCAAATTTGATGGATTCTATTATTAATAAGGAAAATAAGGAAACTTTTGAAATTATCCACGTGGTTGATGAACTAGAACAATGCTATTTTATAGGTTCAGTATCAAGAATATTTAATAGTCATGACTACAAGACTATCTTACATGATCTGAGTGAGTTGTATGAGTGGAAATTGAAGATGTAGTGTAAAGAGATACCTACTAAAATGAATTTTCTCATCTATAGGACTAGGAACCAGATTATTTTGATAGATGAGAATGTGAATCGTAAAGGGGTGAATATTGTTTCTTAGTGATTTTGACCTGATAGAACAAAAAAGGAATATATGGTTTATCACTTTGTTCAAAGTTATTATGAAAGAAGGTTATGGAATTTAATGGGGCTAAGTTTGAGAGTTACAAAGATGAATACTCTATGAATGAATTTCTCAGAAACTTTTTATTGGGAGCGGGGACATAATATTTGGAAAAGAAGATACATAGTATTATCTTCGTGACTATCTGTTGGAGTCTATGGGAAGCTAGAAACATGGATATAGAAGGTATTATATGATCTCACATTTTCTTCCAAGTGCGTTTGAAGTATCATTTTGCAGATATGGGGTAAAATATTAGAGGTGGGGGGAATTATACTTCACTATGAAGGTTTCTCACGAGTACCTATGTGAGCTTTGTTTGGAGCCACATCAACCAAGGTAGGTGGGTTAGATGGATCCCACCATGTAGGGGACTAAATATTAACGTTGATGGTTCTTAAATGATTGAGGAGATGAGGGTGGGGGTTTTTAGGGATAATATAGGTTCATTTGTCTTTGGATTTAGTGTGTTCTATGGATCTGATAGATCTATTGGTGCAAAAATTAGTTCCATACATACTGGTATTTACTTGTATGAGAGTTTTAATATTTTGGTTGATGTAATTGAATCGAATTATGAGGTTCTGGTTTGAATCCTTCAATTTAAAGAGGACACTCCCTGGGAGTTATATTATTATGTTAGGAAGTGTAGATTAAAAATAAACCAGGGTAAAATTATTAAGAATGTTTGGAGAGAATAGAACTTTATGGACAATGGGTTCACTTTTGAAGGAAGGTAATATGAGTAACTCATTATTTATGATAGATTGGGATCCTTTACCAATAAATGTAAACACATAATCTAAGGATATTACATTAGGATTCATAATTTCATGCCACCATTATTTTTCATTTTCCCTCTCTATATGATATCTTTTTATTCTTCACCCTTACCACAATAAAAAATTAATTTTTAGTCTAAATTAATAGGATTATAAATTGACACAGGAAGAACTATTTATTCAGAAACTTTAGGAGAATGATGATGTAAGAAAAAGAGGACTAGTGTCCCTAGGATCCCAGACTTTATGAGTTTTTTACTTTCAGAAATTACTTTACATATTCTATTACTTCTAGCACACTACAATTGTCATATATTCACTGATTGGATGGAATTAGAACTTTCATTGTTTTCATGATGTATTTGTATCTCACAGCCTAGTTGGGTTGTAGATGGGTACCCATAACAAATTGTGCCTAGAATGATGGTGCCTTGTAGTTTTAAATCATATGATGAGGAATAGAGTTATGGGAAAGATGATTTTTGAGAGGAAGATGAAAAAAACCTGACATGAAGAGAGAAATTGTGGCTAAAGGCTAGTGAACACCATCTTAAGAAGGGGGAAAATCTATTATTGGGCCAAATGTATGAGGCCTTTGCATCACTACATATATTGTGATGACAAGAATCAATCCACACATAGTTCTTGAATGTGGAATGGTAGAAAACCGTTGCCAAAAATGGGGGTTTCCTCTTAGATGAGGACATTGAGGCTTCCCACAAATGTCATAAGGAATCTTGTATTTAGGGAATGATCTAAGGATTCCATTTATTGTCATGTTCTGATGAAATTTTCATTTGATCATCTCAGAATCAGTCCCATGAGGCATCCTTGGTTTGTCATGAGGTATCTTTGTAATTTATCGTCACATGGATTCGAACATGATATGGTGAAAATGTATTAAAGGGGTCTGTGTGGATAATAAGTGATGAAATGGTGTAAAAGGAGGGACATAGTGACACTTTTATGCATAAAATCTCAAGATATATTTCACGGGATCTAGTTTCACGACATCGAGGGGGAAATGAAATCATGGACGGTTGATGGTTGGGATTGACCGTGGGTTAGGAACTCGATCATCACTACATATCCCACAATGATGGTTATCAATCCATATATTGTTATAAAACATAGCATGGTAAAAGAATGATGTTGGGTATGTTTCCTCTCCAGTGAGGACTGATGCATACTTGTCGTGGGCATGGAAACAAGATTTTATTTAAATTACCTAAGTTTAGACTAGTTATTAACCGAAGGTAATCTTCTGACGAGGAGTGTATAGAAAATAATTTTTCCCTTTTTAATTAGAGGAATAATTGTGTGTTTTTGAATTGTTTTTCTTTTGAAAATGAAATAAAAGAAAAAAAGGAAGAAATTAAGAAAGATATACAAGACTAATTTGAATCTCAAGTGATTAAAAATTACTATTTGAGAATGGTGATCAGGTTGGGGTCATCGTTCTAATGGTAATTCTATAATTATTCAATTTTATTCAATCATTTTTTGCTAAGTCGATTAAAGTGAGATTCCATGATTGTTTCCTCTCACTCCCTTGGTCAAATGGTGATGGTGAGAGAAAACCATACCAATATCTCAGTTTGGTCTACCCTCTTTACTTGTGTGAGAGAGTTGTAGTGAAAATACTCAATTAACTTGAGAAATTTATGATATGGTCTTGTTTATATCAAAAAATTAAGAACATCAATTACCCCTCCCTCATGTACTGATGACCATCGAGCAATTCACCACTAAGTCCGAGTCTATTCCATTGTATATAAACTTGAACCTGGGGGTGGGAGATAATTATCATTGACCAAAGAAAAAATCAATTATAGAAACAGAAACCAAATATGACAACACTTGATAATAAAAACCACTCACTGAAATTGGAATCAAATTTTCAGAAGGAGAAAGAGTTTTTATTTAATAAATTGCAAGAACTCAAGCATTAGAAAAATAAAAAACATACCATCCCCCAATCAATCATATTTTTACCCCACCATGGTAAAGTTAATTGAGAGTAATGGGAAAAAATAAGGCATTACAAAAAATAAGAAGAAGAAAAGAGAAAATAATGAATATAAATTTTATCCTCTAGTATCTATCCACCAAAAGTTTTCTTCAGTACTACCCACCAGATGGGAAAAACATGCCAATGTAACTTCTTATCAGATTTTAAAAATGGATTTTCCTATCTACCATTGAAATTTAAAATCATTTGGAAATTTTATAAAGAAGTTATGTCTGCCTTAACAGAACTATCTTTTTCTTTCATCCTAACAATATTCCATAAACCCCACTTTGACCAGTTCAATGAATTCCTTAATGATATAATTTCTCCATAAAATATAATTTGAATCTTCCCCTTTGAGTAATATTTCTAACACAACTAGAATCATCCCATTTTAAAGCCAGTATCCTAATATATGCCTCATTTAATGTTGTAGGTTTATTTCTTCCGACCAGAATAAGTTTTCACATAGATTGATTTTTTAGCATGTGGATTTTGAATGGGGTCTTGGTCCTTTGAAGAATTTTTATCCCACGAACCATGGAAGTAAAAATAATTAACCAATTCAATTGGATAAAAATGTATAAGTTATTCTCAAAAAATAGAATCAACCAAAAAACTACTAAATGTCCAGATTTAAAACAATTTCACATTGAAGCCCAAAACCCAACATAAATCATAAAATGATAAAAATAAGATAAAATTGATTAATTGGATGGAATTAAATTAATGAAAAACATATGTTTAAATATTAAAATATAATCATTATCAATTCCCCCACACTTATCACTTGGACTCCTAGACAAGGAAACATCAATATCGAATCGAAGCAAATTAAAAACACATATCCTTGAGATCCAATAATTTAACAATAAGAAACAAAAGATATAATGAATCATAAAAAACAATTATTTCAATTTATTAATTCATACCATTAAATATATTTCCACTAAATTTTTCCTTTCATTAACAAAAAACACTCATCTCACTTTCATTTTCTCTTATCACACATATTTCAAATTTTCAGCAATGTCATTATCATCAAAACTCATACAAGGGTCACCATAGTCTTGATAAATTCCAACATCTCCACCCGATGTGAGTCAAGGACATATGTTTTTCATGAATAATTTTTAGGGTTGTTCTATAGATTTAGGTTATTAGTATATGGATGTGAAAAATTATAAGGTTGAATTAGGGGGGATGCCTCTCTTTTGAAGAAAAATTGAAAGATTCTGATTTTCACTCAAGAATGGTCTCCTCCTCACTCCCCTTAGTAGAAAATGAGCTTCAAAATATATTTACAAATTCATGGAATGTTCACACCATTCATAATTTTATCAGAAACAATTTCAATAAACACAAACATGATTTTTCTTGAAATCTCCAGATAGGAACAACTTTCTTTCTCCATTAGAATCTCTAGAAAGGAAAAAATTCTTTTATCATGAAAGCTCCAGAAAGTCACAAAATTTGAAAGAATTCATTTTATTAGGAAGAAAAATAATATCTTCAAAATTTTATTTTCTACCCAAATTATCACCAAATGAGGTATCACAATACAAGATAACTTTCCCCACACTTAATTTTAACTAGATTATGAAATTTCCCTTCAAGAGTAGGTTGGACATGGAAAACTGGCTTGTAATGTGGCTAACCTAACATGTTGTTCATGGATTCTTAGGGATAAAAGGATTAAATGTTCAATTTAGTCTATTATAATAAGTATTATTTAAAATTAGGGTTTAAAATCAAATAAAAATCTCAATCATTTAAAACACAATTACCTCAATCCATCAAGTATTGACAGGAATAAATCAAATTTTGTTTAAATCAAGCATGGTTTAGTTCTCTCAAGAAGTGTGGTGAATAAAAAAAAAGATAAAATGGTTCATAAGCCTAACAGGAAAGTAATTTCAAATATATTAATAGTGATATGTGGCATGAGATTCAAAAAATAGAGTAATTTTCACCAAATTATCAATCATTTGAACTTGAAAGAAAGTAATTTTTAGTATTAATTTATCTCAGTTTCATGGTATAAATTCTTTCACTTTTTGAAATGGGTTTTAAAAATAGTGATGATAATCATTTCAGCTAAAAATTTTCAAAAACACACAAAAATTTGAAAAAAAATACCTATTTGTTTTTGTGAAAAATAGAAAAGAAAATAATAAATGAAAATTATAAAATAAAATGGTTCCCTCTCCCACACATAAATGAAGAAGTGTCCTCAATGAATTCAAGTGGATTTGAAATGTAAGAATATTTAAAATTAAATCACAGTAAGTATGGAAGTGTAATGTATAATTACTTCTTGATGTATTTTTTGATAAATAGGTTGGATGAGTGTGATCTCCTCTACTAGCTTTGATGGAATGCCCTAAAGGAATTTCTTTAGCCGATGCCCATTAACAGTTAATGGATTTGGTATCCATACTTCACAATCTTCATAGAATATAAAGGATATACATGAGTAACTACAAATGGAACTTCATATATAGAACGAAGTTTACCTGGCATCATCTTGAGTCTTGAGTTGAATAAAAACATTATGTCTCCAGGATGGATTTCTTTGGGTTGGATTAGCTTTTCATGAGACACTGTTGTTCTCTCATTATAAATCCCATAATTTTCAAAATATTCCCTTGTAATTTATTCCACATAATATAAATATAATATTCTCTTCTTCCAATATCCTTCAAGATCCAAATTTATCTTTTTCACAGCAAAGTATGCCTTATGTTCATATTCCCCAAGTAGGTGAAATATTTTCCCATAAATCAGCCTATATGGACTCATTCCAATAGAAGTATTATAGGTTGTCCTATATGAAAATAATATATTGTCTAACCATTAGCTCCAATCCTTCCTGTTTGCATTCACAGTCTTTTCTAAAATTCCATTGATTTTCCTATTGGACACTTCATCTTGACCATTAGTCTGTGGATTATAGGAAGTTGATGTTTTATGATAAAAACCATATTTCGTTACAAAATACTCTATTATCCTATTAAAAAATTGAGTCCCTTGATCACTGATGATGGATCTCATCACTCCTAACCTACAAAATATGTTATCCATAACAAAATCGCAAACAAATTTAGCATCCTCTGTCCTTGTTGCTTTTACTTATACCCATTTGGAAACATAACATATTTCAATAAAGATATAATAAATTCCAAATTACATTGGGAAATTCCCAATTAAATCTATCCCCCAATCATCAAGAATTTCACAAAAATTAAGTGGTTGTTGGAATATTTCTTGTCTCTTTGAAAAATATCCAGAAAATGGACATTTTTCACACCTTTTTTAAAATTCATGAGTATCTTTAAAAGGAGTGGGCCAATAAAATCAGATTTTAAAACCTTACTTGCGGCCCCTTATGGTCTAAAACGGACTCTATAAGCTAATGTTTAACAAACCTCAGATAAAAAATAAATTTCATTTTCTTGAAAACATATTCTTATCACTAGAACATTTCAAATCTTTAAAATAAATGGATCATCCCAGATAAAATATCTTGATTCAAATTTCATCTTTTGAAATTTGTGGGAATTTAAATGATACGGGACCTGAGATGTTACCAAATAATTTACCATATTGTCATACCATGGAACTTTATTGTTGATTATGTAGTGTTTTCTTGAGTAATATCATCATTAAGTGGGTTATGGTTTGGAATTTATGCTTCAACAGTTTGGGGTAGTCAACTTAGATGTTCGACTACATGATTTTTTGTTCACTTTTTATCTTTAATTTCCATATTGATCTCTTCAAAGAGTAGAATAAATCTCAATAGCCTTGTTTTTAATATTACTTTTTCATTAAATACATTAGTGATGAAAGATTTGAAAAAACAACAACTTTATTTCCATGAAGATATGATTAGAATTTATCTTGTGTAAATACAAATTCAAGGAACTCCTTCTCAGTGGTTTTGTAATTTATTTTTGTGGAATCCAAGGTCCATAATGAATAAGATATGACTCAAGGATTGTTGTCAATTATTTGTGATAAAGAGGCTTCCACTGCTTAGTTGGATACATCATGAAGAAAATCAAAAGGGTACTCCTAGTTGGGTGGTGGCAATATTCGAGGTGTGATCAACCATTTATTTTGTTCATCAAATGACTTCCTACATGAAAAATCATTCTTAAAGTCCGCTCCCCTTAGTAGTAATATTAAGGGAGGGAGAGAAATTAGACTATAATCCTTGATGGATATTATGTAAAATATCACATTTATTAAAAGGTATCTAACATGTTTTAAAAAAATTGGATATGGTAAGGAACTTATCACTTTGAATTATGATTTATTATCCTTAATCCCTTTTGTGAAATTATGTGTCCCAACGCTATTATATTTTGACCATGAAATGATTTTTTTTTCGAAATTTGAGACAAGATTTTTTTAATGCATGTTTTAAAAAACAATTTCCATATTTCAAAAGAAATTATCAAATGAATTAAACAAAATTGTAAAATCATAGATAAATACCTCCAAGAAGTCATTAATATGATTTGATAAATTACTCACCTTACAATGTTGAAATTTAATTAGGGAATTTCATATACTAAAAGGAATCCTTTTTAAGATAATTTGATAAATGGATAGGTGAAGGTTGTATTCTCACAATCTTATGGTGCGATCAGTACCTAGAAGTATCCTACGAATCCTTTTAAAAACAGTAATGAGTTTTTTCAGCTATCCTTTCTAGCATCTGATCGATGAAAATAATAGAAAAGTGGCCTTTTTGGGTAATGCAATTTAGACTCCTATAATATACACACACTCTCCAGCTATTTTATACTTTCATGGGATCAGTTCACTTCTATCATTTTTAAGAGTGGTCAAGCTAGTTTACCTTTGGAATACATGAATTGGGCTGACCCACTGAGAATCAAAAATTGGCTAAATGATGCTTGTTGTTGGAAATTTCTTAATCTCTTTCTTAACAACATCCATGATAGTGTGATTGAGTCTTATCGGAGGATGACTAACTGGTAGAGGATCTATTTCTAAAAATATTATATGAGATCAGAATTTGGTATTGATTATGGGTATATCACATAAACTCCATCCTACAACATTGGATATTCATTTTAGTATGTCAATCAGAGTTTTTACATGTGGATGAGACAGGTTATTGGTAATGATTACTATAAATTTCTCTCCTTCTATTAGGTAAGAATACTTCAAATAACATGGAAATGGAAAAGTTCTCGACATGAGGGTTGTTTCAGGGATGATATTGAATTTATGTTTCCTACTTATAAGGATGGAATCTCTGCTATCATCTCATTTTATTTTAATAAATCATAAAAAAATCATATTTTCCTCCACTGACAAGATATTAGGTTTTTTAGGTTCATAGGAATTATATTTTCAAATGGAAATAGTTTCCCTAATGATAATATGTCACAAAGAATACCTTAATCTTTAATTGGTTTCATACCTTCTTCATGGGAGATCGTAGAAAGTGAGTGATTTCTAGATTGATGTTTCATTGCATCAAGAATGTTGAAGTGTATGGTACTACCTCTTAGTTCCACTGTGTGTCTCCCTTCATGTACATTGAGGATATTCCTTACTATTTTCAGAAAGGATCTCCCTAGGATGATGTGAGATTGGTCTAGTGTTATGTCTTCATCCATGGTGAGGAACTAAAATTCTCTATAATGATCAATAATCTTACCCCCAATAGTATACCTTCTACAACTCCATCTGGGAAAATGGAGGATTTGTTTGGTAATTGGACCACCAATCGAGTTGGTTTTAGTTTTCTGATCTGCAAGGATGAAAATATTGAGTGCAACATAATATTTATTGAAGCTCCTAGATCACATAGTGAAACCATAAAATTTAAAGACTCAATGGTGTAGGGAATAGATAATTTACCTAGATCTTATTTTTTTTGGTGTCATTGGTTTTATCAGTGCTAATATGATTCTTCCTAAGTTGATTCTTTCATTTCTATCCAACCGCCATCTTTTTATGCAATGCTCTTTCATAAAATTTGCATACATAGGGGTTTGTATAATTTCATCTAGTAGTGGATGATCTTAAATTTCTATAAGGTTTCTGAAATTTTATTTTGTAGCCACTCTTCATGAAAATTATTTTACTTAACTAATAAGGATGGGAATGGTACTTGGATATCCCTTTTCTCCCATTATTATTTTTGGAAAAGTTTTTATGGACATTCCTTCCTAAACCTTGTTCTTTCTTATTTTTTGTTTGGATATTCTTATTTTGTATGGATGGGTTGAGATTTTTTAGTTTTATTATAATCATCATTAACACTTTGGTCACTTAGTGTGAGAACTTTTTCAATTATTTTTGTTGTCATGTTGAAATTCTCCATTGGGTTTGGGATTTTTTGGGATGATAGTTTACATTGATTATTTGTTATAATGCACATAAAACTTTAAAATTGATCATTTAGGTTATAAATATTATATTCCAACCCTGAAACTTTGGTTCATAGATGCTGTTATTCTGTATTTGGTACATCAGTGGAAGGTTACCCATAAGTCTTTCGTTGGAATGGTAATGGATGAAAGGAATATTGTTGCAGAAAGGGCTATTTATATTATTGTTGAAATGGAGGGGGGGGGGTCTGGTATTTCTATTGAAAAGGAGGTATATCCTGACTTTGTTGGAATCCATATCTTGGTTGGGTATGGGGTTGATGTGACTAATTTGGTTGAAATTTTATTTATTGATAGTTTGCGTCCCATAATTTTGTCCCTATCACTTCTACACACTGTTCAATGTAACGATAAGTAGAAGAGCATAAACCACACACCTAATTCGATCCCTGTTGTTTCTTCCCTTTTTTGATAGAATGTTGTCTCATCAAGCTGCTAATTTCCATAAGTGTCGATTCATGTAAGGGTGAGGAAGAATCAGAAGTCCTTACCTCATGGATTACTCTAGTTCTCACACCTCTAGTTCTAAATTTAGATGAGTTTTGTAAAATATTTTCAATGAGACCATTAATATCAGCAGGAAAATTTTCAATCAGGGATCCTCTTGATGAGGAATCTTGCAAATTTTGATCATTATCGAGCAATCCTTGGTAGAATATCACAAGGAATTGGTTTTATTCCATTTACTAGTGTGGGTATCATGTATAGAGTTTCATGAAACATTCCTAGAATTAATAGAGATTATCTCCAGTCGATTTATGTATGACATAAATATTTTTTTTATTTTTGTGCTCCTGAATTTCGGGAAGAATCTCTACACAAAAACGTTTTTTGAGATCTTCCCAATGATTCATCTCCATTGGATTCAGATTGTACAACCATTCTTTTGTTTCTCCCTTCAAGTTATAAGGGGAATTCCTTCCACTTTACTAGAACTTATGCAACTCCTTAGGTTTTGAAGCTAAAAAATACATAGGTTAACTCTTGGATGTGTCTATTTGGATTATCACCTACAAGGCCATTACATTTTGGTTGCACTTAGATCATATTAATGTATATCTCAAAATCATTTGCTATGGTAGAGATAGTGATTTAGTTATTTTTATTATCAAATTGAGGTGTGTAGAGATAGTGAATTTTGATTTATTAACCTCAATCCCCTTTATGAAATTATGAGTCCCAACACTATTCTATTTTGACCATGAAATGATTTTTTTTGAAATTTGAGAAAATATTATTTTTAATGCATGTTTTCAAAAACAATTTCCATATTTCATAAGAAATTATAAAATTAATTAATAAAAATTGTAAAATCATAGATAAATACCTCCAAGAAGTCCTTAATATGATTTGATAATTTACTCACCTTACAACGTTGAAATGTAATTAGGGCGTTGCATAGACTAAAAGGAATCCTTTTTAAGAGAATTTTCTAAATGAATAGGTGAATGCTTTATTCTCATGGTCTTATGGTGTGATCAGTACCTGGAAGTATCCTACGAATCCTTTTTAAAAAAAGTAATGAGTTTTTTCAGCTATCCTTTCTAGCATCTGATCGATGAAAATAATAGAAAAGTGGCCTTTTAAGGTAATGCGATTTAGATTCCTATAATATACACACACTCTCCAGCTATTTTATACTTTCATGGGATCAGTTCACTTCTATCATTTTTAAGAGTGGTCAAGCTAGTTTACCTTTGGACTACATGAATTGGGCTGACCCACTGAGAATCATAAATTGGGTAAATAATGCTTGTTGTTAGAAATTTATTAATCTCTTTCTTAACAACATCCATGATAGTGGGATTGAGTCTTATAAGAGGATGAATAACTGGTAGAGAATCAATTTCTAAAACTATTATATGAGATCAGAATTTAAGATTGATTATGGGTATATCACATAAACTCCATCCTACAACATTGGCGGTTCATTTTAGTATGCCAATCAGAGTTTTTACATGTGGATGGGATAGGTTATTGGTAATTATTACTAGAAATTTCTATCCTTCTATTAGGTAAGCATACTTCAAATAACATGGAAATGGAAAAGTTCTCGACATGAGGGTTGTTTTAGGGATGATATTGAATTTATGTTTCCTACTTATAAGGATGAAATCTCTTCTATCATCTCATTTTATTTTAATAAATCATAAAAAAATTCATATTTTCCTCCACTGACATGATATTAGGTTTTTTATGTTCTTAGGAATTATATTTTCAAACGAAAAATGTTTCCCTAATGACAATATGTCACAAAGAAAACCTTAATATTTAATTGGTTTCATACCTTCTTCATGGGAGATCGCAGAAAGTGAGTGATTGCTGTATTGATGTTTCATTGCATCAAGAATGTTGAAGTGTATGATACTACCTCCTAGTTCCACTGTGAGTGTCCCTTCATGTACATTGATGATATTCCTTACTATTTTCAGGAAGGGTCTCCCTAGGATGATGTGATATTGGTTTGGTGCAATGTCTTCATCCATGGCGAGGAACAAAAATTCTCTATAATGATCAATAATCTTACCCCCACGAGTATATCTTCTACAACTCGATCTGGGAAAATGGAGGATTTGTTTGGTAATTGGACCACCAATCGAGTTGGTTTTAGTTCTCTCATCTGCAAGGATGAAAATATTGAGTGAAACTTAGCATTTATTGAAGTTCCCAGATCACATAGTGCAACCATAAAATTTAAAGACTCAATGGTGTATGGAATAGAGAATGTCCCTAGATCTTATTTTTTTTGGTATCATTGGTGTTATCAGTGCTGATATGATTCTTCCTAAGTTGATTCTTTCATTTCTATCCAACCACCTTCGTTTTATGCAATGATCCTTCTGAAAATTTTCATACATAGGGGTTTGTAAAATTTCATCTAGTAGTGGATGATCCTAAATTTCTATAAGGTTTATGAAATTTTCTTTTGAATCCACTCTTCATCAAAATTATTTGACTTAACTAATGAGGATGGTAATGGTACTTGGATATCCCTTTTCTCCCATTATTATTTTTGGAAAGGTTTTTATGGACATTCCTTCCTAAACCTTGTTCATTCTTATTTTTTGTTTGGATATTATTCTTTTGTATGGATGGGTTGGGATTTTTTAGTTTTATTATAATCATCATTAACACTTTGGTCAGTTTGTGGGAGAAAATTTTCAATTATTTTTGTCATCATGTTGAAATTCTCCACTGGGTTTGAGATTGTCTGGGATGATCGTTTACATTGATTATTTGTTATAATGTACATAAAACATTCAAATTGATTAGTTAGGTTATAAATATTATATTCCAACCCTAAAACGTTGGTTCATAGATGCTGTTATTCTGTATTTGGTACATCAGTGGAAGGTTACACACAAGACTTTTGTTGGAATGGTAATGGGTGAAAGGATTATTATTGATGAAAGGGCTATTTATATTATTGTTGAAATGGAGGGGGGGTTCTATTGAAAAGGAGGTATATCCTGACTTTGTTGGAATCCATATCTTGGTTGGGTATGAGGTTGATGTGGCTGATTTGGTTGAAATTTTCTTTATGGATAGTTTGAGGCCCATAATTTTGTCCCTGACACTTCTACACACTGTTCAATGTAACGATAAGTAGAAGAGAATAAACCACACACCAAAGTGGATCCCTGTTGTTCCTTCACTTTTTTCATAAAATGTTGTCTCATAAAACTGTTAATTTCTATAAGTGTCGATTCATGTAAGGTTGAGGAAGAATCAGAAGTCCTTACGTCATGGATTACTCTAGTTCTCACACCTATAGTTCTAAATTTCGGTGAGTTTTGTAAAATATTTTCAATGAGACCATTAATATCAGCAGGAAAATTTTAAACCAGGGATCCTCTTGATGAGGCATCTAGAAAATTTTGATCATTATCAAGAAATCCTTGGTAGAATATCACAAGGAATTTGTTATATTCCATTTCCTAGTGTGGGTAGCATGTATAGAGTTTCATGAAACATTCCTAGAATTAATAGAGATTCTATCCAGTCGATTGATGTGTGACATAAATATTTTTTTATTTTTGTGCTCCTGGATGTAGGGAAGAATCTCTACAAAAAAACGTTTTTTGAGATCTTCCCAATCATTTATCTCCATTAGATTCAGATTGTACAACCATTCTTTTGTTTCTCCCTCAAGTGATAAGGGGAATTACTTCCACTTTACTAGAACTTATGCAACTCCTTAGGGTTTGAAGCTAAATATGACATAGGTTAACTCTTGGACGTGTCTATTTGGATTATCACCTGCGAGGCCATTACATTTTGGTAGCACTTAGTTCATATTAATGCATAGATCAAAATCATTTTCTATGGTAGAGATAGTGATTTAGTTATTTTTATTATCAAATTGAGGTGTGTAGAGATCACACAATGTTTTTTTTTGAAAAAGTGGTGCTTTGGTCAAATGACCAAAGATAAATTTATTAAATAAAAAGTGATCTTACATGAGCCTAACAGATAGAATCATATTAAAATATTTTACATTAAGGGGGCATAAATCATCTGGGAGATCTTACAACCAAGTAATATCTTGATTTACACCTTTATTGGACAATCCATCTGAAACCATGTTAACTTTACGATAGGTGTGAGTAATAATACGATTAATGTCCAGGAGAAAACAGAGACAATATATCCAGTGCATAGTAGTCGACCGGGCTAGATGAATCTCACCCTTCCAAATTGCTTGAACTATGGTAGTCAAGTCACTTTCAATCCAGTTGTTGTTCCAACCTTTGTGTTTGACGAAGGAGACGACATGAATCACACTCATCATTTCAGCTTCCAGAGAGGAGGCAATGCCACAAATTCCAAGGATGCACTTGGGGATCTGGCCAAGAGGATTCTTGGAGATGGCGCCACACCCTGCGGGGCATGGATTACCTTTAGAATCTCCATCCACATTAATATTAATCCAACCAGGGAGTGGTGTTTTCCAGAAAACTTCAAATGTGTGGTGCGGTTGGTGGAATATGCCTTCAACCTGTAGACGCCATTGAATCATAATTTCTTTCACCATGTTGTTTTAGTACCCCTTTTGAATCAACTCATCCTCACAAATAGTAATTAGAACCCACATCTGACCTGCAGTAATGTTGTGTGAGAAATTATAATGTAAAATTGCATTTCTATCATACCAGATCACATGAAGAAGCTCGTCTACTGCAACAAGGAATAAGTTCTTGATTTGGTGAGAGTTATCCAAACCCACACAACACTTTGGTTGAGCCTTTATAGAGTCAAGGGTCAGCCATCTATAGTCAAATATGTCAAAAATATAATTCCAAAGGGTAGTGGCAGTGGTGCAGAAAAAAAATAAATGACTAGAATCTTCTCTGTGTTGATTGCAAAGGAAGCATTTTGAGCATATGTGGATCCCAAAATAATGCAGGAAAGTATCAATGGGAACCATATTGTAAGAAATACGCCATATAAGAGTAAGGCATGAAGTCTTTATCAATGGCTCATCAAAGATTTTGATCCAGCTAAAGTCATTTCTAGAATTGTGAAATTGGTGGTTATAAAAAATTTCAGAATCCAACATACCATTGTGAGCAGGCTCCCAGAACAGAAAGTCATCTATGTTGGAGAAAGTGTAGTTGTCAACAGTATTCACAACATTATTAGGGAGACTATCAAGATGAGAATTAATGAAATCCCTAATAGTGATGTTGTAGTTTTCAAGAGTTTGTTCGGGAGGAATCAAAGAAATTAGAGGAGCATCGATCTAGTTATCTAACCATATTTTCATGGTGGAGTTTTTGGAGACTATCAATCTAGAGTTGGTCATAATTTTATCATACAATTTTTTCATTGAAGTCCAGATGGAAGAGGTATGGAAATTCATGTTTCCTTTCTTTAGTTTATCCATAAACCTTCTTCGGATAAAAGCGATTGAAGGAAAATCCTTGTGAATCAGGTTCCAAGTGGCTTTGGCTTGTAGGACCTCATTAACAAGATTTAGTTTTTTAATGCCAATACCACCCTTATCCAAAGGATTGCAAAAAGTAGAACAAGGAGTAGTCACTAATTTTTTATCCAAGGTGTTTCCTGTCCAATTTTTTTTTTGATATAGACATTAATTTTCATTAAAATACCAGGAGGACATTTGTAGACCATCATAGTGTAGACCATTTTGGAAACAATAATAGACTTCACAAGGTAGATTATCCCAAGATGAGAGCTTATTAAGGGTTTGATAAATAATATGAGAGAAATATATTGATTTGGGTCTGCCCCAAAAATGGGATCACCAAGGTTTTTGAAAGGAAAAGAGCCTTCTTTAATACCTATTTCATTGATAATTCCATTCCTATTAGTCGGAATTTTTTTTCCAAAGAAGATAGCTAATTAATTTCAGCTGATAACCTAAACCGAGACCTCCTCATAGTGAGAGAAAGAGTACTTTTAAGCATTTGGATGTTTCTTTTTTCACCTTGTAAGAACTGAATGATGTCATCCGTATATAATAAATCTGTGGGAGCATTAACATTCCTAGAAGCATTTATCGGATTAAGTTTATTCTGATCCACCAGGCAAGTGAGAAGCCGACTTAAATAGTCCTCCGCAATATAAAAAAGTATGGAAGATAGGGGATCAACTTGTCTAACACCTTTAGTGCATTTGAAGTAGCCTATGAGAGAACCATTTTCTAAAATAGAAATGGAGGCTGAGTTGAAAAGGGTTCTAATTCAAGATATGAAGGTATTATTGAAGCCAAAACCATGAAGCACTTTGAAGATAAAAATATAGTTCATAGTATCAAAAGCTTTATAACACCATATTTAATGGAAATATTACCACCTCTGTTTATTTTGTTTAAAGGTTGG
This sequence comes from Viscum album, assembly GCA_963277665.1. NCBI lineage: Eukaryota > Viridiplantae > Streptophyta > Magnoliopsida > Santalales > Viscaceae > Viscum > Viscum album. The sequence continues at coordinate 1,620,077,705 of OY728123.1, forward strand.
TGAATTTTGAGGCAAGACAAATGTAGTCCTGGATGGACCTACCCTCGATGAAACCAAATTGATTCCAAGAGATAATTTTGTCAGTGATGCGAGTGAGCCTGTTTTCAAGCAATTGGGTGATAATTTTGTAAAGGGTGTTGATAAGAGCTATGGGTATTAAAATATGAATTTAAGAGGCATTATCAACCTTGGGTACTAAGGTGAGTAATTGCACATTCAACCCATGTGGCATAATGCCACTAGAAAAGAAGGTTTTTACGAGTTTGCAAACATCATCTTGAATGAAATCCCAATATGTCTAGTAAAAGCCATTATTAAAACCATCAGGACCGGGGCACTGTCAAGATTCAATCTAAAAACCATGTCTTTGATTTCACGATCAAGTGGAATAGTTAAAAGAAAATTTTTATCTTCCATGGTGAAAACTATCGGGATAATATCATGGAAGGTATCCTTGTTGATGTCAGTACCATTAAAGATAGATTTAAAATTGGAAGCCACATGATTATCGATATCCTCTTAATTATCCAGAAGGTTATCCCCATCTTGGAGAGAGGTTAGAGGTCTAAAATCTTATCTAAATTTTGGTATATAATTGTAGAATTTTTGTTTTCTATCATCATCAGATAGGAATTTAATTTTTAATTCTTGTTTACACATGTTATCCTTAAAGGTGAGAAGGTAATTGAGTTTCACGGAAAAGTAAATTTCCAAGTTTAGATAGAAAGTAAAATTAGAGTTGGTGTTGTTATTTTCAATTTGATGAAGTTCATTATCAAGAAGCAATATTTAACAATCAATTTACATAGATTTTAAGCTATACCAACCTTTAAGTTTTTGTTTTATAAGTTTTAATTTAAGAGTTCAAGTGAAGACATCATTGGAATGAGCCATAGAGAACCAAAAGTTTTTAATGAGATTACAACCTTCTAAGTTAGAGAACCCTGATTTCTTGAATCTGAAGGGAAGAGGTGTTTTCATTATTTTGTAAGAAACAGTGACCATAATAGGATGATGATCAGATTGGATTTTGGAGGGAGTAGTGCTAGAAATGGGGTCACATTTATCTAAGGAATAATTATTGGTGAGCACTCTATCTAGTTTGAAAGATACCACACTATTATAGTGTCTTCTGTACCACGTGTATTTTGTGCCAGTAATAGTGATTTCAATAAGATTGTTGTTCTCAATTGATGCCTTAAACTCTCTCATAGATATATAAGAGTGGATCTGACCCATTTTTTCATGTGAAGAAAGAATAGCATTAAAGTCACCAATAACAATCTAGGGGGTATATTCTAGCATATTTAAACTAGAACCTAGTTGAGGGAGATAATTATCATTGACCAAATAAAATATCAATAACATATTCAGAAACCAAATACGATTACACTTGATAATAAAAACCACTAATTGAAATTGGAAACAACATTACAGAAAGAGAAAGTGTTTTTATTTAATAAATTGAAAGAACTAAATCATTAAAAAATAAAAAACCTACCCTTCCCCAATCACTCAGATTTTACCTGACCATGGTAAGGGCAGTTGAGAAGAATATGGAAGAATAGGGTATTACAAAACTAAGAATAAGAAAAGAGAAAAAAATAAAATAAATTATCTCCTACATAATAATTCCACCAAAATTTTGCTTCAGTTATGCCCACCATATGGCTAAAACATACCACTTTTCCTACTTATAAGACGTTCCAAATGGAGTTTTCTATCTATCATTGAAATTTCAAAGAATTTTCATTCTTTCAAAGTTGTTATGTCCTTCTTAATATAGATAACTTTTTCTTGCCACCAAACACTATTCCTCAAACCCCATTTTAACCAGTTAAAGGGAGGCCTTATTGATATAATATCTTCATAAAATTTAAATTAAATATTCCCATTCTAATAATATTTCAAACTCATTTGGAATCATTGAATTTGGATTTCATTGTCCAGAGATATGCCTCATTGAATGAGGTAGGGTCCATTCTATCAACCAAATTAAGTTTTCACATTGATTGATTTTATTGGGATTGGGGGATTTCAAATGGGATCTTAATAAAAAAGAAGAATTTGTATCCCAAAAACCATGAAATCCTAAAAATAAGAAAACAAATTAATTGAATAAAAAATTTAGATGTTATTCTCAAAAAATAGAAGCAACTAAAAATAGAGAAATTTCCAGATTTTATAAATTTTCACATTTAAACCAAAACTCCACAAACAATCATAAAATGATGAAAGTCATATAAAATTGGTTAATTTTTTGGGATTAATAAATGAAAAACATATTTAGAAATATGAAAATAGTATCTTTATATAGGACATGTAAACATATCACATTTTCTCTATGAGTTATCTCACCGTTTTTGTGGGGAATCCTATGTCCATAAGACAAGGTAAGGATACAGTTTAACGTCATGAGATGAGGAAGTTTACCTTGCAGTTTAACATCATGTGATCAGGAAAATTGTTCTATGTAGTTTATTAACATACAATGGAAAAAATGGAGTCCTATAGTTTATCATCTTGTGATATGAAAATTGTTTCATGCAGTTTAACATCATATGATCTGGATTTTATGCTATGCAGTTTAAATTCATACACCATGGACTTATCATATGATTACATGAAGTATTTCATGGGAATTATTGTACTAGTAGGATATGTGGTAGGACATCTGTCTATTTAAATCATATAATAAGATCCATTAGAGTATACATTGTTAATATTTTAAGTTCCCCAATATTTTCTCGAGATTTCGGGAGGTTTCCTCTAGGTATCATCATATTCATGACAAAAAATTCCATTTATCCCTCAAGGAATGACTATAAGATTTTTTTGTTGAAGGATCATGCAATTTGATTATGATATATCTCCAAATGATAAATGATATTCAATCTATTCTCATCTGTTCATTCCAATTCTTCTTAACATTTCTAGTATTTCTCATATATGGATATCTGATCACAAATAGAAATGTGGGGTAGGGGAAATTGAACCTCAATGGGAAGGGCCACCTCTATCCCATATTCCAATGAGTATGTGGTTTCTTATTGGATGGTGTGGATTGTAGTTTGGTAAATCCACAATAATACATAAAATTATCTGGAAAATAATTTTTATCCTTATCCACCATCTTCTATACTATGTGTGATAGGGTCATGTTGAAGGCCTCTATCTTTCCATTTTCTTCTGCATGATAGTGGGATGAAATGTTGGATGTGATGTCATAATCCATATACACCTTTTCTAACTTTTTAGAATATAAATTTATTTCTTTATCTGTCTGTATTTTATGAGGGACACCAACCTTGGTAATGATGATAGATTTCTGGAAGTTGATCATACTTCTTTCCCCGACATCTCTGGGGGGGGACAACTTCGGCCCACATGGAGAAGAAGACGGATGAAACAAAAATGTACTTGAACATACTGAATGTGGTATAAGGATATGGCCCCATGATGTCTATCATCCATATAATGAATTATTATGAGTATTTAGATGTGTGAAGTAACTTTGGGGTTTTATGAATGAATTTTTCATGTACCTGATCGGAATGGTATGTTTTGGAAAATATTGTTCAATCTCTAGTCATAGTGATCTAGTTGTACCCAAGCCTAATAATCTAATGAGAAATCATGAACCCCATTTGGTGGGTGTCGTGGGATCTGTTGTGCACTTATTTAATAAAAAAAGTAGTCTCTTATCCACCAATACACCTAAGAAGGATCCCATGATGGCCCCATTTAAAGGGTAAATTTTTATGATTTGCGTCATTGTATAGAACAATGTTAATTTCTCATTGTCGTATTTTATCTTTCCTAACTCTATCTGATGGGAGTTATCCATTTTTATGGTAGTCTATAATGAGTATCATACACCGACTGGTAGGACCATATAGATTAGGGATGAGACTAACTTCATCAATCATTTCCATGTTGACATGAAGGAAAGGTGAGACAATTCGGTGGTACAATGTTGATGACTATTTCATCCCGATCTGGATCTACTTGAGCTATCGCTATATTGTCAAGGGAGTATTACTTGAAATTTTGTGAGTGCGAGATATGGGTTAACTTTAGTTCCATAGGTAATTCAACAATTAGTCTTCTTACGTAGTCTAGTAAGGGGATTAGTAGTAGTAGCTTATTTTTTTTATTCAAAAAGAAAAGGACCAGGAAGACAACATCCTCTCAAGGGGGCTGGAAATGATGGATCCCAAGAGCATCCCCCAGCACTAGAGATGCACATTCGGGAGGGAGGGAGAGAAGAGAATTGTAAATGATAAGGGGTGCGTCCTCCCTACCCAAGTGAGTAAGGTAGTCCGCCGCAAAGTTGGTCTTCCTCCAACTATGATGAATAAGCTTCCCTCGTGAAGTTTCGATCTTGAATCTCCTTATGAGGTAAGTGAGCTCCTAAGGAACCCCACAGGTCCCTTTTACGATCTTCACAAGGAGTTCTGAGTCCGTCTCAATCTCGGACGCTGTCAACTTACCCCGTCTAAACACTGTCAGACTATAAGTAAGAGCATGGACCTCCACACTCAGAGAGTTTCCCATGCCATAAAAATCACTAAAGGCGATGAAAACCGAGCCTGAGGGATCACACATCACTCCCCCCCCCCTCATAATGCCCCAATGCATGATCCACCAATGTTGATCTTGAAGCCCGTAGCCGGCGGGCACCATTTAACCCAATGACCAGTCCCCTTTCTCGAAATACAGGGGCGGTTGAGCAGGTTGCTAACCACAGTTGACGTCGAACCTCCTTTGATATGAGAAGCAAGATCAAAAATAAGAACATTGAGGCTATCCTAGAGGAACAAAAATGAGCGCTTTTCTCCCATCCGAACCCGATTGCGAGCGTCCCAAACCACCCAACACGTAGCCACAATGATGATCGTTCTAACCGTCTGCTCCTGGACAGAAGACCCCGAGCCAGAAAACCAGAACTCCATGTATTCCTATAAAGAATACTCTCCATCATTTCTACATGGATTATACGTGAATAGGGACCAAAGGTGGAGCGCCCAATGGATTTGGAAGAACAGATGATTCGCTGATTCTGACGTGTGATTAATGTAACAGAAGCATCTAAAGGCTAAAGTAATGCCCTGACACTAGATGTTATCCTCCGTAGGTAACGCCCTGTTCTTGATTCTCTAGAGTAAGAAGTTCATTCTAATAGGAATTTCATTGCACCAGGATTCTGGGGCCCAAGCGTTGGTTGTGCTACCTGGCTGAATGATACTCTTGAAGCCTTGCGAGGTAAACCTGCCCGAGCTCGTAGCCGTGAAGAAACACCTATCAAGTTCCTCACTCATGAAAATATTTTAAAACACAGACATCTGATTAGCATTCAAAGAAGTACTGATCAAGTCTAACTCCTCGCATGCACTACTGAAGGTGATGTCCAGAAAAGGACGGTCAGAGTCCCCAAAGGATTCCCCCAACCAGTTGGTGTCCCAAAAACCGATCCTCCCGGCGCCGATGATCCATCCTGCATGGCCTAACAACGTCTCAATAATTTAAAACATGCACCTTTACAGCCTCGTGGAGCTGTAGAGGCCCCGTGTTTCCAACCCCAGGTAGCGTGCTTTGAAAAACATCGCCCACAACGATTCCCCGACGATAATTTCCCAAGCGAGTCGTGCCTGAAGGCTTTGAATGGTACCCTGGATATTGCGAAGACCAACTCCTCCTGCCTCCACTGCTCTGGCCAGATGTTTCCAGGAGGCCCAGTGGTATCTTCCCTCTTCCTTGGCATCCCACAGAAAAGAGTTAATAGTGATTTCCATTCTCTCCAAAGACCCCATTGGGGGATGAATCACAGAGAAAATGTTCATGGGAATGGATGTGATAACACTATTGATTAACGTTATTCGGCCACCGAAGGAAAGCAGCCTATTCTTCTAGTTATAGATTCTACTCATAATGCGATCAAGGATCGCAGAGAAGTGCACCTTTTTAATGTGGCCATATGAAATCAGCACCCCAAGATAAGATATGGGAAGAGACAACTTACAACAACCCAGTATCCTTTGAATCTCCTTGCTCCTTGGGATTGAGCATTTGTCTGCAATGAAGAAGTGGATTTTGGAAGAGTTAACACTCTGCCCGCTTAGTCTTCCGTAGGTGGATAAGGAATCCATGAGGGCCTTCAATGACCTTTTACTACCATTGATAAAGATTAGAATATCATCCGCAAACATTAGATGTGAAATGTTAACACTAATCCTTCTTCCTCAGAAAGGGAGGATGAGGCCTGAAACCATTCAGTGGTTCAAGTTCCTTGAGAGTGCATCCTGGGCGAGAACAAAATGATATAGAGACATGGGGTCCCCTTTCCAAACACCATGAATAGTATTGAAGAAACCAAAACCTTTTCCCATCAGGGCAATGGAGTGCCACGGTGAGGAATAGCATCTGAAGTAGATATCACAAAACTCCTCACTGGACCCAAACTTCCTCATGACCCGGATAATGATGCTCCATTCCATCATGTTGTAAGCCTTGTTCATGTAGATTTGGAAGATGAAGTTTGATCCAACAGATTTTCTGTTAATGTCTTGCACCATTTCATTGGAGATTCCCACTGCCCCTTGGATAATCCTTCCCTTGATGAAACCGTGCTGCTCCAAAGAAACCAGACGAGGAATAATCTTGTCGAGCCTTCTGACAAGAACGAAGGCCAAAATTTTATAAGCAATGTTGCAAAGGCAGATTGGCCTGTACTGACTAATGATGGTGGGATTTTTGATCATCGGAATGAGCACCAGTCTAGAGGCCAGAATTCCCCTGATGAGAGGGCCACCGGTAAAGAAGTCCTGGATCGTCTCCACTACATGCTGGCTGAAAATCTCCCAAGAAAAATTGAAAAAGCTGGATGGGAAGCCATCAGGTTGAGGCGCGCTGTGTTGAGGCATGCTCCTTATTGCGACATGGACCTCCTCAACCAAGGGGATGGAGGAAAAATCTCTATTGTCCATCTGATTAACCATAGAGAGGATTCGACTGAAGAAGTCCTTAGTGATTTGATTCCCTCTCACGAAGGATGAAACATTCTCCCCTGCAAGGATGTTTTCAAAGTAGTCAAGAGAAATCTTCCCCGTAGTGTTCATGTCCGAGGTATAGTCCCCGTTCTCCATTTTCAGGTTCATCCTTGAGCTTTTCCTCTCTCTAATTCAACCATGAAAAGGGCACTGTTTCTATCTCCTTCCTTTAGCCATCTAACCCGCGACCTCTGTTTGAAATCTTTCTCCAGAGATAGGGGTCTCTCCACCAAGATGTTCTTCTTGTCACATAGAGCAACAAAAAATCCTCATCCCAAGTTTTCTGGAGAGAATCCTCCAATCTGTCGACTTCCAACCTGAAGCTGTTGATACCATGCGCGACATCAGGTTTAGAACTTGCCCAGATTTTCATGTTCAGTTTAAGGCACCTGAGGCGGTTCACCATACCACCCCACGATCTAGCACTGACATCCTTAATCCAAGACGTCCTGATAACATTTAAAAAGGAGTCATCCCCATGCCATGAAGTTGAGTAGAAAAAAGGAGAGCCCACGACCTCCTCCATCCTGATATCAATCAGGAGCGGATTATGACCAGAGAGCACCCGCTGGAGATGGGTGACTGACGCCTTTGGATAGATTTCCAACCCTTGAATATTAGAGAGGAAATGGTCCAACCAGCACCAAATGTGGTCTGTACCCTTGCGGTTGTTGCACCAAGTGAACTTAGGTCCAGAGAACCCATGGTCTAAAAGCCCAACACTCCTCATGAACTCGTTCAAATCAGACATTCCACCAAGATTGTATCCAATTCCCCCCTTTTTATCGGAGACGTCTGCGATGGAGTTGAAGTCTCCACCCACGAACCAGGGAAGGGGCCCCGTTTGCCGATTTTCCAGATGATGCCAAAGCTCCCTCCTCGTGGAAACCTCAATGTCCGCATAAATGAAGGAGAAAACCAAATTGTGGAGAGCTGTGGGAATCTTTACATTGATGCATTGTGAAGAGAGATTCAGAATCTCAACGGTAACTTGGCTCCTCCATACAATCCAGATATGGGAGTTCTCAGTGCCTCCATGAAAGAATTTAGGAAAACCCATTTTCCTGGTAAGAGCAACACCTTTTCTATGTACCTATTTGGGTTCAAGAATCACCACAACTTGAACATGAAAACTCCTAGCCTCAGAATCCAAGAAATCACGTTTGGCATGAGCACCTAAGCCCCGTGAATTCCAGATGATAACGGGAATCATCAAGGTAGGCCCTTCCGGGATCTAGGAGAGGAGGAAAAAGAGAAGAGAGCAGGTGTAAAACAGCCAGAATCCTTTGATTTAGATCGGGTGACAGGCTCTGAGATCTCTGCCTCGAGGAGCGTTGTCTTGGGAGAGAAAACCACCTTCTTAAAGGAATAAGAATCCTCCTCCAACATAGATTTCCCTTTTCCCTTAACAAAAACTTTAGAAAATGAACCCATGTCTCCCTGAGATGAGGAGGCCAGCAGACGCCATTGCGGGGAGAGACAAGAGACCGCCAGATCTCTCTCCAATCCATACGAGGGATAATCCTTCTTGGCCAGCCCCTCTACAGCCAGAGTGAGGTTACTCACCAGCGACTTCCAGAGATTCTCTGGTGTAAGCTGAGTTGAGATGCAGAACGGTGAAGACGGGGGAGAGAGATACCTGGGAGGGCTCCCCAGAAGATCCAGGAGGAATCCAGGCTTGATCACTACTCTTCGATCCTGTAGGGGGGGGGATCTTGGTAATGGGACAGGGAGACCAGGAAATAAGATCACGAGGCTCAGAAAGGACCGACAACCGGGCCGACACGGCAGACCGCGCTGCCATGCAAACCCCTTATAGCGCGCCCCACCCACCAATAGGATTCAAATTCAAAATTGTAACAGGCCGAACCAGAGACCCCTCTTTCCTTAGACCAGGCGACGCCTGACCCGGACCCGCCTATGGATCTTTCCGGGACGAGCTATCAGCGTCCTTCCTTCTCCTGCAAGCCGAATCCCAGTGGCCATGCAGACCAAAAAGGACACATAACTTCAAGGAATGATGATAGCTGACCCTTTTCCTCCTAGTAAACCCGTCGCTAGCCTGCAAAAGAACCTTGGGGGGCTGTTTCTTGGCCAGGTCGAGTTCTACACAGATGCGGGGATTGGCCATCGACAAGAGGGACTGAGTCATGTCATCCATATAGAGAAAGGCACCAAGAGAATTACCCAGAGACTACAAGATGGAGGGATTATGGAAAGGGAGCGGAGGGCCTGGGAAGGAGATCCAAACCACATCCGAAGAGGACCCACGTCCAAAATGAAAGTCCCAGAACAATCGCAAAAGGGAGAAGCGCCAGGCACCACACCTTCTGCTAGCTCTGGACGAAGCCCTCAAAAAATCATGTCTAGAAATGAAGTGAATGCTGAAGGCCACTCTGGAAAGCTTAGAGACCGCCGGAGGGAAAGAGAGGCCCGAAGAGTTCACCACACCCCAGAAGAAGCTCAACGAGGGTTTGCTGTGACCGAAGTGAGCCACCAAAGAGAGTTCTAGGAGGGAAGCAGCTTCATGGAGCTCATGAGAGGAGAGATCCACCACTAGAAACCCATCCACCTACCTGGGGGGGGGGCATTCCACCTGGATCGGAGCCTAGCAGGGGCGGTCTGGAAGGCTGCCAATGGCCACTGACGAAGGAAGGCCACACAGAACAGCCTTGTAGGAAGCCTTCTCGGAACCCTCAACCACACCAGCCTCCCTTGGAATAATAATCACCATTTTCCTACTTGGTGAAAAACACTAAATAAAATTTTATCTTCAAGTAATTCACTAGTTCTTGAAGTGCTAGCTCTAACCCTGAAATGAGGGCTTGATATTCTGTTTCATTTTTTCAATTTTCTGATAGTAAGGAGAAAGGAATAAATGACTTTAATAGGGAAATAATAATGACCCAACCCAAATTTATTGAGCTTAGGATCTTCTAAACTCTTCCCTATTTGACTTATGGACGTTCCATAGAGATACATATAGCATATCTAGGTAAATTCATAGGTAGAATATAACTCTTCATATAGAAATTTAGTGTCTAATGATGTTGTTTCTTCAAATGGGTGTTTTTCAAGAAAATATTCCAGAGCTTGGCCATTCAAGTCTTTATAAGGCATGAATTATATGTCAAACTACAATAGAATTACTACACAATATGCCAAAAATATAATCAACCACAGATGCCTAATGATATATTTTAGCGAGATACAACTAGAGACCAAATAGACATCATGGTGTTGTGGGTAGTGTTTCAGTTTTTAACATTGAAGAGTATTTCCAAACAACTCTTCTCGATATCTAAATAATGAGTCTCAGTGTCGATCATGATTTGACTGAGATAATGAAGGCTATTTTTCTTCTCAGCATTGTTCTTTTGTGTGAAGAAAGAACCTCATGATCGCTCTAGGGATATCACATAGAAAATGAGTGGTTTCCCTTAAATGGATGGAATTACCACTAGTGGACTCAAAATATATTTCTTGAGACTATTGAATTTTTTATAACATTAATTGGTCCATTGATATGTGACCCCCTTATTCATCAATATAGGGAACATCAAATACTCTCCTATGAGGTTTTATATAAAGTGACTGATGAAGAAATGGTTTAATTGAGTTCATCTCAACTTTTTGAGATTTAAAGGAGGTGACATGATAAGTACAAAGCTTTTATTCTCAAGGTAGGCTTCAATGTCATGATGGAATATGTTGAAACTGAGAAATTTATATTAGGTAACACTGATGAAACATTTCAAGGGGTTAATATTCAGGTTGTGCTATCATCATTTTTTGAGGATAGTATCAACATCATCCAAGTGATTAGATCATTTTCGAGACTTAACCACCAGATCATCTATTTAACATTCAAAAAACATCCATAAGAAGTATTTTAAGATTAAATGCGTGGTATATTGGTTTTTAGCCCTAACATTATTCAAGATAAGGGTATTAACTGATAGAAAAATACACCTTGAATGTCCCTAAAGGTGGGGTATTCTTCATCTTGTTAGGCCATTATGATTTGGTTGTACTCCAAATATCCATATATGAAATAGAGGGCTTGATATCCAACCTGGGAATCAATCCACAGTTGTTTTATTAGAATCGAGAAGTTATGTTTCAAGAACTGTCGATTGAGATATCTAAAGTTGATTATGACCCTAATTTCCGCATTCTTCTTCTTTTTCCGGATAATATTGCCTATCCATTTTGGATATTAAACATCCTGAATGAATATGGACCTGATGAGCTTTTCAAGTTCAGCTAAAATTTTGGAAACATGATTAGAGTGCATCCTCATATCTTCCATATTATAGCCCTGATGGTTTTCTAGAAATCCCATGTAGTGAGTGGTAACCTTAGGATCGAGGCCTAACATATCTTTCTAGTACTAAAAAAACACAACCAGATGTTTTTTCAGAAAGGAGGTATATACACATTTTTCTTTAGAAGATGTGGTTACATTGATCAAAGTGGGCCATAAGTCCTCTTATGTACCCATATTTATCACCATGATCTCATCCGTGTTGGTATAGACATTGTCCTTGAATGATGGAGGGGAATCCATAAGGTCCTTCTTATCTTCCTCTTAATACTCTCATTTCTCATGTTCTATTATCATAGGGGATCCTTATAATGAATTAAACATTCGAGATTCAGGATAGGATCTAACATTTTGAGATCTATAAGATGAAGGAATTTTTCTCGCCCAACTGATAATTCCAGGTCTCTTAATGTTGCTAAGTGGAACCAATAGAAAGAGAATTTGTATATTCAATTTATTTTGGTGGTATGATAGACTCTTTTGAAAAAAAATTAGGATGTATGGTTTTGTTAAATCATAGGGGATGGAATGATGTATTTTGAATCCATGCTTTTATCACCACCTATCAAGTTGATAACCTTTTCATCATTGTTGGATTTAGTTTTCGTGACTAATATCAAGAAGATTTTCGAATATGTGTATGAATTTGGAATTGTATGTTTGAATTTGTTTGATGGGTAACACTTAATCTTCATTGAGAAGCATAAAGGGGTTGAATTTGGTCATTTCTAGAAAATTTTAGGTAATGAACCAAGCAATACAATCATCCATGGGTTGTTTCCACTCCCTTTTATAGAACCCTGCATCGATGTAGTGCGACTCGTAGGAACATGGCCTTATAAGTTTGAAACATCCCAATTTTTCCCATTGATGAAATATTTGAGGAATTGATGGTATTATGAGGTTATTTATGAATGTTTATGCAACCAAGGCCTTCCTAAAAAAACATTGATGGACATATTGATCGTGTAGTGATTCACAATTCGTTTCCACCATTGTAATACTCTGTTAAACTGATTTTTTATCATAAATTATATATTTAATAAAAAAATTATCTTCATTTTTTATTCAATTATTTTGTGTTAAAAACTATTAAAAAGGGTAATTTCAATTGATTGGATGAATTCATTATAGGTGGAGGGGATTTGGAGGGCCCATAAGAAGTTGAAGAAAAATGGGCCATATTGCGTAGGAATCCAAGAACATATATGGAATACACCACACTCCTCTACTAAAAAATTAATAAAATTGGGATTAAATTTTTTGGTATGATCCAAAATTAAATTTTTTACAACTCTTATGAATATATGGGAGAAAAATTCATCCATTACGGGGCCCAAACAAATGGATTTTTCCAAGACACCAAATTTGCATGAAGTCAAAAGATGTTTGCAGTATTTTTTTCAATATATCGATCTATCAACCATTAAATAATGCCCAATTTTAGTTGGAAATATTTAATAGTTGCGGGAAAATTTTCAAGTTTTGAAAATATCAATATAATATTGTTTGGATACTGAAAACCATGGTCTAATGGGCTTCGAAAAATTTGTGTTCCCCAAACCACCTTCCCCTTTGCCTATAAAATGGAACCTTGGGCACCCCATTTGTACGTTCAACCAAGTGAAAAGGTTAATCCATCTTTGAGTACTAAAGCAGTAATATCCTCATCTTAGAAGTTTTATTTTCCCCTATCTTAATAGGGGGATCATGGATAAAAGTGAAGTTCTGCCTCAACTTCCTCCTTCTATCGACAGTGGGCTAAATCATGGATGATCATTTCATGGGATCTACACACACAGGAGGGGTTTTTTTCCTTTTAATGCTAGTAGATTTATTTACATATTGTTTGAAACATTTTATTTTTGTTTTATCTTAAAATGATTCTTAATTTAATGTTTTTTTGGTTTACTAAAATGAAAAATGTTTTATCTCAACAACGATTGAATTGAGATTTCATGTGGAAATCCTGGGTTGATCTGATTGAACAAAAAAAGAATCATTTCTCAAATTCAAATACCTGATATTTAATTATGATTGGGTATCCATTTTTTCTATAATTGGGGTCCAATATTTGACAACATGATTTTTGTCTCGAGGTTTGGTTCTTTAGGCATCGTTTTAAGAGGCAATAGGGGAATTGAGAACTTGACAACCTTCAACTAGAGAATTCTATTAAACCATGTACAATTTTCAGAACAATGAACTATTAAAGACTTGTAGTGAACTTTACATCATATCTATAAGGCCCCGACCTTAAACCTTACTTAATATTGAATTATATGAATAATTCACATTGAGGATCTTTTCAGGTTTAGAGTTTTAGAGAATTAGGACATAACTATTACATCTCAAAAGATTACAAAGTAGACACTTCTACTAAGTTTCCATAAAATAAAAACTCTTAAAAAGAAACATGTCTAGTTCCATGTTTTAGATAGCATGACTTTTCCTTGATCCCATCCTTGACCTTATTCCACATTAAGTCCTGTGAAAAACATTTCAAAGAAACTTGGGGTGAGCATAAAAATCTCAGTAAGGGATACACAAATAAGGAAAACTGTTAGTTTTTCAAAACAACTAGTAAACCATGAATACTTTATCAAAGTAATACTTTTCACCTTTATGGAGTAGTAAATACCCCTCACTGAATAAAATATCATTACTTACCCTTTTGTAACCAAAATATTACCATAAAACCCATTTAAAGAACACATAACATATAAAGGTAACTTGGGACACAAACATACTTAAATGGAATAACCATACGGTCGACTTCCACACATATCACTTAATGGAATATCCATATGGCCAACTTCCATACCCAATGAATTGGAGGTTATAACGTAACCACCCGTCCTGGTATTCATGGCACCACCCGTCATATGGTTTATCACGTAACCACCCGTCAAATGTCTAAGTACCATTATAAAATCATAACACATAAAACAACTATAAAGGAAAGAAAACATTTCCACATTTCAAGCACAATATATCACTTAAAGATATTGACATAACAAATCAATTATCAAAACCATTTTCAATACCAAAATACATAAAAGAGTATATGGTATTTATTTACTTTTAAAAATATAACGTCTTGTTGAGGAAGTCAATGATAAAATAATACTCACGACGGCGGAAAGGTAATTGTCACCGTGTATGTTAAAAAGAAACATATTTTATGTCGTTTAGTAAAACGATTTGTATAGAAAAGATTCCTTTCGAATAAAAGTAGAATTAAAAGGGGTTTATACACCGTATAAAAGAAAGTTGTGTATAAAACAAATTATGCCTCAATGAAAGGAGATTGAGACAAAGTCCCTTACAAAGTCGGTATCCTTAGATTAAGGATAAATCAATTACATCATTATGTGTGAAAAATATGAATACACCAAATATAAGTGGATATTAAGTGTAAAACAATCAGAGGTCATTCACACATAGTCTTGGAAGAACAAAACTAATGACATAGATATTTAACTCAATGAAATGAGATTGAGTTATGATTTCCCATACAAGTTCGTAAGAATTTATCAATGAGATGATTATGTGTAGAAATAGTATATACACACAAAGGTTTGTGGAAATTACAACATAGATATTCCACACATAATCTTGGAATAATAAAATCAATAAGTATAGGTTTAACCCAAAGAATTGAAAGTGGGTTAAGAAGTCCCTTACAGAAATCCGACAGCCTAACGACATCACTTTAAAATTCAGAAACTGAGTTGATGAGAAAGAAAACTGTATCCCATCACTTGGAAATAAAATTTACATCAATAAGGATATAGAAGAACATATCCCAAAATAATATTATGTTAATTAAAAGACATAACAAAATAAGTCTTTTAAAAAGAGGAGGGTGAATGGTTCCCTTACCGACTTGGGTAACTTTCCAAACATACACCCCATGGAAGAAGGGTCATAAAATGAAGATGTAAATACCCATAATTGAAATTATACTACAAAAAGAGTATAATAATGGGAAGTACATACACCACTCAAAGGAAATGGTAGCAAACGTAGCATAAATGTCATGGGAATAAAAGTGAGATGAAAAATCCATTAGGAAAACTCGGCAACCTAACGACTCCACTTAAAACTTTTAAATATGGTTTGATGAGATCAAATTGGGTATCTAATCATATGAACATAGAAAGTACAGTAATGGGAATATAAAATAACATCCCCAAACATAATAAAGATGAGCTTGAAAGAAATTACATAAAAGATAGTGCTTAAAAAGAAAGAGAGAGGTATGATCCCTTACCTCGGGTCTGACTTGACTCGATCGTTCTTTAAACTCCGGAATAATAAACATGAGTTAATTTATAATTTATTAAGAACCTCTTTCAAGTTCATCATTCCTTTTATATAACTTATTACCATGTCATGGACACTATGTAATTATTTAATTTAATAACGGTCGTTTTAACGATCATTGGTACTTGAGTCAAAAATAAACTCTTTATAATTATAAGTTTGTTCATGGGGTAAAATATCCATTATATCCAAGATTATATTAATTATTTAGATATCATATATATCATATATATCCACTATATAAATTCATTTATAATATTACATAACATTTAGAGGTAAGAAATGAAATGCACCGTTCATGGAGACGGTAAGCCGTACGTACGGATGAACACTACTTCCATTTCTATTTCATTTTTAATGGAATTAAAACATAATGATACATAATAGTATTATAATTCCAGTATGTTATCATATATAATATCATTAAATATATCCTTTATATGTACCACATATGGTATTAACGAATCAAATCACTTTGAGGGGGCGGTAGTCCGCACTTCCTAAAATGATGATATCACGTTTATCCATAATGGAAACCATAAAGTTATGCCATAAATGAAAAATTCAGAATCTTAAGGAAAAAAACATATTATATATCATATATAAATATAGTGACATCTTAATGGACACCTTTGAAGGTGTTAAAAGAATATTGAACAATCATCGTTTCATGAGGCAGAAATTCACCATCCACAGAAACAATATGTTCTTTAACCATTAGATGTAGGTGTGTGTAAGTGTAGCTCGAATAATTATTATAACAACACCCTAGTATATTAAATATACTGTAGTTTTTACAAAATAAATGAATAAAAAGAGTTTAGGGGGTTGGAGAAGCAAAATAAAACAAAAGAACATTAGAGAAGACTTTACATTAAAATCGAGTAACTCCCTTTGGTTTGAACCAAAAGGGTTTCTTGAAGAGCTTAATGCCTAAGTTAAGGATTCTAGGATGAGGATAGGGATGTGGAGAGACAAAAGTATTAGATCTTATCCGAGAAAAAGGCTTGAGAAGTGTGGGTAAGGAGGTACAGGTGGGGGCCTTTTATAAGAGGGGAGGAGGGGCACTCTTGGAAACGTATAAAATGTTACTTTATTTTCAAATGAGTTTCGGATTTTAATGGTCCCACATTGATGTGTTTCAAGTATAAGGTGATAAGGGTTATAAAGCCACCCATTCAATAGGTTTTTGACATGTGTAGGTCTTAGATTTTACATTATCGTTTCATTTTATTTAAATTGTTAAATAAGGAGGTAATCGCTGCATCATCATGGTGTCATAAATAATTTAATTTATATAATGTCTAAAAATTATTAAAAAAATACTATGATGTATGAAATATTTTTATCTTTCCAATTACTATTTATAGTTAAAAATATGACTTGTATAAACCCATGTAAAAATTGTTTTAGTAAAACAATACATGTTTGTGTCATTTTTACTTTTACTTTAAATAAAAGGAATTAATGTCATTATCTTACCCATGTGGCTCCATGGGGCCCCCAAAATCGACCCATGGGTTTTCTCTGTTGACCATGACTCATATAATATGGTTAGGATAAGTTTCAAGATATTTTCATTTTATTATAATATCATTTTTACCTTAAATCACACTAACTACCTTTAATCGCAATTAATAAAACATAAAAGTTACTTTTCATCAAAAATTATTTTCATCCCATTGAACCAAATTTTACTTAATAATGAAAATCATTTATATTGGATTTTTGAAATTCAAATCACAGAAGTGGTAAAGTTTCATTTAAATGAAAATTCAGTTTTTGTAACTACCACTTTGTGGTTTCACTATTCATAAAAAATTAAGGTTTTTCAGAAAAATACCAAAACGCCACCCTAAGCTATATTTGATATTCTGAATTCAAAAATGATTTATATTTTATGAAATTCAAAAAATATAAGTTTCATTAATTAATTTAATAATTAATTCCCGTTGTCAAAAAAGTAGCGTGTTTTTAAGAAACAATATGTATCAAAAGATTGACACTTGTTTATGTCTAATTTCAAAGTGAAATTAATTCCAATGATCACCATTGGATTAAATGGTAAAAATATATTCTAATTTCACTTTAAAACCAATTAAAAAGATAATCTAATCATATAAATAAATTAGATTAAAAAAGGTTTTGAATTAAAATACAACATTTTTCACTATTCATTAAAAATGAACTTTATCAGAAAAATACCAAAAATTTACACAAATTAAATTTCAATGTCCCAATTATAAAGAATAAGTTTATTTTCACAAATATAGCTTATAAAATTTTCAAAAGTTAGATTTAAAAACGGTTCGCCAACAAAAGGCGGTTAATCGCCCTTTTAAAGAATATTAAAATGTTTACGCTTAAAATTGGATTCATTCGCATTTTTAATCCTCTAACATTTATTGTAAAAAGTAAAAATATTTGAAAAACATAAATAATCATTTTTTAGTTATTTCTGTTCATTCCTGTCGTTACAACGGCTAGGTGTTAACTACCATTTAAAATAAAATTATTTTATTATTAGAGTGCAACGTAAGATTTCAAAGGAACTCGTTATTGCGTATTGGGTAAGCCATAGAGCATAGAGTTCCTTTTAAATTAATATTAACACTTTATTCACAAATAGGGATAAATATAAAAATGTCATATTCTTTATTTACCTAGGGTGTTACATCCTTCCCGACTTTCGGGAATGGCGTCCTCACAATTTTAAAATTGGGCTCGGAAACATCATTGAAAGTCCCACATCAGAACAAGAGTCAGTAAAAAAATCACTTTAAAAGAAAGAAAGAGAAGTACAGAGGTCACCCAAGTTAACCCATACTATGATTCCATGTAGGAAAACATGGATATGGAAGAAAAAGAAAAGGGTCTTGTTTTGAGGGAGAGTGATAGAAAACATGTTTAGGAGAAATTTAACCACAAGAAAATCACAAACTTGTGGTGGGTTAAACGGTATTTGATTCTCCAGTAGGAAAAGTTAATAGAAAATATTTTTGTTTTAAGTTACTTTTCATTGAGGAATTGATTTTTGATCTTAAGGAAACATACTTACTTGTCATGTTGACTTTCAACTTTTACAAGATTTATTACACAAAGTCATACTTTCTCCAAAAGATGAGTATTTAGGAAGGCTTGTTCGCATTTAGAGTACTATAATAAACTTCTTGAGAATAACCTAATCCAAAAAAGAGAACTATATATTTCCCATGCCTTTAGACCCTATCCAAAACCAAAAAATTTCTAGTACAAGATCAGATAATACCCAAAAATGATAATCCTTTATAAAAAGAAAAATTAATCTTAATCTCCAAAATTTTTCAAACAATACCCAAAGTTCAACAAAGACCATTCAATAAACATCTACCCATAAAATTCCTCAAAGTAATCCAAAATATTATTGAAACCCAAATCTCTGAAGGATTTAATCACATAGTATTCCAAGGTAAATCTTAACATTTATCTCAAAATAACATCAGTTACTCCTAAAGTATCATATTGAAATGTAATTAACCTAATCACATATCCTCCATGATAGGTTAATCATTTTCATAGATAACCCAAAATAATATAAGTCCATAATAAAAACATATATTCTTCCAAAATAAAATTCCACCATTTCTCCTCAATTGAAATCTCAAATCATTCTATTTTATATAGGAATATATTGTTTCCATGAAATAGAGAACATCTTCCAAAATAATAGTTATTACTTGATCAGCAAATCATTTTCCTACACTAAGGATATCCATTTGATAAAACATAAGTTCCCAAAATCAACTTCTTTCTTGATCCATAAAATCATTTAACCGAAAAGAATAATTCATACTAACAAGGGACTTTATGAAGGCTAGTGGTAGGCTATGCACCCTTGTCGCCCTTCGGTTGTGGGTTTAATTCATGTGGCATTGCCGAACGTGACGGGTTGTCACCCATCTTACGGGTTTTTTTATAAATAGAAAAAATAACCCTAACATGTTTTAACCTCAACGGTTTCCTTATACCACTCATTTTCATCCAAATTACTTATGATCCCAACATCTTACTTCTTAAAGTCTTACTTCACCATCATAAGATAAAATAAATCCATCCCCAAAATGAAGAACATCATACCTTGATCATGGTGTCCATTGGGTTTCATCGTCATCTTGTTCACGTAGGTAGAAGGTCCATGCATCACAAAAATGATTTATATATCCTTAAAAATCATTTGCTTCCTCGATCCAAATACACCTTGTACAACATGGGTCATATGGGTGTTCACAGAAAAACAGTTTTGGAAAATAATCATGCATGACATATAATTTCAAAACATCTGATAACACATGATTTCTATAAAATAGTCGGACTGAAATTGAGTTGAATCTTTCAATTAATGGTCCTTTTAAAATACCATAGGTATGTGTTGAGATAATATATTTTAAAAGTAAATATAACTAGGTAGCACAAGGGTCTCCTTCTTCAGCACCATTTTTAAAATCATAATATGCCTCAAAATCTTGTGATAAGGTAAAATATTGGAAAATTCCTTGATAATATTTACCTTTCTTGAAAATATGAGAATATTGTAAAAATAGGATTTGATTAAATACAACCCATGATCCACGATGATATCGAGGTATAATGGAGGTGTTTGATATCTCAAACAACTTCTTGCAAGTGAGTTGTATGCAAGAAAAAGTTTCACAATCATCCGAACATGACTTTGAAATAATTATTGCAAGCATGTCATCAGGAAGAGATAGGAATGTCGTTTGAGATCCTCCTCCTCCCATTTGTAACTGATATTCCTTGATCTGATAGAAAACAAGGATATAACTGAAATAATAGACATAGGGACTAACCATGTGTTCAACGAAAACTCCTAATCCCTAAAGTTGTCTAAACCGAACTCTGATACCAACTATAAGGTCCCGACCTTAAACCATACTTAATATTTAATTAAATGAATAATTCACATTAAGGATCTTTTCAGGTTTATAGTTTTAGAGAATTAGGACATAACTATTACATCTCAATAGATTAAAAAGTAGACACTTCTACTAAGTTTCCATAAAATAAAAACTCTTAAAAAGAAACATGTCTAGTTCCATGTTTTAGATAGCATGACTTTTCCTTGATCCCATCCTTGACCCTATTCCACATTAAGTCCTATGAAACAAATTTCAAAAAAAGTTGGGGTGAGCATACAAAGCTCAGTAAGGGATACACAAAGAAGGAAAACTGTTAGTTTTTAAAAACAACAAATAAACCATGAATACTTTATCAAAGTAATACTTTTCACCTTTATGGAGTAGTAAATACTCCTCACTGAATAAAATATAATTACTTACCCTTTTGTAACCAAAATATTACCATAAAACCCATTTAAAGAACACATAACATATAACGGTAACTTGGGACATAGACATACTTAAATGGAATAACCATACGGTCGACTTCCACACATATCACATAATGGAATAGCCATACAGGTGACTTCCATACCCAATGCATTGGAGGTTATAACTTAACCACCCATCCTAGTTATCACGACACCACCCTTCATATGGTTTATCACGTAACCACCCGTCAAATGTCCATGTACCATTATAAAATCCTAACACATAAAACAACTATAAAGGAAAGAAACCATTTCTAAATTTCAAGCAAAATATATCACTTAAATATATTGACATAAAAAATCCATTATCAAAACCATTTTCAATACCAAAATACATAAAAGAGTATATGTTATTTATTTACTTTTAAAAATATAAAGGCATGTTGAGGAAGTTAAAGATCAAATAATACTCGCGGAGGCAGAAAGGTCATTGTCCCCACATACGTTAAAAAGAAACATATTTTTTGTCGTTTAGTAAAACTCTTCGTATAGAAAAGATTCCTTTCGAATAAAAGTAGAATTAAAAGGGGTTTATACACCGAATAAAAGAAAGCTGTGTATAAAACAAATTATTCCTCAATGAAAGGAGATTGAGACGAAGTCCCTTACAAAGTCGGTATACATAGATTAAGGATAAATCAATTACATGATTATGTGTGACAAATATGAATACACAAAATATAAGTGGATATTAAGTGTAAATCATTCAGAGGTCATTCACACATAATCTTGGAAAAAAAACTAATGACATAGATATTTAACTCAATGAAATGAGATTGAGTTATGATTTCCCATACAAGTTCGTAAGAATTTATCAATGAGATGATTATTTGTAGAAATAGTATATCCACACAAAGGTTTGTGGAAATTACAACATAGAGATTCGACACAAAATCTTGGAATAATAAAATCAAGAAGTATAGGTTTAACCCAAATAACATAAAGTGGGTTAATAAGTTCCCTTACAGAAATCCGACAACATAATGACGTCACTTTAAAATTCAGAAAATGAGTTGATGAGAGAGAAAATGGTATCTAATCACTTGTACATAACATTTACATCAATAAGGATATAGAAGAACATATCCCAAAATAATATTATGTGAATTAAAAGACATAATAAAAGAAGTCTTTTAAAAAGAGGAGGGTGAAAGGTTCCCTTACCAACTTGGGTAACTTTCGAAATGTACACCCCATGGAAGAAGGGTCATAAAATGAAGATGTAAATAACCATAATTGAAATTATACTACACAAAGAGTATAATAATGGGAATTACATACACCACTCAAAGTAAATGGTATCAAACGTAGAATAAATGTCACGGGAATAAAAGTGAGATGAAAAATCCCTTAGGAAAACTCAGCAGCCTAACGGTGCCACTTAAAACTTTTAAAAATGGTTTGATGAGATCAAATAGGGTCTCTAATCATATGAACATAAAAAGTACAGTAAGGGGAATATAAAATAACATCCCCATACATAATAAATATGAGATTGAAAGAAATGACATAAAAGAGAGTGCTTAAAAAGAAAGAGAGAGGTAGGATCCCTTACCTCGGGTCCGACTTGACTCGATCGTTCTTTAATCTACTTTATAATAAACTTGATTTAATTTATAATTTCTTAATAACCTTTTTAAAGGTCATTATTCCTTTTATATCACTTATTACAATGTCATGAACACTATGTAATTATTTAAGTTAATAACGGTCATTTTAACGATCATTGGTACTTGAGTCAAAAATAAACACTTTATAATTACAAGTTTGTTAATGGGGAAAAATATCCATTATATCCGGAATTATATTCATTATTTAGATATCATATATATCATATATATCCATTATATAAATTCATTTATAATATTAGATAACATTTAGAGGTAAGAAATGAAATGCACCGTTCATGGAGACGGTAAGCCGTACATACGCATGAACGCTGCTTCCATTTTTATTTCATATTTAATGGAATTAAAACATAATGATACATAATACCATTATAATTAAATTATGGTATCATATATAATATCATTAAAGCTATCCTTTATACGTACCACATATGGTATTAACAAATCAAATCACTTTGAGGGGGCGGTAGTCCGCACTTCCTAAAATGAAGATATCGCGTTTACCCATAATGGAAACCATAAAGGTATACCGTAAATGAAAAATACATAAGCTTAAGGAAAACATAAACATATTATATATCATATATAAATATAGTTACATCTTAATGGCCACCTTTGAAGGTGTTAAAATAATATTGAACAATCATCCTTTCGTGAGGCAGAAATTCACCATCCACAGAAACAATATGTTCTTTAACCATTAGATGTAGGTGTGTGTAAGTGTAGCTAGAATAATTCCTATAAAAACATAATAGTATATTTAATATACTTTATTTGTTACAAAAGAAATGAATAAAAAGAGTTTATGGGGTTGGAGACGCAAAATAAAACAAAATAACATTAGAGAAGACTTTACCTTAAAATCGGGTAACTCCCTTTGGTTTGAACCAAAAGGGTTTCTTGAAGAGATTACTGTCTAAGGTAAGGCTTCTAGGATGAGGATATGGATGTGGAGAGACAAAATTATCAGAGCTTGGCCGAGACAAATGCTTGAGAAGTGTGGGTAAGGAGGTAGAGGTGGGGGCCTTTTATAAGAGGAGAGGTGGGGCACTCTTGGAAAGGTATAAAATGTTACTTTATTTTCAAATGAGTTTCGGATTTTAGTGGTCCGACATTGATGTGTTTCGAGGTTAAGGTGATAAGGGTTCTAAATCCACTCATCCAATATTTTTTTAAATGTGTGGGTCTTATAGTTTACATTATATTTCCATTTTATTTAAATCGTCAAATAATGAGGTAATCACTGCATCATCATCGTGTCATAAATTATTTAATTTATTTAATGTATAAAAATTATTAAAAAAAATACTATGATGTCGTAAATCCTTTTATCTTTCCAATGACTATTTATAGTTAAAAATATCTCTTTTATAACCCCATGTAAAAATTGTTTTAGTAAAACAATACATGTTTGTGTCATTTTTACTTTTACTTTAAATAAATGGAATTAATGTCATTATCTTACCCAAGTGGCTCCATGGGGTCCCACAAATTGACCCATGGGCTGTATTGGTAGACCATGACTCATACAATAGGGTTAGGACAAGTGTAAAGATGTTTTCATTTTATTATAATATCAGTTTTACCTTAAATCACACTAATTACCTTTAATCACGATTAATAAAACTTAAAAGTTACTTTTCATCAAAAATTAATTTCATCCCATTGAACCACATTTTACTTAATAATTAAAATCATTTATATTGGATTTTTTAAATTCAAATCACAGAATTGGTAAAGTTCCATTTAAACGAAAAATCAGTTTTTGTAACTACCACTTTGTGGTTTCACTATTCATCAAAAATTAAGGTTTTTCAGAAAAATACCAAAACTTCACCTTAAGCTATATTTGATATTCCGAATTCAAAAATGATGTCTATTTTATGAAATTCGAAACATATAAGTTGCATTAATTAATTTAATAATTAATTCCCGCTGTCAAAACAAATAGCGTGTTTTTAAGAAACAATATGTATCAAAAGACTGACACTAATTTAAGTCCAATTTCAAAGTTAAATTAATTCAAATGATCACCATTGGATTAAATGGTAAAAATATATTATAATTTCACTTTAAAACCAATTCAAAATATAATCAAAAAATATAAATAAATTATATTAAAAAGAGGTTTTGAATTAAAATACAACATTTTCAATATTCATTAAAAAATGAACTTTATTGAAAAAATACCAAAAATTTACACAAAGTAAATTTCAATGTCCCAATGATAAAGAATAAGTAAATTTTAAAAAATATAGCTTATAAAATTTTCAAAAGTTATATTTAAAAATGGTTCGCCAATAAAAGGCAGTTAATCGTCCTTTTAAAGAATATTAAAATGTTTACGCTTAAAATTGGATTCATTCTCATTTTTAATCCTCTAAATTTTTTTGTAAAAAGTAAAAATATTTGACAAACATATATAATTATTTTGTAGTTAGTTCTGTTCATTCCCTTCATTACAACGGCTAGGTGTTAACTACCATTTAAAATAAAATTATTTTATTATTATAGTGCAACGTAAGATTTCAAAGGAACTCATTGTTGTGTATTGGGTAAGCCATCGAGCATAGCGTTCCCTTTAAATTAATATTAACATTTTATTCACAAATAGGGATAAATATAAAAATGTCATATTCTTTATTTACCTGGGGTGTTACAATATCCTTCTCCTATAATTCTAAAAACACCATATTTTTTAATAATTAAACTCATTAATTAAGTTATTTTATTTTTAAAATTGTTTCCAAAACAACCCCACTATTTTAGTCAATGTTATTAAAAATACAAACTATAAAACACAAATTCTCCTTGAGAGAAAACCTTTTGTATTCCATATACTAAAAAACATATTTAAATCATAATCAATTTGATGTTTCACAATAATGAATTAAAATTTTGGAACTATTTTTGTGGAGAAATTTGGTTTTTACTATGTGTTTTTATAATTTTTTTTTTAAAATTTTGTGAATATTAATTTGTTTCATCTTATACATTTACTTATATTTTAGTGTTCTACTTTATTTCTTGTGTAGTTTCTCTGCATTACATGTTCTACTCTTAGTTATTTACATCCTTTTTAATCCGAACCATGGAGGATCTTACATTAAAGACACTGAGGCACACAAGACAACCCTTTGAAGGGGGGACACCACAACTTGGTACTTTTATAAACCCCTCCTCTTCCGTAACAAAGGATAAAATGAACATAACATGTATAACCTGGTTGATAATAACCCAACAATAAAATAACTAACATTGCTTTATATCGATATCTGACCTACAAACATTGAAATACAAGTCGAGGCAGAAAATTTTGAACTTAAATATTATTTTATACACTTATTACCATGATTCCTTATACTTCTGGGGGAAGATCCACATAAGTAATTAAAAGTGTTTAATACTATGTTTTCTACGTTAAAACCTTATAATGTTGATGAAGAATAATTAATGATTAGGGAATTTACTTTTTCACTAGAATATGCTAGAAATATTGGTTGGGTTATGTGAATTTGACTATTATATGTTGTGAGGACATGAAATACCTTCTTATTGAAAAATACATCCCAACTACTTGAATTGAAACTATAAGAAAAGATGTTTTTGGATAATAAATCACAATTGGAGACACATCTTGAGTTTTGGGAAAGATTTAAAATGATTTTTTTCAAGTTTCTCACACCACCAAATTAGTGATCAGCATTTAAAAAAGTATTTTAATGAAGTTTTAATTATTATTGATTGAAAAATATTTATGTTGATATAGGAGGTTCTCTAGTTGAAAAAACTCCAATCACTATAAAGGCACTCATTGAGAACATTACACACTAGACACAACAATTCGGTTCAAGGTCTAGTGTACCCATTAGAGGTGTCTATGAGGTGGACGGTATTAAATTTGAGAAAAATATGGGAACAATGTTTTAATAGGTAATTACCCTTCTATGAAAAAATTCTCTTTACCAAGAGAAATATAAATCTTATCCTCCTATCAATTGTGGTATAATTTCTGCTGATCGCCATTATTTTGACCAATTCCATCAATTGAGAGAAAATATTGAGTGTTGTGATGAAATATTTACAAGACGACCCCATAACCAACCCATTAGGAATGAACCATACTCTCTATCGAACCTTGATTGGATATAAAACCAATGTTATAGGGAAACGATTATTCAAACCAACCTCATCAACTATAAAACCAAATAGAAAAGAGTAGTCATCCAACACCACCTAGAATTCTTTGACCACTATAAATAATTTTCCAACAACCCCCTATAAAACCTAAGCCTAACCAAGATGAAATTATGTAAAAATGATTTAAAATAATATATAATTGAATAAATCCACCCACGTATACATATAATAACTGAAAATTTAATTAGGCCATCTTTCCAACTTGGTGGGGGAAATCCAAAGTCGTGGGTCATGTAATCTACCCTCTCAAACACCAGAAAACCCTAGGAGTAAGAGAAATGTTAGTTTCATCACCCTTAGGAGTGAAAAATAACTTAAATTCCAAATAACCACTCAATTAGAGTCACACCCTCATGAGGAAACCACCATCCCAACAAATTAAAATGGTCCAAATCTGAAAAAACCATGTTCTAAGAGAAGACCTTCCAAAGGAAAGAATGTTTCATTTGATGAACCACCAATAAAACCCATTTAAATTACATCTATCTAAAGGTACACCCAACCAATGAGACAAAAATAAACTGAACATGATACATAAATATTGGAAACTTTCAAAAAAAGTTTAGGTTAACATTCCTTTGATTGATGTTTGTAAAACAAATTTGACAATACTCCATGTTTCTAAAAGATATGTGTAAAAATAAAAGGTGAATTCATATTGATGAAATGGATAGATTAGGGAGGATTGTCTCAACATTTATAGAGCAATAAATCCCCACTAAATTCAATGATATTGGAATATTCTCGATCCTATGCACCTATGGGAGTATTTCTTTTCCAATGAAATGCTTGATTTGGGTGACACTATAAATGTGATTACACACTATATTATCTTCTAATTGGATGTTGGTGAAGTGAATCCCAATGGAATTTTTTCTCAACTAAAAAATTGGAGTACATCACACCCCACTGGTGTGTTATAGGATGTTTTTTTTAGGGTGAAAATTTTAATTATTTATTCTGATTTTTATATGCTTGAAATGGAAGATGATATGATGAATGGAAATGACCAAATTAAATTGGGGAGGAATTTCCTAAAAAATGATAAAAACCATAATTAATGTATAAAATGGAAAATTATAGATGGTTTTTGGTGGTGAAATATTCCACATAAACATCCTTGAGGCCATGATGAACTTGTCGTAATAAACTTCCTCACATTCAGTTAATTTAATTGATGTACTCCCTTCCCCTAAAAAATATCATTTCTTTCCCCAGATCCCCTTTCTGTGTTTTCATCATTGATTTAAATTATAGGTAATGAGTCATGCATTGAATGTTGTATTGGTCTAGAAACATATCTTGCATGTTTTTTAATAGATTATTCCATGAGTACAGAGGATCCCATAACCATCGATGATAGTCCTAATCTTGTAAAAGCATATTCCTCCTCTATGGATGTTTCCATTGAGAAGTTTTCTGATTTCATTGACCTAACACTTTCACATTCACTCCCATTAATCAGAAATCCACCTGAATTGGAACATAATGAACTGCCTCAAGATTTAAAATATTCTTATCTTGAGAATGGAAACCGGCCTCCTGACATCATTTCTTGTTTAGAACTTCTCGAGAACAAATTTCTACTGCTTTAACTTTTGAAGGAGTATAAATAATAATTAGAGTGGACACTTTATAACATTCTTGGTATTATACCATCAATTTTCTTGCATCATATATTGTTAAATTATGATTCTCAACCAATGATACAGGAACAACATCAATTGAACCAAAAACTCATAGATGTTGTTGAAATGGAGGTAACAAAATTATTGGTCTTTGGAATCATTTACCCCATCTATGACAGCCAATGGGTCAGACCATAGAATGTTGTTCCTAGAACAAAATGTCTAAGTTTAATAAAAAATGAAAACAGTGAATTGGTTCCAACTAGTGTGAAGTATAGTTAACATGTCTATATAGATTATCACCAACTAAAGCAACACACTAAAAAGGAAAATTTCCCATTTCCATTAATTGACTAGATTCTAGAGAGGCTATTGGGAGATTACTATTATTGTTTTCTTGATGGGTATTCTAGATACTTTCTGATCCATATTTTCCAAGACGATCATAAAAAGACAACCTTCACTTTCCCCTTTGGAACATTTTAATATAGGAGTATTTCATTTGGTCTTTTAAATGCTCTAGGTAATTTTCAGTGATGCATGGTTAGTATTTTTTCAGATAAAATGTAGAATTGTATGGAAGTATTCATGGATGATTTCACTATTTATGGATTCGATTTTGATGAATGTTTTAGTAGTCTTGGTTCAATCCTATGTCACTATTCTGAAAATAATCTGGTATTATATTATGATAAATTCCATTTCATGGTGTGACATGGTATAGTACTTGGGAATGTCATTTCTTGGGAGTGTATCATTATAGATAAATTAAAAGTGGATTTCATTTATTCCCTACCATTCCCCAAAAATGTGCGGGTTGTTTGATATTTCTTAGGTTATGTTATATTTTACCATCATTTCATTTATGAATTTAGTAAAATTTCACTCCCCTTATCCTGATTACATAAAAAAATAGAATTTGTTTTGAGAAATAATGTGAGGAATCTTTTAAAAAATTGAAATGGAGTCTCACATCACCCTTGGTAATCCAACCACCTTGGTGGGATTTACCATTTGAGTTCATGTGTGACACCTCTAACTATACAGTTGGGGAAGTATTATTACGAAAGGTCGATCAAGCTCGAAATGTCATAACCTATGCCTTATGTTCACTTGACCCTTCCTAGAAAACTATCCCACAACTGAAAAAGAATTTCTTTTCATTGTGTTTTCCTTGGGTAAATTCAGGTAATAAATTTTAGGGTTCTAGGTTATTGTGTTCTCAGATCATTAAGACTTATGGTATCTCTATGAAACTAAAATCCAAGCCATGTCCCATTCATCGGATGCTCCTAATTTGTGAATTTAATCTAGAAATTAAGGATAAAAAAGATTAGAGAATGTTGTGTATGACCATATCAATAGGATCCCCCCATACTCAGACATTGAATCACCCCCATCATCCCATAAAGGACATGTTTCATGATGAGAAATTGTACCATGTCAAAGATATTATTCCTTAGTATTCTGAAATTGTAAATTATTTTGTAGAATATTTTATTCTTTCTGATTACACAAAAAACCAAACCGGTAGTCTAAAACAAGAGTAACGTTGGTACATTTGGGATGGACCATACCTTTGGCGCACATGTACCAATCAAGTCCCTAGTCATTGTGTTAGCGATAGCGAGGCTCAGTCTGTTCTTATGTTCTACCACACTCTTGATTGTAGGGATTACTTTGGACCCTAATAGACTTCTTGCAATGTCCTTGATTCTGGTCTCTTTTGGCCAACATTATTTCGAGATTCCCGTGATTTTTATAAGGAATTTCCTCACCATCAAAGAATTGGGAATGCATCTAAATGAAATGAAATTCCACAACAACCATTACTCTTTCCTGAAGTTTTTGATATTTGGGGCATTGAATTTATGATACCATTTACCAATTAACTTAGGAACTTATACATTCTTTTGGAAGTTCATTACGTATCAAAATGGGTAGAGGCACGAGCCATAAGGATAGATGATTCAAAGATAGTTGTGGAATTTTTGAGAGCCCAAATTTTCTATATGTTTGGATTACCTTCATTTTTCCTCAGTGACCAGAGTTCTCATTTCTATAATAGAACAAATAAATCAATTTTGTGTCAGTATGGGTTTGAGAATCCAGTTTCTACTGCATATCTCCCATAGAATAATTGTCAAGTCGAGGAGTTGAATAGAGATGTAAAAACATTATTGAATACAAAGGTTTAATCTAATAAAAAAATTTGGATTCCTAAAATTGATGATTAATTAAGGACTTACCATATTTCCTTCAAAACACCCAGTGGAATTTAACCATATAAACTATTTTTTGAAAAGGTTTTTCACCTCCATGTCGAGATAGATCACTAGGCCTACTTGGCCACTAAACAATGAAATTATAAAATTTATAGTGTAGGTTCTCAGAGGAAGTTATAGATTCAATTAATGGATGAAATTTATAGAGATTTTTAAGATAACTCCTTAATCTATAATGAAAGAATCAATTATACCCATGACCATATCATCCTTCATCGTCAATTCCAAATTGGGTATAAGGTTCTACTTTTTAATGAAAGGATAATTCTTCATCCATGTAAGATTCATGTCCACTGGTTTGGACCATACACTATTACTAATTTTTATCCATTTGGTGTTATTTTGGTTCAAAATGAAGACACAAAACAAACCTTCACTATTAATGGGTAGCGGTTGAAGCACATTCACGAATCCATTTCAGAGTCCCTAATGAAGGAACTCTAAGTTCAATAAGAAAACTATGAATTACATCCACTAAGTTTTATCCTTCCTTTTGACATTCTATTTTATTATAGTGAGGACACTGAATACTATAGGTGTGGGGGAATGTGTACATTTATAGGTTAGTTAGGAATTTTCATCATCTTTAGTCATTTTCTATTTTTAAATTACTATATAGTATTATTATATCCCCCATTTATCCCTCAATTATTTTCTATAATATTCATTTTTTATGGGAAGTTAATCATAGAAAATGAATCCCACTTAATCATGGAAAATGAATCCCAATTAATCATGGAAAATTATTCCCACTTAATAATTGAATTTATTGAAAATTCAAGAGGAATTTACCTATTTCATGTTATTTTAACAAAAAATCCCCTAATTAAATGAGTACTTTATGAGAATATTGTGTCACTTAATATATCAATAGAGCTTTTCACCCCACCATGAAGTGTGGATATTTTCTACTCAATAAGAGGTGAATATAGGTTTGGATAATATTTATCTACTTTCCAATATTATTTTTCCATATGTTTTTTCCTTATAAGATTGTTTTCGTTACTATACTAGATTGACCCATGCATGTGTACCCATTATCTAATTGTTGTACTCCCTAAAAAACTAAAAATAAAAAAACAAAAATAAAAAACAAAAACAAAAAATTATGGGTTGCCCCTTGGGATGGTCAAAAATCAATCTTTATGAACCTTTGATATTATTATGACTATTACAATTAGTGTAATGAGATGATCAATAATGATTTGAGTGATGAATGTGAGATTCGTTCAAAGTTCATCTCTTAAAAAAACCATAATAATAATAAATGAGGGGAGCGATGAAATGTTAAACATATGGGGATATTTAGGTCGGGATCTTAATGTTTGACTTATTATAATTCTTAGTTTAGTGGGACTTGAAATGTTATTAAAAAGGTTATTGGGAAGGTTCCATGGATAAGATCATTTAAGACAGAAAATATTAAAATAACTGATATTTACTGGATAGAAAGTGGAATGAATAGAATGAAATGGTTTTCACACACACACATGGAGATTTTGTGACATTATTGAATTTTGAAATATTTTCTCAAATTGGTATCATTCATCTCCTTTAAATTCATTCAGATAAAATTTATGGGACATCACTTTCCATGATCACTAAGAATAACTCTTTGCTGTGATTTTGTCTTCGATCACATTACTATCACAGATTAAATTTTTATATAATGTTTAATATTTATAAACATGGGAATATCACCATGCATAATTTTTGAAATGTGATTTTTCCTAGGACTGAATATTTTTAGGTGTGGGGTTGTGATCACGTAGCGATTCACTATTAATTTTCACCCATATACCACCGTGTTAAATTGATTATGTATCCTAAATTCTAAATTTAATAAAAAAATTCACTTCATGTTTGGGTCAATTAATTTTTTTAATCACTATTAAAAAAGGTAATTTCACTTTCTAAGATTATTTCATTGTAGGTGGAGGTGATTTGTATGTCCCAGTTGAAGTTGAAGAAAAATGGGCCAAATTGGGTAAGAATCCAAGAACATATGTAGACTCAACCACAATATGATACTAAAAATTGAATCCAATTGAGATTAAATTTTATGTGATGATCCAAAATTCATTGCGCTACAACTCTTATGAAGACACCCATGCCCAATTCATCCATTAAGGGGCCCAACCGAACTGATCTGTCCAACATACCGAATGTTCACGAAGTCAAAAGTTGTTTTCAATATTTCATCTGTATCTCGATATTTCTTCCTCAAAATGGTACCAACATTTCAGTAGAGATATTAAATATTTAAATAAATAATTTTTTGTCTTTTTAAAAATCAAGATAATACTTTATGTATGCAGAGAAATATGGTCCATGTGGTTTTAATAAATCTATATTCCTAAAACCACCTTCCACTTTGTCTATAAAATGGTACCTCAGGCACCCCATTAGTATGTTCGAACTGGGGCAATAGTGAATCTATTTTGTATTCCTAGATGATTACTTTACTCATATTATATGTTTTGAAATCCCCTAACCTCATAGGGGGATCAAGGATGAAAGTGATGTTCTACCCAAGCTTCCTCCTCCTCTCGATGGAGTGCTAAACAATGTACTATCATATCGAGGGAGCTACTCACACTTGGGAGGGGGTTCCATAACTTTTTATACTATAGGTTTTGTGTAATTTTTGTGTGTAATATTTCATTTATGTTTTATCTTAACATTATTATTATTTTAATGTTTTGTTTTGATTTAATCAAGTGAAACACTTTTTATATCAACACCGATTGGGTTGAGATTTCAAGTGGGAATCTTGGATTTGTCTGATCGGAAGATAAAAGAATAATTTTCCACATTTAAATGCATGTTATTTCATTATTATTTGGTAGCCTTGGTTTTATTCTTGAATTCCAAATTTGGATAACATGGTTATTGTCTTAATGGTTAGTTCTCTATGCATCATTTTAAGAGGCAAGAGGGGAATTGAGATCTTGAAAACCCTCAACCAAATAATTCCATTAAACCTTGTGCAGTTTTAGAATAATGAACTATGGAATATGTGTATTGAAATTTAAATGAACTCATTATCTCATAATTATAAAAACACCACTTTCCTTTTCCAATTATTAAACTCTTTAATTCTATAATTTTATTTATTAACTTTTTTCAAAACCACACCCTATTTTAGTCTGTTTTATTAAAAATAGACACTATAAAGCACAAACACTCCTTGATAGATGACCTTGGATCTTCTATAGAATATAAAACATCAATAAATTATAATCAATTTGGTGTATCAAAATAATTCAATCACATATCCTAAAAAACATCCATAAATTCTGAGTCGGATACGAGGTCCCCATACTTATCCTATAGCCGGATTTGGCTATAGGACTTTTACTCACTTTTATTATAACTATATAAAATCATAGTTGATGGTGTTGTCTTAACATCATTTTATCCCTACTATAATGAAAAATACTTTTAAATGATATTTGTTTCTTGAGAAAAGATGTGTTAATTTATATTGTAAACAAAAAACCCATATCTATTTTATAATGAATTGATTATAAAGGGAAATGTGACTATAATGATTCCTAAAATATATGACCATTGGTCAATTATGACTTTTGGTCAATATGACTATTGGGAAATATACTGTTGGTAATAATTTTAATTGTACAATTACTGTTTATAATTAAAAATTAAAAAGGATAATTATTGCAGAATGAAGAAGATATTGTCGTAACAAGTACATTCATGTCATATGCAGCCCATTTTTAAGATCTTGGGAGGGAGGTAGCATCATCAGGGTTAAGCCTTGACCATTCCCAATATGGGCATTAGAAAGTAAATCTAGTATGAAATCACTTATGGGAGAAGTTCAAGTTAGTGGAAATTACTACGCAGTCGATGTCAGTCGAGCCGCCTGATGAATTTATCACCACTACTATAAGGCACCAGCCTTAAACCTTACTTAACCTTGAGTTATTACAAGATTACACATTGAGGATCTTTTCGGGTTTAGAGTTTTAGAGAATTAGATCATAAAACTTGAATTACATTCCACATATAAATAAAGTGGTTACATAAAGATAGTGTTCTTATTTCCAATCAAAGGAAACATGTAAAGACCCGTAAATTTCAAGGAAATTTTTTTCTTAATTTTCTTTGGAATTTTACAAGAACGCAGTTTCTGACGGCACCTGATTCCGAGGCCCGGTGTGCCCGGAATCATTTTCCGAAGTTTTGGCTCGGGTACGTTCAGTGAACAGACGAACGGGTTTTTCTAACTTTTGAACCGGTGCCCGGAATCGAATTCTGAGGGCACCGATGAAATCGCAGCGCCGGTATTCGCTTAGAAACGCCTCTTCCGGAGTTGCGTTTGCTCGGGTGTGGTTTTTAATTTTCGGGCTTAAAGTTAAGAAATAAAATAATTTTGCGACAACTTTATTTTATTTCGCTTAAGCCACTTGGAAGCCACTTGAAGCCACTTAAAGGCGGCTTGAACTGAGTTGAACTGGATAGGATGCTATCCAGAAATATCCTACCCCTTGGTAGGATATTTGTGAGGTGGGGCCCGCACGAGCCCCGCCGTTTCTTTCGCTAAGTAACGCACCCGCGAAAACCCGTCAAAGTAACTGAAAAGTCAACCGACGCGTTTTCTTTAATTCTTAACAGACCATTTAATTGGGCGGTTTATTTCGTGAATTAAATGGACTGTTTCTTTCGTGGATTTAATGGGTCGTTTCTTTCGAATTGATGGATCGTTTCTTAACCGGTTTCGTGTGTTGGCATGTTTATAAAATAAGACCAACCTAAAAATCCTTTGAAAGGATTTGAGAGGATCTTGTTTCTTCATCTCCCCGCGAAGAACGCGAAGAACGCGAAGAACGCCGGCGACCGAAATTCGACGACGCACACCGAGATCTGCGACGTCGACGAGCTTTACCCGCGACGTTCTTCGGCGACGCCTCTTCTTCCGCAGCCGATCCTCGTTCGGCAGCTAAGGTGAGAAACGAATCTTTGAAATTCTTTTGTGTTGTGATAATAAAATAAGAGGTAGTCTTATTTTATTTGGAGTTCTTTGTTTGTCTTT
This sequence comes from Viscum album, assembly GCA_963277665.1. NCBI lineage: Eukaryota > Viridiplantae > Streptophyta > Magnoliopsida > Santalales > Viscaceae > Viscum > Viscum album. The sequence goes on from OY728123.1 coordinate 1,620,113,596, forward strand.
GGAGAGCTTTCCCTTCATCTCCAAGCTCTGACGAAGAACGAAGAACGTCTTCATCCTCAAGGAAGAACGACAACACTTCGTCAAGGATCATCGACTCGGCGACCCGGTATCTTCGGACCTTTCCTTCCTCCCCGAACCTCCTTCGTCGGCGTACAAGGATTCGCCAACGACGTGCTTCTTCGGACGCGCCTCTTCGCCAACGGATTTGACGAACGACGACCGCGACGCCCGACTTCCGCGACGCCGTCTTCCGCGGACATAGTCGAATCCTCGATCTTGTACCCAAGGTAGGGGTTGTTGGTTCTTTATTTCTTTATTCTTTTCCTTGAACGTGGATCTAGCAAGTCTAACGTGTGGCTTATTTATTTAAGTCTCGTTATTATTTCTTTAACGTGAGGGGGGGCCGGACCGCACGAACACGGCCGAATCCCCCCTCCATCGTTCATGTTTGTTTATGCTGGTGGAAACAAGTAGCGTGGTGCCGTCGCACCACGCGGATGAACGTTCATTTATTTTGCGCAACACCGTCGCGCTTCGCCGAGGAGAGTCTTCAAGAACGCGACGCCGTCGCGCCGCGTTGGAAGGATTCATGGCACGGCGAAAGGGGCGCGGTGCCGTCGCACCGCGCCGGACGACGAAGACCGCGGCCGGTTCCGGGCCGCGGCGGGACGAGGAGACCGCGGCCGGTTCCGGGCCGCGGCGGAAGGAAAGACCGGCGGCCGGGCCGCCGGCGTCGGAAGTCGAGGGCGGGACCGGAAATTCCGGTCCCGTTGGTAAAAACCGGCCGGCCAGCGGGCCGGCCGGATGTCGTAAAACCGGGGGATTAAACCCCCGGCCGGATCTTCAAACCCCCCTCTTAATGAGGGGGGCGGTTCAATTAAAGGAGGGGGGGCAAAGCCCCCCCGGTTCGTTCCAGCCGGCCCCCATTTGTGGGGGGGGGCCGTTTTTTTGGCAAAGGCACGGCTCAAAGCCGTGCCGCCCTGTTCAATCCGCGGGGGCAATCAAGCCCCCCGCGTGACCACCCCGTGCGGCGCCCGCCGCCGCCAGCGCGGCCCGCCGCCGCCGCCAGCGCGGCCCGCCGCCGCCGCCAGCGCGGCCCGCCGCCGGCCCCCGTGCCGCCGCCGGCCCCCGCGCCACCCGGGGGGGGGTCGGGCCGGGTCGGCCCGGACCCGGACCCCCCGTTTTCGAACCAGATTTGGTTTTTGGCTCATAACTTGAGCCTCGGATCTCCGAATGACGAACCGTCTGCGGCAACGCGATCCTTGGATCGAGACGGTCGTTTCGATATATCGCACTCAAGGTTTCGGGTTACTTTGAGTTCGGACGGGTTGGTTCGTTCACGAAACCAACCGGACCTTCGGAGCGGAAACGCTCATATCTTGAGCTACGGACGTCCGATTGACGTGCCGTCAGTCGCGTAGTGTTCCTCTTAGTGAGACGGATCTTTTGGCATACTCCGCCCGAGGTTTGGACGCAGGTGGAGTACGGTCGGGTTGGTTTTGCCTTAAAAACCAACCGGGCCCCGGAGACGAAAAAGCCAATAACTCACAGACCGGGCGTCCGATTGACGCGCCGTCTGTTTCGTTGACTTCCTCTTGATGAGACGGAACTTTTGACATACTCCGCCCGAGTTTTGGATGCAGTCGGAGTATGGCCGGGTTGGATTGTTCCCGAAATCCAACTGGGCCCCTGGAACGGAAAAGCTGATATCTTTCAGACAGGACGTCCGCTTGACGAGCCGTCAGCGGCGTTGGTGGTTACGTTGAGTAACGGTCCCTTTGAGTTTACCCTAGGGAAGTTCGGGGTGCAGTTGAGATACGGCCGGGATTGGTTTCGCTCACGAAACCAACCGGGCCCCTGGGACGAAAAGGCTAATAACTCACAGACCGGGCGTCCGATCGACGCGCCGTCTGTTGCGTTGAGACCCATGTGACGAGACGGACCTTTGAGACACTTCTTAGTGGGACTTTGAGATACTTGGAGTATCGACCAGTAGCTCGTGGAGCGGACCCGTGGTACTTGGCAGTGGTGGTGCGCTTGGATGCAGCAGCAGACCCTTGGCGGTGGAGCGTTTGGTTGTAGCGGCGGAACCGCGATACTCTACGGAGTGTGTGCGCTTGGTTGTAGCGACAGACCCGCGACAGTGGAGACGAGCGTGCAGAGTACGGAGACCGTGTAGCCGGCTGAGACCTGACGACTGCTTGACCGACTCGACTTGGAGTGAGTCGACTAGCCCAGTGGACGGAGCGCCCGGTATTTGGCGGCAGACCCACGGCGGACGGAGCGCCTGGTAGTTGGCAGCAGACCCGCGGTACTCGACAGGAGGAGTACCTCAGCAGGCTATCTGGGTAGCGCCCGGTATTTGGCGACAGACCCTCAGCGGACGGAGCGCCCGGTAGTTGGCTGCAAACCCGCAGTACTCGACAGGAGGAGTACCTCAGCAGTCCTAGGTTAGTGAGCGGCAGCCTCGGAGTCGTGACAGGACCACTGTACACTCTAGAGACGGAGCTCTTCAGCAGTTACGGTTTCGATAATGAAAATCCTGGTTTGAGCTGAGTCAATGAATCTTTGCGTTTCCTCATGATTGAGATGGGTCGCTTGATAACTTAGGTATATGTATGGGCATATACCTGGGTGATGGTTATCCGTTGATTTCATGATTTTTGTGTATCCTTGAGATTGGATGGGTTACTTGATGACTTAGGTATATGTATGGGCGTATACCTAAGTAGAGTCTGACGTTACTTCGTGATTGCTGCCTTTACTTTGTGGATATCCATGTTGGATTTAGTGAGACCTTAAGGGTCTCGGGGTCCCTACTGAGTAGCTTATACTCACCCCTGCACGGGCTATGCCCGCACTTCGTTGTGTTGGTTGCAGACGACGGACAGCGCAGATCGCAGTTGAGACTTGCGGAGCAGGTCGGTACCCGGAGGTGGACCACTGGGCGGACGTACCCGGAGTAGACGACAGGACCTGTGAAGTAGAGGAGCTATCTGTACCTACCCTTCAGGTAGGATCCGTGGTGGACGATCCAGGAGCTGAGCCATCTGTACCTACCCTTCAGGTAGGAATCGAGGCGGACGACCCAGGAGCCGCTTCGTTCTTCCAGCTGCTGTTTTTCCCTTTCGAGTTGTACTTTACAGTTGGGCTTGTATTTCCGGCCCCCTTTACTTTTCTGCACTTGTAGTTACTTTCCGCTTGCTGACTCTGTGGTGGTTGTTACTTATAAAGGCAATGCCTTCCCTGTTATTGGGATTTTACGCCTTGGTGCTAGTCGCCAGCCCCTGGCCTATGGAAGGCGGGCTTGGGGTAGTCACGGCACGGGCCCCGAGGTCGGGTCGTGACAAATTGGTATCAGAGGCGGTCGGTTCTACCGCAGACTCTGATCGTCTTTTCTTTCTATGTGAAGCAATAGTGTTAAGGGTACCGAGTGTGGTTTTCAGTTCAGGGAGTCCAGTGTTGGTGCGGGCGGCCGACGTATCCATACACCAGGACCCTGACAACTGATTTCCGACTTTGTGCGCGAAAACACTGATTGCGTGTGTGTTTTCAAAGGTTTCCCCCCGTAAAACAGCTCAAACCAGGTCAGCTCACCAGGTATAATCGTTTGATCGTGTTACGTTGTTTCTTTCAGGATGTCTTTTCTCGGACGACCAGCTAGAGCCCGGAGGGATGAGCGTGCTGACAGTCTGTCGAGCGACGAGGCTTCGGTACAGGGCCCTCTTGCAGTTGAGGCACCAGCGGAGGCACCAGCGGTACTACCATACGTTGGGCCACCGATGCCACCAGCCCCAGCAGTAGGCGATGCCCGCTACTTGCGCGCACTGCATGAGTTCCAGCGCCAGAGGCCACCCAGGTTCGGGGGAGAGATGGACCCGCAGGCGGCTGAGGATTGGCTGGAGGCCGTGGTGGGAGTCTTCAGGCTAGTGGGGACGCCGGCAGACTTCATGGTGATCTTTTCTACCAGCCTCCTTCAGGCAGCAGCAGGTAGGTGGTGGAGCCACTTGTTTCAGTTTTGCGATGAGATGGACTTCGCATGGGAAGACTTTGAGACCTTCTTCAGGGTGGAGTTTGTGCCAGTAGCTCTACACCCTGAGCGTGATCAGGAGCTGCTGCCTTTGCCACGTGTTTCTCGATCAGAAGCCGAGTCATCTGTGGGCAGTAGACAGATGATGCAGAGGTCCAGGAGGACCAGACCATCAGTTGGGCGATCTCGGGTTTTAGGACCGGTGGTGCAGGGCACCCGGAGTGGGAACAGAGTTAGCCGTGCAAGGAGCAGGTTGTGTTACTCATGCCGCGAAAAGGGACATCTGGCACGTGACTGTCCGACTCCCGATCCGCAGGCTTTGGGAGAGCCACCGAGATAGAGGCAGCGACAAATGCTTGAGCAACAGTAAAGCAGGTGGACAGGAGCGGAACTAGTGGATACGTCTCTTGTACTTCTAGTTCCATGTTGATGTTGCTTTTGTGTAGCGTCTTGTATTATGAGCTGCAATAATAAAAGACGCATCCTTTGTGATGTTTTCATTCCTGTCCTCTTTTGTGATGTTACTAAGAGGTTCCAGTTGACTGTTGACTTGACCCTCACTTGTGAGACATCTACTGGAGGAGACCAGTTACCACACACTGATGCCGACAGTGTGATTCAACCCTTGGAGGCGAGAGTAACGGTTGGATCTCTTAGTAGTAGCGTCGAGGCCTTACGACGTCATCCTTGGTATGGATTAGTATCATCCATGTTAGGATTGACTGTTTTAGGCAAAGAATGTGGTTCATCCAGGGGATGAGACCAGGTTTCTCTTATCGGCAAGGATGAAATCTCGCAGCTCTTGTGGGACCAGAGATGGTCCGGGCCACGTCAGAAGAGGTCCATGTCATCCAGGAGCGGATGAGGAAAACACAGAGCCGGCAGAAGTCATATGCTGACAGGAGGCGGAGGCCACTAGAGTTCGAGGATGGTGACCACGTCTTCTTGCGTGTCTCACCTCGACGTGGTTTGCGGAGATTTGGCCGAGGCGGCAAGTTGTCTCCCCGCTTCATCGGGCCTTTCCAGGTCCTCAGCAGGGTTGGCGAGGTGGCTTATCGCCTGGCTCTGCCACCTCAGTTGCACCGGGTGCACGACGTCCTCCACGTATCCCAGCTGAGGAGATACGTGCTCGACCCCCTTCGCATATCATCGACCATGAGGAGCTTGACGGTGGCGATGAGTGTCTTATACGGAGGTTCCTGTGGGGATCGAGGATCGACAGGAGCGGATCCTAGGAGGATGGTCGATTCCTCTTGTGCACTTTCTTTGGCAGCGCGGGAACCTCCAGGTGAGCACATGGGAGCGGAAGGCTCAGATGCGTGCTCAGTACCGCTTTGTTTCCCTAAGTTTGTGGTGAAGCTTTACGGGGACGTAAAGCCCTGTGGTGGGAGTAATGTAAAGACCCGTAAATTTCAAGGAAATTTTTTTCTTAATTTTCTTTGGAATTTTACAAGAACGCAGTTTCTGACGGCACCTGATTCCGAGGCCCGGTGTGCCCGGAATCATTTTCCGAAGTTTTGGCTCGGGTACGTTCAGTGAACAGACGAACGGGTTTTTCTAACTTTTGAACCGGTGCCCGGAATCGAATTCTGAGGGCACCGATGAAATCGCAGCGCCGGTATTCGCTTAGAAACGCCTCTTCCGGAGTTGCGTTTGCTCGGGTGTGGTTTTTAATTTTCGGGCTTAAAGTTAAGAAATAAAATAATTTTGCGACAACTTTATTTTATTTCGCTTAAGCCACTTGGAAGCCACTTGAAGCCACTTAAAGGCGGCTTGAACTGAGTTGAACTGGATAGGATGCTATCCAGAAATATCCTACCCCTTGGTAGGATATTTGTGAGGTGGGGCCCGCACGAGCCCCGCCGTTTCTTTCGCTAAGTAACGCACCCGCGAAAACCCGTCAAAGTAACTGAAAAGTCAACCGACGCGTTTTCTTTAATTCTTAACAGACCATTTAATTGGGCGGTTTATTTCGTGAATTAAATGGACTGTTTCTTTCGTGGATTTAATGGGTCGTTTCTTTCGAATTGATGGATCGTTTCTTAACCGGTTTCGTGTGTTGACATGTTTATAAAATAAGACCAACCTAAAAATCCTTTGAAAGGATTTGAGAGGATCTTGTTTCTTCATCTCCCCGCGAAGAACGCGAAGAACGCGAAGAACGCCGGCGACCGAAATTCGACGACGCACACCGAGATCTGCGACGTCGACGAGCTTTACCCGCGACGTTCTTCGGCGACGCCTCTTCTTCCGCAGCCGATCCTCGTTCGGCAGCTAAGGTGAGAAACGAATCTTTGAAATTCTTTTGTGTTGTGATAATAAAATAAGAGGTAGTCTTATTTTATTTGGAGTTCTTTGTTTGTCTTTGGAGAGCTTTCCCTTCATCTCCAAGCTCTGACGAAGAACGAAGAACGTCTTCATCCTCAAGGAAGAACGACAACACTTCGTCAAGGATCATCGACTCGGCGACCCGGTATCTTCGGACCTTTCCTTCCTCCCCGAACCTCCTTCGTCGGCGTACAAGGATTCGCCAACGACGTGCTTCTTCGGACGCGCCTCTTCGCCAACGGATTTGACGAACGACGACCGCGACGCCCGACTTCCGCGACGCCGTCTTCCGCGGACATAGTCGAATCCTCGATCTTGTACCCAAGGTAGGGGTTGTTGGTTCTTTATTTCTTTATTCTTTTCCTTGAACGTGGATCTAGCAAGTCTAACGTGTGGCTTATTTATTTAAGTCTCGTTATTATTTCTTTAACGTGAGGGGGGGCCGGACCGCACGAACACGGCCGAATCCCCCCTCCATCGTTCATGTTTGTTTATGCTGGTGGAAACAAGTAGCGTGGTGCCGTCGCACCACGCGGATGAACGTTCATTTATTTTGCGCAACACCGTCGCGCTTCGCCGAGGAGAGTCTTCAAGAACGCGACGCCGTCGCGCCGCGTTGGAAGGATTCATGGTACGGCGAAAGGGGCGTGGTGCCGTCGCACCGCGCCGGACGACGAAGACCGCGGCCGGTTCCGGGCCGCGGCGGGACGAGGAGACCGCGGCCGGTTCCGGGCCGCGGCGGAAGGAAAGACCGGCGGTCGGGCCGCCGGCGTCGGAAGTCGAGGGCGGGACCGGAAATTCCGGTCCCGTTGGTAAAAACCGTCCGGCCAGCGGGCCGGCCGGATGTCGTAAAACCGGGGGATTAAACCCCCGGCCGGATCTTCAAACCCCCCTCTTAATGAGGGGGGCGGTTCAATTAAAGGAGGGGGGGCAAAGCCCCCCCGGTTCGTTCCAGCCGGCCCCCATTTGTGGGGGGGGGCCGTTTTTTTGGCAAAGGCACGGCTCAAAGCCGTGCCGCCCTGTTCAATCCGCGGGGGCAATCAAGCCCCCCGCGTGACCACCCCGTGCGGCGCCCGCCGCCGCCAGCGCGGCCCGCCGCCGCCGCCAGCGCGGCCCGCCGCCGCCGCCGCCGCGGCCCGCCGCGCCGCCGCCCGCCGCCGCCGCGCGCCGCCGCCGGCCTCCGTGCCGCCGCCATCCGCCGCCGCCGGCCGCCGCCGCCGGCCACCGCGCCACCCGGGGGGGGGGGGGGGGTCGGGCCGGGTCGGCCCGGACCCGGACCCCCCGTTTTCGAACCAGATTTGGTTTTTGGCTCATAACTTGAGCCTCGGACCTCCGAATGACGAACCGTCTGCGGCAACGCGATCCTTGGATCGAGACGGTCGTTTCGATATATCGCACTCAAGGTTTCGGGTTACTTTGAGTTCGGACGGGTTGGTTCGTTCACGAAACCAACCGGATCTTCGGAGCGGAAACGCTCATATCTTGAGCTACGGACGTCCGATTGACGTGCCGTCAGTCGCGTAGTGTTCCTCTTAGTGAGACGGATCTTTTGGCATACTCCGCCCGAGGTTTGGACGCAGGTGGAGTACGGTCGGGTTGGTTTTGCCTTAAAAACCAACCGGGCCCCGGAGACGAAAAAGCCAATAACTCACAGACCGGGCGTCCGATTGACGCGCCGTCTGTTTCGTTGACTTCCTCTTGATGAGACGGAACTTTTGACATACTCCGCCTGAGTTTTGGATGCAGTCGGAGTATGGCTGGGTTGGATTGTTCCCGAAATCCAACCGGGCCCCTGGAACGGAAAAGCTGATATCTTTCAGACAGGACGTCCGCTTGACGAGCCGTCAGCGGCGTTGGTGGTTACGTTGAGTAACGGTCCCTTTGAGTTTACCCTAGGGAAGTTCGGGGTGCAGTTGAGATACGGCCGGGATTGGTTTCGCTCACGAAACCAACCGGGCCCCTGGGACGAAAAGGCTAATAACTCACAGACCGGGCGTCCGATCGACGCGCCGTCTGTTGCGTTGAGACCCATGTGACGAGACGGACCTTTGAGACACTTCTTCGTGGGACTTTGAGATACTTGGAGTATCGACCAGTAGCTCGTGGAGCGGACCCGTGGTACTTGGCAGTGGTGGTGCGCTTGGATGCAGCAGCAGACCCTTGGCGGTGGAGCGTTTGGTTGTAGCGGCGGAACCGCGATACTCTACGGAGTGTGTGCACTTGGTTGTAGCGACAGACCCGCGACAGTGGAGACGAGCGTGCAGAGTACGGAGACCGTGTAGCCGGCTGAGACCTGACGACTGCTTGACCGACTCGACTTGGAGTGAGTCGACTAGCCCAGTGGACGGAGCGCCCGGTATTTGGCGGCAGACCCACGGCGGACGGAGCGCCTGGTAGTTGGCAGCAGACCCGCGGTACTCGACAGGAGGAGTACCTCAGCAGGCTATCTGGGTAGCGCCCGGTATTTGGCGACAGACCCTCAGCGGACGGAGCGCCCGGTAGTTGGCTGCAAACCCGCAGTACTCGACAGGAGGAGTACCTCAGCAGTCCTAGGTTAGTGAGCGGCAGCCTCGGAGTCGTGACAGGACCACTGTACACTCTAGAGACGGAGCTCTTCAGTAGTTACGGTTTCGATAATGAAAATCCTGGTTTGAGCTGAGTCAATGAATCTTTGCGTTTCCTCATGATTGAGATGGGTCGCTTGATAACTTAGGTATATGTATGGGCATATACCTGGGTGATGGTTATCCGTTGATTTCATGATTTTTGTGTATCCTTGAGATTGGATGGGTTACTTGATGACTTAGGTATATGTATGGGCGTATACCTAAGTAGAGTCTGACGTTACTTCGTGATTGCTGCCTTTACTTTGTGGATATCCATGTTGGATTTAGTGAGACCTTAAGGGTCTCGGGGTCCCTACTGAGTAGCTTATACTCACCCCTGCACGGGCTATGCCCGCACTTCGTTGTGTTGGTTGCAGACGACGGACAGCGCAGATCGCAGTTGAGACTTGCGGAGCAGGTCAGTACCCGGAGGTGGACCACTGGGCGGACGTACCCGGAGTAGACGACAGGACCTGTGGAGTAGAGGAGCTATCTGTACCTACCCTTCAGGTAGGATCCGTGGTGGACGATCCAGGAGCTGAGCCATCTGTACCTACCCTTCAGGTAGGAATCGAGGCGGACGACCCAGGAGCCGCTTCGTTCTTCCAGCTGCTGTTTTTCCCTTTCGAGTTGTACTTTACAGTTGGGCTTGTATTTCCGGCCCCCTTTACTTTTCTGCACTTGTAGTTACTTTCCGCTTGCTGACTCTGTGGTGGTTGTTACTTATAAAGGCAATGCCTTCCCTGTTATTGGGATTTTACGCCTTGGTGCTAGTCGCCATCCCCTGGCCTATGGAAGGCGGGCTTGGGGTAGTCACGGCACGGGCCCCGAGGTCGGGTCGTGACAAAACATATTTAAAATAAAACATGGATTCTTTCTTGACACTTCCTTGACACTATCAACATATCATGTACCTTTCCCTTGACATGTGAAAAACATTTCAAAAAAACTTGGGATGAGCATAAAAAGCTCAGTAAGGGATATAAAAAAATATGGAAAGGAAACATGGGTACATATATACATAAGAATGAAATCATACTTTACCCATAAAACATAATCACTTTAACATACCTCATCAAATCATGAATAAATCATAGAAATCATAAGACATAAAGGTAACTTGAGGCATTCATAACAATCTTACGTAGGGAGTAACCCTCTTGGTTACGTTTGGAATACCCATCACAGTATATTCCCTAAATCTCTTTGGAGAAACCTTAACGTTTCACTCCTTCGCGTTACCCAATGCATTGGAGAGCTATATCGGGCTCACCCACCCTTAGTCTATCACAAAACCACCCGTCTTCATAATAATGCCCAAGAACCTCCACATAATCGTATCACATAAAACATGCATAAAGAAAACATAACATTTCCACCTTTCAATCACAAGATATCAATACAAAACATTGATATAAAAATATTATGAAAACAATTTTCAATTCAAAAATAAAAGAAAAGTAAAACATGGTATTTCTTTTTCTTTTTTTTAAAAAAGGTATGGCTTGTAGAGGAAGTCGAAACTCAAATAATGGTCACGGCGGCGGAGACTTCGTTGTCGCCACATACGTACGACAAAAACATTCCCTTTTGTCGTTTAGTAAACGCTTCGTATAAAAAATATTCCTTTTGAATAAACATAAAAGTCAAAGGGGTTTATACACCGTATAAAAGAAGGTTGTGTATAAAACAAAATATGCCTCAATGAAAGGAGATTCAGACGAAGTCCCATACCTCAGGTCCGACTTGACTCAGTCGTTCTTTAATCTCCTGAATAATAAACTTGATTTAATTTCTACTTGTTTAAGAACCTTTTTCAAGTTCATTATTCCTTTTATATCACTTATTGCCATGTCATGAACACTATGTAATTATTTAAGTTAATAACGGTCATTTTAACGATCATTGGTACTTGAGTCAAAAATAATCCCTTTATAATTAAAAGTTGTTCATGTATCCATTATATAAAGAATGGTATTCATGATGTAGATATCATATATATCTTATATATCCAGTACATGGATTCATTTATAATTTTACATAATCATTTAGAGGTAAGAAATGAAATGCACCGTTCATGGAAACAGTAAGCCGTACGTACGCATGAATGCTACTTTCATTTCTATTTCGTATTTTATAGAATGGAATCATAGTGATATAAAGGTATATTATAATTACAGTATAATATCTTATATAATATCATAGTTCCATCCTTTATACGTCCCACATATGGTATTTAACGAATCAAATCACTATGAGGGGGCGGTAGTCCGCACTTCCTTAAATGAAGATATCGCGTTTACCCATAATGGAAACCATAAAGGTATGCCCAAAATGAAAAATACAGAAGCTTAAGGAATACATAAACATATTATATATCATATATAAATATAGTGACATCTTAATGGCCACCTTTTAAGGTGTTAAAAGAATGTTGAACAGTCATCATTTCGGGAGGCATAAATTCACCATCCATGGAAACAGTATGTCCTTTAACCATTAGATGTAGGTGTGTGTAAGTGTAGCTCGAATCCTTCTTATAAAAACATCCTAGTATATTTAAGATACTGTAGTTGTTACAAAATAAATGAATAAAAAGAGTTTAGTGGGTTGGAGAATCAAAATAAAACAAAAGAACACAAGTGAACACATTACCTCAAAATCGGGTAACTCTCATAGATTTGAGTGGAAAGGCTTCCTTGGGAAGACTTCTGCCCAAAGTGAGGCATCAAGGAGTAAGAGAGGGAAGTGGAAAGACAAAATGAGCATGGTTTTTCCGAGCCAAAGGCTTTGTAAGTGTGGGTAAGGAGGTAGAGGTGGGGGCCTTTTATAAGAGGAGAGGAGGGGCACTCTTGGAAAGTAAAGAAATGTTACATTATTTTAGAATGATTTTCTGATTAAAAAGGTCCCAAATTGATATAATTCTAGGCTAAGGTGATAAGGGTTCGAAATCCACCCATAAAATTGGTTTTGGACATGTATAGGTCATAGATTTTACATTATCATTTCATTTTATTTAAATCCTTTATTAATGAGGTAATAACTCCATCATCATGATGTCATAAATAATTTAATTTATTTAAAGTATAAAAATTATAAAAAAAATACTATGATGTAGGAAATCTTTTTGGATTTCCAATGACTATTTATAATCAAAAATCTGACTTGTATAACCCCAGGTAAAAATTGTTTTAGTAAAACATCTCTTGTTTGTGTCATTTTTACTTTAACATTAAATAAAAGGTTATTTATGTCATTTCACAACCAAAGTGGCTCCATGGGGTCCCTAAGTTGACCCATGGATTGTATTGGTCGGCCATGAAACATCCAATTAGGGTAGGACATGTTTCATGCTCATCTCATATTATTAAAACATTATATTTACCTTAAACCACACTAATGACCTCTAATCGCGATTAAGAACTTAAAAGTTACTATTCACCAAAAAATTATTTTAATCTTGTTGAACCAAATTTTACTTCTTAATGACAACCATGTATGTAGGATTTTTGAAAATAAAATCACAGAAGTGGCAAAGTTTCATTTAAATGAAAAAAATCAGTTTCTTTAACTACCACTTACTGGTTTCACTATTCATCAAAAATTGAAGTTTTTCAGAAAAATACCAAAACATCACCCTAAGCTATATTTGATATTCTGTATTCAAAAATGATGTCTATTTTACAAAATTAAAAACATATAAGATGCATTAATTAATTTAATAATTAATTCCCACTGTCATGACAAATAGCGTGTTTTTATGAAACAATAAGTATCAAAAGATTGACACTAGTTTAAGTCCAATTTCAAAGTGAAATTAATTCCAATGACCACCATTGGATAAAATGATAAAAATATATTATAATTTCACTTTGAAACCAATTCAAAAGATAATCTATTCATACAAATAAATTATATTAAAAAGAGGTTTTGAGTTAAAATACAACATTTGTTACTATTCATTAAAAAATGAACTTTATCGGAAAAATACCAAAAATTCACACAAAGTAAATTTTGATGTCCCAATCATAAATAATAAGTTTATTTTGACAAACATAGCTTATAAAATTGTCAAAAGATATATTTAAAAAGGGTTTCCGATCAAAAGTCAGTAAAACAATCTTTTAAGAATATTAGTGTATTCCATGCATAAGATTGTATTTATTTTCATTTTAAGCCTCTAAAACACTATGTTAATCATTAATAGACATAGATAAAAATATCTATTATTCATTACTTACTTGGTATGTTACATCCTTCCCCCCTTTAGAAAATTGCGTCCCCGCAATTTATTTACTTATCGAATAAATGGGGGTACTTATACCTCATTGCATTTTCAGATTCCCATATTGCCTCTTCAATCATGTGGTTTTTCCACAAAACCTTTACCTGATGAATCACCTTATTCCGTAACACTTGCTCCCTATGGTCAAGAATCTGGACCGGTTGTTCCTCATAAGATAGGTTCTCTTCCAGCTGAACTACCTCTGGACTCAAAACATGAGATGGATCTGGCATGTACTTTCTCAACATGGAAACATGAAAAACATTGTGTACCTGAGATAAACTCGGAGGTAAAGCCACTCGGTAAGTAACTGATCCAACTCTCTGCAGAATTTCATATGGTCCAATGAACCTTGGACTCACCTATCCTTTCTTACCAAATATCATCACACTTTTCCATGGTGAGACTTTGAGAAAAACATGATCACCTACCTCAAAAGTTAGATCCTTCCTCCTGTTGTCCGCATAACTCTTCTGCCTGCTCTGAGCTGTTCTCATGTGTTTCTGTATCAGCTGAACTTTTTCTGCCATCTCTTCTACCAATTCTGGTCCCATCAGCTTCCTTTCACCCACTTCATCCCAGAAAGCTGGAGTTCGACACCGCTTCCCATATAATGCCTGAAATGGTGCCATCTGTATACTGGAATGAAAACTGTTATTATATGAAAACTCAACCAAAGAAAGATGTTGGTCCCAAATTCTCTGATAATCCATCGAACAAGCTCGTAGCTTATCCTCCAAGGTCTGAATTTTTCGTTCTGACTGCCCATCTGATTGAGGATGAAAAGCTGTACTAAAATTTAAATCAGTACCCAACGACTTATGAAGGCCTTTCCAAAAGTTAGAAGTGAACCTGGGATCACGATCAGATACAATGGAGAGGGGAACTCCATGTAACCTGACTATCTCTTTAAGATAAAAACAGGAAAGTTGATCTAGGGAAAAAGTATCTCGTATATCAAGGAAATGAGCATATTTAGTCAAGCGATCAACAATAACCCATATTGCATTATTACCTCGAGATGTCCCTGGTAATCCCACAACAAAGTCCATGGATATGTTTTCCCATTTCCACTCTGGCACTGGTAAAGGGTGAAGCATCCCTTTCGGTAATTGCCTCTATACTTTAACTTGTTGACATGTCAAACATTTCACAGTAAAATCAGCAATATCTCTTTTCATTCCATCCCACCAGTAATACTCCCGCAGATCTCTGTACATCTTAGTACTGTCAGGATGAACTGAAAACGGAGAACTATGAGCTTCACATAACAACTCTCTCTTCAACTGTGAATCACAATGCACACACAATCTCTTCCCAAATCTCAAAACACAATCATTATCAATGTTGAATTCTGTGAACATACCTTTCTGAACCAGCTCTACCTTTTTCTGCAACTCACTGTCTTGCTTCTGTGCTTGCTTGATTCTGTCTGATAGAGAGGATTTCACTGATACCTGAAACAAAACAGAAGAACATCCTGCACCAACAACTTCTATGCCAAACTTCATCAAATCCTTAACCAAAGGATCACGTTCCAAACGCAATAGTGTTAATGAAGCATTACTTTTTCGACTCAAAGCATGATCCACTTTATTTGCTTTTCCTGGATGGTAATGAATTGTACAATCATAATACTTGATTAATTCCAACCATCTCCTCTGTCTCATGTTTAACTCTTTCTGATTGAATATATACTTTAAACTTTTGTGATCAGTATATATTTCACACTTCACTCCATACAAATTATTCCTCCAAATGTTTAAAGCGAAAACAACAACAGCTAATTCCAAATCATGTGTAGGGTAATTTACCTCATGAGTTTTCAACTGTCGTGAAGCATAAGCAATTTCCTGATTATTCTGCATTAGGACACAACCAAGTCCTTTCAATGAAGCATCACTGTATATAACAAACTCACTATTCCTGGAAGGTAGTGCCAAAACTGGAGCATCCACCAATCTTCTTTTCAATTCCTGAAAACAATCATCACATTCTTTTGTCCGGATAAACTTAACACCCTTCCGAGTTAGCTTAGTCATTGGACTAGATAACCGTGAAATATCTCTAACAAACCTTCGGTAATATCCTGCCAAACCAAGGAAACTACGAATCTTAGTTACATTTGTGGGTCTCAGCCAGTCTTCCACAACTTTTGTTTTTGCAGGATCAACAGTTATCCCATCTTTAGAAACAATGTGACCAAGGAAAGAAATTTGTTGCAACCAGAACTCGCACTTGCTGAATTTTCCATACAGTTTCTTTTCTTTTAAGGTTTGCAAGATAACCCTTAAATTTCTTTCATGCTCCTCTTTACTTTTAGAAAACACCAAAATATCATCAATGAAAACCACCACAAACATATCCAAGAACTCATGGAAAATTCTATTCATTAAGTCCATGAATACAGCAGGTCCATTGGTTAGCCCAAAAGGCATTACTACAAATTCATAATGGCCATATCTTGTACGGAACGCGGTCTTCGGAACATCTTCTTCCATTACCTTCAGTTGATGGTACCCCGATCTCAAGTCAATCTTTGAAAAATACTGAGCTCCCTGGAGCTGATCAAACAAATCATCGATATGAGGCAAAGGATATTTGTTCTTAACAGTGATGTTATTCAATGATCTATAATAAATGCAAAGTCTCATTGAACCATCTTTATTTTTAACAAATAAAACAGGAGCACCCCATGGTGATGTGCTAGGTAGAATGAAAACTTTCTCTAATAAATCATGCAATTGCTCCTTCAACTCTAAAAGTTCAATTTGAGCCATTCGATAAGGGGGTTTTGAAATTGGCTTAGCATCAAGAACTAAGTCAACGGTAAACTCAACTTCCCGGTCTGGTATTATTCTAGGCAACTCATCAGGAAAAACATCAGGATACCCATTTACCACTGGCACATCATTAATCTGAACAGTTCCTTTATTTTCAACGATGTGTGCAAGGTAACATTCATTTCCATCTTTTACAAGTTTCTCGGCCTCTTGATATGTTATCAACAGTAAGGGTTCATTCTTGTACACAAACTGAAAGTCTTTCTGAAAATAAACTTCTTTATCTCTACAGTCAATCTTAGCATGGTAAATAGAGATCCAATCCATACCCAGGATAACATCAAACTCTACTAGAGGTAGAACAATAAGGTTTGCAAGTAGGTTCTTTCCACATATAAGGATAGGAAGATTCTTATAAATTATTTTTGCCTCAAAATTTACCCCAGGTGATTTTACCAGAAGTTCAAGAGTAATTTCTTGAGATGGTGTTACCATTTTACTAGAAAAGTTTTCAGAGATGGAAGAATGTGTAGACCCTGAACCAAACAACACACTGGCATAATCTGAAAAAACAAAGTACCTGATACAACTTCATTTAACGGCCCGACATCTGCTGAAGTAGTTGCAAAGGATTTCACCACCCCTTTCTGCTTGTAGTCTAACTGCTTCCCATCACTCAAGCCCTTTGTCGGACACTCGTTTGCATAGTGACCCATCTCATTGCACTTATAACATTTCACTAACTGTAAATCAAATTTGGTCGTACCTTCACCTTGATCCTTTTCAGTGCAATCATGAGCCTTATGTCCCATCTTACCACATCGGTAGCACTTTCCGGAATTCAGAAGACATTCCCCAGCATGCCTTTTGCCACATTTATCACAAACTAGAAACTTAGTTTTCTTACCATCAGAATTTTTTGAAGAATTCTTACCTTTCTTATGCCACCTCGGTCTCTTCTTCTGTTGGTTGTTATAGAACACTTGATCATCGGAAAACTCCATTTCCACCTTCTCAGCACATTGAAAAAGCTTTTCATAACTTTTAAACTCACGAGAAGCTAATGCCCTTCGATATTTTGGCTTTAATCCTCAGTAAAAACAGTTGATTTTACTATCAAGGTCTCGGATAAAATTTGGAGCATACCTTGCCAATCGAGTGAACCTTTCTTCATAGGTAGCCACTAAGTCTTCCTCTTGCCTCAAGTCCAAGAATTTTTTTCCATCCTAAGTAGAAAAACCTTAGGAAAATACTTCTCAAGAAACATACCTTTGAATTCATCCCAGTCAAGAGCATCAATCTCATCGGCGTCCCTGATATTTTTAACCATAGACCACCACTGATCTGCCTCACCCTCCAAACGGTAAATAGCAAGACTAACCTTTTGATTGTCTGAACACCCCATGACATTGAAAATCTTCTCCAGTGCTTTAATCCACCCTTCAGTTAACACAGGGTCAGATGATCCTCTGAATGATGGGGGATGTTGCCTCATGAAATGTTCCACCACTGACATGTTCCTCTGCAGTTGATCTGGCTGATCTCATGCATGGATACCACCACCATTTATCGCTTGAGTCAACTGCGCCATTACTACAACAAACTGTTCAGTTCAAATTCCGACCATCTCAGGATGCTGATTCGGAAGGTTATTTCCTTCTGCATTCCTTCCTAGCACTGCTTCCCTATTTCCTCTGCGGAAAACCATTCTGAACAAACATGTCTTAGATGAAGCAACATGGTAATATTCAAATACTATATCACTTCAATTTGACCAAAAAAAATATTTTTGGATAATCATTTAATAGAATTCTAACTTCTAAAGTTATCTATACCGACCTATGATACCAACTATAAGTCCCCCACCTTAAACCTTACTTAATCTTGAGTTATTACAATATTACACATTGAGGATCTTTTCGGGTTTAGAGTTTTAGAGAATTAGATCATAAAACTTGAATTACATTCCACATATAAACAAAGTGGTTACATAAAGATAGTATTCTTTTTTCCCATCAATGGAAACATATTTAAAATAAAACATGGATTCTTTCTTGACACTTCCTTGACACTATCAACATATCATGTACCTTTCCCTTGAACTGTGAAAAACATTTCAAAAAAAACTTGGGATGAGCATAAAAAGCTCAGTAAGGGATATAAAAAAATATGGAAAGGAAACATGGGTACATATATACATAAGAATGAAATCATACTTTACCCATAAAACATAAGCACTTTAACATTCCTCATCAAATCATGAATAAATCATTGAAATAATAAGACATAAAGGTAACTTGAGGCATTCATAACATTCTTACGTAGGGAGTAACCCTCTTGGTTACGTTTGGAATACCCATCACAGTATATTCCCTAAATCTCTTCGGAGAAACCTTAACGTTTCACTCCTTCGTGTTACCCAATGCATTGGTGATCAATATCGGGCTCACCAGCCCTTAGTCTATCAAAAAACAACCCGTCTTCATAATAATTCCCAAGAACCTCAACATAATCGTATCACATAAAACATGCATAAAGGAAACATAACATTTACACCTTTCAATCACAAGATATCAATACAACACATTGATATAAAAACATTTTGAAAACAATTTTCAATTCCAAAATAAAAGAAAATTAAAACATGGTATTTATTTTTCTTTTCTTAAAAAAATGTATGGCTTGTAGAGGAAGCCGAAACTCAAATAATGGTCACGGCGGCGGAGAAGTCGTTGTCACCGCATACGTACGACAAAAACATTCCCTTTTGTCGTTTAGTAAACGCTTTGTATAAAAAATATTCCTTTTGAATAAACATAAAAGTCAAAGGGGTTTATACACCTTATAAAAGAGGGTTGTGTATAAAACAAAATATGCCTCAATGAAAGGAGATTGAGACGAAGTCCCATACCTCGGGTCCGACTTGACTCGGTCGTTCTTTAATCTCCTGAATAATAAACTTGAGTTAATTTATTCTTGTTTAGGAACCTTTTTCAAGTTCATTATCCGTTTTATATCACTTATTGCCATGTCATGAACACTATGTAATTATTTAAGTTAATAACGGTCGTTTTAACGATCATTGGTACTTGAGTAAAAAATAATCCCTTTATAATTACAAGTTGTTCATGTATCCATTATATAAAGAATGGTATTCATGATGTAGATATCATATATGTCATATATATCCAGTACATGGATGCTTTTATAATTTTACATAATCATTTAGAGGTAAGAAATGAAATGCACCGTTCATGGAGACGGTAAGCCGTACGTACGCATGAATGCTACTTTCATTTCTATTTCATATTTTATAGAATGGAATCATAGTGATATAAAGCTATATTATAATTAAATTATAATATCTTATATAATATCTTAGTTCCATCCTTTATACGTCCCACATATGGTATTTAACGAATCAAATCACTTTGAGGGGGTGGTAGTCCGCACTTCCTTAAATAAAGATATCGCGTTTACCCATAATGGAAACCCTAAATGTATACCCAAAATTAAAAATACAGAAGCTTAAGGAAAACATAAACATATTATATATCATATATAAATATAGTGACATCTTAATTTCCACCTTTGAAGGTGTTAAAAGAATGTTGAACAATCATCGTTTCGGGAGGCATAAATTCGCCATCCACGGAAACAGTATGTCCTTTAACCATTAGATGTAGGTGTGTGTAAGTGTAGCTCGAATCCTTATTATAACAACATCCTAGTATATTGAAGATATTTTAGTTGTTACAAAAGAAATGAATAAAAAGTGTTTAGGGTGTTGGAGAAGCAAAATAAAACAAAAGAACACAAGTGAACACATTACCTCAAAATCGGGCAACTCTCTTAGATTTGAGCTCAAAGGCTTCCTTGGGAAGACTTCTTCCCAAAGTGAGGCTTCAAGGAGTAAGAGAGGGAAGTGGAGAGACAAAATGAGCATGGGTTGGCCGAGCCAAAGGCTTTTTAAGTGTGGGTAAGGAGGTAGAGGTGGGGGCCTTTTATAAGAGGAGAGGAGGGGCACTCTTAGAAAGTAAAGAAATGTTACATTATTTTAGAATGCTTTTCTGATTCAAAAGGTCCCACATTGATATAATTCGAGGCTAAGGTGATAAGGGTTCGAAATCCACCCATCCAATAGGTTTTGGACTTGTATAGGTCATATATTTTACATTATCATTTCATTTTATTTAAATCCTTTATTAATGAGGTAATCGATGCATCATCATGATGTCATAAATAATTTAATTTATTTAAAATCTAAAAATTATAAAAAAAATACTATGATGTAGTAAATCTTTTTATATTTCCAATGACTATTTATAATCAAAAATATGGCTTGTATTACCCCATGTAAAAATTGTTTTAGTAAAACATTTCTTTTTTGTGTCATTTTTACTTTAACATTAAATAAAAAGTTATTTATGTCATTTCCCAACCAAACTGGCTCCATGGGGTCCCCAAGTTGACCCATGGATTTTCTTGGTCGGCCATGACACATCCAATTAGGGTAGGAGATGTTTCAAGCTCATCTCATATTATTAAAACATTATTTTTACCTTAAACCACACTAATGACCTCTAATCGCGATTAAGAACTTAAAAGTTACTATTCACCAAAAAATTATTTTAATCTCATTGAACCAAATTTTACTTCTTAATGACAACCATGTATGTAGGATTTTTGAAAATCAAATCACAGAAGTGGCAGAGTTTCATTTAAACGAAAAAAATCAGTTTCTTTAACTACCACTTAGTTGTTTCACTATTCATCAAAAATTGAATTTTTTCAGAAAAATATCAAAACTTCACCCTAAGCTATATTTGATATTCTGAATTCAAAAATGATGTCTATTTTAAAAAAATTTAAAACATATAATATACATTAATTAATTTAATAATTAATTCCCGTTGTCATAACAAATAGCGTGTTTTTATGAAACAATAAGTATCAAAAGATTGACACTAGTTTAAGTCCAATTTCAAAGTGAAATTGATTCGAATAACCACCATTGGATAAAATGGTAAAAATATATTCTAATTTCACTTTAAAACCAATTCAAAAGATAATCTAGTAATATAAATAAATTAGATTTAAAAGTGGTTTTGAATTAAAATACAACATTTTTCACTATTCATTAAAAAAATGAACTTTATCCGAAAAATACCAAAAATTCACAAAAAGTAAATTTTGATGTCCCAATCATAAATAATAAGTTTATTTTGACAAACATAGCTTATAAAATTTTCAAAAGATATATTTAAAAAGGGTTTTCCATCAAAATGCAGTAAAACAATCTTTTAATAATATTAGTGTATTCCATGCATAAGATTGTATTTATTTTCATTTTAAGCCTCTAAAACACTATCTTAATCTTTAATAGACATAGATAAAAATATCTATTATTCATTACTTACTTGGGATGTTACATCCTTCCCCCCTTTAGAAAATTGTGTCCCCTCAATTTATTTACTTATCGAATAAATGGGGGTACTTATACCTCATTGCATTTTCAGATTCCCATGTTGCCTCTTCAATCATGTGGTTTTTACACAAAACATTTACCTGATGAATCACCTTATTCTGTAACACTTTATCCCTGTGGTTAAGAATCTGGACCGGTTGTTCCTCAAAAGATAGGTTCTCTTCCAGCTGAACTACCTCTGACTCAAAACATGAGATGGATCTGGCATGTACTTTCTTAACATCGAAACATGAAAAACATTGTGTACCTGAGATAAACTCGGAGGTAAAGCCACTCGGTAAGCAATTGATCCAACTCTCTCCAGAATTTCATATGGTCCAATGATCCTTGGAATCAGCTTTTCTTTCTTACCAAATCTCATCACACTTTTCCATGCTGAGACTTTGAGAAAAACATGATCACCTACCTCAAAAGTTAGATCCTTCCTCCTGTTGTCTGTATAACTCTTCTGCCTACTCTGAGCTGTTCTCATGTGTTTCTGTATCAGCTGAACTTTTTCTACCATCTCTTCTACCAATTCTGGTCCCATCAGCTTCCTTTCACCCACTTCATCCCAGAAAGCTGGAGTTCGACACCGCTTCTCATATAATGTCTGAAATGGTGTCATCTGTATACTGGAATGAAAACTGTTATTAAATGAAAACTCAACCAAAGAAAGATGTTGGTCCCAACTTCCCTGATAATCAATCGAACAAGCTCGTAGAATATCCTCCAAGGTCTGAATTGTTCGTTCTGACTGCCCATCTGATTGAGGATGAAAAGCTGTACTAAAATTTAATTCAGTACCCAACGACTTCTGAAGGCCTTTCCAGAAGTTAGAAGTGAACCTGGGATCACGATCAGATACAATGGAGAGGGGAACTTCATGTAACCTGACTATCTCTTTAAGATACAAACAGGAAAGTTGATCTCGGGAAAAAGTATCTCGTATAGCAAGGAAATGAGCAGATTTAGTCAAGCGATCAACAATAACCCATATTGCATTATTACCTCGAGATGTCCCCAGTAATCCCACAACAAAGTCCATGGATATGTTTTCCCATTTCCACTCTGGCACTGGTAAAGGCTGAAGCATCCCTTTCGGTAACTGCCGCTCTGCTTTAACCTGTTGACATGTCAAACACTTCACAGTAAAATCAGCAATATCTCTTTTCATTCCATCCCACCAGTAATACTCCCGCAGATCTCTGTAAATCTTAGTACTGCCAGGATGAACTGAAAACGGAGAACTATGAGCTTCACATAAAAACTCTCTCCTCAACTGTGAATCACAAGGCACACACAATCTCTTCCCAAATCTCAAAACACAATCATTATCAATATTGAATTCAAGCAACTTACCTTTCTGAACCAGCTCTACCTTTTTCTGCTACTCACTGTCTTGCTTCTGTGCTTGCTTGATTCTGTCTGATAGAGAAGATTTCACTGATACCTAAAACAAAACAGAAGAACATCCTGCACCAACAACTTCTATGCCAAAGTTCATCAAATCCTTAACCAAAGGATCACGTTCCAAACGCAACATTGTTAATGAAGCATTACTTTTTTGACTCAAATCATCATCCACTTTATTTGCTTTTCCTGGATGGTAATGAATTGTACAATCATAATCCTTGATTAATTCCAGCCATCTCCTCTGTCTCATGTTTAACTCTTTGTGAGTGAATATATACTTTAAACTTTTGTGATCAGTATATATTTCACACTTCACTCCATACAAATGATGACTCCAAATTTTTAAAGCGAAAACAACAGCAGCTAATTCCAAATCATGTGTAGGGTAATTTACCTCATGAGTTTTCAACTGTCGTGAAGCATAAGCAATTGCCTGATCATTCTGCATTAGGACACAACCAAGTCCTTTCAATGAAGCATCACTGTATATAACAAACTCACCATTCCTGGAAGGTAGTGCCAAAACTAGAGCATTCACCAATCTTCTTTTTAATTCCTGAAAACAATCATCACATTCTTTTGTCTAGATAAACTTAACACCCTTCCGAGTTAGCTTAGTCGTTGGAATAGATAACCATGAAAAATTTCTAACAAACCTTCGGTAATATCCTGCCAAACCAAGGAAAATACGAATCTTAGTTACATTTGTGGGTCTTGGCTAGTCTTCCACAAATTTTTTTTTCAGGATCAATAGTTATCCCATCTTTAGAAACAATGTGACCAAGGAAAGAAATTTGTTGCAACCAGAACTCGCACTTGCTGAATTTTCCATACCGTTTCTTTTCTTTTAAGGTTTTCAAGATAACCCTTAAATGTCTTTCATGCTCCTCTTTACTTTTAGAAAACACCAAAATATCATCAATGAAAACCACCACAAACTTATCCAAGAACTCATGGAAAATTATATTCATTAAGTCCATGAATACAGCAGGTTCATTGGTTAGCCCAAAAGGCATTACTACAAATTCATAATGGGCATATCTTGTACGGAACGCAGTCTTCGGAACATATGCTTCCATTACCTTCAACTGATGGTACCCCGATCTCAAGTCAATATTTGAAAAATACTGAGCTCCCTGGAGCTGATCAAACAAATCATCGATATGAGGCAAAGGATATTTGTTCTTAACAGTGATGTTATTCAAGGATCTATAATCAATGCAAAGTCTCATTGAACCATCTTTCTTTTTAACAAATAAAACAGGAGCACCCCATGGTGATGTGCTAGGTCGAATGAAACCTTTCTCTAATAAATCTTGCAATTGCTCCTTCAACTCTAAAAGTTCAATTTGAGCCATTCGATAAGGGGGTTTTGAAATTGGCTTAGCATCAAGAACTAAGTCAACGGTAAACTCAACTTCCCGGTCTGGTATTATTCCAGGCAACTCATTAGGAAAAACATCAGGATATTCATTTACCACTGGCACATCATTAATCTGATCAGTTCCTTTATTTTCAACGATGTGTGGAAGGTAACATTCATTTCCATCTTTTACAAGTTTCTTGGCCTCTTGATATGTTATCAACAGTAAGGGTTCATTCTTGTACACAAACTAAAAGTCTTTCTTAAAAGAAACTTCTTTAGCTCTACAGTCAATCTTAGCATGGTAAATAGAGAGCCAATCCATACCCAGGATAACATCAAACTCTACTAGAGGTAGAACAATAAGGTTTGCAAGTAGGTTCTTTCCACATATAAGGGTAGGAAGATTCTTATAAATTCTTTTTGCCTCAACATTTCCCCCAGGTGTTTTTACCAGAAGTTCAGGAGTCATTTCTTGAGATGGTATTCCCACTTTACTAGAAAAGTTTTCAGAGATGAAAGAATGTGTAGACCCCGAATCAAACAACACACTGGCATAATATGAAAAAACAAAGTACCTGATACAACTTCATTTGACGGCCCGACATCTGCTGAAGTAGTTGCAAAGGATTTCACCACCCCTTTCTGCATGTAGTCTAACTGCTTCCCATCACTCAAGCCCTTTGTCGGACACTCGTTTTCATAGTGACCCATCTCATTGCACTTATAACATTTCACAAACTGTAAATCAAATTTGGTCTTACCTTCACCTTGATCCTTTTCAGTGCAATCACGAGCCTTATGTCCCATCTTACCACATTGGTAGCACTTTCCAGAATTCAGAAGACATTCCCCAGCATGCCTTTTGCCACATTTATCACAAACTGGAAACTTAGTTTTCTTACCATCAAACTTTTTTGAAGAATTCTTACCTTTCTTCTGCCACCTCGGTCTCTTCTTCTGTTGGTTGTTATAGAACACTTGATCATCGGAAAACTCCATTTCCACCTTCTCAGCACATCGAACAAGTTTTTCATAACTTTTAAACTCACGAGAAGCTAATGCCCTTTGATATTTTGGCTTTAATCCTGAGTAAAAACAATTGATTTTACTATCAAGGTCTCGGATAAAATTTGGAGCATACCTTTCCAATCGAGTGAACCTTTCTTCATAGGCAGCCACTGAGTCTTCCTCTTGCCTCAAGTCCAAGAATTTTTTTTCCATCCTATGTCGAACAGCCTTAGGAAAATACTTCTCAAGAAACATACCTTTGAATTCATCACAGTCAAGAGCATCAATCTCATCGGCGTCCCTGATATTTTTAACCATAGACCACCACTGATCTGCCTCACCCTCCAAACGTTAAAAAGCAAGACTAACCTTTTGATTGTTTGAACACCCCATGACATCGAAAATCTTCTCCAGTGCTTTAATCCACCTTTCAGCTAACACAGGGTCAGATGATCCTCTGAATGATGGGGGATGTTGCCTCATGAAATTTTACACCACTGACATGTTCCTCTGCGGTTGATCTGGCTGATCTCATGCATGGATACCACCACCATTTATCGCTTGAGTAAACTGCGCCATTACTGTAACAAACTGTTCAGTTCCAATTCCGACCATCTCAGGATGCTGATTCGGAAGGTTATTTCCTTCTGCATGCCTTCCTAGAAATGCTTCCCTGTTTCCTCTAGGGAAAACCATTCTGAACAAACATGTCTTAGATGAAGCAACATGGTAATATTCAAATACTATATCACTTCAATTTGACCAAAAAAATTTTGGATAATCATTTAATAGATTTCTTACTTCTAAAGTTATCTATATCGACCTTTGATACCAACTATAAGGCCCCAGTCTTAAACCTTACTTAATCTTGTGTTATTACAAGATTACACATTGAGGATCTTTTCGGGTTTAGAGTTTTAGAGAATTAGATCTTAAAACTTGAATTACATTCCACATATAAACAAAGTGGTTACATAAAGATTGTATTCTTCTTTTCCATCAATGGAAACATATTTAAAATAAAACATGGATTCTTTCTTGACACTTCCTTGACACTATCAACATATCATGTACCTTTCCCTTGACCTGTGAAAAAAATTTCAAAAAAACTTGGGATGAGCATAAAAAGCTCAGCAAGGGATATAAAAAAATATGGAAAGGAAATATGGGTACATATATACATAATAATGAAATCATACTTTACCCATAAAACATAATCACTTTAACATACCTCATCAAATCATGAATAAATCATAGAAATAATAAGACATAAAGGTAACTTGAGGCATTCATAACATTCTTACGTAGGGAGTAACCCTCTTGGTTACATTTGGAATACCCATCACAGTATATTCCCTAAATCTCTTCGAAGAAACCTTAAAGTTTCACTCCTTCACGTTACCCAATGCATTGGAGAGCTATATCGGGCTCACCCACCCTTAGTCTATCACGGAACCACCCATCTTCATAATAATGCCCAAGAACCTCAACATAATCGTATCACATAAAACATGCATAAAAGAAACATAACATTTACACCTTTCAATCACAAGATATCAATACAACACATTGATATAAAAACATTTTGAAAACAATTTTCAATTCCAAAATAAAAGAAAAGTAAAACATGGTATTTATTTTTCTTTTCTTAAAAAAAGGTATGGCTTGTAGAGGAAGCCGAAACTCAAATAATGGTCACGGCGGCGGAGAAGTCGTTGTCACCGCATACGTACGACAAAAACATTCCCTTTTGTCGTTTAGTAAACGCTTTGTATAAAAAATATTCCTTTTGAATAAACGTAAAAGTCAAAGGGATTTATACACCTTATAAAAGAGGGCTGTGTATAAAACAAAATATGCCTCAATGAAAGGAGATTGAGACGAAGTCCCATACCTCGGGTCCGACTTGACTCGGTCGTTCTTTAATCTCCTGAATAATAAACTTGAGTTAATTTATACTTGTTTAAGAACCTTTTTCAAGTTCATTATTCCTTTTATATCACTTATTTCCATGTCATGAACACTATGTAATTATTTAAGTTAATAACGGTCGTTTTAATGATCATTGATACTTGAGTCAAAAATAAGCCCTTTATAATTACAAGTTGTTCATGTATCCATTATATACATAATGGTATTCATGATGTAGATATCATATATGTCTTATATATCCAGTACATGGATGCATTTATAATTTTACATAATCATTTAGAGGTACGAAATGAAATGCACCGTTCATGGAGACGGTAAGCCGTACGTACGCATAAACGCTACTTTCATTTCTATTTCGTATTTTATAGAATGGAATCATAGTGATATAAAGGTATATTATAATTCCATTATAATATCATATATAACATCATAGTTCCATCCTTTATACGTCCCACATATGGTATTTAACGAATCAAATCACTTTGAGGGGGTGGTAGTCCGCACTTCCTTAAATGAAGATATCGCATTTACCCATAATGGAAACCATAAAGGTATGACCAAAATGAAAAATACAGAAGCTTAAGGAAAACATAAACATATTATATATCATATATAAATATAGTGACATCTTAATGGCCACCTTTGAAGGTGTTAAAAGAATGTTGAACAATCATCGTTTCGGGAGGCATAAATTCACCATCCACGGAAATAGTATGTCCTTGAACCATTAGATTTAGGTGTGTGTAAGTGTAGATCTAATCCTTCTTATAACAACATCCTAGTATATTGAAGATAATGTATTTGTTACAAAAGAAATGAATAAAAAGAGTTTAGGGGGTTGGATAAGCAAAATAAAACAAAAGAACACAAGTGAACACATTACCTCAAAATCGGGTAACTCTCTTAGATTTGAGCTCAAAGGCTTTCTTGGGAAGACTTCTGCCCAAAGTGAGGCTTCAAGGAGTAATAGAGGGAAGTTGAGAGACAAAATGAGCAGGGGTTGGCCGATCCAAAGGCTTTGTAAGTGTGGGTAAGGAGGTAGAGGTGGGGGCCTTTTATAAGAGGAGAGGAGGGGCACTCTTGGAAAGTAAAGAAATGTTACATTATTTTAGAATGATTCTATGATTAAAAAGGTCCCACATTGATATAATTAGAGGCTAAGGTGATAAGGGTTCGAAATCCACCCATCCAATAGGTTTTGGACATGTGTAGGTCATATATTTTACATTATCATTTTATTTTATTTAAATCCTTTATTAATGAGGTAATCTATGCATCATCATGATGTCATAAATAATTTAATTTATTTAAAGTCTAAAAATTATAAAAAAATAATATGATGTAGGAAATCTGTTTCTATTTCCAATGACTATTTATAATCAAAAATATGACCTGTATAACCCCATGTAAAAATTGTTTTAGTAAAACATCTCTTGTTTGTGTCATTTTTACTTTAACATTAAATAAAAAGTTATTTATGTCATTTCCCAACCAAAGTGGATCCATGGGGTCCCCAAGTTGACCCATGTATTGTCTTGGTCTTCCATGGCACAACCAATTAGGTTAGGACATGTTTCAAGCTCATCTCATATTATTAAAACATTATTTTTACCTTAAACCACACTAATGACCTCTAATCGCGATTAAGAACTTAAAAGTTACTATTCACCAAAAAATTATTTTAATCTCATTGAACCACATTTTACTTCTTAATGAAAACCATGTATGTTGGATTTTTTAAAATCAAATCGCAGAAGTGGCAAAGTTTCATTTAAATGAAAAAAATCAGTTTCATTAACTACCACTTAGTGGTTTCACTATTCATCAAAAATTGAAGTTTTTCAGGAAAATACCAAAATTTCACCCTAAGCTATATTTGATATTCTGAATTCAAAAATGATGTCTCTTTTACAAAATTCAAAACATATAAGACGCATTAATTAATTTAATAATTAATTCCCGTTGTCATGACTAATAGCGTGTTTTTATGAAACAGTAAGTATCAAAAGATTGACACTAGTTTAAGTCTAATTTCAATGTGAAATTGATTCCAATGACCACCATTAGATAAAATGGTAAAAATATATTATAATTTCACTTTAAAACCAATTCAAATGATAATCTAATCATATAAATAAATTATATTAAAAAGTGGTTTTGAATTAAAATACAACATTTTTCACTATTCATTAAAAAAATGAACTTTATCGGAAAAATACCAAAAATTCACCCAAAGTAAATTTTGATATCCCAATCATAAATAATAAGTTTATTTTGACAAAAATAGCTTATAAAATTTTCAAAAGATATATTTAAAAAGGTTTTGCCATCAAAAGGCAGTAAAACAATCTTTTAAGAATATTATTGTATTCCATGCATAAGATTGTATTTATTTTCATTTTAAGCCTCTAAGACACTATCATAATCATTAATAGACATAGATAAAAATATCTATTATTCATTACTTACTTGGGATTCTACAACTACACACCTTAACCTTAATTCATACATGAGTGTTATGAAGGGAAATGTGCACTCAGCTTAGTTACTCATTAGATAACTCCTTTGTGTACGTAAAATTTTTATTCTATTTTAAGAATAGTTTTCTTAATAAAATAACGGTTTAATTGAGATGGAATTTGATAAATTTATTTTTTAGACACAAATTTTTATTTTCCTAAAATATATAAATCATTATTATAAGATAATGTATTATGAATAATAGTTATTTTAATTAAATATTATAATAAAAATATTATTCAAATATAAATGATAAGATAATTTTATCACTCAATTTTTTTTAATTGTGAGAAATTTTACTATGAATATTATATACACTATTATTTATAATAAATAAAGATTTTATAGATAAAATATTATTTTATCATATTTAGATAACTATTATTATAAAAGAAAAATAATTTTTCAAATCAACATGTAGAATTTAGATTAGAGTGAATTTATGAGAATTTTCTAAAATACTTTATTTTTTGTGAATAGTAAAAATAAATTTTGAGGTTTTTGTTATGTTTATTGACATCATAATTATGTGATATTGATGTAATTATTAGTTAAATAAATTCCGCGAATTAAAATATGTTATTTTATTAGTATCAATTATTTTAGTATATTTTAATCAATTTATAAACCTGTAATTTACTTTCTGAATTCTAAAATGTTAACTTTAACTTTAAAAACATTATTTTGTTCAAACGTTACTTTTACTTTCTAAAAGAAGTAATATAATATGAATCTTGGTTTTTTTTATTAAAATAACATAAAATTTGTCCTAAATTACAAAAATTGGGGGAAAACCATGGGTAAGTCCATGGTTTTGTATTTTTCACAACCAAGATTTTCAAAGCCTATATTTGGAAATTATTAAGCAAATAATCCACATTTTCTATACATACCCACACATTTATCCATTTAAATTCAATATAAATATATAGTCCTTGAATATATGGTAGTTTTCCCTCTTATGGAGTCCCCACAAGTTTCCACAACCCCCAAGGTTTCATTCATCAATATCTAGGAGTAACACTTCAACGTAATGGAATTATCCTTCTTTTCTCTTCAGTTCAAGAATCTATTTTCATATATGACTTTTAAATGTTATGGTTACTCTCTTTATTTAAATTTTTTATCATAAAATTACTAAAAAATTAGTTTTTTAACCATAATACACCCTTGTACCCTATAATTTCACCCTTTTCCAAAACTATATTATATACACGTTATGCTTCCAATTTTATTTCTCAAAATTTATCTCTTATCCTCAAACAATTCACTTTTATTTTTTCTTTTTTGAATACCCAAAACACTTTATTTTCTAATTTTAGTAACCTAGATGTTAAAATTATTTATTTGATTCTACTATTGACATACATGAAACCTGCATTCCCATTTCATGGGTTCAAAATTACATAATGACCATGTTATTAAGCACTTTTGAAACACCATGATTTTGATATGAAACCCATATTTTTATTATCCATGTGTTATTTATAGAATTTTTGATTTTGATATATATGGATCACATGAAATTCGTACATATTAATGGTTCACTCTAATAGCTCTACAATTATTTAGGTAAATAATTTAATATCTAGAGTTGACATTTTTAATGATACCTTAGTGAATAACCTTGATGATTTTTATTTATCATACCATGGTGATTAACCTTGGTGATATGATAATGAAGGTATTAATTAAATTTTATATCTACATTTACATGTTATGATTCATGTTTTTTATGATGATATTCCTATAGTTCCCTTTCTCATTCCAAAATTATATTTCTCATGTTTTTATTCATATTCCTCGTGATCACATGTAATCTATTTTCCCTTACTAGGACTTATGGTCACCCCATTACATTAATGTATGCTCCCGAGAAATGTGATACAATAAATGTACATAGGAACAACCTATGAAGAATATTTTCAATTGTATTAGAATAATGTTATATATTTTCATGTATTATGTTATTAATTTCCATAAAACTTAACATTAAATGGTCCTATATTTTTTACCATGTTATAAAAATATTATGTAATAAAATGGTGGGATGCTATAGTCGGTATCAAAGGACTATTTAGTTGTTTGGGGAAATTAGGATATGAAATTTTTATGAAGAACCCTAGGGACAAGTTTAAATATAGGAAAAAATTATGGTATTTGGGTGAAGTATTAATTAAGTGGTTTCCATGAAAAGAAATCTATATTTAGATACGAACAAGTGGATATGGCTCTGGCATAGGTATACCTAGGGGTAACAGTAAAAAAAACTAATCTAATATAAACTCAAAATGGAACTTGTTCATTTCTACGAGCCTTGTTTCACTTTTGGTTTGACACTCTTGGATCATATATTTGGTTAAATCGAATGATTTTTATGAAACATTATAATGGATTTATAGAAATTGTTTTTTTTATAAATAATGACATATTTATGAATGATATATTGAGACATAAAATTATTTTAATTATAAGATTATTAAAAGAAACATGTTTCTCGTTAAGGGTTTCTTCTTTAAAAAAATAGAGGTCAATAAGAAGAACTATATAAACAATGAGCGCAAAAAACCATGCACTAACAACCCTATGATGGAATCTAGAATAGAAAACATTATAAGAATGATGAATCAACTAACATGTGTTATGATCAATAATTTCAATCCAGGTAAGAGATTGTATTGACCTTATTCTGAAACAAATCTATGTTGAGTCCTTTATGTGTCAATGACCACCGTCTTACTGTGGATCTACAGGTCCATTGATTACTGAAAAATAGATAAGTTCTATAGAAAATATATTTTTTTACCCTATCATTCAGAACAAGAGAAAGTCACCCTGGATTTATCCCACATAGAGAGAGAAGCTGATTAGTGGTGAAAAATGTTTAAAAACATGAATCCTAGAATAAATATTTATTCAATGGAATGGTAAGTGTTCAGGGGAATATTTTTAAATAATTATTTCCCACATTCTCTGTGATAAAAACAAGGAATTACTAGTTATGAAGTAGAATGAACGTAAATCAATGAGAAGTTTTGAGATGAACATTAAAATACATTCTCTCTACACCTATATCTTTATTATGGACCATAATGTAAAGTTTTATTGATTATTTGGTGCACTAAAAGCCCATCTATATAGGAATATAGACAATCAAGACTATAAAAACTATGAAGATATAGTGTTGATTAATAAGAAGGTTGAATTGGATTATAGAGGTACACAGTGATCACATAAACCAAATTAAAAAATAGGTCTTTCAAGCTAATATTAGGGAGGAACTCAAATCACAATAGGGGAGGAAATCAAGTTAAACTTCCCATATTAAAAAAATTTGGGAAGAAGATTTCAGGGAACTAATAGATCAAGAGTGGGAAATGTAACAAGTTTGGATAAGATGGCAATATTTCTCTGAACTATAATAGTGAGGTGAAGACTCAACTTTTTAACACTAACGGAAAAGAAAAGATGGTGCATGCCCAGCCAAAAGTCATATTCTTTATGTGTGGACAACTTGGTAACTTTTCCATTCACTTTCCATATCATCTTATAAAAAAGGAGAATCACCATCAACCTAAAAATTGGATAATAGAGATATTTCATGCATTTAATATCATAATGGAATAAGTAGAGGCTCTAAATTATGTCTTGTCTAGTACTCTAATTGTTCTCTCAAAGATTGAAAGTAATTTGTTTGATTCTGGTTTTTCAGTTTTGTGACACCAAAATATTTTATGAGATAGATTCTTTTTAATTTATTTGGTTTCTTGGGTTTTATTCTACACTAAGATTATATTTTTCTATACGCAACACCGTATTATCTTTTAGTAGACACAACACTATTCTTGTCTTGTGTTGCACACAATTTCATGTTCTTTTGATAAAATTATTTTCATGAAACACTGTTTATAGATTTTTTTCAATGTACAAATGAAATATGTTTGTATTATGTTATACACAATACCATAGGAAGCTTTCTCTACAACAAACACTAACTTGTCTTGTGTTACATGAAAGAGCGACCTTCCTCGATAGCTTGCGTTGTACGCAATACCGAGTTCCACTAAACAATGATATATTATTAAAATATTATTATTTAATGGGATATAAACTAACCATTATGAATATTATTAACCACATTTTTAATTTTATATAACATTAACAGTCATCTTACACATTTTATAGAACATGGTATGAGAATAAAATCAACTTTTTTGGATAAAAGAAGTATTATTCAAAAAAATGAAGTTTTAGTGCCTTTTGATTGAACACCCATTTTAAATATAGTTTTTGACACTTCTTTAAGTTAAATTTGAAAATATAAACTTATTATTTGGATTTGGGACATAAATAGTTAGTTTTTTTGAAATTTTGGTATTTTTCTGATAAAATTCAAATTTTAATGAATAGTGAAAAATAATGCATTTTAATTCAAAAATGCATTTTCATATAATTTATTTATATAGTTAGATAATATTTTTAATTGGTTTTAGCATGTAATTAGATTATTTTTTTATCATTTAATCCAATTTTTTTATTTGGATGTAATTTCACTTTTAAATTGGACATAAACACATGTCAATCTTTCGGTTATTATTATTTCTTAAAAAATCTTTTTTTTTGGTTTTGACAACAATAATTTCTTTTAAATTAATTATTGAAATTTATGTGTTTTGAATTTGAAAAAATGGATTCCATATTTGGAATCATAAGGTTCAAACTTTGTTAATATTTACCTTTTAGTTTTTGACATTATGAATAGTAACTTCAGTAATTATTTTATCTTCCATGGTTTAAGGGTAAATCTGGTAAATAAGGGTAAAAAATAATATTACAATAATATTAAACTACCTTAACACATTTATTAATACTATTAGATTATATATTTCTTACCATGATAATCCTTGTGTCGATTTTGAGATCCCATGTATTCTCTTGGATGTGAAAATGAGATTTTCGAAGCATTAATTTAAAGTAAAGATAATTATAACCTAAAGATATATCTTTTACTAAATTGATATTTATATAGGGTTATATAACTGATCTATATGACTATAAATTTTCATTATAAAGAGAAAAAAAATTCCTACAACATTTTAGTTTATATATAATTTTTAGACATTAGATAAATATATTTATTTATGACACAATTATGATGTATTGATTATCTCATTAATGAAGGATTCAAATAAATGAATTTATAAATATTAAAATAAATTTAGTTTCAAAATTTTGATTCCATACATGAATTATCAGGATGACATTGACATATTAGTATTGTGTTAATTCATTTTTTAAAGGAATAAGGTTTTTATGAATTTTAAAAAAAATCAAGTATGAATAGTATAAAAAATTGACATAATTCAAAACTTAAAGCATAAAATAATTTTTTGAATGATATTAAATTAATAAAAATATAATATTCTTAAAAATGGTTAATATAAGTCCAAAAATTTCATAAATAACTTTTTTTGTGTCATTTGACATTATATAGCAATTAAATTTACCAATAATGTGTAAATAACATGATATCACAGTAAGATTAGAAAGTTAAAAAGAAGGTTTAAACAAAAACGTTAAGGATAAAAAAATATTAAAAAAATATCTAAAAATTATTGGATGATGGGTATTTAAACCAAAATCATATTATCTTCTAATTAAATAAGTTTTGGACCATTTAAATCTAAATTGAATTTATAATAAATTAATATTTTAAGACTTTTCTAAAGTTCCCCTCTCCCCTCTTATAAAAGGGAACCTCTTCCTTCTCCTCTTAACACCATTTTGAGCGTTAATTATTAGCCAAAACCTACCCATTTTTATTCTCAAACTACCATAGTTACATTTTAGAGGTTCTAGCCTTCTCAAAATACCACCTATAGTTCCCTAATAATAAATTTAATGGAGGCACGTAGAGGAAGAGGTAATCTATTCTACCGATTCATTCAAATTTATTTCTTCTTATACTTCCTCTTCATTAGCTGTTTCATTATAATGTAAAAACATCAGTATCAATAATATAATTATATGGTATTATAAATATTAAAAAACACTATTTCACTTTCTATCCATCCTACGATAAATGAAATCACCGTGCATGCATACATACGACTTACCATCTCCACACCATGGTATAATATGTTTTTCACCACTACCTTATTTGGATGGGTATAATGGTGGAAATAATAAAAATATATGATTATTATTAGATGATACTAATTCTTATATTATACACCATCTACTTCAATACCATTCAATAATTAGGGGAACAACATCGTCACTCGTGCGTATGTACGACTTACTGTATCCATGACGTGATGAGATTCATTCTTCATATTAACAATACAAGAATGATTATAAAGTATATATAATAAATAATCATGAAATATATGACATAATAATTCTACAAAATTTATATATATATATATATTTATATCATTTACTTACTTCCATTCAATTCAATAAGTAAATGAAAACAGTGTTCATGCATACGTATGGCATACCATCTCCATAAACTGTGTATTCCATTACATTTATCTATCTATTATATATATATATATACCAAATATATATGATATAAAAATCCTGTTTTATATTCTAGAAGTAAGTTAATCCTGATATAAGTAATAATCTCAAGAATAACAATTCAAAACACGTATGATAAATAAAACAATTATTACCCAAAATGTTGCTTTAACATGGAATTGACAAATGAACGGGTAATATAAAGTCATAAGTGAATCGTATATGATATCATAACTATTATTATGGTTCTATTAATGGTTATATTACAAGTTAATAATATTTTTAAACCCACTATACATGAGTTTCATACACATACAAATGAAATTGGACCTAAGGTAAGGGATAATTTTACAATCTCATTTTTATCTGAGAATGCATATATTTAAGTATTTACTGGGGTTATATTTATCATCCATGTCCATGTTTTCTGAAAAATGTTTTCAAAAAATGTTTACTGTTATATTATGTATGTTTAACATAATTTTTACCAATTTTTTAATTTTACTACATGGTATGGAAGGAATCTTTTTTTTACCATATGAGGTATTTTTTGAATTATCCGAGAAAAGTACGAGGAGAATGTTTTTTAAACTTATACAACATGAATGGATTTTTAATGTTTCACGATGACTTAATTTTACGAATATTCTTCTACAATATTTCATGCTTATTTTCAACTAAATACATTTTCTTTTAAAATTGCACGACATTTTGAGAAAAGAAATCGTTTTTTAAGAAGAAATGATATTTTCTTCAAGAACTAAGTTCAAGTGGTTTATCAAATTTATTTTCCATCTAAGTTGACTCTCTTTAAATAGGGTTATTTTATATCACTATTATTACTATTATTTTATTCATTTAATTATGGAATGATATTTTATATGAATTATGTTATGATGAAATGATGTTTAAGAAACCCATTTTATTTCATCCGTTATGCTTTGATGAGTGATTTATGTTTTTGGGGGCATATGTAAGAATGATTTCATTATGAGATATGTGAGACCAATATCCCAATTAAATACATTGGTTAAAGATTTATATCTCATGAGATAGACATGACTAGAATGGAAAGTAAATTCGGTTCAGTAATGCAGGTTTGGAACGACAAGTAAATTTGGTTCATTAATACATGGCTGGAACGACATGTAAACCCGGTTCAGTAATGGACTATGTCCACTATGATGGTCTTGGAATAAATGCCTTGGATAATATAGAAATCATATTATATTCTTATTAGTTTTCCATAATTACATGTTTTATGACAATGCTATTCTATCATGGTTAATGTTCCTTTATGATCCATGCCATACGTATTGCCAAAATATATTTCATGACTCAGGATTTTGATGTTCAAACGTTATGTTCAGGATTTTATGTTCAAATGAATATGGTTTGTTTTATTTTCTCCATGTTTATCCTTAATGAGAATTTGATCTCACCCTTTCTATGTTTTCTTTCCCCATAGATATAAAGAAAGGTTTTAGGTATTTAAACAAAAGTGGAAGATATTTATGGGATATTTTAAAGATCTTTCACCATGATTGGAAGATTTTTTTCTGAGTTTCCAAAGACACTAAACTAATACTATATTTTGGTGTCTATTTGTGTAATGTATTATGTATTTTTCAAAAGAAATGTAGTGTCCATGTACACCAGGCTTGGTTCTATAAAACATTACATTATTTCCTATATTTTTGAAAATAATATTGAATCAATACCTGAACATCTAGAAGTGGAGTTATCAGTCAAGACTGCTGGAGTGGTAATCCAAGCATCAATAGTGTGTAGAAAATATAGTATTAACTTCAGAGAGAACAATTAGATAACAATTCTAGTAGTCATTCACACGCTGGAATTCAAAATTATACTAGTGATATACAGGATCTCAAGGTATAATGGTAAGATTAACTGAAAAATCAAGGAAATATCAGTAGTCTTGAATGGAAATAGTACAACTATCTTCAAAGGAGATATATCTCAACCTGAGATTTGTCTATAGTCACATCATATATCCTTATTTATGGAGATGATTTGTGAATAAGAATACATAAATGAAATTATAAAAAAAACAAAATGTCCCCATCTTTTAGGAATACATTGATGTATTTCTTAAAGATTTACCCAGACCTCTTCCAAAAAGAGTGGTAGAGTTATCTAGTTAAATCATACCTGGATCCAAGAAAATATCAAATAACCCATATAGACTACGAAATGTTATACTATAGGAATTGAAGAAGCAATTTCAATATATTTTATAGAAGGGATTTATTCAACCAAGTGTGTCTCATTGGGGAGAACTGTTCTCTTTGTGAAGAAGAAGGATGGATCAATGTGGTTATGAATTGATTATAGATAAATTAATGGGATAAAAATTTTGAATAAGTACCCTTTCCCAATGATTGATAATATATTTTACCAGCTTCATGGGGCTCAATTATTCTCTATGATAGATCTTTGATATAGTTATTATTAATTGAGGGTTAACAAAGAAGATACTCCAATGACTGCCTTTAGATCAAGATATGTGCATTATCATTTTGTTTTTATACCCTTCGATTTGACTAGTTATCCTTCTATATTAATGTATTGGATGAATATAGTCTTTAAGGAGTACCTTGATAACTTTTTTGGTAGTTTTTGTTAATGATATTCTGATATATTCCAAATTTTAGGAGGAGAATGATGATCATCAAAGGGTTATATTAAAAACTCTAATAAAGGATATGATATTTGAATAAGTAATAATATGTGAACTTGGGATAAAAAATGTTACATTCTAGGGTAAAATAATAACCACTTAGAAAATCTCAGTTGACCCTACCAGGAAAAAGGTTTTTGAGGAGTGTCCTCATATTACAAAAGTATTTGAGATTCATAGTTTCCTTGGTTTAGTAGGATATTATATGAGTTTTGTGAATTTTTATTCTCATATTTCTAATCTTCTAACCATGTTAACTTGATAAAGGGATAAGTTCATCCTGAAAAAAGAGTGTGAATAATGTTTCCAAGATTTAAATAATATATTTGTTACCGCACCTATGTTAAATCCTACCCTTTATCATAGAAGGATTTTTTATTTTTAGCGATACATATTCAAAATATATTGGGTGCATCCTTATGAAAAATGAAAAGGTGATTTCTTATTTATCTTTATATTTAAAGTCTCATGAGAATAATTATCCTATGCATGACCTAGGTCTAGAAGCAATATTTTTTTCTCTAAAAATATGATGGTACTATATTTATTGGGAAAAATTAGATATGTACAGACACCACCAATGTTTGAAGTATATATTCATGAAAAAGAAATTGAACATGAGATAAAGAATATGGTTTAACTTCTTAAAGAATATGACTATTAAATTCATAATCACCCCAGAAGAGAAAACAATGTCACTGATTCATTAAGTATGAAAAACCATATTGTGTTAGAAATGATGTGTATTCTAGGAGATCCATTGATAATGGACATAGTAAGGATGGACACAGGAATAACGAGGGAAGAGACATCATCAATCTCATAAAAAATGATTTATTAGCCATCATTACTAGAAAAGATCAAAAAACACATAGAGAATATCCATTTTTACAAAATATTACAGAGGCTATGAAGAATGAGATGTTTTCTATGTTAAATATTGATCAAGAATGTGTACTAAAATTTTTTATAGGGCTACGTGTCCCATCTATTCCTAAAATAAATAAGGAGCTAATAGATAAAGACCATAGCTCTATATTCAATATACACCCCAGAAGAACTAAAATGTATAAGGACCTTCATGATCATTATTGGTGGGATAACATGAAAATGGATATTGATTACTACACTACAAGGTGATTGGGGTGTCAACAAGTGAAGGAGAATCAACAAATTCATAAAGGGGTATTATAACAACCACCATTATAAACATGAAAGTGGAAAAATATCACTATGGACTTTGGAATAGGTCTCCTGAGAGCATCCAAAAAAATAATGTGATATGGGTTATAGTGGACAAACTCACCAAAACTTCCCATTTTATCGCTTTTTGGGATGATTTGTCTCTTGAAAAAATTCCAATGATTTACATAGAGGACGTTGTGAGGATGCTTGTGATTCCACTTTCTATTGTTTCTGATCTTGATTTTGGGTTCACATCAAAATTTTAAAGAAGTCTTTAATATGATCTGAGTACTAAACTGAATTTCAATACAACCTATCACCTCCAAACTAATGGAAAATCTAAAAAGACTATTCAAACACTCGGGGAAATGTTGAGAACATGATTAATGTAATTTAAAGGTGGGTGGGATCAACTTCTCCTATTACTTGATTTCTCATAAAAAAATCTTCTGCTTAAGTATTCAAATGAAACCCTATGAATCTCTATATGGGAAGTAATGTAAAACCCATACTTGTTGGGATGATGTTGGTAAACAAATTCATGCTATCCAATAGAAAATACAGCCTACTCATAGTCGAAATAAGAGCTATACAAAAAACCATCAATGGGACATGGAGTTTTATGTTGGTGAAAAAAGGGTTATTTGAATTTCACCATGGAAGAGATTCATACGGTTTTGGAAGAAAGGGAAGCATAGATCTAGGTACATTGGAACTTATGAAATCCTTGGCCTCATAGCACAAGTGTCCTATCATCTATAACTTCCACCAATTCTAGATCATGTTCATGATGTATTCCATTTATCTATATTAAGGAAGTACATACATGATCTACTATAAGTTCTGAATCCGAAGGTGGTATGACTAGAACATTATCTGTATTATGTAGAGATACTAGTGAATATACTGTTCTATTGAGACAAGGTTCTATGAAATAAGACTACCAACCTCATTAAAATGTTGCGGAGAAACCATAAACATGAATAATCGATGTGAGAACTAGCGAAGAAAACGTGATAGAAGTACCCAAAACTGTTTGTAACTAAGATAATGTGTTGAAATTTCAGGGATGAAATTTATTAAGAGGGAAGAACGTAATGACCTATAATTTTAAATGATAATTTTTTCTTGAGAAAATGTTTGTTTTTTATATTGTATGAAACAAAACCTTATCTCTTTAATAAATAAGTGTGTATAAAGGGAAATGAAATCATTAAGATTACAACTTTATGTGACCATTGGTCAATTATGAAAGGTAATCAATATGAATATTAGGAAATATACTCTCAGTAATAATTTTAATGTTATAATTATGTTTATAAGTAAAAATTAAAATTTATAATTAATGCAGAAAGGAGAAGCGATGAACTCAACCAGTAGAGTCATGCTATACGAATCCCAGTTTCCAGCGCTTGGGAGGGAGGTAGCTTCACTAGGAATCACCTTTAACCAAGCCAAATTTGAGATTTAACATGTAAATATAATTAAAATAAGCTATGAGATAAGATCAAGTTAGTTTAAATTTTCACTTTGTCGATGTTAGCTGAGCCACCACATCAATCTATCACCATCGCACAGCTTACCCTCATGTCATATGCGAGAGTTATAAGGGTTTATGTTTCACAAACATATTTACTCAAAGTATAATTATTTTGTGAAAATAAAATTTTTATTCAAACATTTCCATTTTATGAATATTTTTTATTAATATAATACTATCTTAATTGAGATGGAATTTGAAAATTTTACTTTTTGAAAATAAATTATTCATTTTATAAAACAAATAAATCTTTATAATATACTAAGTTATAATTAACAATACTTATTGTAATAAAACAGTACGATAAAAATACTTTTATCTAAATATATATGATAAAATAATTTTATTATTTCTTTAATTTTTTGGATGTGTTAGAAATTTTACTGTGTATTCAACCCACGATTTTCTTTATTAAATAAGG
Organism: Viscum album; assembly: GCA_963277665.1. NCBI lineage: Eukaryota > Viridiplantae > Streptophyta > Magnoliopsida > Santalales > Viscaceae > Viscum > Viscum album. Next base: position 1,620,155,709 of record OY728123.1, read on the forward strand.
ATTTCTATATTAGAAGTTAATTCTATCATATTTAGATATTTATTATGATAAAATAAGCATAATATTTGAAATTAACATATCTAATTTTGGTTATGGAGAATCTTTGATAATTTACTAAAATATATTATTTTTTCAAGAATAGTTAAATGATAGGTTTAGGTATGTTTAATGACTTAATAACTATGTAATAATGATGTAATAATTATTTGAACACAATAGAAGACACAAAATATGTTTTTTATTTATCTCAAGTATTTTAATATAATTTAATCAGTTTCCATACCTATATTTTACCTTCCAAAGTCTAAAATGGAATCTTGAACTAAAAAAATTATTTTGTGGATACTTCACTTTTCTATTCCAAAAGAGGGAATATAATATGATTCTTGGCTATTTTGGGTTAAAGTAACATAAAATAATTTCCAAATTTCCAAAACCATGGGAAAAAACCATGGGAAAGGCCATGGATTATAATTTTCCAGAGCCTAGATTTACAAGGCCTATATTTAGAAATTGTTAAACAAATCCACCACTTTTTGTATAAATATCCACCCATTTGTCCATTTCATTTCAATACCAATCTATAATCCATGAATATATAGTATTTTTACCTCCCAAGGAGTCCCTCAATATTTTCTAAAGACCCCAAGGTTCCATTCCTCATGATCTTGGCGTAACTCTTCAAGGTAAGGGAATTATACTTCTTTTCTCATTGATTCAAGAAAATATTTTTGTGTATATATTTTAAATGTTAAGACTAATCTATTATCTTACTCTTTGTATCATACCATTACTTCAAAACTGTGATTTATAAATGGGAGACCATTTCTCCTCTCACCTTACCCTTTTCCAAAACTATGTTTTATACCTGTTATGTTCCCCAATTTACTTCTCAAAATTTTTCTATTCACCGGAATAAATTAGGTTTAATTTTTCATTTTGTGAATACTCAAGAATAATTATCTTCCAAGTTTATTAAACTATATGTAAAAATTATTTATATTATTTTGGGATTTAAATACATAAAGCCCTCATTCCATTTGAGTTCTTTGAAAATATATAATGACCATGTTTTTTTCACTTTTGAAATGTCAGGATCTTGATATGAAACCCATATTTTTTTCTCCATGGGTTATTTATGAATTTTTTTTTATTATGATCTATGTGAAACACATGAAATTAATATATATGAATGGAACGCCCTAATACCACTCCAATTCATTGGATAAATAATTTAATCTCTATATGTGACATGTTTTATGATACCTTAGTGAATAACCTTGGTAATTTTCATTTATAAACCTCTATGAGTAAACATGGTGATATGCTTATGAATGTGTAAATTAAATACTGTAGCCAAATTTCCATGATATGATTCAGGTTCTTTTTTCTGAGATATCCCTAAAGTCCCGATTCTCATTCTATAATTATATTCCTAATGCTCTTATTGATATTACTCATGATCACATGTAAACACTTTTCCCTTTCTGGGCCATATGCTCACCCCATTCCTTTAATGTATGTCATGAGAATATGTTATGTATTAAATTAACTTAGAATGATCATATGAATAATCCATTCAAGTGGATTAGTAGAATTTTTTATATTATCATATATTATGTTCCAAAATTTCTGGAAACTAAACTATAAAAGATCTTCTATATTGTTCCATGTAATGAAAAGTTTATGTAATAAAAATAAGGGATGACATAATATCTGGAAAAATATCCAAAATGGAATTTGATTAAACTTTTAGCCATTGTAAATTCAGGATCATTAGACATTGATGTCATTTATCCTTCCAGATGTGTACAGGGATCTAATGTGTCCCTGTATGGCAACATCTTTATCTTGGTCTTTAAAGGAGAAAAATGTTTGATATTCTATGGGGTCATTTTCTACCCGATAGACCTCAATATGAGAAACCTCATCTTTGAACTCCTAGGGCTCAATGAATCCTCAATTAGCTATTCTTTATGGTCTATTGATAAACACATGGAATCCAAGATTGATAACCTGGATGACACCAATCCTAATTTATTCAAAATTTGATTCTTCTAGGATAAAGGGATGTACTTCCTAGTGCGAGGATTATATTTCACAAGTTATCAATAAGTTGAATTACAAGATGTAGATGGATTGACCCTTGAAGTGAGAGTTGAAGATTGTCTTATTCTAGGTGGGTCCACCCGAACATGTTTACTTGCTAACCAAGGGTGATTGATAAATTATATCCCCTATGATTAATATTCCCAAATTTTCATGTCAGACCATCATTTGTTATATGAATGGGGGTTTTACTACAAATTTTGAACTTATTTAAGGTCTCTCTCATGAGTTTTTGTAGTGTTTATATTCCAAGTTTGGAAATGGAAAGAATTATTGTTTTTTTCATGACTATGTATTCCCCAGTACCATTTTAACTTTTGAGTTCTTCCTCTAATTCCCCAATTTTTTTTATGGGGAACTTAGTATCATATCCACAGTCTTTTTCAGAGAAGGGATATATTAACTAAATAAAATTAATGGAACTGAAGATTAATAGCTCTTCTAATATGGATTTTTTATGATCAAGAATTTTCGGTGGTACCATTTGGAGGAGTAACACATATTGTTTTGAGACAGGAGGCATAATGTCTGAGAGATTCAAAGTCAACCTTGTCTATGATATAGTTTTATCTTCATATTCTTTCCCCCCACACTTTATACCATGTCATTTCTTAGAAGACTATATTTTAGAGGGTTACAAGGCTAATGGAGTTAGTTGTTCTGCTATAGAAGCATCCATGGGCATAGATGGTTTTTTATTTTTTCCTAGAATATATTGTGAGTTTGGATGATCGTATTTTGATTCATCTATTAACCAAACATCTGTGCACCTTTTTTATAAACTTATTTCCATTCAAATATTTATTTTGGAATAGTGGAAGAAGAATACAATATCTGCAAAGATGGTTTCCCCAACATTACTTTCCTAGAGTCTACCATATATTAGAGTACAAATTTGATATAAGAACATTCCTGAATGGTGTGCCCCAAAATTTAGTTTAAGGTAAAATATTCTATCCAGGCATCAAGACCTACCTGGTTGGGACTCTTGGGCTTCAGAAAGTGGTGTAGATAATTATCCCTAACTATTATATAGTGGTTGTAGACCTATTCATCTCAAAATGAATATAAATTATTCTTTCATTCTTCCAATTGATTTAACCTTGGTCCCCTTCAGTCATCTGAAAGAGGTATATATTCTTTTGATACCCAGGGGGTGCCACATGATGTGGTGTGGGTTTTGGAACTAGATTTTGTGTATAGGATGGCTTAAGTGTTACAATTTTAGCCTTTACCTCTAATGTTATCTTCCCTAGGGCTGATGGGATTACTTGGTAAGTCATCTTAGTTCACTATATATAATCATTAATTTTTACAGAAATTATGACGAGATCTCAAAACCAACATGTATATTTTTCTGGGATGAGTCGCATTTGCAACACGATGAAAAGGTTCTCTATACAAAGAAAAATGAAATCTTATTAGGATAGCTGCAGATTTAGAGATTAGGTCATCCCTTTCTATAAGGAAATGAAATATGAGACCCTCTCATTCTCCCATTATTTCCAATTTGAGAGGTTAAGGATTTTTTTTTTCTTTTGCTTCATTGAGAAAAATTAAAAGGTAAACTACTAATAGAGATCTTCTCATCCCATGATTGAACAATTTGGAAAACTGTTGTACTATTAGAAGGTCATACATTGTAATGTTTTCACAATTCATTTAGGTTTTACCACTTCTTGTTGTGTAGGGGTTCCCATAATTGAATAAAAATAGGAAATAAAATGGGTCATATGTTTTTTTAGGTCTCCTAGTCCATTGAATAATGAAAATGAATCACATCCAAAAAATTTCAGGGGATTAATTTCAGTCACCAACTCACGGAAAGGCTTCAATTCTAGCAGCACCAGTGCACACTATTCCTCCCAAAATTTCAATCAAGCTTCCAATGATTCGATGGTGTTTTGGTGCATTGATGGAGGTTTAGTTGAATAGAATCTTGAAGAATAGTGGAAATAGGTGGGGAATGACATGATTGATCTGCCAATTTCCATGGATGACATCTGACATGGGACATATTTTGAGTCTTTTCTTGAATCATCAGCTATTTTTTCCCAAGTGGAGTGAATTCTTATTATTTATCCATGATCGGGTCCAGGTAGACTAATTTCTTGGGGACAAGGTTGAGCAGACATCTTAACTCTAACTCGAACAACATGGTGAACCCTCATTATTGAGGTACCCTAGTTTGAAGTGTGAGTTAAGTGTCTTCTCATGGTACATATTTGGTAGTAATGGTGCCTCAGATCAATTATTCATTTATTATTCTCAAATATTTCATTTCTTTCTCATACTGATCAAGTCATTCTTAGAGTTTGATGGGTTGAACCTCTTCAAGAGGTGGGTTGTATGCAACGTACCATTACCATTTTCATTGGTGGATAGTCACTGATGAGGAAATAATGGAGTGGTTTAGTTAATCCCCATATTCATAGAAAGTCTCTGTTTATGGGTACACATACCTCCATCATTTAACTCAGTGTGGACCACGTCCCAAACAGTTCTATCCTCTCCTTGGTCCTCTATATTGGAGTAATCTTTGGAACCATCTATAGGGTTCATGAAAATGATGTTCACTGATACATAATGAATTTTAGGCGTCATATTAGACTTTGAAATATAGGAGGGAAAATTGTTTCCTTTACTAGACATATTTTCCCCTTTTTAGGATTCTCTTTGATTTTGTTGGCGAAGAGTGACTCAGAGGGAACCATCACACAACCTTATCGTATGTGTCTCTTCTGAGTGAAAATAATTCAGAGATAAGAAAAAACGGATGATCTCATTTATTGATGTTCTACCTAAATAAGAAAATGATGATTCCATTTGATGAGGGGTTGGGGTAAACGTTCTCCCAGAATTATGGGTTGGAAAGGTCGCCATTCTTCCATTGTCATGACTTAGTCCAAATTTGTTGGATGTGTATAGTAATTTTGTGTTAAAAATTTCCTCGTCTGGGTGGGAGGGGCTATCCCCGTAATACGATGGCTTCCACTATGACCATTTTTGTCTTAATCTAAAACATACTCATTTGAGCATGAGTTGAGTGTAATACATGATCTTCATGAGAACTGCCTGCATCCACTAACATCGGTAGTTCCTGATGATTGGTTTCCCTTATGCAAGAATCCAACTTAATGTTCTCAGTTTTCAGGTTCATGAGTTTTTTTATGACCTGTTCTTGTCGGTACTGATGCTTTTGAGACATATCCTGGTCGGATTCCTATATGGTGTGCCCCATTTATTGATTGGAGGGATTTTTCCAATATTTTCCCTAGAGAAATGAAATTTATTGATGTCACAACTAGTGGATTTTGCTGACCAGGGCATGATGTGAAATGAAAAGATCAATCTTATGCTTATCCCCAGATATGAACATGTGGTGGGGAATCAATGATTATATTATGTAACTTATGTTATTCATTGCGGAATTCCGGTTGAATATCTTTACACTAATTCTCTGATCATAGTCTTCATGTAGTTGGAAGGGTATCTAAGTCGACCACATGATGAAGCTCTCCCAACACTTTGATGTGGTCAGAATACCTATTGTAAGGTATGAACATCTCTATCAGGTGATAGAGAGTAGTTTAGATATTTAGATAAATGTTTATCGTGTACTCTTCTGATAATACCTCTAGAAGTTTGAACTGGGAAGTGGCTGAGGGATAATACATAATGGGTACATTATCCATATATAGTTTTCTTCCCACAAGCAGTGTATCTTTTTAGTTTTCTACAAAAGGTTTCTCTACTAGACCAGTACAACTTGGGTGATTCGTGCCTATTTTTTGACAAGTAGCGAGGAAAGTAGCGTTCTTTTTGACATGGAAATGGATCGGATTTGGTTTATAAAATGATCATTTCCCTAGACCATTTTCTGATTGAGAAAGATGGTCACTTTTTACTAATATAGTGTCTAGAATAATAGAATCCATCTTTCTAAGTGCCTCATAATATTAGGGATTTATCTCTTTTGATTCTGTACGGAGTAGGAATATTTACTGATTGGTCTTTTGGCCAAGAGGAGGGCCATAATAGTGCTCATAGGGATATGAAATCTCATGGCCAATCAGATTATTCTTGCAAGGAAATCCTTCATAGTAAGCATTTTGGGGAGGACCCCTAGAAATGGTGGTAGTAATGATATGTGGAGGGCTTTCATGACTTCTACTACCACTTACTTAATTTATAATAGATAAAAAAGAACATGGAATTCCATTGATTATTTTTTGATGGATTAAAGAAGTCCAAGTTTCAATAGAGTAGGGTCACGAGTCTAGTCTGAAATTTTGAACAGCCTTGGGTAGGATTTCTCCTCCGATTCCCTCCCACAGGCAGCTGAAACAATGTGTTTTGAATGGATATTTCAATGTATAAGAGTTGGTTTAGATATCCCCCAAGATTCTTTTGAAAATATTATGTTTTGTAAATTTTGATGGATGTGGCCTGAAATTGACGTTTGACCTTCCATCATTTCTCGGACTTGCTGATAAATTATTTCATGGGAATGAGGATATACACCCATTATGGTGTTAGAGAAAGAATCTGAGTCTTGCCCTAGTCCATAGACGAAGCACACCAACTAGGTCCTCTATTTTCTTCCATATTTGACTTGAGGACTTGATATGCACGAGCATAGATTTTCATTTACTAATTTTACACCATATTTAACTACATTTATTAAAATACACAATGTTGTATTTTTATCTAATCATGTGCCTCTATAGTTGAATGAAATGATTTAATTTCATTTTCCTCAATATTGGACAGATGTTCTTCTAATGCATGACTAGAAATTTGCGTATGCAAATAATTTTCCACTGTATTTGATTGGTAGGTTTGATATACATGATTAGATACTTTCATCTACTCGTAGGGTAACACCTCAAAATTTTTATGACATATTTTTTTTAATTTCATTGATTTACTGTGGTGTACTCTACATCAAGATAAGCTTGCACAATACACAACACCAAATTAGCTTTCGGTATATGAAATGAAATTCTTGGCTTCTGTTACACCCAATTTCTTGTTTTTTTAGATATAATTCATTTCAGGAAAGTCCCATTATAAGTGAGCAACCAAATATTATTATTTTACCTTATAACCTAGTGATTATAATTGCAGGTATGACCAATATTAACTTTCTTCTGCAAAAAATATTTAAATGAAAGTAAGAGATTTTATAAAAAAATAAAACCACTCTTGATGGATTTTATTAAGGAAATAAATGTTTAATATATTCATGAAAATTTTTAAATTTCAACTTTATTTGTTTTTTAGACATGATAGAAGACAAAATTCCATTTTTTAAATAAAAGAAGTAATTTTAAAAAAACGATGTTTTTCAACCTTTTGATGGCGCACACATTACAAATCAATTTTTTTGAAGCTTTTATACACACTATTTAATAATATAAACATGTTATTTAGAAGTGGGATATAAAAATTTACATTCAATTAAGTTTTGATATTTTTTCTGATAACTTTTATGTTTTGATAAATAGTAAAAATATACTATATTTTAATTGAAAACAAATTTTTTCATTGAAATAATTTATAGGAATAAGTTATATTATTGAATTTTTTTAATTATAAATAGAATATATTTTTTATATTCAATTTAATTTATGTCATTTTAATTAATTTTAAATTGAATTTTGATGAAAAAACATTTCAATCGTTTATATTGTTTTAACTTTTAAAACCTGTTTTTCATTCCAAAAACAAGATTAATTTTAACATAATTACTTCAACTTCTTTGTTTTGAATTTTTAAAAATGGATTCAATATTTAGAATAATTAATTCTAAATTATTTAAATTTCATTCTTTTATTTTTAGGCATTAGGAATCGTAACTTAAATAATGTTTATTAATATGGTAAAAAGTTAAATTGGGAAATTAAGGGTAAATATAATATAAAAAAATAACATTAACACTTTACCTAATGTGATTGGATGAGTTAATTTCGACATAAACAATACTTGGGTTGAAATAATACCCTTTGGATGCCACTTGGATGAGATTAGAATATGAATACTCATTTTAATTCTAAATTATTATTATTTATCATGGTAAATTATTTATAATTTTTAGGAAATAAATAATTACCTTAAATATTTATATATTGATGACACATAAATTATTTAATTTATGAAAAATCAATAAACTAATTTTTATTAAAATTATAATAACTATTAAAAGACACAAAAAGTTGACCAAATATTATTGGTTGACTATATCTCCACCATTATAATCCAAGGGTCAATATATTGTCCATTTTAAGCCTTATATAATAGATTGTGACACTTACATTAATTTATTTAAAGTGATGTTAAGCTTGACACATCCATGTTTTAAAAAGTATAACATTTTTAATGATGGTTTTTACAAAATCTACATTCAACTAAAAGTATTATTATTAAATCCTGTTTATTTATATTCATCTTATTATTTTACTTTTATTTTTTATTTTAAAAATAAGTGTATTAAATAATTACACAAACTAATGTTTAAATTATTTTATTAATAGAAATATCTAATTAATGTTATTAAAAATATTAAAATAAATTTGATTTGGGATAATTAAATATCCAATGAATTTTATATACTTTATTGACCCCAAAATATATAATAAAATATTTAGTTCTATGTTAACATCTTATCTTGATATTTATAAGAATCCAAGAATTGAATATTGTCAAAATTTACATTTTTTTTTTCAAAGTAATGTTTTATTAAATTATTTTAAAATCATAAAACATTTCTTTAAAAAATAATACATATTTTATGGTCTAAAATGTTCTAAATTATTTATTTATGATTTAATTCACTTTAAATAAATAAATATTACACCCTTTTAATGTTGAATTTTTTTTTAACCTAGTTAAAATGAAATTGAATAACTAAGTGATAAATTAAAATGATAAGGTTTAAATGGACAAAAAAACTTGTCTAAAAGATTATTAGTTGATGAGATTACAACCTCATCTCATCTTATATTCTAAATTAAAAAAATTTCTAGGTTTTTTTATGTGGTTTTATTTTGTTATAAATTAATACTTTTGGAGATTCAAAAAGTGCCTCTAACCTCAATTATAACTGGGCACCTCCTCCCTCACATATTCAATTCACTTCGAGCATTCAATATCAGACATCCCCTAATAATTTCCCTTATCAAAATCCCTATTTACATTTTAGTGGTTTTTGTCTTCTCAAAAGTCCAACTCCAAGTCCTTTAAGAGTGGATTTAGTGGGAACACATCGAAGAAGAGGCAATCTCCTCTATCGAATCTTTCAAATTTGTTTTTATTATACTTCTTATTAATGAGTTTTTACATTATAAATTAATAAATCCAGTATAAATTATATTCTTATATGTTATTATGGGTATGGAACAACCGTATTTCACTTTCTTTATATCCTATGAAAAATGAAATTACCCCGCGTGCGTACGTACGACTTACCGTCTCCACGTTGTGGTGCAATATGTTATTCACCACCATATTATTTGGATAGATATAATGATTGAAATAATATATATATATATATACTATAACATGGTATGGATTTTGGAACAAAATATATACCATCCGCTTCCATACCATTTCAAAATAATGAGAATGATATCATCGCTCTTGCATGCGTACGACCTACACTCTCAATGATGCGATTCAATTAATTCTACATGATCTCAATTAAATAATTATTATATAAATTAATTGAATGAATAAATATGATATATATTATTCTAATATCATTTTATAAATGATATAAATATAACCTAAGAATATGAACTTATCTGAAAAAGCATGTGTAAGAAAATAAAGAAGCTAATATCTGATGGATGAGCAATAATTTTACTAAAAAATATGATAATTTGATCATATATGATGAAAATGATTCTATAATAAGTCAATGAAATCATTTAAATCATTATAAATGAGGACAATATAATGAAAAAAAATATAGGACCTAAGGAAGAGGATAATTTTGCAATCTCATTATTATCAGAGACTGTTTATATGTAAGTATTTATTGGTGTATATTTATCATCAATGTCTATGTTTCCTAATAACATATTCTAAAATATAATTTACATTCTTATAAAATTTTTCATATTCAATTTTACGCATAGTTAAATTTTTATTAAATGGAATGGAATAATCATTTGGTTTTTTTTGATATGGGGTACTTTTTGAACCAAATTTAAGAGGGGAATTTTATTTTAACTTATACAACATGAATGGATTTTTACATTTTCATAAAAACTTATTCCATGTATCATCTTCTACATGATTCAAGTTTATTTTTATTTAAATTATTATATTTTTAAATTGCATGACATTTTGAGAAATGAAAATGTTTTTGAAAAAGAAACGACATTTTTCTTGAGAATTAATTTCAAGTGTTATATGAACATTATTTTCCATCTAAGATAGAATTATTTAATAGGGTTATTTTTTAATTAAAATATCCTTGTTTTTACTATTATTTTATTGTGTTTATGATGTAATTTTATCTAAGAAATCCATTTGTTTTACAAGTATTATGTTATGATGGAATGATATTTAAACAAACCCATTTTATTCCATGGGTTATGATGAATGATTTATATTTTTATGTCACACTTATGAATGATTTAATTATGAGATTTGTGGGACCTATATCTCCATCTAATGTATTGGGTAATGTTTTTATCTCATGAGACAGATATAACTCAAAGGGAAATTAAATTTGGTTCAGTAATATAGGGATGGAACAATAAGTAAATTTGGTTTAGTAATACAGAGTTGAAATGAAAATTAAATCCAGTTCAGTAATGGACTTTTTCCACTATGATGGTCTTGGAAATGAGCCCTGACTAAAATAAAAATGATTTTCTATTATTTGGTTTTTACCACAATTTTATGTTTTATTCCAATTCTATTTCTTCATACCTCTTGTTCCTTTATGATTTATGCCTTATGAACTACCAAGATTTATCTCATGACTCAAGATTTTGATATTTGTTATATATGGTTTGATTTTAAAAAGTTATGTTCATGTTTTTATATTCATATATTTTTGTTTTGTTTGATATTTTCCATTTTTTCCCTTACTGAACACTTGATCTCCCCCATTTTTATGTTTCTTTCCCCCCAGATATGAAGAAGGATATTACGTAAGATGTGTAAAAAATAGGATCTAGTTATGAAGTAAAACACATGAAATTATTTAGTTGTTTTATAAACCAAGTGTTTATGTTTCCCAATTTCCATAGACACTAAAATAATATGTTCTTTAGGTGTATATTTATTTCATTTATTAGGTATTCTACAAAAGTAATGTAATCTCCATGTACATCAATTTTAGGGACTTTATAGTTGGTATCAGAGTAAAGGTTTAGTCAAACTTTATAAACAAGGATGAGAAATATTTTGTAAGATCCCTATAGATATTTCTAAGGTATGTCTAGGGATATATCTAAGGATAAGTCTAACTATAGGATAAAATACTTGAATCTTGGTAATGATCATTGTTAATTTAGGAATAAACCTAATATGTTTGAGATTGAATGTACTTCCCATTTAATATGTTATTTTCCTAGTATGATTTTTTCCTCACATGCTATTATTTTTGGGTTTTAGACAATAGCTAGAACTCGAAGGAACCATGTTAATGATCAATACTATGGTAAATTCAATGATTGTACTCTTGAACAAAAAAATGTTATGGGAGATGGATTTAAAAATTTTGTCGCTATACTTACACAATATATGAGTCATTATGTACATCCAAATGCGTAGAGACGGTAAGAACATTCTATTGAGTCTTTTCTTAGTCAATGTCCACTTTCTTTCAGTGGGTCTTCTGATTCACTTATTACTGAATAATGGATCAGTACCATTGAAACAATATTTTATATCATTCACTATTCGGAACATGAAAATGTAATCTTGGATATTTATTGTTTAAAAGGTGAATCATACCAGTGCTAGAATCTAATCAATAATATGAGGAAGCAAGATGAAGTTGAATCCATGGAATGTGATGAGTTACAAAACTTATTTTTCTATAAGTAATTTCCTCATATTCTTTGAATGAACATGTAAAAAGAGTTCCTAGAGATTAATCCAAAGGATGATAAATCTCTTGGTACATATGAGGAAAAATTTACAAGACTTCCAAGGTATACTTCTATCTTTATCTTTCAACCTTAGAGTAAAGTTGATCGATTCTTCGGTGGCTGAAAAGAAAGTATTTGAAGGTTCTTAGCTATAAGATAATCTAGTATATATGAAGATATTTTCATTTTTCTATCAATTTAGAAATATAAGTTGGTGTTACATTTCAATATCATGTTTTCTATAAGAAATGGAAGATAGAGTTCAAGGAAGAATCTCAAAATAATAGTGAAATGAAGATGAGTGTTTCATTATGCTCAATGTGTGGAAAGAATCATAGTGGATATTGTGGTAAAGGGACTAGTAAATGTTTTATGTTTGGAATAGATGGTCATCATGAAGTTTAAAGATGAATTAATGGAAAAAAAATTATCTAATGATGTAAATAGATAAAAGAATGCATAGAATGAACCTACAAAACATCAATGTTACAAGTGCAAGGAAATTGTGAATTATTTTAACCAATTCTCTAATCAAAGGGTTATCGATGATGATCGATGTCAATAACCTCTTAAGGAAAAAGAAAAAGGAAAATCATATGTGATCACTTTTGGCGTTTTTAGTATGACAACGAAGTGGTGGAATGATTTAGTGTTTATGTAATGGGATCTTAGAATAATGTTATATAATCTCTTTTATATTGTTATGGAATTTTGGAATATCTATGAAGTGGTACAGTATGGTTTTTCACATGTATTTGAAATTTTATGTTTAGTGGTACCGGTAACCGTGAAATGTTATTGAGGTTATAAGGTGATGTTGTTGGAAAAAACATGATTAAGGGAAGGATAACCCTTAATAAGAGCATGATGTTGAGATAATTATATTTGGATAAATATATGTTGGATAGGACTAAGTAAATTTCAAAATATTAGTTACCCTGTAACTGGTTAAGGATTTATTGACATATGGATTATGTTATAATGGATGATGTTTACATCTTTTTAGACTTATGTCTAAGGAAAAATGCTTATTTTCAATATGGATATATGATAATTCAAGTTATTTCAATGACACAAGAGAATACACGATGAAGGAGTTCACATTGTTGGAATGTGACCATTAAGAGATACTTTATGATATATGGTGGTAAATGTTAAACTGAATTAGTTAAGCATATATAGTTTTTTATTTTTTCTTTTCATATTTTAGAAGGATTATAATGTTATAAATTTATGGAAATTTTAAGTTAATCATTGGATGAATTTTGTTATAATAATGTATTATATCACCACAAGTGGACTTATACATATTTGATAACATATGCTATACATTTTTTTATAAAAAAAACAAATGGAATCAACTATCACTCTATTTATGGATCAAATGATTTACTAACACTTTAGTATTGAAAAATCCAACTTCATTTCATTGAATATGAGATGAAGTGGAAATTGTTCAAGGCATAACCAATGGTGAGATTGTAAAAAATAATGTAAGTATTTCTTCTCATTTTATTTAACTTTAGGGAAAGGATATTGAAAACCAAAAAGGTTATCCAAGTACCTTCTTATATGATTAATTAAATGGACACTTATATCATTACAAATTTATTGATTTGTGACTGAAATTTTTTCCTAAACATGTTCTCTATCACTCTCTATCAAAACTTGATAGTTATATTTATCTAATATATCAATGTTTTTACTTTCCACCTATGTTATCCTATGTGGAAACCTAGTTATGAGTTACTTTGGCTAACCATTTTGTTTCTAACTTTCCTATTTAAAATGATGTTTTAGTATTCCTTTTTATGATGTGGGTTTCCTTGAAAGAAACATTCAAGTATTAAACCTTTTATATCCCCAATGATTTTTTAGTGTGAAATTTACTTTGAGGGGGGTAGAATGTGAAAACTCAATATTTTTGGGGTATATATATATATATTAATTTCTTTTATATCTTGTGTTTTACAATACACCAAATTTAAGGTTGCACAATATGCAATATTGGCTTAGCTTGTTGTATACACAACACTATGCTTTTCTTGTGTTACACAAAATTTCAAGTTCTTTTGAAAGAATTCATTTCATTCAAGATAAATTATAATTGAATAACCAAATTTCATAATGTTACCTTATAACATAGTAATTATAATGGCAGGTATGATCAATATTAACTTTATTATGAAAAACTATTTAAATGAAAATAAGTGAGTTTATATAATAATTAAATCAATATTTATGGATTTTATTAATGAAATAAATGATTAATATATTCAATATAAGGTTTAAAGTTTGTATTATATGTTTTATATACATGATAAGAACAAATTAAACTTTTCGATATAAGAAGTAGTTTAAAAAAATGCAATTTTTCCGCCTTTTGATGGTGCATCCATTTCAAATCTATTTTTGAAACTTTTATATATTACATTTTATAACATAAACAAGTTATTTTTATGTGGGATATAAAATTTAAATTTGATGAATTTGTTTATTTTTTTCTAATAACTTTCATGTTTTGATGAATAGTAAAAATACACTGAATTTTAATTGAAATTTTTTTATAGAAATACTTTATATGGGTAAATAGTATTATTAAAAGTTTTTAAATTTTAAATAGAATATATTTTTATCATTCTTTATAATTTATGCTATTGGAATAAATTTTATACTAAATTATGATGTAAAACATTTCAATCTTTTGCAATTTTTTTATTTTTAAAACCCTTTTTTCATTTCAACAATGAGATTAATTTTAAATTAATTACTGAAACTTTTGTGTTTTAAAATTTTTAAAATTGTTTTTATATTTGGAATCAGTAGTTACAAATTATTTAAATAGCATTATTTTATTTTTCAGCATTATTAATAGTAACATCAGAAATTTTTATTAAAATGGTAAAAAGGTCAATCAGGTAATTAAGTGTAAATATAATATTATAAAATTACCCTACCATTTTTTCTAATGTTATTGGATGAATTATATGCAGCATAAACTGTCATTTAATCTAATTAATACACTTTGGAAGCGATTTGGACGAGATGAGGACATTTAATATAATTTATTTAAAGAAAAGTTAAATATATCTTCCTCAAATTTTAATACTTAAATAATTTTTAATAAAATGTTATACAGAAGATAAATTCGGCTATAAGTAATCATTTTAAATATAAAATATTTTTCTTTATCATGGTAATATATTTGTAAATTTTAATAAATAAATAATTACCTTAAAGGTTATGTATTGATGATGCAGAAATTATTTAATTGATGAAAAATTAATAAACTAATTTTTATTAAAATGATAATAAGTATTAAAAGGAACAAAAACATAAAAAAATTTATTGATACAGTATATGTAAAACATAATTATCCAAGGGTCTATTTATTAAGGATTTGGGCCCTTATAGTTGAGATCATGACACTTTTATTATTTTATTTACAGTGATGTTAAACTTATCACATTCATGTTTTAATAAGTACAACATTTTTAATGATGGATTTTATAGAATAAATATTTTATTACAAGTATTATACTGAAATATATTATATTTATCCTCATAATAGTATTAAATTTTTAATTTTTATTCAACAAATAAGTGTATTAAATAATTACATCAGACTGATGTTGAATATATTTTATTATGGAAATTTCTAATTGATATTATTTAAAATATTAAAATAAATATAATTTAGTATAATTAATATATATAATAAATTTATAGATTACCTTTACCTTATATGTATATAAAAAATATTTATTTTGAGAATAATATCTTATCATGATATTTTTAAAAATCCAAAAATAGAATATTGTAAAAATTGACACTATTGTTGTCCTGTCAAAATAATGTTTTATTAAATTATTTAAAAAAAATTTAGAAATTTATAATAAATATTATATGGTCTAAAATTTTATGAAGTATTTATTTATGATTTAATTTACATGAAATATGTAAATACTTCACCCTTTTATTATTGAAATATTTGTTACCATAGTTAAAATGAAATATAATAACTAAGTGATAAATAAAAATGATAATTTTTAAATAGATAGAAAAACTTGCCTAAAATTTTTTGGTTGATGAGATTACAAAATTTTCTCATCTTATATTAAAAATTAGGACATTTTTTAGGTTTTTATGTGGTTTTATTTTATTATAGATTAATACTTTCGGAGATTCCAAAATTACCTCTCAGCTCAATTATAAAGGACACCTCCTCCCTCACCTCTTCACTTCACTTTGAGCCTTTAGGACTAAAAATACCTAGACCATTTCCCTTATCAACTTTCCTAGTATCATTCTAGAGGTTCTGGGCTGCTAAAAAGACCAACTCTAGTGCCTTTAAGAGTATATATAGAGGGAGCACCCCGAAGAAGAGGTAATATCCTCTTCAAATTCTATCAAATTATTTTTCTTCTACTTCATATTAATGCGTTTTTTCCTTTATAAAGTATCAAATCCATTATAAAATTTGATATGGCATGCTGTTATGTTTATGGAGCAACTGTATTCAACCTTCTATCCATACAATGATAAACGAAATCACGACGTGTGGGTATGTGCAACTTACCCTCTCCACGTCGTGGTGTAATCTGTTTTCAACACCATTTTACTTAGATGGATATAGTGATAGAAATAACATATATATATTATTTTTATAACATTATATGGATTATGGAACAATATATATACCTTCCACTTTAATACCATTTTATAATTATGGAGATGATATCGTCACTCGTACATACGTACAACCAACCATCTCCAAGATGCGATGTGATTCATTATACATGATCATTATTAAATAATGATTATAAAAATTAATTTAATGAATAAATAGAATATATATTATTCTAATATCTTTATATAAATGATATAACTATATCTTAAGAAGAGGAAATTATCCAATAATACATGCGTAAGAAAATAATGAAATTAATAGCCGATTGATGGGTAATAATGTTACTAAAAAACAAATGATAATTTGATAATATATGATAATAATTATTCTGGAATAATTCAACGACATCATTTCAATCATTATACATGAGGCTCAGATACATACAAAGGATAGCGGACCTATGTTAAGGGATAATTTCACATTCTCATTATTATCCGATATTACTTATATATAAGTATTTATTGGGGTATATTTATCACTAATGTCCATGTTTACTAATTATGTATTAAAAAATATTAATTCTAATATTCTAAACTTTTTTATAGTATTTTTTTCTATTTTTTGAATTTCTAATATACGATATAAAAGGAATCTTTTTGCGTTTTCGATAGGAGGTACTTTCTGACTTTTTAAGAAAAAGTACAAGGAGAATTTTTCTTTTATCTTATATGGCATGACCATATTTTTATGTTTTAATAGAAAATTATTTTCATGAATCTTCCTCTACACTATTTCATATTTATTTTCAAATAAACAATTTTCTTTTAAAATTTCATTGCATTTTGGGAACAGAAAATGTTTTCGAATAAAAAATAATATTTTTCTTAAGAACTAATTTAAAGTGGGACATCAAAATAATTTTCCATCTATGATGGAATTATTAGTTATGATTATGTTTCATGTATAATATCCTTATTGTTTCTTTTATTTTATAGTGTTTTTTATTGAATGATATTTATAAAATGCATTTGTTTTACATGGATTATGTTATAGTGGAATAATTTTTAAAGAAACTCATTTATTCTTTAGGTTATGATGATTGATGTATATAATTATGGAACACATAATAATGATTTAATTATGATACAGGTGGGTCCTATATCTCCCTCCAATGAATTTGGTAATGATTTATATCTCATGAGATAGACAAGACTAGAACGACAAGTAAATATGGTTCAATAATACGGGGATGGAACGAAAAGTAAATATAGTTCAGTAATAAATGGATCGAATGGAAATTAAACCCAGTTCAGTAATGTAATTTTTACACTATGAGGGTCCTGGAAATGGTCCTTAGCTAATATGGAATTTTGTTTCTATGCTTATGTGTTTTACACTATTCTATGTATTATGCCAATGATATTTTCTCATGGATCTTGTTCCATTATGACTTATGATTTATAAACTACCATGATTTATTTCATAACCCAATATTTGGATATTTTTTATACATGATATGATTTTAAAAAGTTATTTTCATATTTTTACATTCTTATTCTTATGTTTTGAATGATATTTTCCATGTTTAGCCTTACCGAGCATTTGAGCTCACCCCTTTTTGTGTTTCTTTTTAACCAGATTTAAATAGGGGTATTAAGGAAGATGTTTCAAAAATGGGTTATAGTTATGAAGGAAAAAATAGGAGATGTTTTATATGTTATAACCAGTTGTTTATGTTTCCATATTTTCATAGACACTAAACTAATATGGTCTTTTGGCATTTTTTGTTTCATGTATTAAGTATTCTGCAAATAAATTTAATGTCCATGTAAATCAAGTATAAGGTCTTTACACATAGTGTGATTCTATATTTTAATGGTGTGATTAATTTGAATTCTCCTCAATGTTTGACTAGGGATATTGATATTCTATTGTAGGTATTTTCATTTTCTCATAGTTTTGCACCGTACTTGACTAGAGGGCTTCATAAGTGATATTAATGTTTTTTATTTGATTATAGTTTGGAATCATATTTGACAAGAAGGATACATTAGCCCGAGTAGGGATTTTCATGTACCCATACTTTTCTACCATACTTGATAGGAAGGATTCCTCATAGTGAGCATATATTTTCATCTTTTAATAGATTTCCTCTGTATTTGACTAGCGGGCTTCATGATAAGGAACAAGAACTATGGTATATCCCTAATTTTTCAAATGTCACCCTCTGTGGGCCACCCTAAGAGCCAGAGTCTGACTATTTTGAGTTTGAGATAGTGGGAACATTTCTTATTTATATAAAAGATACAATGACTTATACCATTTATGATAGTGATTGCTGGTAGGAGACCATGGGAGTGTCACCATTGTTGTTGGGATGAATTTTCTGGTGACCATTTTATCAGCCTCTATAGGATAAGGTAGGAACTAATTATTTAATTTCTGGGATAATCTCCCAAAAATATTTGATATGACTATGGGTGTTATTTTCTTCTAGACCTGCAACAATCGTTTAGTGGTAGCTTGTAGGGATTCATAAGATTAAGGTCCTATTAGGATGACTCTAGGGTTGGGATAGTACTATTCCTGTGGTACACTCAGACCAATGTGTTTGATTCCTAGTGTTGAATACCCTGGGTTAGTGATGGATTCCTTATTCTGATTGAGGACCCAACTTGTGAAATGGAATATGTGCATATTTTTTAGAACTGGTGAGACTCCATTTGGATTGAAGAGAGTTCTGGTCATAAATTTCCGGAAATATATATGAAAAAAACAAGAAAGAAAAACTCATCAATGTAGAATATATTTGAATGAACACTTTCTTTACCGATTGTTTTGTTTGTACCTCTGTCATTTTAAGTGAGAAAAGAGCCTGACTTATAAGAAATACAGTTATCTTGGTTATGGATTCAAGTCCTTTTCACCATTTTTTCTGATGAAAAACCATGATTCTAGTATGATTAATTTTGGGGGTTTTGAATATTGTTCTATCATTCATGTTGGATTCACTATTTCTGAATGGATTCTAGTAGGTTGTTTATGGATATGAAAATACCCAATGGTTCACTCAATGATGATGCTTCTTGAACATACTTTCCAAAAGCAGGTAGTCATTGGAAATGTCTCTAATGTTGCTTAGGGAATCTTGTTGGTCGAGAGGATGGGATTTCATCCTCACCTTGACCATTTGGGGGGAATTATTTCTAATTTCAGGACTCTATTATAGATTTTAGGTGATACATGTTCATAAATACTGTGTTCATTCTCAAGTATAACATGGGTCTCCCTTGTAATAATGATCAATTATTAGAATGCATGGAATTTAGAGTCATTTGTATGTATTCAGGGTTCTTCATTAACAGAGATATATGTTTTTATCCATGGATCCCCATGAATGGTACCCTTTAATAAATGGATTGATTATTCTTTGGTTGTTCATTATTACAATGTTGTTTCTTTGGATTTTATCATCAATCTGGAAGAAGATAATTGTTTTGATGTTGATATTGGACCCATAACATGGGCTTCTTATATATAATTATGAAAGAAATCAGAACCCATTTTGTTCGGAACTACTTAAAATGAAATATAATACATTTTATGGTCATGGGAGAAGGACCAAACCCTGTAGTTTAATGTCATGCAATAAGAAAAACTAGGTGGAAGGTGCCTATTTAAATTTTGGTGTAGGAATTATATTAGAGAAAACTAAAGTGATTGTAAGAGATGAAATTTACTAGTTATGGTATGTTCTCCCTGGGAATATATCCCAATAAATATGGTGATGTAAGGGTCTTGAAAGGAATATTCCATTCTTAGTTGGATATGACCATACGGGGAATATAGAACAGATAACTTTATGGTGGATTTGGGGTTTGGGGTTTAGACCTTAGGAAGGCCTCCTATATATCCCAGTTGGATTGAAATAAAATCCAACTTACTCTAACAATGGTTGGGGATTTCACATTTTAAAGAGGCATATTTTCCTGGTTCATTGGAAATATGGAACTTTAAAGGTTCATTTTATCGTGAATATGGACATTTGAGAAGACATTTACATGGTCTTCGGGGAGGGGATGGGGTGGGGGCTTACACCTAGGAGGACTCCCATGTTTCTAGAACCATGAGGAATGTACAATCTCATGGTGATTTGGAGTTTTGGGTTGGTATTAAATTTTTTTGGATGAACATTTTCTTATGATCATGTAGATATTATGTTCATCTCCAACCTATAAGACAATGTGAGTAATGTTCTATTTGAGAAATAATTGGAAGTGTAAGATCTTTAAACCACAGTATCTCACCACTAATGGGTGAAGCCAGGGCCTAAAGGGATATAGAGGGAGATCTCTTGAACCTTTATCATCTATTGTTTTGATATCCAGGATAGTCACATCGACTATTTTCTATGACCCTGGGAAGATGAG
Organism: Viscum album; assembly: GCA_963277665.1. Lineage (NCBI taxonomy): Eukaryota > Viridiplantae > Streptophyta > Magnoliopsida > Santalales > Viscaceae > Viscum > Viscum album. The sequence continues at coordinate 1,620,176,990 of OY728123.1, forward strand.
GAGGAGGTGGGAAATATCCAACACTAGAACCAAACAAAGGTAAAAGAAATTGTGATCATCCTCCTACGGTGGGATTACTCTTGGATGGATGAACATGTCCCATTTTTAGATATGATGAGAGAATAATCCAACACCATTCCTTATAGAGGATAAATGCTAGTGCTTCCCCTCAATCTGTGTGATGAGGGGGTCCCCAAAACTACATCCATGTTTGGGACCCATGTTACCATGTGAATATACATTTGAGAGAATTTTAAGGCCCCCTTATTAAGTAGATGACCAATAGGGCCCGACACACAATGGGTATTTACATTCAAGAGGAAATTGTGGTGTGTCTAATGAATTGATCATAGATATCTAGTTATTTTGGAAGAGACCTTGGCCTGATACCATTATAATGGTTTGTGGAGGGGCCTAAGTGGGGACAAATGTTATGCATGAGGATAACAACAGGAGAAAGAAGGCAGAGGCTTCCCCAGGATAACCCATTCTGTAATGTTTTTTGCTATGAAGTATATGGATCTCTTCACATAAAATTTTTCTACCTTGTAATAGGTTCCATCCATGTAACACTTTTCTATTTGGGAATAGGTTTCCTCCGTGTAGCACTTTGCTACGTAGATCTGAGATCTTCCCACATAGAATCATTATACATGGGGGGTAGAAATCCCTTCAAATACCCTTTTACTACATGGGGTCACAGACCAAAGTGTCCATACACTTATGACTTTCTAGATGGAATCCACAATGGGTTTTGGGTTTGTGGATGATCGAGTGAATCCCCTTTCTTAAGTTAGTGTTATGTAGTGTATTTACTAGTTGAAAATCAAGTGCTCCAACATATTTCTTTGAGGGTTTATTCTTGTGTCTCTCTATATATTCTCCTCAGATACACCCTCTATAGTTCTTATAGATTAATTAGGGTAACCACCTACTAGTATATTCAGAAGATATCATGATAACATGGATTGTTTTTTGGGACCTAGGATGGACTCCCTAACCCAAAAATGATTTCTTTTTCAGATGAAAAAAAACACCATCAAGCCCGTAAAAGTTTTCTTCATTTGTAGGGTAAGGTCAACACCATCCACACCCAAAATGGATATTTATATTTTTGGGGGATATGAAACATTTCCCATGACTGAAAAAACAATTCCATTTTTGGGAGATAGGAAAAGCTACCCATGCCCACAATCAATTTTATATATTTTCTGGATGCTATGCAGAGCAGTGGTCTGTGTAGCAAGTTAGTTATATAGACCGTCTCCATCATTTGTGTCTTTACAATATTTAAAAAATTTCAAACTCTTATTCAGGTTTATATTACCCTTACAAAATTCATCATATTATTTTTACCATCCATGTAGATTTTTCATGAAACAAAATGAATAAATCTAGTTTTATGCTGAAAAAATCAATTTGTTTTAAAAAAAGTTGTCTCATCACACAATTATAATAAAATTTATTTTTTCACTTTTGGAAACATTATTTGATAAAATTAACTTCATTTTTGAAGTCAATATTTTAGAATAATATTATAGTGAATTTGTGATAATTTCCTGAGAAGATTTATTTTTTGATGAATAATAAAAATATATTGTTTTTTTAAACCATCTTATAATTTAAATTATTTTCAAAGTTAAATATTGTTTTAAAATTTTTAAAAGTACTTTTTATAAAAAATATTATTATTAATCTAATTTAGTTCCTTCAAATAAATTTATTATTGAATTTTTATATAAAATATTTTTATACTTTTGATATCTTTTTCCATGGAACACCGTTTTTTTCACATCTGTTGGTTTAATTCTAAATTAAAATTTACCAACTATATGAGTTTATTTTGATGAAATTGATTCCATATTTGGAATAATAATAATTTATTTTGGGTAATATATTCAAGATATTTTTTTTCATAATTAATAAAAATGATAATAAAAATTACTTATTATGCTTAAGGTTAAAATGGGTTTTTCACGTTACATTAGCCTATATAAAAATTAATTTTACACCAACATTAGATTTTTATTTGATAAATTGTAATTAAAATTTATAATCTATGGGTAGATATTATAAAATAAGGGTCATTTTTTAAAGATTAAAGGATAACTCATCTTCAATCACCACCACTCATGAAGGGATATAATGATGGATTTAAAAGAAATGATTATTTGATGGGACCCAAAAATTACTTATATAAACATTACATCACTTTATATGAACATTAAATTAATATTATAAAAATAAATTTCATGTAAATATAATTTTTTTTATTTTTATACTAGATACATAATCAATTTATTTTTGTTTTTTTATATTTCCCACAAAAATTGATCATATTTAGTACCCATCTTGACATATAATACTTATTAACTTCCCTAAAAACAAGGGGAAGTAAAACATAATAAAGGGGTATATATGATGCATATTAATGGTAAAATTAGGTCATGTTAATAATAATAATGCATAAGATGGCCATAATGGCATGTTAACATAATTGAGTGCATGTTCTCAATGTAAAATATTGATACTTAGAAAATATTTGATCATAACTCTTAAATAATTTCATATCCAAAATCATTATTAATAAGTTTTTCAATGTAGAAATATTAATTAATGATTTACAATGTTGGAATGTTCTATCATTATCATAAGAAATCATAATCTTTTGAACCTAGTTATTTATTATAATTTCCTAACATAATCTTGTGAGCGGAGCTAAAATCAATCATATTCACCGAAAAAATGTTAATATAGCTATGAAAAATCATTTCCATTCCCAATATTCTGAGATTTCTAGAAGAAATGTTACTCAAAATAAAAATTTGATCATACCCATTAGTAATGATATCCACACATAATATCTGAGCATAGATCGAAGTAATTATAATTACACATAAAAATGTGAACGTGGATGAAAAATATTCCTGACCAAAGAGAAAATAAATTCAACTTTTCTTAAAAATATTTTCTTAATTGTTTTACATGATAACGAGAGGAAAATTAAATGAAATCATGAAATATCCAAAAAATAAATAGAGAAAAATAAAAAAATAGGTTTAAAGGATAATGATAATATAATTTTACTCAATATTAATTTAACATAAACAATCGTGGAAAGAAATAAGATTATAACATAAATCCATTAATATTTGGTATCATTATAATTATAACCCCTGCAAAGAAATAAATTCAAATTAAGCTTTACATACCAAGACTATAAATTGATTCATGATATAACATATATGTGGGTAAATATTATTCCACATGAGAGAAATAAGTAGTGAATATGGGATATGTACTGCATAAAAAAACGAGATGAGAAGCCCTTACAATGATTATAACATTTGAAGTGAGAATATACCAAAAAAGTGATTATTTGAAACATATGTAAATATATACATGGAACCAAGCCTTAAACATACATAATATAATAATTTTCACATGATTTTATAAAAAATTCAATTTAAGGATCTAAAGGTATAGTGTATTTTGGAATATTGGATATAAAAATAAAACATATTAAACATAAATACACCATATTTATTTTAAACTCCACATAGTTCCCTTAACACAAATAAATCATCTAAAACATTACATGATATCCTTAGTAAAATACATAAGGAAATGGGAAAATCTAGAAATCCTAATAAGGGAGTAAACATGGAAATAATGCATAACATGATAATCAAGAGGTATAACATGGTATCAGGAAGAGGATGTTTAAAATAATGGAGATATAAATTAGGGGAATGATATCATAAACATAAGTCAAGGGTCACTCCTAAGAATATCATCATAAAGCAGGAAAATTCCCATGGCGGATTAGAGTCACTCCCTAATCCCTTATATAATATCCCATGAGAAATAATGCTTTACCTCGTACATTAGAGGGATACATAATTTTGGTTTGAGAGAGCACAAAAATTAAAATCATACATATTCATTCCACACGTGGAAGATAAATCATATATAAATTGTTAACACGACTAACCCCATTCGAATAAAGTATATTTTAGAATTCAGATTCAAGGAATAACAAAAGGATCAATCATAAGTTTTCCCTAGGGAAGAAAAAATTAAGTCATTTGTATGTAAATATTTGAAAACGAAATAATTTTATTGATCATTGAGTTTTGGTAAGGATATTTCATGAGAAGGAGAAATGAGAAAAAATAATAAAAACATACCACTTGAATGAAACTTTTATGAAATGAATAAAGGATATTTTAAAGAATTAAAAACCATATTTTTTTCCATATAAAAATAATTGAAACATGTGGTCGCTATATAAAATATAAAGGTTTTTTATAATATTATCATGGTTTAAATTTTTTTAAGGGGTGATTCATGACATGAAATAGGAAATAGGATTGTTCCATTAATCTAGATTTATATAAAAGTATGAATTTTCAAGGGAATTAAAAACATGTATAACCTCAGAAATGAATCTAATATGTAGATATATATATTTTTAAATAAAATATATAAAAAATTAGTAGTTTTATGAGAAGAATATTGCATAAAATTGATAAAAATAAAGAGAATGTGTACCTAAAATGTCAAGAAGGAGGTTTGGAAGATCCATTACCTCATTTCCAAAATCACTTTGGACTAGTAATTAAATTACTAGATAATGAAATTTAGTTTAATGAAAACATTATCAAGAACCTTATCCATCACTATAAGTTTTCATAATTTTTATTTGTCATCATGTTTCCCCAATTCATTATATTTTTTCTACTAATTTTGGTTATTTGATGTTTTTCAATCAATTTCTCAAAACATTCATGGTATATTGTTTAATTTAAAAGTATTTTAAAATAGTTTCATAATATATATAATTATAGATTATTTTATACTTTATTATTCCATTAGCACATAATTTATACAGGTAAATAAGTTTTTTAAGAAAGAAATTAAATTAGTAAATGTACTTTGATATGTCCTTTTTATTGGATAAATTTACTATAACTATTTTTTTGCTAATATAACTCCTAGATTTTCTAATATTATAATTAGATAATGTAAATGGTTTATTAAGTATCTTTTTCTTCCTTTATACATGTTTTATTCCACCCATTTTTGTTGGCATGGAAATTGTAAAGGAAACTTCATCATGTAGATGAAGGAGTCCATACATACACATGAAAATGTATTAACTTTTTGAAGGGTTTTTGATAATTATATAAAATGTATGTTTCATTAGTATAAAAAATACCATAATAATGTCATGTATTGAAAAGTTTTTGGGTAGAGTAAGTATAAAAAAACTTCTAAGGTTTTTTGGACAATATAATCTCTCACCATGGATATTTTCTTTTGGTCATCACCATAATGAAATTTATCTCAGTTTTTTAATATAAAAAGGATTTTAGGATGAGGGGATATGGTTGAGGGGAAACTAGGTAAATGTGTTGGTAGATCTTAGTTGTATTTGGATGTGTGGATAGGAGTAGGGGTGGTGGTTGTTTTATAACTGAAATACATTTTTGGCACATGTAACACTTTAAAATAAAAAGAACACATGTTTCACATTGAATGTGAAGAAAAAGTGGGAAATAATAGTGTGTGACACGGGGTAAGGTCAATAAATTCCCAAACACACTTTTAGTCAAAGTTTTTAAATATATTTTATGTACTTTACTCTTTAATATTTTTACTTTTACCATTTTGGTTTTTTACTGAGGTAAATATTTTTTACCTAATATATTTATTTGTAATACCAAAAAAATGAAACTCATTAGATAATTTAAACATGATGATTCTAAATTTAAATCCAATTTATCAAGTAAAATATTTCCATTGAAAAAAAATTAATCTTAACATTAGCACATGTAACGCATAAAACCCCATTTTTAAAAAGTATAATTTTAAGAAACAGTTTTATGTTTTGGATAAAATTATCAATGTTATTGATTATATTGAAACTAAAATATTTATTATTATTAAACAAATAATATATTAATATTAAAATAAATAAAAAACCAAATTCAACCATGTGAAATGGTTATGAAGGTAAATATATGAAAAATAATTTTCATTAAAACATTACCTAACTTTTCTATAATGTTAAGCATGAGTTATATATATAAAAATATAATTTTAAAATAATTAGTTTGAAATTATAAAATAATTTTTTATATTAAAAAGGGTTTCAAATAATGTTATTGTAGTCTTATATAATAATTTTATAAATGTCACAATATTCATAAAATCAGTATTTTTCATTATTCACCTAAAAATCAATTATTTTATATAAATATAAAAAAATCATGCTAAGATAATTTTGACATTATAAATACAAAAATGAAGTAATATTAATTTAATTAATATTATAATATTTATAAATTTAATTTTTAATTTTAAAAAATTATAAATAAGAACTTATTTTATTGAAAAGAGAAATTTTTAAATATTAGGTGTTCTTAATATTATTTAATATCAATTTATAATTGAAAGTATGTAAAAATGTTAGTTAATATAGAAAATTGTAAAGGATTAAAATTTAACATATTTAATACTTAACAAAATGGTTCTTAAAAAAAATATTACTTTTATACAAAATACAATTTGATAAATAACATTAAATAAAACTATTTATATTCAAAAATTTAATTTTCCCACTAAAATGATAATAAAATATTTATTTTAATTTTATTTATACATAATTTAATATTTTAATAATAATTTTATAAATTTTTATTCCCAATATATATAAATATATTATATAATATTTTATGATCGATTTTTTATTTCATTTTGAGTTATATTATTTAAGATTTAATAATTAACTATAAAATAATTCGGTATACATATTAGATATATGAAGAATACACAATTTTTCAATGACCATATGTAAAATCCCCATATTTTCAATGATCATATTGAATTTTAATATACAGAATTTCTAAACCATTTGTTCATTCCACTCTCACTTCACAAAGCACAATTATTATTTTTTATTAAATATTTTTAATAATGATTTCTCCTTTAATGATTCTATTCTTCATTATAGCATTTTTTTCTATTGGTGATTCTCAACGTTGAAGATGATCCAGGTGATTTCCCATTCCTGATGATTTTTTTTATTTTCAATGAATTATTCTAGATTGGTTATGTAGTTCTAATGAATGTACTTAATCCATGATGTTCAGTACATTTTTTATGTTATTTTATTAAAATGTCCCCCTTATGAATGAATGATGTTTATTTGGTTTGGTTCATATCTTGTAAGTCATATTTTATAATAATGTTTCAATCCTTTTGAAATAATAGATAAATGTTCTTTAAAATTATATAAATAATTAATAATAATAATAATAATGGATCATAAAACATAGTGCATCACATTCACACACTTAATAAATCACATCATCATAATTTAAATTATTACTTAGTAACAATGTTATCTAAGAGTATCAATATGGTAACTCAAGATTTAATTTTATAATAGTGGTGTTAATCTCATATATTCACTATAATAAGAATAATCCATATATTGTATTCCTTCCTAACCATTTGAGTTAAATACATCTCACGGTTTGGTGTTTAGAAAATATTTTTCCATGAGTTAATAATCATACTTTTAGTGGAAAATTATAAGAAATTGGCATGATATATGAAATGTGAATTGATATTTTTTATAATAAATACACAACGCACCTTTCTCTCATCCCTTGTGGTTTTTTAACCTGGCAGTGGTAGTGGAATGTTTTGGTTTAATGATGAATTCGATGAAAAATTATCACCGCCCGCAAAAGGTTCATTGGGATCCAAATCCATGACCCTAAGGAATTTTCTTAAATTAGCCGCTTCTACCGCAATGACTTTCCCTTATCCATATTATCACTTGTTTGCTTCACCAGCTTCAACAAATATCCACCCATGTCCTAACTAGTTTTCTACACCAATCCCTGTGTTGTATACTCGATGTTTCCCTTCTAGCTAATGGTTTTTGGGGGATGGATTCCCCACCACATCCCCTTCAGGTGGATCTTCATGTGCCAAAAAGCACCTTACAAAAACCAAAATATTTCCCACACACACTGCATTGTCCCACATGCTCCAAGGTATTAAACCTGATTCTTGAACTACACTGAAACTTGAGATCACTAGGTGGCCTCCACTAGTTTCCCTTAACCACCATGTCCTATTTCACAAGTGGTGGAAGAAAAGTTTTTTATTAAACATCTACCATTGACATGGTGCTTTAAACCTTTATTGATATATTGGTTCCTAAACATGGAAGTGGTGCATTGGCAGTTGATGGAAGTGATGATCAATTATAATTATCTACTATTTCAGTGACATTAATATATCTCAATAGAAAGTGATAGTTTTTTCCTTTACCCCAAACATTTTTTCAATAATGATGATGTTTTATTCATTCTAACCATAATTGGGGAATAATTATACTGTGTTTCAATTGTTAATCCATTACTAGAATCTATTAAAATCTATCTAAAAGAATTATACTATGATTTATATTCACATAAACATAAATTTTTATATTATACTATCATAATGATAGATGTTTTATATGATAATTGGTACATCAGGGTGGTACACATAGAAAAACATCAATGAAACATATATTTTATAGAATAAGTGTCTCATATTTAAAATTATGAAGTTTAGAATTTAGTTATCCCAATCCACCTCATTGGTAGTCATTGAATAGACTATACATTATTCCCTTGGTTGTGGTGGTTGTTTACGCCGATCAATATTATCATAATGGGATATATGACACTGACTTCAGTAATGTCTATATTTTACCCACTTAATGAATTGTATCATTATTAGGTCCTCTATATTCAAACTTCCCCCTCCCATCATGCTAGCCAAACTATTCATTTTTCTATGAAATTTTGAAGCTCGATGATTCACACTTCCACAAGTAATGAAATTTATAATCTAGTTGAGGAAGTTATTTTTTTTATTCCTAAAGATTCAATATATATGTGGCTAAATATCCTTTATTTTAAAATTTTCATTTGCTAAAGTTTCACGACTTCCTATCCTTTCCTTCTTTAGTGAATTGCTAATTTTAACTATCAAAGCATTTTTTAAAAATCTTTGAAATAGTTTGTTTGGAATAATCAAAAAACAACCCAGTTCATCTCACATTATATTGGGTAGATTATTGAGGGAATCACTATATTTTCCCTCAATCCCAAATTTAAGTTGGTTCCTTATGGTTCCAACCATCTCCAGAACCAAAAGGGTTAAAATGAGTGACGAACATTTAACATCATAGGGGGGTTATCATAATGAATAACATAAAATGGATTCAGACAAAACATATTTTACAATTTTACATCATCAAATTACCCCACCTTTAGTACATCCTAGATCAATCTTAGTTTTATCCATGTTACTTTATATTGGGTTATCATATACTTTTCAATGACATTCCTCAATGTAACTTGTGAGTCAATCATTCATACAATTTTATAAAGAGTATATGATTATCCAAAGTATATCCCCCAAGAATTTTTATCCATGTGTCATGTTAATCATCTTTTTCATTTACCAGGTCATGGTTGAGTTAATGCCCAAGAAAACCTCTTTGGTTTAATACTCACATACACACCTATTCTAGATCCCGCATCCACTTTCCAATATCAAGAAATGGATGTAATTTTAAGGAAAACTAGATTTCTCTTCTTCCCCAAAATTTTAGGCTATTCTACTATAATTATGATTACCCCTTAAAATTATGCCTAGTGTATTCACTGTGGTTCAATTAGACAAATATCTAAAAATAAATAGACCTTCCTATGATATTAACTATAGATACCCAATCCTTAAAAAAAATTTATTTACAAATTAATAACAAACTTATTCAAGAAATACAAGTTGATGATCCAAGGGTCCAGTGTCTTTTCAATATTAGACATAAAAATACATCATATTAAACAGAAAAACATCATATTTATTTAAATATCCACATAATTATCCTAACTTCCCAAGGTCTTATAAAACTACATAGGATATCCCGAGAAAAATATATAATAAAAAGGGTGATCTAGAAATCCCAACAATAGAATAAATATGGAAATAAATCATAACATGATATTCGATAAGAATAACATAATATAATAAAGACGATGATCATAAAAATGAAAACATTAAAAAATTAAATGATATCATAATATCCTAAACATATGAAAAATTTAAAACATGATATTATAAAAACAAGTCAGTGGTTACTCCCAACACTTTCATCATAAAGTGGACAAATCCCCATGGTGGATTAGGCTCACTACTTAACCCCTCACATAAAATCTAATTAGATATAAATCTTTACCCAATTAATTGAAGGGATATATAATTTTAGGACCACCCATCACATAAATTATAATCACACATATAAGTTCCATAAAAGGAAAATAAACTATACATAAATCAAAATCATTATCAAAACCATGAGATGGAAGTGGGCTTCATAATTCCGATTCAAGGCATAAACAAAGGATAAATCACAAGGATTCACAATATAAGAAGAAATTAAATAATTTTTATGTTAATATTGTAGAATTATAATTTTTTATTTATCATAGATTTCAAATATAGATATTTCATGAGAAGCATCTTGGATAATAAATAATAAAAACATACCACTTGCGTGAAGGTTTTATGAAAAGACTAAAGGATATTTTAAACAGATAAAGGCCACATTGTTTTCCATAAAAAATATAGTTTAACTATAAGGATTATCACTAAATTATTGAGGGTTTTTATGATATATTAATGGTTTAAAACATTTTACTAGGGTGATTCTTAACACAAGATAAAAAAACTGAAAAGTTCCCTTAAATTAGGTTTAATTAAAAGTGTGAATTTCTAAGGGAACTAAAAACATGTATAACTATAGAAATGAAAAGAATATTTTTCTAAGTATACATTTAATGAGAATATGTATAAAAAATATAATAATTTCATGTTAATAATACTGTACCAAATGGATAAAAATAAAGAGCATATGTAAGAGACAAGTAGCATTGGAGGTATAGAAGATCCCTTACCACATGTAATAAAGTTCTCTGCACTTTTACTTAAATTCATGGATAAAAAAATTAATTTTATTAAAAAAATTAATAATAAAATTATCCATATATATTTATTTTTAAAAGGCCTATTTATTATAATGTGTCACCCATTAATTACATCTCTTCCTCTTATGTAGGTTACTTGAAGTTCTTTGATCAATTTCTCATTAACTTTCATAGTACTTTGCACAAGGTAAAAGTGCTATAATATAGTATTATAAAATCCATAATTTTAGATAATTATTTAATTTATTATTACATTATAAAATAATTTATATAGGTAAAAAGGTTTTACATGAATGTAATTAAATTATAAAAGTAACTTTAATATATCCTTTTAAGTAGTTAAATTTACTATAAATATTATTTTTAATATCACTCATAAATTATATAATATTATTCTTAAATAATTTTAATGGTTTATTAAATAAAATTTTTATACATTTCATACTTGTTTCACTCAACCCATTTTATATGATATGGAAAAATAAAGAGAAAGGTCATCAAGTGGAGGCGGTAGTCATTACATACACACGACAACATCTTCACATTTCAAAAGGTTTTTGAGAAGGAAATAAAATAGATCTTCCATTAGTATATGAATATAAAATAATATTAGTCATAAAGTTTTTTTCATAATATCATGGATAAAATATATTTTTGGGGGTAAAATTATAAATTATCAAAGAAGTTGTGAATAATACTACCTCTAACTTTGGAAGTTCTCATTTGGTGACCTCTTTTAGGAACATTATCCATGTATTTTGGATAGAAAAAATATTTTAGTACATGGGAATTCAGTTTATGGGTGACTGTAAAATATGTTTTGTTGATCTTAACTGTATTTAAATGTTTTTATAGGTGGAGAGGGGTGGTTCCTTTTATAATTAAAGAGAAGGGAAGTTTTGGAACATATAACTCTTTAATGTATAGAGAAAACATGTTTCATATAGAATGCACATACAAAGTGGGAAATAATTTAGCATGGAAAGGTTTAAGGACAATAAATAAAAAAATGAATATTTTAATCACATTTTTTAAACAAATATTTAAGTTCTATACTCTTAATTGTTTTACTTTTTCCATTATTTATTTTTTCCAAGGTCAATAATTATTGCTTCAGAAATTGATTTTTAGTGGATAAAAATAAAATAAGAAATACTAGATAATTTAATAAAAATTATTATAATTATGATATCTAGTTTATCAAGTAAAATTTCTATGTAGAATAAAATTTAATTTTAACATTAGCTCATTCAACTCACAAAAAACCAATTTGTAGAAAGAGTGTATTTTTAAGAATAAGTTTAACATTTAGGAAAATATTATCAACGTTAGAGAGTATATTATAATTAAAATATTATTTAATGATAAAATTAAATTTAATTAAAATTTAAATAGGTAAAATTCCTAATTCCATCATGTCAAATTTTGGTCAAGGGAAATAGATGGAAAACCGTTTTTGTTAAACTATAACGAAAATTTTCTAAGAAGTTAAGCACGAGTTATATAAATAAACATACTATTTTAAAATACATAGTTTAAAATTTTAAAATATATTTTTATATTAAATAGGGTTTCAGAAACGTTCATGTAATTATTGTTTAATAATGTCATAAAAGTTATAATATTAGGAAAATAAGTATTTTTTCACTATTCACCTAAAAATTAATTATTTTAGAAAAATAAAATACATTAATGCTTAGCTAATTTTGATATTATACATAAAAAAAATTTATTCTTATCTAATTCTGATTGTAAAATTTATAAATTTATCTTTTAAATCAATATAAAAAATATAAAGAAAATCCTTTTTATGGAAAAAAGGTGATTTTAAAACATCACCTCTTATTAATATTATTTCATATAAATTTATAATTTAAAATATGTTAATATATTAGTTCATATATAATAATTTATAATAATTCAATTTAATATGTTATTATAATATATAAAATACTTAACAAAACATTTCATTGAAAAAAATATTACTTTTATACTTAATACGCTTGAACAAAAACCATTAAAATTAATTATTTATATTCTAAAATTTAATTTTAACAACACATTAATATTAAAATATTTCATTTAATTTTATATATTTATCATATCATATTTTAATAATAATATTAAATTTATTTAATGCATAACTATAAATCAATTGTTTCAATATTTTAATATCATATTTTTATTTCATGCGAGTAATATTATATTAAATTTACTAATTAACAATACAACAAATTGGTATACCTATTAGATATATGAACATGTCCAAATTTTTAGTGATCATATTTGTGTTGACCATATTTACAACAACCATATTTATAACAGTCATATTTTCTTCAAATCAATAGACTTACTAAATCATTATTTCATTACACTTTCACTTTTCAAGGAACGATTATTATTTTATTTTATAGATTTTTCATAATTCTTTCTCCATTAATGTGAATATTAATACTATAGTTTTTTTAGATATTTTTTTCCTTTATTTTGATGATGATCCTGGATATTTATGAGTCATGAAGATTTTATTCTCTTCTATATATTATCCCATATTTGTTTATGCACTTTTAATGGATATAGATCATCAACGATGTGTTACAATACATGTTGTAAAATGAATAATTTTATTTTATATTATTATAATATTCCAATAATGAATGAATTAATTGAATTTAGTTTGGTTCATATTTTATTGGGAACATTTTATATTCATGCTTCAATCCTTTTTAAGGAATAACGAAATGTTCATTAAAATCATAAATAATAATAATTATAGCTTCTAAAACATGGGGTGTTTTAATACACATATAACCAGTTGAAATATAGCATACAACCATCATAGGTAATTACACAAATAATATTGTCCTAACATACTCTATAAATAAGTGATATGACCAAATGAAAGGAAATAGAGGTAAGAAATCCCTTACCTCAAGTCAAACTTGCTTCATAGGTGATTTATACCTCAGGTAAAATAATGTTTTTATTATTATTTTATTATAAAAACATATTCATACTTATAATTTAATATATGGAAAACTTATAACATATTATTAACTATTTATTAATTATTGTTTTATTTATTTAAATCACTATTCGAGGTTGTAACTATTTTATTTTTCACGTATATTGCGGATCATAAATTCCGATCCTTGAAATTTTATCATGGTTACATAATCACTAGAATGTTAATAATGTCAACTATATTACATTTTTATATTATATCATAAATTTTCCACATTCCTTATTCATTAATGTCATATGTATTATAACATCATTCATGTTAGTGAAAAAACTGAACTAAACAGGAGCATGTTATAAAGATCATATGACTAAGAAAATTCTAATGAATAATATTAATAACAATTTATATAATTATATTCATGTAATAAGTAATATATATATATATTCATTATATAAAGTTTTCTAACCATCTAAAAATGAGGATATTGAAAATGAAGTATATCAATCATAGAGATGATAGTCCATACATATGCATGAAAAATAATTCCATTTTATAATGAGAAAAAGGAAAAGAAATTATATAATATTTTTTCATTCAAAAATATATATTATATAATAAATATAATATATATTTAGTAAATTCATAATTATAACCATCCATGAGAGATGGTGATGGAAACTGAATCACATCACCAAGTCGAGTGGGCAGGCTACATGTACACACGAGCAATATTTTCAATTCTTATTTGATGGAATGATTGTTTAAATGGTTGTACAATAATCATAATGTTATCTAATTATATTTATGATACCTTTTTATAATATATTTAGATGAATTATACGAATAAATAAAATTTTAAAGAGTTGGGTAAGATAATTTCTTCTTGTTTGTGATTTGTCCTTTGGATTACACCTTAAGCCTTCTAAAGATTGTATTAGAATAATAAAATAATCTCTAGGAAAAGGTTAAGGAATATTAAAAGTTATATGGGTAGGTATGGGTCACGATAAGTTGCTCAAGAGGTGTGATAAAGTGATAAGAAGTGGTACCATTTTATTGATAATATATTACAGGGTCTAAATAAACTAAATCAATCATATTTAGACCTGTTTTGGTGGAATTTATCTCTTATATCTTAGTTAAAGCCCCTTTAATCCCAATTTAACCATAACCACAATAACATAACACTTTACCATGAAAAATAAACATTAATTACAAAATAAGATGGGATTTATAATGTATTTTAGACATGATGATTAAAAAAATTAATCCATTTTATCAGATTTGAAATCCGTTTGATTAAGAAATCACATTTAATATAAGTATGAAAAACTCACAAAAACATTTTTTATAAAAATACTTGATTTTCATATAAAAGAAATTTCTCCTTGAAATACGTTAAGAAATTAATTTCAATTTTTTTGGTTATATAATAAAAAATGGAATGTTTTTATACCTTTTAATCTAGTTAAAAACAAATGAAATCTTCCAACCGTACCATTAAACAGAATGACCCAACTATAAATTTTAGTCAAAATAAAATATAAATTATGTTCAGAAATATCTAGAATGGGTTCCCGAATTCAATATAATTTTCTTAAAATGAAAATTTAAATCCTTAAAAATATAATTTTTTGAAAAAAATAATACAAGAGTTTAAAATAAAATTTTATATATATTTTAAATCCTTACACCATAGTTTTAACATGGTTTTACCCATTTTACCCTTAAGGATGTGCAAATCTTTACCATAGTTACTATTCATAATGATAAAAAATAAAAGGTAATTATTTAACATATTTTAAACTTTTAATTCCAAATATAAAATCCATTTTTAATATTAATTTTATTTAAGGGTAATAAATAAATTTTAGTACCAATGATAAAAATTGAATGAAAAATAGTTTTTAGAAAAATGTGTTTTAACGCAAAAAATGAACTAATACTAAATCAAGTATAATGGTAATTTCTATATAATTAATAGTATTATTAATAATGAATGGTACGATGTATAATTAATGGAGACTTATGTTACTTTCAGATTAAATTGAAAACATAATGGTATTTTTAAATTACTTTATTTAATTAAATGAAATAATATTTGAAAACAAAATGTTATTTCTAACTATTATCTTAAAAATAATTCATTTTAGAAAAATACCTAAAATTTATGTCAAGATAATATTAAAATAATGGTTTAAAAATTATATTAAGTTCTTCATATTTTTTGTTAAAAAATGGTAGAAATTAATTATTATATTTGTGCATAAAATACAATAAAAAATATTTTTGAAGAAAAAACATCTTTAAAGAATAAAATGACTTTACTAAAAATTAAGTACCTATTTACAATATAATAATAAATAAATTAAATATTTTAAAAACCTTCATTTATATTTTTCATAATTTGGTAATTTCTATTCAGACCTTTTAATTTATTGGCTATGTTTAACTATCACATTTAATGAATAGTATTTTTATATTATATCGAAATTCACTTAGAGCTTGGTGTTGTGTGTTATGAAAACTATAAAAATTATTATTATTATTTAAAACTATTCTTTTGTTTTACATTATAATAGTTGTATTATCACATCCAAACATTTCCATAAAATTAAATATATTTTAGGATGAAAATACAACATTTCACAATTAATTCAAAATGATTTTTAATAACCTAGATTATAGCAAGTATAACACCCAAAAATTTCCGGAAAAAATTCCCAACAATTTGATGTAAGAAAAAAAAACTTCCTTTAAACTTAATTTGATATATTTAATAGTTTTTACAATAAATTTAAATAAACTCTTCATCTTAATACTATATTCACAGAGTCATGACAAAACAAATAAGAAAATGAAATATTAAGATAGAAAGAAAAGGATTAATCTCATAAATATTTTATGATGTTATGTTTTCTCAGGACCAAAATATATCTTCTTCAAAACTTAAATACTCACTTAGTTTATTAAATTTAGGTAACTAAAAGAGAAAAACAAGTTTTAATGAGATTTAATCAATGAAGATCAAATTATAAAACCAAGTAAAATGGAGAAGATGTGCATTGAAAATTTAAGAATATAATGAAATAATTATTAAAAAGAAATGGGTGTGTAAGGTAATTATATTTTAGTAAAAACAGTGGATACATGGGTTTATAGTGGGTTTCTATTTATTTATTAGTGAAACTATAAGAAAAAATATGAAAACACGTGTTTCCTCCCAAGAAACACTAAGTTCAATGCATTAAACAATAATTTAAACCTAAAATATAACCATAATAACTAGGAGAGAATTTGATCTCATTAGATGGAAAATTTATCATCAATCCTTATTTTTTTATTTTCTAAGAAAACTTTTAAAGGGTAAGTGTGGACCCTCAAAAAACCACCAGATTAAATCCATCATGGGAATTACAACATACATCATTCAAATTTCAAACAAACACTACAACCAACCGTGATATGTACAACTATTACTCTCTTCTAAAAAACACATCCTTAAAAATTCAAAAACCATCCAACATACATGCGCCTACCTCTATAATCACATCCTTGACACCAGTTGTCTTGCAGCCAAATGATCCCTCACTAGACATCGACATAACCAACTCTGTTCATCACCGCATCAACACTAACACCATTATCTGCATTGTCATCACCACTTGGCACCTTCGTTCATCAGTACCATCATCGACCGAAGCACCATACCATAATACCAATATCGACCATAAAAAAATTGAATGTTGACTACAACATTGAAGGAGACTAAATCTGACACCACGAGAGAAAACCACGAACCAATGGTATACGATAACCATAAAAGAAATATCAACAAATAGAACCTCATATTGGGCCTCTGAGAGAAACACACACTGATGTGATCACCGCCTTCAGCCCTGATCCCCAAATGTCAGCGACCACCTGACAGAGTTGAAAAACCACCAGAACCCAGAAACACATCATAATATGAAACTCCCAAAAACTAGGAAGGTCACCACAAAAACTAGCGAGATATAGAAGAACCTGATTAAGGAAACAATGAAATACGTTAACTTGATTATTCTATCTCTAATAGTAGGAAAAATGTTATAAAAACTCTAATGGTAGTAGGTAATATTATGCAATCCACCTAAAATTTTATTCTCCAAATACCACCATTATGTATAAAAATAGTGGATAACATATCAGAAAGATAAATTAGTTGACTAAGAATAAACTCATCAATATCCCCCACAATTGGGCCTTTCAAAATATCATAAATAGGTGCAAACACAATAGTAAACTATTCAAAATTCATAGGAAATTGACCTAAAACTACCTAAGAAACAAGTTAAATAATATTATATGACATGAATTAATAAAATATCAGATATTTTTTGTAATTTTTAGATTTTTAATTGACAAAAATGAAGTTACATACTAAAATATATATCAAATGTTATAGTGAACAACTTCAATCACAACATATAAGGGAATTTCAAGAGAAAAATCATTCTCATTTTTAATAAATTCTTATTTCCAAGTATTATAACTTAAATAAACTTTTTTCCTAGTTTTAGAAAATTATAAACAATAAATATAAGGTATAAAATATATTTAATATACTTATATAATATTGGATGATGAATTTTTATTTTTTGGTTTTATATTTGTTTTTTGGGAAGAGGTTTTCTCAGAAACAAATTGCTATAAGTTTTGACCAACATCCTAAGTAAAACCTTATATGTAAAATCTTTTTTTATGTCTATCCATTTAATGGTTCTTATAAATTATATTCCAATGATTTATATCAAGCCTCTAGATAAATTCAATTTCATGTATAGATTTTTATTCAACATAATTTATCTTAAAGTGTTTATGAACCTATCCATCAATAATTTCAGGAAGATGGTTATAGGTACCCCTCAAAAAATTAGGGACACAAACTTCTTCATCCACATAAGTTTTCTTACAACAGACCTCTAGTGTGTAATCATTAAAGGTATTAAACTCTTCATGGAAATAACTAGCATGACAAACTAGTTTTCCTTTATAAACATTAATTACAACTTCACTAGTATTAAGTAATTTTCATAATAAGAAAATTTAACCTGTATACATTTACTAATAGGCCATCCACCCTTCCCATGGGGTTTGTAAGGACATATCAACCAACTATAGTGAAATAAAAGTTGATTTCAGTTCCCTTAGTCTCAGTTTATTAAATAAATAGAAATTTATAATATTGAAACTAGATAGTAGGTTACAAAGTCAATTTTATGCCACACTTCCTCTAATTTTATAAGGTATAAAAAATATTCTAAGTTCTTTTAATTTTGGAGGAACTTTTATTTGAAGGACTACACTACAATTCGCAGTCAAATTGGTGTTGGCATGTTATTCCTAATTTATTTTATTACCCAAGTACCTTTTGATAAATTTTATAAATGATAGGATTTTGTTTAAGGATTCACTATAATGCATATTTAAGATATTGGTTTCAAACAGTTCAAGGAATTTTGAGTAATTAGGTTGATCATTATTTTTCTTAATTCATTTGTGGAAAGTAAATATAAGGAAAATAAGTGTGTAAAATAGTTTGGTACTTCTCTATTTACTCACCCCCAACATTATCCTTTCTTTAATTAGTTTATTTCCATTTAATTTTATTTTTTTATTTGTCTTTTTGATGTAATTATTTATCATTATGTTCAAATTAGACCATATTGGCTAGTTTTCCAAATTTATAATTTTATAGATTTTGTTTTTTAGAATCAGTTATATTTTCTATTTCATATTCATTAGGTTGTATATTTACATGTTATTGTGTTTTATGACCAAATATTATGGTGAAATCTATTAAAACATCCTTTGTATTGGTTTTTTTATAATGAAAATATTTCCCTAATCGCTAAAAACCTTGTCTCTAGCTAAGTGGACCATTTTTTTATTCCTTGTCATGAATAATAGAATTTCTATCTATTTTATGCTATCCAATTTCACTCAAACCTTGCATTATCAAACAATTTAAATCCCCTTCATAACTGGAAGGCTCATATGTAGAAACGGATCTAATTAAACCCTATGATTTCCAAGATATATTTTTGTGGTTCCTATAACCTTGATTTTTGTTTTTTGAAAATGGGTCATATCTAGTGTTTATTACGGTCACACCCTATAAAATTTTCATTCTCATGGGTATGTGTCAGAAAATTAAATTTGGTACAACAAGTTTTAGAGGGCCCAAACATTCCAAAGTGTGGGAATCTCTATTTGAGTGATTTGTCTAAATTTTCACAATAAATTCTAGTAGCTTGAGGATGGGTCTCAATAATATGGATATTTCTATTCTTATAACCTTAATTTGGATAATTTTTAGTGGGTTCATAATATATTTTCTTAACTTCTCAAACTATAATGTCAGAAAAACAACCACTAGAAGGCTAATTTACTAAGTTTTGGTGGTAAGTGGTGATACTATTATAAAACATTTCCATTAAGAGGTGAGGAGAGAAGTGATGGTTGTAAAACTTCCTAAAAATGCTATAAAATCTATCCCATGTTTTAGGAAAAATATATTCCATATACTAAAAAAATCAGGTGATTTTGTTCCTTATATCAACGGCATTATTTATAGAATAAATATTATCCCAAATAAATTGAATACTTGGACCCAAGTGTCAAATAATTTCACATCTAAATTATAGAACCATCTTATATCCATGAAATTCAAGAAGAATGGAAATAATCTCAACCTAAGATCCTCCTCACTAATACCATGCAATGGTAATTATTTAATATTACTATAAAAATCTATACTAAACTCAATGGAATCCTTTTGGGAAGACCATTAAATAAAAGTAACATAGAGAGATATGAATACTTCATCTCATAGTTCCTAGACCATGGGGTAAACCATATAAAATATGGGTTATTGGAAACTGTACGTAGCTTAAAATACATATTTCTAGGTCCTCTAACATTTGGATTCCTAGGTTGAGTTTGGATATCATTTTCATTCATGTTTTTAGCTCTTTCAATTTCTATATTCTCCTTTTCATATATTTTATTCTAACAAGGGCACTATAATGTTGTTTAATTTCTACTATGTTTAGATTAAACTTATATATTGAATATTACCTAATATGAATTAAATTTCTAGTGAAAATAATATGAACACATCACATAATAGTGGGTAATAAAGAAGGTTTTAGAATATATAATTTTTTTATCACATTTTTATAATTTTTCTTGACATCTATGTATATTCCTTCCTCAAAAAAGACAACTTTTTTATAAGAGTGTTCTTGAACTCTCACAAAAATAGAATTTATAATGTAATAATTACAACCAACTAGTACCAAGTGATTTAAAACTATAAGGAAGTTAATTGTTTTTTATTTTTAACACAAAGTAATAAAAAGAAGTAAACAGTAAAAACTGGGGTGAGTGATGGAGAAATGTAAAGTGAAAAAATGTTGTAAAACGCGAATCAAAGAAATGTAATGAATGCAGATGGATTTAGGGAAAATATACTAAAATCAACTAATAAAGTAACTCTGATATTGCATCAAGATTAGTCATTTAAGTGATAAAATGTTATATAAAGTGTGTTGAAACACGTAGTTGTTACTTGGTGAGAAACCATTCACAGTGAAATATCTTAAGAACTTTTTTTATATCAAATTCAAGATATATAGGATTATTAATGTAGAAAATATAAATTCAAACTTTTCTAGTTAATGTATAAAATAAAGGATATCCCCTACTCATCACCCATTAGTACATGAAGTTGGGTAGAAATGATGAACATAAGGAATTTAAAATGGGAATGTTGGATAAAAATTTATATCATGAACTTATAGTACTTCATACTATGATTTTTTTACCTTGGTATGGAATGAATGAATTTTTAAATTCCAAAAATAATCCAACTCGAACATTATTTGTTAAAACTTCATTATAGATAATAGAAAAGAATGTAGTGAACAAATTCCATGAAGAAAAATAGACTTCAATTGGGTACATTGAACATGAAAGGGAAGAGAATTTTAAATTTAGCTTATTCCAACACCCTAAGAAATTAATGTATACATGTTTATCTCAAAAACAATAATATTTAAATAGTTCCTTAAATATATAGGAAATGGTAAATAGAGTGGGAAAAGGAGGCTTCAATTTTGAGAACATCCGTTTTCTCCAAATTTACTCCCACTAGAGAGTCCAAAATTAGTGCTGCCCCACACTACTTCGATGATGATCATTGATCGATCATCATCAACTCTAGAGTCTCAAACCTCTATATGTATCACCCCTATTTTGAATCTTTATAATCATTAATTAAAAATAAAATCACATTCCAACTCTCATTATCAATCTAATAGTTAGTGACGTAGGAAAAATCACTAATATCAATGTGGTGAAATTTACATCTGATCTTCTTCAGTATAGTGATTCCAGCTAAACCCCAATGATTGGATAAATCAGGGTCTTTTTTACCACTATAGGGGGGTGAATGAATGGTCTTATATTATTATGTTTCATTGTTAAAAAAGAAACTTTGTATCTTTTTAGAGAGAATTGACTCTTCTGAGACAGAACACACAAGAACATCCATATGAACATAATAATTTATAATGCTCACTGCATAACAAATGTAGTTAGTAATTAGAGTTATATGAAAACAATCCCAGATCACACATTTATTATAAAACAACCATTTTAGTTTTACATCAAGAAATGTATATCTATCACTTTCATTTCAGTATAGTGTATAGATAGTTAGTTTTATCTTCCCACATATAATATGATAAAACATACTTTTGAAACTACAGAAAAAACATTCACAAAAAGGCTTTGACATGTTTTAAATATTTTTATTTAATTCTATGAACTTTTTATTATATAATTCAGATGTTATTTGTCTTTGATTTCATACACAATAGTAAGAAATGACATATCATATTCTTGTTTTTTTCTATTATTATTACATTCACACTAAAAAACATTTATGTTCTTCAACAACTATAAAGAATATATCATTTGGAAATAGTTAACTTTTATCTTTCTTCTTAATTAAAATTTTTATGTCACTTTTTAAATAATTATAAATTTCATATTAAATTTTTTACTATAATTTTTGAAATAAATTCCATAAAAAAATACTATAACTAATCTTAACAGCATAAAAAACATGTATAAAATCACAATATCTACACCCTTATCTAATAATATATTTCTTATTATATAAATCCATATATATGAATTAATACATACATTGTACAGTGACATGATTGCACGATATTCAATCTTGGAATTCTTCCTTAAGAATACCAAATAAACTATACCTATTTATTTCCCTGATAAATGAAAAATCAACCCCATGAAATTATTATATGAATTCATGTAGTTAGACATGTCATCCTTCATTCACTGTGTATGTCCTGCCATGATATGGGAGCTTCATCGCCAACTCAACCAATTTGCATCCGTAAAATAAATAAATATGTAGACCATTTTATTACATGGTCAATTCACATACAAAATCAATTTTCATATATTTCCATTTCACCTATGTGATTAAATTTAATATTTAAGTTAAATACATATGTGATCCATTCACATACATAAATTCATTTCCATACGCAATCCATTTATATATACGATTAGTTCACCTATATGTGTGTCTAATTTTGCTTCAGGATCGAATCGCATAGGAAATAGTGAATTAAACTATGAATATTCACCTACATAAGGGAACCCATATGTGTATATTAGTACACAACATCCAATATAGGTATGCTGATCGTCTACATCAAAAATCAATATGCAAATATTTCATCAAGTATATCTCATTTACAGATTCACATACGTGGTTTTGCACTTTTTCAACCATCTCTTAAACTTCATCATTTTACATTCCTTTCACTTTTTCCTTATTTTATTATTTATCAAAAAACTTATAGAAATAATTATAATTACAAAATAATTCATCACATCAATCATCTCATCACTTATGATTGGTTTTCAACTCTCAATCGAATCAAACCACCAGTTTCTTCCAAATAATTCATAGAGCATGATGAGTGTATTCATCTCCCAGAATAGGTCCTTGAAATTATATAACTATATCCCCAATTATCTTTAATTAAATTTGAACATGTAAACAAATATCCAACATTGACATTAATTCATTTCCAATTACGTTGGATCTCCAACTTCATTGAACTCATATTAGTAAATGTGGATGTAACTTCATTTTTAATCCCTAATAGAGTCTAGTTATTTATCATTTAATATATTTTTATGATTATTACCATTTAAAAATGGTTAAAACCTTTTCTATGTTTAGATTTCATTGATTTAGATCAAACTTTTGTCAATATTAGAGAATGAAATCTTCTTTTAAACCTTCGTTCAAGTAATTCCAAGTATTCATTGAGTAAATTCATTCAATTTGGCCTCTATTATATTTTCAAAATTTATCCATATAGGATGAGCTCAATGAATCTTAACTTTAAAATTAAAAAAAGGGTAAAAATCACTCTACATCAGCTCCATGGAACTCTTCATCATGACTTCTGAACTCTACATGGGTAGCCCCAAAATTCCACATCATTTGATTGGATAAGATTTTGGAAATGGATAGAAAATATATTTCACATAGGGAACTCTATATTGTAATCTACATTGACTCCATAGAGTGATTAACTCTACTTCAGTTTCCTTGTTCAATTTTTAAAATTATGCTACATTGAAAAAATTTATTCCTACACTCTAAAAAATATTTACGAAAAATGAAATTATTAACAAATTCTCCTAGAAATAGAAATAAATCAAAATGAAACTCCTAATAGATAAATACATGAATTATTATACTTTAATAAATAAAAATGGTAATTATTCATATAATGAAAATTTAGAATCAAAACATGGAACATTGAGAATTAAAAGTCCAACATCTGAATCACTTCACAAAAAAATTATTGTTAAAAATTAATTACCAAAAGAACAAAAAATATTTTTTTCTGAAATAAATGGAAATTAGAATCAAGAAAAATTAATTAATTAAGTAAACAAAAAAATTATTTTCATTCAAAAAAATAAATAATTATATTTTCAACAGCAAATGATCGAAACTCAATTATTTTTTATTTAAATGGAATTTTTAAATCCAAACCATCAATATCTCATTGAAATTATGTGTTAAACTTATAAGATTTTTTTTTACAAAATCGGATATTGAAATTAAATGTAATATCTCACTTGAGATGAGAGGGTATTTACATAGGTTACACTAGATATTTTTTCACTTTGTAAAATAACTATAAATAAATAAATAGAACCTGGGTCCTTTTTGATCCCTCAATTTCCAACCTTCCGGGCATTAATGTGTTTCACAATCTACAATTCATACACCTCGCATGAAATTTATCAGAAAACTACCCACTCTTTATCAAGTTGGGAGATCTGTTAGTGTATAAGAAAAGGTTCATGTTCTCCCTATTTTGATCTTCCCATGTTGACATAAATCAATTTATTTTCTTAATTTATAATCTGAATAACTAGGGACCAACATGGGATATCATTCAATAAAAACTCAAATCCACTATATATTTCCTCCATGAATGGGATCTAGTACAAGATAAAATCAATTCCATCATTTAAAAACTTAATAAGGAAATTAAAAACCTAAAATTGTAATTAAAATTCCAATGGGATATTAAAATAATTTATTCATTTTCATTAAAGAAAAAAAATAAACCTTATTACCCTTTTATATTAAAAATATTTTCAATTAATGGTTAAATTTAAATCTTTTTGGATTTATGGTGGCAACATTATGACACAATTCCATGCTTTTATAAAGGAAAGTAAATGATATGGTTAGTTTAGTCTCGAGAGATGTGATGATTCATTCACTAATAATATTTAAGAGATAGGTCCTATATTAGTGGATTATTTCAAAATATTTTTCACTATTCATAGGAATATCCCTCTTATATACATAACCTCAATGTATTATGAAATTTTATGTTCCATCTTATCTATTGTGAATAATCATCATAATTCCTAACGAAATTTATTTCCATTGGTTGACGAATTTTTTCAAGACATGAAGGGTATATGAAAGGATAGTGTATCTAGATTGTATTGTTTCCTTGGATCCTCCTCCCTTTTTATTTAGGAAATTATCAAACCTGGTCATGCAGTTATTGGAATTTATTTCTTTAAAATGAAGTTTTTCTAAGGAATTTGGTATCCACTACTCTTGTTTGGATCTCCAAAGTTTAGAATATATTAATTTTACAACATTTGACACCCATAAGTATGTGTCAATTATCTAATAATATCCTATAAAATATTCTAAATGAATTTTTATCTCCCCAAATTTCATAACTAATATAAGATAATCAGTACGAGTTCATTGTAGGCTGACATATTCAAGGGGTGAGGAGGCTAGGACAAGTAATGATATTAGAACAGGATAGGAAGGTGTATTAGGGGAAAATTAAAATTAATGTTTATATGCATAATACATATAAAAAAATTGTGTGGGTATTCATCCCTAAAGTCTACATGAGATTTTCTTTCACATTGTCCTATTTCAATGTCATTTTTAATACATTCTCATTTCCATAATTAACTATCTCTTTTATGGGGAAACAATTTTGATTTTTCAAACACCTAAGAGGAATTCACAAGGGGATCTTATATCCCTATATAACATTCATTATTTCCCAAGAAACATTTAGTAAGAACATTTATAAACTTTCTAAATATGGTAGTATTAAACCCTTCAAATAAAAATTTAGATGAACATGTATCTCAGAAATTTCATTTCCTAATGATCTGTTTGTTATTATGAATGATAGTCACATGTATTTAAGGAACTTTAAGAACATTATTTTTTACTAATTGAGGAAAATTTTCAATATTACAACCTAAAAAAAGATGTTTATTTTTATTTTTTGGATTATTTCAGAGAAGGGTTTCTTGAATGTAGCTTTGGTCTTCTTTTTAAAGAAGACCACTTCCTCATGAGTATCTGGGTGCTCCTCTAAGTCATGGATTTATTCATATTCAATATTTTTATTGCATGATAAAAAATTATCTTCCTAGATTAGAATATGGAAGAATCAATTACTATCATTTTTAAGATCATTTTAATTCAGAGTTACCTAAACCCATCCTAATTAATATCCTATCAATGATGTATATACCTAAATGAATGATTCACTCTCTAGAATGTTGTTTTCGAATTTATATAGAAAACATGGTTAGACTAAAGGCACCACTAGGCCATATATAATAAAATTAATTTGTCTCTAGAGGATGGAAGTCTTGAAATAATGGGTTATTAGGATACTTTGGGGGTTCTTCAAGGGAAGTTGACTTGGTATCTATCAAAAGGAAATTATATTCGGGTGAGGTATATGAAATTTAATTATGAACATACATATAATAATTTCTATAAGGACAGTGGAAAAACAGGACACCTATTTAGAGGAGACTTTTCAAGGACCTTCTTGACATTATTAGAGACTCAATATGGATGGTGGCCACTGAAAAATACTATTTTTTGAAGGATAATTGGTGTGAAATATAGTTATTTTTTAGGATACCATATTCTAAATATGGATATTTTTAAGGATTGTGAAAATAAAAAATTCTTAGATGTTGTGATGGATTATTCTAAAATGTGAAACGTGCATGGTATTGTTTTCTCATACACACAAAAAAATCTCATTTACACTGTTAACTCATCCAATTTACTTTACATCAATTATTTCCAATGAAAAAATTATGATTATCACTCATGAGTTTGGTAGGTAGATACCTTTTGAATAAACTCAATCTCAAAAGAAATGGGATTATTTATTTGGTATGTAAGACATCATTCCACCCCCACTATTCCAACAATCCAAAACTAATAAGTCTCATTTGATGCTCAAATTTTGGAAAAGGATTAATTCCACCCTTATATGAGAATATGAATGCTTTTTAAAATGGGATGGGTGACTGCATGGGTTACCAACTGACCTCACATCCAACTCCGGAATCCCCCTCATTATTTGTTCACTCAGCACCTATACACCCATATATTCTTAGTGTTATGCCACATGTCACTCTTAGTACTCTTTACGCCTACATCATGTGACCTATTTAGAAGAGTTGGAAACTTAATGTCTCATTCAACATTAAATTGGTTCATAATAAAAATTTAATATATATGGAACCTCATACCCTAAATTTGGCATAGACAAAACACCATGTACGAGGGGGTGTGAGTTGATCATAATGGGTAAGCCCTAGTAGTAAATGAACACCTAATATCTATACCAAGCTCATCTAAACTCCCCTCCCAGTGGATTTAAACTCCAAAAAAGGAAAATGGAATAAATTTAAGGGTAATTTAATCTTTTAATAAACATTTCTATTCAAATGCCATCTCCCCCAAGTCATCACCAAGATGAGGGAAAAATATCCTCCTTAAGTGGTGGTAATAAAACATCATGGCATGCTACTCTAACACCCTGTTCCCTAAATAAGGGTCATGCCTAGGTCTTACTAAATAGTTAATATCTAACACTTATAGTATCCCCAGTTGGTCATCCATTTAGTAATGTCTCCAATTTAGGGTGTATTTTACTCCTTTATCCATTCTTCACACATAACTATGGTTTTCCCAAGAGGATCCATATCCAAGTCCTTCCAATCAGGTCATGCCCAATTTATATGAATAGGTACCTTCTTCACCCATCTCACTTAACTAGGTGCCTATGTCATCTATGTTACCTACATGGCTTCCTCTTTCACCCAGGTTACCCATAATGAAAAACATTTACAAAGATACTGTCACTTTACAAACATAGACATCACATACCTTTTGTAGAAAACTTAAAAACTATAAAAAAATATTCTCAATGTCTGTAGATGATATAGTTCATTAGGAAACATGAATACATAAACACTAGTTCATAAGTGAGATACATTATATCCCACTAGGTTATTCATGACTAGCACCCTTCTTAGACACATCAAACATAATACAAATCTTCATAACTTGTGGAAGGAAACATAAAATGGGTGAGCTCAAATGCTCAGCAAGGGTAAAAAAGGGATACATAGTAGCATAAACATGATAATAAGGGTATGAGAATAAGATTATAAAAATAGAAGATCATTTTCTATATATCAAGGATAATATACATGAATCATGACATAAAGCTTAGAAGTTCAAAAAAAACAAATAAAAAGGAATTAGAATACATAATCCACTAAATCATAACATAGGATTAAGGCATGGAATTTTGGAGAAAAAAATAGTCTATATTGACTTCCATTAGATCCATGACATCAATATGAAGACCCTCTTAGTGAACAATATCCTTTAGTGAACCGAGTAACCCCTATTTCAACCCTGTATTACTGGACCAAGTGACCCTTATTCTAGCACTGTATTACTGAACTGAGTAACCCTTATTCAACCCTTTTATTAATGAATCCATTAACCCTCGTTTCAGCCTTATATCATCTCATTATATATGAATCTTTACCTAATGCATTAGAGGGAGATATAGGTCGCACCTGTCACATAATGAAATCATACATACATGTGCCACAAGATCATCAATGAACATCTCATAACCCATGAAATGGAATGGGTATCATAAACATGTAAACATATCATAAGTTGTAGAAATAGACAGGTTTCATAACCATTTCTTCATAAACATAACCCATGAAAAGAAGTGGGTTTCAAAGGCATATAACCCGTGAAAGAGAAACGAGCATAATAGACATCGTTTTATCAAAACATAATCCATTCGAAGAAAAATATGAACAGAAACAATGAATAATTTCCCCATAAATGAATTAGAAACCCCAATGGATGTTGTATTATATGGGAAATAATTATTAAATATCTTTTAAGGAAATTTCTTGAGGAAAATATCCTTTCTTCTATAAAAATTATTTTTATAACATAAAACATTTTGAAAATTTTTTCATTGAAAAGATATTTTAAAACATATAAAGGAAGATTTGAAAACATTTTAATATCCTTTTTCCTTAAAAATTCCCTCCAAGTACCATTTGAATATATTTTTGAAAACATGTTTGTTGAATACAATGGATTTTAGATCGATGAGATAGACGGTCTAATTTTATTAAAAATATTATCTTATATACCAAAGACAGGAAAAAATGGTACTAACAATTAAGGATATATTGATTAAACATAATAGAATGGAACTCATTAATATTCTTGATATATTTCATCAATGTATGCATAAACATAGACAATATTGAAAAATGATAAGATTGTCTCAATAAACTCTTATAACTTGGTTACATGGGATCATACTCTACATGTAAGAAAAAGAAATTAAACGAAGCTTAATATATCATTAAAATAAGTATATTAATGATATAAAATGTAAAATTTAAGTATATACCACTCTAAAAATACTTTAGGTTCATAAAAAAACATGAGTCTCAAAGAAAGAAAATTGAGACAAACCAGTTTTAACGATTTGGTAACTTTTGAAAGTTAAGCCCCAAGAAAGAAGGATCATAGAATGGATATGTGAAAACCCATAAATTTAGTTATAATAATCATATAATTAAATCATTTTAATTACATAAACCACAAAAAAGTAAATAGTGGTGATCATAAGATGAATCTCACAGAAATTAAAATCGAAATGAAATTCCCCTAACCATGTGTCTTGACTCTATCCGTACTCGTACAAGATTCCTATATAATAAATACAAGATTTTTATAAATATTTTATATAATCATATTCTTATATATAATACCATATATGGTTTTCTTATGACCTTATATTACCCAATTGTTATTGATCTTATGTCAAGTTTTCACTTTGATTCATATTCTCTTTGTTCTTCACATCCGTCTTTATTTGTTATCTCATTGGGCCTTATACTTATATCATGATTCCATAATGTATATCTTGATATAAATATAATTTTTATCAATTATATAAATATTATAATAATTTATTGAATATATAAGTATTAAATGGAATACATCGTTCATGGAGACGGGAATCCGTACGTAAGCATGAACGTTGTTTATGTTTTTAATTGTCGTATTGAAGGAAAAAAAGAAAAAGAAATATATATATCTATGCATGTATATGTATATATATGACTATTAAAATATAATTACTATATCATATATATCATAAAATTTTATTAAACTCATACTTAATACATCCCATGTGGTTTGTGAACAAATCACATCGCTTTGAAGGGGTGGTAATCCACACATCCTCAAACGAGATTATCGTATTAACACCAAATGTAATGTAAAAATATGTGTGTTTTAAATGGAATAAATAATCTTAAATAAATAATAAATACAATATATTAATTTTATAAAAAAAATTCCATCATAATGGACACCATGATTACCGGTAGAGGAGAAATGAACAATCATCATTTCATGAGGGAGTAATTCGCAGTACATAGAAACATTATATTCAATATTCATTAGTTGGTGGTGTGTGTAAGTATAGCTCAAGGAAATTGAATAAAAAAAATCCTATTATATGGAGGATACTAGTTTTGTCACAAAATAATGTAATAATAATATTGGATGGGGTGGATAAGGAAAATAAAGGAAAAGAGCTTGAGAGAAGGCGTTATCTCTTAATAAGGTAACTCTTTTTAGTCTGTGCAAAAAGGCTTCCTTGAGAGGGTTTATACACAAAGTGAGTATTCAAGGTATAGGGGATGATTGTTTGGGGGTATAATTTTTTAGATATTGGATGAACATAAATGGTTTGAGAGGTGTGAGTAATGGGAAGAGGTGGTGGTCTTTATTGGGAACGAAAAGGATTCACATGGAATTTTTAGAAACGAATTTGGTGTGAACATGTTATTACCTAAAAAAAGTCTTACCATACCAACCCAACTCTATAATGAAACGTTTATAGACTTAATATGGATATCCAATTGGAGTTATAAAATTATATATCTCATACGGGCCCTTAATTTTATGGGTTTTCCCCCAATTAAGCTTAATTTGGCCTTAACTGTCGTGATTAATTTTAATCACTTTTACTAATAATTTTTATCAAAACATAACATGGTATTATTATAATATACTTATTAGACTGAATAAAATGCTTTTTGTTGTATTTTTAAAATTCAAATCACAGAATCGGGAAAATTAAGATGAGTGTTAACCCCGTAGACTGGAAGAAATAACGGGGTTTTAAAGTAGGAAATAGTTTAAATGTTTGTTAAGATTTTTTATTCAGTATCAAAGAGGAATTGAATGTAATTAATTATTATATATAATATTAATCTACTGTGACCATAAAAATAATTTAATATATTAGTTATCATTTATAATTAATTAGACAAAAATGTCATTTTTAACTTAAAAAGCAGTATTTTTCACTATTAATTAAAAAATGAATATTCTTATAAAAATCCTAAAAAATCACCATAGGATATTTTAAAAATTATATTTTAAAAAATGAAGTTTATTTTATCCAATTAAAATTTTAAATGTGTCTTAATGTACATTTATTATTAGTAAATATTCATTCAAGAAAACAACATTTTTAGCATAAAAGGACTTTACAAAAAATATTATATTTCATTATAAATATGTTTTATTTATATTAAATAGAAATATTTAAAAATTAGGGATTGATAATTTTAAGGGGTTGGATATAATTATCTTATTTAATTAATTAAAGTTGTAAAAATAGGTGTTTCATAAAAAATCAGTTTTTCCTACATCGTATGCCAAGTCGGTGTTGCTTGTAGCACAATCCAAGTTGGTATTGCGTGTAGCGCATGCCACGATGGTATTTTGTGTTAAAGAAATATTTTAATTAGTGTTTTAATATATATTTATATATAATGAACTATTTCTAGTGTCATGTGAAATTAAAAATAATGAAAAGTTTATTTAATTTGAAAAAAAATAGTTCTCAAAATCCTAGTGTGTTACATTCTAACCCCTTAAAATGAATTTCAAACTCAAAATTTGTCTGGGTCATCAAAGGTTTAATACTTGAATGTTTCATTAATAAAAACTAAAATAGTAAAAATGTATAATAAAACTTCCCCTAAAATGGTAAATTTGGAACAATAACAGTTACCCAAAGAAATATATAACAGGGTTCCCAAAGAGGATAACATATGTTTGGATTAAATATTAGACATAGAGGAAAAGAATAAATATTTATAGGGATTGATTAAGGTCATCAATAATGAACAAGTGAATGATCAAAGGAAAGTTCAGGACCTCAAAGTCAGAAATCTATAATGATTTAAAAGGTCATCAGGTCAACAGAAATTACGGTATCAGGACAACAGTTTATTTGACCACTTTTAGAAAGATGAGTAATTATTGATAAATTTTATATAAACAAAATTTCATTGTTGGGTTGTGCTTTGAAATAATTATAATACTTCCATTACCATATATAATGAATTTATAGAAATTAATATTGATGAATAAAGCACTAAAATACACTTTTAATTGATCTAAAGAGCCATAAAGAATAAGAAGTCTAACTATTTGTCACTAAAAACACAATGAAAAAAGGCCCATTTAGTGATGGTTTAAACCGTTGCTAGAAGGTTCTGTGATGGTATCAAAAAACCACTGCTAAAATTGGTGTGGATATTCAACATGCAGTAGTTCCTTCCATTTAGTGGTTATTTCTGTAAAGTGTTGTAGAAATTATATTTCATGAATGTTTTTTTAGTTTTAGTGGTGGTTCTTTCTCTAAAATAATAATTATGATCTAGAATTGGGTTTTAACCACTACTAATGTTTGAACTTTTCACCGAAAATATCACCACAAATATAGAAAAATTGCCCACTAATTATTTTTTTTTCATATTTAGTGGTGATTTTAACCACAACCCTAAGCAAAATACCATAATATAGCATCGATTTAAACCGACGTGAAAAAAACTATATTTAACGGCTACTTAAACTTCCCCTATATCATTAATTACAAAAAAAACAAGCTGCAGGTTCTATAGCCTCAGAGCGAGAAGCTAGAAAAACACAATAGTAGCAATAAATGTTTTTCCAGATAATCAAATATTTCATCAACATATAAGGAAAACAAAACACGTTAAAACTATTGAATCAATGTATATTTATTCTCTCCAAAACAAAAATAATCAACAAATTGACCAAGTAAAACAACACATTGAAATAAATAATACATTTCTTAGTACATTAATATAATCAAACAAGACAAAACATAATAATGGAATCTATTATATATAAATACATTTAAATAATCTACACATTGAATGAATCAATAATACATTTCCCAAAAATATTGAAAGAATCAAAACATTCCTCATTGAAAGAACATTGATTCTTTAAATTGTTACACAATACATTTCCAAGGAAAACATAAATTTAATACTTTTACAACTAGCTATAAATAATCAAAATACATCCATTAAAACAAGGTGTCACATGTTAAACCTAAATCCACCAAAATTATAAACAAGATATTTCAATTAAATAATAAATAAATAATTATCAATATGAAACCATACATCATGAATACCATTTTCATCAAAAGATTCATGAATGATTCAAAACAAATATTCAATGCTTAGACAAAAGAGGAATCACCCTAAATATCCATAAATGATCTAAAATATCACAAGACAGTATTAAAACTAACTTGGATTTATACAATGGGTAAATAATTTATCAAATCGTAGGAATTACAACACTGATACCACCCCTTTATGAGATTACAAAAAACAACAAAGATACCTTTATGTGCCTAGTCTGACAAGAATACACATAGTTTGAGTTACCCGATTACTTCCCCACAACCTATCAAATACCAAAAAGAAAGATCTCAAAAAATAGGGTCCATGCACAAATAGATCATAAAAATATCTCAAAAGGGAGATCACCCAACAAATAAAGAATGATCTCTGACCAAGAAGTTGAAAACCATAAGATACTAATCGAACATAGGGTCTGAAAAATAGGGGTTATCCTAAATGTTATGGGATTGAGATATCATTTTATGGATTAGTGATATAGGTCCTTAGTTTGGTGAGAGATAATTTAGAATGATCCTTGGTTAGTAGGACAAGTTAGTGAAGTGAGATTTGGAAAAGTGTGTAGACTTTATTATAATGGCTAGGGTTAGATGTAGATTAGAGTCTTAGAGAAAACCATTGGGTTTTGTGTTAGGACTTGACCAATATGGACCCTACTTAGGACACCAGTAAGTTGAGAGTTACACCACATGTTAACCCCCAATAGTTGAAGGGCTAGCTCAAGCACTGAGTAATAATATCACTAAAGTGAGAGGCTTTGTCTTATTATACAAGAACACACACACACAAACACACTCTAATCCATAAAATACTATATAGGTATAATAAAATAAAACCTCTCAGTGTAAAAAAATAATGTTGTAACTTCTAGGGAATATATAAAAATGAGATAAATAAATATTTAGAAAAATAAAAGGGTAAAATTTTTGCCTAACCAAGAATTATAAAAGTTAGTCCCAATCTAGAAATATTTTAAAGCAAAAATAAGGGGAGTTCCCAACTCAAGATCCCTATGTTTCACCACCAAACATGGTTAGTTCCTCCATTTACATCTATGTTCCATAGATACTAGGCCCACTAAGAACACCATCTACCAGTTGTCCGTATAAGAAAACAATCATGGATTCAAAGACCATGAATGTGTGAGTATAAACATACTTAGTAAGGCACCATGATAAAAAAGTAATAAATAGTAGAATATAAAAGTAAGATCAACCTATATGTAAAATAGGGACAAGAAACTAAACATCATATTTGATCGTAATGAAATTTGAATATCTATAGCCTGCCAAAACACAAAATATACACATGTGGTTATAAAACACATACATACGAGACTTGTTATCTTGATCCCTTATAAAATATAATAACATGATAAAAAAATACTACATTGGACGTTCTGATTCATGAAAAAACCCTCTCCACTAATCATTTCCCAATGATGAACAATGCTCATCAACCTCTCCATCTCCATCTTTACTTCCATATATCAACACCTGTAAGACAATTATATTAAAAATTAAACAATGTTGTAGATTTATCACCAACAGTAATCACTTGAAATCCCTGTTTTCTTTCCAAATACTTAAGATAGTAATGGTCCCAAACCCATCCCATACACTCGACATGGATGCTGCTTCCCAAGAACTTTACCAACTCGATCATCTAGGGAGACTCAGTTAGACTGTGTGGGCTTTACATCCCATAGGTATTTAATTTTTACCTATAAATAAAATATCAGTTATATTAGAATCAATATATATTAACATAGTGACAACCGATAATAAGTTATTAAAATAAAAAATGAATTTATACCCCAACCACTTTGGTAGGATCATTAATAAAACTACCACCATGTTTTTTATGAACATTCTACCACACTTATATTCGAGATGCTTCATGTCCTAAACTCCGTGACTGCATTAAAAAAAGATAAATCAACAATTTAATTTATTAATGGGATAAAATTTACTGATAAATATTTAAACTAATGAAATGATTACTAGAGCCTATTAGCTAATATAAAAAATATTTGACCTCATAGTGTGAGAATAAGACTTCCTCTTTGACATTCTGTTCGTTTAATCAAATAAAATTAGGTTTAAAATATATATTTCAAAAAATTAATTTAGAAAAATATAAATGATAATAGATTCACACCAGTAACAAAAAAAATATACATAACAATGATAATTAATGACTTAACAAATGACATAAGTGGTTGATAAATGAATGGATAACTATACATAAAATCATTTCTCCTACAATCATGTCAGTTTCTTGATCCATAATTACTTAATATTCTTCATCCACTCTTGCAAGACTAATATTTTTAATATCATGATGGAAAAATTTGACTACTTCTTGATGTTTATGGGATTCAATGTTAGAGGTCAAATATTCCACTTCATCACCCATATATTGTTTTACGTGAGTAACTACATACCACACATCATCCATGAAATCTTTCACATAATGTACCATTTTTTATTATGATGATAAGATATATAGATCATGTAGTTGATAATATCCAACATCAATTATGAGAGAGAAGTTCACAAAAGTAAATTGAAAGAAATCTATTTTAACAACCTTCATAACATCCACCAAATTTAATTTTAATAAAACCACTAAAAAATACTTTTGGTAGTTTAATATGATAATATAGGTCAAATTTCCATAGTATTCTAATTCCTCAAATGTAAATATGACACTATTCTGTGTTTTCAAACCATTTTCCCGATCAACTATAAGGAATCTAAAACCATTCACGTTGTAAGAATTGAACATTCTAGTCTGTTTTAGAGGACCTTGAGTAAGAAACATCCAATATTCTTACAAATATACTTGAGTATTAGTATTCATGATCTAAAAAAGATAACATACATTTCAATATTTATGAACTTACATATCGGGCAAACCATTCTATAAGCTCTTTATTAATGAATTTTGTTATATCATTCTCATTTCATGTTCATACTCTCATTCGTCTCTTTGTTTCTATCCTCAACTATTCAATAAATTGATATTTAATTTCACTATTCTTTAGCACGTATCTATGTTCTTGTAATAATTCCATTTATTTTAGTGTAACATTTGAGCTCTTCCCAATTTGTCGGCCAATAATAGGAAAGTATTTTTATTTCCCATGTATTTCAGATTTATTCTATGTGTTTTCAACTTGTCCAACTCAAATGAATCTTGTTTCAATATCATCCAAGTATTTAGAACAAAAGGTAAAACACTCATAGGTAAAATAGACTTCTGAAATAGAGCCTTCAGGTTGAGCATTATTTTTCACATATGATTTAAAATTACTAAGATATCTAGGAAATAAAATTAAAAAACATTATTATATATTTAATAATGTGAAAATAATTGCTTATTGAAATAAAAAATATATAAATAAAGTATGTATCAATTGGATACATCCATCAATGATGTATGGGGCCTCCTAATTTAGCGTCGTCACTCAAAAGTATAGTTAAATGCATCATGAAAATAAAAAATGATGGAGGAAAGATCACCTATATTGAAAAAAGTGTCAATAAAAACCCCTCTTGAAGGTTGTCTAGTTTAAATGGATGTCTAATTTTCTCAAATAGGTTTCTAAAAAATATGCAGAGTTAGAGTACAACATCAGTAACCTTTTCTAGTAATAATGTACTCAATTACAATGGAAGTAACTACTGTAAAAAATATGTGAATCATGGATTTTTAATCCATGTATCACACAATGCTTTAAGTCAACACAAATTGAGATGTTACTTGAATACCCAACAGATACATTCACATATATTAAAATTCTAAGGAATGTATATTTATCCCTGTTTTTCATTGCAGAAATTTTTATAGAATACTTTCCATTCTCATATAGCCCATGTTCACAATTTATGCTCATTTATTTTAAGTATTTCCCTGAATTGAGATGATACTTCAAATTTCCATGATTATTAAGAATGTGAAGATAAAATTGACACACAAATTCTACTCAATATATATCACATAAAGTTTATTCCACAACTAATTAAATTCCCAATATGGAAGTTTAAAGACAATACTTTATTTCTTCTATTATTGAGTTCTAATTTCTATTGACAATGCACTTCTAAGTAGTTTCCCACTATTATTCAAATGGCGCACATTCCACAATTGTGTTTCACATTTCCATGTGTGCCAATATTTCAGAACCAGTTAAAAAAATTAGATGTGGTCTATGATCAGTGAAACCATTTAATTTTGACTTGTTCAACCAAAATTTATGTGATGCATCGAGAAATATTCAATGATAAAACAGTCACCATTTTATACTATGAGATAGTAGTTAGGGATAAAAATCAAAGTTACAAATAGGACAAGAAAAAACTATGTATGTGTTCCAAACAACTTAATTCCCATGCCCAGGAAAGTCACTAATGGTCTACATTAGAGAATATTTCATTTTGAACATTGTTTTAGAAGATAGATCATATGTCTCAACACCGTTTCTCCATAACTCCTGTAATTATTCAATTAAAGGATGCAATAATACATCAATATAATTTCTAGGAATTTGTTTTGGAGGAATAATTATCGAAATGATAAAATAAATTTCATGCATACACATCCACTGAGGAAGATTTTAAAGGATGAAAACAACCATCTAAATTTTATTACTGGTACTCAAAGTCCCAAATTGGTTGAATCCATCGGCAGACAATCCCAATCAAACATTCCTAGGATAAGATGAGAAATATGGATGCAAGTATTTAAATGTATTCTACAATTTTTAATCTCTTATTTTTGGCATTACCCCATCATTTTTATTATCTACAGAATGCCAATTCATGTGTTCGGTGGTTTTTTATGAGATGAATAATCTTTGAAATCGAGGATTTAATGGAAAGTAACACCAAACCATTATAAGTCAGTTCATTTTCTTCATCTTCAGGGTATTATGTTGATTCGGACTTCCAACATTGCCTATAGACTACCATCTAAAAGAATAACATTTTTTTCAAGTCTGTCTACTTGAATCCTCTCCCCAATAAAGCATACAATCATTGGGACACACATGAATTTTGGTATAATTCAGACCATGCTTGTTAAAAACGTTTTTCATATCATAAAAATACTTAGGTATCTTTGCATTAGGAAATGTGTCGCGAAAAAATTATAATATCATGGACATCGCCCTATTTGTAATTCCACATAGGCATTTGATATGGTACAACTTTAGCATAAAATATTGTTTTTAATATTTCAAACATCCACAATACAACTCTTGATTTCCATCGTTAACTAAACCATGAAACAAATCTGTATTCTTGGTGATTTTTTCTCTTAAATTAGTCTCCATAGAATCAAGAGGAGGATCCTATGATATGTTACAATCTTGATCTTTTTTCCCTATAGTCTCAAAAAAATCACTTGTCATGTTACTATTTGTACCACCCTCAACTAGTTTTTTCGATATGTTTTTTTTGTTTATTTTGGTGTCTTCAAATTATGAATGCATTATTTATAAGGTTTTTAATTTCATTTTCCTTTTTTGATGATGTTGGTAGCTCATTCTACTGATTGACATCATTGCTCATCCTTTTTGTAACATTTTATTCTCTATACCAAATTCAACAAAAATATTTAGAAGGGAATTTCTTCAACATCAAGTATGCATAAACTTCATCTCTCTTTAACTGTATTCTAAATTTACATTTTTGACTTTGACATCTTATTATCACATCAACGGATCAATTGGAAATTGGAATATCAAAAAACTCCTCCAATCCCTTAGCATACTGAAGGTGTTCCTTGGTAATGTGATCCATCTTTTATCTATATATATCACAATGTTCCTACACATTATTAAAAATATTAAAACACATAACTATTAATAAAAAGGAGATGAAATTCATATATACTAGTATAAAAAACATGAATATGTTAAATAATGTTTTCCTATATAAATACACAAGAAGGGATCAAGAATAAATTTTATTGACTCCACGATTTCAATCACGAAATTATAAATAATTAAATTTATGAAGGGATCAACCATGTAACATAAATTCTTTGAGGATAAATACTTTTGAACTAAATATTTTTTTTTTGAAACTTTAATCAACTGAATCTCATTTTAGAATTACAATTAAATTAATTCATGTATATATCATGAAAGTAATATATACCAAATATGTTTCATGCACATGGGCCTCATTCTAGTGATAGAGGTGATGAGAATTTAAAATAACAATATTCGTAAGAACATTATATTCCATAAAAAACTCAATCATAACAGAAAAATGAAATAACAACAATCCCACACCCATGGTATCCATGACTTACCACCAAAAAGGTTTTCATGGATCTCCTATATATGGTCTATCATTGGATTTGATAAAGTCCTTAGATTCTCCTCTTTCATCTGCCCAGTTAAAAAAATGAACTAAATGCTATGATGACACATTGAAATTTTCTATTCTATAATCATCATATGAGATAAGATTTCACATACCTCATGCATTCCAACACATATGCAAGTTGCTGAAAACTTGTTGCAAGGTACTAATCCATATTCTATGGTGAATAAATACAACAAATTAGATTACATTACAATGAAAAAATAACCAAGAAATATAATACATATCAATGTAAACAATAAAATAAACAAAATTATATAATTAATTCTATGAATAATTCATATTTTCATATAAACACTAATCACCCAAGCGATGATGAAAAATATAAAATAAACTAAAAACTAAAACATCATAAATGTAGACCTATATACATCCTCAGGCCTCCGCACACCCTATCTAAAAATATTCATCAATCTTTACAAGACCTATATACTACATGTGATTCCATTAGATAAATTATAAATATATGGTGTGCACGCACATAGGGGTGCTTGTGAATGTTGTGAGAAATACATATTTTTAGGTTTTTACAAGGTTCCCCTAGTATATTGTATCATATTCATGTATAGATGAGGAATAAAATAAAAATTACACAGAAGATCATTGTATTTAATGTGAAAACATAGACATCATGACTCCTGATACATTAGGTCACCTTATGTTTACAAAGAAACCCCAAACCCAATCAAACATGCTTCAAATACATGCCATAATTCAACTCATTTATTTTTCTATACCATCATTCCAATTCATACACCATGCCTAAAAACTCTGGGTAGGATGGAATACAATCCATATATAGTTTCTTAATGTAACTAGGTATTGTTATATATTCACATCACATCCCACTTCATTATCTATAAAGGTAGGGTTCATCGATCTCATCTCACAATGTCCCATGGAACAACCCTCTCAATAAATGTCCTTAACTAAATAATACCAAATAAAGGTCAACATATCACACTACCTAGGTCATAGTTAGGTACACGATCATCTATATGATGTGATAGGGAACAATCCTACATTCTTAAATATAACCCTATACTTGAGGAAAAATGGAATTTTCATAGTTACATAAATAATGTCACATCCCATGT
Source organism: Viscum album (assembly GCA_963277665.1). Taxonomy (NCBI): domain Eukaryota; kingdom Viridiplantae; phylum Streptophyta; class Magnoliopsida; order Santalales; family Viscaceae; genus Viscum; species Viscum album. Next base: position 1,620,219,096 of record OY728123.1, read on the forward strand.
CACTTTTGGTAGGTCACATCACGCACACAAACCAATCACCACAAACTTTAGTGAGGTAACATCAAGAATATGAATCATATGCAGGGAAAATATTAGTCACATAGTTCACCAGATGATCATAGGGAACTGTGTAGTCAAGAGTTATCCCCTCCTCATAACAGTTTCTTCATCACCCATTTGGGGAATCCATTTAGACTTTCAGAACCATCATGGTTTATAATTTTTTGATACAATATCACACACTCATGTACATAGTGATTCTTCATTATAAATTATTATCCTAAATAATATATTAATTTCCATTCCAACATAATTTAATCAACACCACACTCCTAGTCCTTCTACCCATGGACCATATTAATCTATGTCACTCTAAACATTATGGAATCCCAATTCCATGTCCTAATCAAAACCAAAAACTCACTAATTAGACCCATATCTAATATTCTAATGGATATAGATTAATCAATTACTTCTAGGAAACCCACTCCATAAGAAATCTTTTTATCTAGAAGGAACCATCCCACTTAGAATGCTTAGTATGTCCTAAACCACCTTCAATATTGTGTCACTCGCAATGGTTGTAATTTCTGATCATCTAAACAGTCATCACTACGCCTAAGACTCTCTAAACTAATTTAGTATCCCTTGAAAAAAAATCAATCTAAACCCGTTTATCACCTTATACACAACAAAAAACCAATCGCCTCCTCCAACTATGTCGACATTGGCACATTTGGGTGAAATAGTTATCGGTTGATCCCAATTCACACAGGTGAACAAGTGAACCAGTCTCAATTACATGAGACCCAAAACCATCATATATCATTTACTCAATAGAAATATTACCCTATAAATTCTACCAAAGTCTATAAAATATTCTTTTAGTGGTAATTAATGCAAACACTAGAATAGTTTCTTGAATTATAGGGACCACAAACCTTTATATTTACGTTAGAACTTAAACCATACTCCATTAGACCTCATCCAATTTTATCCATGCTACATTAGAGTCCATATGAACTCTCAAAATTTTCATCACATAATATAACATTAATAACTACCTATAAAAAATTTAAATTATAAACTTACTTTAGATAATGGGAATAAATGAAAGAAAATACACTCGGCAGAACTATCACAGTGAACACAAGTGTTAGGCCGTAGAGGAATGATGAGGCGAGGCATGATGAGGTGAGGGATTTAAGGGATCAACACACATGTGAGGGAAGAAGAAGAATAGATAATAGAGGCACAACTAATAAATCCATGGTGAGGTGATGCACGAATTGGAGAGGTGTGACAAAGGTCGGCGAGTGGCGGCGATGAGCAGCGACGGGCATTGATGAGGCTAGGGCTTTAGGGAGTCGGCGGGGTGGGGGGGGGGTTCGTGGGTGTCAGTTTAGGGGAAAAGTTTCACATTTTTAAAAATGTTTAACTGTTTAGTAGACGTTTATAATAACCCGCTGCAGGAATATTTAAAAACAATTAGTCGCACTTTAGCAAACCACCGCTAAAAAACCGCCACTAAATTGTTAATTTGGTGTAGTAAAAAAAATTCATGAATTAATATATAAAAAAATAACACTAATAGTTAATCATAAATATTTATTCATTAAAAATAAATACACATTATCCAGGACATTGCATAGGCCAATGGTAGGCGTGAAGCCCTTATCGTCCCTAGGTCATGGGTTCAGGACTTGCGGCCTTGCAAGACTTGATTGGTTGTCACATTACATACATGATGTAATTTTTTAAAACCACACTAATATAATATATAAGATATAAATACTTTAAATATGGTTAGTAACTAATTATAGTTTTAACCAAGGTTTTCAACACAAACCTAGTGCACAAATACTTCTTTTAGATCTTAACATAAACCTTTCATGAACGGTTAGCCTTATAACACTTCTCAAATGTAAAAATACAAATAATTAGATAAGGAGTCATGAAGTTATATTAAAATTGATTCCCATATATAACACAAAGTATCTCTTGGTTGTGATATTCTAGGAATTTGAATAACCTCATCATATATTCTCTTGGAACATGGGAACAACTTGAATTTCCATAAATCCTTTTTCAAAACATGAATTTATTTTCATTAAAAAGTATATAGTGTTCACTCCATAAATACAAAAATGATAGAAAAATAATTAGTGGTAGCATAAAACACCTATTAATATGTACATACTTAGTTCCAAGGTAATTAGTACTGTCTGATTTACTTATTCATGTCCCACTTATCTTTTTCCATACAACATTATCTTAACATAAATAACATGTTAAGGCTTACCTTCCCATAGTAAAAATGTTAACCATAATGAGATAACCTTTATAGTCGATCATAACCATTCAAAATATTCTTTTAAACACTTAGTGAAACAGAAACTTAACAATCCATAAATAATTAACCACTCTTAATTTTGGAATCCAAATATTTAAATACTTCGATTACTTTATCCTCAATCTAATAACAATGCTACCTAATCCTATTAAAAATTATTTTTTCCCTTATCATTTCATCTATAGTCTCTTCATCATCACCAATGCACCCATTAATTGAACCACCTTGTCTATTCTCTTTAGGAACATTTCACTTGGGACATTGAGTTTCACAATGACCATTTATTCAACACATAAAACATTTAACCTTCAAGGATAACTTAGGGAGGCCAAAATTCCCATCCATTTTATTAACTGAACTATTCATTTTTCCATTGCAGTCACTTTTTTTGTGTTCTTCTTTTCCATAGTCAAAAATCCTTCTTGTTCCTCTAAGTCATTCACGTAGGTGATTCTTTACACACTATTTACACAAATGAAACTGAATCTTCATTCCTTCATGGTCTCCATTACCCTAACTATAAATAAAATTTTTCTTTATATTTCTTGGTGAGTCTGAGAGTTGGTTAAGGTAAACATTTTTAATCATGTTAAATGGAAACTGATTATGTATGATGAAAACATCTTTCACTCTAGTGATCACCCCACTTGAATTATCATAAAAAAATCTTCCATTACATTCAACATTAATTTAGTTCCTTTTGGTTCTCGCCAATAACTAAAACTAGAAGCTTAGTGGGAACATTAATTATCATATAAAAAACCACATAGTCATGAAAATAATTACTTATAGGATTTTTAAATCATGATAAATTCTATAATCTATGATGCCTTGGGTTGATCCTAGGTTATTCATAGATAACTTATATCTAAATCCTTCATGATAATTCATGAAGAGTTTTTGAATTCCCAAAGAATGTCCCCAAGGAGTGTCAAAACAGGTGTGTATCAAGGCCTATTGTCATGTTCCAGATTACCTCAACTTGTGATAAAAACATCTTGTCAGAGTTGTTACTCCATGTTACATATGTTCCATAGCCACATCCACTTGTACTATCTAACCACAGATGTATTATTAGAAAACCACTCACTCTATACTTCAACAAAATTCCCTAAAATTATATTATACTTTTCCTAGTCCTCAGAGTTATCCTAATACATGTTCCTTAGGGTTATCACTAAGGTATTATTCTACTAGTTTTGATAGGTTAACCATACCTTTTCTCTGATACCAACTAAAGTGACCATCACTTTACAAACATAGACATTACAAAATTTTTGTGTAATACTTAAACATTATACAAAAATATGCCAAAATACCATAGTTCTTATAGTGCCTTTGGAAACATGAAAACATAAATAATGGCACATAAGTGAGCTACATTATCTTTCACTAGGTTATTCATGAATATAACCCTTCATAGACACATTAAACATAATATATATCTTCATAATCTGGGGAATAAAATATAAAAATGGGTGAGCTCAAATGCTCAGCAAGGGTAAAAAAGGGAGATATGTAACCATAAACATGAGCATAAGGGTTTAAGAACATGATTATGAGAATAGAAGATAATAAAAATAGAATATCATATCACTTATAACAATGATCCTATACATGAATCAAGGAATAAATAATGGCAGTTCATAAGTCATGAATTGAATGTAAAGGACATATAACATAAAAACAGAACATAGGAGTAATACATTGAATTTTGGAAACACATAATTATATACCAATTTACATAGTATCCAAGTCATCAATTCCAAGATCATATTAGTGAAAATAGTCATTTACTGAACCGGGTAACCCCCATATTAGCCCGATATTACTGAACCAAGTGACCCTTGTTCCAGACCTGTATTACTGAACTGAGTAACCCTCATTCTAGCCATGTATTTCTAAACCATGGAACCCTCATTAAATCCTTTTATTAACTCATGAGATATAAATTTTTACCCAAATCATTGCAGGGATATATAGGTCCCACCCATTATATAATTAAACCATGAATACATGTAACATAATGTCATATATGAACATCTGATAACCCATGATGTGAAATAGGAATCACAAACATGTAAACATATCAAAACCTATGGAAAGTGACAGGTTTCATAATAATTTCATCTTAATCATGACTCGTGAAAAGAATCTAGTTTCAAAAGCATATAACATGTGAAAGAGAAATATGATTCATAAATATCATTTCATCAAAACATAATCCATTCAGAGAAATAATATGAGTGGAAACATTGAATAATTTTTTTATAATGGCAGGAGAAAAAACAATGGATGTTATCTTAGATAGAAAATAATTTTGAAAGGTCTTCTAAAAACATTTCTTGAGGAAAACATCATTTATTCATTGAATTTTGTATATCATAAAACCTTTTGAAAGCCTTTTTATTCAAAAATAGATTTGAAAAATTATAAAATAAGATTTGAAAACATTTTTAAAATCCTTTTTCTCTGAAAATGATCTTCAAGGATCATTTTGAAGGATTTTTAGAAACATTCTTGAAAACATTGTTTTTTAATATAATGGATTTCCAACTAAAGAGAGAGAACATATGATTTTATGAGAAAATCATCGTAAGTACCAAGGAGTGGAAAAACTGGTACTAAAAATTAGGATATCTTGAATATAAATTAGGGAAGGAAAATAATTAAAACTCTTGATGGATTTAATCAAAGGAATAATAAACAAAAATAATCTAAAAAATGATAATATTTTCTTAATAAAGTCTTGTAACTTGGATACTTGGAACCATTCTCTCTATGAAATAAAACAAATTACATGAAGCATAAGATATAATGAAAAAAACTATATTCTATATATAACATGTAAAATAGAAGTATATACACCCTGAAAAGGATTTTAGGTTCATAACAAAACATTATTCTCAAAGAAGTCAAATTGAGACATAATTGTTTTACCGATTTTGTAAATTTTGAAAGTTAAACCCCATGAAAGAATGATCATAGAATGAATATGTGAATACTAATAAATTTATTTATAAGATACATATAAATCAATCATGGTAATTAAATACACCACACAAAAGGAAAGAGTGGTGGTCATAACATGAATCTCATAGAAATTAAAAGTGAGATGAAATTCCGCTTACATTGTGTCTTGACTCTCTCCGTACTCGTACATGATTCTTGTATAATAAATATATGATTGTTATAAATATTTTACAGAATAATATTATTATACATAATAAAATATATGGTTTTATTTTGACCCTATATTACCCACTTTTTAATAAACCCATGTTATGTTTTCACTTTGGTTTATATTCTCTTTTTTCTTCACATGTGTCTTAATTTCTTATATCGGTTGTCCTTATACTTATATCATGAATACAAAATATAGATCATGATATATGTATAATTTATATAAATTATATTTATATTATAATAATTTATAGCATATAGAATTTTGAAATGGAATACACAGTTCATGGAGATGGTAAGTTGTACGTACACATGAACGTTGTTACCATTTTTAATTATTGTATTGAAATAACAAATGAAAATGACACACACACACACACACATATATAAATGTATGTATATGTATATATATAATTATTAAAGTATAATTAATATATGATATATATCATATAAGTTTATTAGAATCATCCTTAATACATCCCATGTGGTGTGTGATCGAATCACATCGTTTTGAGGGGGCAGTATTCCACACTTTCTCAAACGAGATTATCGTATTAACACCAAACAGAAGGTAAAAATATGTGTGTTGTAATACTAATACATAAGATTAAATAAATATTAAACATATAAATAAATTTTTTATCATAATGGAAACCATTATTGGTGGTAGGGGAGAAATGATCAATCACCATTTCATAAAGCAGTAGATTTCCGTACACAGATACAGTATGTTCCACATCCCTTAGATGAAGGTTTGTGTAATTGTAGGTAAGAAACATCACATAAAAACATACTAGTATATTCAGTATAATTTTGTTGTTAGAAAATAAGGAAAAAAGAAGATTTTATGGGTGGATAAGGAAATTAATGGAATGGATCTCAAGAGAAGAAGTTTCCTCTTAATTGGGTAACTCCTTTTGGTTTGTTCCAAAAGGCTTTCGTGAGAGGGTTTATGAACAAAAAAAGGATTAAAGGTTCAAGGGAGGATTTTTGGGAAGATAATTGAGGAAATATTGTGTTAACTGAAAATATTTTAGAGGTGTGAGGAATGAGTATAGGTGGTGGCCTTTTATAGGGAAGGAAAAGGATAAACATGAAATTTTTAGAAACAAATTAGGTGTGCGCATTTTTTTTACCTATAAAATGTCTTAAAAACCCAAATAAACCCTATAATGGATGGTTTATGGCCTAAATATAGACATAAAATGGGTTTTAGATAAGTATCTAGGGAATTTGGGCACTTAAGTTTATGGTTTAGTCCCTAGTCAAGCTTTATTTGGCCTTAACTAATGGGATTAATTTTAATCACTTTTACTAATCATTTTGGAAGAAAATAAACTTGATCTTATTAGAATCTAAATATTATACTAAATAAAAAAATTTAGGTAATATTTTTTAAATTCACTTCATATTAGTGTAAAAATTAAGATTAGTGCTAGTCCCGCAGACTGGGAGAAATAACGAGGTTTTAAAGTAAGAAAAAGTTCAAATGTTTGTTAATATTTTATATTCAGTATAAAGGTGGAATTGATTATAATGAAAAATTAGATGTAATATTTTTATATTGTGACCTTAAAAATAATTTATTACACCATTTAACATTAATAATTAATTATAAAAAGGTAGTTTCTAACTAAAAAGTAGTATTTTTCACTATTCATTAAAAAATGATCTTTCTCAGAAAAATTCCAAACATTCAACCAAGGATAATTTCAAATTTATGAATTCAAAAATGAATTTTATTTTATCCAATTCAATTTATATATTTATTTAAAATTAATTTTATTATTAAAAGAGATTCATTCAAGAAAATAATATTTTTAACATAAAGGGTCCTTACCAAAAATATTATCATTCATTATCAATATGTTTTATTTATATAAAAAAAATATTTAAAATTTAGTTATTATTAAGTTTAATGGATATTTTATAATCATCTTATATAAATAATTAAAATAATAATAAGGGATGTTTCATTGAATCTCAGTGTTGCATCCATCGTACGCCAAGTCGGTGTTGCTTGTAGTGTAAGACAAGTCGGTATTGCGTATAGTGCAAGACAAGTTGGTATGGCATGTGAAAGGAATGTTTGACATGGTTTTTTAATATATATATATATATATAGAAATATTTACAATGTCACCTGAAATGAAAAATATTGAAATGTTGAATCAATTTTAAAAAATAATTCTCTAAATCTTAGGGTGTTACAATGTATTCAAGAATCTTCTCTGAACTGTTGAGGAGCCTGCATCATGAACCGGTCAGGGTTGACCTGACACCTCACCCAAAATGGGACACAAAAAGGCCCTAATCATGTTATCAATCCCCGTAGGTTTATGAAAATCTCATGATTATCACAACAATAACAATGTGTGAATTATTTCAACCTTGATTTATAAGATATAAGTAGTGGAATCTAATTAGAATCTGATATGGTGAATCCATATATTTGAATTCCATCTACCTGAAATAAATAGTTTTTAAATAAAGATACAAAAAAAACAATGAATAATTATAATAAAAAACGAACTCACTTTTAAAATAAATACAACATACAACATACATAATAAGTTATCATATAAAGTAATCTAATATAAAAAAAACTTATGGTTGAAATGGATTATGCATCAATATATGAAGATAACCATAAAACTTGATCTATCACTCGGACATCTCTAGGTAACCTATAGTCTCTCATCCCAACCAAAATATCCTTCAATAGAACAAGAGAATAATATATAATTAAAGACTAAAACTTTGTAATCTAAAATAATACATGAGATCCACACACACATATTGTTTTATATAGGGTGAGAGATAAACATGCCCGTTAGGATCCCATCAAGATGTTTATGAAATTATTTTTTTGAAAATATTTCCTTAATTATAGTTTGATATAAAATTGAAATTATGAATTCTAATTGAGAAAGAATAAAGAATACCAATTTAATTTCATTAATCTATAATGAAAATAACATTTTTTATATAAAATATAATAAAACTTTATTTAGAAATAAAATCATTAGGACTTGAAAATGGTGGATGAGTTTAAGAAAAACAAAGAAAAATCATTTCTCTTCATTTCAATTTTTTTTTTCAAAATCCAATATATAAGTCAAACATTTACTTTTTGGATTTAAAAAAATTAATTATAATACTCCTTTGAAATCCATTTAGAAAATAACCCCAACCATGAAGAAGTGAACAAATAAACTCAAGAAGGAACTATAATGTTGATAAAGCATAATAACAATAAAAAATGATCATATAAATGAAAAAAAAAGAAAAGTGATAATAAAGGGATAAAACATGTATAAAATAGGAATCCCATCAATAAGGATATAATAATAATGTAAAATCCACTAGTTCCTAACATAAAGTGAAAACAAACAATAATCAATGGGAATATTCTAATATACTATGTTTCATTATAGAAAAATATAAGCTTCTAAGTCACTCTTAGAGTATCATTAGGGCACTCACCTAGACAGGGTTTATCATACAACAAGGAGACACAAGAAAGTGTTTAATCTAAACTTGTGTAGCATAAACCCAAATCTATCACTTAGTTATATATGGTTCCCATGAAATCACTCTAGTTAATGTGAGAAATATGTACATTATGTGATCAAAATGTTCTATTTACAACAAAACATAACATATAAATAACATCTGACCTCCAATACCCTCTCAATAAATAAACACTTTGACATTTTTACATAATCATTAATTAAAAATTCACTTCATCCCATAAAAGAACTCAATCTATATAAGAAATCACATACAACAAGGAAATAAAACTAAGGGTATGAAAATATTAAGTAAAACTATATTAATAAAGTTCCAGTACATGAGACTCAGCCTAGTTGGTGAGGTATCCTTAAGTGCATCCACCAGACCCAGGTTCAATTCCAGGTAGAGGCCTATTTCCAAGTACTGTATCATTACTGTAATAGGAACTGTAGCAGAGATTGTGCACTATTTTGATACTGTAGCAGAACTGTACATTGTGAGGTACTGTAGCAGGAACTGTAGCAGTTAATATAGTAGGTAATGTTAGGTACTATAGTAGATAGAACTACTCACCTTGGGCCACCGGTTTGGGCTTGGAGTCTTTAAGGATTTTGGGCCACCCTGGCCTTTGGATCAGTAGGGCTTTTAGGCCACCTTTAAGGCCTTCGAGCCACCTCAAGGCCTTCGGGCCACATGAAGTTGCACCGGACACAATACACAAAAGAAGAATCCCCAAAAGAGGATTAAGAGAAGGTGCACTCACCAGAGCGGAGCCAAATGGATTTGTCATAATTAGAGGGTATAACTATGACATTGGGACTAGCTTGTGCGTGCACGAGAATCCTAGCCAGACGACCATGAGAAGGTGGAGATCTACTATCATGATGTAGATGCTGGGGAGGGGTAGTTCCTTGTAGGTAGTCTAGTTGAATTCCCTAAGACATTCGGGTTATGTAATATCCTAAGCCTATGGGCCATGTAATATATGAGCCTACGGGCCTTGTAAGTGTTCCCCCTCATCCCTTGAAAGGGGTTTTATCAAAAATCAATAAAAATGAAGGCCTTCGGGCCATTTGGGATTTTTTCATAATGTTCCAAATACTCCATTAAAATAAAAATTTAATTCTATGTTAATTTACCATCCTCTGATAACTCAAAAAATAAAACTTCCTCTATAAATCATTTAAAAGTAACACTTTCTTTAAATCATCACAAAAAAAATCCAAAGACTATTTGGTCTAAAAATTATTTAGAAAATTCCAAACACACACCATTTTTAATATGAAATTATTTGAAATAAATTTTTCCTTATTTTGAAACCAAACTTGGGTAAAATGATAATTATTTAAATTCACTTAAAAACTCCTCTAAGAAATTTAAATTACCACATGGAATCCATAAAAAATATTTTGAAAATAAAATATATACATATATATATCCATATTAAACTATTTTATACCAAATGTAAAAATCATAAAAACCATTCCATAAAGCCATAAATTGTAAAACCTATAGTTATAAGTTAGTAAGGAATGATTTTAAAGAATCCTATAAAATCCATTTTATGTAAAATAAAGGAATCTAAAATAAACATCTACCTCAATCACATATAGTGAATCAGATTCAGTAGAGGAATAAAAAAAGTGAAAGGATATGGAATCCACATGCCCTAAGAAACCAATGACCCACAAATTTTCTAACCCCAAACACTAAATTTAACCACCATGGTCCTTATTGTTTCCAAAATAAAGTAGAAAATAATAAGAGGATAGTAGATAAATATTGAAGGATTGAAGAGGGGTTACCTTTATGAAATCTCACTAAAAATCCATGAAAACTACCCTAGAATCACCATGGGAGATTGGTGGAGGTGAAACTCAAGCTAACACCTATAGGAATAATCAATCAATGATCCATGAGTGCACATAAATAAAATAACTAGCACCTCATATAATATATATACAGGATAAACCAAATTAACAAACCATGTTTGCATTTCTTCAAGATCTGAAACTCCTATAAAATCATAGATCATAAATACCCTGATAGATCATCACTTACATCCAGATTATACCACATAATTATTTGTCTTCTTCTTCTTCTTTTGATAATTTAATTTATAAAACCATTAAAAATGAACTAGTTGATAAAATCAAATAAAATTAATTATATATATCAAGAAAGGTTCTTATATTGACTTGGGTTCCAACACCAGAAAAAAAAATGAGGCCTTTTATTCTTATGATAGGAAACAATGCTCTTAAAAAGTAATCCTCTTTAACATTCCCTTCTAATTTTGGCTCAACTCACATATGATAATATTGCCCCATCAAAACCCTTTAAAAAATGTTATTATAATAATTAATTATATTTTAAACCACAAGTTATCTGAGGTTTAACCAAGGTCCTCTATAAAAAAATGATCCTTCATAAATTCATTGGAAACTAGCTTAGGATAATAGAACTCTATCTCAAAGAAAGAATAACCATAGTTCTTCACCATTCATTCTCCCTGATGAATGATCATAAATTCAATATTCTTATCCATATTCACATCCTCAGGATAATAAAACTAAATGAAAACCATCTAAAATGAATCCCAATACATTTTCTCATTTAACTAATAGGGGACCACATTCACCCAATACTCATTGATTTGTCTTACAAGAAGGTTCAAAAAATATTTTTCCCTTGAATATTTAGGTGTTCCTAGAGAATGGATGACTCCCTCAATACTCTTTGACAATACTATTTCATTGAATATACATTTATCTTCATTTAAAGAAGATATATTTTGATTCAATAACTCTGATATAGGTTGTACAAGAAAATAAATTTCTATGCCCATCAATTTATTCAGAGTCTCAGTGGTGTTGGAAAGTAAAGGGGTATTCTCCAAGGGGTGAGACAAATCATCTTGAGAATAATCCTTTAAGACATTACTTTTACATTTATTCTTGAATTTTCTAAGAGGAATACTATAAATAACATAATTAAATAACCTAATCGATGATTGGATCCCAATTCAAACTAAACAGTGAAATTATAACAAAAGGGAAAATCTACAAACACAAATCCTCCAAAATAAAGAAAATCTGAAACAACTCACTTTTTTTAATATCACTCACAAATGATAAATATTATCAAAACTAATTTTATAATGACATACGTACATTTAAAATAAACCATCTATGAATATATTCTATACCATTTAAAAAAATGGGAATCCAATTCACAACTCTATCAAAAATTGAAATCTTAATTTCATATAGGAAATTCAAAACATTTACATTGGATTTGAAAATAATCATCCTATATAAAAAATTAAAATACCATCTATTTTTTTTAAATTTATCAATTTATTTCAAACATATTCAAATTTATATAAATATGACAATCACTTCTAAAAAAACTCATTCAATAAAAAACACTAATTTTAAATAATCTACAAATCTTTATTTCAAAAGAAAAACATATAATGAAATTATATCATCACAGTATGTTTTTTTAGATTACATTAACATAAAAAAACATAACATGATTCATAAATAAAAATCCACAATAACATTAATAAAACACAATCAAAACCCTTTTTAGTTCACCACTAATAACAGGGAAAATTTATTTAGGAGAAATTAGAAATCAAACTAGGTCTAAGGAAAATTTTACAGATTGATAAGAAACTACGCTTTGTTTTCCCACATGGGTTGGTAGAGAAGGCACTATAAAGACCCAGAAAACATGTTCAATTTATATATATATAAATATTTCATTTCTTTATTTATAGATCTCGAGGTCGCAAAGGTATTGAATTTTAGAGAGTCCAGATACATTTAGAGAATCCTCATGACATCATATATAAAGGAAAAGACTAAAACTAATCTTTACAAAGGTTAAACACCTTAGAGGGACTTCATCCACAACCTCACTTCTACACGCCTTCAAGCCCTATGAAAATAGAATTTTAAATCATAGGGTGAGTGACAAAAGCTGAGTAAGGGGTTTTTAAAATAAAATGGAAATTAGATAGATTTTTGTAATTTTATGAAAAAGTAAATAATGTCACCAAAACATTCATTAAAATAATGATTAAGAAAAACATGTAAAGGAAAAATAAACATCTTATAAAAATGCTTTCAATTTATACAACATTTGGAAAATAAACTTCAATTATTCATAAAGAAATAACTATGATGCACTGCTGTGCATAAGGCATTTCTACTTAGTTTTTTATATATATAATGGTTTTTGTGGATTGTTTTGCTTGAATTTCACAATTTTGAAGTACCTTGATTCTTTTTTTGGTCACCAAAGGAAAAAATCATGGAGTCTATGAATTTTGGAGATTTAGAAGAGAATTGGAGGCTTATAGATCCTTTTCCCCTAACTATGCTAGAATCGGGTCACCTATATCAAGCACTAGACATGAATGGCAGGTGAATTCATGAATTTCAATGAGAGAGGAAACCCGCACGGTCACCTCACAGTTATCCGAAACGTGTGAAAACCATGTGGGAGAAGATACCATTGGTAGTACCCTCATCACGGTTCGTGTATGGCCTTCCCAAACCATGAGGCCCATCTAGGAAACCTGTGCAGCTCATGGATTTGAGATAGTAGCATCCGCATAGTTGGTGCACGGTCCACCAAACCATGTGCCCAAACCGTGCGGACCACTGCAGCCTTCTCCTTTTTGATTTTTCAATTTTCACCCAATCCTTGACCCACGTTTCCCTTTTCTACCTTATTTTGGACAGCTGGGAAAATGCCTTTTATGACTAAGAAGACTGTGGGGAGTGATCCGGAACTAGGGGTATTGGGGAAAGAAGAAGGAGGCTGGGAACTAAGCTGAGAGGGGAAGAAGGAAGGTTTTTTAGGCACTCGTTCTGGTAGTTTTTTTGTACTTCAGATACTTTCATTTTCTATTATAATGAACTATCTGATGAATCTTAGTAAGTTTCTTATTCTTTTAATTATGAGTTACTAAAACACCCCTGTGTTGGGGTTAGGGAAAATGCGGGTTCTTTAGAACTAATTTCTCTATTATTGTGTTTTTTAATTATCTCTCACCTAATTCTCCCAGCTTTTGTTTCTTATTTTACTGGAAACCCCATATTAGACCAATGGATTGATTCCTACCGACTTGATCGGAACTCACCAGAACAAGAGAGTTCCGACACGAATGAAGCCTAGAAATGTGGGTTATTCTGAACAAAACCATAAAATATGTAATGAGGTTTAACTTCCCACATGAATGTCTAGCCCCGACACATTTTCATCATAATACAAAATCCACTTTCAAGAATTTTCAGTTGTCAAGTTTAATTCGTAGTGAATTAGAAAAGTCCAAGTAATTATTTATCTTTTGAGATTCGTACCATGAACCAATCAATCGTATTTAAATTCATCATATTCACTTAAGTGATTTCAAATCAAGATTCATAGAACGCTAATACTGCTTCCCTATGGATCGACCCCGTACTTTCCCACTATACTAGTTACAAGTTAGGGAAATTAATTTGGTGCTAAAAACAATACTTCAGGAAAACGAATGAACATATTTTTGCGCCGTTGCCGGGGACCACGAGTTTCATTTTTGATAATTTAATTTGAGTCATTGAGTGAAAAAAGAAATTGAAAATTTTCTAAAAAGAATCTTTTTGTAATATCATTTCTGCATTTAATTATTTTTTCCCTTTTATGCTGGTTGTGTTGTTTGTGTTGTGTAGTCCTGTAGGTATATGAGTGGCCATGTCACACGTTCTCAGATTTCCGACTCATCGAAGTTGCACCAGATAGATCCAGAAAAAGAAAGAACATTTTCCAGTCGAGGTCATGCACTTATGGGTGATCACAACAAAAATGACCTATTGGATCAATAGGAGGAAGAACTGGGGGATGTACAAGGATTTGGGAAGCCATTCGTTATTCCACCACTGGGTGGCGAGGAAGAGCATCATATGAATCAACCGAGGGATTATGTGGAATACATACTGAGGAACTAATAGAGCCTACTGGCTCTATTTGTACCAGGGTTCGGGTATCCAGAGTCGAGGCAATATATTATGCGGGACCAACCTTCCTTTTTTCCTCAGAACTACCAGGCTTATTATCCTCGGGAGCAACAAAAGTTCATTCCCCAAGCACCTAAAGAACCAATTCTGCCATGTCTTACTCTTATGGAATATAGATTACCCTCCATTCAGGGAGGGGAAAATGGTATAGTAAAACCACCGGTGTAGGCCCTACATTTTGAGATCTTATCGGTGATAATTAAGTTATTTTAAAATACAGTTCAGTTCAGTCGTTTGCCGAGTGAATACCCCAATGATCACCTCTCCATCTTTGTAGAGATATGTGAAACTTTCCGGTATCACAGAGTGTGAGAGGATTAAATATTCTTTAGGTTGTTTCCCATATCATTAAGGGATAAGGAAAATGACTAGATGAAGCGGCTACCTCAGAGATCTATTCTTACCTGGGAGGCATTATCCCAATCCTTTTTATCGAAATACTTCCTGCCCTCGAACATGATCACCTTAAGGAATGAAATTCATAACTTTCAACAGCATGACTCAAAATCTTTGTATGAGTCATGGGAATGGTTTAAGGAGTTGCTGTGGAAATGCCCACACCACGAACTGCCATTGTAGATGCAAGTCCAGACTTTCTATGGTGGTCTGAAAACTGATATAATGTCTGCGGTTGATGCAGCAGCTGGAGGGACAGTCATGAGGAAGTCCCCTAAAGATATTTTTGAATTGTTGGAAGAAATGATAGCCAATATTTTTCAGTGGCATTCTGAGCCGGGAACTCAGAAAAGGGGCATCAATATTATTAATGCCACAACCATGCTTGTGGCTCAACTTGATGTTGTCTCAAAGAAAACTGACTCTTTGAATTTAAAACATCCATTTAAAGTTCAAGCTATCAGTCCACCAACGTGTAGTGATTGCGGTGACAACCATGCTATGGGCGAGTGCCCAGGGGTAAGTGAGGGAGCCTCTACTAGTGAGGTAAATTATGTTTCAAATAATAAAGGACCCCAAAACTACCCTCAATACCAAAACCAGTGGCGGCAAGAGAATACAAATACTGGATGGGGGAAGCAACAACAAAATCCTCAGCCCCGACCACAAAGACCACCTGGTTACGGGCAACAATAGTTTTAGAATCCATATCTGAGGCAGCAACAGGGCATCCAATTTCAGAAAGGAGTATATCAGAAGAAAGAGTATCAAAACCCTCATCCCGCTCAACCATTTCAATAGACACCTCCCCCACAAGTAGCCCAACAACCTCAGTAGGACCTTCCCTCATGGATGAAGGAAATGATGTCTAAATTTATAACTACTTTTGAAACATGATTTCAAAACCAAGAGTCATCAATTAGAAGCCTCGAGAACCAGATTGGGCAGCTTGCCTATCACCTTTCTCACAGACAGCCCGATATACTACCGAGCAACACTGAGAAAAATCCACAGTAGGTGGGTAATTATGTTATTATACATAGTGGGAAGGGGCTGACGCCGAAGGTAACTATCAGTCACGGTGTTGCACCATCAAAGTAGTCCAAATTCTCCTCAGGTGGGGAAGTTGCAACTGAGGAAGCTTCCCCGAAACCTGAGCTGGATAAAAAACCGGAAGTCCCACAGGATAAGGGAAAAGTAGTGATTAAAGCATATGGACCTCCCTTGACATTTCCACAAATGATGAAACAACGGAAGCTAGACCAACAATTTTCCATGTTCATGGAATTCATCCAGACGATTCCTATCAACATCCCATTTTCAGAGGCATTAACTCAAATGCCCACCTACACTACGTTCATGAAAGAGTTCATTTCAAATAAAATAAAAATGGATGACATGGGAACCATTCCCATGACCAAGGAATGCTCTGCGGTGGTCCAACATACTCTCCCTCCTAAGCTCCAAGATTCGGGAAGTTTTACTATATCATGCACTATCGGACCTTGCGAGTTTGGAAAATTCCTTTGTGATTTGGGGGTGAGTGTTAATTTAATGCCCTTCGAGGTATTAAATAAGTTAGGGCTGAACGATCTCAAGCCAACCCGAGTGGCACTCCAACTAGCTGATCGTTCTATTGAATACTCCAGGGGCTGTTGGAGGATGTGTTGGTTAAAGTGGGGAAGTTAATTCTGCCAGCGGATTTCATTATACTTGACATGGAAGAAGGCCAAGAGGCATCTTTAATTCTTGGAAGACTCTTTCTGGCTACCGGGAAGGTGTTAATTGATATGCACCAAGGTGAGATGATCTTTTATGTTGGTGATGAGAAGGATTCCTACATCGTCCTAAAGGTGGTGAAACAAGTTTCTCTGATGGAGAAAGAGTATTATTGTAACATCCCCAAATGATAATGGGTTAAATGACTAAATGATAAGACTCATGTCAACAAGGTGAACCTTCCTTTTCGGGAGCCTGTCTGATTAGAACTCCACAGTTAAGCGTGCATGGCCTGGAGTAGTGATCAAAATGGGTGACCTTCTGGGAAGTTTCCCAGGATGTGTGCGAGTGAGGACAAAGTACACTGGAAAGGACAAGTGTTGGCCTGTGGGAACTGTCATTAGTCAGATAACCCTTTCGGGCACATGGGTGGGACCTACGGTGGGACCTACGGTGGGGCCTATGTGTCTGCGGGGAAACTGGTGGGCGGGGCCTGATTGTCACATCTGGTATCAGAGGTGGTACCCATCCTTAAGTGCGCTGCACTGCCTGGGTTGAGATGTAGGGCCCACAACGAGGGCGTTGTTCCCTAAAGGGGGTGATTGTAACATCCCCAAATGATAAAGGGTTAAATGACTAAATGATATGACTCATGTCAACAAGGTGCACCTTCCTTTTTGGGAGCCTGTCTGATTAGAACTCCACAGTTAAGCGTGCTTGACCTAGAGTAGTGATCAAGATGGGTAACCTTCTGGGAAGTTTCTCATGATGTTTGCGAGTGAGGACAAAGTACACTGGAAAGGACAAGTGTTGGCATGTGGGAACTGTCATTAGTCAGATAACCCTTTTGGGCACATGGGTGGGACCTAAGGTGGGGCCTACGTGTCTGCGGGGCAACTGGTGGGCGGGGCCCGGTTGTCACAATTATTTTGCTTTTAAAAAAACAACTAATTTCTTTGGTCTAGAGGAAGATGATATGAAATATTATTCATTCAGTAATAAACCCATTTTGGAGGACAACCAACTTGAAGAAAACCAAGAGGAATTATGTTTTATTGTTGGCCAAGGTGGCCATTACTGGAAAAGGGTGACTGTTCCAGATTTATTAGAGAGAGTCAAAGTTGAGAAAATTATACCATCCATTCTCAAGGCTCCCCAGATCGAGTTTAAACCTCTCCCCTCCTCGTTGAAATATGGATATTTGGGATAGGAACATACATTTTTCGGTGATCCTAAATGCCTTGCTTTCAGGAGATCAAGAGGAGTCTCTTCTACAAGTCCTCCGAAGGTGGAAACATGTGATTTTCTGGATGGTCGGTAACCTTAATGGTATAAGACCCACGGTCTGCACCCACAAGGTACTTATGGAGGAAGGGGAAAAATCATCTCGCTAACCACGATGAAGACTGAACCCCCCATGAAATAAGTGGACATGAAAGAGATGATTAAATTACTCGATGGTGGGATTATATACCCCATCTCCAACAGACCGTGCGTGAGTCCACTTTTGGTGGTGCCTAAAAATGAAGGCATCACGGTAGTGACCAATGAAAAGAGCGAGCTCATCCCGACCCGAACAGTGGCAGGATGGCGGGTTTGTGTTGATTATAGAAATTTTAATGATACAACGAGGAAAGATCATTTCCCGCTTCCATTCATGGATCAAATGCTGGAAAGATTGGTGGGCCATGAATTATACTGTTTCTTAGATGGTTATTCGAGATATAAACAAATCTCTATCACCTCGGAGGATCAAGAAAGGAGTACCTTTATGTGTCCTTATGGAACCTTCTCTTACCACCGAATTTCATTCGGGATGTGAAATGCTCTAGCCACATTTCATTGGTGCATGATATCCATATTCCATGATATGGAAGTGAAGATTCTGGAGGTTTTCATGGATGAATTGTCGGTATACATGAAGTCATTCAATACTTGCTTGATGAATCTGGAGATGGTTTTTGAGTGATGTGATCATACCAATATGGTTCTCAATTGGTAGAACTTTCATTTTATGGTACAACATGGAATCGTGTATGGCCATTACATCTCGATGAAAAGAATTCAATTGGATCCAGCTAAAATTGAAGTTATCTTGCAGCTTCACATTCCTACATCAGTCCGAGCGATTCAGAGCTTTTTGGGGAATGTGGGTTTTTATCAAATATTCTTCCATGACTTCTCCAAGATCGCTCATCCCTTATCCAATCTACTTTCCAATGATACAGTTTTTGAGTTTGATGATAAATGTATTGAGGCATTCCAAATTTTTAAGGAACAATTGGTCACTGCCGACGTCATGATCTCTCTGAATTGGGAGGATCAATATCAACTTATGTGCGATGCGAGCGATTATGTCGTGGGGGAAGTACCTGGAAAACACCTGGGTCATATTTTTAGACCGATCTATTATTCTAGCCGAGAATTAAATGAAGCGCATCTAAATTACACCACCAAATAGAAACAAATACTGGCCGTGGTTTTTACATTTGACAGATTCTGCTTCTACATGGTGCTTTCTAAATTTGTGTTCTACATGGACCATGCTGCATTAAAGTATTTTCTGAACAATAAGGATATCAAACCACAGATTATCCGTTGGGTGATCCTCCTCCATGAGTTTGATTTGTAAATTAAATACAAGAAGGGAATTAAAAATATGGTGGGTGCTCATTTATCCTAGCTAGAACTACCCCCCATAGAGAGAGAAGAATACTGAGAGATCAAGGACGACTTCCCCGATGAGAAGCTATTTTCCATTGGCATACCAGCTTGGCCATGGTTCGCCAACCTTGCAAATTACATAGCCACAAGATTTTTCCACCCGAACATATCATTTCAGTAGAGGAATCACTTTTTTCTAGAGGTAAAGAGGTATTTCTGGGAAGACCCCCTGCTCTTCCATTCATGTGGTGATGGGGTAATCCGCCGTTGCATCCCGTATTAGGAGATCCAAAGTATTTTGGAATTTTTTCACTCTTCTCTGGAAGGAGGAAATCATGGGCCAGATCGAATAGTAATAATGGTTTTAAAATTAGGATTTTTATGGGAACCCATGCATAAGGACACTCTACATTTTGTCTCCTACTATGATCGATGCCAGAGGATGGGAAATGTGGGCCATCGTGTCAAGATTCTGCAACACCCGATAGTTGAGGTGGATGTTTTTGATGTATGAGGAATTGACTTTATGGCTTCATTTCCCCCAACCTTTGGGAACACGTGCGTTCTGGTATCTGTAGATTAAATTTCCAAGTGGGTAGAAGCAGTGGAAACGACTCATAATAAAGCTAAGGTTGTCATCACTTTACTAAATAGAAATATTTTCAGTCATTTTGGGACCCCGCGGGTGTTTATTAGCGACCATAGTACACATTTTGACAGCACTCTCATAAGAAATGTTCTCTTAAAGTATGGGGTCAAGTACAACCAAGGGAAACTTTACCACCTTCAATCCAGTGGTTAGTTAGAGGTTTCAAAATGAGAGTTAAGGAAAATATTGGAGAAAATGGTAGGCGCATCAAGAATGGATTGGTCCAAGAAATTAGATGTTGTGTTATGGGCCTACCGAACAACATTCAAAACACCATTGGGTATGTCACCTTTCCAGTTGATCTATAGAAAACCCTTCTAATTACCAGTGGAGATGGAGTATAAGGATTATTGGGTTTTCAAGGGTCTGATTTATGATCTCAAGATTGAGGAAGAAAAGAAGAAATTCCAGTTAACTGAGCATGATGAGATAAGGCGGGAGGCCTATGAGAATGCGAAATTTTATAAGGAGAAGATTAGGCGGTTCATGACTGCATGATCTCCCAGAAATCCTTCTATCCAGGTGATAAAGTCCAACTTTTTAATTCTTGTCTGATGTTTTTTCAAGGTAATTCGAAGTCTCGTTGGTCGGGAACCTTTACAGTGATTACTGTTTTCCGCTATGGAGCGGTGTAAGTGGATGGTGTGGATGGTCGAACGTTCAAGTTTAATGGGCAGTGCCTAAATCCTTACTTTAACATGAACTAAATAGTGGGAACCATTTTCACCATGAAATTAGGGTAGCTCAAGGCCTAGGTAAGTCGAGCTCGAGACTTTAAACATAGCACTGACCGGCAGGTAACCCGACATTTTGAAAAAATTTCTGTTCCACAAATTTATCTATTTGAGTGTTCCTAGAACTGTATGATAGTGTATTTTTCTGTTCTTGTGTGTTATAGTGTGTAAGTCTCACTATAAGTTGGGGTACCATGTTGAATTTCTTTAATACAAGTCCTACACTTCTTATGGAAAATCTCAAATTATTTTACCTCATTCAAGGAAAGCCAAAGATTTTAATTCAAAGGGTGTGTTTATGGTTCAAAAAGGAAACAATTACCAAAATTTCATCATGAAAAACCAACCACACGGTTAGCGCATGGCTTTTCAAACCGTGCACAAACCATGCTCCTTGGACTCCCCTAGATAGAACCAAGCATACATTTATCCAAACCGTGCATAGCCTGTGCGCCCCGAACCCCTCACTCTAGTATCTTCTGCACGGTTGGCGCACGGTTTACCAAACCGAGCGCCGTAAAATATTCGACCACATAAAACCCAAAATTCCATAAAAACCCTAACCACCCCTCTATTCCAATCCATGCACCTCCCCTGCTCCGCCCGTGCGAGTTATCCTCTCCTCCTCCCCCTCCTTCTTCCTCCAACCAGGTTCTCCTTCCCTCTCTGCCTCCAAGGTATTCTTCTTCTCATTTTCCTCCTCTTCTTCTTCTTCTTCATATTCTTTCTTCTTTCCCTTTCATTTTCTTTTCTTTTTCCCTCTCTTTCCCTAGGGTTTGGCCGATTTTCCCCCCTGTTCTTGTTTTCCATTCCATTTCTTCTTCTCTGTTCGCGGTCATCCATTCCCATTATCTTCTTTTGTTTTGCCATTGTTTCTTCATCACCCAAATGTGCACAAATTATTTCCCAATGAACACGTATTTTCAAAACCTTCATTTCCACAATTGGGATTTTCCTTAAGAATATGTAAAGTTTTTCATTTCGTAAATTTCAATTACTATCCATACTTGTAGTGACTGTATGCTTTCGTTGTATGTGTTTTATTCTACTAGTGCCCAAAACCCAACCGTAACCAATCATGTCTACCTCCAAGAGATCCTGGGGCTCCAACTCAGGCTCCGTCTGTGGCCCGCAGGTTAAGTTCACTAAGAAAGTGTAACTCATGCACTGTTTCACCCTTTTGAACCGCAACATCAATCCCCATAATGAGTTTAATTTTGAAAACCTTTCCTCCTTGGGCATTACTGATGAGATCCAGAAGCATATTGCCCAGGGAAATCTCACCCAAGCATTATAGGTCCACCAGCCAGTTTATGAGGATATTGTCTTAGAATATGGGGCTACTTTTCATTACTGTGAGTGATAAAATGAGGATGAGCAGGGATTTACAATCGAAGCTACCGATGATGTCACTTTTCGCTTGATGAACCAGCGGCACAGCCTCAGGTTGAGTGAGTTTGCCACCTCCATTGGCATGTATGGTAGCGACTACGTGCATAGTGATGCTTATTTTATGGAACCATTTGAGTGGGACCCGAACTAGGCCCAGAGTTTCCAGTCCACCATTTTAATGGGGTCCCATACGTACTACAGAATGCCAAAAATTCTAGATTCATTAACCCCATCCACCGGGTCCTTCATCAGATTATTACAACCTACTTTACAGCTCGATTGGATAGCAAAGGAATGGTGAGCACTCGGGACCTATTGATTTTGAACTCCATGGTGATAGGCATCAACTCAATCTTGCATACCTCTTCACCCAGTATTTAAAAGCTAATGTTTTCCAAGAAAATGGAAGATGTTTTTGGTGGACCATTTATTATTCTCCTTGAAGATCGGCTGCACCATGAGTTTGAAGCTGTGGAATTTGTGGAACTACCAGCGACACCCTTATTTGATATCACTCTTCTCCTCTGGATGTGGATGCTGGAGCTAGACGGTGTCCGATTATGAGTACGGGGTGTTCTCAGGGCCGCACCAGCTGTACCTCCACCAGCGGGCCCTGCTGGAGACGAGTACCATGCCGAGCCTGCTATTTCCCACCATTCCACATCCCAAGGACCCCTGATTCTCTTGATTCCCCCTCTCACCCATCCATGACCCCACCATTTTACCTACCCTATCCATCCTACCCCTCCATCTAGAGAACACTATATGCTAACCCCAACCTCTTCTGGAAGTGGCAGCAGGACCAGTACTCTTTATTCCACTAGTAGCTTGAGCGGATGTGCATGGAGGTGGAAGGCCTTAGTTTGGACAATATTCATCCTCCCACCCTGTATAAAGCTATGCTCCACCATCCTCCCTCCTAATATATGTCAGGAGCCAGTGCCTTGACGGGCGAGCCCTCTACCACCTGTACTCCTACTGATCATGTGGACCTACCACCGCCTACCACTGATCCGACCAGGGACGCTGCTGCTAGAGAATTCTTTTTGGATCCATATGCACCCTAAAGGGATGTCGTTGCATGATTTTTCACTTTTTTATTTTTCTATTCCCTTTTCCATGTCCTGTACCCTCTTTTATGGTGTGATGTTTTGACTACTTGGTGTGATTGTGTGATGTTCTTTTCTTTCCCTGCTGTTAGTAATTCTTTTTCCTACTTCACATGTATGGTTTCCTTGTCTCACCAGAATGAATTTTCATCTGTTCAACATCAGCCACCTTTCCTCTCGTCAGTCTCTCTCACACCACCTTATTTCCCCACTTGACCAACATTCATTGGATATTTTCACTTTTGCACTGTTTTTTGTTCTTCATTTTCCCTCCCTTTTCATGCTTCCTTACCCACCCTTCTCTACTTTGTTACCTTCATGGGGGACCATGATCGGTTTTAAGTGTGGGGGAGTGCGCCCTTAATTGGAACCTCATTTTGATTGATTTATTTCCCATGTACATGGGGTTGCATGTTTTATTATCTGTGTCTAAAGGGATGTTATTTATGTCATGGGTTTATATCATTTAGAGAAAAATGAATTGTGGAAACTACCTCTGAAAATGACATATATGTACAGATTGCTGAACCCAGTTTTTGATGTCAATAAACCTTGTAATACTTGAAAAAGGGCATTTATCCATTCATTTAGAAAAAAAGTTTGTTTAAAAATAATTTTTGTGATGGAGTAATTCGAATTGAAGAACCCCTTAAAATGGAAGTCAAATTATGCATAAGGAGAGGTGAGGTTTTGGGAATTGTTTTTTCCACACTAATGGCTATTACACGGTTTTAATTTCATCAAATCTTGACTTGCTCAAACATTCTCATCATGTGTTAACATGAGCATATTGGGCCATATTTTATGCTAGTATCTCACCCCACTTCAAAGAAGAAAAATATTTTGAGATATGAAAAGGAATGCCCAATAATTTTGATGACCTTTAATCATATTCCAAATAATGAAATTCAATGAGGGTGTGTGACCTATAAAAGTGATAGCCCGCCAATTAGTGATGACGAAACCTAGTCTTAACTAATTTGAGTGTATAACGAGATGAAAATGGAGGTAGGTACTTTCTTTTAATGAAGAAGGGAAGACTCAGTTTTAAACTAAATTGATTTATGAATGAATGGTTGACTGTTTTGGATTAAGTATACTTTGTTGGATAACTTCATAGACATGGGAATACATGAAGTATGAATTCTATAATTTTTAACAGTAATTAGTTCAGATTTCACATTCATCTAATTGGTATAATATGTGATATTTCTACCTGTCTCTTTGGTAACTCTTTGTACATGACTGTCTATTCCTTTTTTTGAGGACAAACAATCAATTAAGTGTGGGGGAGTTTGATGCACTTATGTTCATAAGGAATTTCCACTTGGTTTAATATATATAAAATAGTTTTTGTGAATGGTTTTGCATGAATTTCACAATTTTGATGTACCTTGTTATTTTTTTTCTATCACTAATTGATAAAGCATGGAGTCTATGAATTTTGGAGATTTATAAGGGAATTAGAGGCTTATGGATCCATTTCCCCTGACAATGCCAGAATGGAGTCACCCGGATCACGCATTAAACCTGAAGGATGTGAGAATTCAAGAATTTCACTGACAGAGGAAACCCACACGGTCGCCTCACAGTTATCCAAACCGTGTGAAAACAGTGTGTGAGAAGATACCATTGACAGTACCCTCCACACCGTTGGTGCACGACCTTTCCAAACCGTGCGGCCCATCCAGGAAAACCGTGTGGCTCAAGGATTTGAGATATTAGAATCCCCACGATTGGCACATGGTCTACCAAACCGTGTGCCAAAACTGTGTAGACCACTGCAGCCTTCTCCTTTTTGTGTTTTCACTTTTCACCCACTCCTTGACCCGGGGTTCCCTTTTGTTCCAGCTTTTGGACAACCAGAAAAATGCCTTTTCTTACCAAGAAGACATTGGGGAGAGAGCCGGAACAAGGGGGATTGGGGAAAAAAGATGAAGGAGGATGGGAACTAAGATGAGAGGGGAGGAAAAAAGGTTTTTAGGCACTAATTTTGGTAGTTTTGTTGTACTTATGATTCTTTCATTTTTTGTTGCAATGAACTCTCAGATGAATCGTAGTAAGTTTCTTATCCTTTTCATTATGAGTAGCTAAACCCCCCCTGTTTTGGGGCTGGGGAAAATGTGGGTTCATTAGAACCAATTTCTCTATTATTCTATTTGTTCATTGTCTCTCACATAATTCTCCCAGCTTCTATTTCTTATTTCACTGGAAACCCCATATCGGACCAAGAATAGAGTTTCCAGGGATCTTTGGGAGAATTACGACAAGGATATCCATGACCATTGGATATACTTTTCGTATCTAGAGAGAGATTCCTAAATTAAAAGTCAGTAGAAATCAAATTACAGACCAACGGATTGATTCCTACTGACTTGATCAGAACTCACTGTACCAAGGGATTTCCGACACAAATGAAGGCTAGAAATGTGGTTTTTTATGAACAACACAACAAAATAGGGAATAAGATTTAACGTCCCACATGAATATCCAGCCCTGACAAATATTCATTAAAATCCAAAATCTAGTTTTAAGTAATTTTTAGTTTTCATGTTTAATTCATTGTGAATTGGAAAAGTCCAAATAATTTGTTATCTTTTCAGATCCGTACTATGAACCAACTAATCGTATTTAAATTCAGCATCTTCACATAAGTGATTTCAAATGAAGAGATATAAAACGACAATACTGCTTCTCGGTGGATCGACCCCATACATGCACACTATACTAGTTAAAAGTTAGGGAAATTAATTTGGTTGTGAAAACAATACTTGAGGAAAATGACCGACCAAACTATTTACATGAAAATATTATTAGCATTCATACTAGCACCTTGGATCAAAATGTAAATTATCAATTCACTTTCGAGATATAGAACACAACATAAACACAAGTCTAGGGGAATTGCACATAGAGGAGCATGATTAAACCCTCATAGCATGTGAATTGGCCTGAGTAATTCTCATTTCACCAGAATTAGCATGAGTACTCCCAATTGGGCATGAATTAGCATGAGTACTTCTCATTGCACATTAATTACTATGAATTATTCTCATCTGACAAAATTAGCATGAGTAATCACCATCGAATATTAATTAGCATGATTAATTCCTCCTTTCACATGAATTATCATGAGTACACCCTCATTTCATAGGAATTAACATGAGTACACACTCATTACACATGAATTACCATGAGTAGTCTTCATGTCACATGAATTAGCTTTGATTAATCCTCATTGCACATGAATTAGGATGAGTAACCCATCATTTCACATGAATTAGCTTGAGTAAACCCTCATTTTAAATTAATTATCATGAGTACACACTCATTACACATGAATCAGCATGAGTAAAACCTAATTTCACATGATTGAGCATGGAATTTTTTTAAGTACTAAGTTTAAAAAAACCATTTCATAAAGATAATCATTATGTATCATGATAAAATTATTTTCACATTAAAATATATAATGATAATTTCATGTGAATGTATGTAATAGTTTTTCATAAAAGGAACAAGTACATTCATAAAGATGAGTGTTTGAATAAAACATGTCTGCATGCATATATATTTATACCGATTTAATATGATAGTAACAATGTTATATAAAACGAAATATACATAAATCATTAGCGATATACAAGTCTTAAATAAAACCATTTCATATAAATTTATATGTGTGTTTATATATATACACATCCACTTTTTTAGAAAGAGAAAAAATTCATTTGAAATGTTGGATAACCTCACTTGCACTCGTATGGAGTCTAAATGCATTAAAATGATTTTGTTAAAGATGATGTAATTTTAAACATTCCATGATATATATATATATATAAACACTTTTTAAATATTAATAAAAAAATAATATATCTATATATATATTTAATATCTAATAATATAACTCATTTTTTAGAATTTCAACGAAAGGACTTTAGTTATTCAGAATAATTTTAGAATTCAACAAAAACATTATTAAAATATTCTTACTACAATGAACACTTAAATATATTATTTAAGAAATCTAAGAATTCAAATACAACTAAATGACTAAACCATTTGACACAAAAGGAGAAACCATTTAAGCCATTGAATGATTTTTCGCCAGGAAATTGAACTATTCGAAAGAAAATTAAAATGATGTTAACATTGCAGGAAATAAATTAAAATGGATTAACATTGTAACGAGTTCCCCTTAGAGTATGAATCAAAGAATCAAGTAGTTCCTCGTTCATGGGTTACATATAAGAAGGGTATGAAAACAACTTCAAAGTTAGACTTGAAATGTTGCAGTAGAACGACTCCCCAGATGAGTTTTCCCCCAACGTAGAAATGTTTTTATACCCGGACATTCAAAAACAAGAGTTCACAAAATAGTGTGAACACATTGATCAGTATACCGATATGGAATCCTACTGTTACGTAAAATAAAACCCTAATTGAATCCTAGTGGGATACGTGGGAACCTAAACCAAAAGCAAATTGAAACAAACTCAAAAGCTTCATCGGTTTTCTGGAAGCCAAACTCACCATCGCCGAAAGAGTTCTCAGGAGGACCAAACCATAAGTAAGACGCCACTTAAGCTATTCATAGGCTACTGGTTCTATTTTCAGGCCGACCAACCGCTGAAAAAATGTGTTCTCTTCCTCCACACACGACCATCCGAAGTCTCAGGATCTGCAAGGGAGATTCACTCCAAGTGGAATACGACACATGGGAATTGAGGTATCTTGAGTGTGGGATGTGTCCGAGGGCTGCATATCGAATGATCTCTGGCAGTGGGAGAAGTTGAATACCGGAGGGGAGGGATTGCGCTAGTTTCGGGAAAACCACAAAACTCGATCTCCATTTCATACATCTCAAATTATTTATTATTATTATTATTATTATTATTATTTTATAAATTTCATTATAATTATTTATTTAACTTATTACAATTATTATAACACATATATAAATATATCAATTATTCCAACTAATAATTGTCCAAAAATACATTATTATTTCAAAATAATATATACTTCCTCTGATAAATATAAAAAAATGAATTAAGTTTCATTTAAAAAAACATGTCATGTATTTACCTTGATATTAAGTTATTTATAATTAATAAAACACACATTTTAAAATAAATATTATTACAAAAATTAGGTTTTATATAACTTATGTTTTTTATGTTTTAACATTACAATTTATATAAAGAAACACGATTAAAAACTCTATTTAAATTAGTTGAAATAATTTTTTATAACTAAATTAATACTCATCAGGGTTACAAATCCTTTTTATGTGTGGATATACTCAAATATAATCCTTTTATTTTTATTTAATAACAACATGAACATATTTATATGCCTTTATATATGTATTTATAAGTGTGTAACGGTTATTTTGGTTTCATTAATTATTTTTTTATTTTAAAATTACTTCAATGGCTATATGAAATGGTCATTTTATATATAAATACATAACTTAATGCATCAAATTTCTAGATTCTTTGTCTACAAAGATGATGCCGATTTTTTCATTCTTCTATGATTTTGCCCTTATTCTTTTTGGGGGATTTCTACTCAGGGAAGATCCCAAAAGGGTGGGCCATGATATTGTCGTTATCATGTTTGTCATGAGTTGTACTTATTTTTTGTTAATGATTATTATAGGTTTAATATTACCGTATTCCTAGTCTGAGGGGATGTTTCTTGCATGTTCTTAATCTATTGCTTTAATAAACAAGGATTTTTTTTGATTAAGATTTATTAAATGTATTTTACTATGATTCATAATTTATATGAGGGTTACTCGAGCGTTACATTATACCCCCACCCCCAAATTGTGTCCTCGCATTTTGATTACATACAAAAAGGAAACTAAAATTTAAACATTGATTTAGGGTTTCTTACCTTACATTATTTAGCATTCCCCATTTCTCATTATCACATCGATCACAAAGTGCGAGGGTCCACTTAGTGAAACAATACATCATTTCACATTCAATGTCTCCCACTTCCTTAGTCCAGATGCAGTCCATGAAACATGTATCATACTTATGGAAGACATGATGCAGTTTTTGAAAATAAATATTTTTAACATACAGTTTGAAAATATCACAATGTACCATGTTTTTGTAAAATAGTATGAAATAGTCATCTTTGAAATTTCCAAAATTCGGTTCTTCTAATATATTGCCTAAGTTTCAAAAAATACCAGAATCCAAGAAAATATATATATATATAGGTTACTCAGAGGTCTCCATCTCTGGAAGCTATTCTAAAATAAAATAGTTCATCACAATCTCTGGACAAGGTGAAATATTTGGAAATACCGTAATGGTACCTCCCTTCTCGAGAAAGGTGAGAGAGTTGGGAGCTTTTGATCTGATTATAGGTGACCCGTGATCCCTGATGATTCCGCAGTATGGAAGAGGTGTTTCATATTTCATAGTGCGTCTTGTGGGAAATTTATAATTTGGAAAAGGTTTCGATGTTGTGAGATATTGACTATTCAATGATTGTTGCAAGTAAGTCCTCATGAAGTGACAAGAGTGCCATGAGTGGTTCTTCCTGTCACAATCAGTTTTTCATGTCTTTGTACCGATCTGGTTCATTGGAAATCCTGATCCTTCTCTTGGGTCTTAGTTGAGATTAATGTTGATTTTCGAAGTTTCATATATATCTAATCATCCATCTTTTGGTGCCTTAATTATTTTTTGGGAGTTTTTGTAGAAAGTGTGGTTACTTCATGATTTGGCCCAAACCGTGAACCCATTTCCAAATTTAGAAACATATTTTGTTTCTTTTATAACTCCTTCAATTTTGAACATTTTTGACACATTAAACCTCCTATATTTCCAACCCTTACATATTGAAGCCTACATATCCTTTTGGACCCATTAAGAATTAATAATCATGGTGAATTTGGGTTATTTATTCAGGTATTGGGCCAGCCTGTGGGACCATTTCCAATATTTTAAAAATAAATTCATTCTTTTATATCTTTTTTATTTTTTGAAATTTTTCGGTAATTTCACCTCCCACTTGAGAAAAATATACCTACAGACACCCCCATTGTCTATTTGGACTCTTTGGAGCTTATGTTATCTGATTATTAGGGTGAAACGTCTTAAGATACCTGAAATTGTCCAGATTTTCTAAGGTAAATTTTCTCTTTCATAAAAACTTTATATTTCACTATTTTTACCCCAAATAAAATTTCCATGGTTGGTATTGAACTATGTAGAATATTCAATACGTTCCATGACATTAAAATTCCCTTAAGGGTGCAGATCAACGAGAAGATGAAGATTCCTGTAATTTCCAAGGTGAGATTCCCTCCCCCTTCTTCTCCCTCTTCATTACCCTTCAATTTTCTTTTAGTTTCCTATTCTACCCTGGTCATTAAAGACCTTGGGTACTCTATTTAAATTATTTTTTATGGGGGTTGGGTTTTTTTAGGGTGGGTCTTCATATATCAAGAGTGTTGGAAATCACAACGGGTGATTTCAGGTGTCTGTTTTCTTTCCTCCATGGATTTGAGGTAGGATATCCCTTGAAAAAGACTTAATCATTTAAGTTTCATCATTATCACGATATTACATACTTATTTATTTGATATGTTCTTCTTCGAAACCTTGGTTTTAATTATTTTTTGTGTAAATGATGTTTAATGCCTTCTTTTGTTATACATATATTTGTTTTCATATAAATGTGAACTCCTCTTATTTGATAAATTATTCCATGAGCTTACGCACTTGGTTTATGGTATTTTGAATATGTTTCAGTAGCTTGAATAATATTAAGGCATGAAATAGGTATTTTATCCCTTTTTAAGTGCTTAAAATAAGTTGTTTTGTTAAAGAGTGCAACCCATGTGTTCGGTAAATTGCCCGGTCGGATTTTATGTGTCTAGTGCAATTTAAAATGATTTGTATGGATTTATAAATACATTGGTAGCATGAAAAAAATTATTTTGCTATCCTTTTATGGATTTCCAATTTGGATTTGGTTCTACAAACAATTGGGTTTTGTTTTACAACATATTTTGGCCCGAGTTGCTGGAAAATGGCCCGTTTCACATCCTTATGAAAATGGTGGTCGTTTAAATATGTATCTTGAGTGTCTTAAGGGATTATTAATGTGGTTTTATACAGTAAATTGTTTTTATTAACCTTTTTAATAAATTTTAAATGCATAAATTTGTCAAATGTTTGTTTTGAAAAAAAATTTAAATGCCCATTTGACCATTCCTAAAAATGAAGAATGAGTGTTTTACATGTATAAAACATGTTGCATCAATTGGGATTGTTTTATGGTAAATTAAATGATTTTATTAAATATTTTTAGGGATCCCAAATACGTTTGGGTATGATTTTATTGTGTTTTATACTTAAAAGAGTGTTTTTAATGAGTTTTATGTGTAAAGCCTCAATACAATCCTTGAAATAGTTCTACAAATTGTTTTAGTGGTTTACTGATTTGTGAATGAAATGTGAAAACATTTTGTGGAATGTTTGTGTTTTTATAGTTTGGGAATGTAATTTTGATTTTTGATATGTATTTTATAATATGTGTAACTTGATTGAGCACTAATAGATATCCTGAGTATCTAGGTGGGTGGACATGTACTAGTATTCTAGTGATCCCGTGGGTTTTGGCCCCTATTTCACATAACAAGTTTGGCGATGCAAACACTAACTAAACTATAATGATGATGATGTTGGTGGACCACTAGGTTATGGGTATTCTCCCTACCAGTGGATCATGTACATGAGAGCAAAGATTTATTATGGTTACTTTCACAGAGATACGAGGAACCTAAGGCTCAATACTAACTAGTGCCTCGGGGTGTTCCAGTGACTTGTGCTCATTGGCTATTTTTTACTCCCCATCGGAATATGGTGTGTTTGGTTGGAAAATTCATAAGTGTGTGTGATTTATTTAAAAGTTTATATTCTTTAAAGAATCTCTCTTGAAACTAATTTCATTTTGAATTTTCACCTCTTTGAAAATTGTTACTAGCATTCTGGTTTATAAAACATGCAAGTTTTTGTCTGGTAAATTTGTATAGAATGAGAACTCATTTAGAAAATATTACTTTTATAACTTGTATTTTAAAACATGAAATTAATGTTTCTTTTATTTTAAATGATGTTTACTGGAAATAGAATATCGGTCCAACCTACTGAGTTTTAATACTCACACCTATAGTCTTCTTCAGTTTTTTCCCTTGTGAAGGTTTCAGTTTGAGTTTGATTGCCTTTGGTGACATGTTATAATTGTGTTGAAGAGTGACCAGAGGGTTCCCATAGAATTTTTTGGTTATTAGGATTGGTCATTTGAGTTGTTGGTTTAATTTTAATTTTAGTTTCTTGTACAAATAATGTTCAGTTTAATTTTTATGCAAATGTATTTTGGGCTATCCATTTCTTTCTATTGTTTGTTTGATTGTTTATATTTTTGAGAAATAGTACTATTTTATACTCTACTAATTCCCTCGGTTCTTGTCTCCATCCCAGGAGTATGGGGAAGGCCTCTTGGGACTTGTCGCGGGCTGGCCTGGGTGACCAGTTCAGGGTCGACTCAGGCAGGTTCGTGAAAAAATGGTATCAGAGGAGGTCGGCTATTTGAAATATATTATTTTTAGATCACCCTTGTTATTTGGGGGATGTCATGTTAGATGAAGTAGGATTGTTGGGACTTTAGGGGTAAGTGGGATAAGAGTGTTGTGAACTCTTTCTCGTTCTGATCCTCGAGTTTCCACGGGATGTCCAGTTTTATTAGTGTCCTTTATTCTTGTTGATATTTTGGTGTTGGGATATGAAAAGGGGATTCTGACTAATGGACTCCATGTGATCGCAGGTCTTGGAAAGCAATGTTGAGCCAGGGCATGGTCCTAATAAGTTTCTCTGTGTTGGTGTTATTTTGGACATATGGCCACCAACCAAATGGTCAAATCACCCACTGACACTAGTTCCCTTTTGTGGGTTTCCTGGACCTTTCTTGATTTATGAATTTTAGTTTTGAAAATACCTATGTGAGAATTATGGAAATGGGTTTTAAAGGATGGATTGGATTTTGAAAAGTGGAAAATGGGTTTTTTAGTAAATTAAATATAATAATGGTTTTGGGAAGGTTGTGTTTTTATTTTAAACAAATTTTGGGGAGGAAGTGGAAATGATTTAATGAGATTGCATTTTCCCTAATCTAAACTTGTGGTCTGTTGAAATAAAATGTCTTGAAACTGTGAATCATTTTAAATTAATTATGAAACTTTTTTTAAATGGGGTGTTTTGGGATGTTTAAAAGTGTTTGAATATGAGGAATTGGTTTTTTAAATTTGGTTTTGTGCCGCTGGTGTTTTTCTGGAAAGGGGTTTTGGACAGTGTGGTTGTTGGATTATGAAAAGGGACGTTGCTGAATTTTTTTAAAATGGTAAAGGGATATTTTTAATAGAATGGTTGTTTTTGGAAGTTCTATTAAATTAAATATATTGTTTTTTTAATCAAATGGTTCTTGATGAAGTGTGTCTTGTCTTGTGAAATCTAAAAAGGGTTTTTGATTTGGTGGTTAATGTGCCTTTGGAAGGTACACCATTATTTTTGTAATGATGATGTTCTTTGTGCATTTGGTGTTTTAATGGGTTCTCCCATGAAAGGTTTTGTGGTTATAAGGATTAATGGCCAGTATGGAATGGTATTTGAGTGCCTTAGGTCGCACAAAAATGTTCATGTGAGTGAGACTTGATGAAACACCACTGGTGAATATGAAAATCTACCAACACAATGTTTTTTCAGAAGTGCTCTGAGATGAAAAATTGTGGTGTTTATTATGAACCGATGGTTATTTGGATGTTTTATCCTATGTAATAGTAGTTGTTTCTATTCGGTATGATTCATTATGATCAAGAATTCATACTCTTGTTGCATCTTGAGATGGGATCTTGTTGGTGGACCAGTTTTGGGGTAATGTTTAGTTAGTTTCTAAAGATGTGTTGAATGTTGTGATGTGGCCATAGATGGTTCTCCATTGGAAATATTTGCAGTTGACCAACCTAAAGATTTGTTTAAAATTCTAAATCCACCTCTTAGAATGGTACCTCATCCCGTTTATTTAAATAGAGAGTTGTTTGTTCTTGATTTAAAGTGTATTCCCGTTATGGTGATTCTCTTGGTTGTAGTAGTTGTGATCGGTGATGTTTAGTGGGTGTTTTTGTGTACCTTGTTCATTATTCTCCTTTTTTGGAGAGATTTAAAATAGTGTTGTGTATCTCCATGTTTTTGTTGGGGTAAAAAGGTGTTGTTGAGGAAGAGAGTTTCATGGTGTCTCTGGATCTGCTATTTCTTCCTGGGAGTGTTATGTGGTACTGTGTGGAACTAAGGGATGGAGTACAAGTTGGGTATTATCAAAGCCTAACTACGAGACAAGAGAAGATTCATCCATCATGTAAAAACCAAAATCTTCTTTTTTAGGTATGTTTTACCATTTTTGGTGTTTTTTAGTAAAAATAAAAGTTTCTGGAAATTTCATAAGTACATGTCGTGTACTTTATGAGTACAAACCGTGTACTCGATTATCGCGGGTAGATGTGTGCTGGCCGTGTGGCGGCTATGAACACGACCATGTTGGGGTGACCTGGAGGCTGTCTAAATTGAGGCTTGATAACAGCAAGTACGGACCATGTAATTCTAAAGTACACTCCGTGTATTTTCTTTTTATTTCATTAAACGTATCGGGGTCACTTTTGATGGAAAAAATGTTGTTCTTATCGATGTAGTTTGTTTGAGAGAGCTCGTTCGACCATAATATTTACCTGAGCCCCCAACCGAGCATCCATTCTTCGATTCCACCTCCGTCAATTGCGTTAGGATCACCTCATTATGCTCTTCCTCCTTCTAGAGCTTCGTTTTCTCATTCATCCTCTTTCAAGAGTTATCCTCAGTGGCGAGTTTTAGATGTTTTTGTACATCTACGGTGTTCATGGGCGATTCAAGGATTGAGGTTCACATATAATGATCTCCCAACACCAAGGTAGGTGGTTTGTGCCTTTATGTGGAAATTCTTTGAGATTATGTTCAAAAGTTCCCAATACCCTTGAACGGGGTATTGTGTGTGTACTTTTTTAGCCCTATTTTTTGCGTTCTATGCTTTTATTCTTGAGTAAAGGTTAATTGATTGTGAATAGGGTGAATTTATATGCTTTGCAAGTGTTTCTCATGCATGTCTTTTATGACCATTTGGTTCTTCTAAGCCTTTTAGGCTGCCTTGTATTTCCAATTACTGGTATTGTAGGATGGTGTGACTGTTGTTATGACATGCTGATATGCTGTATACTGTTTAGCCAAGTAGTTCATGAGGTTTACTTTGGACGATATGCTTTGAAGTATTTGCTGACTTACACAGGGCAGTGAGAACCTAGTGTAGTAGACCATAAGGATAATGGACATAAGGGCTTCTCCAGAGTGTCTTTTTTAACTTATTATGAAAGACCATAGGGTGAATTGGTGTAAGTGCTTCCTCAGAGTGTCTATAGTTCCTCTAAGAAGGCCACAGAGGGAATGTGACATAAGTGCTTTCCTAGAGCTCCTTTAGTTATCGATATGAGACTATTTGAGGAATTTACAACGAGTGCTTCCTCAGATAGTCTATACTAATGCTGAATGAGAGGGGTTATACTATGTGTATTTCCTAGAGGGTTGCTTGTGTTTTCGAGTTAGTACTAGATGGTATTAGGCTGTGAGTACATCCTGGAGGGTTACATATTTGTGATTATCTATTTAATTTCTATGTGGAACTGAATGATTTAGAACTATGGAATTTTTTACTGTTGAGTACTTCCTTATTTATAGTTTATTTTGTTTATTTCCTGCCATATATATTCACTAACTATTAGGCACATATCTCTTGGTGATTTCGTACTGGGATTTAGTCTCACAGCATATTTGGGCCTTGCTTTTGGGCATAAACAGATTATATTGTTGCAGGTATAGATAAGGTAAAGAGCCCTTCTACTTCAGGTACTTGACTCCTTTGGAGCTGGAGAGCAATGGACCAAGAATAGGCTTGCGATGCTGCGTTGCTATTTATTGATTTCCTTTGAACTTTGGTTTAATACTGTCTTTTATCATTGTGACCTGTTTGGCTATTTTCCTAGACATATGTATCATGCATCATTTATATATGTGCTCCAACAAGTTATTTCTGTTAGTTTTCTGCTGTATATTGTTGTATGGTATTATTAATGATTCCGTTACTATATATTTGTTTTGTATCTGATGTGTTACTCTGCCAATGAGGGTATAGTTTCCCCACTATCACACCCAAGGTCCTCACTTCTAGTCGGTAGCCTCTGGATTTTGGGGAAATGTGCTTGAGGCCATGTGACCAACTGCGTACAGGGCGCCTTTGGGCGGCTTCCAGAACTAGGATGTTAAAAAGTGGTATCAGAGGCATTATTTTCTTCTTAACTTACTATTTGTATCCTATAGTCAGGGATAGAATGGAAAAAGGTATTTGGTAATAAGTTGTTCTAGGGAGTAGCTAACCCGTGTATAGGGAAAAGCCAATATACCTCGTTTATTTCAATTTTATGGTTTTTCAATTTTACAGTTGATTTGTTTTCACCGTAGGTTGATTCACATGCTTTGTGTCGTTATTGTCGATAATATTGATGTTCAATTTCTATTGCAACCTGATGAGATTAGAGTATGCCATTTCATGAATCATATTGGCACTTGTTAGAAATCACATGCCATGCATTCTTGCCATGCCATTTAGGGAGCATTAGCAATTTAATTTTGTTTTGATAGATGTTGTTCTAGATATGCATGCTGATGTGATAGATGCCTTCATAAATTACCTACTATTTGATAGGGTATTGATTGTGTAAGGTATTGTTTGAATGAACACCAATAATTGGTTCTTGAGGTTTTGTGGGGCCTCACGAACCAGAATTTGGTGGATTATTGCCTTGTTTTCCTTGTTATAACATGTATAAGATGCCAAGCTTTGATTCACGGGGAGTATGAGCTATCACAGGTCGTAATTTGGCACTTTCATGTTTTTTTCAGTGTTTTCTAGTCTTCCGTAGTAGTTTCCGAGGCTTACTGTCTAGATAAACCCAGAATACACGGTGTGTATCGATAAATACACACCCTGTGTTTGTCTGTTCGAGAAGAAAATTTTTTCTTAAATACATGCCATTTACTATATGTACACATCGTGTAGTCTCTAACCATGTCACTAGTTGTGTGGCCAGTGACACGGGTTGGGAAATCTAGGCAGGACACGCCATGTACCGGATTTACACTTCGTGTTGTAGAACTCTGTAACCAACCATGTCACTAACAACACGGGTCGGTGAAGTTTCTCTAGTACACCGTTTCTGGAACTAACATGCTGTGTAGTCTTGTTCTAGGAGAACCGTGTGGTTTCTTCATGTTAAAGGACTCGGGTAGGGGAAGAGTATTTAGGTACACGCCGTGTGTTAGGAAAAAACGTTGTGTGTTTGGGGTGTTACAAGACCAGTTCTGGAAGAAGTACACGCCCATGTAAAAGGCTTAAGGGAACATGTCGTGTAAGTGTTATACACGCCGTGTAGTCATGTTTTAAAATACTTGAATGCTTCCTTTATCTTTTTTCCTTCTTACTCTTCTAGTTTTCAGTCCTTGATAATCTTGATCTAAGGTGTGTGTTTGACCTTGAAGATTCAGGCCACTGAGATGTCCTCTGGTTTTTTGCCTCTTTCAAGGTGGTGATTAGATACCGGACATGGCTGATCAGGGACTACTAAAAGATCCTCCAGTTCTTCTAGTCTTGGAACCATCTGTCATTTCGGACACAGGTGCTAATGCACAAATCCGAGAGGGCTTTATGAGGTTCATGAAGACCCTCCGCGTAGTACCACATCCTGACCCGTCTATGGAAGATATGACATGGGGTTTTCAGCAGCTGCATCATCCCACTTTGACAAGGGAAGGATGACGTCATGCTGCATATTCATGGTTAGAATCCATTCTTTCAATCTTTGATTATCTGGAGATTCCTCCAAAGAGGAGGGTGAAGCTCGCTACATACATGCTTTTGGATTCCACCAAGAGATGGTGGGATGTGATATCATAGGTGGGGCGCCAGCATGTTATGGCTTGGGATTAGTTTCAGCATGCCTTCTACGACTACTACTTTCCGGAGACATTGAGGGCCGACCGAGCCTGAGAGTTCATGAGTTTGGAGAAGGTAAATCTTTCAGTTTTGGAGTATTTATCTCACTTCACAAAGCTGTAGTGCTTCACGCATATTCCAAGAGGTGATGATTTATTACTGGAAATGAGGATTGAGGATGGTCTGAGGCACAATGTCCAATCTCAGGTGAACATATTCAGGTTAACTTCCATCACATCTATAGTCAAATAGGCATTTATCATGGAGCAAAATTTGAGGGACACTGGAGTTGTGATCCAGAGTGGTTTGACATCTGAAGTTAGTATCCCTCCTACGGACAGTAGGAAATTCCATAGAGAGCCTTCACATGAAGATACAAGGAGGTGAGACACTTATTCTGGTAGCCATGTGGTGTGCTACCAATGAGGGAAGAATGGGCATATGAGGCCACATTTCCCGAGAGACCCATTTACATTCCGATCATGCTGCAAGATGGGTCATCTTCAGCCCTTCTACCAGATCATCTCACCAGCAATTCTTCTATGACTCCTCATTCAAGAGCAGCGCCACCAGTTACTCCTCTGTTTGAGAACTGGAGTTTTTACAACCATTCAGGCCATGGTGGAGGTCATGGTCATGGTAGTCAGTCGCCAAGATTTCAGCGATAGTAGGGTGGAGTATCTCAGAGTGGTCAGGTAGGGTCACAGGGCCACGATACATGCCAGACTTTTGTAGTGGAGCAGACTCAGTAGGAGCAGGATCCCAGACCCTCTACAGTTTGAAAGTACGATCCTAGTTGCATCAGTTTTAGCTTCTTCACTTTTTGATATAGGGGATTCCCATAGATTTATATATG
Source organism: Viscum album (assembly GCA_963277665.1). Lineage (NCBI taxonomy): Eukaryota > Viridiplantae > Streptophyta > Magnoliopsida > Santalales > Viscaceae > Viscum > Viscum album. The sequence goes on from OY728123.1 coordinate 1,620,258,897, forward strand.
TTGTTGTTGTGGAGATCCTTGGGCTATGTATCTTTTCTTATGATGATGTTTTGATGCTAGACACTCCGTTGAGGACTAGATGGATAGTGTACATCAGTGCAAGGAGTGCCCTTTTGAGGTTACTAATTGTCACTTATTTTGGGACCTTTATGTCCTGGAGATGACAGGATATGAATTCATTTTTGGAATGTATTGGTTAGTTCTCTTCCAGACTATTGTTGACTGTTATCACCATAGGGTGAGTTTCATATCACCAGTCAGTGGATCCTTTCTACATAAAGGATAATGGGATGCCCAGGCGAGCAAAGAGGGACCTGAGCATCATGGGTTTGGAATTGTTACATCCTAGATTTCTAGTCTATATATGGATGACCAGGGGACTTCGCAGATGGAATTTCCTCCAGTGGTGGATCGTTTCAAAGTTGTCTTTCTAGAAGACTTTTTAGGTTTGCCTCTAGAGAAAGAGGCGGATTTTTCTATCGAGCTTGTGCCAGGAGCAGTACCGATGTCCCTTACTCCTTATAGGATGGCTACACTAGAGTTACAGGAGCTTCAGAATAGTTGGAGCAGTTTTAGGAAAATGGTTTCATCTAACCCAGTACTTCTCCTGGGGGTTCTCTTGTCCTATTTTCAAAGAAGACATACAATCCCCTCAGACTATGTGTGGATTATCGAAAGTTGAACCAGTTGACGGTCAAGAACTGATATCCCTTACCATGGGTTGATGATATCTTTTATTAGCTTCGAGGATCCCAGGTGTTCTCAAAGATTGACTTGAGGTCAGGTTACCATCAGTGGTGTGTTAGACCATCTAATATACCCCTTACATTATTTCAGTGTAGGTATGCTTGATACGAGTATGTGGTTATGCCGTTTGGTCTCACGAACGCACCTGCAGTTTTCATGGAACTGATGAACCAAGTGTTCCATCCATAATTGTATTATTTCGTGGTTGTTTTTGTGGATGATATCTTGGTGTACTATTACACTCGACACGACCACTCCACCCATCTTGAGATCATTTTGAGTACACTGAGAGAGCATCAGTGAAATGCTAAGCTCTCAAAATTTCACTTTTGGATGGACCAGATTCACTTCTTGGGTTATGTTATCTCAGAGACATGAGTATCAATAGACCCAAATAAATTGAGATAAGTAGTTTCTTGGGAGTATCTAAAGAATGTCTTTGAGGTATGAAGTTTTCTAGGGTTAGCTGGATACTACAGGCATTTCGTACAGGACTTCTCATGCTTAGCAGTTCCACTGACATGCCTGACTAAGAAGGATGAAATGTTCTGATGGTCATATTCTTGTGAGTTATCCTTTCAGGAGATTAACGGAAGGTTGAATTCAGAACCGATACTAGTATTTCCAGACCCGGGTAAGAGCTACACTATTTACTATGATGCTTTAGGTATCGGGATGAGAGATGTGCTTATACAAGGAGAGGGAGTCTTGCGTACGAGTCTCGGCAGCTGATGCCACATGGGAGGAATTACCCGACGCAAGATCTTGAGTTGGAATTAGTAGTTAATGCCTTACTCTATTGGAGACACTAACTTCTGGGAGAGTAATTTGTGGTTTTCACTGATGATAAAATTATAAAGTATATTTTCACTCAGTGTGACCTGAATTTGAGACAACGAAGGTGGGATGAGTATCTTCAGTCCTTTGAATTTGAGCATGCCTATACACTAGGGAAAGGCAACACTATTGCTAATGTACTGAGAAGGAAGACTCAGATACAGGTAGTTCCGAAGGCTAGCAGAGAGTGGAAGCTTATTGATCTATTCTCTGAGATGCATTTAGAGGTGCACGATAGACCGGGGCAGGTGTTTCCTTCTTCTGCAGCTGTTACCTCTACTCTTCTTGATCGAGTGTGAATGTGGAAAATATCAGATTCTGAAGGCTTAGTCCAATGGAAAGGTGTGTCAAGAGAGGACCCTATTCCTGGATCGACTATAGGCATGGATGAGATCATTTGTTTCCAGGGGTGCGTATGGGTGTTAGTAGACATACGTGAGGAGTTGATGCAGGACTTTCATTCCTTAGTTTGGGAAGTTCATCCAGGGGTCACCAAGATGTATCATGATCTACACCATCCGTATTGGTGGCCAGGTATGAAGAAATATGTTGCTAGTTTCTTCATGAGGTGTTCCACCTGTCAGCAGGTGAAGGCGGAGAATCAGTGACCATCAGGGATTTTGCAGCAGCTACCCATTCTCGAGTGGAAGTGTAATGATGTCGCAATGGGTTTTGTGACATGTTTACCAAGGTCTCCTCGAGGGAATGATGCAGTATGGGTTTTCATTGACAGACTCACAAAGTTTTCTCATTTAATGCCGATCAAGGAGACCTTCAGTGTTGATGAGATGTGAATATTGTACATCTGAGAGATTTTACATCTACATGGGGTTTCACACTCCATTATTTCAGACAGGGATTCCTGTTTTACTTCTTGGGTCTGGCAGGGGCTACAGAAGACTTTGTGTACACAAGTACTTTTGAGTATAGCTTACCACCCCCAGACAGATGGCCAGTCCGAGCGTACGATTCAAGTGCTTGAGGACATGATTCGATCAGGCATCTTGAATTTTAGAGGTTCTTGGGAGAAAAACATACCTCTTTTGGAGTTTTCCTATAATAATAGTTTTCAAGAAACTATTCAAATGAAACCTTATGAGGCTTTGTACGATAGGTCATGCCGATCACCCTTATGTTGGCTGGAGGCAGGAGAGGCAGCTATGCTGGGACCTCGTCTTGTCTAGGAGACCACATAATAGATAGAGTTGATTCAAAAAAGGATGGCTACTGTACAGTCTCAATAGAAGTCATATTCTGATCAGCAGAGACGACCCTTACTGTTCGAGGTCAGAGATCAGGTTTTTCTACATGTCACACTGAGGTTGGGACACAGAAGGATTAGGAGGCAGGTTAAGCTTTCATCGAGGTACGTCTGGCCATTTGAGGTGTCAGAGAGAGATGGGTCGGGTGCCTATCGAATGTAGTTACCTCAGAGGTACTAGGATAAGCATGACATATTCCACATTTCTCATCTTCGACAATACTTCTCAGACCCGTATCATGTCTTTCAACCCTTGGAGGTTGAGATAGAGGTGAATTCCTCGTTCGAGGAGTATCCTATCCGGATTGTTGATCGAAGTACGAAGGTTCTCCAGGGCCAGTCTGTTTCTCTGGTACGAGTGATATGGAAGCACGCGCGAGTATAGGATGACACTTGGGAGAGGGAGGCCGATGTATGATCATAGTGGCTGGAGCTGTTTGGGGATTCTTCTTTAATGTCGCATCGCTAGGGAAATTCGGGGACAAATTTTTTTAAGGGGGGAAGTTTGTAAGAACCTGGATATTATTTTCACGTATGTTTTACCTTTTTTGGTGTTTTTGAGGAAAAATAAGGGTTTCTAGAAATTTCATTCATAAACACCATGTACTTTATTAGTAGACGCTGTGTACTCAGTTACTGTGGGTAGCCGTGTGTTGGCCATGTAGTGGCCATGCACACGACCATGTGGGGGTGACCTGGAGGCCGCCTAAAGCGGGGCTCGGTAATGGAAAGTACACACCATGTAATATATTTTTATTTCATTAAACATATCGGGGTTACATCTAATAGATAGAATGTTGTTCTTCTAAACCTAGTTCAGCCGAGAGCACCTGAACAACTACGATCTTTCCCTAAGCCCCCGATCGAGCATCCGTTCTCCGATTTGACCACCATCGATTGCGTTGGGATCACCTCAGTAAGCCCTTCCTTCTTCTAGGGATTCATTTCCCGAATTCTCTTCTTTCAAGAGTTATCCTCGGTTGAGATTTTTATACATTTTTGTAGATTTATGGTGTTCTTGGGTGATTCATGGAATGAGGTTCACGTATAACGATCTCCCAACACCGAGGTAGGTGTTTTGTGCCTTTCTATAGAAGGTCTTTGAGTTTATGTGAAAAAGTTCCCAACACCCATGAATGAGGTTTTGCATGCTTAATATTTTAGCCCTATTTTTTCCCACTATAATTTTATGATTGAGTATAGGTTAATTGATTGTGAATAGGGTGAATTTATATTCTTTGGAAGTGTTTCCCATGCATGTTTTGTTTATGACCATTTGGTTCTTTATAGCCTGTTAGGCTGCCTTGTTTTTCCCATGCCTAGTATTTTTGGATGGAGTGACTATTGTTCTAACATGCTGATATACATTAGACTATTTAGACAAGTATTTCATGAGGTTTAATTTGGCCAATATGATTTTCTGTATTTTTTGACTTACACAGGGCCGTAAAAACTTTGTGTAGTAGAGCATAGGGAGAATGTACGTAAGGGATTATCTAGAGTGTGTTTTTACATACGATCTGAGACCATAGGTGGAATTGACGTAAGTTCTTCCCCAGAGTGTCTATAGTTCCTCGATGCGGGCCACAGAAGTAATGTGATGTAATTGATTCCCTAAAGTGCATTTAGTTACCAATACAAGAATATAGGATGAATTTACAATGAGGTTTTACTTAGAGAGTCTATTCTAATGCTAAACCAGAGGGGTTAGACTGTGTGTACTTCCTAGAGGGTTTCTTGTATTTCCTAGGTAGGACCAGAGGGGATTTAGATGTGAGTACATCCCAGAGGGTTACCTGTTTGTGATTATCTATTTACTTGTGACGTGGAACTGATTGCTTTGAAATTGTGGAATTGTTCACTATTGAGTACGTTTTTACTACTTCTTTTGTTTATTTCCTATCATATAAATTCACTAACTATTAGGCATAGATATATTGGTGGTTTCTTATTTAGATTTAGTCCCACACCCTATTTGGGCCATGATTTTGGGCCAAAACAGATTATACTGTTGTAGGAATAGATAAGGGAAAGTTCCCTTCTACTTCAGGTACTTGACTGCTTTGGAGTTGGAGAGTATGGGACTAAGCGTTGGCTTGCGATGATGTAGATATGTTTATTGTTTTCCTTTGGACTTTGGTATAATATTTTCTTTCATCATTTTTAATTTTTTGGATGCTTTCCTAGACATATGTATCATTCATCATTTATATATTTCCTTCACCTGGTTATTTCTTTTAGTCTTCCACTCTTTACTATTGTATGGTATTATTAATGCTTCTACTAATATATATCTATTTTGTTTCCGATGTGTTACTCTGCCGATGAAGGTATAGTTTACCCATTATCACAGCCAAAGCCCTCACTTCTAGCTGGAAGCCTATGGAGTTCAGGGAAATGCTCTTGAGGTCATGTGACCAATCGGGTACAGGGAGCCTTTGGGCAACATCCGGAACCAAGGAGTTACACATCAGAGGTCCAACCATAGGTTTCAGAGTGAAGCTGGCACATAGTTAGGAGTTTTAGGATTGTGGGTAGTGTTGGTAAGCTCATACCTCTACCATTTTATTGAGGTAGTTTGTTTGTTTCTTTTGTGGTTTAAATGGCCCAATGATTTTTCCCCCTTCCCTCCCCTCTCTAATTAGTGGGGGTTTGGATCCGTGCAGAGAGTGTTGGCCCAGTTCTTGCTGCCTCCATTCAAGAGTGGGTGGATTAAATGTTCATGTTGTGTTCCTCTAAACTTGTGCTTGTAGGTTTTTACATGAGTATTTTAGTGGGGTTTTCTTGAGTGAGGCCCAATTCTTGCTCATGTTGAATTCTTGTTTGTTTGTTGCTAGTTGGTTTCTAATGGTGGGGAGACCCACCATGGGTCTCATGGATTTTCATCATATGAACTTTTATAGTGTTAGTTGTTTCATAATGGTGGGGAGTCCGTTCTGGAATCCCCTAGAATATTTGGTTTTTTGAGTGCTCTTTGGTTTGGGTGATCGTTGTGTTCATTTGGAGAATACCCAACAATCTGGTTCTCAATTTGGTTGTGGACGTTGGGACTCGATCCATCGGTTGATTCTCAGGAAGTGGTTGTGAGTTGGTGTTTTGTTTGAGGCAATAGGATTAATTTCCTTTAATTATGAATGATATTTCCATGGCTTGAGAGGCTGGATAATATTGATAAGTAATACTTATGTGTTGATATTTAAGTTGGAAAGTGCTATGTCTTTCCAGGGGTGGAATGCTTTAATGGTGGGGAGAATTGTCACACCTGGGTTTTCATGTCTTTTTATTGATATGATTCATTAGAAATCCTGATCCTTTTCCTAGGTCTTGGGTGATATTAATTTTGAGTTTTGATGTTTCATCTATATCTAATCACCCATAATTTGCTGCCTCAATTATTTTTTTGGAGTTTTTGTAGAAAGGGTGGTTACATTATGATTTGAGCCAAACCGTGAGCCCATTTTCAGATTTAAAAACATATTTGGTTTCTTTTATAACTCCTTAATTTTTCAACATTTTTGACTCATTAAACTTTATATTTTTCTTCCCATGACATATTCAAGTCTAAATATTCTTTTAGACCAATTAAAAATTAATAAGCATGGTGAATTTGGTTTATCTATTCAGGTATTGGGCCATCCCGTGGGCCCATTTCTAGTTTAAAAAAATTATTTGTTTATTTTATACCCTTTTTATTTTTTGACATTTTTCAGGGATTACACCTCCCACTCGAGCCCAAGATACCTAGGCGCATCCTCATTGTATATTTTAACTCTTTGAATCTCATCTTAGCTGAGCATTACGGTGAATCTTATAAAGATTCAAGAAATCATCCATATTTTCTAAGGTAAATTGTCTCTTTCATTAATTCTTTATCTTTCAATATTTTTAACCGAAATCAAATTTCCCTAGTTCATATAGACCTACCGATAATCTACAAGAAGTTACATTCCATTAAAATTCCTCTAAGGGTGCAGGTCTAAGAGAAGATGAGTCTTATAATTTCCAAGGTGAGATTCTCTCTCTCTTCCTCTCCCTCTTCCTTCTACTTCCATTTTATTTTGGTTTCCTCTTCTCCAATAGTAATTAAATACATAGGTTATAGTTTTGGGATGATTTTCGATGGGGTTTTGATTCGTTTAGGATGGGTATTAATATATCTAGAGTGTTGGGAACCACATCGGGTGATTTCGGGTGTGCGTTTTCATTCCGCCATGGATTTGAGGTAGGATATCACTTTCAAAAGAATTTATTATTATAGTTTCATCATTAACATGATGTTATAAACTTATTTATATGATATTGTTTTCATGGAAACCTTGATTTTTTTTGTGTGTGCAAATTATGTTTTATGCCTTATTTTGTTAAAAATATAGTTGTTTTGGTATAATTGTGCACTCCTATTATCTGATAAATTATTCCATGAGATTACGCACTTGTTTTATGATATTTTTAAATATGTTTCAGCAGTTTAAACAAACTTATGAAATTATAATGTTATTTTTTCCCTTATCAATTGCATAAAATAAGTTGTTTTGTTAACGAGTGCATGCCATGTGTTCAGTAAGTTGGCCGGTTGTATTTTATATGTCTAGTGAAATTTAAAATGATTTGTTTGGATTAAAAAACATTGGAAGAATGAAAAAAAATTATTTTTGGATCCTTTTATGAATTTCCAATTTTTATTTGTATTTACAAACAAATGGGTTTTTGTTTACAACATGTTTTGGCCCGAGTTGCCGGAAAATGGTTTGTTTCACATAATTATAATAATGGTTGTGTTTTTTAATATGTAACTCGAGTGTTTTAAGGGATTTATGAATGTGTTTTTCTACTATAAATAGTGTTTATACACCTCATTAATAAAATTTAAATGCATAAATATTTCAAATTTTAGTTTTCAGAAAATGTTTAACGGCCCATTTAGCCTTTCCTAAAAATTAATAATGAGTGTTTTACATGTATATACCATGTTGTGTCAAATGGGATTGTTTTATGGTCCATAAAATGATTTTATTAAATGTTTTTAGGTCTGAAAAATTTCTTTTGGTATGGTTTTGTTGCGTGATTATACTTATAAGAGTGTTTTTGAAGGATTTTTATGTTCAAGGCCTCAATAAAGTCCTTGAAATTATTTTATGAAAATTTTTAGTGATTTATTTATTAGTGAAAGAAATGTGAAAATGTTTGTGGGTTGTTTGTGTTTTTATGGTTTGGGAATATAATTTTTATGTGAGATATGTATTTAATAGTATGTGTATCGTGATTGAGCACTAAAGGGAATCCCAAGTATCTAGGTGGGAGGACTTGTACTGCTATGCTAGTGATCCTGTGGGGTTTGGCCTCTATTTCACGTAGCAAGTTTGACGATGACAACAATAACTAAACTATGATGATGATGATGTTGTGGGACCACTTGGTTATGGGTATTCTCTCTATTAGTTGCTCATGTTCATGATAACGAATATTTAGTATGGTTACTTTCACTGAGATACGAGGTACCTGGGGCTCACAACTAACTAAGGCATATGGGTGTTCCCGTGACTTGGGCTCATTGACTATTTTGTACTCACCGTCAGCATACAATGTGTTTGGTTGGTAAATTAAGTAGTGTGTATGGTTTATTTAAAATTATATATTGTTTAAAGAACCCCTCTTGAAAAGTAGCTTCATTTTGATGTTGCACCTCTTTGAAAATTATTACTAGCATTCTTGTTTATAAAACTTGCAAGTTTTTGTCTGGTAATTTTTTTGTAGAACGATGACTCATTTGGAAAACATACCTTTAGATATTGTATTTAAAACTTTAAATTGATGTTTCTATTATTTTAAAAGACGTTCATTGGGAATATAATATCAAGCTGACCTACTGAGTTTTAATACGCGCGCCTATAGTCTTCTTCTGTTTTTAGCCCTTGGGAAGGTTTCAGCTTAAGTTCAATATCCTTGGGTGATGTGTGATCATTGTGGTGGAGAGTGACCAGAGGGTTCACATGGAGTTAGTTTTTTATCATGTTTGGTCATTTGAGTTGTTGGCTTCATTGTAATTTCATATTCTTGTACAAATAATGTTCAGTTCAATTTTTATCTAAATGTATTTTGGGTTGTCCATTTGTTTCCACTGTTTTTTTGATTGTTTATTTTTTGGGAAAAATCATTCCCTTGTGTACTATATTGATTCCCTTGGTGATTTTCACCATCATGGGAGGATTTGGAACCCCTCTTGGGACTTGTCGCGGGCTGGACTGGGTGACCGGTTTGGGGTCGACTAGGGCTGGTTCGGGACACTTCCCCTTCCATCTCGAAACATTATTTTATTCTGCTGAAGAAACATATCAAATTTTAAGTTAACCTCTTGACATGATACATGATTTCTAAAAGTATAATGGTTTATTAATCCATAATGATTTTGACCTATGGAAATCTATGAAAGGTATTCAAGGGTTTCTCCTTATCTTGGCCTCTAAAGTTATCTATATCCCAGCTCGGATACCAAATGTAATGACCCTGAAAACATGTTCCATTTATATATATATAAATATTTTATTTATTTATTTACACAATGTGAGATTGAAAAGGTAAATTTTAGAGATTCCAGATACATTTTGAAAATCCTCATGACACCATATAAAAAGGAAATGACTAAAACTGATCTTTAGAAAGGTTAAACACCTTAGTGGGACCTAAACCACAACCACACTTCTATGCATCTTTAATCCCTGTGAAAATAGAATATGAAAACATAGGGTGAGAGACAAAAGATCAAAAAGGGGTTTTCCAAACAAAATGGAAACTAGATAGATTTTTGTAATTTCAAAAAACGGAAATCTTGTTACCATAAATTTCATTAAATTAATTCTTTGAAAAAACAAGTAAAATAAAAATAAACATCTTAGAAAAAATCTTTCAAATAATATAATGTTTGGAAAATCCACTTCAGTTATTTATAAAGAAATAACAATTTACTTGAAAATCCTATAAGTATTCATACTGGCACCACGGATCAAAACGTAAATTCTCGGTTCACTTTCGAGACATGGAACTCAACATAAAAATGAGTCTAGGCTCATTTCACATGGAGGAGCATGAGTAGACCCTAATTGATTGTGAATTAGCCCAAGTAATTCTCATTTCACATGAATTTGAATGAGTACTATTCATTTCACATTAATTAGAAAGAGTAATCCTCATTACACATGAATTAACATGATTACTCCTCATTGCAGATGATTTATCATGAGTAATCCCCATTGCACATGATTTAGTAGGAGTAATCCCTAATTTCACATGAATTAACATGATTAAACCCTCATTGCACATGAATTATCATGAGTACACACTCATTTAACATGAATCAACATGATAAAACCCTCATTGCACATGATTGAGCATGTAATTTCTTTTAAGACCTATGTTTCTAAAAAAATCATAAAAACAACTTTTGCATATCATGCTAAAATTATTTTCTCATTAAAACACATAATGATAATTTCATGTGCATCCATGTAATAGTTTTTTATAAAAGGAAAAAGTACATACATAAAGATGAGTGTTTTAATAAAACATGCATGCATGCATATATATATATATACCAATTTAATATGACAATAAGACCATTATATAAAATTTCATATACATACATCATTAGATATATCCATATCTTAAATAAAACCATTTAATATGAAATTATAGACATGTTTATATATATACATGCATCCACTAGTTTAGAAAGAGAAAAAATCATTTGAAATGTTGGATAACCTTGCTTTCACACATAGAGGGTTTAATTGCATTAAATTGATTTTATTAAAGATGATGTGATTTTGGACATTCCATGATATATATATATATATAAACCCTTTTTAAACATTAATAATATATATATATATATATATATTTCAATATCTAATAATATAACTCAATTTTTATAGGATTCCAACGAATGGTCTTTAGTTATTTAGAATAATTTAAAGAAAAACCAATCCAATGAACCAAAAAAATTTCAATATTTTATATTAAACATTAAGGAAAACACAAAGGGCCAAATTTATAAATCTAAATCCATCTGATTACTATTGAAAATATCATGGTTATAGATTAAAATAATTTTTAATATAAATATGTCAAATTCAAATATGGTTTTAAAATAACAATTTAAGTATAGCTCTTGCTACCCAAATAACCTAAAAATATAATTTTTAATCATCCATGGAGTAATATTTAGTAATAAAAATAATGAAAATTGACATAAAATACATGTATTTCATATGATACTTGAACATATTTAAAAAAAAATTTCTTACCAAGCAGATGTTTCCACTGCTTGGAAACAGGCAAAATAATCACACAACATTGAGAATTGGATATTACTAACTGACATATAAATAATTTTAAAATTAAACAAAAATTTCATTAACAAATTCTTACTTCAATGAACACATGACTTGATTATTTGGGAATTCTAATAATTCAAATACTACAAAATGACAAAACCATTTGAAATAATGTAATTTTTTAATCCATTGAATGATTTCTCACAAAGAAATTAATATATTCAAAATAAAACTTGAATTATGGTAAAATTGTGGGAGGTAAATTGAAATGGATTAATAGTGTAAAGAGTTACCCTTACTGTATGAATCATAGAATCAAGTAGTTCCACAGTCTTGGGTTACATAGAAGAAGGGGATGAAAACACCTTCAAAGTTAGACTGGCCAAGTTTCAGTGAAAAGACTTCCCCCGTTATGTTTTCCCCCAATACAGAAGGGTTTTTATACCCAGAAGACAAAAAAATAGAGTTCACAAAAGAGTGTGAGAGAACTGATTAACATACTGGTAGATAATCCTATTTTACTTAAAATAAAATCTTAATTCGGTCCTAATGGGATACGTGGGAACCTAAACCAAATTAAAATTGAAACAAACTCAAAAACATAATCATTTTTTCTAGAAGTCTGACACACCATGGCCAAATGAAATTAGGAGGACTAATCCACAAGTAAGATGCCTCTTAAGATCATCACAAACCATCAATATAATTTTCAGGCTGACCAACCACCAACGGAACGTTTCGACTTCCTCCACACGTAACCAACTCGAGTCTCGATATCTGCAAGGGAGATTTGCTCCAAGTGCAAGATGACACATGAATATTGAGGTGTCTTGAATGAGGGATGAATCTGAGGGCTGCATATCGACTGATCTCCGATAGTAGTAGGAAGATGAAGATGAGAGGGGATGGATTGCACTGGTTGCAAGAAAAACCCAAAACCTGGTCCCCCTTTCATACTTGTCAAATTATTATTATTTATTATTATTATTTTATCAATATTATTATCATTATTTATGTAACTTATTACCCTTATTATAACACATATATAAATATATTAATTATTACAACTAAAAATTGTCCAAAAACATATTATTATTTTAAAATAACAAATACTTCCTCTGATAAATATAAAAATAAGAAATAAGTGTCATTTAAAAATATATGTAATATATTTAACATCTTCCTATGTAATTTATAATTAATAAAACACACATTTAAAAATGAATATTATTAAAAAAAGTATGTTTTATATAACATATGTTTTTTAAGTTTTAACATTACAAATTATATGAATGAAACACGATAAAAACATTATTTAATTTAGTAAACAGAAATATTTATCTCTAAATTAAATACTCATCAAGATTACAAATCATTTTTATGTGTGGATTTACTTAATAAAATCCTTTTTATGTTAATTAGTCACTACACAAACATATATATATATATATGTGGATATATATATATATATGTATAAGTGTGTAATGATTATTTTTTATTTCATTTATTATTATTTTGTTTTAAAATTACTTCAACGGATATATAAAACCGTCGTTTTATGTTTAAATACATAACCCGACTCATCAAATATATAGATTCTTTATCCACTAAGATGAGGCCTATTTTTACATTCTTCTACACTTTTATCCTTATTATATTTATTTTATATCTACTCAAGGAAGATCCCAAAAGCACGGGTTATGATATCATTGTTATCATGTTTGTTATTATTTGTCCTTTTTTATATTAACAATTGTCATAGGATTAATATTACTTTATTCTAAGTCTGAGGGGATGTTTCTTATATTTTCTTAATGTATTGATTTAATAAACAAGGAGTGTTTTTATTAATATTTTTGAATGTGTTATACTGTGATTCATAATTTATATAAGAGTTAATGGGGAATTAAATTCACCAACCATGCAATAGGCTAGGTCAACTTGACAAAACATAATTCAAATTTAAGACACAAATCTGGATGATAATTGCAAACTTAAAGTTCAAAATGAGAAAGAGGTAGCTTGAATATCTTTACACATACATCTTGAGTTTTGAAATTCAAATATTTATACTACCCTTACACACCCAAATAACTATTGGGAAATATCACACCATTTTTTCATGAAATAGACTAGGTCAACTTGACACATCAACAGACCCAACTTGTAACAGGGATCGATGTACATTGGCGATAGCCTTTGTCCTGTGATAAGAACATAGATATCACACCACTGACTAGGTGGGAATTATTTCCCCCTAAAATATTAATAAATAAACAGTAGAATCCATTGAGAATATTACAAGGTGCATCCAAATATTTCAATTCCAAATAGATGAAATAAATTGTTTTAACATAAAGAGACAACTAAAATTGTAATATTCATAATAAAAAACCAAATAACTAATAAAATAAATAAAAAAACAATAAAAAATATTTTTCTCACATAAAGAAAATAAAAATAAAAATAAATTACTAGATGAAATTGCTGATACAACAATGATCCAAAATAAACCAAAAACCCAATCCACTGATCGAACTCCTCTAGGATGCCAACAATCACTCTCCATTACAAAAATGTCCATAAAAACCCAATATAATGATATCAAATCTAAGGCTAAAATCATGGAACATAAAAAAATACAATAGAGCTATATGTAAACATATGTATGTTTGTAGAATGTGATATAAACATGTCTAGTAAGATTCCACTATGGAGTCAATAAAATTCATTTCATCAAACTTGTCATTAATTATATTTTGAAATAAAACTGAAATTAGGTTTTCCGCTGGATAAGTCATAAAAACATTTTATAGTGGTTTAACATATAAATAGAACATTACATTTCATTACATAAAATAAGAGAAATGATGATTTAGAAATAAATGATTTTTGACCTAGAAATGAGGGATTTTTTTTCCTTAAAAATCAAATAAAAATACTTATCTTAATTTAAAAACATTTCTCAAAACCCCATACATAAATCAAACCATTCCATTTTGCCTTTTACAAACATATATCAAATCCTCCTTTGAAACCCATTTAGGTAATGAAGCTAACCATGGAGGAGTGAAAATAAAAACTCAAGGAGGCACCATAATATCAAGGAATCACGACACAAATAAATGGTTATCACATAAATGGTTCAAGAATGAAAAGTGGAAATAAGTGGTTATAACATGTGTGAAGTAGGAATCCACTAAATTTAATCTTAAATAAGAAACCTATAATCATTCACAAATCACTAAGTCCTAAAATGAAAAAATACTAGAAATTACTGAAGGGGAATCAATTGAAAACATGTATTGTATTCCTAAAAATATAATATCTTGATTCAATCTAAAAGTCCCATAAAAAAACTCCCTTAGCTTGGAAAAAACATAAAACTCTGGGAAAATACACATTTAATATTCTACAGTAGTGTCGCATAAACCTTGATCTCTTACCTTTATATGTAGGGTTCCAACAAAATCACTCACGTTGAGGTAAAAAATATGTACTTAATCTGATCAATTTAGTATATCAAAAATAAAACATAACATATAAATCTATTCTAGCATCCATTACCCTCTAAAGAAACAGAATCATTCATATTTTTACATATTAATTAATTAAATATCCCCTTCATCTCATAAAAATAAAAGCATATATAATATATTTCATACACCAAGGGGATCAAATAGAGGGTATCATAGTGTCAAGGAAAACACTTTTCATAAGTTTTATAATGATCATTTGAAATCTAATAGGAATGCTAAGTTATTTTCCCATCCTTTTATAACCGAACCTAGAAAAAACCTATTGAAATTATTTAAAATTTGTACATTCATGAAATCATAAAATAATACATCAAAGACTAATATGTATTGAAATTATTTTTTAATGGCCAAAAACATATGATTTTTAATAATAATATATTTGAAAACATCTTCTTCCATCTTTTGAAACCAAAATGGTAAAAATACCACTTTAAGATCTCAAAATTAACTTGTAATTTTTTTTAGGAATTTAAACAAACACATGGAATTCATAAACATTTATTTGAAACTAAAAAACTAGAAGTCTATACAAAACACTTTTATTCCAAGTGCGAAAACCATTTAAAATATTTCAATAAATCGTGAAGGGTAAAATATATAGTTATAATTTGATAAGGAATGATTTTAAAGAAAATCATGAATTTCAAGATTTCTTAAATAAATTATCATCATCGAAATACCTATTTCAATCACCAGAAATAATTCTCTTTTGATGGTGAAAGAATTATATTGCAAGGGAAGAGACACCACATTACCTAGAGAACCAACGCCAAAAAATTAGGCAAACCCAAAACCCAAAATTTTTCCACCCTAGTCGTTAGAGTTTCCAAAATATTTGAAACCATGAAAAATAGAAGACAAGATTAATAAGGAATGGGGCAGGAGATTTTAACTTGAAGAAATATCACTAAAACTCCATTGAGACCACCACAGAATCACCATTAGAGATTGGTTGAGTTGAAACTCATGGATGCAAAGCATTTGAGTTGAGAAAATAAGAATGATTAATGGGATAGGGGTTAGAAATCCTCAAGGTTATAATGGGAATATCAGAATTTTTATGTAACTATATAGATTGCATGGTTTGGGAAATCTTGCACTAACTATGAAATTATAATAGGATGAAACCTATAAACTAAAAAGGAATTCTAATGGTCTGGTTAAAATAGTTATCCTAATCATGTGACAAAAATTAGAGATAAATTTTCATATCAAACTAAGGGCACATAGTTTTACTTTAAATCCACATGGTTTAGAGAATTTTGTGTTAACCATGTGAACCGAACTAGAGATATCATTCTCCTACTATTTTGTGTGTACATGATTAGAAATAGATGTGTGAACAAATGTTTTTACTCCATTTTCATACTATAAAACCTCCAAATCCCAAAATCTCAAAAATAAATAAAAAAAAATTATTCAAAGTTATATAAATTTTTTTAAAATAGTGAAATGAAGATGTCACTTTATGGCTAGGTAATACACTCCAAATGGATAATCCTTGATCATGTATTCAATTGATAATAATGTTCTTGAATTATTTATAGAATAATAAATTAATTTTCATCACTAATCATTAAGACACTAAATGTTTCAAAAATCATTTATTTCCTTAATAGTAGGGGTCCCAATCATTAGGTCTCTTATGAAAAAACCCTTGGATCCATATTTTCTTCTAGGAAATCATATATTAATCATTTTTTCAGCCTTGGTATTTAATGTTCCACTTTTATCCTCTCAATGTTATTTTATTGGGCACCAATTAAGTGTAAGACTTGCACCCACCTTCACCTGATTCGTCTTCCAGCTTTAACTAGAAAGGTATACCCATTAATAATCCCCAAAACATCCTATAAAAACCCAAGTAATGATAGAATTAATTATTTCCAAACTTATTAATATGAATTATAAGGTAATATTAATTTAAAAATATTAGCTATTTTTTAAATCAAAAAGGAAAATAGTTTTAAATAAAATGTTTTCTTATAAGGTTTTATTTATATGTTTAGGTTATAAATTTTTGAATATGATTTTTTAAAAATTAATATAATTTTTTAATTCAAAAAATTGAAAATTATTCAAGGTTATTTTTTTTGGATTTTTTGAAAAAATTGATTTTTCAGTGAATAGTGAAAAATACAATTTTTTTAAAGAGGTAATTTATTTTTTAAAAAATAATTATTTTAAAATTATCTTTATGTTTTATATATTATTTTATGTAACATATTTCATCAAAATAATTAATTTATAATCAATTTAATATTGTTTTTTATTATAAGTTTTTTTTTGGTTTTAAAAACAAGATTTTTATGAAAAATGTCTTAATATGCACAATGTTTTTATTAATTTATTAATTAAGATAATACCAAATGAGAATTTTTTTTAACTAAATTTTTATATTTTATATCAATAAATATTAATTTATATTTATAAAATAATTATTATTAGTATTATAGTTAATATATAATCAACATTTTCATGAAAATTACACTTCATGAAAACCGTCATTTTCATCACGTTAAAAAATTATGTTTTAAATTTCAGTTTTCCTCTAATGGAAATTTAATTATGTAAAATGGATTAAATAGTTTTAATAATAATAATTTATATTATATAATTATTTAAATTTAATTTTTTTTACCAAAATTAATATTGAAAACATTAAAAATTAATTACCACGCATAATGTTAAAATTGATTTACTAGGGGTTAAAATAATAAGATAAGGATTAAAAATAACTAAAAATTATCTAAATTATATTTTATCACTATATTTATACTTTATAATGTATACATATTTATAATAATCAATTTTTAAACTTTTTTCATGTGAAAAATGGGGGTACACCTTTTTATATTAAAAAATCACAAGTTTTACACTCACCTCATATATAGTAGCCACTCCCAATCATATCCTCCTCAAAAATTAAAACACTTTTGGTTCACCCAAAACCTACAAAAATAACTTTCAAAATTACCTCCTCTAAAAATTTAATGCTTATTTTTGGTATAAATCTAAAATATTCAAGATTATAGTTTAAAACCAAGGAGGATACCTAAAGAAGATGTAACATTATTAAATGAGAATTTTTCTTTTATTTCTTTCTCCTCCTCCTTCAATTATTCTTAAAAATGATTATAAAATAAACTAATTATATTCAATATAATAATATTTTATTATTTTCATGTAATATTCTAAATCCATGTCATCTTCCATCAAATGGGTTATGAAATCCTTAATCGTTTGTACAGTAGACTACCACCACACAAACAAATGTCATTCATTTTTTCTATAACCACCTATCACAGTTGGGTATGATAGTGGGTATAAGTATATATATTATATTTATATGATAATAATACCTCTTAAGTAATTATATAATATATATTATTTATATTCCATTTTGTTGGAGATGTAATAACATTGATCCTGTGTATGACGAACTACCGCCTTGCGATGCGGCGTGATTCGTTTTTCACACATGATTTAATGGAAGATAAAAGGGTAAATATAATTAATATATGTTATATTAATGAAATAATTATAATATTACTGACATATTTATCATTATATAAAGATATTATATAATTTTATTCCTTACCTTTTATCTCATAGAAAAATGATAATGTCATTCGTGAATGTGTGGATTACTACCCTGATGATGTCATGTGTCTCTCTTCTCATCACCACACCCTATGGATGATATATATAAGTAAAAATAAATAAATAATATGTTATATATGATATTATGATAATAATTTAATGAAATAGTATTACTTACTACCTTTCCACAATTATTTTTGAAAAATGGTAACATTACTGATACGTATGTATGACTTGTCTTATCCATGATTGTAATGTACACCATTTGTCTAAAACACCATTCATTATTGGACATAAAATTATAATTTTTGTATAAATATTATAATTAATTATTTATTATTACTTTTTAAATGTTTTAATAATGACCGCTTTGACTATAGTCAACCGACCAAAGTCATTTTTGACACATAAGCCAAATCTCATCGAAACATCTGATGTATAATTAATCAATTTGGTAATTATTTGTAACATGATAATAAGTAAAATAAAATAAATAAAAAAAACATTAAAAATGTTATTAATCAAGGAAATAATTATATAATTTTATTTTTTAGGATGAAAAATAACGTACGTGATGAGTCAGACTCATGTTATAAGACTTTAACTCAATTTCCATTCGTTGAGGCATATATTATTGTTATGAAGCTATTTTATTTTAATATGTGTATATACTGACCATATGAAATATTATATCACAAATATATCTAATATCATGGTATCTAATGTTTTTTAATTTTATTCTTTCATGGGGCCTATGATTCAAATATTTCATAAGTGAAAGGGGACTTTTCTTTAAAAAAATCACTTGTAATGTTTTCCTTGAACTCCTTCTATTCCATGTACAAATTTTTATAATGATTTTATAAAGGTTTTTATATTGAAATAAAATGTTCATAAAGTAAATTTTATATATATTTTAATTTATTTCTCATTTTTTTAAAAAGGAATATTTTTAAGTGTTTTATAGCGAACATTTTGTGAAACAATAAAAGGAATGTTCTCATGTTAACATACATGAAGAAAAAAGTTTTCCACCACTGTGACCATTATTTGATTTAATAATTACAATGAAATATTTCATTTTTTATTCAAATAATAACCCTGTTCCCAGTTTTTGGGTATTTTGGTATTGAAAATTGGTTTTTAAATGAAAATTTATTTTGATATATGAAAGTGATATGCATACGAGTTTAAAAGAGTTTTTAAACGCTTTATGATGAAAAAGTGAAAGCATAAAATGTTTTATTCATTATGTGGTTCATGGTAATTATATTTTTTTGGGTCCACCTAGATCATGCTAGTTGATCCCATTATAGATTATACAATGGGTGCACCCAGTTAGCACTCAAATGCATTGGGTAATGAATATGTTCTTTAGAGAATTATATTGGATGTTAGTTGTATGGTTTTTCCAATTTGTCAAGGCTTTTTAATAGTTCTATCAGATGATGTACAATGGTACCTACATGACCTATCTATGTTTTCTATTGAGTGTTTATATATATATATATATATATATATATATTTAAAAAAGTTAATCTAAATGAACTTTTTAAAGGAATAATAATTCCATTTCTGGTTAAAAATGTATTTTTTAGGACAAGGTTTTTCATACGTTTTCCTTTTATTCACTAGAAAAATGGTTTTATTTTTTTACATGTCCCTTATTGAAATTTACTTCTATTAGAAAAAATTTAAAATAATTTTCATATTATTAAAGGATAGTTAATTAAAAGGAAGAGGTTAAGTTGAATGTTGTGAAGATTTTTCATTAAATGAAATCATGTTTTATTTCAAAAGTTTTGTATGGTGGGTAAAATGGATTCTTAACAGAGGTGTAAAATTTTTACAATATGTGTTTTTATGAATGGTTAATGAACTAATTATGTAAAACTCTAAACCCGAAAAGATCCTCAAATTTAATAGAATGAATTCGTGACTTAAAACTTAAGACTATGTAATACATAATGTAGGGTTCTTATACTTACTCAACGAGCCATATTCCATGTGACTTGATGTTACATCCTTTTGTAGATATAAAAAACATAGAGGGGTATATATGAATATGTGAACCAACTGATAGGCATGATCCACAATCATACCATCATTATTTAACTCCTTCCCAGTCCACTCAATGATCTATATACCCATATATGGGTCACCCAATTTGTGTACGCCCCAACCCATTCTCACTAGACCATATTCCCTATGGTCTTAGTCTTCCTTATGTATCTAAATTCTAATTTACAGGAGTTGTAAACACATATGGGCCTCGTATATTGGAACAATCCAAAAAATATCATTATTGATGGTCTCATCCTCATATCCCCCATGAATGTGCTATAAAAATATGGGCCTACAACTTAGTGTAAGCCTGAAATTATTTCTAAATTGCTATATCCCCTATGAATATATCCAAACCTTTTTTTGTATAATCTTCAATGGGTAGGAGTATCAAAAAAGGGATGATCATGCGTAAGTCCCACACCAACCATCATTAGGCATGTTTAGCCTGTTAGTCCTTATCGTATGATGCTAAACTTCATGGATCAGTCTCGAAATATAACCTTATACTATCATACACTAACTATGTGGGATTTAATTCATGTTAAACAATATATGTATCATTTTTTTCTATGGTTAAATACTAAGGCGTCATATGTTTTGATTTCACAACTTGAAAAGGCAATTCATTGTTCATGGATATAAGACCTTAAAAGGCACCACATTGGTCCTTTTCACCCAAACATAAAAGTTACATTGTTCCCTGTCATGTTGAAGAAAAATAGTTGGGTTCTAATAAAATTGATATGGATATATTATAATCTCTTATTAGGGGATTTATATAAGCTCCAAACACCTAGAACCTCCCTAGATGGTGATAAATTATAGATTTTAAAATTTTGAAGATTTAAATCCAGTACAATATGTTGTGAAAAAATATTTTTAACCTATAATATATAAAAAATTTAACTTTTATGCATGGTTTAGATTGATTTCATGCTTGAAGGTAATCAGTTATAATATCATTATTTTGATGGATTCAAATTTTTTTCTTAAATCTATAAGGTATTTCCATAATAGAAATCAATAGTCTTAAAGGGATGAGATAAACAACAATCCCCTCATCCAATTCACAATATAATGTATTATTATTATGTCTGAGCACATGCCTTCTTTTGGAAAGTAGGTTTGTGATGACTCGAAAAGAATATGTCTGGGAGCATGTAAAAATTATAATAGTGAAACCAATGTGAATCCATTACTCATAAAATGGATTGAACAACCATGCACTCTTTATTCAAACACTAGATTAGTAGGTCTCTTTTATGTGGTTATTGTACCTCTTAGGAATTCTATTCGATAAAGTGGAATAACCAAGTGAATCATTGAATTATAAGTTCCATGTAAAAGATTTTAGTAGCTACATGGAACCTATGTTCACTATAAAGAACCTGATGATGAACTGGATATATACCTTAGCTGTCTTAAATACTATATCTCTAGATCCCTAATGCACACTATCAAAAAATAGGTACCTCAAATACTAGTTAGTGAATACTATAGTATGATAATATCATTTCAATGGATCAATCCATACTCTAGAGGTATCTCATGAGAGTATCTAGAGATAAATCCATTTTGACCATCCAATTAGTTAATTGATGTGGAGAAATAAGTGGAAATTTTTACCACATACAACCATTTCGAGAGCTTGTCCCCATAGTAAAATAATAGGTATCTTCCTTATATAAGGATAATGTATGATTATGTTAAATAAATTCCTACGTCTACTTATAAGACATAAATGAGTACTCGTTTTAGCCATTACCACCATTAGGACTATGCAGCTCCAGGTCCTCATGAGTACACTTAGGATATTACAATGGAGAACAAAGACCTGAATTCTTAAACTGGAAAACCTATGAGGATGGACCACTAGGGGGAATATATAAAATGAAGACCAGGAGTAGGATTATAACCTTATTCCAATTAACAAAGTTCTTCGACATATCATATTGGTAACTGTAGCCTTATAGAGGGCTCAAACATTTTGATCCTATCAACATATTTGAGGCATCTGAGCATGTTTCAGAATAATATATATATTAAGATCATATCACTAATAATATACTTACTAAAGAATATCATCATGATATTCTAGGGAAAACTATGTGGTATGACCATATTCATGTTCTCCCTCAAGAAACCTATCAATATATCCTAAACAAAATAAAGGTATAGTCCTATATTCCCACAATATATCAAGAATCATATCGATATATTCCTATTGAAATCATAGATCAGGACTATATCCCTTCCCACTTTCATGAATCCCAGTAGCATGTATTTGTGACAATTAAGTAGGACACCCACATCCTAGCTCTCACTTATGAATCCCTATGATATATTATCATGGAAACTATATAGAAGTTCTATATTCCTCATCACTTCTATAAATCCAGTCATTAAATTCTAGTGGCCACTAAGAAGTATCCTCAGAGGAATCCAGCTCATGATAGTAATTTTCTACACTTATCAACCTTGATTATGATTAATATTCCAACCCTGGTCACCTCATCAAGAAAATTTAGAAATATGTTTTTTTTCAGGACTAGAATTATACCTTGATAAATAGTAATATTCTTCAGGGTCATCATAAAATTTCGATAGTGGCCTAGTAATGAACCATCTCTTAATCAATAGGAGGATATAACTATAACTATAGTGGTTACCCCCATGGTATTATAACTATTAACTATGGTGATATTATATAGATTACCCACCATAGAGGTCCTCTAAATGACAACATGATGGTAAGTGATGAATTTTATCCATGTGACTCTAGTTTTGGAGGTCTTCTACACCATATAATGATAAACCATTATGTAAGTCCCTCCATTTCCAACTCATCTATTACCAGTGACCATGTAGTACTTCCCTATGATAACCAATACAGGAAATCAAGAGGTCCTCCCCATGGTATATCTTACAACCCGTAGAAAATGAAACAACCCATTTGACTGTCCACCCCAAGATGAAGAATTAGAAATTATCCTCCATAGAGTATTTCACCATAGAAATAATTATGAAGGTCTAACTCGTACTAAATTATCCTCTTTAAATGATGGTTTTATTTATGATAATAATACTATGATTTTTCTCCCATGCCAGGAGGAACTAGAGAAATTGAAGTTAGTAATATCGTGCACCTCATCACCAACCAACAATATCTCAAACTATTCAAAAGATAATACATATTAGTGGTCATAATCTATTATTTCCTCTGATATATTACCCTATGATGCAACCAAGGAGATTAAAAATGATCCCTATCCTCTAGATAAAGAAGTAAAGTATCAATTTTTTTGTTAGATCATGTCAAAGAATACCTCCCTAAGGACGAGGTGATATTCCTAGTTTTGGGGAAATAATTACACAAGGATAGAATAAATGTCATGTTTTGGCATACAACCATGCTCTAGTATTATGTTACCATGTAATTAAAAGAGGTTCACATACTTTATCAATGATATAATTTATGGATGACTCTCCATGAACTCATTTTTAGATACATGACTTTTAGGGAGTATTATAACCATTCGAGGATGTTGGTTGTTCTTAAATATAATATTGAATTGGTTTCCTTTTAAATATTATAAAACCTTAACTCATGATAGAAACATGAGTGTATCAAATGGTGTTGTGAATATAGATATTTCAATATCACCTGCTTAAAGGATGGAAGGGTTTTTTTGGGGAATGTATCTTGGAATGTTATCACTGTAAGATACATCTGAGTATTTATTTTTTTTATATATATATAAATATAATATTTGGGTTTCCAAGTAAAATAAAAACATTCTCAAAGCATAGAAATATTGTACCATTCAAGTAAAAGACATTTATTCTGTTATATCAGGATATAGATAAGTTCAAATATTCCTCCCCTTTGAGAAAAATAAAGCATACAATTGTAGAGAATCCTATGATGGAAATAATTTATCACTATGAAATAATGGTAAGTAGTTCCCACCATAAAAAGTTTTTTCATTTTCCTTAAGCTATAATATAGGACTAAAAGGTTAAGATGTATTTAATAGAAGCTATTTAGTATCATTATAGAAGAAATACCAATGCTCTAAATTGTGATAATTTTTACCACATTTTTCACCCCTTGAATCATCAAATCCATAGAATATTCATGACATGAGGGATGCAGATCTAAATCAAAACTAGCCTATTGGGTTGGGGGAATTTTTATATCCCCCTTATCTAAAATGTATTTTATTTTCTGTACTAGGAAGAATGTTATGAGAAATATTCTCTTGATTTCTTCTAATACACAATCAATCACCTTTATTGGGATAGTTCTCAGGGAAAGACACTATAGACTCCATTTAGATCATCATACATAAGACTCTTCTCAAGGAACACTAGGAATAATGTTAGAGCATTGTAGGGGCTGTGAATCAAAGAGGTCCACCAAGAAGGATGGTATCAAGAAAGATCATTATATATCCCTATATAGATATTCTATTGGAGAAAAATACCATTATTAATTTGGAATAGATGTAGATATGTTTCTCACTACTTGGTTCAAATAAATGAATGTTGTTACTTTCAACACCACAAATATATTGAATAAAAACACTGATATATGAGGAAAATAATGGGGGGGGGATTCGTTTGAACTATGATCCACATAAAAACAAATTAAGAAGGTGTGGGTAGTCGACATCAATGGAAAAAACATGACATTGGAACTTCTTCAAACACCCTGCTATCACCATATTAGTGAGTCCTAAGTGAAAATAAAAGGAATGGAATGGCTATATCCCACCCAACAAGTAAAGAAGTTGAGACATCCTATACAACCAAGAAGATAAATAAATATTATATTTAGTTGTAAAAGATGAATTGGATCAACACCAAACTACATAAAGGCAATATTTCAATTGGGTGAAACTCTTCAATCAAGTAAAATATATATCCCATGATAAATTCTCTTCAAAGAGAGGGTACTAATTGACACATTAGAGAAGTAACCAATAATCTAGATAAACTGGAGCCCAAAAAACTATATTACTTAACCTAGATGAATTATGAATATCAGAAATATGATCTCATTGGGTGTTAACTAACTCCACTTAAAGTGGGATTCCACCAGTCAATTTGATCTGGATATCAACAGAAGGCATATGTGAGCCAACCACACAAGACTACACCCACTACCTCTACTCAAGAATTGTCTCATGATACAGTTCTTCTATAACTCTTGGACTCTATTAAGTACGATTCCACTTGTATGAAAGCCCTATAGGGGTGACGTGCATCGTTAAATCAATAAAAAACCCACACCCTGAGTGGGTAAACATGAGTCATTCATCTAAATTTAAGACTCCACATTCTTGATATTTGATGGTATGTGAGATCCACCACATTATGACATGCATTTTCCATCTAAAATTTTCCACATTATGAGAAAAACAGAGTAGTAAGAAGTTAATAATATTAGATTATTTTTTCACACAAAAGAAATAACAATATTTTTTTGGTATAAAAATCTACTAGCATGGCCTATATACAAATGGGATGTTCTTTAATGATAGTTACTTTATATGTTCATATCTACTTTACGAATGGTAAAAATCATTTACCTCTCAAATTTCATAAAACCTGAAAACAGATGGGTATTAAACTCAATTTCCAGGTGTAAATTACTCATGTAATGACTCAACATATTATTAATGGAATTTACCTTTTGAATTTATAATTGTGACATATTTAGAAATAGAATATTATATAATGCACATGCACCTCATGATAAAACCATGAAAATTTAATGATAATAATCTGAACATTAAATTTAATGAATAAAAAGGCCATAATAATTTAAAGTGTTAAAATGGAAAAAATTAGAAAATAAGATAATAATAACATGATAACGTGGATATACTTGATCTCCCAGACTAAACACATGCATGAATAGTACTATATAAATGAAGTTGAATATTAGTAATTAAATCTGAATTTTTAAAATGAAAATTTATAATAGTGAGATAAATTGAATTGAATTAATAATGAATGAAAATATGGTTATTTATAGGATGTATGGAACCATAAGACCAATTTACATCTTATAGTTGGAAAATAAATCTGAAAATTGGAATAGTAATATTACTATTAGGTATAATAACCTTTTTGTTAGATTTTTATCCCCTTTTATGAAAATATAAAATAATATTTAGGTATCTTATAAAACGAAAACATGATATATTTATACCATGGTGAATGTATACAAATTTTTTGAAATTGGTAAATTATATGTTTATATATTTTTTTAAAATAATAATCTATTAATTGTAATTTTATAATAAATTTAATCACATAAAATAATGATTATTTTCATAAATAAAATTTATAAGTTAATATTATGTTTTAAAAGAATGGTGAGAAAATTTTATGATATTATTATTAATTTTTAAATGATTCATAAAATCACTCATAATTTTAAAAGTACTATTCTTAGTTAAATGACGGGTTTAAAGAAAACTTAATGATATTCTGAATTTTTTTTTCATAAAATGTATTTATTTGTTGGAATATATATGTCAAAAAATAATGAGGGAGGAGTTCTTGTGTTTTTCTAAAATAGTTGAATTTTCAGTGAATATTAAACTAAAACAATATGCGATAAATTGAAATATAAGATAAATAAATGAATTTTTTAATCATGAATGATATACACACTCATTAGTTTGAACTCAAATGAACCATTTAATTTATATAGTCAACATAATCAATACTATAGGTAGTCTTCATCCAATATAATGAATTAATGAATATAATATTCAAAAACACCCATCACATATACTTATAAATACCAACCCTCACTACCCCTTATCATCACTTCTTATAAGCCTTAGAATTTACCAAATTTATACCAAATTACTTTCCAAATCATCTAACTGATGTCATAGTTCTATAATATCACCAACAGACCAATTCGATGTGCCTGAATAATTATTTTGAGGAGTTGATATTTAATATGTAGTATTCTCAATTTACCTCTTCTCAATTATTTTCTTCTTCTACATTATCCCCACATCCCTCATCCACTATAAACTAATGACTCCAATGTCATTAATTTACTATATGGTTATTCTATAAAAGAGATATCCATCTTCTATCCTTAATAGAATCAAAATTTTCATTCCTATTTGATTAAAAATACAGCAACTTTATTCATTAATTGATTATTCTTTATCATATTTATTTGGTTATGTAATTTATGGTATGATACCATAAATGTTTTGGAAAAAACAAAAAAAATGAATCATTAATGATGAGGAAACTCCGTGTAACAATGCCAAGTGGCGTATCATGACCCCATAATATTTATGTTGAATCTCTAATAGATGAATTGAATACAAAGATTATGTTTTGTGACACACATAAGTCTAAGGACCATGTACAATGCATCAGACTGAAGAATCGGAGTAAATTAGAGAAAAACTAGTCCAAAAAGAATTACACATTCTGAAATTTATTCATGATGTTAAAGTTGAAGGAATACATGACATGAAAACATGTCATGAAATTTTTTCCCCACACACTTTACACATTATGAACAGCATTCACCACATAAAGATATTAGTCATGTAAAAAAATGGTGATTTTTTATGTTAATTAATGGGGTAATGACTAGAAATGACACAAAAGCCTCATTTTGAATGATGACCTATTAATGGGAAATTAATGGAACCTCATGAACCAAATAAATACTATTAATACAATACTTGGTCACAATAAAATTGATAGGCTCCTCATGGTTCCATCATTGTGTTGTGTTGTGGGGTTAAGCTTCTACAATTTAGCATTTTCTTTTCAGTTTTCGTTATCAATTTCTTTTCTCGTATAATTGAAACGTCATACATTCAATTTATGTTTCTCCCATTTATTCTTCTTTCCCACCTTCAATTGAATACCCATCCTATCTTTCTCTTCCATATTCCACCATAATCTATTTTCACGTCATAATGTTATGGGACTAACCTGATTCTTGTCTATGGGGTCTGATTCATAGAATTCTTTATTATCGTGCCCTAAATTACTAATGTTTTAATTATATTTGAGGTAGGTATGAGAGAAGTTCATGGGTGTGGTAGTCTTCCACTATGTCATGGATATCAATTCCATTCATTTTTTCATATTCATTCCTTTTTACCTGTGTTATCGCAAGTATAAAATTTATATGGTGGAGTTGGTGACACTTTAAGGGATGAAAAAACATATGGTGGAGCAAGAGATATGAGGTATTTCACTCTTAGTCGATGTGTGGTACTATTTTTCTATTTTATGTGGTTAGATAATGTGTACCATAGAGGTTTCCTTGGTATTCTAAAAATCCCACAATCAATAAATAAAATAAACGTAATTCTTTTATGATGTTTCAAAAATTGAAATACCAAATAGAATTTAATATAACAATAAATAATGAAGGAACCCACTTTACCAAACCGGACGACCAAAAATTTCTTCTAAACATAATTTTATTTTATCTTCATGTTAGTATCGTTTTATTGTTTTTCATTTATTATTTCCAAAACCCAAAAAAATATACATTGTTTCATAAATAAAATAAAACAAAAAAAAAAGAATTAGATTAGGTGACTTAGAAATTAGTGATTTAACTAAATGTGATGTTACCCAAATGAGATGAATCTATTCAGCCTCTGTGATACATTAATAAAATATATTATATTTTATACCTCTCTATTAGAGGCACATCAACCATCCATTTGTTTTATTCTTAATCTAATATGTTGTTTACAATATGGTTGGTTCACCCCCTCTATGAATAACATACATTATTTTTCTCCACCTACTTCAGGGATGGTAATTATAAAATTTTTATGTTTAAATTTGATTATAAAAATAATATTATAACTTATTTCATGTTATTTATTTTTTTATTAATAATTTTTCAAAATAAAATAAATAAAGTTTGGGACGGTTGGTAAAGGCCTAAATGAACTATCCGTTTAATGATGACATTTCTAATAAGTGAATCATACCTATGTCAATACCTATAATGGTATTTGGGACCAATTAAATTTATTGAAGGCCATGAATACCATTTTATTTTAATTATGTTTTTAGTTCTATTTGAGACGATAATCAATAATTTTCCTCAAGAGATTTTACCTATGATCCACGAAGCAATCACCCCTAGAACAGTGAAATACAGATTTATATATCCCTGAAATGATTCTAAATGAACACAATGAAATTATAATTAATAAAATATATATTAGAAAGGTTATAAATTAGGTAATTAATTAATTTAATTGGTCTATATAAGATGTTAAGTGAATGTGAATAATGATTCTGGAACATAAGGTAAGGGATCTCTCTGAACCACCCTTTTCTTTGGGATATGAACATTATCTTTAAAAATCACATTACCTCTATAATTGATGTTATTAAGTGATTTTAAATTTTTATATATTTCTCTTACATATGTGAATATATTATTGTTCATTCCTATAATGGGGTAATTCATTACATAGGTACATTTATCGAATTCCTTTATTATAAAATGTCATTGATTTTGATATGAGGAAATATTATGAAACCTATTTTTTCCATGAGTAGTTATTATGTTTATTCATTAAAATTTATTTCCTTTTGTGGAAGACATAATCATGTACATGTTATTATGGGTGTTTCTAGATATTTTCCTAATCAATTGTGCAATGTTTTTGTCTCATGAGATGTTATGAATGGGATTAGAGAGTAAACCTAATCTATGCTGGGACTCTATCCACCGTGTGATGTTGACTTGGTGATTATACTTGACTTAATTTTATCTAATTTTATATATTGGTACTACATTATTATGTTTTCATGATCATATTATACCATTTTAATTTTTTTATGTTTTAATATGATTATTCACGAGCCTTCTCTTTTATGATATCATTATTTTCCATTGGACTCATATGTTATGGTTCATTATCATGTTTATTCTCTTAGTTTAATTTTTACCTCACCCAATCTAATTATATATTAATTAGGCAATCTTATGTAGTCATAGTATCTTTAACATAATTAGTATCTAATAATTTTTATTAAAATAGATTCATTTTCTTTTTTTCTCACTTTGAAATATTATGAACCTTTTCTTCGAAAGATACCAGGATTAATAAACCTTTAGTTGTATTTGATGGATATTTTTGTTAGAAATAATATAATAATATTTGTAAAAGTACTGTTCACCTATAAGTTTTACAAAAGGAATGTCCAGTTGTTTGGGGATAAGGACAAGAATGTTTTAGTGAGATCCCTAGGGATAAGTCTATATATTGGAAAATATCCTATAATATTGGTGATGTGTTGAGTGATTGATTTCTAAGAAATTACATACTTATCTAAACAGTTAAAGAGGATATGGATCTATCACAATTATACATTGTGGTAATAAACACAAAAGTGAAAATTGTAAATTGAATTTATATTCACATAGAGCATGAAAAAGAGTCTTTATTACACACCTAGTTTGAAACTTTTGGGGGATATTCTTTGGAAAAATCACATACTCTTTATGAACCATTATGAATGACTTGAATAGATTTTTAGGTTATAAAATTTAATCGGTAAATTTCCATGTATAACCTAGATTAAAACATGGTGAGTTATAAGTTATAATATTATTTTCTTTTATAATTGATTCCTCTTCTTTTCATAGTTTCCCTTTTTTATAAATCATTAGTTTTAGTAACCTAATTCATTTTTTTATTTTAGTTAATAGTTGGAAATAGAAGTAACTCTACCAAAAACCAATGTGTTAGAAAATATGATGATTATCATAATTAGTTGCCTAATATTATGAGAGGAGGAGGAGGAAACATCATGGAAATACTATCCTAGACGACTCATGATATTAAAAATAACTTGAAATATTTGAAACAACTTCCTTCTTCTAATAAAGAGAATGTTGCGATCAAGTACTTTATGTGAAAAAAGAAATCTAAAATTAGTGGATCTTTTGATCTCCTCATCATGGAACAAAGGATTATATCTATTTAGAATAAAATATCTATCATTAAATGTTTTTAAAAGGATAAAGTTGTCTTTTCGTTTATCGCATAGTGGGGGGAAGCCGATTTGTGTTGGACACTAATGAAGAACACAAAGTCTAAAGATGAAGTTGATTTTGGGGAAGGGGAAAGAATCATGAAAATATTTTTCAATTAATATTTCCCCTAAAATATACATCTTAAAATGGGGAGGTACTTTTTTAGACCAAACCAAATGTAAGATGAGTCTATTAGGGTATATGAGGCATTCTTTACAAGGCATGAAAGGAATGCCTTCCGCTTCTTCATCAATACTAAAATGAAGTTGTACCATTTATTTAGTAGATTAAAACCGAATATATGAATTGATTTAGTTATCGAGACTTTAAAATCTATGAAGAGATTGTATGTTTTGGCCATAAAGACAATATAGATATTGGTGACTCTCATTGGTCTTGGGGTACTCAAGTCAAAAAATATAAATTGTAGTCTTCCTCAAGAGAATCAATGGATAAATATCATGGAATAAAGGAAACCCAAATTCAAATGTGTTAAAAATTTGGGAAGAAACATACCTAAAATTATTTTAAGTGAATTAGGTTATGCTTCATGTGTGGAAAAGTGGGACATAAGTATAATTAATTAAAATGAGAGATGAAGAAACCCACTAAAGTGATGGAAGAAAAGAAAGTTCATATCAATATTCCCCCTCCAATCTAATGTTTAAACATCATGGGAGATGATAATAATTTAAAACAATTACCTAAGAAAAGGGGTATCAAATAAAATAAATGAAAACAACCTCTAAGGTTTTGTGAATATGTAATGGATGTGAAATCACTACATATGAAGTGACCTAACAATGATTTGGTTCTAGGTATGATGGTTATTCATTCATGAATAGAGAATATACTATTTTATTCTAGTTTTATGAATTCTTTGACATCTTGAAATATTATCTTAACTATTCAAACACCTCCTCAAAACAATGGGGTTGAAATATCTGTGAGAAAAAAAGTAATTACTATATTGCAAGTATATAAATACCTCTAGTCAATGTATGTGGACAGAAACTCTAAATAAATCTTGTAATACTTTTTCTAGTGGAGTTTGATGCTATTTTGGATATGTATTGGTTATACTTATATAAATTAAACATCAACTGTCAGTAGAGTGATATCACTCTACACATCTTGAATCATCCTTAGATTTTATACATGTGTAAGGAGGAGGATTAACCTCCCTTGAAATCATATACTCAAGTGAGGATATTATTTACTGACGAGAAAACATATATAACTTGAATTATTGAGATTATGTAGAGAATCAAGATTTAATAAATGCGCACTATAGGGGATTATAAAGATATATTATTTGAAATATTTTATAGTCTTTGACCAAACCAAGTGGTTGAGTACTAAATTGGAATTACACCTAAATCTCTGACCATATCAAATATTTTTTATATAATAAAAACTATTGATATAGAAGAACTGAGAAAATAGTAACAAGGGAATCTGAAAAAGGGATTTATATGCCATTGTGTATCTCTGTGGGGTGCACTATTCAACTTCATCAAGAATAAATATAGGTGAATTTTCTATTGCATTGATTATCAGGGAATCAATAAAATCATGATAGAGAAAAGGTATCCGTTCCATGGATAGATGTCCTGTTCTATCTACTATGTGGGTCCCAATATTTCTCTAAGGTGGACCTTTGGTCGAGATACCACTAATTAATGGTGTGGAAGGAAGATATTATCAAGTATTCATTTTGAATGAGGTATAGACTCTTTGAGTTCATAGCGATTCCCTTCAGACTCACTAATGCCCAAAAAATAGTTACAGACTTAATGAATAACGTCTTTTGATATTACCTAAATTTTTTTATAGTATTTATAGATGATATTATGATATGATCCAAAATCATGGAGGATCATGAGGGTCATTTAATTACTAGGATAAATATATTGTAATAATATAAGATATATGTAAATTATAGTAAATGTGAGTCTTGGATAGAGGAAGTGTCATTATTTGGGAAATTTATATCCTCTGAAGGGATATTTGTGGACCATTCTAAGATAAAGGAAATTGAGGAGTGTCCCAGATCCACATCTATAATAGAGTTCCATGTTATTACCAATGATTTACGGGAAACATATCATGATTATAAAATCCAGTATCCACGATAAATTTGAAAGCAATAAAGTGTTTCTGGACTAATTAATGAAAATATGGCATCATGTAATTATAAAAGAGGCTTATCACTAAAATAGTATTAATTATACATATAAGTTTTTAAATTTTCAAGGTATACAATGGAAATGAATTGAAGGGATTGGTATATGTACAATAATGAATGATAAAGTGGTATCTTATGATCCAAGGTAGTTAAACATTCATGGGAATAACTATATAACAAAGACATAAAGTTGGTAGTATTGATCTTGAAATTTGAAATATGGTAGAATTATCTCAAAGGGGGTGAAGTGTGAAGTATATAAGAATCATAAGGGCCTAAAATATATATTTACATAGGATGATCTTAATATGTACTAGTGAATATGGTTAGAGATGATCAAGGACTATAACTTCTCAATCCAATACCATCACAGAAAAGAAAAAAATGGAAGGTTAAATAAGTATAAAAGATCTTGTGACCTTATCAATGTTGAGAATTGAGATGAATCCAATCATTGTAAACTTGAAAAGTATGGACATGAGAATAATAAATTAAGGAACAACATCATTTATTTTTCAAATGATTTCTCAACAATTTCTTCTAGATAAGATAAAGGATTCTAAATCTGATAATGTGGAAATATAGAATAAGGTGGGATATATAAGAAAAAGTAAATATTTGAAGTTAAAAATTGATGAATAAAGATTTTTAAGATTTGGGTAATGGCTATGTGTATTATCAAATCATGATATAAAGAAAAAGATATTGAATTATACACATCAATTGACCTTATTCATCTACCTAGGGAGCTTGAAGATGCATTGAGATCTCTGAGATCGCTATTAGTGGGAAAATATGAATAAGGAGATTAGAGAATATACATCAAAATTCCTGGTATTTTAGAATGTGAACGATGAAATGAAAAATTATAAAGGGATTATGAAACTATTACCCATATCTATATGTAAATGGTATACCATCACTAATTAATTTGTCACTTATCTTCTAAATACATCAAAAGGAAATAATAATTTATGGGTTGTAGTGAACCATCTTAAAAAGACTACTCATTTAATGTCTATTCTTGATAAATTATCACTCAATTAACTTGAAACGATACACATACGAGAAGTGGTGAGGATATATAGATCATCAATACTGATTATGTATAAACAGGACATTAGATTTAAGTTAAAGTTCTAGACAAATATTCAACATTCTATGAATGATGAATTAAACTTCATTATTGCTTATCACACCAAAACTAATGGCCAATATGAGTAGAATATTTAGACACTCAATGATATATTGAGATAATTTTCTATGGACTTCAATGGTGGATGGGATCAACATAATTATCTAGTTGACTTATATTAAAATATTAGTTTCCACTAAATAATATTAACAGATCCATATAAATCCATTTATGGGAATAGTTGTAGAAAACCGACATGTTGGGAAGATCTTGGTGAAGGCAAGTTGCTGTTATCTGAAATAGTTGATGAAATGGTAGAAGATGGAACAAACATTCAGAATAAAATTAGAATTACTGAAAGTCAGCATAATAGTTATGATAAAAATCATATATGATTCATGATGTTTTAGTTTAGCGATAAATTGTTCCTCCATATAACTCTAGGGAAAAGAGTCATGAGATTTGGGAAGAATGGAAAGATAATCCCCAAGTACATCAATACCATTGAGTTTTGTAATCACATCAAAGATGTAGCCTATCAACTCTCACTCCCACCATTAAATTCTCAAATACATTATGTATTCCATGTCTCTATCCTAAGGAATTACAAGTGAGATCAATCACACATAAGGAATTCAGGGTTGGTAGAGAAGAAAAATGATATTTATTATGAGGAGAAAATGATGAAGGTCTTGAACCATATAGTGAAATTTATATATAACATGACAACCTAGAAAGTCAAAGTACTATGATGAAACTATAAATACAAGGTGGAGATAAGGGAACTGGTGAAATTCATGAAGATTAAGTACCATCACATGTTTTCAACCTAGTATTTAAAATTAAATTTTGATGGCGAAATTTTTTAGCAGGGTTGTAATGACCTAGAATTTTATCAATCGAATTTCCCTTCTAAATATACAATTATATAAAATTTAGTAATACAATATTATAAAATGATCATTAGACACATGATAAAACCAAACTCATTTTGTTATAATAATTTTAACCTTACATTTGGAGAGTAATAATATCCATTATAATTGAATATTTTTCAGTGAGAAAAAATATAAAAAAATATAATAATAATATAAAATTTTGGTTATACTTTATCCCTCCATAATATTTTCACTCATGAATAACATTGGAAAAATAAAGAGGAATATTTGTAATGAAATATGAATTTAAAAATGAAAAAATATAACTTTCATTGAAATAGAAGTGAATGATTAATGACTAATATATAATGTATTTATAGTATGTAGGGAACCTGTTTGAGCATTTAAAATTGGACCTTAAGAATAATAATATGATAATTAGAATAGTAATATGACTACTGGGATTACTAACCTGACTATTAGAATATAATCCTCAATTATGGAAGTGTAAAATAATAGTTATGTATCTTGTAAAATTAAAATATTACATGTTTATACCATGATACAATAAATAAATATTTAAAAAACGATAAATTAAGTGTTCATATTTTTATAAAACATAAATTTTTTAACTATTCTTTAATATGAAAAAATATGGTAAATTTCATTATAAGCTAAATACATGATTTTTTTGAGTCATATATGACGTAAGTAGACATTAGTTAGTGAAAAATTCACCATTTACTATATAAAGGCACAATAATCAATACTATTGTTTTTTTGATTCAAAATAATAACTAATGAATATAATATTCAAAACACCATTCTCATCACCTTATAAATACTACCCACATTATTTATTCTCCTCACATCTTCTATGGCTTGAATATAGAGAAATTTATTCCTAATTATATTACCATTACTCTTTCAGAGATCATATTTCTAATGGTACCTCCAAATGTTTAATTCTAAGGGACTTAATGTGTATTTCAGGGAGGTGACATTTAGGAATAAATATTATGAATTTTCATCTTTTAAATTATTTTATTCATATACATTATCCCTGTGTCCCTCATACAACATCACATAATGAATCCAATATCATAAATATAATTTATTATTATTTTTTTAAAGGAATATTCATATTATACCATTAAAATATTTTATTCTTAAACGAATATGTTGTTTACAATATGCTTGGTTCTCCGCCTTCATGAACAACTTACTTCATTTTTACATACCATTTCCAGGGTTGATCATAAAAATATTTATATACTTAATTATTATTAATATATATATTATAACTTATTTCATGATCTTTTATGTTTTAATAATAATTTAATTATATATAATTAACCAAATTTATGATGGTTGATAAAACGGCCTAAATGAACAAACTATTTAGCACTAATGTTTTTTCTATGTGAATCAACCCTATGTCAAAATAGATATGGGTATTTTGGACCCTATAAATTTATACAATTTTATGAATAAAATTTCATTTTACATATGGAGTTGTGTTACCATTTTATAATATGGTCAATAATTGTCCACATGTGATCTGACCTTGGAACCCTGAAATGAACCCCCACCAGAATAGTGAAATTATGCTTTATATCTCACTGAAATGGTTGTTAATGAATATAATAATGTTATTTGAAATAAAATATAAATTTTAAATCTTATGATTCATTTAATTTGATTCTCCAAGATGTTATGTGCAGTATGAAACTTCATTTTCGAGCATAAGGTGTGAGATCTCTCTAAACCACCATTTTCTTTAGGATATGAGCATTCTCTCTCTAAATCAATTTATATCTCTATATATGATTTCATGAAAAACTTCTATGTTATATATATACGTCTCTTTCATATATAGGTATCTTATATATTTCTTCCTTTGATGGGGTTATACATGCAATAAGTTCATTTCTCAAAATCCTTCTTTATGAAATTTCTTTGATTTCGATATGAGGACTAATTTTGCAACCAATTTATTTCCATGGGTAATTATTATGTTTATACCTAATGATTGATTTCATTTTTTGGAATACATAGTCATTTATACTTTATTATGGGTATTTCCATATATCCTTCTAATGTATTGGGTAATTTTCTTGTCTCATGAGACGTTATGACTGAGATTGGGGATTGAACCTAATCTATGATGGGACTCTATCCACATAGTGATATTTTCTTGGGGGGTTTTACTTGACTTATTATTATGATTTTTTTTTATTTATATAAATTCATTATCTTTATGAGACCATATTATATAATTTTATTATGTCATGCTCCCATATGATTATTCTCATGTCTTCTCTTTTGTGATATTATTCTATGTCGTTTGACTCACATGTTTTGGTTTATTATTTTATTTATTCTAGTACAAGGTTTTTTATCTCAATCCCTCTATTTATGTATTCCCCATATTATCCTAGGTGTTTTTAGGAGATCAATTTTATTTAGGATCTCATTACAAAGATTAAAATAAATTTGTTTAATTTTAGTATCACATTGATGTATTATAAACCTAGTGTTACAAAGACATCATAATTATTTATCATTTTGTTGTATTTGTGGTTATTTATGTTAAAAATAATGTAATAATATGTTTAAAAGGCTTGGGTCTCTATAATTTACCTATTCCATGAACATGAATCATTCTCAAGATAAGTTTTTATAAAAGTTAATAGAAAATATCTATAATGAGTTAAAAATACTGGTTATTACCATGAAGTAAACTATTGGTTGTTTAAAATTTTGTAGAATTGACATAATTACTAAAGGATTCCATTTTTAATTATAAATCCCATCCCTTACTAATGTTTTCAAAAGAAGGTAAAAATCCTAATAGGGTATAAACAGTCACTACAATGTTCAAACCAACATTGGTTCAAGCTCCAGTCCCCAAAACCAATGAATATCATGTAGTGACTCCTCCTAAATATAAATGACCAAAATAAAACACTCTTTTAGAGGGATAAAGGACTATAGTATCCAAAAAATTTAAATACAAGAAGAATAAATTTTATTTCTTCTAAAATGAAAACGTTTTGGGGTTCTTTATTACTACCTTGGAGGAAAATAGGATCAAAATTCTATAGTCCAGAAGGCCTTATGAAGTATGAATGAATAATTTCCTAGGTTATTTCCACTTTAATTGAATTTTAAATGGAAACATTCAATATTACTTTTTATATAAGGATATACTTCATAAAATGGTTGAATTTGGGAAGGTAAAGTTGTGTAAACCCTAACATAGGTGGCCTATTAATATACTACTCCAATGAAAAGGAAAGTATAGTCAAGGGAAATCTAGAAAAAATAGGCAAAATATTTTGGTCAGTAGATAAAAAATAAATTGGTCTATCAGTCATAGAATATACTCAATGAAAAATAAAATTATTATTCAATGAAAATTGATTCCCCTATATTACCTTATATGAAATCTTCATCATCATAATCTTTTAAGAATCGGCATAATCATCATCTATAGAACCAAGAATAAGAAGAAAACCCCCCAATGATACCTAGTCCGGTCCATACCCAATTAGAGTTATTATGTACATCACTTGGAGTATGGTAATTATTCTTTGAAAATAAGATTTTCATTTTATTATGTCTCTCAATATGGGTCAGTCAATGTAATCATCTAAAAAACCATTAAAATATGGATAATAAGACTTATATATACATGGGTTACCCACCAATAATTAGGGAGTAGTTTATAGAGGCTAATGAGGTTGTGGAAGATGATGTTATGGTAAACCCTAATGTTCATTCTCTATTTCAAAATAAGTTGTATCATAGTTGAAACCAAAAAAATGCACTCCAACTAGCTCAATGAGCATTGATCTAGTCTTCAATCATTCCGAGATCATTAAAACCAATCATATTTGATAAATAACAAGTATAAATAAGCCTTTACAGATAATATCTTGGTTGCATTGGTCTAGTTTATCCCATATCACATAACAAAAAGGTATCCCCCAATTTTAGTTAGGGGGAGGGGCCGCTAAAACCATTAGCTTTGAGATGGATATGATATCCATTTTGAATGACCTTTACCTATCAATGGAGCTCAGGGAAGCCCTCACTGTGGCCATTCCATGTCCCTAAGAGTTCAAGAATTAAGTTGTTGTAACCACGATATATCACATAGGGGAAGAATATACCTAATTTTATATTGTTATGAACATTACCGAAAAATTCCAAGAGAATACTATATAAGTAAATATAACACACTTGTATATATCAATAAATCATGATGATATCAATGTCCATCGACCACTAATTAATGATGGTTCTAGTATCAATCTCATCATGATCTGAACACTAAGTTGCTTGGGAAACAAGGAAATTGACTTGTCATCTTCATACTTGACAATCCAGGGGTATGGAAAAAGTGATCATAGATCACTCAAGAAAATGATGTTTAGAATCCAATTAAATGATCCCATTTTTAACATTTAATTGATTTTAGTATATCTAGATATACATCTAGCATCTTACTAGGAAGTGAATGGATCTACATGGATACCGTAGTGGTATTATCATATCATCAATCCATAAAGTACTATATTTATAGTAAATTTGGGGTGATGTATGATGATACATAACCATTTGAGTTTTTAAAATATTGTTATATATTTTTATTGTTCCATAAAAATAAGGGGAAATAACTTGTGGGAAATAACATCATTGAGATTGCATCTATTAATGGCATAGAAATCACTCCCATCAACCCAAAGAGTAATCTAAGTGAAGAATTCATGTTTCCCATCAAATTAATTGAGGTAAAAAAAATAAATATAGGGATTAATTTGGTCACATATATCACATTTGATATTAATACAAACCTTCCAATCATTTTCCTCTCATAAACGGGACAAGATGATTATTCTATTAAGCAGCATCCACTAATAGTGAAGAATATTTGTGTGTAGTTCATGTATATCAATATTTTACCTAGTAATGTCCATTTAAATACATTTATGACTGATTTTCGTATGACATATTCTATTATTTGGGACTATATATATATAACTCTTATAAGAATTATATCATTGGATTTAGGCACATTCTCTCCCATTCGTATGGTATTAGTTTTGTTAAATAAACCTAGAAATATAGAAGAATGATTCCATTACAATAGAAGTAATTTTTTTCCATATCTTTATCTAGATATAAATATTTCAATCCATCTTCATCTTTAATCAATTATGAAGTAGAGGATTGTGATCTTATTGATTCTCCTCAATTATTTGGGAATGCTGTCTCGACTACCGTTTATGATCTTAGACCGGTGAATCTTGGTACAAATGAATATCTGAGACCTTCATTTATTTTTTATATCCAAAAACATTAAAAAAATTATAAACACATATATTTAATGAATAAAAATTTATTTTTATTCCCAAGTAATTATTCCGAGATTCCCAGGTTTGGTACACAAGTGGAAACCCATCATTTGGGTCTACTGGATGATCACTATGGTTATTAATATGTGGAAAGAAGAATGCATCTGACAAATTCTACCAAAGTGGAATCTAAATGGTATATGTTAATTAATTAAAACTTTTATTGGTATGTTTAACATACTATGTGTCTCAACAACATCATCCCCATGTAGAAATGAATAGAGAAATTAGAGTGTTCATTCACTTTACAGACCTCAATCATCACTGTCCAAAAGATGATTTCTTACTCCCGATCATAGAATTTATGGACAATGAAATGTATGGATTCGAAGAACTATCGTTTATGTATTTATAATCAGTGTATAACTATATTTTAATGGACTTATATAATGAAGAGACCATCTCCTTTATGAAACGCTTAGAGGTATACTTTTTTTCATAATTCCCTTTGGCTTGACTAACAATGGTGTTATATATCAATATTCCATGAAACAAATAGTAAATTACTATTTTGGGAATGGAATTAAAGGTAATTTGAATGATATGGTGGTCATGTATCAATGAAACTATGATCACCTTACCAATCTCAAAATAGTTTCCATAAACTGCAACAACACAACTTCAAGATAAACCCCTTGGAATTTTATATTGAGGTAACAATAAGAAAATTCAATAGATTCTTGGTATTCCACCAAGAAATATAATTTACTTCCAAAAAGATGAATTTGATACTTAATATCACACCACTAAGAAACCTCAACGAGTTGAGAGAAATCTTGGGATGTCTTTTGATACATTTGAAACATCACAAAAAAATCACCAAAAAGTGTTTATGCTTTTTAAATCTAATGAATAAAGTGGTCAACTATCAATGAGATAAATATTTCTATAAGTCTGTTGATGATATTAAGGTAAACCTTCTAATCCAACCAATTATAATTCAAATTATTTATGTAAATCCTCTTTTAATCTACGTGTCATCCTTGGAGTGATCTCTTGATTCTATCATTACTCAAAGGAATAATTAGGTCAAGGATAACATTCAATATTATCATTGTAACAAAATGTTTGGATGTAAAGATATGATATTCTAACATAAAAGAGTTTCCTTTCACTGATATTCATAATAAATAAATTGAAGATTTTATTTTTATCATAATGAGTTTTATTTAATCTTTCATATTGATACACTCAAGTATATTTGCAGTAATTAGATTTTAAATGGGCATCTAGCCTGGTTGGAATCTAGTATATAATAGTTTGATATATAGTTCATGTCCCAAAGGTTATTAAGGGGAATGAATTAGTGGAAATCCTCATGGTGAATCCTATCCTGGAAATGTTTTTATTTAATATATAATTCCTTGATGAAGATGTCATATTTATCGATGAAACATACCAATAATGGGAAATATGAGTGGATAAAACCCCTAGGGTTCTAAATACAAGAAGGATGAAAAACGCAAATATCAACTCTGTTATCTTTGGTATTGTTTTTTCTCCCCAAAAAAATAATTATTTTGAGAATCCTTCATACTATTCAAAGGTTCCACCAATAAAATTCCGAAATTCTAACCCCTCATTTCTGGTTTAGAGTTTTCCCCACAGATACCAATAATCTGATTGGATATAAAATGTAAGCTAGAGTTGTTTATCAAAAAATAAATAGTGTATATGGCATCATGAAGGAATAATTTATTCTATTTCTTGATTATCTGTTAGGGTTAATGAATGATTTCCATTTATATCTAACATAATCATCCATACCACATTCACAAAATACACAAGTAGATGCACTATCCAATGTATCTACAACTTAGGAAGATCTAGAATTGGATGATATGGTCATTAAAATCACACATTATATGGAGGTATTATCATTTATCAATAATAATATGCAAGATATCAATGAGTTTAACACCACCCCAATCCAAGGAGAACCTATAACCTCCTTGATTTATATCATAATTTGATAGATGTCTCCCATAATGTACTACCTTAGAAACGAAATTCTATCATAAAATCTTTCTAAAAAGGAATAGATCCTTCATTGGGTGGTAAATTTCATCCTCTTAATTGAACCTAAATTTTAAAAAAAATTTCTATAAAACATGAATTTATAGGCTCGTCCATAACTTAATCGAAGTATGAGAGACCCTCAATATTATTTTAGAATTGTACACTGGTGATTTAATTACTCATAAGTTAGGATACCAAATATTCCATTAAATGAAGTGACTTGGATTGTTCAAGAAATTAATTATTTAAGATTTTATATAATTTATAGATAAGTTCCATGCTTTTCACATTTATTCCAACTTCATCCATTAATCCCCTTAATTGTTTCATACTAAAAAAATACTCATATAATTTTTTCCTACCAGAGAGAGATATCATTGAATTATATCCCCCAACTACAATAAAATAGTTCAAATTTATTTTTACTTTTAATAATTTATTCTATATGTTTTACAAGGATATATCCCACAAAGAAGTCAATATAATGGCTATCAACAATTTCATAGAGTTTAATATCATTACCAAATTTGGTTTTCCTCAGAAAATACTAACAGAAAATTGAACCAATTTATGTGATTTGAAATTGAAGAGGATGTAATTATAATATGATATTAATTCCAACCATTTCGTTAACTATAATATAGTATAAAATAGAATTATAGAAGACTTAAAGAAAAGACTATCTAATATCCTTCATAAGATGCTGAAGAATACATGAAATCCTGGAGAGACAATCTTTTTGTATGAATTGTGGGATTATTTCACCATGACATGTAATGCCACGTAAGCTACTCCATACTTTATTAAATATGGGAGAGAGATGGAAATGACTACTAGGGTCCAACTTCCTTCACTTTTCATATCCATATATATTTTTATATCTAAATATGAATAGTATCATATATGAATTGATGAATTAGAATGAATTGATGAGAATAGAAAGCACACACCGTATAACATTGAAATCCATTAGAATTTATTCTTGTAATATTTTAATAAAAATGGATTTCTATGATCATTAATCTAAGGGGAATTGGTATTTTCCTTGACA
Organism: Viscum album; assembly: GCA_963277665.1. Classification (NCBI taxonomy): domain Eukaryota; kingdom Viridiplantae; phylum Streptophyta; class Magnoliopsida; order Santalales; family Viscaceae; genus Viscum; species Viscum album. The sequence goes on from OY728123.1 coordinate 1,620,303,052, forward strand.
ACTTACATGATACATGGGAAGAAACGTTCAATGTGGGATACAAAATTTTAAGGACCACATGCCATATATAATGTTTATTACAATAGATATTATTTCTTGATAACTATTGGACTCCTCTAGTTTTCATGCTCAAAAATCTTGCTAAATCCAGTTAAATAAAGTTAAATTGTAGTAACATCTTCTGTAATTATGTTTATTCATGCTTATATATAATCATAATCCATTTTGTTTTCATTTTACATCGTATGAGTGGTTGGAAATATATTTATTAGTATGAGTCACTATTAAGGTGGACTCACTGTCTCTATTAAGGATGAGTCACCATTAAGGTGTAATCACTATTGGAAATATCAATGATGTCATAAAATCTTCTATGTATGAGATACCATTGATATAGACTCACTGTTAAAATGTCTCCCTATCTACTATCTCACTGTCAGCTTAGATTCAGAATTCTGACAAAGGATGGGCCACCATTGCATTAAGCTTCTAATAGCCTCTTATATTTTTCACTAAGTATGGGTTACCGTAATATCAAGCTACTAACAGAATCAATTAATATTTTTCAAAAAGTGTGAGCTACCAATAGAATGAGTCACCATGAAGTGTAACTACTGATAAAATTACTTACCGATCCTGAGTCATCGATACATGACTCACCATACCTAATTTTAGAATGAATTATGTATGAGATACCATTCGAACACACTGTTAATGAGACACCATTCCAATAGGCCATTACAAAGACACCATTCCAACACACCATTCCCTATACACTATTCCAACACAATGTTCCAGGATAACATTCCAAGACACCATTCAAAGAAAAATTTAATTTCTACTTTTCATTTAAATTATTTTTTTCTAACTATTGTATTTGTGAAACATAGTACTTATAATTATATTAATGACATTTTCTATATTTTTTTTTAAAATTAACCGATGTCAGACTGCAGTATGAGGTATGAGGTACTAGATATGATTAATATCATGCTCATTATGAGCTACACCATATAAAGAAAAAACCAGATTAAAAATAACTACTACTAGTGCTCGTGCGCCTGAGAAATACACACAAACTTATAGCTGTTAATACAAGAAGATAGCGATGAGAACTCAAACTATAGAACCCAATGTAGAATTAAAATAAGAGAGTATAAGAACTCATTGAGCACATCAATACCACAATGGAAACAAAAGGCAAAAGCTCTCACGATGCTCTGTTTTGCTGGCTGTTTTTGAAAGTTGACCCAAGCTTTATGACAACATAACTTCCAGGAGTCAAAAAATACATTGCCAATCACATAGAGCCTCTAACCATATTCTATCTATTTTAATCTCTACTTGTGGAATGTTTTTACATTACAAGAAGTGTCTGTCTATATGTTCTAAAATCACACACTGAATCCTATGCAAAACTGGAAGATACAAAAATCACTTTACAAACCATCTTTTACACCAGACACTTCCCATATAAAATAGTGGACGAGGTACCTATATGGAATGTCTATTTTTTCACTCTAAAAAAACTATAGAAGAGGTCCTGTTTACATGGTCAATTTTGTATTCTTATTTTTACCCCAATCCATTGTTTCAATCGAAGTTTATTTATATAAAATTCTTTGGGGTGGGTTATCACCAAGTTGAGAGGATTAATTCTCACCTTGAAATTGAACCTCATGTTTTAAATTTTGTTGTGTTATTTAATGTTTAATTTTTTCTATTTGTGATTATTTAAATTAGAAAACATCACTTCATAATGATATTTAAATTTAGATAGTGTTAGTATTAGAATTTTCTTTAGTATTTAAATTTAAAAATTAAATGTAATAATACAAATTGTTTTAAATATGAACTAATAACGTTTTGAGAAATCATTTGAATACCTAAAATATTTTATAAAATTATCATTCCATTAACTGTACTAATTGTTATTTTAAATTGGGTAGCTTTTAATTAGATTATTTTAATTTTTTATGGCAACTCAATTAACCCTCCTCTTGTGTGTCCTACTCCAACCAACATTTTGTATCAAAGGATTATTTCTTTCTCAGTTACAAAGTTTTAATGTTTTTAGATCTTTTCAAATGTGTTGTTAGTTTTTTTCAAAGATCTCAAATTTATGTCAGTCCAAAATTTCTAGTTCTTTAAAACATGTTTTTATTCTTTAACATGGATAATATAGGAGAAGGTGCTTCAACCAACAGACCTCCCTATTTAAATGGCACAAATTATGTTCAGTATAAAATAAAAATGAAAATGAATTTAAAAATCCTCGGTTTTGAAAGCTGGTCTTCATTTATAGATGAATATAAAGTCTTTTTTATATCTACAAATACATATGATGAACCAAATGAGGTAGCCTATAATTTTAATTTAAAATCTATAAATTCCTCATATTGTTCTCTAAAAAACAAAGAATTTAATAGGAATTAAATTTTAAAAAATCCTTTTAGATTCTGGATACATATAATATAAATATGATAAATTCAAAATGAAGCCTGATGAGAATATCATAGACATGTATCTCGGGTTCAATGAGATTGTAAATAAAATTATCTCGCTAGGAAAGATAATAATTGAAAAAGAATTCATAATGAAAATCTTGAGATTTATTCCAGAAATATGGAGAGGGACATTAGTATCAATTATAGAATATTTAAAAAATTATGCACTACCAATAAAATATATTATATGAATATTGATTATGTGTGTGGAAGAGTTGAAGGTTATAATAGAATATGATGATTAACTTAGAAGAAAGTAAAAGTATTTCAAAAACACTACATCGAAAAAAATATAAAATTAATGTTAATACTAAAAGACTCATCAATAAAGATTCATCAAAAGATAGTTATGTGGAAATTTCTCATCTGAGTAGGATATTTAATGAATTCTACAGAATGAGGAAGTTCTTTAGAAAGCCTAACTATAGAGATAAATATTAAAATAAAGTTAATTTGAAAAAGGATTGGAAAATAAGTGAGAATACGAATGAGATAATCTGATATGATTTAAAATTAAAAGGTAATATGAAGGATGAATATCCAAAACTAATGTACATGGAGACACATGAGTAGAATGAATGAAAACACAAGAAGGATTTGAAGGCTACCTGGAGTGATTCTGAGGATAGATCAAGGGAATACGAATCATCTCATGATGAAAATGATGAATAATCCAACATCTGTTTTATGAAAAATCTATATGAGGTAACCCTAGTATCTCTTACATTGAATTGTTACTATTCTAGAGATGAATATGAATCTGACAGTACTGGAAATATGACCAATGAGAAAATTCTTGAATACTGTAAAATTCTTGAAGATACTTGCAATGAGATAAAAGATAAATATAAATCTATCAAGAAACAAAATTCACTTTTACTACTATTAAATCTAAACCATCTATAGAAAATGAGAGTAATTTTCAACAACTCAATGATAATATATAACTTAATATTTCTATTGAGTAATTACAGAGTGATTTAGAAAATATTACAAATGGTAAAATTAACATAAAACAAATTATTGGAAAAAATGTTTATCCTAAATATACCACCAGAATTGGTTGTCAACCTGGGCAAAATTTTTTTGTAAAAAATAATTTTTTATCCAAATCTGAAAAATTTGGTTTTATGTCCAGATCTAAAAAATTTTCTATAAGTTTTAGGAATTGGAAAATACATTACAGCTTCTAACTCTTTTGGACATTATAAATTTAATTTTTCTAAAACCTTACTAACTTTATATAGGATACCCATGAAAAAAATGTGGGTACCTAAATCCTTAATTACTAATATTACTAGACCCAAGAAAATTTGGGTACGAACAACTTTTCATGTTTAAAGTATTTTTGTAGTAAAGCGGTTGAAGAGTTATAGTAAGAACTTGTAGTACTTGAATAGTGGGTGTTCAAGACCCATAACACAGGACTATCCTAGCTTCAAGAACGTCAAAATGATTAATGGTGAACATGTCACCTTCAGTGACAATGATAAAGGGAATATTATTTCCCTTGGCCAAATCGGCAACAACAATTTAGTTTTAATTTCTAATGTTCTTTTTGTAGATGGTCTAAAGTATAATCTGGTTAGCATTTCACCATTATTTCATGATGGCTTACATGTTAAATTTAAAAATGATTCTGGAATTTTTTTTCAATTCTAAGAATGATTTAGTCCTTAATGAATTTAGAAATGAAAATGTTTATGCTGATAGTTTAGATTTTTTGGTCTCATAGAATGTTTTTTTCTTAAGTTCCTTTCATAAATAGTCTTGGATATATCATAGGATATTGGGACACTATAATATTCAGTCTCTTAGAAATCTTACTAGAAAATGATTATTTATGGATCTACCTAAACTAGAGTTCCCAAATGACAAAGTCTATAATCCTTGTTAAAAAGGAAAACAACAAAAGATATCTTTCAAAATAAAGAAAAAAGTTCCAAATTATCAACCTATTGAGATGGTTTACATGGATTTGTTTTTTCCATCTATATTTTCTAGTTTAAATGGTAAGAACTATGTTTTTGTTCTAGTAGATAACTTTTCAAGGTCTACTTGGACATTATATTTAGATCACATGAGTGAGGATTTGTTTTATTTCACCAAGTATGCTAGATCAGTCGAAAACATAAGTGTACTTAGAATTAAAACCTTAATAAATGACCATGGTCATGAGTTTGAAAATCAATAATTTTATTTTTTTAAAAAAATGGATATATTCACGACTTATCTACTTATAGGACACACCAATAGAATTGAGTTGTAGAAAAGAGAAATATAACTTTACAAGAGATAGACTAAACTATGCTTAATGAATATGAGCTACCTATTTATTTTTGGGATGTTGTGAATATATATTTCTATATAATAAATAGTGTATTAATTAGAACTATCCTAAAGAAAACCACCCAATGACCTATATAATTATAGGAAACCCATGGTTAATCAATTCATTGATTTTGGCTACAAACCTTTATTCTCAATACAAATGATAATATTGACAAATTCTCCACCAATAGTGATGAAGAAATTTTACTATGTTATTTAATCTCTAGTAAAGACAAGAGAGTCTTTAATAAGAGAACCAAATGTGTGGAATAATCTATCCATGTAAAGTTTGATGAAACCAATGCATATGAATTCAAACCCCCCTTAGAAAAAATTAAGGATAATCTAGTAAATATGGACATAAATCCTAAATCCCTTAATTATTTTGATAAACAATAAAAAAAATATAGTTCAAGAAAATGTTCATATTCTAACCAAAATAAACGAAATCCTACAAAAGAACCCAAAGTGACTAGCCCTTCTTTTTCTAATCATATTAGAACTCTTAAAAACCATCATTGAGATACTGATGTTGGTGACTCTGACAAAGAAACATATACTAAAGCTTCTCTAGGAAACTAGGATTAATATCATGTTTTTTTGTCAAATATTGAACCTAAGAACATCAATGATACAATAAATGAATAATTATTTGTGATGGATTTGCAAGAGGAATAAAATTAGTTTTAAAGAAAAATATTATTGATACTGGTTGATATAACCAAAGACACATTGACGATAGGGACTATGTGGGTATTTAGAAATAATGTGGATAAATCTAGAACTATAGTAAGAAACAAGTCTAGATTAGTAGAAAAATTTTATATTCAAGAATAAGGCATGAAATATGAAGAAACCTTTGCACAAGTATCCCACATTGAATCCATTAGAATACTACTAGATTATGCAGCACATCAAAATTTCCAAAATTATCAAATGGATGTCAAAAGTGAATTCCTAAATGGGTATATAGTTGAGGATGATTTTGTTGAACAAACCCATAGTTTTAAAATCCTCATTTTCCAAATCATGTTTTCATGTTTACAAAATCTTTGTATAGTTTAAAACAAGCTCTATGATCTTGGTATGATAGCCTCAATACTTATCTTATTTTTGACTTTTTTAACTAAATGTATAGCTGACTCTACACTTTTCATATAAATAACATCTAATGATGTTTTTTTTGTTCAAATACATGTTGATGATTTTATTTTTGGATCTTTAAAAAATTATTTATGTATTGAATTTCCAAAAATATTACAAAATGAGTTTTATGGGTGAACTCAAATTCTTTCTTGGATTTAAAAATTTTCAAAATAAAGAAGGTATTATTTTAAATCAATGTAAATATAATAAAGATATTTTAAAATGTTTGGTCTTGGATATATCTAAAATAACTTATTCTGTTATGAGTATGACTTGTAATTTGGATTTTGATGAAAATGGAAAATCAGTAGATCCAATCAATTATAGAAGAATGTTTTGATGTCTTCTCTACATGAATCCTATCCAAACTTATATTATGTTTAGTGTGTGTGTGTGTGTGATAGTTTTCATGAAAATCATAAAGAGTCGAACCTTCTTATGGTCAAAATAATTTTACAATACCTCAAATATACTACCATCTTCGAACTATTCTACCTTAGAGGACAATATTTTGACATAGTTTTTAATTATGATGTTGAAATTGGTGGTTACAAGCTAGATAGAAAAAGAACCTCTAGAACATGTCACATTTTGGGAAAGTCTCTAGTTTCATGGTGTAGTAAGAAACAAAATCATGTTTCATTATCTATTATTGAGACTGGATACATAGCTATTGGTAGTTTTTGTGCTTAAATTTTTGGATGAAACATACATTACTAGACTATAGATAAAAAATTTGGGATGTCCGTATAAACTGTGACAACACAAGTGCTATTTAAAATTTTAAGAATCCAGTTTCTCTTTTAAGAATAAGTCATATTTATGTAAAAAATTACTTTTTAAGGGATAACTATCAAAAATTTTATATAACTCTTGAATTTGTTATCATTGAACATCAACTTGATGATATTTTTACTAAGCCATTATGTTATGAGAGAATGAATTTCATCAGGAATGAGTTAGGGATAATCATTTTTGAGTGACTAATTGGTGATGACTCGCCATTGGGACTAACTGTTGATGACCCATCATTGGGACTCAATGTTGAAAAATATCTATTGCTAATCACCCTTGATGACTCACCGTTGGGACTCAATTCTTATTACTCACCATTGGGACTCCCAGATGACGACCCACCGATTAGACTCACAATTATCTCTTACAGTTTTTAACATTGTTATTTTTCTTGATTGGACTTAAAATTGTGGTTTTTTATTTGGATTTATTTTATTCATAATTTTCAATTTATTAATTTTAAATCCGTAAATGATAAAAATTGAGTCAATCCAAAAACAAATTCTCTTTTCACTCTCCCAAAATCAAACCTTTCTCTCACAGACCTATATTTACTTATTCCTTCAAAATTAACCCTTAGAATCATTCAAATGGAATGAGTGAATAATTTTTTTAAGAAGTCTCCAGACAATACTCATCCATTAAGGAAACAAAAGGAGAATTGAGTGATTTTAAACCCAAACCCATTAACCCTGATCTCTAAACTGAGTAGTTATTTCAGAAAAGGAAGTGCATGCTGACTAGCTATTTCCAAGTAATTATGTTGTCTTGAAAGTGTTGATAGAACTAGGTTGGTTGGAATGGTTCTTAAAAAACAAGCTATCTCTATATACGAACCTAATTGACAAGTTTTATCTCTATGTAGAGTTCAATCTTGAGGAAATATATGAATTTTGGATAATGTCTAGAATAGAAGGGAAAATGATTTCATTTTCTTATAGGAAATGAGATGAGTGTCTGAATGTACCTCATGAAGTTATTTATGAAGATTAACATGATAGTTCTCTTCCTATAATTATTATATTTAGTTATGAAATAGACCCAACTAAGCTGACTAGTGATGGAATCACTGGATGAACTATAATAACTGAACATCATGGTGAATTACAATTATTTTTTATGTTTATTGAGCACCAATTATGTCCCAGAAAAGATGATTTTTTTCTTGATGTATCAATATGTTTATTTTATTATATTTTGAAACTAGGACATACGATCAACCTACATGGATATCTTGTGGTCCATATGAGTGACCTAATAAATCCTCATTCAAAGTAAAACTCAATATTTTTTTCGAATCCCCTCTCTACCACGTTAAACGTTAAAGGAAAGGTGAATGGAGGTGGGGAAACTATGTTTTATTTTGATGGATTTTCATTAAAAATGATATATGTAAAATAATAAAGATAATTTAGAATACTTGTAAGAAATAGTGGGCATAAGATAATGAGAATATTTATGATGAATTTAATTTTGTGAAACACCCCACAAGACCCAAGGACATGGATGATCTTGATTTAAGACTAGATGAGGTTGGAGAGTATTTGGATGAAGAGAAAAATGAAGCTGGGTAGATAATAAAAAATAATATCTCATTTACGATAGAAGTGATCCTCATATTAGAGGAAGTTCTAATGGAATCACATATGGAACACCTATCCCTCCAAAAGATCTACCTACAAGAGAATCTGTATTAGGAGATTCTGTTGAGGAAAAAAATTAATATGGGGATTTTTAATATGATAGTGGAAGTGAAATCCAATAGGAATAAGATAATGATGGAAAAGAAGAGAATGAAGAATATAAAGAAAATGAAAATCAGGAAGATGAAGAAGAGGAGGATAAAGAAACTGATGAATAATGGGAAAGTGATGAAAATGAAGAAGAATAAAAAGAAGAAATTGGTAAATCTAGTTGTGGAGATGATCATCCTATTAGTGATAAAGGTCTTGTTATAGAACTTAAACATCATACTGAATCAAATTTAGTGGAAAAGGAACCACTTTTGGAACCTCATAAGTCTCTTGAGTTAGTTTTAGGTGAGGAATTAGTTATATATGTTCAAATGAAAGAATAATTTCATGTCGATAATGAAGCATATATTTAGGGGAAGAAATATTCTTGAAGAGTTAATGTGTATACTCTTACTCCATTTTATTTGAAATTAGTAGCTGAATTGGAGAAATATCTGAGATACATCACCTTAGGCTTGAACTATCCAGATTTTGAGGATGAATCAGATACAATAGTATCTACTAGTCTTCTAGTTATACCTTTGATTTATAACTATGTGATTAAAAATTAATTCAATTTTTTAAAGAAGATTTGTGCTTAAATGTTAGAGTCACCCTTCATCCTCAACCTACAACAATGCCAATCTTTAGTGAAATCTATGCTGTTATGATTTTAGAGAAATTTGCCTCACAGATTAATCCAAAAATGGTTTCTAAGATTCCAGAAGATAGAATGAAGAATAAATTATTGAGTGATGAAATGGATTCTCTAATTCATGTAGTTAAAATCATGTCATACGAGTATAGAGATTCATTGATTTTTTTGTAAAAATGATATGAGATACTTCTTCTATGGATGATACACCTCAACCTCCCATTGTAGACTTTCATATGTTGAGGTCATTTATCGGAGAGGAATTAAAAGGTTCTTTAATCTCGGTTTCTCATGATCATACCATAGACATTAATATGATCTAAACAGTGATAAGGGAATATTTATAGTCATTTATTGGTGGTTTTGATCAATAGGGCCTATGAAAAATAAAAAATAATAGTAACCATGTTCAAGACATGGTTCTTCATTATATTAAAGAGGCCTGTATAGATAAGGAGGAAATATAAAAGAATGTGGATTATTACTTATCAAGGATCTACACAAATAATCATCTCACTTTTCATTTAATATTACTAAATGAGAATCTAATGCTACCTCCTGTCACCCAAGATTTCAAAGAACTAGTTAGATAGCTTTAATAGATCACTCCGACCATTTAGATGTCCATAGAAAAGAAAGATGATTTAACCAAGGACATGGAGAAAGGTGGGAAGTTTTTTATGGATTTCATCAACCTTTTAAATCCCCACATTCATGTTCAATGTAATAATATTTTAACACCAGATGCCTTCCCCATTCAATATATCATTGAGAATTTTCCATCATGTTCAATAAATCAGTACATTGATCCTCAATTCAGAGTCTCATTCACTAAGAACCATTTTCATCCTCTTTATTCAACCCTTAAATATTTTCCCATAACTATAGATCTATATCTTAGTCATCCAAAGATTCTTATCTATCAATAAATTAGAACCCCTTTTTTTTCTACTTAAATTCATACCGCTACTGTGCTTTCTAGAGTTCCAATTCATCAGGTCTATACCTTAATAACTTGTGTACCTTCTGTTACTCTACTAGCTTCTTCTGATAAGTGTATGGTATCCATGAATCCTTCCTTATATAAGAATTGATTTCATATTGTTCTATGATAAGGAATAATTTTTGTAACTTTTCACATTCAATGTATTCTCTTTTTATTATCTAATATATTATATCCTTTTGTCTGTTCTATATTATTTCTCTCTTGTGATAACATAATCTTTCTGATAATCCAAAAAGGTGGAGAATGGATATGGAATTTTGAGAAAGAGTATGGAATTTGGAAAATGAGTATGGAATTTAGAGAATGAGTATGGCATTTAACCTGATAATGAGAATAAGTATGTTATTTATTTTTATTTTATTTTTTATCTTATAATTTAATCTCTCATAATATGTATGAAATGTTAATAATTTTTTTCCTTTTTTACCTTTATCACTATGAATAACCTTCCAATTCCATGATTTATTGTCATCAAAAGGGGGAGATTGTTGGCCTCCTCTAGTTTTGATGCTCAAAAATCATTCTTCATCAAGTTGAATAAAGATAAATTATAGTTACTTGTTTTTTAAATATGTTTACTCATGTTTACATGTAATAATAATATATTCTAGTATCATTTTACACCATAATACAGGTTAGAAATATATGTCTAAATATGAGTCACCATTAAGGTGGAATCACTATCACTGTTATGGATAATTCACTGTTAAGGTGGACCCACTATTGGACAACTCCTTGATAGCTAAAAATTGTCTAAGTATGAGCTACTATTGATATAGACTCAGTGTTAAGAAGTATCACTATCAGCTGTCTCACCGTCAGCTCAGATGCTGAATTCTAACAAAGGTTGTAACACTACTACATTAAGATAGCGAAAATCTCTTAGATTTTTCTCTAAGTATGAGTCACCATCTCATCAAGTTACCAACACAATCAATTAATAATTTTTGCAAAGTTTGAGCTACCAATAACATGAGTCACTTTCATGTGGACCTACAATCTGAATGAATTACCGATCCTGATTCACTGATACTTGAATCACCATTACTAATGTCATAATAATTTAAGTATTAGACATAGTTCTTGAGGAACTATTTCAACATAACATTCCTGAGACTGCATTCCAACACATCATAACTGAGACACTATTCCAACACAACGTTCCAAGAAACTATTCTAAGACATCATTCAAAGACTCTATCACTTCTTATATTATCATTTAAATTCAAAATTCTTTATAATAGTCATATTTGTAAAACTCAGTACTTATAATTATTTTAATTACATTCTCATTATTTTTTAGAAAAAAATTAATTGATGTCAGTCTGTTGTATTAGGTATGAGGTACCTAGATACGATCGAGATCATGCTCCTTGTTGGATGCAACATAAAAATAAAGTGTTTCAAGTTCTCAAGATCCTGAGAGACACACATAAACTGGTATATGTTGATATAAAAAGATAATTATATGAAGTAGAATTGTATAATAGTTGGCAACAACAAACTTGGAGAGGGGGAGAACTCATCGAGCACATAAATACCTCAATAGAAACAAAAGATAGAATCTTTCACAATGCTATATTTAGCTATCTATTTTGGAATGATGACCCAAAATGCATTCCAAAATAACTTTTAGGAGTCGCAAACTGCATTTCCAATCACATAGAGCCTTTAAAATCTGTTATCTCAATTTTTAACTTTTATTATATACTATTTTTACATTATGATATGTGTGTGTCTATCTATTCTATGAAGAAACACCAACTCCTATGAATAACTAGAAGATACATATATATCTTCACAAACCATAGTTTACACCTAACACTACCCATAGATAATAGTGGAGGAGGTCCATATGTGGAATGTTTGTTTTTTCACCCGCATAAAAACTGTGGAAGAGGTCTTGTTGACCTGGACCATTGTGTATGTCGTTTTCCCCATATCTAGTGGTGGCTCATAGTTTATTTATATATACTACATGGTGGTGGGTGATCAACAAGTGGAGAGGATTAAGTCTTATCTTGAGACTGAACCACTTGTTTTAAATTCTGCTGTGTTCTTTCAAGTTTATTTTTCATTGTTTGTATTTATTTAAATCAGAAAAATTCACTTTTCATGGTTAGTTAAAAACATATATGGTGTTTGTATTAGAATTTAAATTAGTATATTGATTTAAAATGTTAATGTAATAATTCAAATTTTTTTAACTGAGAACAAATCACTATATGAGAAATCGTTCAATCTAATTTTTTTTTATAAAACAATTCAATGGTTAACTAGGCCATTTTTTTCATATTGGGTAAATTTTAAATAAACATATTTAACTGATTTTTTACAGGAACTAAATTCACCCATATTGAGTGTCCTACATTGACCAACAATAACAATGGATATTGAGTACATCAGGCCTAAAACTAATGAATCTTTCCTAGAGAATTATATTGTATAGCTTCATGAAAGATATATAAAGGTCATTTTTATTACCATGAACCACATAGAATACAAGGTTCTTATCATATGACCTTAAAATGTAAGACGTATATGGTCAACATTATATGAACTTAAAATTAATTGCATATTATGTCATTATATTATGTAATTAGAATTATTTATGTAAAATTTAAGGGTTGTGTGGACATAAAAATCAAGACATCAAAGTCCTAGTTTCACTACTGTAAACTATACATCACAAAATACTTATTAAATAATGTTAAAATACATGAAATTTAATCCATCCAATGTAGATTTAAATACTTTAGAGTGGTATATACCATATGAACTTAATCTACTTAGAGAGGCGTATTCTATGTGATATAAAATTAAAAAAGTCACCTTGTGTAAGAGATTGATGTATATGAGTGTTTTCTTCCTCTGAGGATTTGGTGGTGATGGCTATACTGTCCAACAATAATTTTATGGTTCACCAAACTTGTGACAAAAATACCTCAAATAATAATTATCCATGTATTATTCCATATTACCATAGAATATATAGTGATGCCAAAATATCTCATCCCAAGTATAACAACATATTCCATATTTATAATGGAAGTCTCCTAGGAGATGAGACATGCACCAACTCACATTAGGTCTTCCCATGGACAAGTATTAATATAGGACCACTTCTGACCATATTCTTGTTGACACACAATTCACACAAGGTTTTACAAATTATCACAATTGGATTACCATCCACATTATCACGATATCCTCCTATATATGATTCAAATGTGTGTAGTCATCTTTTATGAACTATATAGAGATTCACTATAATTACTTCCTTATACGTATTGATTCTAATATCTTCTATTCTATACCCAGATGATAAATATATTTTCAATAACGCTCTCCCTACCATAGTATTTAGGCCCCCTCATTCGTATCAGGTTTATCAATGACATTTAATTAGGATAAAGCTATCATTTTATTTATATTACAATTGAGTTATTTTTGTGGATATATTTCTTCTCCATGAACTATATGTGTATTCATTAATATTATATCATGATACATGGTGACACTAGTACATTTCATCCCTAGACCAAGAATAAATTTCCATCTACATCAATACCCTCTCACAGTGGGTAAACAACTTAGTATATGATGGATCATTCTATATTATATAATACAGGAACTACATGTGTCTTTATTACTATTCTCATAGGATACATTGATAATATGATTAATTATCCTTGAAAAATATATAAATATTAATTTTAATCCAACTGTTATAGTTTATTGCCTTCTTTTCCATAGAGGGTTTCCAACATCAACCATATTCCAGGGAACCATATTTAGAAACCCAGATTTCCTATTTTGGGTAGAAATCTTTACCTTCTTTTGGTTATAATTCCATAATATAATTAAATCAACCCTTTCAATAATTATGTTTGGATTGATTTTTATTATCTTAGGATACATAGTAATTCCAAGAGGTCATGACCTAGGTCTAACTAAAAATTTTATCACTTTAAAACCCCCTTTATTATAGTGTTTGGGTATTATCATTCACATCAGGTCCATGAATATCCATATCATAGGATAAAGTCATTTTACCCAAGAACTATATATATCTTGATTCCTACTAACTTCGTATACCTAGTGAAACATGTAATTATCTACTTAGATACTGCCAAATATCCCACTATATTTAATCCCAGTGCTCTGACTCTCACTTATTCACATCACTTTGATTATAATAACACGGAACCATGATGAACCGATAATAATTTTATCCTTCCACATGATGTTGATATATATAAATTATCATATTTTAGAACTATATGTGTCTTGATTCCTATTGTCACATGATACATATTAATTTTTGTGTTATCTATCATAAACTCAATTGCAAGTCTCATCTCAAATAAATCCCAATTGATAATGATGTTTGGGTATTCTCATTCACATTGGGTTTTATCAATGGGTCCAACACTATGATTAATCCATTTAATTTTTTTATATGATGAAAGGTGAGAAAATAACTCTATTTAAAGTTCTTCCTAATTTCACCTTAAACCTAAAACATTCATGTCCTTATCACCTGAAGTAATCTTTCATAACATATGATCCAACCTGCACGACCCTTAATCTTCACAGAGTAGTTTGTTTGCCATGAACTAATTACCTTACATGAGAGAAAAGTTATTGTAATATTTCTCAACAAGTATCTCCTTAATTAAAATTCTATTCTAGTATAAAATTAATCGTACCCAATAACTATAACTTGGAGTTTGGATCTTCATAATTCACATTGGTCTTTTCCCACCCAGGTATTGGCTTGAGGATGAACTCACTATACCACCCATGCATATGAGTCAAATATGTGTATATGTTTTTCACCTGGGAACCATGTGATTCTAGATTACTTTTATCATAGGAAATACATTGAAACCATGTTCTTTCATTCTATACCCATCCATAAATTTTCTTTCTCGATTCTGCCTTGGTGATGAGAACACTAAAAATTCATGTTGGTTCGATTTCTTCTTTCTCTCTGGATGCCTCACATCATATTTGGTCAAAGTTTTTTGACCTTAAACTTTATCCATTATTGTTAAATGGTTCATGAATATAAACTTCATACCTATATAATCTAATTTTTACAACCTTAAACTATAAAAAAATATTCATAAAGGTATATTTAGTTAAAAACCCATAAAGGTAAGCTTATAAAAAATTGTGACTCTCCACACTAAGTATGTACTTTTAATCACCAATGAATAGTTTTGAGTGTCTTAAAAAATGAATACAACCAAAAAAATTTCTAGAGGAAATATTGTAAAGGTTGGACTGAGAAAAATCCAAATCTTACCCATTAAGGATTTCCCAATCCATGTATTAAGAAAATATTTGGGAAAATATAGAAAGATAATAATCATGTTGGTACCACCACTTTGCCTTAGAAAGAGTTAATATATCCTTGATATTTCCATCAATTTAGTATAAATTTAGATCACCCTCCTAATCCCCACATATTTTAATTCATATTATTTGTGTGAAATGCACAATTATGTGATTTTAGGGTACATAATACCTTTTTAGCATTGTAATATGCATTCCAAAAGCCCACTTCAAGATTTTTGTTATGAGAATTTATTCAACTCAATCACATATAAAAACTAGATAACCTAATTTTATCGTGATGGTACATGTTCAACTATATTTGGCTCATCAGGCATATATAAGAGTACACATTTAAGAGGAAACCGTAATTCACCATCCTTTGTTTGGTGAATGTTCCTCAGCTTACATTTATTTTATATGCACCACAATATTTGAATTTTATATATCCATATGAGGGAATATTTTTAAAATATTATTGACTAGATTAAATATATTTTCATTGAATCTAGTCTTTAGAAATTATGAATTACTAGATCCATTACTATATGATGTTTATATGGATTCAGTTCAAAGGATATTACTCAATTTTACTTTCATAGATCTTCAGGGGCTGATAATCATAGAAAAAAATGAGAGATTAATAAATTGAAATTGGTTTAAGATAGAACATTTCATGAATAAACCTGAATACCCTGGTACACTAGTACCCGAGCTTATTTTGACATGACCTGAAGTGAATTCTTATCCTGTATGGTTTAGTGACTAGTTCCAAAGAATCATGAAATAGTCAGAGGTAATGATTTTGATACAAGAAAATGAAATATATTTTCAAAGAAGGTAAAAAAATGAATAATGAATATTCCAAACACTCCTTAGAGAGAAAATTACCATAGAATGAAAAATAAAGAACCCCAAAAAATATATCATCCAAATAAACAAAATACATCAATAAGAAGACTTAGAATAACTATGTAACGAGTGGATCAAAACTCCACCAATCACTACCAAAACCAAATGTCCGATGAGTCAAGAACACCACCCAAATCAGAGAAGTGAATTCCATTTTCCTTTTCCTGGAATAAAAAGTATACAAACACTAAAATTACATGGTAGAGTGTGAAAAAAATATCCAAGTTGGATTTCAACAAATTTTCAATAAGCATTTCCGTAAAAATTAAACAACATATGCTTATATTTAACTAAAAAAGGAATGATAATTTTTTTTAATTTTTTCAGTCAACATGATTTCAAAACAAGTAATGGAAATTATATCCAAAAGTGGCATAAATGAACATTTTTAATAAATGGAATTTCAAGAATAAAACAATTAAATAAAAACAACTATGTAATAATTAAATAAAAACAAAACACCTTGGTAATATTCTTTATTTTCATTAGTTCATAGATCTAGGATCCTCAATCTACTCAATTACTCAATCTTAGTAGAAAGTGTTCACATATCCTTATATCTGAGACCACTGAGATTGAATCAATCAACACCCCATCAAGGAAAATCATTCCGAACAAGGTTTAGTTAGAGTTTTCATCACCAATACATTTATAGGGGGTCTGATTCATTGTGTTATAGTCTTAAACACCAATTAACTACCCATATTCACATGTTCTTTCAATAAATAAATCAATAAATGATGACAAAATCATTATTTTCAATTAAATTCATCATTCATAGTTTAAATGCCTAATTTCATATCTAAAAATTCCATTTAAATTTCAAAACCAAATCAATATTTTTTATAAAATTCATGAATTTCAAAAGAATATTTCATTTAAATCCATTTTTATCAAGAATCATTATCAAATAATTTCATCAAAAAACTCCTCATTTCAATCCAAAGGGATAAATGTGGTTCAATTAGGTGGTGTTTATAATATATACTTGTAGTTTCAAATCCTTAATTATAATTTTAATGGGATTAAAAATCCCATCACATGGTTTCCTGGGTCATGACATATCGATGGAACAAGCCATTTCCCCCCATTTTGATATTGGAGCGAGTCACATGATTTTTCTACATAGTTACAAAAGCTATGAGCCTAACGTGTGCTCCCTCTTGGGGAACTAGAAAAGATTTGATGGTTTCTACACATCGTCAATCAACTAAATAACAACCATGCAATACCCACTTCCCTATATGGCATGGTTTGGGGGGGGGGGGTCACACAAGTTTCATTGTCCACATTTACCCTTCTAGAACCTCATATAAGGAATGCTTTTTCCTAGACCAAACTGGATGGTTTTCCCAAAACATGTTCCATCCATTCCTAGGCCCAATAATTTATTAAATGTTGCAAAACAAAACACCATAATCAACCAAAAATAAAATCAAAACAAAGGATAACCCAAAAAAGGGGTTCAAATCACCTGAAATATTTAATAGTATGTTATATTATCCTCACTATAAATAGCTTAAATACCTAAAAATTGGGTTAATAAGACTCCATATTAAGAAGATGATTTGAATTCTCTCTTATCAGTGCTTCATGGTATCAGGTTTCCTTGGAATCTGTAACATGATTCCAAACAACTAAAAAATGATGTATGAACATCCCATGATGATCCTTTATCTTATAATAAAATAATATATCTAGATAATCATTCATGGATAAATCAGGTTCCAGATCAAGGCCCCCTGAGATCAAGACATGATATGGGTTTGAACGATATATTCTGAGTTAATAATTGGGATAAATGTTATGAATCAACGTCAACTGAGGTAGATTATCGAAATTTTAATTTACATTTACAACTTTGTTAATAAATTTATATGGCACCACGTACCTTGGTTATAACTTTTCCCCATTCCAAAGACATCAATGAACCAAATGAGGTAAAAAAACATGGTCACCAATTTAAAAATACAATGTGAATTACCAAAGATAGAAATAGAATTTTTAGAAGCTCTGATCCATCAATATTTTCTAATGAATCAAATGAATCTTCCATTGAATATTAAACCAAACTATTTCCCTCCTGGGATGTTTCATCAATTTTTAACCAGCACAACAATGTCTAGAAAAGTCAGCCATATGAGGCCTTAATGGGTGACATCCTATTGGTTGACTAGTTATAAGGCCCCAGCCTTAAACCTTACTTAATCTTGAGTTATTACAAGATTACACATTGAGGATCTTTTCAGGTTTAGAGTTTTAGAGAATTAGATCATGAAACTTGCATTACATTCCACATTTAAACAAAGTGGTTACATAAAAGACAATATTCATTCTTCCCATCAACGGAAACCTATTTAAAATAAAACACGGATTCTTTCTTGACACATCCTTGACACTATCATCACATCATGTACCTTTCCCTTGACCTGTGAAAAACATTTCAAAAACTTGGGATGAGCATAAAAATCTCAGTAAGGGTTATAAAAACATGAGTTCATAAATACATAAGAATGAAATCATGCTTTACCCATAAAACATAGGCATATCAAATCATGAATAAATCATAGAAAACATAAGACATAAAGGTAACTTGGGGCATTCATAACATTCTTACGTAGGGAGTAACCCTCTTGGTTACGTTTGGAATACCCATCACAGTATATTCCCTAAATCTCTTCGGAGAAACCTTAACGTTTCACTCCTTCGCGTTACCCAATGCATTGGAGAGCTATATCGGGCTCACCCGCCCTTAGTTTATCACGGAACCACCCGTTCTTCATAACAATGCCCAAGAACCATAACATAATCGTATCACATAAAACATGAATAAAGGAAACATAACATTTCCACATTTCAATCACAATATAACATTTTAGGATATTGAAATAATGAATCCAAAAAAAGAAACCATTTCCAAAACCATTTAAAACATTTAATAAAGAGATTTTTGAATCAAAGTGTCCCATACCACCTTGAAGATTTTAACATTTTAAACCATTAATATCCATATAAATAAATCTCTAAAACCATTTTGAAGACATGGATATTAATAAGAACAAATAATTAAAACATTTAAAACGATATTCTGGTAAAAGGGGTTTTACCAAAATTAGAGACACTTGAATACAATAATTGAGGAATAACATTTAGTCAGAACTTTATAATATCATGAGAATAAAAGGATTCATGATATAATACTCCAAAGGACAGTATATACACCATATAAGAGTGAATTGGTGCATAACAACAATGAACCCTCAATAGAAATGTCAAATGTGATGAAATCCCATATAAAGAAGGTATCCTTAAATTAAGGACAAATCAATCTTAAAATATGTGTGACAAATATAAATACACCCAATATAAGTGGATATTAAGTGTAAAACAATAAAAGGTCATTCACACATATTCAATGGATGACATATTCAATGACTACATGTTGAACCCAAAGAAATCGAAATTGGGTTAAAAAGTTCCCTTGACAGCCTAACGGCATCACATCAAAATGAGTTGATGAGAGATAAAAAGTGTATCTCATCACTTGGACATAAAATTTACATCAATAAGGATATATGAGAACATATCCCAACATAAAAATATTTAAATTAAAAGACCCAACAAAAGAAGTCTTTTAAAAAAGAGGGGGGTGAAAGGTTCCCTTACCGACTTGGGTATCTTTCAAAACATACACCCCATGAAGAAAGACAATAGGTCATTGATGTAAATACTCATAAACTAAATTATATTACACAAAGAGTAGAATAATGGGAAGTACATACACCACTCAATGGAATTTGTGGCAAATGTAGCATAAATCTCACGGGAATAAAAGTGAGATGAAAAATCCCTTACGAAAACTCGGCAGCCTAACGACGCCACATAAAACATCCGAATATGGATTGATGAGATCAAATAGAGTATCCCATAAAATTACAATAAAATGTACAGCAAGGGGAATATAAAGGAACATCCCCCAACATTACAAAGAGGATCTTAAAAGAAGTGACATAAAGGAGAGTACGTGAAAAGAAAGAGAGAGGTTAGATCTCTTACAAAAGTTCGGCAGCCTAACGGCGCCACTCAAAACTCCCAAAATGGATTGATGAGAGAGAATAGGGTCTCTCATCACATGAACATAAAAATTACAGTAAATTTAATATAAAATATCATCCCAATAACAAGAAAGACGAGCTTTAAAAGGAATGACATAAAAGTGTATACTTAAAAAGAAAGAGAGGAGTAGGATCCCTTACCTCGAGTCCGACTTGACTCGATCGTTCTTTAATCTCCTGAATAATAAACTTGAGTTAATTTATACTTCATTAAGAACCCTTTTCAAGTTCATTATTCCTTTTATATCACTTATTACCATGTCATAAAAATTATGTAATCATTTAAGTTAATAATATTTGTTTTGCCGATATTTGGTTCTTAAGTCAAAAATAGACTTCTTATACTTACATGTTGTTAATTTGGTCAAAGGTTCATTATGTCCAGAATGGTATTCATGATTTAGATATCATATATGTCATATATATCCAGTACATACATTCATTTATAATATTACATCACATTTAGAGGTAAGAAATGAAATGCACCGTTCATGGAGACGGTAAGCCGTACGTACGCATGAACGCTACTTCCATTTCTATTTCATATTTTCTGGAATGGAATCATAATGATATAAGATTATATTATAATTCCAGTATAATAACATATATAATATCATTAACTTTATCCTTTACACATCCCACATATGGTATTAACGAATCAAATCACTTTTAGGGGGCGGTAGTCCGCACTTCCTAAAATGAAGATATCGTGTTTTACCCATAATGGAAACCATAAAGGTATGCCCAAAATGAAAATAAAAACAGAAGCTTAAGGAAAACATAAACATATTATATATCATATATAAAAATAGTGACATCATAATGGCCACCTTTGAAGGTGTTAAATGAGTGTTGAACAATCATCGTTTCGGGAGGCAGAATTTCGCCATCCACGGAAAACCTTATGTTCCTTAACCATTTGATGTATTTGTGTGAGAGTGTAGCTCAAATAAATCTTATAACAACATCCTAGTATATTGAAGATACTGTTTTTGTTACAAAAGAAGTAAATAAAAAGAGTTTAGGGGGTTGGAGAAGCAAAATAAAACAAATGAACATGAGAGAATGAATTACCTTTAAAAGTGTAACTCCTTTTGAGTTGAGCCTAAAGGCTTCCTTTGAAAGGATTCTGCCCAAAGGTAATCCTCTATGATGAGGAGAGGGATGTGGAGAGAGAAAATGGGCAGGGGTTGGCCGATCCAAAGGCTTGAAGAGTGTGTGAAATGAGGTAGAGGTGGGGGCCTTTTATAAGAGGAGAGGAGGGGCACTTTTGGAAAGTAGGAAATATTACTTTATTTGAAAATGTGTTTCGGTTTCAAAAGGTCCCACATTGATATAATTCTTGGATAAGGTGATAAGGCATCTAAATCCATTCATCCAATTGGTTTTGGACATGTGTAGTTCATAGATTTTACATTATCTTTCCATTTTATTTTAATCGTTAAATAATGATGTCATCACTGCATCATTATGATGTCATAAATAATTTAATTTATTTAATGTCTTAAAATTATAAAGAAATTACTATGATGTAGGAAATCTTTTTATCTTTCCAATGACTATTTATAATCAAAATTTGGACTTCTATAACCCCACTTAAATATTGTTTTCTCAAAACATATTATGTTTGTGTCATTTTCACTTTAACATTAAATAAAAAGTAATTTATGTCATTTCCCAACAAAAGTGGATCCATGGGGTCCCCAAGTTGACCCATGGCTTGTCTTGGTCGGCCATGACACAACCAATAAGGTTGGGACATGTGTATAGGTTATTTTATATTATTAAAGCATTATTTATACCTTAAACTACCCTAATTACCACTAATCGCAATTAAGAACTTAATGAGTTACTATTCACCAAAAAATTATTATAATCTCATTGAACCACATTTTACTTCTTAATGACAACCATGTATGTCGGATTTTCAAAATTCAATACACATTAGTGGTAAAATTTCATTTAACTGAAAAATCAGTTTGCTTGATTACCACTTAGTGGTTTCACTATTCATCAAAAATTGAAGTTTTTCAGAAAATTACCAAAAATTCACCCTAAGCTATATTTGATATTCCGAATTCAAAAATGAAGTCCATTTTACAAAATTCAAATCATATAAGTCACATTAATTAATTCAATAATTAATTCCCGCTGTCAGAGCAAATAGCGTGTTTTTATAAAACAATAAGTATCAAAAGATTGACACTAGTTTAAGTCCGATTTCAAAGTGAAATTGATTCCAATGACCACTATTGGATTTAATGGTAAAAATATTTTCTAATTTAACTTTAAAACCAATTAAAAATATAATCTAATCATATAAATAAATTATATTAAAAAGAGGTTTTGAATTAAAATACAACATTTTACACTATTCATTAAAAAATGAACTTTATCAGAAAAATACCAAAAATTTACAAAAAGTAAAATTTGATGTCCCGATTCTTAATAAGAGTTTTATTTGGTCCAAAAGAATGTATAAGAGTGATCAAAACTATATTTAATGACAATTCTCCATTAAAAGGCGATAAGTGAACCTTTAGTGAAAACTAGGGCATATACGCCTAAAATTGAATTCTTTCTGTATTTTAAGCCTTTAGCTTTTATTGGATAAATGTAAAAACATTTAAAAACATATATAATCATATTTTAGTTATTTCTATCCATTCCCGCCATTACAACGGCTACATGTTAACTACCATTTAAAATAATATTATTTTATTATTAGAGTGCAACGTAAGATTCCCAAAAACTCGTTGTTGCGTGTTGGGTACGCCATCGAGCATAGCATCCCCTTTAAAGTCATTTAAATATTTTATTCACAAATAAATATAAAATGTCATATTCTTTATTTACCTGGGATGTTACATCCTTCCCCCCTTTTGGGAATTGCGTCCTCGCAATTTTAAAATTGCGCTTGGAAACATCCTTGAAAGTCCCACATCAGAACAAAAGTCGGTAAAACAAACACTTTAAAATAAGGAAAGATAAGTACAAAGGTCACCCGAGTTAACCCATACTAGGATTCCAAGTATGAAAATATGGACATGGAGGAAAAAACAAAGGGTCATGTTCTGATGGAGAGTGATAGAAAACATGTTTAGGAGAAAGTTAACCACGAGAAAATCACAAACTTGTGATGGGTTAAACGGTATTCGATTCCCCAGTAGGAAAAGTTAATAGACAACATTTTTGTTTTAAGTTACTTTTTATTGAGGAATTTATTCATAAGGAAACATAATCACTTATCATTTTGACATTCAACTTTTACTAGATTTCTTAATCAAACTCATATTTTTTTCCAAAAGACGAGTATTTAGGGAGACTTGTTTGCATTAAGAGTACTATAATAAACTTCTAGAGAATCACCTAATCCACAAAAGAGAACTATATGCATCCCATGTCTTTAGACTTTAACCAAAACCAAAACCAAAAAGGCTAGTACAAGATCAGATAATCTAGAAAAGGATAACCCCTTATAAAAAAGAAAATCTATTCTTAATCTCCAAAATTTGTCCAACAAAACCCAAAGTTCAACGAGGACCATCCGATAAATAATTTGTCCATAAAATTCTTCAAAGTAAACCAATATAAGATTGAAACCCAAATATTTGAAGGATTTAGTCACATAGTCTTCCAAGTTAAATCGTAACATTTATCTCCAAACAAAATCAGTTGCTCTTAAAGTCTCGCATTGAAAGTAATTAACCTAATCACATATCCTCCATGATAGGTTAATCATTTTAATAAATAACCCAAAATCAACTTACTATTAATTCATAAAATCATATAACTGAAAAGAATCAGTAAAACTAACCAGGGACTTCACGTAGTCCAGTGGTAGGCGATAAATAACAATCGCACTTTGGTTGTGGGTTCGATTCCCGCAGCTTTGTCCGATGCGACGGGTAGTCACACGGTCTGCGTGTTGTCCTTTTTCCAAAACTATATAATTCTTAAAACAATCCCCGAAATGAGATAAAATCTTCAAAGATGATCATAACATATTTTAACCTCAAGTTTATCTCATGCCTTTCATTTTCCATCATAACATATAATAACCCATAATTACCTCAAAAGTCAGGATCATATAAACCCTAATGGTTACCTTAATAATTATTACCTGAATTTCCACATCAAGTTGGCCATCTCGTACATGATGCATTAGAGAACTCACCAAGGTTGAAGTGGTTGATCATGACTCCTTGATAGTTGGTTTAGAACAACCATGAGATTCCTCATTGAATCCCCCATCTCATCCAGTCTCTTAATCAGAGAACCACCACAGTTTCCTTCAAACCCATTGTCACATTGGTACCTGCTAGATCCAGCCATTTACTAAAACCAAAAAGGTCAGTGTGAGTATATCAACAAAACCATCATGTACTAACGAGGAAGGTAAACACTAAGATATACTTACTCATTCACTTTATCTAAAACTAGGACTCTTTTTGAAATCCTAACCATTATGGAAATGTCACTTGTGCTTAGAGAATACCCTAACCTCTAAAGTTATCTAAACCGGCCTTTGATACCAACTATAAGGCCCCAGCCTTAAACCGTACTTAATCTTGAGTTATTACAAGATTACACATTGAGGATCTTTTCAGGTTTATAGTTTTAGAGAATTAGATCATGAAACTTGCATTACATTCCACATTTAAACAAAGTGGTTACATAAAAGACAATATTCATTCTTCCCATCAACGGAAACCTATTTAAAATAAAACACGGATTCTTTCTTGACACATCCTTGACACTATCATCACATCATGTACCTTTCCCTTGACCTGTGAAAAACATTTCAAAAACTTGGGATGAGCATAAAAATCTCAGTAACGGTTATAAAAACATGAGTTCATAAATACATAAGAATGAAATCATGCTTTACCCATAAAACATAGGCATATCAAATCATGAATAAATCATAGAAAACATAAGACATAAAGGTAACTTGGGGCATTCATAACATTCTTACGTAGGGAGTAACCCTCTTGGTTACGTTTGGAATACCCATCACAGTATATTCCCTAAATCTCTTCGGAGAAACCTTAACGTTTCACTCCTTCGCGTTACCCAATGCATTGGAGAGCTATATCGGGCTCACCCGCCCTTAGTTTATCACGGAACCACCCGTTCTTCATAACAATGCCCAAGAACCATAACATAATCGTATCACATAAAACATGAATAAAGGAAACATAACATTTCCACATTTCAATCACAATATAACATTTTAGGATATTGAAATAATGAATCCAAAAAAATAAACCATTTCCAAAACCATTTAAAACATTTAATAAAGAGATTTTTGAATCAAAGTGTCCCATACCACCTTGAAGATTTTAACATTTTAAACCATTAATATCAATATAAATAAATCCTTAAAACCATTTTGAAGACATGGATATTAATAAGAACAAATAATTAAAACATTTAAAACGATATTCTGGTAAAAGGGGTTTTACCAAAATTAGAGACACTTGAATACAATAATTGAGGAATAACATTTAGTCAGAACTTTATAATATCATGAGAATAAAAGGATTCATGATATAATACTCCAAAGGACAGTATATACACCATATAAGAGTGAATTGGTGCATAACAACAATGAACCCTCAATAGAAATGTCAAATGTGATGAAATCCCATATAAAGAAGGTATCCTTAAATTAAGGACAAATCAATCTTAAAATATGTGTGACAAATATAAATACACCCAATATAAGTGGATATTAAGTGTAAAACAATAAAAGGTCATTCACACATATTCAATGGATGACATATTCAATGACTACATGTTGAACCCAAAGAAATCGAAATTGGGTTAAAAAGTTCCCTTGACAGCCTAACGGCATCACATCAAAATGAGTAGATGAGAGATAAAAAGTGTATCTCATCACTTGGACATAAAATTTACATCAATAAGGATATATGAGAACATATCCCAACATAAAAATATTTAAATTAAAAGACCCAACAAAAGAAGTCTTTTAAAAAAGAGGGGGGTGAAAGGTTCCCTTACCGACTTGGGTATCTTTCAAAACATACACCCCATGAAGAAAGACAATAGGTCATTGATGTAAATACTCATAAACGAAATTATATTACACAAAGAGTAGAATAATGGGAAGTACATACACCACTCAATGGAATTTGTGGCAAATGTAGCATAAATCTCACGGGAATAAAAGTGAGATGAAAAATCCCTTACGAAAACTCGGCAGCCTAACGGCGCCACATAAAACATCCGAATATGGATTGATGAGATCAAATAGAGTATCCCATCACATTACAATAAAATTTACAGCAAGGGGAATATAAAGGAACATCCCCCAACATTACAAAGAGGATCTTAAAAGAAGTGACATAAAGGAGAGTACGTGAAAAGAAAGAGAGAGGTTAGATCTCTTACAAAAGTTCGGCAGCCTAACGGCGCCACTCAAAACTCCCAAAATGGATTGATGAGAGAGAATAGGGTCTCTCATCACATGAACATAAAAATTACAGTAAATTTAATATAAAATATCATCCCAATAACAAGAAAGACGAGCTTTAAAAGGAATGACATAAAAGTGTATACTTAAAAAGAAAGAGAGGAGTAGGATCCCTTACCTCGAGTCCGACTTGACTCGATCGTTCTTTAATCTCCTGAATAATAAACTTGAGTTAATTTATACTTCATTAAGAACCCTTTTCAAGTTCATTATTCCTTTTATATCACTTATTACCATGTCATAAACATTATGTAATCATTTAAGTTAATAATATTTGTTTTGCCGATATTTGGTTCTTAAGTCAAAAATAGACTTCTTATACTTACATGTTGTTAATTTTGTCAATGGTTCATTATGTCCAGAATGTTATTCATGATGTAGATATCATATATTTCATATATATCCAGTACATACATTCATTTATAATATTACATCACATTTAGAGGTAAGAAATGAAATGCACCGTTCATGGAGACGGTAAGCCGTACATACGCATGAACGCTACTTCCATTTCTATTTCATATTTTCTGGAATGGAATCATAATGATATAAGATTATATTATAATTCCAGTATAATAACATATATAATATCATTAACTTTATCCTTTACACATCCCACATATGGTATTAACGAATCAAATCACTTTTAGGGGGCGGTAGTCCGCACTTCCTAAAATGAAGATATCGTGTTTTACCCATAATGGAAACCATAAAGGTATGCCCAAAATGAAAAAAAAACAGAAGCTTAAGGAAAACATAAACATATTATATATCATATATAAAAATAGTGACATCATAATGGCCACCTTTGAAGGTGTTAAATGAGTGTTGAACAATCATCGTTTCGGGAGGCAGAATTTCGCCATCCACGGAAACCTTATGTTCCTTAACCATTTGATGTAGTTGTGTGAGAGTGTAGCTCAAATAAATCTTATAACAACATCCTAGTATATTGAAGATACTTTTTTTGTTACAAAAGAAGTAAATAAAAAGAGTTTAGGGGGTTGGAGAAGCAAAATAAAACAAATGAACATGAGAGAATGAATTACCTTTAAAAGTGTAACTCCTTTTGAGTTGAGCCTAAAGGCTTCCTTTGAAAGGATTCTGCCCAAAGGTAATCCTCTAGGATGAGGAGAGGGATGTGGAGAGAGAAAATGGGCAGGGGTTGGCCGATCCAAAGGCTTGAAGAGTGTGTGAAATGAGGTAGAGGTGGGGGCCTTTTATAAGAGGAGAGGAGGGGCACTTTTGGAAAGTAGGAAATATTACTTTATTTGAAAATGTGTTTCGGTTTCAAAAGGTCCCACATTGATATAAATCTTGGATAAGGTGATAAGGCATCTAAATACATTCATCTAATTGGTTTTGGACATGTGTAGTTCATAGATTTTACATTATCTTTCCATTTTATTTTAATCGTTAAATAATGATGTCATCACTGCATCATTATGATGTCATAAATAATTTAATTTATTTAATGTCTAAAAATTATAAAAAAATTACTATGATGTAGGAAATCTTTTTATCTTTCCAATGACTATTTATAATCAAAATATGGACTTCTATAACCCCACTTAAATATTGTTTTCTCAAAACATATTATGTTTGTGTCATTTTCACTTTAACATTAAATAAAAAGTAATTTATGTCATTTCCCAACAAAAGTGGATCCATGGGGTCCCCAAGTTGACCCATGGCTTGTCTTGGTCGTCCATGACACAACCAATAAGGTTGGGACATGTGTCTAGGTCATTTTATATTATTAAAGCATTATTTATACCTTAAACTACTCTAATTACCACTAATCGCAATTAAGAACTTAATGAGTTACTATTCACCAAAAAATTATTATAATCTCATTGAACCACATTTTACTTCTTAATGACAACCATGTATGTCGGATTTTCAAAATTCAATACACATTAGTGGTAAAATTTCATTTAACTGAAAAATCAGTTTGCTTGATTACCACTTAGTGGTTTCACTATTCATCAAAAATTGAAGTTTTTCAGAAAATTACCAAAAATTCACCCTAAGCTATATTTGATATTCCAAATTCAAAAATGAAGTCCATTTTACAAAATTCAAATCATATAAGTCACATTAATTAATTCAATAATTAATTCCCGCTGTCAGAGCAAATAGCGTGTTTTTATAAAACAATAAGTATCAAAAGATTGACACTAGTTTAAGTCCGATTTCAAAGTGAAATTGATTCCAATGACCACTATTGGATTTAATGGTAAAAATATTTTCTAATTTCACTTTAAAACCAATTAAAAATATAATCTAATCATATAAATAAATTATATTAAAAAGAGGTTTTGAATTAAAATACAACATTTTACACTATTCATTAAAAAATGAACTTTATCAGAAAAATACCAAAAATTTACACAAAGTAAAATTTGATGTCCCGATTCTTAATAAGAGTTTTATTTGGTCCAAAAGAATGTATAAGAGTGATCAAAACTATATTTAATGACAGTTCTCCATTAAAAGGCGATAAGTGAACCTTTAGTGAAAACTAGGGCATATACGCCTAAAATTGAATTATTTCTGTATTTTAAGCCTTTAGCTTTTATTGGATAAATGTAAAAACATTTAAAAACATATATAATCATATTTTAGTTATTTCTATCCATTCCCGCCATTACAACGGCTACATGTTAACTACCATTTAAAATAATATTATTTTATTATTAGAGTGCAACGTAAGATTCCCAAAAACTCGTTGTTGCGTGTTGGGTACGCCATCGAGCATAGCATCCCCTTTAAATTCATTTAAATATTTTATTCACAAATAAATATAAAATGTCATATTCTTTATTTACCTGGGATGTTACACTAGTATACTCAATCAGTCTAAAGTGGCTATCCAAAGATCACCCAAAGTTAGGAACACAAGTACGAAGCATGCTTTCCATGATCTATATATCTCGTTCTATATAGCCATCCATCTTAAGATGATATAAAACTTTGAAAATAACCACGAACACCATTGTCACTTGTATTCCTATAAAAAAAGGGATGTGAAATGAACATCTTGTTTAGAAAAGATAACATAGATAACAACATGAAAGGAAATGATCATATATATATGCAGACATCCCAAGTCCTAAATATTTGTTTTACCAATAACATGGATGAAGTGAGATGATTTGGTTAGTTGATCCATCACTTACCATAACAAATTATTCCTTCTATGGGTAATTGGAAACCTCATCACAAAATCTATTGAAATCCTTTCCCACTTCTAGGTTGGCATATGAATGTGTTGGAGGAAACCTGAAGGTTTCTGGTGCATGAACTTGACCTTTTGAAATTTATTACAATGAGAAACAAAATAAATGATATATCATATCATACATAGACACTATAATCATCTCCATATATTATATAACATCTTTACGGTTCCAGGATACACCAATCACTTGGAATTATGGAAATCCCCCTATCACATCTTTTCTCATAAACAAAGGAATGAAATACTGGATCTGAAGGAATATGATACCATAATAAGATAATAAACACTCTCAGGTTTCCTCCCCACTCTTAAAGAGTACCTAAGGACATAAAAATCCCCATCAATCCATTGTTCCTAAAGAATCATACCAATAAGAGAGGATTCAAAATATATGTTTTCAAAGACAATCTCAGTCTCATCCTCCTAAACTAATAATTTCATATAGGCTTAAAGATCCATCTGATTCCACTCTTATTATGAATCTTTCATGTTCTAGGATTGAATTTATTTACTAAAAAATTATCAATTAAATTCCTCTTACTAGGGGTGAAGGAAATTTTGAAATCAACGTATTGTATATACTATACCCATCAACTCAGAAAAATATTAAAATACTTTTGCAAGAAGGAATAGCATTGGATTTTGTGATCAGAATAAATTGAAAACCTTTTGCTTATTAAGAATTTCCTCCAAATATTATAGAATGAATAAAAAATGATTGTTTGAGATTATTCATAGGATAGTTCTTAAAATTTTTCCTAATATTTCATGAACTATAGGCTACCACAAGATCACCCGACATGATAATGCATCAACAAATGAAAAATTATTCTCCCAAAACGACCTTATAACCCTCCTCAGCCTTTTGTAGAGTAAAAATCATGAAAAAAGTTAGAAGGAACATAAATTCATCCAATGAAATATGACACTTTAAATCACATAATAAATTTAATCCTTTATGAGTGGTAGAAGCCATTAGATAAGCCAAATTTGGTAAATATTTACCGAATTAGTTGTAATACCATGATAATCCAAAGAATATCTAAATATTGTAAACATTACATAGTTATAACGATGTCATAATTTGATTCATCTGATCGAGATAAACTAAAATACATTGTTTTAATACTAGGTGTAATAATAAATTCCCTACCTATATCTAGAAATTTCATTTTGATAGCATGGCATAAAGTCAACTATGTCTCAAAATTTCAAAAACATCTCTTAGTTGATGTATACAGTCTTCTTTTGTTTTAGAGTCAAATAATATATCGTCCACAAATATCACCAAGAATGAGTTGGGATACTCAAGGAATATACTATTCATTATCACTATAAAAAGAATAGGATCATTAGATAGAAAAAAAGGCATAACATGGTATTTATAACATCCATTCCTACTACAAAATGAGATATTTTTTATATCAAAATATTATATTATAAGTAGGTGATAACTAGACTGACGATAACTCTTATAGAACCACGTTTTCCCTTTTAACTGATCAAATCAATCATATAACTAAATTAATGAATAGAGATTATTTACCATAACTACATTGAGTTTTAAGTAGTCAACACATAGGTGAAGGGTTACATAAGCTCTCATTACAAAAAGCACAGGTGCCACAAAAGACAACACATTTAGGTTAATACAATCTTTATCCAAAAAATATTCCAAATGAGTATCTAACTCATTGAGTTCATTTTGAAAAATATGATAAGTGGGAATTGATATAGGTTTGGTACATGAAACCTAGTTAATAGAAAAATCCACCACCTTCACTGGTGGTAAAATAGTGAAATTAGAAAAAAACACACTGAGAAACTTGATGATCACCGAAGGAAAATAACCACTAAAATATTCTTAATATAGGTTATAATAAAACATGGATATTTTCTTACCTTAAATTAGAATATGTGTTCTAGATCTAATTGATTGTAGGTACCATTATTTGAGGAAACACAAAAAAACTCTTTAGGGAAACTAAATAACTCCCAAAAAAGATAACAGTTAGTCTCATAATCCTTGGAAAATCTTCTAATCCATCCTAAAAACTACACCTAAAAGTTTCATATTAATAATGAAGAAATACTAGATGAGATTCACCTCTTATAAATAGAAGGCACAAAAAAGTAACTAGAGACCATTCTCTCTATTTATTATATAGGGAATAGTAATATCCATCATATGGAATATAAGCTCCATAGGAAGGTTTAATAGATTCACAATATGAGTCGATACGAATGAATAAGATTCACCGATATTAGATAAAGTAGTCACTAAATATGAAGTTGAAGTCTTGGAACCTCTCACCAGCATTAGACCTTCATTTACATCCTCTGGATACTCATCGATAGTGTGAAGAAGATTTATTCTGAATCCATGTGGTTAGACCCCCTTGGTTATTGAAGAATATGACTACACATTAGTAACTTTAATATTTGGTGATCCTATTCCACTAAGTGGGAAAAAATAAATGATTGAATTTTTACTGGTGGCCCGGTCGATCCCACGAATCAAAAATCATTATTTTCTTTGAACAAACCTTCTTCAAATACCCAATATTTTACAATTGAATGAAATTCAATGGAAACTTTATCGACACTATATAAGGTATTTATAATGAATGCAATCATGATATTCTATTAGAATCATTTCTCTTCCTCCTTTATTTAAAGGAATTATTAGAACTGCCAGTTGGAGTATGAGGACCTATAGTTAACCCTGAATTACCAGCCACATCAAGATCATCCCTAAAAAAACTAACTAGAATATCCATATAATATTTGAGATTCATCAATAAAAAATAATATTGAATATTATATCATAGATCCTTATCAAATCATTAGGCATTTAGATTCTGTTGGGTCCTAAAAATTTGTTAAAGGGAAAGTAAAATATTCCCATATATTTGGAAAAGGAAGAAAAATTATTCATTTGAAGACTTGAATAAGAATATTTAAAAGACAACAACTAGTAAAGCAAAATGATTGACCCAAAATGGTAAACATCCTTTATAGACCATTGCTTCTCATAGAGGTCCTCACAAAGAACTATCCATGAACTAAATGGTTCATGGGACTAATATGAATTTGTTTGTCCCACATGAATGATGTTGTTCATGAAATAGAGGCTGGTAAACTTACCTTGCGTACTATTTTCCATAGGCTCGAATAGTTCATGGGTGAGGTAAAGTGAATGGTGTGTTATGAACAATGTTGTTCGTGGGGCCAAGCTTGTGATTTACACCTTCTTGAACCGAAACCACTATGGGCCTCTATTGATTATTTTATTTTCAATTTAGTTGATTCTTTCTTGGTATTCCATAAAAGTTGTCGTGTGTCCCATTGATCTATCTCCTCCACCTGTCAATAAATGGATCCTGAGGGGAGTTACTGAGGGTGTTGAAAAAATTGAAACCAATTTTCAGAGTTTTGAACAGAGGAATTTTAGAGGAGATTGATAAATGAAGGCACACAAGAAGAGAGTAACACAATTATAGAATTTTATGATTATTACATATAGGTGTATCCCACCACATAGCATGAAATAATAAAATATAATAAGAATTGGTGGACTGTGAACCCAACATCCTTTATAGATGACTTTCTCGTGAAGCGCATGACCAATTCTCCTTATTCAAATTCGTGCCCTGCGTAGCATAATAATATGTAAGAGGAACCCAAAAATATTTTGAAAATAACTACATGAATGGAACCGATCACAATGTATCAAATAGATGTGAGCCCGAAACTCAGCCTCGTGTCCCACCACGATATGCAGCTGGAACTCAACCCCATGTAGAAAAGTGTTGCTTAGGCTGTGCCTAGTTCCGTATTGTGAAATGCTACGTAGACCAAAACTATGTCCACGTACCATCACGATATGAATATGATTCACCCACCCATATAGTAGTATGAAATGCAGGTGAAACCCCATCCAACATGAGAAAATGATACATGGAATCGGGTATTTTTGGGCGTTCCACCATCCATACCCAATCATTTCATTCCATTTCTGTAGTATCATCCATATCCCCTCTAATATCTATTCTAACAATATTAGGCCAAATCCCCTTCTTATGCCACCATACCAGTATGATAAAACCATCGGGCACACTAGTGCGCCCTTCCCAGTTTACATACTCTTGGTAAGAAGAGTCACATGGGTAATTCCTACAACGGTGAAAACACCCAAGATGCCCATAAGTTTACATTCCCATGGTAATCCGGGGTCTAACATTGGGATTAAAATATGAGACAGCCAATTCTAGGGATCAAGGTTAATAACAAGAATTTTCCTTCTATGAGGAATAATGATAACTAAGGGAAATCACACTAACATTTCCCTTCCATGAGAAGCGACATTCCTCCCCTTTACCTGAACCAATGTTAGGGTGTCCCTCCTAGAGTAACCCCATTTGATTATAGGAGGTGTCACTCTCATCCCTGCCTCTTCCACTGTAGACATCTTCCATTTCCATCAATGGAGAATAGAACACGCATAGATTGTTGAATCCTTCATATCCTCTTATTTCTGAAAATGATCATGTCTCACATGGGCTTAGAGTCTAGTTATGATCACAACACTCACATAATAAACCCAATAATGGAATATGAGAACTATGATTCCTACTCTTATCGGGATTTGTAAGACACCTACATAAGTCTGAAGATCAACTAAAATGGGACACCTAGAAGGTGTTATCCCCAATCAAATCAAGTTATCAAAAATGGGAGTCCTCCTAGGTGTAATCCCTAATGAATTAACTACGAGAACATTGATTCATATCATAATCATGATACATAATATTCATGTATAAGGCCCCAGAACAACTCAAATGGGACTCCTAGAAGGTGTAATCCCCAATAAAATCAAGCTCTAAAAAATATACCTCCTCTTAGGTGTAATCCCCAAAAAATTGATCTATGAGAACTCAGATTCCTTCCACAACTAGGATACGTAGGACTCATGTCTAAGGCCCGAGCTCAAAGGGTATCTTTCTCAATTGTTAACCCCAATCATGACCTCCAATTTATCATGTCTTCCTTGAGGGTGTAAGTCCCAAATCTGACTCTCCTTCTCCACCAATTAAATCACCAAATCATGTGTACTTTATGGGAATATTTCATGTGTATTCCCCATTTTGCTGAACTATGATGGATTTGATTCCAAACAAATTTGGGATATTTTGGAAGCCTCCTCGAGGTATAAACACGAAATTAAAACGTATCCTAATAGTTTATTAGTTTTATTCCTAGTAGGGTCACCTTCATCCCAAAGACTACATCACTTTCAGGTACCTCGGGCTGCCTCAGTGTAATTACCACAAAAAATATCGACCAGGAACCATCTTTCTAGACATCCATACTGTATGACATTAAACTACAAGGATGGGTCCATGTCACATAACCATAAGAGGTTACATTCCCAGTTAAGTGGAACCAAACTAAATGGGATCTAATTACTCTCATGCAGATATGCTAGAATCCCATCTTTTGGGTTTGATCTTGACATCAAAAAAATTCATGTCTACCCTGGATAATGATGAACTCCAGGACACCTTATCACATAGTTTAAACTAACATTATTTCAATAAATGTTGAGTTAATTCTTGATCTATCTATAAAATGGTAGCATTGATGAAGAAACTCAGATACATAAATATATCTTCATAAATTGAGAACCTCAGTTACATACATATGATTCCAGACCCACGTGTATCAATGATCGATATTTCAACATAGGAATAATATATGAACACATAATTGGGAATAATCTATGGATTCTCAAATATATGAACATTTCTTAAATCGATAAGAGAGCCTCAAAATAGGAAATAATTCCCCCCAAAATGGTGTGATGAGCTTCAGTTCCCATCCATATAACAATTGTGAGTCCTTAAATGTAATTTTTCAAATAATCCAATGAGAATATTCATTTGGAAAGTAGGTCCATGAATCATGGTTAAAATAGTGGTTGGGTGTTTTTGGCGCTCTGAATAAACATTATGGAGACCATCCGAGTACACATTACCCATCATGGAGTAATTTCATAGATATGAAACCCCCCCTATAATCACACTCTAGGACCACTCAACTATAGAACCTCTTTCATTATATAAAAATTATATACCACCCCAATAACTAATTAGTGATTTTCGACCTTGGTTTCTATAAATATCCTCATGTGAAAACAAAAATCGTGAACCTGATGTCAATCCTTAACCAAGATGGTGGTTTACCACATCTCAATCCCCTTTATCTTCCAAAAGAAAGAGGGCCAATAAATATTATCAATAATTCATGTTGTTATTAGATGATACATTGAAGGGGTTTTATTGTTTGTACATGTCATAAATATTTCTGGTAATTCATGGAGAAACATTCAATCCAATGTAATCCAGATAGTGTTCTAAGACACATGAATTGAAAACTGCACAAGCAATTGGGTCCTCATAAAATAACATGACACCACCACCCACCCAGTATATACAAAACTAGGTTTCAAATGTGATTATTATGGAGAACCATTAAAATGGTGCTCTCCCCACCATGGAGGAATCAAGTAAATACCTCCAGGATGTAAATACCTTGAAGACACCCAGCAACCAGTGACTGACGGCCTTGATCCGAGTGGCCCCAGTGGCTATCCAAAACCGTTTTGAGAGCCTCTCCCCTAGATGTGACAATGAGTACCACCTTTATCATAGGGAGGAGAATAAAGTCATCATCTATGACTTAATTCATACTACATAGGTGTTCATCTCAAAGGACACTACTAGAAGATTTCATCGTCAATAACGTGCAACCTAGTATCCTCTTTTTGAAGAGGATATCACATCGAGGGCCCCTAATGATGTCCAATGGACA
This sequence comes from Viscum album, assembly GCA_963277665.1. NCBI lineage: Eukaryota > Viridiplantae > Streptophyta > Magnoliopsida > Santalales > Viscaceae > Viscum > Viscum album. Next base: position 1,620,340,211 of record OY728123.1, read on the forward strand.
CATACCCCTCGGGAAACCCGTTGAGGGTAACGAACATATAACCATAAGCATGCCATCACTCGAGTTTTTGAGGGGGAGATCCGGTGTGCAAACACAATGGAATGAAATGGGTAGGTATACAATCCTACCCCTACAATAAAACCCACCACAGATATATGGTGGCACGTTATGAGCAAACAAAAATTCGTTCCAATGCTAACTAGTCCCACCGCACAAATAGAGTATAATGTTTTAGGAAGATGATAATCCCTATAGATTAGATAGAAACTTTTCATCTAAATAGAGAATCCATATATTCGTAGTCTCAAAACACATCCATTGAATATGATGCCCACACGTCAAATACAGTGGTGATCAACGACCATATGAAAATTTATGTCTACCACAAGGATGCCTACCAGTCAAATATGGTGGCATGAAAATAAAATTAGAGACAAATTAATGTGGATGAATATCAAGCCCGTGAGAAAAATAAAATAAAAAAAATGAAAAGATACAAATTAGTTCCCACAAATATGATTCCCATCATTAAAATATGATGGAAACCATAGAAACCAATAGGCGTATCCCGGCTACAAACTAGGGGCAGTCTCGTTCCACTTTCCTGACAGAAGATAACAATCACTACCCACTAGAAACACAAGGAGGACCAGAGCAGGATCAAACACCTACTCCGACATCCGAATTAGATTTTATACCTTTTTCATCCAAGGATGTAACTCAACACATCAGTGCAATGATGGAGGATCAGATATCAATTCTAGATCATATCATACCGACATGTCAAGATGTAACTATGTCCATGGAACAAAATCAAGGATTTGTTCCTACAACATTATCTCCCCAAGTGGAGTGATTCATACACAAAATAAGATGGTTAATCTAGAGAAGACTTGCATCCCTGTTCTACTCCAAGGGTGTCAATGACCATATTCCATGATACCTGGACCCCTCGATCGGGAACAAACACATAATCTAACTGGGGGTCACCAATCCATCATGGTTTCCTCTCTAGGACAAACATATATTCCATATAGAAATGAAGATTTCCGTTGGTATATCCCAACAACATCACATGAACCACTCAAATAGAAACCCTTACATGAAGGGTGTTACCAACATTAGGCGGCCCCAGTCGCCCGTAAGAGAGCACCAACAAATTAAATGCCCCAAAGGAAACTATAAAATGAAGATCACATTCACGATCCTACTATACTGGAATCTACAGTTATTTATTCAATAAAATATTTATCAATAGAGTCTCCTGATCATTTCAATACTTTACCAAATTATATAATTGACAGTAGCTATTGTGAAAGTCCTCCCAACAATGTTGTTACCAGAAGCGTTGAAGGTCCTCCACAGAGCACCCACTAGGACTTCTTCGTGGTTAAGAAACGATTGATCATGAGTGAAAATCTATATATGAGTTTCTTGGTAGCCCTCCCTTTGACCAGAAGATCAAATAGAAATAATTTCCTCCTCTTGATATCGTCCACCCTGATGGTCCTGTCTAGTGTAGATCTTGTATAAATTCTCCCTACAGTTAGATGTAAAGCTATGATGGAAGCCCTCCCCATGATGGAAATCACTATGAAGGTCCTCCCCATAGTGATATATATCAATTCCCTCCCCATAGTTATATATAGAAATGATAAGGTCTTCCCCTCCTTACTATACATCCTAATGGTCCTCCCCAGAATTCTCACTAAATATTTTCTCCATACTGTTGGATATCATGTTATGATTGTAGTCCTTACTATGACGACATATGTCGCGAAGGTACTCCCAATAATAAAAAAAGTAGGAAGGTCCTCCCCTTGCTGCGGTCCACCCAAAAGGTCCTCCCCAGGGTACACACCATAGAAAATCTCCCTATAATCAGACACTAAGCTGCAATGGTAGTCCTCAAAACCATAACACCAGCTACATAGGACATCCCTGCTGTCAAAATTCACATAAACAAGAAGGCCCTCCTCTCAGTAGATCAAATATAAGAAATCCATCATATTTTAAGGTGATTGGAAGGATGGGGTTGGATATGATAGAATCCATGTCAATGACAGGATACATCCCTTCTCAACTAGAAGACGACATGGGTCCTTACTCAGCCTCTGATCCACCTATGCACTATTAATAAATTAATAAAATCTCTACTAGTCCTCTATTCATGATGAAATCATCACAAATAATCTATTTTAGGAATACCATGTAGAGGAATTCATAGTATAACAACAAAATAATATGTTTCTTGTGAAAATAAAATTATCCAGGTATGACATAATGAATTTATTTTGGCCCACAACCACTTTTTAGTTTGACATTCCAAGAAAATTGTCGAGAGAATATATGTATAACATTTGTATCAATATATGGACCACTCCCCGCCATTTAAAAATGAAATTATTTCCCTATTATGGGTACATATACCATATCATTATATTGGGGACAGGATTCACCATGAAAATGACATAAAATAACTTATGTCTATACAAAGGCAACAATATGATAGGTGGAAGAAATATCTCGAACTGAAATTCCTCCACTCAATGAACAAGTTGTGTTTCCTTATCAATGATACAAAATCAGGTGTTCATATCTAGGGTTAGTGAGAGCATGGAGAATTCCACTTCACCCAAATTCCCATGTAGAAGAACCCATTGGAAAATGAAATCATGTAAGGTCATTATTCAAGGAAAGAAATAAAATGAAAACATTATTCAGGAATGCTGGCATGATCGACAAGAACAGACCTTGAGAAAGTCTCAAAAGTATCGGGCCCGATGAGAGAGAGACATTGAAGAGATCATGAACCATGAAATCGAGAGCATTACCAAGGATTATCTCTTATGTTATGCCAATCATCAAAAAATTATAATGTCCTCAAAATCAAATAAATAACGTGCAGACCGTACACCATAACTGGTTCACCATCGAATGAGAATGCACGAGATCAAGAAAGCAGTGATAGAAGTAGCAACTACCATTGTACGAGATCAACCCCAGACCGATGAGTTGTGGGACGTTTTAACACAAAATTCCCCCATTAGACCAGAAAATGTAGGTCAGGCTACCATGGAAAATGAACGAGAGAAACACAAGGCCATATGGATGGAGGCATTTTTACCTCCACCACCCGCCTAGAGAATGTCAGTCTTTTCCTGCATAGAAAGAATAATGAATAAAGAGGTTACCCATTCTATCCCATCTTGTGACTCATGTTCCCCAGAAAGAGACATACGACCAGGTCATTTCAAGGTACCCTTAAAGTTACCCTTCATCAAGAAACCTAAAGAGGACCCTAGGATAGAATGAGAAGAACTAACAAAGGTCCAAAGAATCTCTCCTACCATTTAGCACCTAGTATACCACCCCAAATATAGTATGCATCAGTGAAAATCATGGATTTAAATCCCATATAACTCATTGAAAATGATACAAATAATGAGGATTAAGGAGTAGAAGGTTCCCTCCAGGAGAAATTACACAGTGAGCCTGATGATATATGTACTTGAAACTAGACGGCCTCCCTAAACTTGAGCACTCCTTTAGACAAAACCTCATTACATCCATTGTTAATTTCCAATAACTAGAATAATAAGAGAAATTTTATACATGGACCCCCACATCCTACCCATGAAAAACGTTTCTAAGGCTCTATGTGATATTCACTCAATAGGAGGATGAAATGAAGGAGTTGAGGATAATTAAAACTGAGCTACTTCAAGAGATCCATCCTAAAAGATATGTTCCTCAGTCAAAGCATCAACATACACTCCTAGAAAGTGTTCCTATGCTAGATGGGTTCATCCTGAAAAATGATTAAAGTTTAAAAAACTCATCTAAGGTAGTTATGGGACTATCATTTTACCTGAATACAATAACAACAAGATACCAATATTTCCCCCCTTTGATGAAATAACTAGAAAAAATTACAGAAAATCAATAAAGGCAACCACCAGTTGAGTATCCAGAAAAAGTAAAATCCACCCGAGCCCAACTAATCATATCCCTAGCCATACCTACTCATACTAAGGTTCAATAAGAAATGCATCAAGGTATCATGTATACCATTGAGTCATTGACAACTCAATTGGAATCCATCAATGTATGGCATGCTCTGATACAACTAGAATGGAAACACCATGTCGACTGGGTGAGTAATTTATCGGTGCCTCCGAATTTTGTGAACCCCATATTCATAGTGTTCAATGGATTATGGGATTTAAAGAATCATCTAATGCACAATGCTCCTTACTATGATACCATTATGGGAACCATGAAACTATAGGAGGCAGTAAATCATAGATTCTCCTTGTGAACGCTTCATGGTTCAGCCTTCTTATGCTACAATAGTTTTCCATCTCACTCGATAAAAGTATTGGAGGATTTATGAAACTATTTACTATTCCATTTTATCCCCCTGTTGACCAAAATAATAGTTAGCAACCTCATGAACTTCATATTGTGAGAAAATGGAAGAGTTTCAGACATCATTTCTATATGGAAAGGTCTAAACTACTCTTTGAATTGCACACTCCCCCAAGATGAGATTATTTCTATGTGAATAGACAATATCAATGATAAGCTACAAACACCTCAAATATAAGTAAAATTTACTAGCAAGTTTCTGTATTTCTCTACCATCACTAAAAGAATAGAATATTCCTTACAAAGGACTAATCTCAAGATCTGAATAGCCACATCAGCCATTGTAAAATGAGTGGGAAGAGATGAGGCAAAGTTTATTATGCTTAAGACACATGATTCAGCAGATTTAGCTACAATTACTTCACTGAACCATGCAGGACCCCTGGGATATCAACATAAGACCCTTCCTTGATAAGGAGATCAAGGGATGGCCTGGAGAAATCCATTCAAGGAACAAAGAAATATTTTTTACTCATTCTGAGAAGATCATGTATGTGGATCCTCTATAGATACTGATTAGATAATAAAAAAAAATTTAATTACATTTTAATGGTATTAAATGTTCAATTTTGATATTACGGGCCTGAGTTGTTGGATTTTAATTTTGAACATCCATTCTCATCATTAGTGCACTTCATGCATAATGTGCACCAATTTAGGCCGAATGATTCATCTAATTTTAAAGAATGTTATTATCCATATTTTAATTTGATATTTTGGTAAATGGATCAGCACTTAAATATGAACATTTTTCATTCAGATATTAGTGGAGGATTCAAAAATTACAATGGAGATATTTGGTGATGAATGAAACAGATTCTGGAGAAGGAAGATTGGACACCAGCCCACTGATAAGAATGTGGGGCCCACAATACAGGCCTACTGAAGAAAAAGATTCATGTTATGCTAGAATACATATCTAAGAATAATTAATTATTTAGTATCCAATGCTAATTCAAGTTACATGGTGGTTATTAAGGTGGACCAAATGGAATATAAAAATCTGGGCCAAAATCTGTGGCCCAAAATGTTAGCCCACTAAAGCGGCCATAACTCCTGATCCACAAATCCAAATTGGCCCAAGTATTAAAGAAGTCTATAAGACATCTTAAGACACAAAAGACTCTTCTATGACCCACTGAGATTCAGCAATATGATTTCCCATATAGGATGATCGTTTCAGAGGAGACAACGGGGATAAAAAGTCAAGGAGGGAATCAATTTCTTCACTACATTCCACCACCCTAAGGCCTAAATTAATTTAATAAATGGGCATAAATTGAATGAGGATCAGCCTAAGGCTTTAAAATATCATATTTAAGGAAGTGGTGGCGACATAGAAGGGATATCTTTTTTTGATGTAATGTTATTATGCCAAAGTTCCTTCATAATGTTTTCAATTTACATGTAAGTTTTTTTGTATTTTTATATTCTTAATCAATATGTTTCTATTACATTCTTACCATTTATTCCATTAAAACTATATAATCACAAAGCACATTGATATCTTTGTGTTTTGGTGAATTATTTCAGACATAGGTGTGAATTTCGTTCACACACATGGAGGAGTGCTCGTTATTTCCGTAGTTTTAATTTCTTTAATACAATTCTTGTAAGCCCTCTTCCTCCCACCATTGTGAGTATACCATCAATAAAGGGATAACCCTTTAATGAGATAATCATAGGTAGATGTAAAAGATCAATTAAATGTTATTTTATGAATGAATTTTTATTAATTGGATAATTAATTTAATACTTCCATTCTCCAGCTATTTCCACTCTTCATCTTCACTGTGTTTGAGGAAGCTAAATCCAAGTACTAAAATGACCATATACCTTGTAGAGATCATTAATTAGGATCTATAAGTTTGTAGGGGATTAATAATTTAGTTTAGTTAGAATAAAACAAGAAAATTATGAAAGTAGTGTTATTTTGAAGAATGGTTTCATAAAAAAATTAATAAAACCAAAATTGTCTAAGGAAGTAAAATTCACTCAATCCAACTCAAGCATAATCCTAAGATCAACCCACATTCTCATCAGTGGGATAGTTTCCAATCTTCCTTGTTCATAATTATTTAATTTTATCCCAAAATATCAATATCATCCTTTATGAATCCACCATTGATCCGTAAATGAAAAATGTCTATATTGAAGTGTAGATACATTTCCCAAAATATAAAATTAAAATATGGATAATTACATTCCTTAAAATCAGATGAATAATTGGGATTAAATCAGTGTACATTAGGCATTAAGTTCAAAAATGATGGGAATGGATGTTAAAAATTAAAATCCACTAACTCAGGACCATAATATCAAAAATGAACATTTAATAGCATTAAACTGTAATTAAAATATGTGTTTTTATTGTCTAATCACACCCCGGTCTTGAGATTTTCCAGTCCTAGGCAAATAATTCAAAGATTACATTTGAATTCTTTTTTCAAACACATTATAACAAACAATGCTCACAATGTAAAATACAAAAAAATATATGTTTATAACCTATAATAATAATTTCAAACAAGATAAATTTTAAAGAAGATCCCAATCCCAATCCCATTCCTTTGATCAAATCCATCATCATACATCATCCTACACAATTAGGTGAATGTATGTGTTTTGAATCACAATAGATATGAGGGTTTATTTTCATTCAAGGAGAAAATCATGGAATCCCAAGGTGGAATAACATTTAATAATAATATAATTATTCATCATTATTATTTGTTTGATTTTTTTGCAACATTTCCATAGTAATTGAGATTGTAGTTAATCAAATTAACCCATGTTGCAAGACTTTACCAATGACTCCCAGGCTCAAAGGCCTTAGGGAACCAAGTGATGCCTACATACTCGGGCATCATCTTGAGTCATATTGATAAAAAAAGTCATATTACCAAAAATAGAGATAGAGTGAAAAAATAAGGGCTAGAAAACTCTGGAGTCACGATCCCCAAGTGCCAAAAGCCTTTCATTTTATCAATCCATTCCTCTACAAACAAATTTTTATTTTATATTATTTTATTTTATAATTTTTTTAATACTAATATTATTAATAAAAATCAAACCATCCTATTCTATTTATTATGGGAACTCGAGCATTCAAATTAGTACCCCACAGTCAAGAGGACGTGTATTGGTGATTTTTGATTTAATAGATGAAAATAAAAATGAAGAAAATTCTCATTAGACAGCCAAACATCCAAAATAAATGCTTGTAAACTAAATCATTAATTAAATTAAGATTCAATGAAAAAAAATTTCTATGAAGTTTTAATGCAAGCAAAGATGTTATTATATTAATGATAAAATAATTTTACTTATTTTTTTCATTTTTTTTAACAAGACTTTTGTTTCCACACCCCCAAACATAGAATGAAACCGTACCTAGTTTATTAAAAATAAAATAGAGGAAAAAGTGGGTTGGGGGGATGATTTTAAAAGGGAATGAAACAAGTTCACCTAATGTCTTTATAATGATGATTTTGGTGCTCCCAAATCATTCATTTTTCTCATGGGATATGTAAGCACCTCCTTTATTGAATATGTGTCACCGAAAATAGTCCCTGAACCATACAACCAAGAACAAACCAGAAAAAACAAACAACACAATAATTTATTTAATACCAAGTCTCATAATTTTTTTGGTTTCCATTTATTTGTAGTTTTTTTTAAATCAAACTAATGATACATTGTCTTCCTTTTAATTTCTGGGTAAGGTAGTACTCTGGGATCACACCACGTGACATGGATGAATACAATGATAACCTTTCATTCCCATACAAACTCATAAGAGAATAACATGTCAACCATATAAGTTAGAAAAAAGTTATATCAAAATGATCCACTAATCCTATATGAAGTTAATTAAACCAAAAAATGATTGGAAATTTTAAAACCACGGGTTGACTCCCATGAAGCAGTTTTTTTAACGTCTTTAGATCGACTTAGACCCCTAATTTTTTAATTATTTTTGTCATCTAAGGTATTTTCACACAATTGTTCATAAAATTCATGTTTTTGGAATTATTATATGAATGGTTTGACTCTATGACCATTAACTTTAAATGTTTGACCATTGGTGGGATCTTGATTTTTAATAGCCCCATGGGGGTACACCTTATTCACTATATATGGACCTGACCATATAGACCTCAATTTTACCGGGTGTAAGTGATGTTTATAATTATAAAAAAGATCATGTTTTCCCTATTCAATGTGTTTGGTTTTAATATTTCTAGATTGGTAGGCTTGTACTTTAGCTTTATTGATCCTTGACCTTCTATAAGCCTCTATCCTAAGTTCCTCAAGTTTGTTGAGATCTAATTTCCTTTTTGTTCCGGCCAATGAGAGTTCATAATTCATTTCCTTAATTTCCCAAAAGGCCTTATGTTCAATCTCCACTTTCAAATGGCATGATTTACCATAAACCAAGCTGTATAGGGACATTCCTAAAACGGTTTTATAAGAAGTTTGATAGTCCAGAAGAGAATATAAGAGTTTGATCGACCAATCGTTCCTAGATGGATTGACAATTTTATAAAGAATTTGATTGATTTCTCGATTGTAAAACTCATCTATACCATTGGTTTGTGGGTGGTAAGCAGTGGAATATTTGTGAGAAATTCCATACTTTTCCATGAGTTCTAAGAATGGAAGATTGAGAAAATGATTCCATGATCACTAATGATAGCCCTAATAATTCCAAATCTAGATAGGATATTTTCCTTAAGAAATTTAATCACAGTTCGATGATCATTGTATTTTTTTGGAACGGCCTCAACCCATTTGAATACATAATTGATAGCAAACAGTATGTACATAAATCCCCTAGAGGTTGGGAAGAGGCCCATGAAATTGATTCCAAGCAGTCAATGATTTCAATCACTAATATGGGAGTGAGTGGCATTCGATTCCTTTTTGTGATGGACCCTACTTGTTGACACCTAAGAAAAATTTGAAAAATTGTGTAGGAGTCCCTTGAGAGGGTTATCCATAAGATACCACACCGAAGAACCTTAGCAGAAGTTTTTTGTAGAGGAAAAGTGACCTCCACACGCCTCACTATGATATAATTTTAGGATGGAATCTTGTGCATATTCTGAGACACACCTCCTAATGACTTGGTAAAGGAATAACTTATAGAGGTATTTATCATCAAACAGATAGTTCCTAACATCATAAAAGAATTTCCTTCTATCTTGAGTCCCTATGAATTTTGGAATGACCCTTGTAAGTAAAAAGTTGTCTATGTCAGCATACCAAGGGAAGTCACTCATGGAGTATAGGTCTTCATCCGGGAATGAAGCAGACATAGGGGGGTGAGAAATTTTTTCATTGAATTCTAACCAAGAGAGGTGATCACCTACAACATTTTCAACACCATTTTTGTCTTTGATTGTGAGGTCAAATTCTTGTAAGAGAGGAACCCACCTAATTAGTCTAACCTTAACATCTTGTTTTTGGAAGAGGTATTCCAGTGGAGAATTGTTAGTGAACACAATGATGAGGGATCCTAAGAGGTAGGAACTAAACTTCTCTAAGTCAAACACAATATAAATTAACTCATTTTTAGTTGTGGTGTGGTTTATTTAGGAATCATTTAAGTATTTTCTTGCATAATCAATGAAATATGTAGTTTTATCACAGTGTTGTCCTAACAAAACTCATACAGTAAAGTCAATGGAATAAAAAATAATATTGAAATGAATATTTCAATTTGGAGATTTCAAAATGGGAGGAAAGGCGAGAGAGTATTTGAGGGTTGAGAATGAACCCTCACAGCTTTCTCTCCAAACAAATAGAGCATCCTTTACTAGGAGAGCACAAAGGGGATCAGAGGTTGTACTAATTCCCTTGATTAATGTTCTATAGAAACCAACATGTCCTAATAAAGGACCCACTTCCTTAATAGTTCTAGGTGATGTAAGGTGATGAATGATGTCAAACTTTGCTTTATCAACTTTAGTCCCCCTACCTGAGACTATATGGCTAATTACTTGTCCCTTTTTAACCATAAATGGCATTTTTCCCAGTTTATGAATAGATTCTTTTTTTCGCATCATGACAAGACTCTCTCTACATTCCACCTGCATCCCTCAAATTTATACCCAAACACAGAGAAGGAATCCATGAAGACCTCTAGAAAATACCTACCATGTCTGAGAAGATTCCCATCCTTCACCGCTGGAAGGTTCTAGGGGCATTGCATAACCTAAAGGGCATGAATTTGAAAAAAAGGTGCCAAATGGACATGTTTATGTAGTATTCCCTTGATCTTTTATAGATACCTCAATTTGACTATTCCCCGAGTACCCGTTTATGAAACAATATAAGGAGTGACCAACGACTCTCTCAAGGACTTGGTCAATGAATGGTAAGGGTAAATGGTCCTTCTTGGTAAATGAGTTTAGCTTCCTTTAGTTGATGTAGACTCTCCAGTCACTACTCACCCTCATTTAGAAGAATATATCCATCCTTATTGGTTATCAATGTGATTCCATCCGTTTTTGGAACCACTTGTATTGGGATGACCCACTCACTCTGAGCTATGGGATATATGATACTAGATTTTAACAATTTCAAACATTCTATTCTCACTACTTCTATGAGATTAGGATTGAGTCACCGTTGAGGTTGATGACATGGATTTGAATCAGATTCCATATCAATCCTATGAGTCCCAATAAGTGGGCTAATCAAAGGAATATTAGACAGGTTACAACCAATGGATTTATTATATTTCCTAAGAAAATCTAGAAGTATCCTCTCATGACTAGATTCAAGAGAGGAATAAATGACAACAGGATGTGTATGATTGTACCTTAAGAAGGTAGACTTGAGTGCAATAGGAATCTCCATCAATTCAAGATTGGTTTGGTTCATAATTTCAGCCAAATATTTGGGCATTGGATCAATATTGATTATGTTCCCTAGAGTTTTAGATAGAATCAAATCCCCAACTATATATGTTTCAGCTACAAGATTGGTTTGATCCGATTTAGGGAAATAAGTTTGATTTCTCTCCATGAAAGTAGTTTCTTGAAAGGTTTCACTGATTGTTGGACCTAAGATTTCATTATAAGAGCAATTTGAAAATGATTCAAGCAATGGAGATAAACACCCTAAATGTGAAGAAAGGAAATCAATCTAATCCTAACTTAAACATCCCTCAAATATTCATTGATGTTCTATGTATTCATTATCAATGATTCCTATCAGGTTTAATTCATGAATTTCTTTGCTATCCCCTATTTGTGAGCTTGCATTATAGATATTCAAGTCCATACCCATGTTTCCAAAGGTGATGGTCATGTTCCCATTTTGAACACGAATAATAGAGTTGATTGTTACAAGGAAAGGAAGACCATGAATGATTGGCATTTATTTCCCATTTCCTATGTTTGTATGGTTGTCAAGGACAATGAAGTCAGCAGGGTAGATGAAGTTTTCAACTGTTACCAGAATGTCCTTTAAAACCCCCTTTGGAACCTTAATGCTATAATCAGCAAGTTGTTTTGTGACAGATGTGGGTTAGAGATCTTCATGTCCTAAATAACAGTACACATAATAGAGGATGAAATTGACACTTGCACCTAGTCCACACAAGGCCTTGAAAACTTTCCTCTCTCCAAGTTCAACATTGATGTAAGAGAAACTTGGGTCTTTCAACTAAGGAGTAATGGTCCCTTGATTTGTGGTACTCACACAAGCAACTAAAATTACTTGTTTTTATGTGAAACTTTTCTTTTAAAATTGCACAAGTCCTTATGGTACTTTGAGTAGGCATGTATGGTTTGGATAGAATTCTGAAGGGGAATGTTGAACTTGTATTGTGAGAAGATTTACCTCAATTATTCACTCAATTCAGGCTTGGTTTTCCCCCTCACGATTTGAGGAAATAGTGTAGGTTTTGTGGTTGTTTGTTGAAGAGTTGTTTCTTTGAAAATGTTATCATGTTTTTCTGTTGGACCATTTGGTTCATTTGAATTTTCATCCAAGTTTGAATATTTAGATGGGTTTTAATTAGTTGTTCAGGTTTCTCAATTGATATCCCACTTCTTAAAACAGTCAAAACCTTTAGTTATTCATGAGTTGTTTGAGTGCATCTTGACTCTCCCCTTACTGTTTGTTGTAGAATTGCTTGTGTAGGCATGGGTGCCCTTCCAGTTTTGATGCTTTGAAGTTCTTGTTTTAGGGAAGATACTTCCATGTTCTTCCTTTCCATTTGTTTTCACAGTTGTTCTAGTCCGATTTTTGGAATAGTTTTGGTTGGTTCTTGAGAATATTGGTTTGTCCTAGGGGATATTTTGGAGGTGGGATGATTTGTTGAAAATGGACTGGTGGCTGTTGGCATTGGATAGTTTGGGATTGGGACTAGATATGGGTTTGGTAGTTTTGATGGGGGAAAGGATTTTTTCCCTGTGGTTGGATAGGTTTTTGGTTATATTTACAACAGAATCTTGGGTGGACATTATGAATTGGGTTGATGGTGTTTTGGTATTGATTATTTTAAAAGTTCAAAGCATTTACTTATGCTAGGGTTCCCCCTTAAATATTATACTCGATAGATGGAATGGTTGGGAAGTTGTATATTTTATGGTCATGTTTATCACAAATTGTGAAAACAGGGTCTACATTTTAGATTTCATGGACATTCCTAAGGTCTAACTCTTCAACCATCCGAGATAGTGCTGTGAGTTTAGCCCTAAGGCATTCCTCTTCTCTATGTTTATGAATTCCAGTAGTTCTGTGTGGATTTTTAGAATAAGGAAAAGTTCCCCATGTTTGGTTTGGTTATGCAAGGATTTCCAGACACTCGTAAGTATCATTTGGGGCTTTGTTTTTAAAGGTTCTATTACACATCATGTCAATGAATTGTTTGTTCCTCAGGCCCAACCCTTCATAAAAAATTCTCAAATGTTCAGGTATAGAAAAACCATGATGTGGAACCATATTTTTGGTGTCTTTCAACCTCTCCCATGTTTCATAGAATGAATCTCCCCCTTTTTCAATTTTTTTTAATTCACATTTTAAGTGAAATTGTTTTGTGATGAGGTAAGTATTTTTTGTAGAATTATTTTTTAAACTGTTCTCATGATTGGATTGTTTTATTTCTGAAGATGTTTATCCAATTTTTATCTCGATCCATCTATGAAAAAGGAAGGAGCCTCATCATGGATTATTGTAGTTGATGTGGGGGACACATGGTTTCTACAATGTCCATGAACTCCTTAACATAAAAGTAGGGCATCTCAGACTCCATACTGTGAAATGTTTTAAGGTGGTTTAGGTCATGGGTTTTAAAGATGTAATTGATATCTACTAGTTAATTTTGTCTAGTTCAGGAGGGGGAATTGGTCCAAGATTGATTGAGGTAGTCATTCATGGTTTGATCAACAACATTCCTTAGGTTTGGAGATTCTTGAATTTGGTTTCCAATTTGATTTCCCCTAGGATTTACAATTTGAATTCTTGGAAGAACATACATTATAATTCATTTAATTTTTGATTATGGAGTATCAATAATATTATGATATAATTGATACAATCCATTAGGTTCACTTGACTCCCCTATACCAGGACTTTCCACCCTAACTAGTCAGTTTGAATTATTGTGGATTTAGGCAGACATGCTCCAAAAGGAAAAAAACAATAAAGGGTCAATATAAGAGATTATGGGTGATAATATGAGAATGGGGGTGAGGAAAGAAGGTTTTGGTATAAGTTACATACTTGTTCCTTGGAAATGGTGCCAAAATTTGATTCACACTCAAATTTACCAAAGAGATGAAGGTATAACGGTCCTTGTAGTCTAGGTTGGGTTGTCGAATCCACTGAGACCAAAGAAGATACTTATGATACACAACCTATGAGATGGATTTTTGGACATGAAGTGGCCAACTTGGTTTTAATTCTAGATTGTTTTAAATAACACTATGAAACCTAAGTGAATTCAATTTAATGAAAATGGGATGATATTAGGATTATACTCGGGGTGGATTGAATGAATTGTATTTCATTAGAAATTTTTTGTTTTATAAATTTTTGATGAATCCATTATTCAAAATAACACTACCTTCATCATTTTATTGTTTGATGAGAACTAAACTCAATTACTAATCCCCTACACACTTAGAGAACCAAATTCATGAGCTGTCCAAGGTATAGGGTCATTTTAGTAATTGAGTTTAGTTATCATCAAACTAGAAAATGATGAAGGTAGTGTTATTTGGAAGAATGGATTCATAAAATATTAATAAAACCAAAATTATCTATATAAGTAAAATTCATTCAATCCACCCCGAGAATAATCCTAAGGTAAATCAATTTTCATTAAATTGAATTCACTTATGTTTCTTATTGTTCTTTAAAAAAATCTAAAATCAAAACCAAGTTGGACACTTCATAGCCAAAAATACATCTCCTAGGTTGTGTATCTTAGGTATCTTCATTGGTCTCAGTGGATTCAACAAACCAATCTAGTATATATGGACCATTCTACATTAATCTCTTGGGTAAATTTGAGCGTGAATCAGCTATCATGAATTAAAACTTGCTCTATATTCTACAGTCGTAGAGGGATGATTATGTAGGTCTTGATGACCAACCATATTATTTTCCCTTCCACCGGATACTGGAACACAACATTCAAGAGTGTTTTGTTTTCAAAGATAGCCTAAAAAGAATGATATATTATGGTAAATTTAAGCTGGGACCACCTCTAGCACAAGTGGATTATATCTCCCCCACTGTGCCAGATGGAGAAGGAGTGTGTTAAACAATTATCACTAAAAAGTTTAATAAGTTTGATAGTTATATGACTACAAAAAGTCAATCAATCCCATGGAATAATCCCAAAATTTTTGAAGCAATTGACTATTCCCCCAATAACTCCAAATGAATCACATCTGATTTCGTTGGCCCCATAATCCTATAAGGGATGACATCCAAAAAGCAGTTCATCTAGAAAGACAAAGAGCATGTACAGGAATTTGAGTCTACACCGAGGCCATAGTTGGCCTTGAATCTTTCATATTACTTTCTAACAAATCTGAATATACAGGAAACACCCTGCCAAATGGAACCATGAGTGACACCCCACCAAATAGAATAATTGAAAAAGTTAATGAAATAGACTCATCATTAGACAAGGAACTAATCTTCAGGTCCATTAATTTCATTCATTTAATGGAACCATTTTTTAATGATTAATGTGGATATAAAACCAATTTACCTAATCTCAATCAGGGACCTAGAGGAAGATCTTATTAGAGCCAAGGATACCTTGGAAGTTTCAACTGTTGTAGAAATCAAGCTTATGGTCGCTCTTTTGCTCAAACTGTCATCATTTCAGAAACCCATGTAAGAACCATTCAGTGGACCTATAAGTTAAAGAAAAATTTTCCTACCCCCATTATAATCCCCTATTTATGAATCATTATATAGTATCCATTAGATGATTAGTATATATCTAGTCACCCATAACATGCAGGCACACCGACTCATCCAAATTCACAAAATAAAGAAGCCTCACCGTATCCTATCCTAGGAACTAGCCCATCCTCACCCAATGTTCATGCCCACAAATCACATGTTAATGAGAACACACTAGTTGATAATCTCCATCCTTTTTATCAGTAATATGATATTATTAAGCATTTATCCTTTATACAACCAAGGATCTCAATTTTGGATGTACATATCCTATCTTAAGATCTGAGGGAATCACTCATAGAATATTTTTTATGTCCAACGGGGTTTGTAGACAAAGTGCCCCCCACTGAAGTCTACCATATATAGACCTATCCTACAAAATTTCACATCATTATATCCTTCATAAATCCTGTTGAGGAGGTTATTATCCAGGGACACATCAAACACTTATATGTGTTTAACATGATAAATGATGTTAATGTTAGAAAATTATTCATTGATAATGGATATAGAGTTAATCTCATCCCACTACAGACACTTCTCCATCTAGGATGTAATGAATAAAGTCTGACATCTTGAACTACAACCCTTTTGGGCTTTGATAAAAGTAAGAAAAGGATGTTTAGCCAAATCAATCTCAAAAAGCATCTTCGTGACCTCATTGCCGACTTAGAATTCTTGGTAGTTCATAAAAACACAACCTTTAAAGTTTTTCAAGTAAGGCCCTAACTACATCAGCACACGTCAATTTCCTCATTATACAATCATTATTTCAAATATATTATTAATGTAATGAATCAGAAATTTCACACTGATAAATCTCCATTTGATCCTTGTGAATCATGCTACATTGATGCATGGTTCTATGTTCCAAAATGGAAGCAACCCTCAGTCGATGGAATTGATTGTGTCACTTCCCAAAATGTTTGGGAAATGGTTCTCTCTAACCCCTTCAAGTATCTTGGTGAGAAATATGTACTTCCCATCAATAAAATAGATTTCAATAGTATGGATTTGGAGGTGTGTTTCTCAGTCATTATGATTTCGGTCATGTATACCAAGCCTGATAGTGTTGAAAAATACACTGATACCCAAGACGATGGTGAATGATCAGATAAAAATTCCCCTGAACTATATTCAAAACATTAGATTGTCCCTACCTCCCCCCTGTGGAAAAGAGGAAAAAAATAACCCTTCCCCCCCACTCCATACTCTACAAAAAAGACCTCACTATTAGTCAGGCCATAAAAAGTTCCCCCAACCTCCAAATGCCAAATCTGTGACGCTTCTCCCATGTTTCAAGAGCTTTCATAATGAATTATGTAAACATCAAAAGAAGAGGAAGATGATGAGGATGATGAGGAGGAGGAATAATAATACCTTAGGGATTCCCCTTTGTCATTTGTGGTGGGTTTCTTTACCACAAATAATGAAATCAGGGAAATAATCTTGGGTACCAAATAATACATATGGACCACTCTGATTAGTGTGATCATGTCTTCTGAAGAGGAAGATTTATATACCTCCTTCCAAAGGCTAAATCAAAATGTTTTCACCTTAAAATATATATAAATGCCAAGACTTGATCTTGAGGTGTCCACTCACCACCCAGGTCTTCCGGAAGACCACTGTTTCCATAAGTAAGCTTCCAAAAGGACACATCCAACACATGATGCCAAGGATGGATGAAAATGAAAATCTCATCAAAATAGCATCATAAGGGAGGTCCAATATCCCATATGGATGGCCAAAATTATCCCCATTAAAAATAAGAACATGAAAATCACATTCTACAGTGATTTCAGGGATCCTAATGACAATGTGTGAAATATGATTTCCGAGTCCCAATCACGAAATTGTTGATCGATGCAACTGTTAGATATGAGGCTCTTACTTTCATGGATGCCTTTTCAGGGTATAATAAAACAAGAATGGCTCGAGAAGATGAAGAAACCACCATATTTAGAGCCCCGTAGTGATTATTTTTCTACATGGTAATTCCCTTTTGTTTGAAAAATTTTCTTTCTATATACCAACACACCATGCATCACATTTTCAAACCCTTCCTAGAAAGAATCATCAAAAGATATATTGATGAACTGGTGGTTAAATAACGACAATTTTTGTACCTCTTGGAAGATCTTGAAATAGTCTTCAATAAATTGTGACAACACAATCGGAAAATTAACCCCTTAAATACACATTCGGCATTACCTAATGGGAATTCCTTGGTTTTATCACATGTCATCATGGAATAGAGGTCGACCCTGAGAAAACAAGGGTCATCATTGGAATGTCACCTCATCACAACCTCACCAATCTAAGAGGACTTCAAGGAAATTTGAATATTATGCAATTCATTATAGACAATATTCATGGTAAATGTTTTCCTTTTACAAGGATGATGAAAAAAGAGGTGTCATATAAAAGGACTGATTAATGTCAGGAAGCATTTGAAAATATCAAGAAATATATTCTAAGAACACTAGTGCTATTACAGAATATTGAAGGAAGACCTCTCATTCTGTATGTGACCACTTTAGAAAAGTCACTAGGTACCTTCCTCGTACAAAAGAAAGAAATTGTAAGTGAGAAAAAGCATTATTATCTCAGACAGACCATGATCGATGCTGATCTCTGTTATTAAAATATCAAGAAGACCTACATGAACCTTATCTTTGCAGTATAGAATCTGAGGCACTATTTTCAGCACCACAAGGCCCATTTGATCTCTTGTAGAAACCCACTAAATTAAATCCTTAGTAATCTATTATTGACTGAATTCCTATAATGGTGGGAATTCATACTATAGTAGTTTGATATATGAATCATACCTCAGAAATCCAGTAAAGGCCAGGCATTACATGATTTATGGGTAGAGAACAATTTTGGAAGAAATAACCCCATTGGATGCTGAATTACCTGATAAAGAGGTTTTATTTGGGAAATTGGACTCCCAAACACGAGTGATGCATTTTTATGGTGAATCCAGAAGTCCGATAGGAAAATTAATGGAAGACCTTAAGCTCAATAAAGTGGGGTTGGAAGTCATACTCATATATCCAGAAAAGTCAGTATTTCCTGACTCCTTCATGCTATCGGAGGGGTGTACAAACAATGAAGTAGAGTATTAGGCTCTCATCACAGGCCTCAAAATCTCACATAAAGCATAATTAGAGTATATAATGCTAAAATGTGAAATAGAAATGGTCATCAAGAAAGTAAAATGAATATATACTATCAAAAAAGAGAATCTTATCCCCTTGTTTGACCACATCTGAGGGTTAATGGTAGAATTTCCTTTGGAACCTACATTAACTAATGTCTCATGATAACCAAATGAGCAAGACGATGCATTTGAAAATGTAGCCACATCTCTAGATGACCCAAACTTGGATGAGACAATCATCATCATTTCCCACTATCATATAGTCTTACCATTAATCTAGAAAATGATGGAAGAAACAAATGATATTAGCCCTGTCACCAAGATGTATAGTCCCATAATCGGTTGGATGACTCCCATAACAAATTACATTCGAATGGTAGAATTCCCACAACATAGGGTTGGAAGGGAGAAAATATAGTGTTGGTCAATCAACTTCATTATGTATGATGGCACCAATCAACATAAGTTCCATTACAGTTAGGGCCTTGTTGGGTTCATTCTCAGATGAATTGATGGAGAAGAGACCGATGCCATTATGAAAGAAGCTTATGCAAGAGCTTGTGGTGCACATAAACCAAGATCAAATATATACTATCAAATCCAATGAATGGGATACTATTGGCCCACTATGATGTAGGGATACACTAAGTTTACTTAGAAGTTCTATTCCTATCAGGTTTATTCCAATTTCATCCATCAACCATCAAATCCACATCACACAACCAAGTAATCCTGGACACCTTCCATATGTAGAATTGATGTCCTTTGACCCTATCATCCTTCCAGGACCAATAAATACATGTATATTCTCACATTAACTGTCTTCTATTCCAAATTTGATGAAGATTAACCACTAATAGATATCGGATCAAGAAGCATTGTCTGCTTTGTGAAATCCTACTTCATCACCAGATTTGGTGCCCCTTATACAATATTGATCGAAAACGACACCAATTTCTACATTGCTGAATTGGAGAAGTTATATCAAGAGTATGGAATCAAGGCCAATAATTCATCTTACTACTATGCAATTACCAATAGACAGATAAAGGCCTTAAAAAAGACTCTATCCAATGTATTATTGAATATGGTAGATAAGGACAACAAATCATGGCGGAAAATCTCCTTGATCTTTGGGATTATCAGAACATGACTCGTACTACCACTCAATAAACCTTGTATTCATTGCTACATGATATGGAAGAGGTTCAAACAATTGAAGTCCAACTACCCTCACTCTGTATTGATGTTTATGATCAGCTATCTAGAGATGAGAAATCCCAAAAATGATATGATGAGTTTGAGTAATTAGATTAGAAAATATTTCACATCCGACAGCATTTAGAAGTTCATCAAAACTATATTTCATGATCCTTCAACAAAAAGGTTCACATATGATTTTTCCTTGAAGGAGAAGTGGTTTTGGTCCTCCAAACCCCGTTGATACATGGAACGAAACCTAAAAAATTATAACCATAGTGGGAAGGACCATATGTCATACACGAGCTCTACTCAAATAGAGAATATTCACTAATTTCAATGGATAGAAGATTACAAAATCTCCCACCAAAGCAATTTTATGGAAGAAATACTTTGTGTAATCACATAAATTTCATCTTATCTAGAAGATGTTAAAATATAAAGCACTATATGCATCCATGTTGTATGATGTTAAATGTTTTAGCTTCATCATCCTCAATAAATGACATTAAAATTCATGGTAATTCTCCCTAACAACGTTTTGTTAAACTTTATGGTTATTATTACATCCTGACCAATGATTCATCACACATGAGTCATATTTGTGTGTGAGAAAGAAAAGGTGCTCCTATTCTTATATGAATTATAAATCCACATAGGAATTATTTTCCTACAATATAACATGTGGCATGATTACCATTGACATAGGATATATAGTGACATCTAGACTCCTTATCTCGGGCCAATCCACCACAAAAAGAATGTTCCCCCTCTTTGTGTATGGACAAAATAAATGCAGGAGGGAGGATATACATAACTACATCTTTATTGATTCTAATTAACAATGGGATACATATAGTCACCATGGCACTAAGCCTTGTTCTATCCACCACATGATACAAACACCTCCATTTTACACTCCATTTCCTCTACATTGTGAAATAAGCCTTTGTTATTTCTTGTTTCTCACACCGATCATGGCTCATGTGAGCTTAAGAATAGTAGTAAGAACCCCCCCACCCTCAAAAATAGAGAGTAAAGGTATATGATATTCCCATAAATTTAAACTAATGATTTAAATTTCCCACCCTCTCTGCATGAGTAGGGCTAGTACACTTAGTTTCCCCAAGAACTAGGTGTGGCTTGTTTTCTACCCACACAGTATACATAGTGACATCCAGGTTCCAAATCTTTGTCCAAACTCGATAAAAAAAAACATATCCCCCTGTGTATGGGTTATACCAGCATAGGGGGAATTTATAGAACTATATCTGATTCTCATCCCTATGAGGAGACATAGTGGAACCAAGATCTCTAAATATAGGACCATATGTAAAAAACACCAATAATAAAAACACCCACACTCTTAATTATGTTATTCCCATGTGGCTGAATACTCTTATGCTCCCACTTGTTTCTCACATCTAGTACAACTCACATGGGATTAGGGGTTTGGCTGAGGTTTCTACACATGGACAAGGCATATCAATCTGCAGTAGGGTTTCCATGGTCCTCGTGGAACAAACTTAAAAGGTATTATAGATTCATCCTCTTCACTTTATGGAACCCAAATTCATTATCTCAAGATGTTAAATAGCATAGTACCTCTAGAAATACATGTGGATTTATTACTTCCCTCGTAGGATACATAGTGATGACCAGATCCCATATCATGGTCCAACAACCATAAAAAATGCCCCTCTCACTATGTAAGGTATAAGACTATATAGGGAGGAAAATTTATTGAACTATATGTGGATTGATTATTATTTCCATAAGATACATAGCGATTCTTATATATCATATTGTAGGTCAAATCATAAAAAATTTGAGGTGAAAAATATACCCAATATCCAGCATATAAATGAAGGTCTATACAGGAGAGTCCAAATCATAATTCCTACAACAATGATTTTTCAAATATTATGGACCCCATATAAGTAGGATATGTGTAGTGGATTCCACATTTCCTCGCTAATCATGAACATGAAATTTCCTGCATACCTAGATATATCCATTCAATCAAACAAATTCCAAGCCCTGGGAAATCATTGATCACCATGATCACCCATGGACATATGAAATGGATGGTAAATGACTAACATACACCTTTGTTTGATAATACACACAATTCCCTGGAAGCTATGCATATGTTTCCCACAAAAAGGAATATCATCCAAAGGGAAATTTGTCTTTATGAGATGATCCTTCTACCTATTTACACCTCTATGATGTTTAAACCCCACCTCTTTCCCTAGTTTCAGAAACAACATGGACTAAAAGTTACACTATTTCTGCCCATTTATTCCTAAAAATGATAAAATGTTCTTAGTCAAATTACGATGAAAAAGGATCGATGGTTTAACCCCTTGTAAGAGAAAATTAACTTTATACTATAAGTCTCAAATTTCATAGTTTCACGATGTTAAACTTAACTATTCTATGACCCATATTTTAAAAAGATAAATACTTGTAGGAGTCCCCCCTTTATCACAAGGGATAAAAATTTCCTCACGTTTTTGAGATAACACTCTTTTGACAAGCCATCCCAAGTGGTTATGAAATAAAATTACCCGACCATCTGAAATGGAAGGTCTATATCCTGAGGAAACCCTTGTTTGACTATGTGCACAATGCCTCATCGGCTCTACATATGATTACCAATAAAGGGGATTATCAACAAAAGTAAAATTAATCCCCAGGAGAGGCTTGTCTTGATTTTATATGCCCCATGTCTTATATGCCCCTTATCATGTTTCATATCCATGTCTTATATCCAAAAATCAAAAAATCAAGGTTAAAAAAACCTTGAATCCATGTATGAAATGTAATGGGGCATCATTGGTCGATAAACCATAATTGGGGAACTCTACCTATAAGTGATGGTCTAATAGGTTCGTCATAAAAAATAACTCATAGTCTAAGATATTCGAACTAATACATTAGTCATGGTCAAAGTTGTTCAACCTAAAAATTCAGTCATGGTAAAATATGTTCAACCTAAAACAACAGTCATGGTCAAAGCTATTTTACCCAAAAAATAAGTCCTGAGTTGGTTGACCTAAAACATCATTCATGGTCAACGATGTTCAACATAAAACATCAATAATTATATTCTAGTTTGCAAGACATTACAAAACCCCTTAAAAGAGACATGAAATTCATCAATATGTTAACCCTCAAAGGGAACAATGTACAAATGTCGAGTACCAACTCTTTAAAACTACACCTCGTAATGTCTCGAAAAAATGTCAAGAAATAAAACAAAAAAAACACAAATCATGTTAGGTCAAAAACACACAAAGGGTGGCCTAAATAATGGTAAAATTATGCCTACTGAAGCCACATCATAATAGGATTTGGAAAAAATCAGGTTTATAATATAAAAAACATAAATCTTGAAGGATATTTCATGTGACCATAGAAATAGTTATGTTGCTCTCACTATGTCTCTTGGATCATAAAATAATTAGAGCATGTTTTTATTATTTCAATTTAATCATCCTAGATTGTGACCCAAATTGAAATTCAGTTGAAATTGTGGTTTAAAATGTAATTATTCATAATTGATTGGCATTGCAGGATTGGATCCAAGAGAAAGCATTTGAGAGAAAAACATTTTCATTCCATTGAATTAAAATGGGGGAGCATCGAAAATTTGGAGTCTCTCTTTAAGGTCAGAGTAAAGGGAATCAATGGCAGAAGACAATCCAAAATATTACAATGAAGCCCGATTAGCCCTTTACAGTAGATCAAAAACTGTGTGAAAGGGGATATCAATTTTTTTAAAAAAGTCCTGCATACAACTTCTTCTTCAACCGCTAGGCATATTAATTTCATAATGTCTCTGAGATCTCGCCTCTTCAATTTTATAGCTTCAAAATTGTCACTTGTTGATGTTAGTTATGCCTTTATCTTATACACATGAGGCTCTCGCTCCCAAAACTCATCTATTTGGGAAATCACTGGGTTATAAGCATTTTCCTCCCATCGATTATTTGTTTCAACTCTTCCTTAATGTCTTGAAGGTCATTGTTCTGTGATATGAAGAATTGAACTTAGGTAGGTTGCCTTTATGAGCAGGTAGATACTCTTGAGATATAATAATTTTACATGAGGTGGTGCAAGTGTCCATATTCAATCACACCTAAAACCGTGTTGATAAATAGTTTTCAGATGGTGTCGTCCTCATCATAAAATTCTATAAGAGTACATTAAATGTAAATAGTACATATTTGAATCCATGCCCATCTTTGTATTCTTCGATACTCCTAACAACTTTTGAACCCTAGTTTTTCTCCCCCTCAACAATAGGTATATAGTTAGGGAATGAAACAACGGTATACAGAGATTCCCTAGTCTGGGTTACCCAAGCGGGGGAACCTTCCTTCTTTGTAGACAGTTTGATATCTGGAACAAAGATTGTGGGGTTTAATGAGACTTTAAGGATACATAATAACATTCCACTTGGGACAACATTGGTAGGGTCACAAACCATATAACCCAAATTTAGGGAGTTTGAGTAACTCTTCATTGATGTGGGTTGTGTAGAGTAAGTCACCTATGAACACATGAGATAATGGATGAAGTGCCTTTTGAAATAGGAATTGGGGTAGACGATGTAGTTGGCACACCTGAAATGGGACCAAAAGCAACCTAGGGCCTTTTCACTCATCAGAATGGTTTGGTCAGTGTTTCATTAGAGTATTAGGCCACCCAATATTGGGAATAATCCAATGATAAGTGAGTAGAGGATGCTGCAGGAGGAATACATACTTTAATACCAGATCCCCCATGCAACATCATCAACCATAGTTTGAAAACAATTGTCGTATGAGATTCCCTCTTGACCTAGTTGACTGGGAGTAATGCGACTCGCTGCAAACATATGAACTGTCTAGAAAACCTATATGGAGAATAAGTCTTGAAGATAGTTATTCCATCTACCCAAGAATCCAATATTCCATCTCGAAGTGTGATGGGCTATGGACACACTTCTGAAGAACCCCTCCCATCATCTATTACTACTCCGTGAGGAACTGGGTAAGTCAGAATAATAAAATAAGAAAGTTCACATAAAAATTATGTCATGATGTCAGCGCTTAATGACTTGGGGAGAACAACAGTGATGTTGAGGAGAGCCAGATGGAGATCATAATGGGGAACCATTGTGATATATCGACATTCATAGTAGGGTAAGTTCTCTGTAATCCAACCATAAAAAAATTAAAAGGCCTTCTAAGATGATGTGGGGGAATTCCTTCTTGTATATACCCCACTATTTTGTAAATTCGATCAGGGGTAGAAACAACTAAGTTAATGTGTTGACCGTCTACTAGGGTTTCCACCATCATTAAAGTAAAAATATAGATGCGAGTGTAAATCTCACGAGAAGGAAAGAACCACTCAATTAAGAATACAGAAAGGAAACCCGCTAATCTGATTTCATGAGATACATCTGTTTAGACCTCATAACCCCATGTAGTGCATTGAATCGCCTCAAGGGTATCACTATAATAGATAGGCATGAGCCTTGATTGATGAGTGGGATGTGTTCAGCTATGGAAAAAATCTCGGTCTTGGATTGTTCACCTATAAGAATAGACATGTCCAATCCTCAAACAAAATATGTGAGAGAGCATGAATAGGCTGACCGAGAAGTATCTTCACAATGATAAGCAAATCCATCACTAAAAGTGATACTTTATCCGCATTTTCACTATTATTGGCCACTGGTAAAAAAATTCATACATATCCCAATTTATGGGAACTCCATAAATAAACTAAACATACTAGAGGATAATAATGATCTCCCCGTGTACTAGATGAAATTTTTTCGTATTAAGGATCTATGTACTAAAAATATATGAAATGAAGGCTCTAGTTCGATGAGTATAGGTTTGGGATACCCAAATAGCCTCATAGAGCTCGATGGTGTTCAATTCATCTTAGAATTCCTCACAGCTTTGAAGAACCCAGAAAGGCCACCCCCAGTCCAAACCAAATGAACCTTTAGATGGAGGGTACCATTTTGATGACCAATATTGTTTCTCATTTTTCATGTCCCTCCGGAAAATGATATGGTGGTTGTAGGCCTTATAATTAGGAACTCTTTGTACATTATACAATGGTCAAGGGTTATAGTTCAATGAGGACCCAAACAAGACATCCTTATCTATGATTTGTCCTTTCAATGAAATTATTGCCTTACGAATGGTGAAATTGAATATCCAAGATGCAGGTTGGCTGGTCTGACACGGTTCTCGAATTTCAATTTTAGATGTTAGGCCAAATATTTAAATTGGAAGCCTATCAGAAATTTGATACTCCTTCTGACCCACACCGATGAGTCATGCTATAGACTAATGCAGTGAGGAAACTGAGATCAGATTTTACATAGAATCTACCATTTATTTATTCTTGGTATTGGTATTTTAATGGAAACTAAGAGAAATATGAGTAGTATGTGAAGGGTTAGACTCCATATCATCCCTACAAAACATTCCACTTAGAGAAAGTTATCCCAAAAAATTTTAGAAAATGATTGAAGGAAAGTCTATATATTGAAGGAACCATATAAGAATAGACCTTAAGGATTACCATATATGAACCATTAGTCAATAGAAAGCATCATCCATGAACAAATCGTTCATGAAAGATTGGAATGTGCTAACCTATGTTGCATTGTCCAGCAAAACAACAGTTCACAGAATAGGAAAGTCACACAATAACCATTTATATATGGAAATTAAAAATCACTATTTGTGGTCAAAGATGTTTATTTCTCAAAATTAAATGATTAATTTATCGGATAAAGGAATCTATGAAGGTTTTTTAATATTAGGAAGAAAGCGAGTGAGAGAATCGTGAGAATGCTGAAGTTGCCAAAAAAATAAAAAAAGGCAAATGAGATGGGAACCCTTTTATAGGCATGGTCACCTTCTATGGGTATACCCTTATATCGCAACTGACTTATGTGAGGACCTCTTTCTACATCAAAATAGCCTCGTCTTAATCCTTATAGTATCCCATTAGGATGTGGGGAATCTGTTGGGTCCAAAAAACATGTAAAAGGGGAAGTTAAATATTCCCATAAATTTGGAAAATGAAAAAAAAAACAAACTGACTGAGGAAATGAAGAAGAATATTTAAAATAGAAAAATTATAAAAGTAAAAGGCCATACCATTAATGTAAAACTTCCTTCTCAGACCACCACTCCACATAGAGGTCTGCACCATGAACCATTCACAAACATAACGATTTGTGGGAGGTAGATGATAGTGCTGGTCCTCTACGAATGATTTCATTCATAAAATAGAGAAGGATAAACTCAACAAACATACCATTTTCCAAGGAATCATATGGTTCTAGGGTGAGTCAAAGTGAATTTTTCCCACATATTATTTCATTCGTTGTATCAAGGAGGTAATTTGTGCCTCTGCGAACCACAACCCCATCGTGCATCTACTAATCAAGTCATTTGTGGGATGGTCAATTATTACTTGGGCTTCCACAAAAGATGTCTTGTGACCCATCAATCCAACTCCACCACCCCTCTATAAAAGGATACCTAGAGGAGCCAAAGAGGGTTGGAGAAAAATGAAACTGAAATATAGAGTGTGGAAGAGAGGAAATTTGGAGGCGATCGATCGAACATGGCACATAAGAAGAGTGTACCACAAATTGGGAATTTTCCGAAGATTCCCAACATTAATTGTCTAAAAAATACCATGAAAGAAGAAAATATAATAAGAACAAGTAGATCGTGAACCCAACTTCATTCACAGATGAATATACCATGAAGCACAAGACCAATTCCACTTCGTTAAATCAGAGCCTAGTGTCGAAAAATATTACACAGGAGGAAACCTGCATCACATTGAAAATTACTACACAGATGGAACATGATACCATGTAGTAAATCACTACAGGGGTTGAACATAGGCCAATGTACCACCATAGTACGTAGCCAGAACTAATACCCACATACCAAAGCACTACAAGGGAGAAACCCAGTTCCACATAGAGAAATTCTACATAAATCACATCTTGGTCCGTGTACCATCATGTTACATGGATGAATCTCCCAAAAACTTAGAAATATGCTATGTGGGGTTAAACCAATCCAATTTGGGAATATGGTTTGTGGAATGGGGGTATTCATGGTAATTCCAACGTCCAACTCAAATCATTTCCATCCATTCCCATCGTATCATCCATAGCCCCTTATCAGACAGTCCAACAACATTAGGCCAAAGCCCCTTCCAGATCCACTAGAACCATATAATAAAACTGCCTAACACACCAGTGTGCCCTTCTGAGTTTACAAACCCATTGTATGTGGGGTCACGTGGGTAATCCCCACAGCGATGAACACCCCTGGGGTGTCCATAAGTTTATATTCCCACAGGAACCCCAGCTCCAAACATTCGATAAAGACATGAACCTCCCCATTCCAGGGATTAAGGGTAATCACTATACTATCCCTTAAATATGGACCAGTGATAAATAAGGTAAATCACACATTATTTTTCTTCCTATGAGAAGAAACATTCCTCCCATTTTCCCAAACCAATGTTAGTGAATACCTCCTGGAGTAAGCTTTTTTGAATATAAAAGGAGGAACTCTCACCTTAGCCTCTGATGCCATCATCCGACTCCTTTTCCATCTTCAGAGAAGATAAAATGTATTTCTTGTTGAATCTTCCACATCCTCTTTTCTCTCACATTGAGCATGACTCACGGGGGCTTAACGGCTAGTGATGATCACACCATCCACACAATCCACCCTACAATGAACTATGAAAACATTGATTACTACTCTAATTAGGATAGGTATATTTATTGTATAATGCCCAAGATCAACTAAAATAGGGATTCTAAAAGTTGTAAGACCCAATCAAATAATGTTCTCACATATGGGACTCCTCCTAGGTATAAGAACAAAATAATGAACTATGAGAACTGTGACCCCTTATCTATTCAGGATATGTAGGATGCGTGCAAAATTTATGAGATCAACTCAAATGGGACTCCTCGAAGGTTTAAACCCGAATGAAATCAATTTCTCACAAATAGGACTCCTCCTAGGTGTATTCCCCAAACAATTGAACTATGAGAACTCTGATTCATACAACAAATAGGATATGA
Source organism: Viscum album (assembly GCA_963277665.1). Classification (NCBI taxonomy): domain Eukaryota; kingdom Viridiplantae; phylum Streptophyta; class Magnoliopsida; order Santalales; family Viscaceae; genus Viscum; species Viscum album. The sequence continues at coordinate 1,620,369,604 of OY728123.1, forward strand.
AGGATTACCATCTAAGGATTGATCTCAAAGGGAATCCTTATCAAAGGTTAACCCCAATCATGAACCCAATTCATCAAGGAAACATTTATGGTTTAATTCTCAACTCTGACTCAAAATGGGACTTATCCATTGGTGTAAAACAAAAATCATTCCTTTTTTATTTGTAGGGATGCCTTCACCCCAAAGACAAAATTTCTTCTGGGTACCTCAGGATACCTAAACATAAGTACCACACCAAATCTCAACTAGGAACCTTTCTCCTAGACCTCCTTGCCACATGACGTTAAACTACATGGATGGGTCCTGGTCACATGACCATAAAAGGTGTTGTTTCCAGTTAAGTGGCATTGAACTACATATGCTCTGATTCATCTCATGAGAATACATAAAAATACCATATTATGGGTTTGACATCAACATTAGAATAATTATAATCCCCCTAGATGATGATAAAAATTAGAGAACCTCATTACATGGCTTAAACCCATATTTTCTATATAAAAAATGAAGTAATTTCTGATCTATCTACAAAAGGGTAACATTGATGAATAAACTCATATACATATAGATATATTAATTTTTGGAGAACCTCAGATACAAACAGATGATTACTAACCCATGTATATCTATGATCAATATTAAAACATAATAGTAATCTTCCGACCTATTCTTTGGAATGAAACAAGTATTATGAAACATATGAAAATTTATTAAATCTATAAGAGAGTCCCGGAATAGGAAGTAATTCCCCCCAAAAGGGTGTGATGAGCCCATGTTACCATCCCGTTGACCAATATGAGTCTTTAAGTGTCATTGGTCAAATAACTCAATGAGAACCTACATTTATAAATATGGTCCATGAATCATGGTTCAAAGGACCGTTGGGTTTTTTCTGGATCCATGAATAAACTAGTTGGAGACTTTCCGAGGATGTTTTGCCTGATGTGAAGTGATTTCACAGACACATAACCTCCAGAAATCACCTACCAAGACCACTCAACTGAGGCCCCCCATTTATAAAAAAATAGGATATACCAGCCCAGTCCTTAATGGGTCATTTTTTTCTATGGGTACAGTGACGCGCCTCAGGTTGAAACAAATTCTCATTAATCACTACCACAAGAGAAAAATTAAAATGACCAGTAATTTTGTTTGCATAATAAATCATCTTTCCATCACCTTATTAGATGTTGTAAAAATCCTTACAATTTTCAAAAACCATTGACTACATATGTAAATAATCTATGAAAAGTGAAAGGATGAATTTAAAATCCAATACTTTATGTTTCTTTTCCATAACCATGATGTCCTACAACCTTATAATAAGACTTAAAGGTAAAACATTTTAACTTATTGATTCAGTAATTTCCAAGAACAAAAAATGTATCTCAATTGTTTTCAACCAATATCTTTACTCATGAGGATCATTCTAGACCAATAAATATGGTGTTTTCTACTAAAGAAACTATTGATAAAAATCTATAGTTTTATCTGTTTGTGGTTCCACTATTGGAGCCTGAATGGAAATAGGTGTGGCTGCATATCTTAGATCTTAGACTACATGCACCACTACCTCAATAAGGTTTTGATCAACTGGAGGGTTAAATTTTCAGTGTTCATCAAAATATCCCTCTATAGTTCTATTCGACCATCTACTTGGAGGAATGGTACTTAACATCATCAATAGGTAACATGAGAAAAATCAACAAGGATTCTAAGATCATAAACTCCATCAAGGGATAGAATAATATCAATCTTATCTGGTAGAATTAAATTTTTTAGGATTAAAAAAATACTCATTTCAATTTTTAAAAAATAAAAGCATAAAATAAATTTATTCATAGAAGATTATTTTCTCAATAACCCGTTGCACATCAAGGTCTTCTACAATGAGTGTTATACAGAAACTCACTTGTAAATTTCCCCTTAAGTCTCGAAAGTCCTACCAAATATCTACTAGGACATCCCAAATTTCATAGAGACATCAAAGAAATATGATCAAACTCATTTGATAACAATTTTCATGAACCATTCTAACTAACATCGTACATCAGTACCAGAGTTGGTGATAACTTGGCCCAAAGGGAATTCCCAATCCCCCTGGCCTAGAGACTAGTGTCCAGGCATCAACGAATTGTCTGAGGGGCCAATTATTCCCTAATAAAAAATAAATATTGAATAGTGAGATTTCAATAAATGAAAATTAATTATTCCAAACACTCATCATAGAGAAAATTACCAGAAGGAGAAAATTTAATACCCCAAAAGATTACTTTATCTTAAAAGATGATAAAAAATACATCAAGTTAAGGACATAGAATATCCCTGTAACAAGAAGATAAAAACATCGTTGGTCAACAAAATTACTCATGGTACTTGGAATAATGAACAACCACCACCCCTAAGTGTTTCTTTCCCATTTCTTAGAACATTCATAACATAATCAAGAAATTTATTAAGGTAAAGGTAGGGTGTGAGAAAAAATCCCAACATGATTTCACCAACTGGTCCATAAGCATGTCAATAACAAATTAACAATGTATGATTCAATTTAAATAAAATGAATGAATGTAAATTTTTGTTTCCTATTTTCAATCAATAATATTTCAAATAAAATAGATGGAATTCCTATAAAAAACCTTATTAAATATATATTTTCAATAAATGGATGGTAATGAATAAATCAGTACAATAATCAATGGCAAGTAATAATAAAATCAAGAAAAGTATCATGGTCATATTCTATAATGCTCGTTATTTATTGAATCTAGAATCTTCACACTACTCAATTATTCAATCATGTCTCAATGTTTTCAAACAAGCATAAGGCTCCAGCCACCGAGATAGAATAAATCAAATCGTCATCATGAAAAACCACACTAAACTTGGTTTAGTTAGAGTTTTCATTAGAAATCAATTATTATGGGTCAAATTCATATAATTCTTGTCCTAACAACCCACTAAATACTTAGGCTCAAATGTGATTTTAATTATTAAATTAATTAATAATGGGAAAATCATTATTTTCAATTCAATTTATCATTCAATGCTGAAATTCCCAATTTTGTGTCTCAACATTCCATTTCTATTTCAAAACCCAATTATAGGTTATTATCAAATTCATACCTTTCAAAATAATCTTTTATCTAAATAAATTTTTTTCATGAATCCTTATCAAATAATTTCGTCAAATCACTTATCATTTCATGACAATTTTTCTCAAATCCACCCAATATTTTCAAATACTTTCAAATTGGGTTTTATTTTACAATTCAATTCCTTTTCAAACAATTATATAAATAATATAAAATAAAATTCCAGAAATAAATTGAAAATATATTTCAAATCAAGAAATCTATCAAGGTTTCTTGTGTAGGTAATAGCCTTACATAACCCCCAACCTTTAGTAACAAGATTAAGAAACCACGAAAAATGTGAACATCCAAAAGAGAGTTGAAGGAGAGGAAGATAAAAAAAGAATCCTTAGAATTATAATCCATAAAATCATGTTTTAGATCCCTTAATATCTTTATGATCTATCAATATCAAAAAAGGATAGAAGAAATGAATAGAGGGATCCAAAAAAAAGAGACCAGACTTACATGAGAGGAATCAATCACATCCACTAGTACATTTATTTGAGAAGAAAGGGGTTTATGAAGATAAAATCTTCTATAGAGAGCCTCAAATAACAAAGGGTAGAATTTTGTTTTATTAGGAGTTGATTAGAATTTATAATTATGGTTTGGGTCCATAAATTCAATTTTTAAGAGATTAAAAATCTCGTCACATGGTTTCTTGTGTTAGGCCACATAGTTAGAAAAAAACACATGCCTAACCATGAACCCTCACTACAGTTCTAGAGTGAGTATAACTATTATCAAAACTCTCCACCAACCGTGTGACCCCGTTTGGGCTATTGGAATAAGGGTGCATGGTTTGGCCACATGGTTTGACAACCATGGACCAACCATGCAGACTCCACTATCCCATGCTACAAAGTTTAGGGGGGAGGACACATAGTTTGTAATAATTGTGTTCCCTCTTTAAGAAAATAATATCAAGGTGAAACGTTCCATAGGATAAGACTAATGGTTTGTCTAACTATGTTCCAACCATAAACCAGCCCAAAAATTACCAAATGCTTCCATAAGACTCCAGAAACAACCTGAAAGAAGATACAAACAAAGTATGATCAAAAAGGGGGTTATAAGTACCAAAACTGTTATAATGAGATCTTATAGTACTTTTTTTAATCAAATTAGGGGAACATTCATAGGATGTATTCTTCTGTGATAATTATAAATAGAATAAAAAAGAGAAGTAATGATAAATCTTGGGCTAGATTTTATCTATGAAAAGCCAAATATCATGAAATGTTTGGGTGGAATATTTGGATGATCATAGTATATCCACTCAACTAGAATTTATTCTTCAACTAATGGACACATATATTTAATTCATGCTTCCAGATTATTTATTTTTAATCTTTTTGGTCTCAAGTACAATAATCACTTATGAGAATTATGCTCTCATATTTTCAATGTGATACTCGCATTCTTTTATTTTTCTATTTGAGATGTCAACCTATCATGATGTAAGGTCCTGGATCTATGAGGATCAACCCTTGGCTTGTTTCCAATGCCTGAGGTGCTTGGAGGAGGGTCAGAGGAATTTTGGAGTAGTTTAGTTGCTATAAGATGGGATCGGGGAATGATTTCACATCATGAATAGTTACATGACATGAAATTGGGTTCACATAATTAAATAGATTGAGGTTTGAAAAATAATATAATGTGACGAGGTGATTCATTTTACGAGGGAAATCAAACTCTAATAATGACATGATGTGAAAGGGGATTGCATATCGTGTAATTCCCCAATAATGTATGTTTTAAAAATTATCAAGCCACTCGGGTTGACAAAACCATTAGAAAAAGTGGATGTCTCTCAACTATAGGTGACCCAAGGACCCCATTTTCAGTATTTTGGGGATTCCTTCATCAAGGATTTATTCTTAGATTCCATCTATGATCTATGGTGAACCGGGTTAATCCATGGTGTGTTTTTCCATTATTTTCTAGCAGTTACTCCTGGTTTGATTGCATTTCCACTCATATATTATCATTCTACTATAGATTTTTCATACCCATGGTTATAATGAGTATTCTATTGGTTTTTGGTTGGTGTGGATGTGACACGATGTCCTCGGGTGGATGCAGTTCTTATGGGAGAGGTGATCAGAGATCCATTGTGTTGTCTGTTATCATACGAGGAATGTTGATGCCATTTTGAGGCATGGGATTCATTACTTATCTATTTATTAACATGAAATCATAAATATTTCATGAGTTACCCACTTGAATCACAATTAAATTTACGTAATAATTACTTGAACCATATTAAAGAAATGATATTGATCATTTGGTGATGTTGTTGTTTGTAATGTGATAATGGTTTACCTCTAGATTTTCTAAATATTATTATATCTATTCCTCACTTGGTTTAGCATTTTTTTTATGGAAAATGGTAAAGAATATAAATATGTCATTAATTGATAATTAATAGGATAAAAGATAAATAGAAATAATTAATGAATCTGGTTGTTGGTGTCGTAATTTTATGATAATAAAATTGATACAGTTGTGCATGTTTAACTGAATAGGTTAATGAATCTGAAAAATGATGATTATATTTGATAAAATAAACAAAGTAATGTCATATTAACTTTTTAATTATTTTTTGATATCTTGTTTCTTAGGTTTCATATGGTTGGAAATATTTAATTATGAATCAGTTATGTCAAGATGGAATAAGAACATGTTTTTTGAAAAAATATAATGCCTTTTAAAGGAGTGGGTTTCCTATTTTCTTATAAAGATCACGTGCCTTATACTTTGGAGGCACGAGAGCTCGTTCTGTGTGAAGGTTGGATGCCTTGATTTAAAGACAAGTGTGTTGCCTCTATGTTTTTTTCCTACTAGTTTTGCTGTTTTGTGAACCTAGGATGGCTAAGCTTGGAGGGATGTTGTGGCATGGGGACAAGGGAGGCCCGAATTTGTTGTGATCCAAGGATGACTGATCCTGTAGGGATTTTTTGGTATGTGGGTAAGGGAGGTCGAGATGTGATGTATGCTCAGGATGGATGAGCCTGGTGGGTTTTTGTGGTATGATGGGTTTGGAGGGCTAGTTTTTGAGGAAGAATTTGATACCTGGAGTGGAGAGATGCATCAGGAAAGGAATGTGGGTGTCAGGGAGGAAATCAAAGATGACTAAATGGGTTAAAGCTGGGCTTATCCATTTTTATGATAGATGGATGCTTGTTTGATTCAGTTTCCCAGCTGATAACCATGTTTCTATTTATCATAGTTTTATTCCACACTAATTGATATATATTGTTTTGGTTACTCTCTTTACAAGAGAGGTGGAGACACATGGGGTATGCCATGTGATTTCCATGTTTAACTTTTCATGGTTGGATGAGTCCACTCTCCTAATATATGTGGCGATCATTAGATGGGTAGTTTATCTACTCCTTATGTTGAGACCCTTAGGTTCGTTATCATAGAATAGTTTCCTATAATACCTAGAAATTTGGAAAGTAATGATTTTAATCAATGAATAAATTTTTATCCCCTACGGTTGGAGATTTATAAGATGAAATGCTGATGTTGTAATTCTAAGAAGTCATGGAATCATTTTGATTATGCCTGGATGGCATGGATCTTTATTGTGATGATAATGAAATGTAATTTGGAAAAGTTAATTATCAATTAATGGTTAAATTATTAATTAATGTATTGTAAAACTGATAAAAAGGAATAAATTAATTTAATGTATCACTTTAAATGGTTGTGTGATTACAAGATATAAGGTCTTAATAGTTGTTGTGAAGAGTTCGAGAGACACTAGCTGCAGTTGAGTGTAAGACAAGAATATGACCATAGTGTGGTCGCGAGATATATTATATTATGTAATTTTTGTGTTTTTATATGATAATCCACCCTTTCAGTTAGGGAAAAAGACAAACCATGGGTTATGAGTCTTGGGGGGGGGGGTTGTTTTTACCAACATCATAGTGGGTGGATGGATGGATGACTAGACCCTTTTCCCCCACTCTATTATCTTTGTAGTTACTTTTTCTAGTACATACAGTGGATAGTTTTTCCCATATATGTGTGTAAGGGGAATTAATGGATTGTGTTTCTTTCAAACACATGTATTCTGGATATAGTTTCCCATGGGATACTATAGGTATAACATGTATTGGCTATGATGGCTTGAGGATCCTTACTCAGTGTTTGGGTTGTGATGGCTTGAGTTATAACGCCTGATGTTTGAGGCATGTTATGTGGGATGTGGTGGCTTCTGGAAACAACCTATTTACTATTGTTTATGTGTACATCGTGGTGTGTTGCATGAGGTTCATGTTCTGGGGCTTCACCCTAGTTTTTATGAGATATCCTTTTTGGAGAGAGATCCTCAAGAACAACAATGCTGGGGAAAATCCTATAACCAATGGGGAATCATTAGCGGGGTACCCTTTTAATTATTTATTATATTTTCGTGTATGAAATAAATTGTGAGAGTATCCATGGTGAGGATGTAAACTTAGTATATCTGTTTAAGTGATGAGTTGGTTTCACTTTTTTGTTTACTGTGCTTTTTCATGCTTTTTATACCATTTTCACAAGAGGCATGGGGGAGGATCCTATTAAGTATATTTCTATACTCACCTTACATATATAAAATAGTTTTTAGCTTAGTTTGAGTTAGTTGGATATCTGGCTGGTAACTACTAGATTTGGGATCAGTAGGAGCTGTTTGGGATTTGTGGTGCTTCAATATTTTCTTTTCTTTTAGAACTTGCAACTTTCTTTCTAGTCATAGTAGTTCTTTCATGACATTATGTATTTTCATTGTTAATTTTATTCTATATTGGAGTCTGATCGGGAGTTGGTTGGAGTCTATCTAATCTCTCTATTTTTCATTTGTTCTCATAGAGGGTAATACCTCTAATATGTGTTTTTATTATACCCTGGGTGCTAGTTGATAACCTGGGGCCAACTAGAGGCGGCACTCGAGGGTCACTATCTCTCTTATCACATTTTTAGTCTAGGAAAGGTACACTTTGTGGGGAGGGTGTTTTGATATGTGAATCCATATCTCTATAGTATCTTTCTAATTCAAGTCCTAGGTATCCCATTACATAGATGAAAATCATGATTTTTTCATTCAAAGTTGTGGAGATCCCTATTGTAGATTTACAATTGTTATCGGGGAGTTATTATTCAGCAAATGATGGAATGTGATTTCAGATGGTCAAATCAACATATATTTAGACCCCTAATGTGTTGCAAAAGGTGATATACCTTACTCCCCATCTCGACTAGTGGATTCTATGTTATCAAACTATGGATATTTTTTAAGCTATTTAACTAGTCTTCCAGTTCATGGAACCAACTTCAACACCAAAGATTTCTCCTTCTCCTAGAATAAAAATTTATTTTAAGATGATTTCATTTATTGAAATTGTATGAACTAAATATGGATATGTGAGAGAAATTTATTTCAACACATCCATGTTATGAGGAGGTTATTTTAGATAATTGTAGCTGATATGGATGTCATAAAAATTTAACGTGACCGATTCCTCTAGTAGTATTTTTTTGGGAATCAAACTTTTGACACTTTTATACTATAATACCATGAAACAAAATAGATATATCTTCTTTACCACTCATTAAATCTATCTTTACGGTATCATCTCTTGAATATTTTTCCTCTCTAATATTCCCTCTAACTTTTATGGGTGTTCTGTGAGTTCATGTAGAAACTCCTCTCATCACTAAACATTGGTAATGTTTAGTCTCTTCTTTATTATTCCATGTATTAACAACTAGATATTTATATGGGGGGCTATTAGAGTGATAAAATATATATAGATCATCATCAATGAAAATTGATGCAAAATCACAGGGTTTTACTCCCCACATAATTAATAATAGGAAGATATGATAACCTTCTGTAAACACATAAATTAGTGTCTAAACCTAAATGAAATTTAAGTATCATATATAGAGACCCCATAAAACCTCTCTATGAGAACTCCCTATTACTAGGAAATTTTATATGTGTCATTATCAACTAAACTAATGATACCAGACACCAGTGTCCCAACATGATCCTCATAATGAGTGGAAATGAAATTTGACTAACTCTTATTGACATGATTTATAATTTTGGTATACCTATTTATTTTTTGCGCACAAAAAATGTCAAAAAATATGGAACTATGAAAAATGTGTGTGTGTGTGTGGGGGGGTCTATATCTATCAGGATTTAGCTTCTCAGATATTCCATTATCTAAACATTTTTAAACTATATTAGAATACATATACCATGAGGAGTTTCACCCTATTGAATGTGTACCCTCACCTAATAACATCTCTCCATGGTTTGTACACAAAGGTTCACTTTTACCCCAATGGGAAGTTTCATAGACATAATAAAGGTCGTTACTATCACCAATATATATATATGAAGATAGTAATAAGAACTTGATAAAAAACATTTTCAAGAGGCCTGCCAACCAAAGGCCTAAACTTAACTCTGGATTTATTTTATATCCCCACATTATGTACTGATTATATTCAAGAATGGAATAGTATCTAAAGTCCAAATTTCATGTTGGGTTTTTAGGTACTCAGTTGATTATCCTTGGGTTTCAATCCATTGGAACATAGAAATATATTGATCTAAGCACTGAGGTGGATATTTAAATATGAATGAATTTCTCTTTTTATCTTTTTTTGACTAGTTTGACAAGATCCATTTGTAGAATGGTATTCCACTCATCATTTTTCCAAGAACTATGGGAAAGGGGAAATGTTTTGTACATATCACTACCAATAGGGTCTATATTGATCCTATAAATATCTAGGGGACTTATACTCACTTCTACGTGTTATATATGAAAGGTACTTGTTTCTAGAAACCACAGGATAATCGACTTTGGTAAGAGGCTTGGATGATGAAAAACTATTAACTATGAAATTTAGATGTCCACATCAAGACTAAGTACTTTCAAATAGACATCAAACTCAAAAAATATTGGGTTCATCTATTGTTTCCATGACCATTATTTATAGATTTTTTTCTCTCGGAGAAGGTCCCATTAATGGATCCACCCCTTATCTTCACTTTTTATAGAGAAAGGATTGATATTCAAGTATAGTCACAAATCATTTCTCATCATTACTAGTTAATGATCTAGGATGTATGCTTCCTCATCTATTTCTTGATTGATGATTTTTCTATCAATGGATATGTTCATCTAATAAACACTATATGATTATAAGAATCATATAGAAGAAAAATAATTATTTGGACCTAGAAGTGTCATGTCAAAAAAATTCCTAACCTGTGTAATGGAATCTTATTTATTAGTGGGTAATTGACTATAGTTTGTGTGAGAAGACTTAAAATAACTTGGATGTGTTGTAACATCCCAAACTGGGATCCATTCAACATGTTACCTAAGCCGGTGGGTCACATGGCCTCAAGAACACCTCCCCATATGTCAGGGGTTGTTGACTATCAATTATGGAATTAAGGTAGTACCATAATGATACTATACCCTATTATCATAGTGGACCAGTTGATACAATAAATAATAAATTATATCAGAATCATATGTAGTAAAAAAATAGATAAATTGTGAAAGTGTAAAAAAATAATTGAATAATTAATCAGTGGAAGATAATAAAATGAGTAACGAATAATATAATAAAAATCCTTTATGGCAGTGTAAGATACATGGATGTATTACATGATATAATACAGAAAAGAAATAAGTAGATACAATAATGATAAAAAATATTATTAATGGACAAAACAACTCCAAGAATCTCGATATTATTCCCAATCCTATTCCCTTAATCTCTAAAAAAGGTAAATCATGTCAAAGACTAGTTCCACGACACTTTCCCTTATCATTACCTATAAGAAGATTATAAAATCCCTACACTTTATTTCATATTTAAACATGGTTTATTATATAAATATACAATTAACACATCCTAGAATATCGAGAGGTCTAGTGTATTTGGGGATTAATAACATTTTATGAAAATTGAAGACATAGAAATTCAATATCTTTATTGAAAACTTCTTTTACATGATTAGATCATTCATTCGTACTTAGCATTTAATGGAATAACCTAATGACATAAATAAGAAAAGGGTGATCTATAAATCCTACTAAGGGAGGTAACAAGGCATAAAATGAAGAATAAAATACATGTTAGGAAATCGGAATATAAATTGAGAACAAGAGAAACATGAACATAAAGGCACAATATAACATGATTATCATAACATGGAAATGTGCTAACAACTTAAAACACTGCGTCATTAACATAAAGGAATCAGGAAAAACCATGTCCCAACATGGTAGAAAAAATGTCCTAAAAGGAATCAAGTAAACCTCTTTCCCAACATAAAGTATCATGAACCTAAACATTACCCAATGCATTGGAGCTCTATCAGGGTGCACCCTTCATATTCATTTAAATCTCATGCTTAAGTGTTCCATATAGATCATATAATATGGATTCATCCAACATCATAATTTTTTCCATGACTAAAGAATGTGCAATACATACATGTAAATAAAATTCAATAATTATGTGTTCATAATGGTTAATACCCTTGATAGGGAAATGGGTATGGTATTCAAAACATTATGATTTTCGATTTGAAAATCACGTTGCAATTTTGAAAGCATAACGACATTATATGGAGAATCATAAATTGGGATAATGAGAGATAAAGGGATATCTCAAAATTTATACATGAAATAAAAATTAATGGAATCATGTAACATAACATCAAAATGTAATAAATTCAATTTAGATGAATAATATATTAGAAATTCTTGAATGGAAATAAGAAGATAGAAATCCCTTACGCAATTTCAGCATGGTAACAGGTGTACAAAGAAGGCATTAATTAGATATAAAGGGGTATATAATAATTAAAACATAAGGAGGGTTTTATTGGAGAGGTGATAAACCACACTAGAACATTTTTAATTTAAAATAAAAGAGTATACCAACAAAAAGAAACTTGGACAAAAATGAGAAAGGAAGGAATCCCCTACTTGGATGTGTGATCCCAAAAGCTTGGTAGAGGCTTGAGAGAGGATTCTTATGAGCTTTGAGAGCCTTAGGGGGACTCTATAGAGTATTGGGGAGATTTTGGTCGAGCACCAAATGGTTTGAGTGAATAGTAATGGGATATTGGGTGGGTTTATATAGGAAATGAGAGGGAATTCTTTATTATTTTGGTTCTTGACACCAAACATTAAACTATTCAAAACAACATACCATAACATGATTTTTTCCCATAGTATCTACAAAGAGAAGTTTTATAAAATATTTTATATGTACAAGGTTGAGTCATATTAAAATATTTGGCTTTCTTATGCGGAGGTGAGTTACAATCTCAAGGAAATCATTTTAAAATGATAAAATATTTTATAAGTCTTGGAGGGCCCACTAAGGCATTATAAGATCAATCAAAAAAATCTAAAAGTACATTATTTTAAATATAAAACATATACTGTTAGAATAATCATTTTACAGTATTTTTTAATATCACTATTATGTCGTTATATTGTCATAAAAAGCATTCTATATTTATGCATATTAACTTTTTACCTAAAAATTTGATTGTCTCAGAAAATAATGAAAAAATAACCATTGGATAATTTATAAGTCATGATTCCAAAAAAAAAATATTTATTTATCTAAATAATTTTCTAAATATGAAAATAGTCACTTTTAAAATGAAAATGGACATTTATTGTAAATTCACGGGTTTTGACAAAAATAGTTTTCAAACCGTAATAAAAATGACTTTTGAATTTATAAAAATTATATACTAATTAATTATTCATAAAACTAATTTGATAATATTATTTTATTAAAATATTTATTATTTCAAAAATAAATTATTTTCATAAAATAAATTCTTTAAAAATACACTTTCTATTTTATCGTATAGAAAATATAGCTCTTATCAAACTAATTACCCAATCATTTACAGATAAAGAACTGATATAATCATCATTTATAATAATTTTTTATAATTTTATTTATAAAAAAACTTATTTTAATATAATAATTTATATATTTTTCAAAATTACCATCTTTACCTGAAATCTCAATTTATCATATTTATCATTCTTTTATGAATGACTATTCTCATAAAGAAATTGTTGGAATAATAATTTTATTTATAAAAGGTATTGAATAATAATACCCTAATACCTTATTATATAACCCTTTAAAACACCCGTATAAGACCTAAGGGTACGGTGTGCGATGTTGATAGACTCTTTGAGTTTCTCAGATAACATCGTTCGGGTGGTAATCTCTATAAACTTGAACTTCTCCCATAGGTGATCTAGTTTAAGAAAGACATGTTGAATCTCGTCTTGGTCTTGGTCAAGAGAAAATCCAAGTGAGATAAACACCTTCCCAAGCTCTGAAAAATGAGCTTCGTATGGCCCGAGTCAACTGGGTGAGGCCATCCTCTCGTTTTTATATGTTGAAAGTATTTTTTTAAAACCTTATATTTATATTAGTTGTGTGATTATAGTTCAACATCTATACTATCAACGGTAATTATACTTAATGGAAATTCAAACCCAATAACAATAATAATAATAAATTTCATGTGTTTTCAATATACATAAGACATTAAAGAAATATATTTTTTCATAATTGTACAGGTCGTTGCAACATTCCCCCATTAAAAAATTTCACCCTTAAAATTTACATTTCACACACTAAAACAGATAAGGTTAACTCAGCCTCATCACTTCCTCCAGTTCCAATGTTTTGAATTTAAACCTGTGGTTTCCCCACAACACCTTGATAAGGGGAATTGTATTATTTCATAGAACTTGTATGTATGATATAAGATCCTCACCGGATTCTCTTTATAGGAGAGGGCATACTCTAATGGTACCACCTCCAGATTGAGTACATGAAATGGGTTAGGTATGTACTTCCTCAAGAGTGATAGATGAAATACATCATGTACTTGAGATCGATTTTGTGGGAGTTCTAGTTGATAAAACACTACTTCGATGCAATCAATGATCAATAAAAGGCCGATGTGACTTGGACGAAGTATTACATTCTTCCAAAATATCATAACACTCTTCTATAGAGGTATGCAGAAGAAAACCATATCTTTAATATCAAACTATAGGTCTCATCAACTATTGCTAGGATCACTCTTTTGTTGATTCTAAGTAGCATTGATGTCTTGTTGGATGGTCTTAACCTTCTCCACCATGTCTTCAACCATTTCTGGGCCTAAATGTTTTTTTATCCCCAACTTTATTCCAACATTTTAGTGTTCTACACCTCTTCCCATAAGGGTTTTCATAATGATCCATTTGGATTCTTGATTGAAAACTATATTTGTAAGAGAACTGAAATAGAGGAATATGTTGACCCCATTCCCCCTTGGAGGTCCATTGAGAATGATCTAATCATTTCCTCAAGTGTTTTGATAGTTTTCTCAGATTGGCCCTCAGTTTGAGGATGATAAGCCGTAGTAAAGTTTAGCTCGGTATTCAATGAATGTCGGAGAATCTTCCACAACTTATAGGTGAATATTGGATCTTGATCAGATAAAATCAATAGTGGTAAACCATGCGACCTTAACAATTATCTAATGTATATCGGTTCTAGTTAATCCAATGGGAAATCCACTCTAATTACAATGAAGAGTTCGGTTTTTTTAAGATGATTCAAAACAACCTAAATAGAATTTTTTCCTTTGGATGTATTTGAAATTCAGATGAAAAAGTCCATGGTGATTTTCTCCCATTTCCATGTTGTATGGGCAATGGTTACATCATTCCCTTAGACTTTTTCATATCTTCCTTCACTTGCGGGCATTCCATGCACATTGATAGATATTCAGAGATCTCATTCTTCATGTAATCTCAACAATAATTCTCTTGGATATTCCGATACATATTTCTATTTTTAGGGTGGATGGAGAAATTGTAACAATGTGAATTATCCAAAAGATTTTTCTTTAACTCTAGATTTAATGGAACACATAGTCTTGACCCTAATTTTAACACCCCAAGCTTCTACGGTACGCTTCTCTTTAAATAATGTGATAGCGTGTGTTGTACGCAACACCGAGTTCTAACACACCATAACCAATCAAACTAGCCGTTATGAATAGTAATACCTAATTTTTGAAATTATATATATTTTATATTTTAAAATGGACTTCAATTTTGGATTCGGAATATCAAATTTAGCCTAAGGTGAAATTTTGGTACTTTTCGGATAACTTTAATATTTTGATGAATAGTGAAAATTACTAAATTTTAATTAAAAATAACTTTTTTAATCTAAATAATTAATAGTGATAAATTATGAATCTGAGTGGTTTTAAAGTATATTTAGAATATAGTTTTACCATTTAATATAATTTTGGTCATTGGACATAATTTTACAATTAAACCGAACATAAACAAGTGTCAATCTTTTGATAGTTATTATCTCTTAAAAACACGCTTTTTGTTTTGACAGCGGGAATTAATTTTAAATTAATTTCTGCCACTTCGGAGTTTTGAATTTAGAAAAATTGATTCCATATTTGGAATCAGGATTTTCAAATTGTGTAAATAGGTAACTCTTATTTTTAGACATTTTGAATAATTACTACGGTAAATATTTTATTTACCATGGTTATGGGTAAATCCGGTAAATAAGGGTAAAAAAAGTAATATTATAATAATAATAAATTATCCTAAAACGTGTCCTAGCCTTATTGGTTGATACATGTTCGACCATATGCATCTTTGGGTCTATTTTGGGACCCCATGGTGCCACTTGTAGGTGATAGGGACATTTTATTTTAATTAAGTTAAAATGAATACAAAAATGACACAAGAATATATCTTTTAGAAAAACAATTTTTACACAGGGTTATATATGTTATATTTTAGATTATAAATATTAATTAGAAATACAAAAAGATTTCCTACATAATGATATTTTATTTATAATTTTTAGACATTAAATAATTTAATTTATTTCTGACACAATGATGATGAAGTAATTACTATAATAGTGAAAAATTAAAATAATTGATATTATAAATACCCAAATAAATATAATATGAAACTTTTAATTAATTAAACTAATTTTATAGGATAATATTATATATTAGGATTTATTTAATTTACTTTGTTAGAAGTAATAATTCTGTTATGAGTTTCAAAAAAATCAACTATTGAATAGTGTCAAAATTGACATAAAAGAGTTCTTAAAACAAATATTATATTATTAATTGATATTAAATTCCTAAAAATATACGGTTCGGCCAAGAGACTTATATAATGATAGGTTCATCATTAATGGACCACTTGGGGGGTCTCTTGTATGTATATAGTAAGTTTATTAACCATATTATATAAAAATACAAAGAGACATTTTAAAAGTGAAACTAATTAACATAGAGTTAATACTTAAGGATAAGGTTAATATAAGTACCCAAAACTATCTAAATTCTATTTGTTGAGTTTTTTTCGACCCATACCCACCTTAAAAGTAAAATAATCAACTTTGGAGCCATTAGAAACCGAATATGAATTTATTATAAATTAATATTTCTAGCTTTTCCAAAGGTTCCCCTCACCCCTCTTATAAAAGGGAACTCCTCCTTTCCATTTCTCCACACCTTCAAATCCTTTTGGTTCGGCCAACATCTGCCCAAATACTCTCCCAACTTCCCTCACTACAACCTAGAGGCCTTAGTTTGATCAGAAAGCCAACCTAAGGATCCCTTTTGATAAAATCAAAAGAAAGAAACCGAAGAAGAGGTAATGATTTCACCACCCTTTTCCAAGTTCCTTTCTTCTTCCACTTCTTCTTCCATTGTTGTTACCATTCTAAAATAATAACTCCAGTATCATATATATACTGTGATGTTATTATAAATATGGTAAAACCACATTCAGTATTCTATCTACCCTTTGAATAACATGTCTCCATACGTGCGTACGTACAGCTTACCGTCTCCATGTCGTGGTGTAATTGTTATTCAATATATTATTATTTGGATGGGTATAATAATGATGTGTAACTCATGTAAATAATAAATATAACATGTTAATGATTCTGTATACCATCCATTTATATATTATTTTAATATCAAAAGAATGATATTGTCGCTCGTGCGTACGTACGGACTACCGTCTCCACGAACGCGATGAGATTCATTATCCATCGTATCCATTCAAGTATAATTATCATTTGATGATTTAAAAATAATGTTTAAGGACTTGATATCATTCTGTATATGAATAATATACAACCTATCCATGACAAACATGGCTTATGTAACAAAACATATAAAAGAAAACAAGTAAGTTAACACCCAAAATGACGATAATTCTAAGATATTATTAAAAAATCAATGTCAAAAGATCATATATGATATCATATTAATATATATGATTTCTGTATAATTTAATAACAATTATTTCACCATTATACCAGTGGTTAACCTACCCCAACCAAGGAAAAGTACATGGTAAGGGTTATTTCACAATCTATTCATTATCCGAGGTTGTTTATACATAATAATCTACTGGGATCTCTTTATCATCCACATACATGTTTCTTAAAAATGTATTTCAAAACATTTTTACTATTTACTAGAATATGAGTTAAATTCATTTATACCCCTTTTGACTTTTATAAGTGGTTTATAAAGGAATCTTTCCATCGTTTTCAAAACAAGGTCCTTTTTAACCTTTTCGACAGAATTAAGGTAAGAATGTTTTTTTTAACTTATACGGCGGGTGCGGCTATTTTCCGCCATTATAAAATCTTCAAACCTTCCCTTACAAGCTTATAAGAATATTTTCAAAGAAAAGGTTTTATTTTATATGGATCTTAAATTATTTCAAAATAAAAAGAGATATTTCTTTAAAAAGAATTTTGATTTCATCTATGTCCACATGCTTTGATGGATTTTACGCTTATTTAAAGTTGATTTATTATGATAAAAAACTTCTATATTATACTGAAGGTTTTGTGATTTTTTTGACTGTGGATGTGCTATTTTTATACCATTCATGTTTTACGGTGAAAGTAGTGACATTTCGTATGCTAGTTTTAATACGAATGTTTATGTTATGTTTAAACATTTTCATATGGGAATGCATTGGACTTAATATGTAACGGGTGGAGCCCACTATAGCTCCTCGATGCATCGGTAGGTCTCATGAGACAAACTAGTGTCTTGGCATAAGGACTTGAAAAAATCTTATTTGTAGTCTTGGCACGAGGCCTTGGCTATGTGGTTATGATAATCTAGCATTATGCATTCCATCATTATGAAAGTGGTTATTGATATTGCATTTGATTATTCGATTAGTAGAATATCCATGTGAATAAGTAAATGGAATTATTACATTTTACTTTTTCCATACTATGTTGAAGTTCAAGTTTAAAAGGCTTTTGTTTTAGTAATGCATTGCCTTAAATGTTTATGATTATTTTTTAAAGTTCCGCTATATTTTTATCCTTACTTGGCATTTGAGATCACCCCTTTTATATGTTTTATTTTTCCTAGGATGTGAAGAAGTAAGTTATGAATGACCTACAAGGATTTTATGTGGGGATATGAGTTTGGAATATGGAGACTATGTTGTTGTAGTAGTTTTTCACTTTATGATGTAATGTAAAAATTATGAATATATCTAGTGTTTCCAAGGCTACTAAACCAATCAGTATTTAGAGATTTGATCTCTCTTGTGATCATGCCAATGTTATGTAATAATGCACCGACTCCGGGTAACTAGGGTCGGGGCATTACAGCTGGTATCAGAGGAAGTTTAGTACAAACCTTGGAAGCTAGATTTAGATAAACTCTGATTAGAGCACGTAGACCTAAGATGAACATTGAGGATTAGTATAGAAGAACTTCCTAGAATTTTGGTATTGTAGAGATTTTGTGAGTTTTCCGAGCAATACATCCCTGTCTGTATACGAGCAGGTAGAGGCGTCTCTGACACAGATGTACCTAGGGGTAAAACCCGAAAACACCTCTTTGATCTAGACTCGAACGAGAACTGGTGCAAGACAACGGGCCTTGCTGCACTCTTGGTTACGACACTCCTGGGGGATATGCTTAGGATAACTCTCATTTTCTTTAAAAATCACTATGAAGGGTTTATTAGTATATAATTCCTCAAAGAAAACATTTTTATGATTATGGATTATATCCATAAATAGTTCAATTTATGTTAAGTGTTTTATAAGTATGGGATTATGTATTTTGATTCATAAAATGATCTAGTTTATGCCATTGTTTAGAAATGACGCCTAGTGGAAGAAATGGAAACCGTATCATTGCACGCACTCCATGTAGGGATTGCCCTCCTGCTCAAGATAATTATAGTGGAGATGGTGATTCAACTGGTGTCGATCAGCTAATCACCATACTGGGACAACTTACTCAGGTTATGAATAATAACCTTACCCGTATGGAGAACCCTGACCCACAGTGTGGAGGATCAGTGTTAGATCGATTCATGAGGCAACAACCACCAACGTTCAATGGGAGTACAAATCCCTTAGTAGCTGAGCAATGGATAAATTCCCTAGAGAAAATATTTCAGGCTTTGGGGAGCAGTGAAAGGGAAAAAGTTATCATGGCAGGTTACAGCCTCACTGGAGATGCTGATCAATGGTGGTCATTGATTCAAAACATGATGGAAGATGATGAAGTATCAAATATGGAATGGAGGGAGTTCAATGATCTGTTTTTAGAAAAATACTTTCCTCGCGACCATCGAGCAGATATGGAAGGGCAATTTCTGAGTCCGAGACAAAAGGAGGATGAGAATGTCACAAAGTATGAGGCTAACTTTACAAGGTTAGCAAGGTATGCTGGAGATTATATACGTAACCCAAGAAGTAAGATTGATCTATTCTTTGATGGGTTAAAACCATTTCTCCGTCGAGCATTAGTCTCACAATCCTTTTCTTCATACGAAGACATTGTCTCATGTGCTATCAAGACCGAAAAGGAATTATCTAAGTCTTATGACTTTAAAGCAAAGCAAGAGAAGACGAGACCTGTTGATCAATATGGGAATGGAAATAAGGGGAAGAAGTGAAAGGTTGAATATCCATCCTGTGGTAAATGCGGGAAGAAACACCCTGGTACTTGCTTGAAGGGAATGGGAGTCTGTTACAAGTGTGGTGAAAAAGGCCACCAAGCTCGTGATTGCAAAGGGGAGAAGGAAGCTACCAATGTTCAGTGCTACAATTGCATGGAGATGGGGAATTATGAAAATGAATGTCCTAAGATTCAGGAGAACTTATCTCAGAAAAAGCCAAGGGATCAAGGCCAAGCTTATGCTATCACTACTGCTAAGGTAGAAGCTCCGAAAGACGTGGTGGCAGGTAATTTAATGGTTTCCTCAAGTTTATCAAATGCATTATTTGATTCTGGATCATCGCATTGTTTCATATCTTCCCAGTTTGCTAAGAAAATTAGATATTTCCAATTTGATTTAATAAGGGAGTTGTCAGTTAAAACTCCTAAGGGAAGTATCATTGCAACAAAGTTTTGCGAATCAGTCCCCATTAGAGCACATAAATGTTCTTTATCTGCTGATCTCATCGTCATACCTATGATTGAGTTTGATATAATCCTCGGTATAGACTGGCTTTCGGACTATGATTCGAAGATTTATTGTAAGAAGAAAGAGGTTACGATTCTTGATGATAATGATAAGGAACACCTTATCTTTAGAGAAGAATCGTCACCACCTAATTCTTATTTAGATCCACCCCCAGTAGCTCAACTTAATTCAATTATTGGGGAGGAAGAGAATGAAATGACTGTGGGTGAGGAAAGGAATGTTCAAAATGAGGATGTACCTATTGTGAAAGAATTTTTAGATGTATTTCTGAAAGATTTACCTGGACATCCTCCAGAATGAGAAGTTGAGTTTTCCATTGATTTAATTCCTGGATCAAGGCCTATATCGAAGAACCCTTATAGAATGGCCACTGTAGAATTAGTTAAACTAAAGAAACAACTAGAGGAATTGAGTAAAAAAGGATTTATTAACCCTAGTGTTTCTCCATGGGGATCCCCTGTTCTTTTTGTTAAAAAGAAAGATGGATCTATGAGGTTATGTATCGACTACAGGGAGATCAATGCTATAACGATAAAGAACAAGTATCCCCTACCTCGTATTGATGATTTATTTGACCAACTGCATGGAGATAAATACTTTTCAAAGATTGAACTTCGATCTGGATACCATCAGTTGTGTGTAAAGAAGGAAGACATTCTGAAGACAGCATTTCAAACCAGGTACGGGCATTACGAGTTTACTGTAATGCCTTTTGGATTGACTAATGCACCCTCTGTATTCATGGATCTGATGAATATAGTTTTCAAGGAGTATATCGATGAATTTGTGGTGGTATTTATTGATGATATCTTGGTATACTCCAAAACCTATGAAGATCATGAAAATCACTTGCGCATTATCTTGAACACTCTGAGGAGGTATGAATTATATGGGAAGTTTAGAAAGTGTGAATTCTAGCTTTAGGAGATTTCTTTTCTTGGCCATATTGTCTCTAAAGATGGAATCTCTGTTGATCCTTCTAAGACTAAGGCAATCCAAGAATGGCCAGCACCTACGAGTATAACTGAGGTACGCAGTTTTATTGGTTTTCCAGGTTATTATCGACGTTTCGTCCAGAAGATTGCCCGATTGGATAACCCGTTAACGAAGCTCACACGTAAAGGGGTTAAATTTGTTTGGACAAAATAGTGTGAATAATGATTCGAAGAACTGAAGAGAAGATTAGTCAATGCTCCTATATTGACTCTACCATCGGGGAATGATGGGTTCGTTATTTATAGTGATGAATCAAAGAAAGGACTTGGTTGTGTCCTTATGCAGAATGATAGAGTTATTGCCTATGCATCACGACAATTGAAAATTCATGAACAAAACTATCCTACTCATGATCTCGAGTTAGCAGCTGTGATCTTTGCTTTGAAGATGTGGAGGCACTACCTCTATGGTGAAAAATTTTAAATTTATACTGATCACAAGAGTTTGAAGTATATTTTCTCACAAAAAGAACTCAACATGAGGAAAAGGAGATGGCTTGAATGACTCAAGGATTATGATTGCACGATACACTACCACCTGGGGAAAGCAAACAAGGTGGCAGATGCTTTGAGTAGAAAAGACCATGGATTTTTGAACAATATGAGAATTGAATGGGATCCAATTTTCATGGATCTAGTGAAGATGGACATGGGAATAACCAGGGAAGGTGAAACATCAATGCTTTTTCAAATGGTTGCCAAACCATCTTTACTAGAAAGGATTAAGAGTTCTCAGACCGATGATGAAGAATTTCAAAAGAAGATTAAAGCTGTGAATGATGGGAGATTGAGAGACTTTGTGTATGAAGATGGAATTTTGAAATTTGGGAAGAGACTTTGTGTTCCCGATATACCTGATCTAAAAAGGGAATTTCTGGATGATGCTTATAGTTCCAATTTCTCTATACACCCTGGGAGCACCAAAATGTATAGAGATTTGAAGGAACATTTTTGGTGGGACAACATGAAGAGGGAAATTGCTGATTTTGTGTCAAGATGTATGGTTTGTCAGCAAGTGAAGGCTGGAAGGCAACATCCTGGAGGAGTCATGCAACCGCTTCCCATACCGGAGTGAAAATAGGACAATATTACGATAGAATTTCTCATGGGGCTACCAAAGACTCCCAGAAGGAATGATGCAATATGGGTTATTGTGGATCATCTTACCAAGTCATCACATTTTCTTTCTATAAGAGAAGATCTACCCCTGGAACGTCTAGCAAGACTATATATTAATGAAGTTGTGAGACTTCATGGAGTACCCCTATCAATTGTTTCTGATTGTGATCCCCATTTTATTTCAAGATTTTGGAAAAGTCTTCAGAAATCCCTGGATACTGAACTTCATTTGAGCTCCGCTTACCACCCTCAGATAGATGGACAATCAGAATGGACTATTCCAACCTTAGAAGACATGTTGAGATCTTTCTCACTTGACTTTCAGGGTATGTGGGATCAATATTTACCTCTCGTAGAATTTTCCTATAACAATAGCTTCCATTCGAGTATTCAGATGGCACCATATGAAGCGTTATATGGAAAGAGATGTCGTACACCAAACTGTTGGGATGACGTTGGTGAAATAAAACTTGAAGGTCAAGAACCGGTGGAGGAAACGATGGAAAAGGTGAAGGTAATCCAAAATCACATCAAAGCAGCTCAAAGTAGGCAGAAGAGCTATGCCGATAATCGAAGGAAGGATTTGGAATTTCAAGTTGGTGATCATGTTTTCCTGAAGGTATCTCCATGGAAGGGAGTCATACGTTTTGCTAAGAAAGTTAAATTGAGTCCCAGGTACATCGGACCTTTCGAAATTTTAGAACGAATTGGGGTTGTAGCTTACCGATTGGCAATGCCGCCAAGTCTCTCTAAAGTTCACGATGTGTTCCACATATCTCTGTTGAGGAAATACATGCCTGACCCAATGCATGTACTCACCTATGAAGAATTATAACTGGAACCCGATATGTCTTATTGCGAAGAGCCCGTCAGGATTCTTGATACGAGAGAACAAGTACTGAGAAACCGGACGACGCATCTGGTAAAAGTTTTGTGGAGAAACCATAAGATGGAGGAGGCAACGTGGGAACCCGAGGAACTTATGATGAAGAACCACCCGAGTGTTTTCATGTGATAAGTATTCTAGAAATTTCGAGGATGAAATTATTTGAAGGAGGGGAGAATGTAACACCCCATGCTTCTACGATACGCTTCTATTTGAATAATTTGATAGCGTGTGTTGTACGCACCACCGAGTTCTAACACACCATAACCAATCAAACTAGCGGTTATGAATAGTAATACCTAATTTTTGAAATTATATATATTTTATATTTCAAAATGTACTTCATTTTTGGATTCGGAATATCAAATTTAGCCTAAGGTGAAATTCTGGTACTTTTCGGATAACTTTAATATTTTGATGAATAGTGAAAATTACTAAATTTTAATCAAAAATTACTTTTTTAATCCAAATAATTAATAGTGATAAATTATGAATTTTAGTGGCTTAAAAGTATATTTAGAATATAGTTTTTCCATTTAATGTAATTTTGGTCATTGTACATAATTTTACAATTAAACCGAACATAAACAAGTGTCAATCTTTTGATAGTTATTATCTCTTAAAAACACGCTTTTTGTTTTGACAGCGGGAATTAATTTTAAATTAATTTCTGCCACTTCTGAGTTTTGAATTTAGAAAAATGGATTCCATATTTGGAATCAGGTTGTTCAAATTGTGTAAATAGGTAACTCTTATTTTTAGACATTTTGAATAATTACTGCGGTAAATATTTTATTTACCATGGTTAAGGGTAAATCCGGTAAATAAGGGTTAAAAAAAATATTATAATAATACTAAATTACCCTAAAACGTGTCATAGCCTTATTGGATGATACATGTTCTACCATAGGAATCTTTGGGTCGATTTTGGGACCCCATGGTGCCACTTGTAGGTGATAGGGACATTTTATTTTAATTAAGTTAAAATGAATACAAAAATGACACAAGAATATATCTTTTAGAAAAACAATTTTTACATAGGGTTATATATGTTATATTTTATATTATAAATATTCATTAGAAAGATAAAACGATTTAATACATAATGATATTTTATTTATAATTTTTAGACATTAAATAATTTAACTTATTTATGACACAATGATGATAAAGTAATTACTATAATAGTAAAAAATTAAAATAATTGATAATATAAATACCCAAATAAATATAATATGAAACTTTTAATGAATTAAACTAATTTTCTAAGATAATATGATATATTAGGATTGATTTAATCTACTTTGTTAGAATTAATAAATCTGTTATGAGTTTCAAAAAAATCAACTATTGAATAGTTTCAAAATTGACAAAAAAGAGTTCTTAAAAAAATATTATATTTTTAATTGATATTAAATTCCTAAAAATATACGGTTTGGCCAAGAGACTTATATCATGATATGTTCATCATTAATGGACCACTTGGGGGTCTCTTGGATTTATATAGTAAGTTTATTAACCATATTATATAAAAATACAAAGAGACATTTTAAAAGTGAAACTAATTAACATAGAGTTAATACTTAAAGATAAGGTTAATATAAGTACCCAAAACTGTCTAAATTCTATTGGTTGAGTTGTTTTCGACCCATACCAACCTTAAAAGTAAAATAATCAACTTTGGAGCAATTAGAAACCGAATATGAATTTATTATAAATTAATATTTCTAGCTTTTCCAAAGGTTCCTCTCACCCCTCTTATAAAAGGGAACTCCTCCTTCCCATTTTTTCACACCTTCAAAGCCTTTTGGTTCAGCCAAAATCTGCCCAAATACTCTCCCAACTTCCCTCACTAAAACCGAGAGGCCTTAGTTTGATCAGAAAGCCAACCTAAGGAGCCCTTTTGATAAAATCAAAAGAAAGAAACCGAAGAAGATGTAATGATTTCACCACCCTTTTCCAAGTTCCTTTCTTCTTCCACTTCTTCTTCATTTGTTGTTACCATTATAAAATAATAAATCCAGTATCATATATATACTGTGATGTTTTTATAAATATGGTACAACCATATTCAGTATTCTATCCACCCTTTGAATAACATGTCACCATACGTGCGTATGTACGGCTTACCGTCTCCACGTCGTGGTGTAATTGTTATTCAATATATTATTATTTGGATGGGTATAATAATGATGTGTAACTCATGTAAATAATAAATATAACATGTTAATGATTCTTTATACCATCTATTTATATATTATTTTAATATCAAAAGAATGATATTGTCGCTTGTGCGTACGTACGGACTACCGTCTCCACGAACGCGATGAGATTCATTCTCCATCGTATCCATTCAAGTATAATTATCATTTCATTATTTAAAAATAATATTTAAGGACTTGATATCATTTTGTATATGAATAATATACAACCTATCCATGACAAACATGGCTTATGTAACAAAACATATAAAATAAAACGAGTAAGTTAACACCCGAAACGACGATAATTCTAAGATATTATTAACAAATCAATGTTAAAAGATCATATATGATATCATATTAATATATATGATTATTGTATAACTTAATAACAATTATTTCACCATTATACAGGTGGTTAACCTACCCCAACCAAGGAAAAGTACAAGGTAAGGGTTATTTCACAATCTCTTCATTATCTGAGGTTGTTTATACGTAATAATCTACTGGGATCTCTTTATCATCCACATACATGTTTCTTAAAAATGTATTTCAAAACATTTTTACTATTTACTAGAATATGAGTTAAAGTCATTTATACCCCTTTTGACTTTTATAAGTGGTTAATAAATGAATCTTTCCATCGTTTTCAAAACAAGGTCCTTTTTAACCTTTTCGACAGAATTAAGGTAAGAATGTTTTTTTAACTTATATGGCGGGTGCGGCTATTTTCCGCCGTTATAAAATCTTCAAAGCTTCCCTTACAAGATTATAAGAATATTTTAAAAGAAAATGTTTTATTTTATATGGATCTTAAATGATTTCAAAATAAAAAGAGATATTTCTTTAAAAAGAATTTTGATTTCATCTATGTCAACATGCTTTGATGGATTTTACGCTTATTTAAAGTTGATTTATTATGATACAAAACTTCTATATTATATTTAAGGTTTTGTGATTTGTTTGACTGTGGATGTGCTATTTTTATACCATTCATGGTTTATGGTGAAAGTATTGACATTTCGTATGCTAGTTTTAATACGAATGTTTATGTTATGTTTAAACCTTTTCATATAGGAATGCATTGGACTTAATATGTGACGGGTGGAGCCCGCTATAGCTCCTCGATGCATCGGTAGGTCTCATGAGACAAACTAGTGTCTTGGCACACGGACTTGAAAAAATGTTATTTGTAGTATTGGCACGAGGCCTTGGCTATGTGGTTATGATAGTCTAGCATTATGCATTCCATCATTATGAAAGTGGTTATTGATATTGCTTGTGATTATTCGATTAGTAGAATATCCATGTGAATAAGTAAATGGCATTATTACATTTTACTTTTTCCATACTATGTTGAAGTTCAAGTTTAAAAGGCTTTTGTTTTAGTAATGCATTGCCTTAAATGTTTATGCTTAATTTTGAAAGTTCCGCTATATTGTTATCCTTACCGGGCATTTGAGCTCACCCCTTTTATATGTTTCATTTTTCCTAGGATGTGAAGAAGTAAGTTATGAATGACCTACAGGGATTTTATGTGGGGATATGAGTGTGGAATATGGAGACTATGTTGTTGTAGTAGTTTTTCACTTTATGATGTAATGTAAAACTTTATAAATATATCTAGTGTTTACAAGGCTACTAAACCAATCGGTCTTTCGAGATTTGATCTCTCTTGTGATCATGCCAATGTTATATAATAATGCACCGACTCTGGGTAACTAGGGTCGGGGCATTACAGTTGGTATCAGAGAAAGTTTAGTACAAACCTTGGAAGCTAGATTTAGATAAACTCTGATTAGAGCACGTTGACCTAAGATGAACATTGAGGATTAGTATAGAAGAACTTCCTAGAATTTTGGTATTGTAGAGATTTTGTGAGTTTTCTGAGCAATACATCTCTGTCTGGATACGAGAAGGTAGAGGCGGATCTGGCACAGATGTAATTAGGGGTAAAACCCGAAAACACCGCTTTGATCTAGACTCGAACGGGAACTGGTGCACGACAACGGGCCTTACTGCACTCTTGGTTACGACACTCCCGGGGGATATTCTTAGGATAACTCTCATTTTATTTAAAAATCATTATGAAGGGTTTATGAGTATATACTTCCTCAAAGAAAACATTTTTATGATTATGGATTATATCCATAAATAGTTCAATTTATGTTAAGTGTTTTATAAGTATGGTATTATGTATTTTGATTCATAAACTGATCTAGTTTATGCCATTGTTTAGAAATGGCGCCTAGTGGAAGAAATGGAAACCGTATCAATGCACGCACTCCATGTAGGGATTTCCCTCCTGCTCAAGATACTTATAGTGGAGATGGTGATGCAACTGGTGCCGATCAGCTAATCACCATACTGGGACAACTTACTCAGGTTATGAATAATAACCTTACCCGTATGGAGCACCCTTATCCACAACGTGGAGGATCAATGTTAGATCGATTCATGAGGCAAAAACCACCAAAGTTCAATGGGAGTACAAATTCCTTAGTAGCTGAGCAATGGATAAATTCCCTAGAGAAAATGTTTCAGGCTTTGGGGAGCAGTGAAAGGGAAAAAGTTATCATGGCAGTTTACCGCCTCACTGGAGATGCTGATCAATGGTGGTCATTGATTCAAAACATGAAGGAAGATGATGAAGTATCAAATATGGAATGGAGGGAGTTCAAATATCTGTTTTTAGAAAAATACTTTCCTCGCGACCATCGAGAAGATATGGAAAGGCAATTTCTGAGTCTGAGACAAAAGGAGGATGAGAATGTCACAATGTATGAGGCTAACTTTACAAGGTTAGCAAGGTATGCTGGAGATTATATACGTAACCCAAGAAGTAAGATTGATCGTTTCTTTGATGGGTTAAAACCATTTCTCCGTTGAGCATTAGTCTCACAATCCTTTTCGTCATACGAAGACATTGTCTCATGTGCTCTCAAGACCGAAAAGGAATTATCTAATTCTTATGACATTAAAGCAAAGAAAGAGAAGAAGAGACCTGCTGATCAATCTGGGAATGGAAATAAGGGGAAGAAGCGAATGGTTGAATATCCATCCTGTGGTAAATGCAGGAAGAAACACCCTGGTACTTGCTTGAAGGGAATGGGAGTCTGTTACAAGTGTGGAGAAAAATGCCACCAAGCTCGTGATTTCAAATGGAAGAAGGAAGCTACCAATGTTCAGTGCTACAATTGCAGGGAGATGGGGAATTATGCAAATGAATGTCCTATGATTCAAGAGAACTTATCTCAGAAAAGGACAGGGGATCAAGGCCAAACTTATGCTATCACTACTGCTGAGGTAGAAGCTCTGAAAGACGTGGTGGTAGGTAATTTAATGGTTTCCTCAAGTTTAGAAAATGCATTATTTGATTCTGGATCATCGCATTGTTTCATATCTTCCCAGTTTGCTAAGAAAATTAGATATTTCCAATTTTTTTTAACAAGGGAGTTGTCAGTTAAAAATCCTAAGGGAAGTATCATTGCAACAAAGTTTTGTGAATCAGTCCCCATTAGAGCACATAAATGTTCTTTATCTGCTGATCTCATCTTCATACCTATGATTGAGTTTGATATAATCCTCGGTATGGACTGGCTTTCAGACTTTGATGTGAAGATTTATTGTAAGAAGAAAGAGGTTACGATTCTTGATGATAATGATAAGGAACACCTTATCTTTAGAGAAGAATCGTCACCACCTAATTCTTATTTAGATCCACCTCCAGTAGCTCAACTTAATTCAATTATTGGGGAGGAAGAGAATGAAATGACTGTGGGTGAGGAAAGGAATGTTCAAATAGAGGATGTATCTGTTGTGAAAAAATTTGTAGATGTATTTCCGGAAGATTTACCTGGACATCCTACAGAATGAGAAGTTGAGTTTTCCATTGATTTAATTCCTGGATCAAGGCCTATATCGAAGACCCCTTATAGAATGGCCACTGTAGAATTAGTTGAACTAAAGAAACAACTAGAGGAATTGAGTAATAAAGGATTTATTAACCCTAGTGTTTCTCCATGGGGAGCCCCTATTCTTTTTGTTAAAAAGAAAGATGGATCTATGAGGTTATGTATCGACTACAGGGAGATCAATGCTATAACGATAAAGAACAAGTATCCCCTACCTTGTATTGATGATTTATTTGACCAACTGCATGGAGCTCAATACTTTTCAAAGATTGAACTTCGATCTGGATACCATCAGTTGTGTGTAAAGAAGGAAGACATTCCTAAGACAGCATTTCGAACCAGGTACGGGCATTACGAGTTTACTGTAATGCCTTTTGGATTGACTAATGCACCCTCTGTATTCATGGATCTGATGAATAGAGTTTTCAAGGAGCATCTCTAGGAATTTGTGGTGGTATTTATTGATGATATCTTGGTATACTCCAAAACCTATGAAGATCATGAAAATCACTTCCGCATTATCTTGAAGACTCTGAGGAGGCATGAATTATATGGGAAGTTTAGCAAGTGTGAATTTTGGCTTTAGGAGATTTCTTTTCTTGGCCATATTGTCTCTAAAGATGGAATCTCTGTTGATCCTTCTAAGACCAAGGCAATCCATGAATGGCCATCACCTACGAGTATAACTGAGGTACGCAATTTTATTGGTTTGGAAGGTTATTATCGATGTTTCGTCCAAAATTTTGCCCGATTGGCTAACCCGTTAACGAAGCTCACACGTAAAGGGGTTAAATTTGTTTGGACAAAAGAGTGTGAAGAATGTTTCAAAGAACTGAAGAGAAGATTAGTCAATGCTCCTATGTTGACTCTACCATCAGGGAATGATGGGTTCGTTATTTATAGTGATGCATCAAAGAAAGGACTTGGTTGTGTCCTTATGCAGAATGATAGAGTTATTGCCTATGCATCACGACAGTTGAAAATTCATGAACAAAACTATCCTAATCATGATCTCGAGTTAGCAGCTATGATATTTTCTTTGAAGATATGGTGGCACTACCTCTATGGTGAAAAATGTGAGATTTATACTGATCACAAGAGTTTGAAGTATATTTTCTCACAAAAAGAACTCAACATGAGGCAAAGGAGATGGCTTGAATTACTCAAGGATTATGATTGCACGATACACTACCACTCGGGGAAAGCAAACAAGGTGGCAGATGCTTTGAGTAGAAAAGACCATGGAGTTTTGAACAATATGAGAATTGAATGGGATACAATTTTCATGGATCTAGTGAAGATGGACATGGGAATGAACAGGGAAGGTGAAACATCAATGCTTTTTCAAATGGTTTCCAAACCATATTTACTAGAAAGGATTAAGAGTTCTCAGACCGATGATGAAGAATTTCAAAAGAAGATTAAAGCTGTGAATGGTGGGAGATTGAGAGACTTTGTGTATGAAGATGGAATTTTGAAATTTGGGAAGAGACTTTATGTTCCTGATATACCTGATCTAAAAAGGGAATTTCTTGATGATGCTTATAGTTCCAATTTCTCTATACACCATGGGAGCACCAAAATGTATAGAGATTTGAAGGAACATTTATGGTGGGACAACATGAAGAGGGAAATTGCTGATTTTATGTCAAGATGTATGGTTTGTCAGCAAGTGAAAGCTGGAAGGCAACAGCCTGGAGGAGTCATGCAACCTCTTTCCATACCAGAGTGGAAATAGGACAATATTATGATAGACTTTGTCATGGGGCTACCAAAGACTCCAAGAAGGAACGATGCAATAAGGGTTATTGGTCATCATCTTACCAAGTCATCACATTTTCTTTCTATAAGAGAAGATCTACCTCTGGAACGTCTAGCAAGACTATATATTAATGAAGTCGTGAGACTTCATGGAGTACCCCTATCAATTGTTTCTGATCGTGATCCCTGTTTTACTTCAAGATTTTGGAAAAGTCTTCAGAAATCCCTGGATACTGAACTTCATTTGAGCACCGCTTACCACCCTCAGATAGATGGACAATCAGAATGGACTATTCAAACCTTAGAAGACATGTTGAGATCTTGCTCACTAGACTTTCAGGGTATGTGGGATCAATATTTACCTCTCGTAGAATTTTCCTATAACAATAGCTTCCATTCGAGTATTCAGATGGCACCATATGAAGCGTTATATGGAAAGAGATGTCGTACACCAACTTGTTGGGATGACGTTGGTGAAATAAATCTTGAAGGTCCAGAACCGGTGGAGGAAACGATGGAAAAGGTGAAGGTAATCCGAAATCACATCAAAGCAGCTCAAAGTAGACAGAAGAGCTATGCCGACAATCGAAGGAAGGATTTGGAATTTCAAGTCGGTGATCTTGTTTTTCTGAAGGTATCTCCATGGAAGGGAGTCATACGTTTTGGTATGAAAGGTAAATTGAGTCCCAGGTACATCGGACCTTTCGAAATTCTAGAACGAATTGGGGTTGTAGCTTACCGATTGGCAATGCCGCCAAGTCTCTCTAAAGTTCACGATGTGTTCCACATATCTCTGTTGAGGAAATACATGCCTGACCCAACGCATGTACTCACCTATGAAGAATTATAACTGGAACCCGATATGTCTTATTGTGAAGAGCCCGTCAGGATTCTTGATACGAGAGAACAAGTACTGCGAAACCGGATGATGCGTCTGGTAAAAGTTTTGTGGAGAAACCATAAGATGGAGGAGGCAACGTGGGAACCCGAAGAACTTATGATGAAGAACCACCCAAGTGTTTTCATGTGATAAGTATTCTAGAAATTTCGAGGATGAAATTATTTGAAGGAGGGGAGAATGTAACACCCCAAGCTTCTACGGTACGCTTCTCTTTGAATAATGTGATAGTGTTTGTTGTACGCAACACCGAGTTCTAACACACCATAACCAATCAAACTAGCCGTTATGAATAGTAATACCTAATTTTTGAAATTATATATATTTTATATTTCAAAATGGACTTCATTTTTGGATTTAGAATATCGAATTTATCCTAAGGTGAAATTTTGGTACTTTTCAGATAACTTTAATATTTTGATGAATAGTGAAAATTACTAAATTTTAATTAAAAATAACTTTTTTAATCAAAATAATTAATAGTGATAAATTATAAATTTGAGTGGTTTTAAAGTATATTTAGAATATATTTTTACCATTTAATATAATGTTGGTCATTGGACATAATTTTACAATTAAACCAAACATAAACAAGTGTCAATCTTTTGATAGTTATTATCTCTTAAAAACACGCTTTTTGTTTTGATAACGGGAATTAATTTTAAATTAATTTCTGTCACTTCTGTGTTTTGAATTTAGAAAAAATGGATTCCATATTTTGAATCAGGATGTTCAAATTGTGTAAATAGGTAACTTTTATTTTTAGACATTTTGAATAATTACTGCGGTAAATATTTTATTTACCATTGTTAAGGGTAAATCCGGTAAATAAGGGTTAAAAAATAATATTATAATAATACTAAATTACCCTAAAACGTGTCCTAGACTTATTGGTTGATACATGTTAGACCATAGGCATCTTTGGGTCGATTTTGGGACCCCATTGTGCCACTTGTAGGTGATAGGGACATTTTATTTTAATTAAGTTAAAATGAATACAAAAATGACACAAGCATATATCTTTTAGAAAAACAATTTTTACATAGGGTTATATATGTTAGATTTTAGATTATAAATATTCATTAGAAAGATAAAGAGATTTCCTATATAATCATATTTCATTTATAATTTTGAGACATTAAATAATTTAATTTATTTATGACACAATGATGATGAAGTAATTACTATAATAGTGAAAAATTAAAATAATTGATATTATAAATACCCAAATAAATATAATATGCAACTTTTAATGCATTAAACTAATTTTCTAGTATAATATGATATATTAGGATTTATTTAATTTAATTTTTTATAAGTAATAAATCTGTTATGAGTTTCACAAAAATCTACTATTGAATAGTGTCAAAATTGACATAAAAGAGTTCTTAAAACAAATATTATATTATTAATTGATATTAAATTCCTAAAAAACTAGGGTTCGGTCAAGAGACTTATATCGTGATAGGTTCATCATTAATGGACCACTTGTGGGTCGCTTGGATGTATATAGTAAGTTTATTAACCATATTATATAAAAATACAAAGAGACATTTTAAAAGTGAAACTAATTAACATAGAGTTAATACTTAAAGATAAGGTTAATATAAGTATACAAGCCTGTCTAAATTCTATTGGTTGAGTTGTTTTAGACCCATACCCACCTTAAAATTTAAATAATCAACTTTGGAGACATTAGAAACCGAATATGAATTTATTATAAATTAATATTTCTAGCTTTTCCAAAGGTGCCCCTCACCCCTCTTATAAAAGGGAACTCCTCCTTCCCATTTCTTCACACCTTAAAAGCCTTTTGGTTCATCCAAACTCTACCCAAATACTCTACCAAATTCCCTCAATACAACCTAGAGGCCTTAGTTTGATCATAAAGCCAACCTAAGGAGCCCTTTTGATAAAATCAAAAGAAAGAAACCGAAGAAGAGGTAATGATTTCACCACCCTTTTCCAAGTTCCTTTCTTCTTCCACTTCTTCTTCCTTTGTTGTTACCATTATAAAAAAATAAATCCAGCATCATATATATTCTTTGATGTTATTATAAATATGGTACAACCATATTCAGTATTCTATCCACCCTTTGAATAACATGTCACCATACATGCGTACGTACGACTTACCGTCTCCACGTCGTGGTGTAATTGTTATTCAATATATTATTATTTGGATGGGTATAATAATGATGTGTAACTCATTTAAATAATAAGTATAACATGTTAATGATTCTGTATACCATCCATTTATATATTATTTTAATATCAAAAGAATGATATCGTTGCTTGTGCGTACGTACGGACTACCGTCTCCACGAACGCGATGAGATTCATTCTCCATCGTATCCATTCAAGTATAATTATCATTTGATGATTTAAAAATAATGTTTAAGGACTTGATATCATTCTGTATATGAATAATATAAAACCTATCCATGACAAACATGGCTTATGTAACAAAACATATACAAGAAAACGAGTAAGTTAACACCCAAAACGACGATAATTCTAAGATATTATTAACAAATCAATGTTAAAAGATCATATATGATATCATATTAATATATATGATTCTTGTATAATTTAATAACAATTATTTCACCATTATACAGGTGGTTAACCTACCCCAACCAAGGAAAAGTACAAGGTAAGGGTTATTTCACAATCACTTCATTATCCGAGGTTGTTTATACGTAATAATCTACTGGGATCTCTTTATCATCCACATCCATGTTTCTTAAAAATGTATTTCAAAACATTTTTACTATTTACTAGAATATTAGTTAAAGTCATTTATACCCTTTTTGAGTTTTATAAGTGGTTTATAAAGGAATCTTTCCGTCGTTTTCAAAACAAGTTCCTTTTTAACCTTTTCGACAGAATTAAGGTAAGAATGTTTTTTAACTTATACGGCGGGTGCAGCTATTTTCCGCCATTATAAAATCTTAAAAGCATCCCTTACAAGCTTATAAGAAAATTTTCAAAGAAAATGTTTTATTTTATATGGATCTTAAATGATTTCAAAATAAAAAGAGACATTTCTTTAAAAAGAATTTTGATTTCATCTATGTCAACATCCTTTGATGGATTTTACGCTTATTTAAAGTTGATTTATTATGATACAAAACTTCTATATTTTATTGAAGGTTTTGTGATTTGTTTGACTGTGGATGTTCTATTTTTATACTATTAATTGTTTATGGTGAAAGTATTGACATTTCGTATGCTAGTTTTAATACGAATGTTTATGTTATGTTTAAACCTTTTCATATGGGAATGCATTGGACTTAATATGTGACGGGTGGAGCCCGCTATAGCTCCTCGATGCATCAGTAGGTCTCATGAGAAAAACTAGTGTCTTGTCACAAGGACTTGACAAAATCTTATTTTTAGTCTTGGAACGAGGCCTTGGCTATGTGGTTATGATAGTCTAGCATTATGCATTCCATCATTATGAAAGTGGTTATTGATATTGCATGTGATTATTCGATTAGTAAAATATCCATGTGAATAAGTAAATGGCATTATTACATTTTACTTTTTCCATATTATGTTGATGTTCAAGTTTAAAAGGTTTTTGTTTTAGTAATGCATTTCCTTAAATGTTTATGCTTATTTTTGAAAGTTCCGCTATATTGTTATCCTTACTGGGCATTTGAGCTCACCCCTTTTCTATGTTTTATTTTTCCCAGGATGTGAAGAAGTAAGTTATGAATGACCTACAGGGATTTTATGTGGGGATATGAGTGTGGAATATTGAGACTATGTTGTTGTAGTAGTTTTTTACTTTATGATGTAATGTAATACTTTATGAATATATCTAGTGTTTCCAAGGCTACTAAACCAATCGGTCTTTCAAGATTTGATATCTCTTGTGATCATTCTAATGTTATGTAATAATGCACCGACTCTGGGTTACTAGGGTCGGGGCGTTACACAAATCTCACAATTCCTTCTTCATTAACACTAAACTCAAAGGTTTTCCCATTTCTGATAGTTCCCACTTTCTTTTGAATTCCCAGATAATATTTTTGAGAATCCTTTAACCTTTACAAGAGAGACAGTTGAGCATCATTTGTGAAAGAACTAATTATGTTTCATTGTTTAGGATTCCCTGGTCCATCTTCATCAAATCTAAGAATATTGGATGCTTTTCAATTATCATCAATGATGGAATTACTGGGTCCGTTCTACTTAGAGAATCCTCCACCTTGTTCACTTTCCCATGGTGAGAATGGATTTAGAAATTGTAATCCTTGATGATCTCTAATAGTATTTGTTGGAGCATGTTCATCTCTTTCTGTGGGAATATATATTTGATAATTTTTTTATCTGTATTTATTTTACAGTTTTCCCCAAAGAGATAATGCTTCCAAATTTTCAACACAAATATCAAAGATACCAACTCCAGATCATCTGTGGGACAGTTTTTTCTCATGTATTTTCAACTTCCTTGAAGAATAAGTGATGACTCTGTCATTTTGCATCTACACACAACCCATAGCCTTTTAGAAGCTTCGTTGAAGATTATGAAAGGCTCCCCACTTCTGGGTAGTTTGACCAAATGGGCCACGTTAAGCCTCCTATTCAACCACGTGAAAC
Source organism: Viscum album (assembly GCA_963277665.1). NCBI lineage: Eukaryota > Viridiplantae > Streptophyta > Magnoliopsida > Santalales > Viscaceae > Viscum > Viscum album. The sequence goes on from OY728123.1 coordinate 1,620,406,756, forward strand.
TTTATTCACAATCATCATTGCAATAAAACTTGACTCCCTTCAAAGTTATCTTTGTAATAGGGTTTGAAAATTGTGAGAAATTTCTCAAAAATTGGTGATAATATTCTGCTAACCCCTGGAAGCTATGGATATCCGTCACATATGCCACCCTCGACCATCCATAAATTTATTTATTTTGGATGGATCCATATATATTCCATTTATTTTGATTATATTCCCCAAGAATGAGAATTCCATAAACCAGTACTCACACATTCTGTACTTTTTAATACCTTCTCCTTTCACAAGTTCTCTAGTATATTGCCTATAAGCTACTCATTATCCACCTTGGTTTTGAATTATATTATTATATCTTCAATAACCAGTACCACAAATTTGTCGAGGTAATATATAGAAACTATATTCATAAATTAAATGAATATTTCAAGGTAATTAGTGAGTTTTTATGGAATTACAAATAATTGATAGTGCATGTACCCTGTATAAAACGAAGTCATGGGGGAATCCTCCTTCTTCATCCTTAATTAGTAATATTCCAATCACAGATCCACCTTGGGGAAGTATTGTGCTCCACATAGATGATCGAACAATTAATCAATCCGTGGAAAAGGATACTTGTTCTTTATCAGTATTTTGTTGAGATAATGATAATTAATGCAAAGGCGCATTGAACCATAATTTTTCTTAACTCAGAGGACCGGTGCAGCCGATGCTGAAGTACATGGGTGTATAAACCTTTTATCCAGATTATCTTGTAGTTGAGTATTTAGCTCTTCAATATCCTCAACACCTATTCTATACAAAGTGTTGAGTATTTTAAATTCCCTACATTTAAGATCAATCGAGAATTAAACATCTCTTCTAGGAGGAAGACAAGAAAATTTCTCAGGATACACATCAACAAATTCTCTTACAATAGGAATTCATTAAAGGATAGTTTCTTACATAGAATCAATCATCTAATAATGATATGAATTATTACAGGGAATTAATATCCATGCTTGAGATGATGGTACCAAAAAAGATTCATCCTCCTCCTTGAACTTGTATAGAATAGGTCAATTCACTATATGGAGACTGATTTCCCTCTTGTAGGATTTTATGTTTTATCTATATTAGGAAAGCCAATCCATGCCAATAATTCCATCAAATTCCACTAGAGGAAGTATGATGAGGTTTTATGGGAAGTTCAATCCAAAAATTGTTACATGGGAGGAGTTATATTAATGGGAAGTGATAATTTCCCTATTTTCCCTTTTCACTGACATCTCTACTTAAATGATTTTAAGGGTGTTTCAATTGTTATACTAAACTTTTAGGTTATAAAAGAATGCGTAGAACTAGAATAAAAAAGTATATTCACTATTCTTGAATTAATATCTATCATACCATTTCCAACATTGTTTTTGAGATTTGTTTCAGCGGCAGTGATGGAAAAAGCTCTCCCTTTATACCTTGGAGGATGTTGGTTTCCTCCATTTACCCATGGTTTAAGTAATTTTTTCACAGATTTCCCTAGTTCCATGTAGTTGTAGCAATGAAAAATACGATGAGGGTCAATAGGAGAATTGATTCCCTCTTCTTCAATAGTGGGTTTCTCTCATAGGTAATCGTTATCCAGGTTCCCTTCTCTTCTTCACATAACGCATTTCCTCATCCCCTTCAAAGAAACTTCCAGGGTGCTTATTTCTGTAGCTTTGGAAAGTTGGATTCTTGAATTTCTTAGTACCTTTGGTTTTGTATGTCTAATCTCCATAATTAAAGTCCAATTTCCAATTATTATCCCCATTATAAGCCTGAGATTATCTGATCTCCATCTCGACTTTAAGGTCACATCAAATAATCTTCTCATGGATTTCTATGTTGCGGATCTCAAAGGCTTTACATAGTCTAGGTTTTAGCTCACCAAAGAAGTGGTGAACCTTGAATTCGGGGATAAAGACCAAAGCAGAGGCATATCATGAAATTCTGGTAATGTTTTCCTCATACACATCCACAAAATTTTCATCAATTTTCTTGGTTGAAGGATATATATTTTCATATTAAGATAGAGGGTGTGGGGACAATATTTATAAAAAATCATTTTCTGGAAAGAATTTTATTCTAACACCTCGATCTATTCTGTAGGATTCGTATTTCGATCAATGTATTCCATTGAACATATTCACCCTCCATATGATAAGAATCCATAAGAACCTTCTCTTGTTCTGAACATTGAAGGATGGATAAGATCTTCTCAATGGATTTGTTCCATTGTTCGATGATTGAGGGATTATATGATCCATTGAAAATAGGAGGCCTTTGTATCATGAAGCTATCCATTATGAATTTTTCTTTCTTAGAAGGGGTTGGAAGTTACTCTTGACCCATGGTTCTATTCAAAACTTGAGTTAACTAAGAGATTATGAGGAGAAAGTTTGTGATTCCTGCTCCCATCAGATTAGGCATCTCACTAGAACAGTCATCACATTGATCTTAACATTAGTTGTTAGCCCGAGTCTACCTATTACTGACCATCGTCTAGAGTAAAAGGAAAATTAGGGGTAAGTGTTTTAAACTATAAATACATAAATGGGAATCCATAGACAAAAATGTATAACATATAAATTACACCTGTCTCATTAAATTATGAATTTCTAGGACCCAATATAAGTTATCCATGATCTACTTCCTGACATATATGCTTATGGGATTTTTTTATCCCTTAGTAATGGTTCATACTATGCTTATGAATTTACCAAATCATATCCCCTGGGAGTTTTGAACCAAGAGTAAAGCAAGTCTCGTTGTCGTGCACAAGTTTTCATTCAAGTCTAGATCAAACTGTTGTTTTCAGGTTTTACCCATAGATACATCTGTGCCCAAGCCACCTCTACTTATTCATATCTAGAAAGGGATGTGCTTTCTTGATAAACCATTTAATATATTTTAACCAAAATTTATGTATTATTTTCTTACACTCAGTCTTATCCCTAAGGCTTTCACTAGAGTTTTATAACCGTAATCCCAAAAATAACTAAACCTATCCTCTAATACAAACTACAACAACACTGCTATTTATTTCATATTCAAACAAGATTTATTACATAAAAGTGCACATAATAAAAACCAGAAGATAAAGAGGTCTAGTTTATTTGGGTATTAGGAACATTACATGACAATTTAAGACATAAAATAAAATATCTTTACTGAAAACTTCTTTTACATGATCACAACATTCCTTCATACGTAACATTGCATGGTATAATTTGAGGACATAAATAAGAAAAGGGTGAGATATGAAGCCCAATAAGGGAGTAAAAGAGGTTTAACATGAATAATATAATACATGTTAGGGAATGGGAATATCAATGGATCATAAGATAAACTTGGAAATAATGGAATGATATACATGATTATTATAACAAGGAAATGTGGCCACAACATAAAACACTACAACATTACCATAAAGGAATTGGGTAAACCTGTGTCCTAACATGGTGAAAAAGTTTCCTAAAAGTAATTAGGTAAACCCCTTTTAAAAAATGATTTATCATGATAAAAAAATTTCACAATGCATTGGAGCGCTATCAAGATTCACCCTTCATATTCATTTCAATCTCATGCTTAAGTTTTCCATATAAATCATATAACATAGATTCAATCAAAATAATCATTTTTCATACATTAAAAGAATTAGGAATATATAAATTAAAGTAAAATTAAATAATTATATGCGAATAAAGGTGAATACCATTGATATAGACATGGGTATGGTATTCATTACATGGTGATTTTACCATGGAAAATCGTGGTGCAATTTCACCAGCATAACGACGTTATATGAAGATTCATAAATTGGGCTGATGATAAAGATATGGTTCTACCCCAATTTATAAATGAAATATAAATTAAGGTAATCATGGAACATAATATCACAACATATGAAAGGGAATTTTGATGCAAAATATAGAATAAATGATTGAATAGAAATAAGAAGAGAGAAATCCCTTATGGAATTTCAACATCGTAACGAGTGTACACTGAAGGCATTAATGAGAGATAAAGGGGTATCCCATCATTATAAAATAAAGAGGGAAGTATAAGATAGTTTCAAAATCATACCCCTACATTTTTAATTGAAAATAAATGTGTATAAAAACATAAAGAATCTTGGAAAAAAATGAGAAAACAAAAAATCCATTACATGGACGTGTGACCCCAAATGCACAAGAGAGGCTTGAAAGAGGATTATTGGGAGTTTGGGGATCCTCGAGGGATTATTGAGAGAATGTTTCAGGGCTAGGTCGATCATCAAATGGTTGAGTGAATAGTAATGAGATATTAAGTGGGTTTATATAATAAATGAGACATAATTCTTTATTATTTAGGTTTTGGACACTACACATTAATGTCATGAACCAATATGGGTCGACCCTAAACTGGTCACCCGATCCAGTCTGCGACCTAGCCCGAAGGGTGGTCCCAATCCCCACGGGATGCAAACTAGTACCGGGCATCAAAATAGACCAACTGAGAACAGTTTGGCCCATAACGAAGATAAAAAACATAAACTGAACAAGTAGATAAATAAAGAAAAATAAACTAAACAACTTGGCAGCAGAAAAAGAAATAAACAAAGCAACGTGACATACCTCAAGTGACCCTGTGGATCACCACAGTACGTAAACTACACTCACTCCCAAAAGCGATGAAAAACTAAAGATTGTAATTGAAAAGTAAAGTAGGCATGAGCACCGAGATGCTCAGTAGGAATTCCAAAATTTAACAACGTCCTATGACCCTACCTTTAGTAAGAAATCCAATCATGCTAGACAGAAAATAAGATATAATAAAATAATGTTTCCCTTTTTCTAAAATTAAACTAACGAGTTTTCATTTTAAATTAAAGAATTTCACTCCCACTACATTTTCAAAATAGGTTCCAAGCATGAATTAACGTTTGAAAACGAAAAGAATCCACTTTGGATTAAAATATGGTTTTCACAAAAAGACATCAAGTTTGAAACAACTGAAAGGAAAGTTACATCACAAGAAGTATGTCGCAAATGAGCACCATGGGTAATCCCTATAGGTAGCTAGAATATGTGGGACCCTAGAGACCTCATACCTCGGGGAAACATTTCTTAGAAGACCACAACCCTCAGAAAACGTGGCTTAGAAGACCACGACCCTCAGACAACGTGGCGTAGAAGGCCAAAACCTTCAATAATTCATATGTTCAGTTAGTTTTGTTGCGTAAATACTACTAGACAAATTGGGACTAACCCATGTCATGTCATCTAGCATACTAGTCCTGCTCACCCACCTAGATACCCAGTTTTCCCATTGTGCTATATTTCAAGTGGTGCTGAGTTTTCATTATCAAGCAAACATATAAGTACATAAAACATTATTTATCTAAATCCCATTCAACCTCTCACTACCGCTCTCCCTATTTAAGTGAATTCCCCCTCATTCACATCACACAATACATAAGCATCAAATTAGGCCCTTAATAACACATTCAACATAAATATCATTTTTCTAAAACCAAAGGGGGCATGCCTCAAGAGAGGGTTTTCTCTTTCATGAAGCATACTTAAAATGCAAAATGATCTTAATTACATAAAGGGAAAACTTTTTATAAATAACCGACCGAAAGTTCAAACACCTTTAGAATTAATCATTACCATTTCAAAAACATATAGAAATCGATTTTCAAGAAAAGTCACTTCAGACCGAAAGCATTAAAAATACATTTCAATTTTCAAAGCAAAGGCATAACCATTTCTAGAAACCACCACCAATTTTCAATGAATGTGCACGTGGAATAAATGTAAAACAAATTTCTAAAAAATAATGCAATTATGAAATTTAAACTAAAGGCATAAGCATAGGGTTCCTACCTCAAAAATGTCTCTATTTTTCAACGACCACCCGAACCCACTCTGCTCACTTCCATGCACATGCATTCATACACATAGATATAAATACCCCTAGCTACAATGCCTATATTCCCCACGCCATGAGGGAATATGTACAAAGGGGCATTTATATGTATATGTCTTACCTTATGGATGCACATGTAGCAATTCTTGACACTCACAGCTAGAAACCATCATAGCGAGGTCCAACGCACTACACTGCAATTAGAACGGACCTTTAAACATGAAAAGGACACCATAAATCATGTGTGAGACCAACCAACGTCATAAAAGTCCATACCTCAAAACCCAAAACTTTCGATGATGGCAGTACGAGACCGCTTCACCTTAAATGCATATACATCTTCATATATATATATATATATATATATATATACCCTTTTACCCAAGTACATATTCCCCGCGCCATGAGGGAATATGTGCAAGGAGGATATACATATATACATTCTTACTCATGTATTTACATATATGTCTTTTCCACCGATGACATATTGACCAATATCCCTTCATAAAACAACCTGAATTATTAAATAATCTATTATCACTGTTAAATAAACCATTTTCCCCACTAAATCAACCACTATGAAAGAATATTACACAATTTCTAGAAACATCGCATGGCTTAAAACACAAAACCCACTCAAATCTTCTTGTATAATTAAATGCACACTCTCTCCATATCAAAACACAATTTCCACCACTTACACAGTTGAATAGACTAATTGAACAATTCATAAATCACCATTAAATCACACAAAATGAGTTTTACTCAAAAACACACCCCATTATATAAAAACATGCTATAAAATATCACAGGCATAATAAACTTCTGTAAAACTAATTTCACACCAAACGAATCAATCAGAGAACACCAAATTTATTTAATCATGTAAAATAACTCACCAAATAAACATAATTCACACTCAACAGATTCATTAAATAACATCATAAATTAGTTAAAAAACTAAATTAGTTGATCAAAACATTCTTGTACACGAACTACCTACCGTGTAGAGACCCAAAGCTTGACGTAAATGGAAATTACATTACTTATGTGGAATAATTAATACATAACAAAAAACATACACATAAGGACCGCAATAGTTTAGTGTCTTTAGAAACTTGGAACATATTTTTCTAATCTTGGTGAAAGATCTTCAACATCTCCCATAAAGATCTTCCATTTTTTTCTTACCTAAAACCTTTCCTTATATCCTGGGGAAAATAAAACAAATAAAGGGTGAGATCAAATGCTCAGTAAGGGTAAGAATGGAGAAAATAAAACAAACCATATACATTTGAACTTTAAAACATGAACATAATATTTAAACATAAAATTCTTGAGCAATGACATAAAACATGGTAGTACATAAGGCATGGATCATAATGGAACATAAATAATGATAAAATGGAATGGGAATAAAACATGTAATTGTGGAAACCATTAAGCACATGTTATGATTTCTATAGTATCCAAGGCATTGATTCCAAGACCATCTTAGTGGACAATGCCCCTTACTGAACCGGGTTTACTTGCCGTTCCAGCCATGTCTATCTCATGAGATATAAATCTTTACCCAATGCATTGGAGGGAGATATAGGTACCACCCATCTCATAATTAAATCATTCTTTCATGTGCCATAAAATCATAAATCATACATCATAGCATAACCCATGTAATTAAATGAGATTCTTAAACATCATGACATCATAACGTAATCAATATAAAAAAATGGATATCATTTCATTATAAGAAAAATAAAACCATGTAAATAATGGAGACATTATACATGAAACATAATCATATTAAATAATTTCATTTTATATGGAAAATAGTTTTTAGAAAACACTTGAAATGAATTTTTGAGGAAAATATCCTTTCTTCTTCAAAATCATTTTCTTTTCACAAAATGCCATGCAATTTTAAAAGAAGTGTATTTTGTTACAAATAGTCATGAAATATTTTAGATTAAGCTTTATGAAAATATGGTGTTATAAAACCATAAAAATCCACTCATGCCGTATAAGTTAAAAAAACATTATCCTCATACTTTTTTCGGAAAAGAAAAAAATACCTCGTATGGTAAACAAAAGAAAGATTCCTTCCAAACCTTGTGGTAAAAGTAATAAAAGGGTAAAAATGACTTTAAACATAGATAGAAGAATAATAAACATTTTATGAAATATTTTTTAGAAAACATGGACATGGATGATAAAAATAACCCAAGTAAATACTTACTAATAAACAATCTTGGATAAGAATGAGATTGGAATAATTATCCCTTACCTTAGGTCTGATATGATTTGTACGTATCTGAAACTCCTGTATAATGATTTAAATACTGTCATTTAATTATTACATAATCATATTAATTGTTATGATATCATATATGGTTCGATTATGACTTTATATTACCCATTCTTTTGTGAATTCATGTTAAAGTAGCGTTTTGGGTAAAATCGTTTCATTTATCATCCGTGTTTTGACTTGTAATTATTAATATTATTACATAGATAATGATTACTTAATTACAGAATATAATACATGATTAATATATAATATATATTCAGAATATACATATATATAATAGATCGGTAAATGGAAAGAAATACACTATTCATGGAGACGATAGTCCGTATGTACGCATGAACGATGTTTTCGTTTTCTTATTGAATTGAATAGAATTATGTAGATGACATACATATATATATATATATACATAACTCCAATATCATTATTATTTCATATATTTCATGATTACTTATTATATATACTTTATAATCATTCTTGAATTGTTAACGTGGAAAATGAATCTCATCGCGTCATGGAGACGGTAATCCGTATGTACGCACGAGCGATCATATCATTCCCATATTTATTGAATGTAATTGGAGTGAATGAAATAAAATATTAGAATCAATATGATGTTATAATAATCACATGTAGTTATTCTTTACACCATTATACCCATCCATGTAATGTGGTGGTGGAAAAATAGATTACACTACGGCGTGGAGACAGTATTCTGTACGTACGCATGCACGATGATTTTGTTTTCCTTAGGATGGATAGAAGGTGAAATAGGGATGTTTCATATTTATAATAAAATATAAGTATATGAGTGATACTGATGTTATTACTTCATAATTAAACAGCTAAATAATAAGAAGTAGAAGAAGAAATAAATTTGAAAGAATCAGTCACGGATATTACCTCTTCTTCGACACGCCTCTTCGAAACCTCCTTTTAGGTCACTAAAATTGGTCTTTGAAGAAGACCAGGACCTCTAGTATGTTTATAAGGAGGTTGAGAAGGAAAAAAGGCAGGGTTTGGTCAAGCTTGAAGGATAAAAAAGGTGTGAGGAGGAGAGGGAGGAGGTACCCTTTTATAAGGGTGGAGAGGGGCACCTTTGGAATAATAAGAAATATTAATTTATAATAAATTCCATCCCCACTCAAAAACCTCCAAAATGACTCAAATCATAATATTATATTTTATAGGGTTGTAATCTCATAATCCAATAAAATTTAGACTAGTTGAGAATTTATTTTAAACATTATCAACTTGATTTATCCTTATATAATCTATTTAATTTTATTTGTGGTAATAATATTCTAAATTTTAAATCATTATAAATAATTAATTATATGTTGTGAATTTTCTATAATTGTATGATTTAATACATTTTAGACCATATAAATTTTAATTTATAATTTTTTAAATATTTTGTTTGATTTTTAAATAATTTTATAATATGTGATTTTTATAAAAACACAAGTGTCAATTTTGACACTATTCATTTATTTGAATTTAAATAAAATATTTATAAAATATATGTTCTAAATAAAAGATTTAATAGATTAATAACATGTCATATTTATCTATAAAATAAGTGGAGCACATTAAATAGTTCATATAATATTTATTTTAATACTTTTAAAATCATTTATTTGATATTTCAATTAATAAAATCATTTCAACATCACTATTGTGTCATAATTAATGATAATTATTTAATCCCTAAAAATTATAAATAAATTCATATGATTTATATAATTTTATTATATTTCTAGGGACTATTTATATATGATGTTTTATGATGTTTATCACTAAATGGAAATTATTACACTTATAAGATTTAAGAGAGTGACATGTTGTCACTTTCTTTGGTTTTAATAATAATTATATTATTTAATGGTAAAAATTCCATGAAATGAATCTCTTCCGACCCTTAGATGATATGGTTAAACTTTTATTCATACAATAATAATTTGGCATGTTTTAGGGTAATTTTATAATCTTATTTTTACCCTTAATTACCTGATTTACCTTTAACTGTAGTAAATAAAAATTACCGCAGTTACTATTCATAATAAAAAAAAATAAAAGTAACCTATTAACATAATTTGGACCCACTTAATTAAAATATGTAATCAATTTTTCATAATTCAAAACACGGAAGTTGAATTAATTAATTTAAAATTAATCCCGTTGTGAAGAAAACGAGTTTTAAAAGTTAAAACATTGTAAAAGATTGAAATGATTTTAACTATAAATTCAATGTAAAATAAATGCTAATGACATAAATTATATTAAATGGTAAAAATATATTCTATTTATACTTTAAAATCATTCAATATCATAATTTAAACATAAAAAGTTTACGATGAAAAAAGTTGTTTTTAATAAAAATATATCATGTTTTTACTATTCATTAAAATGTGAAAGTTATCAGAATAATATGAAAATTTTATCCGAAGAAATTTTTTAAATCTTGATTCCAAAGAAGAATTTTATTTTTTCAAATATAACTTATAAACATGTCAAAAAAAAAAGACTTAATGTGGGTGCGCCATCAATAGGCTGCAAAACTGCATTTTTTGAAAAATAATTATTTTACCTGAAAAATTTATTTTGTTCACATACCATGTTTTGAAAAATGTGTAAGATGAATAATAATATTATAAAATTAATAATGTAGTCAATAATATTCATATCGTCTATTCCATAATAATATTATAACAATATATCGTTGTTTAGTAAAACCCGGTATTGCGTACTACACATGCTATCGAGGAAGGTCGTGATTGCGTGTAATGCAAGCCAAGTCAGGGTTGCATGTAGTGAAAGACTCCTTTGTTGTTGAGTATAACAGAATCCAACCATATTTCATTTATACATTGAATATATATATATATTTATATATATACACACACACTCAATGTTGCGTAGAATAACTACTATCAAAAGAACTTGAAATTTTGTGTAACACAATCCATGAATAGTGTTGCGTATAATGCAAGCTAATATGGTGTTGCATATAGTGAAAGATAATCTTGGTGTAGCGTACAATAGAAGATATGAAATAAATTAAAAAGAATATATCTCATAAAATCTCGAGGTGTTACATTCTACCCCCCATAAAATGAATTTCTCCATCGAAATTCATCGGGGTTATAAATTGTTTATTACATGAGAGTTTCTTTCATAGATACCCACATCATAAAAAGTAATACCAAAACATTTCTTTAAAAACTAATGTATGAAACGCAACAGTTACCCAAATTAACTAATCACTGGGTTTTCACATAGGATAACATAGGTGAAAATATGGATTTGGAAGAGAAATATAACCATCAAGTTCTGATGGAGAGTGGTATAGGACATGATTATGATAAAGCCAACAGTCACAAAACCATAAATTTGTGATGATCTAAGGGACCATCTGATTCATCAGATTTGGAGGAACTAGGACAACATTTTTAGTTTTCAAGATCATTTCTCTAAATTTGATTAATTAAAATAAATATTTACATGATTTTGGTACAATCTTACTATTGTTCATGCATTGAACAATTTATACTTCATCTCTTTAAGAAATGAAGTTGAATTTGTTATTTGTGAAGAGTTATTAGATCATGTGATAGAATGACGGGTCATTCCATCTGTTTCAATAAAAAGGTTAGAAAAAGCTATCAAATATAAATAAGTCCATTTATGGTGAGATTAATCGTATTTGATTCCAACAATGAACTCATACTTCATATATGATACCACTTAATAAAATAAAACTAGTTTCTACTAACCCGGGACTTCCTGTAGACCAGTGGTTGGCGCTAAAGGCCTGTCGCACTTCGGTTGTGGGTTCGATTCTCGCAGCCTTGTCTGACGCGATGGGTTGTCACCCATCCTATGGGTTTCTCTTTTTCTAAAACTACACTATTATAACAGTCCTACAATAATATCGGAAAAATTTATAGCCTTAAACAATAATACCTTAATTCATTCCAATCTTTAGGATAATCCAAAATACTTCTGTCCAAGCTCATAGTATAAAGAAATGAATTTCTAGAAATGTCATCTACTGAGCATGTGAATACAATAATTTATCCCCCATATATCATAAAATATATCTTGTTGGTTACAATCCTGACATGTGAATACCTTAATCATTTATTCTCTTAAAAAATTAATAACCATTTAACCTTAATTAAAATTTGAATTCTGTCAAAAGTTAACTCTTTCTACATAACAAAATCCCAAAAATTCTATATAATCAAACCATGATATCACTTTGTCCTCATATCAGTCATGAGTTCATTAATACTATCAAACATTTAATTTTCTCTTTATCCCTTCATTATGCGCATATCATCTTCTTTCCAAAGTATTTGAATCGCTTTTCATTGTTACTGGTACCATATAATTATCATAAACCACAATAAACCATTACATAGATATTCCAATGTTCCACAATTACTATAAATGAGATTCCACAACATTATTTTGGAATCCCTTTACATGAACACATAATCATTCCACCACATTGTTGTCATACTCAACATTGCTAATAGTGTTTTCATGTGACTTCCCTTTGTCCTTTTCCTTAATAGGTTTCTCACGTTGATCATCACTAACCCTTGGATTAGGACATTGATTAGCATAATGCCCCATTTCCTTGCACTTGATGCGTTGAAGTGTTTGTGGTGTGTTCTCTACAGTCTTTTCTTTATTTACATCATTAGAAACCCTTTTTCCATTAATTTGACACTCAGCTGCTCGATGACCTTATTTTCCAGACTTAAAACATTTTCTAGTCCCTTTAAGACAATCCACAACATGATTCCTTCCACACTTTGAGCATAAAGAAACATTCATCTTCTTTTCGCCATTATTCCGAGATTTCTCCTTGAACTCCATCTTTAGTTTCTTGTCAAAACCATAAGATGAATATGTAATACCAACTTCCATTTCTACCTTGATAGCACAACACATAATTTCTTCATAGATACTGAAGTCTCATATAGCTAATGCCCTTCGAAGACTTGGTTTTAAGCCACTGAAGAATCGATCAACTTTACTTTCAAATTGGATTATAACGCCAGATGTATACCTTACAAGCCTTGTAAAATTCGATTCATATATACCAATAGATTCATCATCCTTTTTCTTAAGCTCAAGGAAATCTTTTTCCATATTTGTTCGAAGGATACGAGGGAAGTACTTATTGAAAAATAAGTTCGTGAACTCATCCCATTCCATGGATTCAATTTCATCTCGGGGTCTCGTATTCTTAATTAGAGTCCACCATTGATCTGCTTCACCTTCTAAACAGTAAATAGCCAGAATGACTTTTTCATGTTCTGAACAGCGAAGTATGAAAAATATATTTTCAATAGTACTGATCCATTATTCAGCAACAAGTGGATCAGAATACCCACTGAAAGAAGTTGGACGTTGCCTCATGAAGGACTCAATAGAATATTGTTCCATTCTCTGCTCATTTGGAAGTCCATAATGATTCATAGCTTGTGTTAAGTATAGTAATAAGATTTTTGACTCCATCTCCCATATCATTTGTTTTTTCAGGAGGACAATCATTGCATCGTCCATTACATTGATCAACACGGTTCCTTCGGGTTCCAGCCATCGTCTAAAACCCAAAAAGAATAGTGTGAGAGGAAAAAATCATGATAGGGAAAACAACATAATAAAGGGGGTGTACCTTCAATATATAACATCATAGAGTTAATTCTAAGATTGTTATCACAATTCTAGTACTAAAACCTATACTTATACTTAACCTTACGGACATCCCTAGACATACCTTAGAAATATCTCTAGGGATCTCACTAAATTTTTCGCATCCTAGTTTCCAAAGGTTAACTAAACCTTTCCTCTGATACCAACTGTAGTGACCCAAAGAATGACATACATGGAAATTACATTACTTTTGTGGAATACTTAATACATAACAAAAAATATACACACAAGTACCGTAATATTTTAGTGTCTTTGGAAACTTGGAACATAATCTTCTAATCTTGGTGAAAGATCGTCAAAATATGCCATAAATATCTTCCATTTTTTTCTTACCTAAAACCTTTCCTTATATCCTAGGGAAAATAAAAAATATAAAGGGTGAGCTCAAATGCTCAGTAAGGGTAATCAAGGAGAAAATAAAACAAACCATATACATTTGAACTTGAAAACATGAACATAATATTTAAACATCAAATTCTTGAGCAATGACATAAAACATGGAAGTACATAAGGAATAGATCATAAAGGAACATAAATCATGATAAAATGGAATGGGAATAAAACATGTAATTTTGGCAACAATTAAGCACATGTTATGATTTCCATAGTAGAGAAGGCATTGATTCCAAGACCATCTTAGTAGACAAAGTCCCTTACTGAATCAGGTTTACATGCCGTTACAACCATGTTTATATTATGAGATATAAATATTTACACAATGCATTGGAGGGAGATATAGGTCCCACCCATCTCATTATGAAATCGTTCTTTCGTGTGCCACAAAATCATAAATCATACATCATAGCATAACCCATGTAATAGAATGTGATTCTTAAACATCATGCCATCATAACATAATACATATAAAAAATGGATATTATTTCATTAGAAGAAAAATAAAACCATGTAAATAATGGAGAAATTATACATGAAATAGAAACATATTAAATAATTTCATTTTAGATGGAAAATAGTTTTGAGAAAACACTTGAAATGAATTCTTGAGGAAAATATCCTTTCTTCTTCAAAATCATTTTCTTTTCAAAAAATTCCATGAAATTTTAAATGAAGTGGATTTTGTTGAAAATATTTATGAAATATCCTATAGTAAGTTCAGGAAAATAAGGTGTTATAAAACTGTAAAAATCCATTCAGGCCGTATAAGTTAAAAAAACATTCTCCTTGTACTTTTGTCAGAAAAGTCAAAAAATACCTCGTATGGTAGAAAAAAGAAAGATTTCTTCCAAACCTTATGGTAAAAGTCATAAAATGGTAAAAATGAATTTAAAAATACATGGAATAATACTAAACATTTTATGAAAACTTTTTTAGAAAACATGGACATGGATGATAAACATAACCCCAGTAAATACTTAAGAATAAACAATCTCGGATAAGAATGAGATTGGAATAATTGTCCCTTACCTTAGGTCCGATATACTTCGTACGTATCCAAAACTCCTGTATAATGATTTAAATAATATCATTGAATTATTACAGAATCATATTCATTGTTATGATATCTTATATGGTTCACTTATGACTTTATATTACCCGTTCTTTTGTAAATTCATGTTAAAGTAGCGTTTTGAGTAATATCGTTTCATTTATCGTCTGTGTTTTGACTTGTAATTATTAATATGATTACTTAGATCATGATTACTTAATTAAAGAATATAAAACATGATTTATATATAATATATATTCAGAATATATATATATATATTATAGATCGATAAATGGAATGAAATACACCGTTTATGGAGACGGTAGGCCGTACGTACACATGAACGCTGTTTTCGTTTCCTTATTGAATTGAATGGAATTAAGTAGATGACAAACATATATATATATATATATATATATATAAATTCAGTAGCATTATTATGTCATATATTTCATGATTACTTATTATATATACTTTATAATCATTCTTGAATTGTTAACATGGAAAATGAATCTCATCGCGTCGTGGAGATGGCAATCCGTACGTACGCACGAGTGATGATATCGTTCCCATATTTATTGAATGGAATTGGAGTGAATGATATAATATCCTAGAATCAGTATGATGTTATAATAATAATATGTACTTATTCTTTAAACAATTATAACCATCCAAGTAAGGTGGTGGTGGAAATACAGATTACACCACAGCCTAGAGACGGTATTCCGTACGTACGCACTCTCGGTGATTTTGTTTTTCTTATGATGGATAGAAGGTGAAATATGGTTCTTTAAAATTTATAATAACATATCATTATATGGGTTATACCGATTTTATTAATTTATAATGAAACAACTAAATAAGAAGAAGTAGAAGAAGAAATAAATTTAAAAGATTCGGTAACGGATATTACCTCTTCTTCGACACGCCTCTTTGAAACCTCTTTTTAGGGCACTAAAATTGGTCTTTGAAGAAGAAAATGAAATCTAGTATGTTTATAAGGAGGTTTAGAAGGGAATTGGGTAGGGGTTGGCGGAGCTTGAAGGCTGAAAAATGTGTGAGGATGAGAGGGAGGAGGTGCCCTTTTATAAGGGAGGAGAGGGGCACCATTGGAATAATAAGAAATATTAATTTATTATAAATTCCAACCCCACTTAAAAACCTTCAAAATGAATAAAATACGAAGCTTAGATGAGATAGGTTTGTAATATCATCATGAAATAAAATTTGGACAAGTTGAGAATTTATTTTAAACATTATCAACTTGATTTATCCTTATATAATCTATTTAATTTTATTTGTGGTAATAATATTCTAAATTTTAAATAATTATAAATAATTAATTATATGTTGTAAATTGTCCATAATTGAATGATTTATTACATTGTAGAATATATAAATTTTAATTTATAATTTTGAAATATTTGTTTTTAAACAAATTTATAACATGTAATATTTATAAAATAACAATAGTGTCAATTTTGACACTATTCATTTATTTAAATTTAAATATACTATATATATAGAAGATATTTTCAAACTAAAAGATTTAATAGATTAATAACATGTCATATTTGTCTAGAAAATTAGTAGACCACATTAAATAGTTCATATAATATATATTTTAATACTTTTAAAATCCTTTATTTGATATTTCAATTAATAAAATAATTTCAACATCACTATTGTGTCATAATTAATGATAGCCATTTAATACCTAAAAATTATAAATAAATTGATATGATGTATATAATTGTATTATATTTCTAGGGACTATTTATATCTGATGTTTTATGATGTTTATCACTAAATTAAAATTAATACACTTATAAGATTTAAGAGAGTGACATGTTGTCACTTTCTTTGGTTTTAATAATAATTATATTATTTTGTGGTCAAAAGGCCATGAAATGAATCTATTCAGACTCTTAGGTGATATGGTTCAACTTTTATTCATCGAATAATATTTTTCCATGTTTTAGGGTAATTTTATAATCTTATTTTTACCATTAATTACCTGATTTACCTTTAACTATAGTAAATAAAAATTACTGTAGTTACTATTCATAATATCAAAATATTAAAAGTAACCTATTAACATAATTTGGATCCACTGAATACAAATATGGAATCCATTTTTCAAAATTCAAAACATAGAAGTTCAGTAATTAATTTAAAATTAATCTCGTTGTTTAGAAAACGAGTTTTAAATGATAAAACATTGCAAAAGATTGAAATGATTTTACCTATGAATTCAATGTAAAATCAATGCTAATGACATAATTTATATTAAATGGTAAAAATTTATTCTATTTATAATTTAAAATTATTCAATATTATAATTTAACCATATAAATTATTACGATGAAAAAAGTTGATTTTAATAAAAATATAGCGTGTTTTTACTATTCATTAAAATATGAAAGTTATCAGAATAATATGAAGCATTTATCCAAAGTAAATTTTTATATCCTGATTCCAAAGAAGAATTTGATTTTTTCAAATTGAACTTATAAACATTTCAAAAACTAGATTTAATGTGGGTGCGCCATCAAAAGGCGGCAGAACTGCATTTTTTGAAAAATACTTATTTTACCCGAAAAATTAATTTTGTTCACATACCATGTTTTAGAAAATGAGTAAGATGAATAATAATGTTATAAAATTCAAAATTTAGTTAATAATATTCATATCAGCTAGTCCATAATAATATTATCTCAATATATTGTTGTTTGGTGAAACCTAGTATTATGTACTACACACGCTATCGAGGAAGGATGCGATTGCGTGTAACGCAAGCCAAGTCGGGGTTGCGTATAGTGAAAGACTCCTTTGTTGTTTCCTATAATATAATCCAACCATATTTCATTTATAAATTGAATATATATATTTATATATATATACACACTCAATGTTGCGTAGAATAACTACTATCAAACAAACATGAAATTGTGTGTAACACAATCCAAGAATAGTGTTGCGTATACTGCAAGCTAATATGGTGTTGCGTGTAGCGCAAGATAATCTTGGTGTAGCATACAATAGAAGATATAAAATATATTAAAAATAATATATGTCATAAAATCTTGGGGTGTTAAATACCTCGATGTAGAAACTCTAAAATTTTGTGCGAAATTACAATTGCTTCGAATCCGCACCTCAAACAACTCAAACGAACACCCTAAAACAAGAGGTCGAACCAAAAACATTAAAATCATACATTTAACGAATGGTACCTTAAACTAAAACAATACAAGGAGGAAGAAATACTTACCGAATGGGGAGTCATCGGAGGAGGAGGACACTAGTGAGATCGCGGTCACTGGAGGAGGGGGACTGGCGGGTTTGGTGCGTCAGAAACGGGTCGCACGAGGGGGGAGGGGGGTTCGTCAAAGAGGTTGCATAGAGGGTGGCCACACCATAGAGGGAGGCCGACCGAAGGGTATCCGCACCAGAGGAAGGAGGGAGGCATTCCGTAGGGCCCTTGGCCAGTGGGGGAAGCACGCTGGGGGTTCGACGCGAGGTGGGTAGCATGGGGCACACAACTCCTTGCCAGATGAGAGGAGCATCACGACTCACAGGAGGAGAGGAGTTAGGGTTCCGTGCCGGGGGATGAAGTCCACTGTGATGAGGTAGGGGGAGTAAGGGTGAAAAAAAGAAAAAGAAAATACTAAAGGGGGAAAAAAGAAATAAAAGAAAATGAAATACCTAAAAAAAGAATAAATAAAATACACCTAAAAAATAATAAAGATATTATTTTTCATATTTTACTTATGCGTTCAAATTATTATTCATCTCATTAATTAATTAACTAACCCCACACTGAGTAGGCCACACGATGATTGGCTGAAGTCACATGGCTTCAGGTGTGCCCTTCCAGTGCACCGTACACTGCCAAGCCCAAAAATGCTCATTTATCAGCAAACACGCAAAAATAATTAACCAGGCCCGACCCGCACCATGACAAAGCATTTCAAGCCATATAAAATAAAAAATAATATATATATATATATATATATATATATATATATTTAAGAACCAGGGTGTTACAATTCTCCCCACCAGAAAAACTTTCTGCCCTCAGAAAGTCACCCAGCCAAACGAGGAATGAAACATGAGTTCAAAAATGAATGAGGCCAATGAAATATCTAATGAAATGTGACTTTTCACTCCATGAGTCACACTAAACCAGATCTATGAGAAACTGCAAAGAGAAGAGTCTTCAGGAAAAGAGGAGGGTTCTCCCCAACACAAGAACCTGACTAGCACAACCAACATTGAGACTCTTAGCACGGGCAATCTCTAGAACTACTTACTTGAACCAAAGAGGAAACTGCCAACAAAGCCAAAACTCCTACACATAACTACTCTAGAAGAACGTACAGAAATATTCATGGTGGGTCTCCCCACCATCTAATAACCGATGTGCTTAAGCCAATTAGCATGGACCGATACGGGACCTACACAAACCGACCCACGAACTCTTAACACAAACAAGACCCCCACCACATGGGGTCCCCGACGAAACACCCGAAAATGAATGGTGGAGAAAACACATATTCAGTATTTCCTAAGACACATGTGTCTCCAAAATGATCACATCTTAAAACAAGAGTGGGTCACCAAAGAAGCTAGCGACACAAGAGAGACAATCATCTTGAGACTCACAGCCATAAAGAGACAAAATTCAAAGCTCATATTTGAGGAGGTAAAACTACTAGAATTACAAGAAATCAAGATCACCATGTCTTTTTAGAACCAAGGTTGTGTATTCAATGAAAAAATACCACATCAAGAAAAAGGTACCTTTGCGCCTCTTATAACAAAACAGAACCTAAAAATATGAGAAAGATACAGCTACAGAATTCAAACCGTCCCTATTTCATCACAGAAGACAAAAGTTAAACCAAGGTGTCCCACACCCAATGATTCCTGACTGAATGAAAGGCTTCACTCTGAGACTTGTGGTTGGAAATTTGATGTCTTGAAGCATCTGCTGCCCCACATTCAGGAGCTAACATCCCTTCTTCGAGACTCTTTTTGGCGATGCTGCTAGAAGAACCACTCTAAGGGTCACAAACGGCCACAATGACGACAAGAATTCAGAGGATGATGAAAAAGTGACTAGTACCCAAACTGGCCACAAAAGAAGTGGAAAAGAGAGTGGTCTGACTAATAGAAGATCTAATTAAAAAGAAAATGAGTCAGTGACATGTTCCTTTGGTTCGCTATCCTCACCGAAAGGTGAAACCCTTTCAAAGACTAAAAAGAATCGGTCCTTAAACCCTAGATGAAGACCCCACAGAAGATAATATTTAACTGATTCCACAGAACTACCTCCAAAGAATAGGGAATCAACCCCTTGAAATACCCCACGTAGGCCTTCGCTGCTCATTGGCCTTACTCGACACTCACTAGTTCTGCAACTTTCCTCACCTTCACTTCCTCAGGTATAAACCATTGGACGAGAGTGGTCTTAATCCCCTTCCAAGACATCCCATCATTCCTCAATGCTGGGATTATCTCCTCCACCAATCCAATGTTGAACCATAAAATGAACTCGAACCAGCATGGAATCTCATAGCTTTGGGAGTTTCCGATAATCTATAAACACCAAAAATTTCACCAAGTCAATCCGCTGCCTTCAATAGATCTCGATCACTATGGGAGATGGAAAAAACCCGAAACGAATTCAATTCAACCACTCTGCTAAGAGTCTGGGTCGAAAAAACAACTAGAAGAGACTCTCTAAAAACCTCTGGGACTTTTTTGTGCTGCATACTAAAAAACAAGAGGCACAAATCTGAATCAAAACTCAGCATAAATCAAAATTCCACACCTCAATCAAAAAATAAATCTCAAACTCAAATCAATATTCCAGCCACAATTCAATATGTCAGAAGCCAAGATCCCACATAAACAAATTCCAAAACACGAAAAGAGAACACTAAACAATTGCTTAATCACTTTTCAAAACATTCAAATTACCTTTTGAAAACCTTTTTTTCAGCAGACAAAACAACTTTAATATCCACCATTGGTATCCCATGATGTCTCACACAAATATATCCCTGTGCTAGCTGAAGCACCCATCCCCTCACATCACCAATTTCTCCACTTGCCACATGCGCACCTCAATGTATGTGATCACTCATACGAGTACCAAGGGTCAATTGAAGATACTTCTTAATTCCAAAACAGACCATTCAGCACAAAACACAAATTCCCAACCAATTTGAAAAAGTCATTTGTCATTAAAGCAATACAGTTCCAAATTCCAATACATCTTCCAATTCACATTCCAATAAGTGTTACCAATATCCCAAAAAAATTTCCAAAACACCTCCCATTTTACCAATTGAAAACAAACATTCCATTAAAAGAAAACAATTCCCATTTCAAGACCACCTTTCCACTCCGCCAACCATATTCCCTTTTGAAAAAACCTTCACAAAAATCGATTTTCTAGATCTACTCACACCAACCAAATCAAAGTCCAAACATAACTCACATCAAAACATCCAAAAATAAGGGACTCGTGGCCATGCCAACCCTGTAACATGGCTTGGAAGACTATGATATGAGTGAGTGTTAACCACAGGAAGCGTCTTGAACCATGCACTCGGGTTGTACATGGGTCGCTTCTCCATGAAAGCCCTCCACTTTACACTGGC
Source organism: Viscum album (assembly GCA_963277665.1). Lineage (NCBI taxonomy): Eukaryota > Viridiplantae > Streptophyta > Magnoliopsida > Santalales > Viscaceae > Viscum > Viscum album. The sequence goes on from OY728123.1 coordinate 1,620,428,849, forward strand.
TCACTTCCTTTGTCATCCCTCATCCACGCAGACCAAGCCAAAGAAGAAAATTCAAATCCCGGACTACCCCTGGAAACTCGAGTCTCGGGACGGGGAAGGGTTAATGATGTCCTTTCTGCACCTACCTCTCCAGTCCTAAAACACCTAATCACAAGACACCTGACACACCAAATAACAAGAAACTTCCTTTTATACCATTTTTCCACGAACCAAGCCAGGTCGACCCTAAACCGGTCACCCGAGATGGTCTGCGACATGGTCCAAAGGGCGTTCCCGATCCCCATGGGCTGGAAACTAGTTCTGGGCATCAAAATAAACTAGTTGGGAATGGTTTATCCTATAACGAAGATAAAAAAACCTAAAATGAACATGTATATAAACAAAGGAAAATAAATTGAACAACTTGGCAGCATAAAAAGGAATAAACAAAGCAACGTGACATACCTCAGGTGACCATTTGGATCACCACGATAGGTAAACTACACTCGCTCTCAAAAGTGATCCAAGACTGAAACCTGCAACTGAAAAGTAAAGTATGAGTGAGCGCCGAGATTCTTAGTAGGAGTGCCAAAATGTAACCATGTCCTATGCCCCTACCTTTAGTATGAATTCCAATCATGCCAGTTTGAAAATAAGATATAATAAAATAATGTTTTCCTTGTTTTCAAATTCAAGTAACGAGTTTGAATTTTGATGTACAACATTTCACTCCCACTAAATTTTAAAAATAGGTTCCAAGCATGCATTAATGTTTCAAAACGAAAAGAAACTAGTTTGGATTAAAATATGGTTTTCACAAAAACACATCAAGTATGAAACAACTGAAATGAAATTAACATCACAAGAAGCATGTCGCAAATGACCACCATGGGTAATCCCTATAGGTAGATAGCATAAGTGGGACCTTAGATACCAATTACCTCGGTGAAACGTGGCATAGAAGACCAAGAACCTCAGAAATCATGGCTTAAAATACCGCAACCCTCAAGAAACATGGCTGAGAGGGCCATGACCCTCATAAATTCATATGTTCATTTAGTGTTGTTTCATCAATCCATCTAGACAAACCGGGATGAACCCATGCCGTGTCATCTAGCGTACTAGTCCTGGTCACTAACCTAGATACCCAGGTTTCCCATTGTGCTCTTTTTCAAGTTGTAGTGAGTTTTCTTTATCCTGCAAACATATAAGTACATAACACTTTCTTTATCTAAAACCCATTCAACCTCTCACCACTACTCTCCCTCTTTAAAATCCTTCCCCCTCTTTCACTTCACACAAAGCATAAGAATCAAATCAGGACCTTAATAACACATTAAACTTAAAAAAATCATTTTTATAAAACCAAAGGGGGCATGCCTCAAGAGAGGTTTTTCTATTTCATGAAGCATTATTAAAATGCCAAACGAGTATAATTACATAAAGGGAATAATTTTTATAACTAACCGTCTGAAAGGACAAACACCATTGGAATTACTCATTCCCAATTCAAAACCACATAGGAATATATTTTCAAGAAAAGTCACTTAAGACTGATAGAATTAAAAATATGCTTCAATTTTTAAAGAAAAGGCATTACCATTTCTAGCAACCGCAACCAATTTTCACAGAATGTGCATGTGGAATAAATGTAAAACCTATTTTTAAACAAGAAAGAAATTATGAAATTCAAACTAAAGGCATTGGAATATGGGAGCATCCTCAAACATGTTTCTATTTGTTGAAGACCACTCAACCAACTTTGTGCACTTCCATGCACATGCATTCATACACACATAAATAAATACCCCTCGCTATAATACACATATTACATACGGCATGAGGGAATATGTACAAAGAGGGCATTTATATGTATATGTCTTTCCTTATGCATGCACATGTAGGCGTTCTTGAGACCCAAAACATGAAACCATCATAGGGAGGTCCAACGCACTACACAACAATTAGGACCTGAAAACATCAAAAGGACACCCTAAATCAAGTGTGAGACCAACCATCGGCGTAAAAGTTCATACCTCAAAACCCCAACATTCGACGATGGCAGTATGATACCGCTTCACCTTACATGAATATACATCTTCATATATATACATACCATTTTACCCATGTACATATTCCCCTCACCATGAGGGAATATGTGCAAGGAAGATATACATATATACATGCTTACCCATGTATTTACATATATGTGTTTGCCGCTAATGACACGATGGAAAAACCCCCTTCAAAAAACAACATGCATAATTAAATAAAATATTAGCACCGTTAAATAAACCATTTCCCCCACTAAATAAACCACTAAGAAAAATTATTACACAATTTATAGAAACATCGCATGGCTTAAAACACAGAAATCCACTCAAATATTCTTTTATAATGAAATACACACTCTCGCCATATCAAAACTCAATTTCCACCACTTGCACAATTGAACAGACTAATTGCACCATTCATAAAACACCATTAAATCACACAAATGAGTTTTCCTAAAAAACACACCCCATTATACACAAACATACTATAAAATATCAAAGGATTACTAAACTTCTTTAAAACTAATTTAACACCAAACAAATCAATCAGGGAATACCAAATTTATTTAAGTAATTAAAATAACTCACCAAATAAACACAATTCACACTCAATAGATTTAATAAAGAACATCCAAAATTAGTTAAACAAGCAAATTATTTCATCAAAAAAATTTTGTACATGAACTACCTACCTCAATGGAGAAACTCCATAATTTATTGAGAAATTCCAATCTCTTCCAATACGAACGTCAAACAACTCAAACAGACCCCCTAAAACTAGAGGCCGAACCAAAACAATATCAAAATAAGAGCTTGAATGAAGTGTACCTTAAGCCAAAACCCTACAAGGAGGAAGAAATACTTACTAGAGGGGGAGTCATTGGAGGAGGAGGACACCGGTGAGATTGCGATCACTGGAGGAGGGAGGTTGGCAGGTTAAGTGTGTCAGAAATGGGTCGCACGAGGGTGGAGTGGGGGGGGGGTGGTGGTGGTGGTGGTGGTGGGGGGGGGGGGTCTCTAAATAGGTTGTGAAGAGGGTGGCCGCACCGCGGAGGGAGGCCAGCTGAAGGGTCCTCGCATCGAAGGAAGGAGGGAGGCACACAGTAGGGCCCTAGGCCAGTGGGGGAAGCGCGTTGGGGGTTCGCCGTGAGGCGGGTAGTAGGGGGTGCGTGACTACTTGCCATATGAGAGGAGTAACACAACTCACATGAGGATAGGAGTTAGGGTTCAACTTTGGGGGAGCGAGTGCAGTGCGACGAGGGAGGGGGGGAAGGGTGGGAAAAAAGAAAAATAAATGAATAAAGGGGGAAAATGAAATAAATTAAAATGAAATACCTAAAAAAAGAATAAATGCAATACACCTAAAAAATAATAAAGATATTTTTTTCTTATTTTATTTTTGTGTTCAAATTAGTATTCATCTCGTTAATTAATTAATTATTCCCGCATCGGGCAGGCCGTACGATGATTGGTCGAAGCCGCATGGCTTCGGCTGTGCCCTTCCAATGCACCGTACGCTGCCAAGTCCAAAAATTCTCCTTTTTTAGAAAACATGCAAAACTTATTAACCGGGACTGACCTGCACCTCGACAAATCATTTCAATCCAGATGAAATAAAAAAAATAAAAAAAATAAAAATAAATATATATATATATATTTAAGAACCAAGGTGTGACAATTAAACTACTCAAAAACAAAAAACGTCTCATGGTTTTTCGCAATGGTTTTAGATAAATAGTATTTCAATAAAATATTTTCTAAGTCCAAGGTCCAAAAATATTAAAATATTAGGCTTGGTTATGTAGAGATGAGTCACACTCTGAAGGAAATAATTTTAAAATGATAAAATATTTTATAAGTCTTGGAGGGTCCACTAAGACATTATAAAATAAATCAAACAAATCTAAAATGACATTATTTTAATGGAAAAACACATATTGTCGAAATATATACTTTTTTTATTTTATTACATCACTATTAGGTCATTATAATGTCATAAACACATTATATATTTATATGGTATTTAAATTTTACTGAAAAATTCGATTGTCTTGGAGAATTATGAAAAATTCACTATTAGATAATTTCAAATTCTTGATTCTGAAAATAATATTCATTGTATCTAAATAATTACCTAAATATTTTAATTTTCACTTTTAAAATGAAAACTGACATTTATTGAATGTTTACGGGTTTTGAAAAAAATAGTTCTCAAACCATAATAAAAATTACATTTGAATTTATAAAATTTATATAATATTTCATTGTTAATAAAAGTAATTTGATAATAGTATTTTATTAAAATATTAATTATTCAAAAATTAATTAATTACTTAAAATAAAATCATTAAAAAATACACTTTCGGTTTTATCATAAAAATATATAACTCTTATCAAACTGATTAAAAAATAATTTATAGATAAATAAATGATATAATCATCATTTATAAGAATTATTTTTATAATATTATTAATAAAAAACACAGTTTAATATAATAATGTATATATTTCACAAAATTACCATATTTACCCAAAAACTCAATTGATCAAATTTCTCATTCTTTTATGAAAAACTATTTTCATAAATGAATTGATTGACGAAGAATTTTTTTATTAAAAATCATTACATAATAAGTCCCTAATAACTTATTATATAACCTCTAATAACACCCACATAAGAGATTGGGGAAACTCTGATAACATCACATGGGTGGTAATCTCTATTTACTAGAAATTCTCACGTAGGTGATCCCGTCAAGCTTAACATATTGATGCTCAGCTTTGGCTTGGTCAAGAGTAAAGACCTGTGACGTTACCTCCTTCCCAAGAATCTACAAATGATCTTTATATGAATTGATATACTAGATGAGGCCATCCTATCCTTTGTCTCTATTGGATTTATTTTTTGAGAAACCTTATATTTATATTAGTTGTGTGAACATTTTTCAATGACTATATTATCAACGGTAGTGATTATTAATGGTAATTTAAACCAAAAAAAGAAAAATTTCATTTGTTTTCTATATCCATAAGACATTATGATAAGGAAATGTTATTCATGAATGTTTAGTTCATTACAAAGCTAATATTATGGGGTACCAAAGACAACCTGAGTAGGGTGTGATGTATAAATCATAGTAGGAAACAATCAATTGTGTCAATGAGAAATCCAAGTAGTGGTCATAAATAAATTGTGTGAATGTATAAATATAAATAAAAAACAGTGCTGAATTAAATAACTGGGTTTATAATGTTCCTAAAGGACACATGGCGACTCTACCTACTTCAACTCATTGCCATAAAAAAGTCTAAACATCTGTATATATATAGTACTAATATATATATAGTATATATATATATTCACCTATATGAACTATGTACATGCCTATGTATGTGGAAAAATACCTAGAGTACTAGTGCTGGCTAGATCAGGGCATAAATAAAACATCCATGTCCAGTCTAACGAGCCTATAAGATCAACCAATAGGGTACATGCCCTATATCCCAAGTAGAGCATAAGACATCTTGAAATAATGAACAAGATTTTGAGTGTGCAATAAATATCATCACTCTAATCATGGAATGTGGTGCATAAATCCCAATTCATAAATAGTATCAATGGTGTGAGAGTCCATACTCAGCACTTGATGTGAGTGAATGTGATTATCCGTCATGCTCAACACCCCTTACCGTCATAAAACCTTTATAAAGGCATGCCATAAATATAAATGCATAGGTAATTACCTCCCACACATCTCATTTACGAAGACCACATGTATAAAATATGCATAAACATTTATAATAAAATACATAATCCATAAACATCCATGTAAATAAAAGGAAAAGCTCAATTACATCAAGGATTTTCAATTCATAATGGTCATCTGGTTCAATAATAAAAACGAGGCATGGTTTCACCATCGTATAAGTGTCATCCAATTAACAAAATCAATTCATTTGAAAGAGGGTAAGTTATCACAAGCATTCCTTTTAATTAAAATCAATCCATTAAGTTTACCAAAACATGGAAATTTTATTTAGAGACTCTAAGGGTTATTTAGGAGGTGGCATGGGAGTGAAGTCAACTTCTTACTTGGGAAATTCCAACTATAGGATGAAAAAGCATCGAAGATGTGATTTGGGTTTAATTTAATTCCCAAGAATCAAAGGAAATTTTATTTAAAAGCTATGTTGGACATTAAAATTAATCATATCCATTTGAACCAATTGACCATAATGTAAATTTCTTCATGGAAGAACCATGAGATGACCATATAAGGTATCTAAAACCTCTAACCCAGCAAAAAAGATCAATATATGTGTATTAATGTGTGATGATCAATTTTATAAGAAGGAATCAATACAAAGAGGATTCTAAAAAAACAGACCTGAGGCATAACAGTGCAATTATGAAACATAAAAAATCGAAGGGAAAATGATATGACCACCTACATCATGGTCTTAGAAGATTCATCGCTAGATATTGGCCTCATATTCGATGTGTGTTGAATGATATCTGAGAAACGACCTGCTATCTTGAATATAGGGAAAACGAGCATGCACCTAAATCATGTATCAAATCCTAAATAAAAAATAGATTGAAGGTAATATACTAGGATGCTTTCTGTGATGGATACAATTCTTCTGATGGATAGAGTATCCGACACCAGAATATGAAGTTTCTTCAATGCATATGTTGGGATAATTTTGTGCCCAGAAGAGGAGGACAACCAAGAACGGCTATAGGAGGGAGTAGAAGAAAAGATAAACACGTTTAAAAATTATGTGACAAGAAAATGGTCATTTAATGCGAAAATATCAAGGTGCACGGTTTACCCAAATAATGACCAAAACTTGATCAGTTCACTTCTAAACAGGTAACACTGCTTGGTTAGGTGAACAGTTTGACCAACCATGCAAAAATTGTGAAAGGTATCTCTTTCCCAAACCTACAATCACCCACACAACCATGTACCCTTGGTCACACGATGGCAGACAAATCATGCGTCCTAGTTCCTTCTTCCAATTTCTAAACTCAAAGATACAAAGGATCCATGGATTTACCTATGAAGTATCATCAATATATGGGTCATCATAACCTACCCTCCTTTATGAAACACATTCCTAACGAGGCCTTTGTGGGTAAAGGGTTATCATCAGCAATTAGTTCTGGCCACCAAGAGCATATATCAAATTTTATGAGTAGGTCTTCTAAGGTTAATGATGTATAGTTATACCATGTTCCTCTTAAACCTTAATTTAAATATATGATAATAAGGCCATAAGATTCCATTTGCCACTCGATTCCTATCCTATATGAGTCTGAGTCTTCCAACTCAGAGTATCAGCAACTAAATTTACAATTATAGGCATGTAGGAAAGCTTGAATTCAAAGTAATGTATGTAGTTAACACACCTTGACTATCTGATATTGATATCCTTCTATTTGAAGATGTACTTGAGGATTTTTTTGTCATTTAATACGAAAAAATGTTCTCAAAGTAGATAATGTAAACAATTGTGTAATGATTTCACAACAGTAGTGATCTCGAGGTCATGTGTTGGGAAATTATTCGTGTGATCCCCCAACCTATGATACCCACACATGATGACTCACTGATCATACTTTATAAAAATTCAAAGACTGATACTTTATGCATCATAGTATACAATATATCTCAAGACTTCATCTAGCAGAATTAGTATTGGCGATAAAGTCAAATAGTCCTTCCACTCATGAAATGATGCTTCAAAATTTTATGATCAAATGAATTTCATATCCTTCCTTGTCAAGACCATGATCATCACTCAATGGCATGAGAAATTATGGATAAAGCATCTTTAATATACAGATATCCCCAAGAATGTAAAAATGTCAGACATTCTTGGGATGCTCCCAGGAAAATACAGCTCTCTCTTTGATTAGTTCTACTGAAACTTCTGACTTCAAGATGGTGTGACCTAGGAAGTGGTATTTGTCCATCCATATGTATAATATACTAATATTATCATAGAGTTGATCCTATCTCATTTTATTCAGAATGAACATAAGATGGGTTTCATGTTTGTTTCTGGAGCTTGAATACACCAGTATATCGTAAATAATGAAAACCAAAAATGGATCCATATATGGGTGGAAAACACAATTCATAAGATCCATGAAAAACATTGGTTCATTAATGAGTCTAATTGACATATCCAGGTACTCATATAGACTATTCCTACTGTTGAATGTTTTTTGTGGTATGCATGAAGTCCTATCACACACTTTATTTTAAACCAAACTGAAATCTATATTTCAAATCACATTCACTCCTCAGAGCTGATAAAAGAGTTAATATATTCTAGTAAATTGATATTGATTTTATATTGAATTGATTTAAATGATATAAATCCACACTGAGCCTGAGGGCACCATCTAACTTCTAGAAAAATGGAATGGTGAACCCCAAGGAGATGTTAGGGGGCGTATGAAAACTTTTTCCTCTATATCATCTAATTACCTATTGATCTACAAAAGCACCATATGTTTCATCCTATAAGGAGGAATGGTCACTGGTGCTACTCATGGTATAATTTTATTACTAAACTATACCTCTCTCACTAGAGGAAGAATAGAGAAGAATTTAGGAAATATTACTCTATAACACTCGACTATATGTGGAAAATGGTGGGTTATAAAACTTGGTCATAGAGAAAAATAGAGATGTGTTAGGTCCACTAGGTTAGATACCCTGAGGGGGAGGGGGTGAATCAGGGTATTCCAGATTAAAATGACTGCCCCTTTTGATATTGTTTTGCTATTAGAAAAAACCCTCTTCTCTCACCTTCCCGATGTAGAGTATGAAAAAACCTTAAAACATGCACAAAATATAGCGATTTTTACTTGGTTCACCCTCACTGGGCTACGTCCAAGGAGAATACACCAACAGTGTGCCGATGTACCAATTCCACTATAAGCGCACTACTGTTTACATTTTCAAAGTGGAGTCACTCTCTATCTTAGTTTACCACCACTCACAATTTGATAACTTGCTGCTCTCTGAACTGAAGTGAGCTCACTACTTCTTCAGAAGATCCACTCACAGTTTATAGACATGCAGGTCTCTTCATTACCACTAATAAATGCATCCTACACTATATGTAGATGCTATATTGAAGTTCAATGCTCATCCACTAATGAATACCCCTTTTCCCCTGAACACCAGGCAACTCACATTGGAAAAAACTTTTCAAAGAACCCTACTTCGCATGCCTCGCTATTTTGTGAATCTCAAACAAGCCTTCATGATGGTCCTTCCATTTCACAAAGCACTCTCGAAAAGCTCAAGTCGTCATAGAGTGACTTCCCTCATGAAGATAACTGAGCCAATGCAGAGCTCACAACTTTCACAGAGCTAGATTAGCCACTGCGAAGCTCTTCATTTGCGAAAGACACTGCCTTCGCGAACCACCATTGTGAGTCAAGAGAAAATATTTTTCTTCAAAAACTCTCTCTACTTCTCCCGAGGGGGTCGAGGTGTATTTATAGGTGATTCCACTGACTCTCTAACATTCCTCATGAAGTCAATGCCACATCATCTTAAATCACGAAGCTCCGATGTTCCCGCTGAAATTCTCTCAAAATCACGAAGCACCATGGAAATTTTTCCATCACGGAGCTCGTCGTAATCGCGGAGCATTCCATCAATTACTTCGCATTGCTGATGTGAATATCCACTCTCAAATCCCTTCTCCACCACAATGCTCTTCAAATATTCCATTCACTAAGCTCATCATAACTGCAAAGAATCATCGTAAACATTCTTATGATTTTCGCGAAATCCAAACCATGAATCATATCGTTTCGAAACTCATGCCTTTTCTCTATTTTGATGATATCTTCAAGGAAATACATATTTTTCAATTCTCACCAAACTCCAATTTTTGGACCCCAAAAATTTGTAAAACACTAGAAAGAAACACCACCTTATATCTGTTCTTTTATACCGCCTCCAGATCATCCATTCCTTTATCATGGTTCTTTGTCAACAAGGATTGTCAACAACATCTCTGGAACATGACAATTCACCATGGAAACCTACTTTTTCAACAAATACAATCAACCTAAAAATGTTGTAGTGTTACCTTGAGGTATTTTATTCCAACAAGATGAAAAGAGTTATCACATTACCCATACTCTAATTATTAGGTCCATATCTGGTCTCACTGACATCCCATTCAACCTTGTGTGCATTTGTAATTCCCTCTAGCTATGTAAAAATCACCCTCTAATGATATCATTCAATATTGGTTCAGAATGGAACTAACCAATCTATCCCAATGATTACATCAAAGCCCATCATGTTGTGGATGAAGAGATACCATAAAAAGGTATCCTCATATATCTAGGGGAGAGTCCCTACAGTGATAAACTCATTCTGAGTGGAAACCCAAAAGGGTGTATAACATCATAACACCATAGTAGTTATCAACATCGAGGATGAGACTTTCAAGGATTTCCTCGAATATAAATGTGTGATACACTAATGTGTATAATCAAGAAGACAATAATGTAGAGGCTAGTATAATATTACCTCGTATAGTAGATAGTCTGTAACTATTCTCTTGAGGCACAAGCTAGACTGTATACAATGACCATGCATCATGACCCCGAGTCACTGTCTAGCTTCCCTGAGCAATCTAGCTCTGCTGGTGCTGAGAATCACAAGTCAAACATTTGGTTCCCCAACCTCCACCTCAACTTGATTAATCAGTGGTATTCCATCTTCATACCTGATGTAATTTTACTAGTCTAGCTCTTGGTCAATGAGTAGGTGTTGATCCCCTCTATCTAGCCACTTGATGGAAAGTCCTACAGAAATGATGAATATTGAATTTATGGCTTCAACATCTACACACTAATTGATCATTTGAGCACTATGGGTTTTTATTCCCTAGCTCCCCTTATTGGTGAAATATAATAATATTATCTTCCAGAGCATCTTGACTACTTCTACCTCTGTGAGTAGACTCAAAGCACCACTTTTACCCAGAATATGAACCAAAGTTATCTCTTGGGGCCAAACCACCTTGAATTACACTTTCTTATTCCCTTATATTCTACAAATTTATAAGTTATTGTTTGGAGATATTAGAAATGGTCTTAAAACTAAACACATTGACCTAAACTAAAATGGCATAAACTATCCGATCCTTAAATCGAATAGATGTCATAAGATAATAAAAAACTAGAGTTGGAGCGAATCAATTCAACTCCATGAAACAAGTAGATAGTTACATAACATACATAATACCCTGATGTAGGTAATTTAATTCTCTTGCTCTGTCAACCCAAAGAGTATATAGAAAGAAGTATTCATATAAGAAGGCCTAAAAATCCACCTAGACCATTTCACGATGCTGATCCATCTAGGTGATAATTTACTACCATATATTTGATGAATCATGATGCATACTCATATCTAGATTAAAAATAGTACCTAGAGGATTATATATATTCTTTAATAATGTTTGGATCTATTCTATCCAAGATTTCACAATTTTTGGTCCTCCATCCCCCGATAAGGTAGGAGTATGTTGTTGCTGAAAATCACGATTCAACTCTATCCTTACAAGGGAAGGTCAAACAACACCATAAAATAACTAAAACATTTGTAAGAAACACTTGTATAAATGAGTGTTGGTGCCCATATCAGGAACAAGAAGAGGTTCCACATGTTGAAGTATAGAAAGAAAGACTAATAGCTTAGGGAAGTGCACCTTAGGAGGATGGTCGTCACCACCTTCAAGGAATACGACATGAGGATTTTGTGACGGGATGACACTACAATTCCAAATTCATTTCTCAAAATATATTTAATAACCTTATAATAATTATTTTTAAAAACTAGTACAGGTATAAATCATTCCAATAAGAATGATCATGCCTCTTTACTAACTTCAAAATCCAGGCCTAGATATCAGAAAGAGACCATAAAATTCCATGAGAATGATCATAAATACCCCACTACCCACTACTATGGTCTGGGTTAGGTATGAGTTTCTATTTTTGATATATATAACATGGATGGTTTCAATGTATATTCATATTCATTTTAAATGTGTTCTTATTTAAAACCATTAAACCAATTTATAGTTTAATCAGATGGCTTACTATTTTTCGATCCCTAGGGGACCATAATCCTTATGAATCAAAACATGAATTTCATATAACCCACACAAAAAGACATTCCATTACATGTGACCATTGGTCCGTGGATCAATATGCCACAATTGACTACTTGAATAGTATGCTTTAACATTTATAAGAAAACACTGTTATATTTGGGAAGAAACATTATGTATCAATTACATTTTTCAATACCTTCAAGAAGTTTCTGCACAATTCAACACATATTCAAAGAACAAATAATATGCACTGACAATGCACCAAGAAATTAGACATGGAATGATAGGATGTATGGCCTATTAGTCATATTGTTCCTACAATGATGTATGGATTAAAACACCATAATTTCATTTGGTATAAGGAAAATAAATCTCAATTCTTTTATAACAATATCAATAACATCATAAATAAATTGTGTTACCCAAAGGCGAAGTCATATAAACCATAGAAGGGAAAATAAATAATAATAAGTTCAAATCAATTTTAATTTGGGTTTCCCTCATACATTTGTTAGCTATACCATACCACAAGATAAATTCCAAATCCCTTTAACTTGTATTCTCTTGTCTAATTCTCCAAAAATTAAGATAATGGAAAACAATATCCTTCGATACCTCTTTGAAACATCCTATCCTAAGATCCACTTAACTTGTGCCCTAATTGGGTGGGTCAGATGGACTCAAGCACACCTCCCCAAGTTCTAGAGACTTCCAACTAGTAGAAAGGGTGTAAAGGTAGTATAGTGGGGACTCTATACCCTATTATTAGAGTTTTACAATAGATACAAACAATAATTGACTATAGTAGAGGTATATATAAATATATATAGTAGAAAAACTACATAATTATAAATAGATAACTAAACAAGTATGTAGTATAAAATAATAAATTGTTTCACTAATAATATAGTCAAAATAATCTATGGCAGTGTATGATATATGGATGTGTGGAATGTTATAATATATAAAGGAAATAGAAAAATACATGCTTGCGACACAATATAAAAAATGAATAAAATTAAAAAATAGTTCCAACAATCTTGAGCCTATTCCAAATCCTCTACCCCTAAGATCATAATAAAGGTAAATCATGTCAACAAAGAATAGCAAGGTGCTTGACCATATCAGTACCTACACAAAGATTATATTATCAGGTTGAAAAGGCATCCCAATTAGGGTGTGAGATATAAATTTCAGTAGACCACCACCAACAGTTTCTATGTGTAATTCAAGAAATCATCATAACAAAATTGTGTGCAGGTATAAATAGAACGGATAAACAATGAAGAAATAAATAACCAGACCACTAAAGTTCCTAAAGAACACATAAAGACTCCACCTAAATTAGCTCATTTCCAAACGGAAAGTATAAAAAATCACTTTATATTTAGTATTAATATATATATATTAAAAAAATAAAAAAATAAATATATTTATTTCATCCACCTATATGAAAAAAGTACTTGTGGATGTATATGGATACATACATGGAATTATAGTGCTAGCTAGACTAGGGAATAAGTCAGACATCTGTGACCATTCAAACAAACCTATAATGTCAAGTAATAGGGTACATTACCTACATCCTATGAAGTGTATGAAACAATATGAAATAATGCTCGAGTTAGTGAGAGATTCATCATTTCATCACCCTAATCAATGAACATGGCACGTAAACCCCAATACACATATAATATTCCATGTGTGAGATTTCGTACTCAACGCCCAATGTATGGGAGTATGATTATTTGTCATGCTCATCAACCCTTACCATCGTTCAAAACCTCTATAAAGGCATATCATTAATATAACAGACATGATTCATTACCTACCATACATATATTTTACCAATCCCCTATATATAGAATTGAAAAAATCATTTATAATATAATACATAATGCATGAACTCTCACGTAACTAAAAGGAAAAGCTTAATTATATCAAGGCTTTTGAATTCATAATGATCATTTATTTCAAGCATAAAAAAGAGGCATGGTTTCACCATACTAAATTATGATACATTTAGTCCATTAAATTCATTTGAAAGAGTGGAATATATCATTGTAATTCTGTTCAATTCTAATCAATCCATTCAATTTACCAAAATATTCCAATTTCATTTAGAGGCTCAAAGTGGAACATAAGAGGTGGCATTGGAAACATGTCAATTTTCTACTTGGGAAATTCCAATTATAAGAGGACCAAACTCCCAGGAGGTTCTTTGGGTTTCCTTTAATACTCACGACTCAAATTAAATTTCATTTATAATCCACGCCAGACAAAAATAGGATTCCTGATCATTTGAACCTATTGCCCATAATGGACACTTCTACATGGAACAACCCTTGGGTGACCTTATAAATTATTTAGATCCTTTAACCCACAAAACAAGTATCTATAGACTTGTATTAAAGGGATAATATCAATTGGACTTGATGGAATCAATACAAAGTGCACACTCAACAAAATCATACATTCCAAACAATGGTGTAATTATGAAACATCAAATCTATAATCAAAATTGACATGAACACATACCTCAAGGCCATAGATGAATCCTCAATCAATATTAGTCTCAAATTTAATATAGGTTGGAATAGATTTGATAAAAAGTCATATGTAGTGAAAATAGGGAAAACAAGCCTGCACATAAATAGAAGAATAGATCCAAAGGAAAAAATTATATTAGAGGAGAGAGAATAGGGGAGAATATTGAGACATAACCAATGCTTCTGATGGATCGATGCTTGGACATCAGATGAAGAATTTTCTTCAATTCCTATCTTGGGAGAATTTTGCACCCAAAGGAGGAGAATAACCAAGGCTGTGTATAGGAGGGAGAAAAAGAAAATTAAAAAAAGGATATAACTTAAGTGAGGGTAAAATGTTCATTTCACCCCAATGTACTAAGGTACGCAGTTTGGTGGCACGATTTAGGCAAACCATGCACAATCCGTGGTAAGTTCAATACTACTTGGGGAAGACCGCATAGTTAGGTGGATGGTTTGACTAATTGTGTGCGAAAAATAAAAAATGGATCTATCCCAAACATACCACTATCTTCATGTATATGTTCCTTTGGTTTTACGATTGTATGCAAACTATGCGTCCTAGAGCCTTATTCCCATTTCAGAGCTTTAGGATCCAAATGATCCCTGAACGCACCCATGACCTCCTTGGATTGATTAGGAATCAAAATTAGGTCTGTTCAAGGAATTAACATTATAAACTAATGATCCATACCTTCATTGAATAGATGGATCGTTATTGGTCCATTCTGATAGGATTTCATGAAATATGCTTAATTATTCTGACAATTTACTCTATATGAGTGACTACTAATGTATTCAAAATAGCATTTATATGATGGGATATTACATATAAGAAAGACTAGTTGGGTTATAATCATTATGAAATGGATAATATTTTAATAAATAGAGAGAAATTGTGGTAGCATGATCTTAGGTATTAAAGTATGTGAGAAATTTTTTTAATAAGTGTAAATTTTTACACATTTTCCAATGCCTTGGTCACAGTGCTAAATTAACCATTCTCATCTTGCAACATCCAATTTCTCATTCACAGATATATATGACCTATAAATCATGGCCATAAATCCATAGACATATCACTCACACATATATCATGAAACAAAAAATCCATGACCTAACACATGTGATATTCCTCTATTCTTTATTACTCATTCCCAACACCAAAATTTATATGGAATTGGTGACTTACTATGTTTAGTTTATAAATTTTTTGGAAATGTATAGATTTTAGCACATGATTTTATGAGTTTATAAGTTACCTTGATAGGGGGTGGGGTCCCCTATTTATAGAAAATTGACCATGTTCCCCATCATACCGCGTATGTTGAACACTGCGTACCAGATATATTTCAAAACATTACCTTCACATGATCATGTATAGTGAGAATAATTTAAGAATATGTCATATATTTACCTCATAATTTGATCATATTCATGAAAAAAAGATCTAATTATGAGAGAATAATTTTTTTTGGAAATCTAATTTTTGCAAAGAAGGAATTCCACCACTACATGATAAGGTTGATAATTTTAAATAGGGAGGGGAGGCATGCTGGGTTCCCATATCATCTCATGCCAAGCTTCAGAACCCATAGAAGAATTTTTTCACTCAACACCTATGTTCCCAGTTACCATTAGCGCTATTTTATGTGGCCCACTCGATACTCTCTATGTCTGTGTCCTATGATTTGTTTAGAAGAGATGGGTTCTCGAAGCGATGAGCAACATTACTTCAGAACCTCGACCCATATGACTATATAAGAGCCCGAAAACCTTAAATTTTGATATTGAGTGACAATAAGTTAAAGTAGGTGTGATCTAAGATTGAATGAGAATCCCCAATAATAACGGAGTTCCTAATATCTACACACATCTCTTATAAACTCCCCATAAGGTGGGTTTCAACTCAAAATAGAGGGGAAAAAGGAATGAATTCAGTGGTAATAATATATTTTAATAAACATGAAAATTATAAGATCACATAACCATGATACAACTAAGACCAGAGTCAAGTACCATTCTCAAATGGTTCCCTTAAAAAACCAAGACATACCACCTTGGTTCCCAGTTCCCAAAAGTTTGGTTATTCCCAAGTCCTACCAAATGTGTAATACCTATATCAGAAATTTTTCGTGGATAAGTGCTTGTTTTCTCAGATTTTCACCTTAGAATGGAGTTAAAACTACGATCCCTACTTCAAATAGTGCCCTGGTCTTCACATGTGGAGCTATACCTAGGTCTTCCCATAGGGGCTATGCATCGATCATATCACCAGACACCCCTTTTAACTTTCTCACCTACCTATGAACCTCTTTTTCTTAAGTAAACTATATCATTTGATCATTTTCCTACTTGGTATCCCATTTATTTGTGCCTCTTCTTCAAAATCATGAGGAGAATGGCTAGGTTTTTCTTTCTTGTGTACTCCCCTTTGATCATGTGTTCTTTCAATATCAGGAACTGAGTATCTCATTTGAAATAATATCTAATTTTCTCTCCATAATCGATAAGAACATTAGGATTTTAAAACTCATATATTCTCTTCATAATACAAGTCCCAATCATTATGCCATTATTGAAAACGCCCTTATCTCAAGAAACTCATCCTAGTTGTCCCATATCAATCATTTTTTCATCGTCATTATCCAATGAGAATACTTTTTCTAATAAATAAGACAAATATATATATATATATATATATATATATATATGGGCCTCCAACTCCTTGAAATCCCCAAATAATCCTTCCCCTTATTTATATTGGAGGTTTAAGAAGAAAGGGCCACTCGTGTATAATACCTAACTCTTCTACACCATTACATATTCTCTACGAGTACAACATACCTTCATTTTATAGATCCAAATAGATAGAGGGGTAGAAATTCACATGTATTTCTCCGACTCGGTGAAATACTAACCATATCCTCATTTATATCATAGTCTATAGTTCACTCAATGAGACAAATACTCATATATAAGCCTAATAGTTGGTATAATCCCTGACCCATATTCACTAGTATATATTCCTTTTATGTTCAATCTTACTTCCTTGTCTATCTACCATTGGATAATAGATAGAAACACATATATGGCTCTTTGTTTGGGGGTAATCCCCAAGAATATTTTCATTTATTACCGCATCTTCATGCCCCCATCAATGATCCATATTAATAGAAGACTCCAACTCATTGTGGGCCCCAAATGTTTCCACAATGGGTTATATCCCTAATGGTACTATCCATACCATTTATTGTATAATAATTAATAGAGAAAATAAAATAAAAAGGGCCACTCATGCATACTTCCCACACCAACCATCATCACTAATCTTTCACTTAGTAGACCTTATCGCATAATGTTAAACTGCATGGAAATTTCAGAAAATATAACCTCAAAGTATTAAACTCAAAATATATTAGATTCAATTTATGTAAACAAATATTTCTAAGAATATTTTTTAATTTCAATCTCAACACCCTATAGGTCATGGATGTGAAAACATAAACACACACTCTCATATTTAGTTTCAAAAATATATTATTTTCATACAGGATTGATACCAATAGATGTGACCCAAACATAACCATCTATAATTAAATAAAAATGAAAAATACTAAGTCACTTACGTAACTAATAATGTTTAGGTTTACAGTTTCAGAAAATTAAGATAATCCATTAACTAAAAACCCATATCTTTCATACCAAGTTTTATTTTTCTCAGTAAAATGAGAACTCCTTATTTAACAACGATTCATCCACATCACCCAATAATTTTAAAACCTGACACCCATATAAAAATTTAATATATAATATATTTCTTCATGACATGTTGAAATGGAAACATAATAATAGTGAGATCAAAATTTTAGTAAGGGTTAATATACATCATAAGATATTATAGAATAAATGAGGCATGAATAATATGGAAATAATTCATTACAATAAAAAAATTCCATATAGATGATAACATGACCATGTGATATATCAAAGGATAACTTAATAATGTGAATAATCACATAGAAAAAAACTACTTTTATAGTAATGGAATTAATTCAAAACATTCTAAGCATACCTTGAAGGATTTGTGCTAAGACAACCCACATAAATTGTTAAGGTTTTCACCAAATATATAACCTAATTTTTCTCATGATTCCTTATAATGCACAGAGGGGATATATAATTAATTCCCCAATGGATTCTAGTTATTTCCAATACATTCATAATTTTTTTAGTGAGTAAACAATATAATTCATAACCAAAATTCCTTAGTAATCAATAAATATAAATATTGAAATAATATTCATACTGATTATAGATATTTTCCCTGTTAATAATTAGAATAAATTTGTTAGTAATCACCCATCAAGTTTACACTGTATATATTAATGAGTACATGGTTTAGCGAATTCTATAAATGTGGTATCAAAATAGTGAAAGTGATATAGAATATATCCATGAAATTGGAAAATATGGACATGTTAGAGATAATATATTAAAGAGAGAGATAGAGAGTGATAGAGAACATAACCCTTAAAAATAAGGATTGGTATGAAATATAAATTTATAAGATATTTTATAGTGTAATAATTTTAACATAATAGTAAATAACATAATTTTTTTCTAGATTTTTAGAAATAAAGAGAAATGAAATTAATAAGAACATTTTTAAGACATTTTTAATATTATTTTGAAAATAAAATTTTATGTCACTTTAAAAACTATATTATTTAAGGTGAAACAAGGAAAATAAAAATTTATATTTTAAAATAATTTTAAATATTAAATCCCTATAAATTGATGAAGTTAAAAATTGTAAATGGGGATTAGAAGATAAAAATATTCATAAGGGAAATAGAATCCCTTTATTTCTTCATCTAAACCATTAAACATTATTTTTTGAAAAATAATAACAGAATATTTTTTATAATATTTTCCTAAAAAAACTGGAATTTTAATAGGATTATATCTTAAACAATGGTTATAAAATAAATACATTGCCTCTGTGGTTAATGTTAAAAATGATATTCTTTGTACACTTGTAATCAAATAAAAAAATTACTCATGTAGAAAATGGTAAAAATATTATTTTTAAATCCTATTAAAGATAGTAAAATTCAATAAAAACTTACCTTAACTAATAATTTATGTATAGAGAAGATAATTATTATGAAAATTTAAATAATATCAATATGGATGATATATATTCTAAATTAAAAAATGAGATAAGTCTAAGTCCACATACAAGAAACCATTCAGATGAATTTTGAACCAAAAAGATGTAAAATGTAAAGAATAATTATAAACCATAAAATATAAATAAGGAATAGATTATTAAACAATCAGACGGTCAATGATACCAACCATAGATGGTTTAAGTTCAAGAATAAAATGTTATAAGGTAATTGAAGTAAATTAAGTTAACCATAATAATCCATACAAGTTTGGGAATTTAAGAATCAATGGAAAAGTAAAATGGAGAGATTAAATTAAAGTGAAATAAAAAATAATAACAATTATTTTTGATATAATAATTCAATTATTCATTCTTCGCACCATATAAATGTAAATTGGTGTATAATAAAAATCATATATTAAGGAATGGAAACTGACACCGAGAAGCACTACCTCAACTACATACTCGTTTGGTGTATGCCTTAAACCACTTGAATAAGCATATTAATTTTATTAAATACTTAATTATGAAAAAATTTCATGTATTTTTATTTTTTCATATCCATTTATTTTCATATTTCATTCATTTATGGTACAATTCTTTCTCACAAAGACACATTAGGGTTATTCAGTCGATTCCCCCAAAACTGCTTCAGAATGTTGACTATGGTAAAATGAGTTGTAAGATAATTTCTTCCATTATATAACTATACAGTTAAATTTTCATTATAAATATAGTATCCAAAAATTTGTACATTTATATATGTTTTTGAAAAAATATATTTAAATTAAGAAATGTTTCTCAGTATGCTCATTTTAAGAGTTTAAATTTACAATAACCATTGAAAATTAAAATTGCTAATAGAATAAATAATTTATATTTAAATAATATTAATAATTTCATAAATATCATATTTATTCATTAAATAAAGTTTTCAAATGATCTCTATGAACTTGTTATGAAAAATTAAATAATATGTTCATGGAGGCAGTAGTCCTCCTATAACACAGACAATGATATCATTTTATAATAGATTAATGGAAGGTATATAGTGGATATTTTGTAAAAATAATAACTTTTAATTATTATAATGATACTAATATAATTATATCAGAATCATTATAATAGAGTTTGAGGAGGTGGATGAATAATGAAACTTGAAACTACCCAGGTAAAACGATTACATCTTCCTTTGTTATGCTCTTTTAGAACACTCTTTGAGACTTCATCGATTCATATTTTTTGTGAAAATAATATCTATAATTTAGGAAATATATTTGTTCAATTAGTTTTTAATATTTTTTCAAATCTTGGAAGTTGTATGTATGAGGAGAATTGGGGTGGTGAATATGTCCATTTATTTGTGAGAGGGGTGTCATTTATTGTAAACATTACTTTCATACTATAAAAAGATATATATTATTCAAGGGGAGTGGATTAAAAATTTATAATTATATATTAAAAGATATGGTACGGTCAAAATCCCCAATAAACCCATTTAAAGATTAGGTTTTATAATATACTGGTGCTTTACCTCCCGATTTGACATTTTTACCACATTTTAATCTTAATAGTTATGACTAATTTTTACCTTGGTAACATATTTTTACGACCCAAAATAAACTTTAACTAATTAATTAATTTTTATATGACCATTTCAAATAAATAATTCATTTTATTTGCTTTAATTTAGAAATTTTATGAATTTTAATTTTAATATTTTAAAGCATAATGCATAAATTTTGTTTTATAGAAAAATGTTAATTTTAAGAAAAAAGTGAATTTAATATTATTCCTTTCCAAGTAAAAATCATTATATTAATATTAATTATTAATATATATATATATATATACTTATTAAATATATTTTAAAAAATCATTATTCAAAAGTGAATAATTTTGTTTATTAAGATATATATATATATATATAACAGAAGTATTTGAAAAATTGACCTTTTAACATTAAATTGTTATATCCACATCCCATTAGTGGTTTATTTTGTATCCATTAAATTTTTTCAATTAATTTTCCTTATAACATGTCAAATGTTTCTTTATAATAATAATAATCTATAAAATAAATCATTTTTACTATCTTTTTATTTACATTTGGGGTTTAATGATATTTTACAGCGTATTTGAATGATGTATTAATGTTTCTCTTGAATTGTAAAATACTTCATGGTCTATTTTATTTAGGTGTAGTTCAAGATATATTTATTCAATATATTATTTATTTAAAATAAAACACTTACTATAAAATTGGGGTGTTACCTCCTACCGCCCAAAATAAATTATGTCCTTGTAATTTTAATTTATATATTTGATGAATATAAATAAGGGTTTTCTTAATATATGAATAACTAATGATATAAAAATGTGTGAAATCCTATTACCTATATCGGATAAGTTTTTTCTTCTCTCCAAGTTCCATTTTGGTTTAATGTATTTAGAGGTTTTTTTGGACTTCTTGCAAGCTGCAGAGCAGGTACACATCGTGTGCCTGTGGTACACATCTTGTACTAGTGGCCAAATTCCATTCATGAAAGGGGAGATCATACTATGAGAATTTACACATTTTTAATGGTTTAAATAACTTATTTTAACTATAGGTGATGAGTTTTTTAGTTTAACTTATCTAGTATGGCCTGCATGTTATGACCAAGGGGTACACGTCATGATGCCACCCACGACTTGGGTAAATTCATGAATTTAGCAATTTTTCTCAACCCTTTCTCCCAGACTTCTTTTATCTCAACCCATGGATGCTCCTAGGATATTTTTATAGGTTCCCATCCTTTCAGATTAGTATGATCATCTTCAAATCTTCATTGATTCTACAGTGCGTCTCTTCGGGTAACTATTTTTTCCAGTTCTTCATTATAGTTTGATCGAGATAGCGCCCTAGCATTGCGGTACCAGATCCATTGACCTAAGAGGGATGATTATTTTTGTATTCCCCTATAATATTTTTTATATCTTATTTCAGAGTCTATTATTTGGCTAGTTGTTGTGCAACTAAAGTATATTCTTGAGGGCCTTCGTTAGAATTATTGGGTTTCATTGATCTTGGATTCTATTGTGGGCATGTGTGACCTGAGCATTGAGTTAGGTGGTTCCATATATAGCCTATGTTAATGAACCTTCTTGTTTTTCATTACAAATTGATTCAAAATGAATGTTTGGCATGATTGTTTGGTGTGTGTTGAAAAGAGTTTTCAATGAAAAATGGGTTTCCCCATCTTTTGTTAAATGGATTTTGATATGGTTTTGAAAGCATGAAATGGATTTTGAATAGTTTTGAATGGTTTTTAATGAATTTAAATGAATTGTGAAAATATCACATGGGTTACCATTAGTACTTAGGTGTATGGTTTATCTTAAGTCCATCTTTCATTGGTTTGTGATTATCAAGGATGTTTGTATTGGGTCATTACTTTGTTTCCTAGTCCCATTGTTATAAGGGATCAACAGTGAAATTTTGGGGGGTTTACTCATATAGAATTCTGATGCTTCCTAGTCTCGTGTTTAGGATCATTTTTTGTAATGGATTATTATGGTATGAGTAATATGCTGCTTCAACCTGTAGTATTCCTTAGTGTTTTGATACTTGTTGTTTTGTTTTGTATTTCCAGTACTTTACTTTAACCATGATATGAGTGTTTATGGTTGTGGAAAATGATATGAAAATTTTCATTGAAAATGATATAAATGATTTTTTTTTGAACTGTAAAAAATTGAAATGTTTACCATGTTTTCTATAAATTTTTTTATCATTCCATGTTTTATTTTAAAGTGAGCATACAAGATTTTTCATATAGGTAATTTTTAAAGGACACCTATGTGGGATCCTACTAAGACTGTTAGCTCACACCCTATGCACCTCTTCGGAAGTGTGTAGATCTTTGTTTGCCTTCCAGTGTAGGGAAAGGAGAGGGTTTTCATTGAGGTTGTGAGGTTCGTGTCAACTGGGATGAGTAGCTGGTGGTTAGATGGTTGGAGTTTGTCCACACCATCGTTTGGAGTAGCAGTTTGGTTTTGGTCCTTTGTAGTTAGACTTTTATTTTATGTTTTGCTGCTATTATAGTTGTTCTTTTATGGCTATTTTACTCAAATTTATGGAATATATATATTTTTAGTCTTACAATTTTCATTTATTTATATATATATATGTATGCCATGTGGTTGTTCATGGTGGGAGAAATCGTTCCCTTGGTTTTTTCCTTCGATGACTGGGTGTTTTTTTTCTGCTTGTGGGGTTTGAGAATGTCTTTCAAGTATGTGAAAGATCGGGTCAGGTGACAGGTTTCAAGGTGAACTGGGTTAGTTCATTACAATTTGGTATTAGAGGTGGTTTTTCATTAAGAACCTTTTATTGGGACGTCTATTAGACTATAGATATTATTTTCAAGACTAGAGAGGTATGTTGTGATTAGTTCTCGGCCAACTATTATTGTAATGAGCCTCAATTTACCATGGGATTTAGGCTTATGTGTCTCTTATGTTGGTTTTTCTTTTAAAATCTCAATTTATGCTTATGGGTTTTCTAGTTTAAAATAATATTTGTTCTATGTCTGATTGTTCTTATGTCATAATGTGCAGTAGTATCCCTCTGAGACATCATCCATAGGTTCCCCAGTAAGGTGAAGATGATGCCCCTCTAGGAAATCCACATATGGATCAAAATATCATTAGTCCATCATACGATCAGTCCATGCATTCGATCGAGATATGGCACGAGTTCATAACAATGTTGTTGAGGTACAACCATGATCTGTAAGAGAGTGATCTCGATTGAAGAGGTTCTTGCGTGAGAAACCATCATTCTTTAGAGGAATGATTGACCCTAAAAATGTGTAGAATTCGCTGGAAAGGGTTGATCAAATCTTTTACTTCCTATAGAAACTTTAGAATATCAGGGTAATGTTTGAAGCATTCAGTATCGAGGGTTAAAGAAAGTGTTGGTGAGACTCTATTTTCCAATAAGACATAAATGTGGTATTATATTTGAAGGGTTTCAAAACCCTTTTCTTTCAGTAGTTTTTTTCCAGATTTTTTGATATTTTAAAAGTCTTTGGAGTTCCTATTGTTGTAGTCGAGATATTGTTTGGTGTCCGCATACACTAACCAGTTTGATGAGCTTGTCTGTTTTTCTCTAGAAGTGGAAAATAATCACTAGGTAAAGGCTCATAAATACTTGTAGGGTTTGCGACCAAACATCAGATCATAGGTGTTTAGTGTGATTCTTTATACATATGTGGATATGGTAGATAGAGCTTTGATAGTAGAGAAGAACATGGCTGGTAAGGTCGGTGTTACTTCCAACTCACTTCCAATTGGTAATAGTTTCAGTGGAATGTATGGGAAGAAGAAGAAGTGGAAAGACAGTCATAGGAGTGTCTGAGGTGGGTCTCAGCACGAAGCCTCTTCTACAAATTCCGTTATATTTGGTAGTGTGACTGTAGAGACCCGTATCTTGACGTACATTGACATTACATTACTTTTGTGGAATACTTAGTACATTAAAAAAAACACACACACAAGGACCGTAATAGTTTAGTGTCTTTGGAAACTCAGACTATAATCTTCTAATCGTGGTGAAAGATCTTCAAAATCTCCCATAAAGATCTTCCTTTTTTTTTACCTAAAACCTTTCTTTATATCCTGGGGAAAAGAAAACATAAAATGGTGAGCTCAAATGCTCAGTAAGGGTAAACAGAATAAATATCAATCACGTCATATTCATAAGAACATAACATTTTGGAAATCATAACCTGAAAAAGAGAGCATAATTTCATAATCATGGGATAAATCATGGCAGTGAAAAAGTAATCCCAATAATCATAACTTAAAACATGAAACTTTGTGGCATACACACATAATCATAGAGAATCATTTCTTGTTAGTCAAGACTAATTGCCAAGACTATCTTAGTGGACAAAGTCCCTTTCTGAATCGAGTAACCCTCGTTTCAGTCCTGTTTCACTGAACCGGTATAACCTACCGTTCCAGCCCTATCTATCTCATGAGATATAAAATCTTTACCCAATGCATTGGAGGGAGATATAGGTCCCACCCATCTTATAATGAATCCTTTCTTATGTGTGCCACATAATCATAAATCATACTTCATCGCATAAAAAATGGGATTCTTAAACAACATGACATCATAAAACAATTCATATAAGATAAAGGAATTCATAAAAATAATTCCATCACAACATGAACAAATCAATTTAATAATAGGGATAAAAACAGAACCCTTTATTATCTTAGATGGAAAATAATTTTGATAAAACACTTGAACTCCATTCTTGAGGAAAATATCATTTCTTCTTCAAAAACATTTTTCCTTTCATAACATGTCATACAACTTTAAAATAAAAGAAGTTGATTAAAAATAAACTTGAAAACTTGTAAAGGAAGCTTCTTGGAAACAATGTTTTAAAAAATCCATTCTTTCCGTATAAGTTAAAAAAAACATTCTTCGTACTTTTGTCGGAAAAGTCAAAAAGTACCTCGTACGAAAAACGACAAAAGATTCCTTTCATACATATTACTAAAAACTCACCGAAGGGTAAAAATGGATTTAAACAATTGTAGGTAGATGGAAATAATATTACATATTTATGAAACATGGATGTGGATGATAAAATACACCCCAGTAAATACTTACGAATAAACAATCTCGGATAAAAATAAGATTGTGATATTTCCCTTACCTTAGGTCCGATTTGCTTCGTAAGTGTCCGAGCCTCCTGTATAATGATTTAAATAATGTCATTTACTTATTACAGAATCATATTCATTGTTATGATATCATATATGGTTCACTTATGACATTATATTACCCGTTCTTTTGTAAATTCCATGTTAAAGAAGCGTTTTGGGTAAAATCGTTTCTTTTATCGTAGGTGTTTTGACTTGTTGTTCTTGACATTATTATTACTTATATCATGATTTACTTACTTCCAGAATATAAAATATGATTTATATATCATATATATTCAGTATATATATATATATATAATAGATAGATAAATGAAATGAAAAACACCGTTCATGGAGACGGTAGTCCGTACGTACGCATGAACACTGTTTTCCTTTCCCTATTGTCTTGAATGGAAGTAAGTAGATGACATACATATATATATATATATACATAAATCCAGTAGCTTTATAATGTCATATATTTGATTATTATTTCTTATATATACTTTATAATCATTCTTAAATGGTTAACATGGAGAATGAATCTCATCGCGTCGTGGAGACGGTAGTCCGTACGTACGCACGAGCGATGATATCATTTTCATAAATATTGAATTGAATCGGAGTGGATTATACAATATATCAGAATCAATATGATGTTTTAATAACTATGTATAGTTATTCTTTACACCATTATACCCATCCATGTAAGGTGGTGGTGGAAAATAGATTACACCACGGCGTGGAGACGGTATTCCGTACGTACGCACGCGCGGTGATTTCTTTTTCCGTAGGATAGATAGATGGTGAAATAGGGTTGTTTCATACTTATAATAACATATAAGTATATGAGTGATACTGATGTTATAACATCATAATTAAACAACCTAAGAAGAAGAAGTGGAAGAAGAAATAAAGATGAAAGAATTGGTAACGGTAATTACCTCTTCTTTGAAGCGCCTTTTGGAGACCTCCTCTTAGGGAACTAAAATTGGTCTTTGAGGAAGACCAGAACCTCTAGGATGTTGCTAGGGAAGTGGAGAAGAGATTTTGGTAGGGGTTGGCCGAGCTTGAGTGCTCAAATTGGTGTGAGGAGGAGGGGGAGGAGGTGTCCTTTTATAAGGGAGGAGAGGGGCACCTTAGGAATATCTCAAAATATTATTTTATATTAAATTCAAAATCGGTTTATAATGGTTCCAAAGGGTCTTATTTCGAAGATAAAGTGGGGATGGGTCTAAATCCTATCAACCAATAGGATTTAGACAAGTTTAGGTTATTATTTTAACCTTATCAATTAGATTTAACTCTAAGTTAAATAATTTAACTTTTACCGTGTCTTTTTGTTTTCTTTCACTATATGGTTAATACACTTACTATAACATGCCAAACGAACCCCAAATTGTATATTATTAATAAATATATCCTTATCTAAGTCATTTGGCCGAACCTTAGATTTTTAGGAATAAAATAACAATTAATAATATAATATTTGATTTAAAAACTATTTTGTGTCAATTTTGACACTATTTGATATATGATTTTTGTGAAAGTCATAACAGAATTATATGTTCGAACCAAGTTGATTAAATCAACATTAATATATCATAGTAACCTATAAAATTAGTGGAATTCATAAAAAGTCTTAAATTACATTTATTTTGGTATTTATATTATCAATTTTTTCAATATTTCATTAATAAGATAATTACTGCATCATCTTTGTGTCATAAATAAATTAAATTATTTGATGTCTAAAAATTACAAATAAAATATCCTCATGTAGGAAATCTTTTTAGCTTTCTAATTAATATTTACAATTGAATTTATCTTATGTATAACCCCATATTAAAAATGTTTTAGTTATTAAACTTTGATTTTAACTATTTTAACTATTCATTAAATAATATAATATTAAATGTCATAATCTAATCCAAGTGGACCTAAATGGTCATATTATATTCATAAGGTTGTTTTTGGTCGAGATAAACTTGTCCAATAGAATTAGGACATGTGTTAGGGTAATATTAATATCATTCTTACCCTTAATTACCCTATTTACTTTTAACCGTGGTAAATAAAAGTAAAAAGTTACTATTCACCAAAAATTATTTTCATCTCATTGAACCACATTTTACTTACTGACATCAACCGTGTGTCTCGGATTTTTGAAATTCCATTCACAGAAGCGGTAAAATTAGGTTTTATGAAAAATTCAGTTTTTTAACTACCACTTAGTAGTTTCACTATTCATCAAAAAAATGAAGGTTTTCAGAAAAATGCCAAAATTTCATCCTGAGCTATATTTCATATTCCGAATTCAAAAATGAAGTCTATTTTTCCAAATTAATAACATAGAAGTTGCATTAATTAATTTTATAATTAAATCCCGCTGTTAAAACAAATAGCGTGTTTTTAAGAAACAATATCTATCAAAAGATTGACACTAGTTTATAACTGGTTTAAATGTGAAATTACATCCAATGACCAACATTGTATTAAATTGTAAAAATATATTCTAAATACACTTTAAAACCACTCAAATTAATAATTTATCAATATTAATTATTTCGATTAAAAAAGTTGTTTTTAATTAAAATTTAGTAATTTTCACTATTCATCAGAATATGAAAGTTATCCAAAATGTACCAAAATTTCACCTTAGGCTAAATTCGATATTCCGAATCCAAAAATGAAGTTCATTTTGAAAAATAAGATTTACAGAGTTTTAAAAAGTGGTTATTACTATTCATAACGACTAGTTTTAATAATATTTTAATAGCATATCGTTGTTTAGTGAAACTCGGTATTGCGTATTACACATGCTATCGAGGAAGGTCGTGATTGCGTGTAATGCAAGGCAAGTCAAGGAAGCGTGTTGTGCAAGCTCCTTTTGGTGTAGCGTACAACACAAGACTTTAATAAAATTAAAAAGAATATATTTTTTTTATAAAATCTTGGGCTGTTACATTCTACCCCCCTTAAAATGAATTTCGCCCTCGAAATTCGTCGGGGTTATAAATGGTTTACTATTTGAAAGTTTCTTTAATAGAAACCCAAATCGTAAAAAGGAATATCAAAACCAATCTTTAAAAACAAAAGTATGAAACGTAACGGTTACCCAAATAAACTAATCACTGGGTTTCCACATAGGTGAAAATATGGATATGGAAGAGAAATCTAACCATCATGTTCTGATGGAGAGTGGTAGAGAACATGGATATGGAAAAGCCAATAATTACAAATCCATAAATTTGTGACGATCTAAGGTACCATCCGATTCATCAGGTATAAGATCACTAGGACAACATTTTTGGTTTTCAAGATCATTTCCCTAAAGTTGAAAATTTGAATTGGAATAAATACTTTCTTTATTTTGGTACAATCTCACTATTGTTCGTGCCTAGAACAATTTCTACTTCATCTCTTAAATAAATGAAGTTGAATTTGTTATTCGTGAAGTGTTAGCAGATCATGTGATAGAATGACGGGTCATTCCATCTGTCTCAAACAAAAGGTTAGCAAAAATTATATACATAAGTCGATCTATAGTGAGATTAATCATATATAGTTCCTAAAATGGACTTATACTTCATATATCATACTGCTTAATATAATAAAACTAGTTTCTACTAAACAGGGACTTCCTGTAGGCCAGTGGTAGGCGATAAAGGCCAGTCGCACTTCGGTTGTGGGTTCGATTCCTACAGCCTTGTCCGAAGCGATGGGCTGTCGCCCGTCCTGCATGTTGTCCTTTTTCTAAAACTATAATACTATAACATCCCATCAATAATATCGAGAAAAAAAACTTCTATCCTTAAAGAATACTAACTTATGTCCAACATAATCCATTCCAATCTTTAGGCTTATCCATAATACTGCAGTCCACTCTCATAACATAGTGAAAACGATTACCATAGATTTAACACCATCGTCGATCCCCATATATCATAAGATATGTTTTGTTGGTCACATTCCAAACATTCAAAGTCCTTAATAATGTATTCTCTTGAATACCCATTGAACCTTAGTGAAAACTTGAATGTAGTTAAATGTTAACACTTTCCACATACCAAAATCCTCAAAATTCTATATACTCAAACCATGATATCACTTAGTCCTTATATCAATCATGAGCTCATGAATACTGTTAAACATTTCATTTTCTCGTTTTCCCTTTATTATGTGCATAATATCTCAATCACTTTGAATACCACATTAGACCAATACATAAATATTCCAATATTCCAAGATACAACATTATTTTGGAATCCCATTACATAAACACTTAATCATTCCACCACATCGTTGTCATATTCAACATTGCCAATAGTGATCGCATGTGACTTCCCTTTGTCCTTTTCCTTAAGCGGTTGCTCATGTCGATCATCACTAACCCTTGGATTAGGGCATTTATTAGCATAATGCCCCATTTCCTTGCACTTGAAGCATTGAAGTGTTGGTTGTACGTTCTCTGCAGTGTTTGCTTTATTCACTTCATTAGAATCCCATTTTCCATTACTTCGACACTCAGCTACTCGATGACCTTCTTTTCCACACATAAAACATTTTCTAGTCCCTTTAAGACAATCTCCACCATGCTTCTTTCCACACTTTGTGCATAAGGAAACATTCATCTTCTTTTCACCATTATTCCGAGATTTCTCCTTGAACTCCATCTTTCGTTTCTTGTCAAAACCATGAGATGGATATGTAACACCAACTTCCATTTCTACCTTGATAGCACAACGCACAATTTCTTCATAGCTACTGAAGTCTCTTATAGCTAATGCCCTTCGAAGACTTGGTTTTAAGCCACTGAAAAATCGATAAACTTTACTTTCAGGTTGGACGATAATGCCAGATGCATACCTTGCAAGTCTTGTAAAATTCGCTTCGTATATACCAACAGATTCATCATCCTTTTGCTTTAGTTCAAGAAAATCCTTCTCCATCTTCGTTCGAAGAATACGAGGGAAGTACTTACTGAAAAACAAGTTCTTGAACTCGTCCCATTCCATGGAATCAATTTCATCTCTTTGCCTCGTATTCTTGATAAGATTCCACCATTGATCAGCTTCACCTTCCAAACGATATACTGCTAAGATGACTTTATCATGTTCAGAACATTGAAGAACTGAAAATATCTTTTCAGTAGTACTAATCCATTGTTCAGCAACTAATGGATCAGTAGACCCACTGAAAGAAGGCGGACGCTGCCTCATGAAGGATTCAACAGAATGTTGCTCCTTCCTTTGCTCGTTTGGAAGTCCTGCATGATTCATAGCTTGAGAAAGTTGTGTGAGCATGGCTACAAGATTTTGAATTCCAGCTCCCATATCTTTTGGTTTCTCAGGGGGACAATCATTGCATTGTCCATTGCATTGATCAACACGGTTCCTTCGGGTTCCAGCCATCTTCTAAAACCCCAAAAGAATAGTGTGAGAGGCAAAAATCATTCTAGGGAAAACAACATAATAAAGGGGTAGTACCCTCAATATCTAACATCTTAGGTTAAATTCTAAGATCGTTAGAGAAATTCTAGGACTATAACCTATACGTATACTTAACCTTAGAGACATCCCTAGACATACCTTAGAAATATCTCTAGGGATCTCACTAACGTTTTCGCATCCTAGTTTCCAAAGGTTGACTAAACCTTTCCTCTGATACCAACTGTAGAGACCCGTATCTTGACGTACATTGACATTACATTACATTTGCGGAATACTTAGTACATTAAAAAAAACACACACACAAGGACCGTAATAGTTTAGTGTCTTTGGAAACTCGGACTATAATCTTCTAATCGTGGTGAAAGATCTTCAAAATCTCCCATAAAGATCTTCCTTTTTTTTACCTAAAACCTTTCTTTATATCCTGGGGAAAAGAAAACATAAAAGGGTGAGCTCAAATGCTCAGTAAGGGTAAACAGAATAAATATCAATCACGTCATATTCATAAGAACATAACATTTTGGAAATCATAACCTGCAAAAGAGAGCATAATTTCATAATCATGGGATAAATCATGGCAGTGAAAAAGTAATCCCAATAATCATAACTTAAAACATGAAACTTTGTGGCATAAACACATAATCATAGAGAATCATTTCTTGTTAGTCAAGACTAATTGCCAAGACTATCTTAGTGGACAAAGTCCCTTTCTGAATCGAGTAACCCACGTTTCAGTCCTGTTTCACTGAACCGGTATAACCTACCGTTCCAGCCCTGTCTATCTCATGAGATATAAAATCTTTACCCAATGCATTGGAGGGAGATATAGGTCCCACCCATCTTATAATGAATCCTTTCTTATGTGTGCCACATAATCATAAATCATACTTCATCGCATAAAAAATGGGATTCTTAAACAACATGACATCATAAAACAATTCATATAAGATAAAGGAATTCATAAAAATAATTCCATCACAACATGAACAAATCAATTTAATAATAGGGATAAAAACAGAACCCTTTATTATCTTAGATGGAAAATAATTTTGATAAAACACTTGAACTCCATTCTTGAGGAAAATATCCTTTCTTCTTCAAAAACATTTTTCCTTTCATAACATGTCATACAACTTTAAAATAAAAGAAGTTGATTAAAAATAAACTTGAAAACTTGTAAAGGAAGCTTCTTGGAAACAATGTTTTAAAAAATCCATTCTTTCCGTATAAGTTAAAAAAAACATTCTTCGTACTTTTGTCGGAAAAGTCAAAAAGTACCTCGTACGAAAAACGATAAAAGATTCCTTTCATACATATTACTAAAAACTCACCGAAGGGTAAAAATGGATTTAAACAATTGTAGGTATATGGAAATAATATTACATATTTATGAAACATGGATGTGGATGATAAAACACACCCCAATAAATACTTACGAATAAACAATCTCGGATAAAAATAAGATTGTGATATTTCCCTTACCTTAGGTCCGATTTGCTTCGTAAGTGTCCGAACCTCCTGTATAATGATTTAAATAATGTCATTTACTTATTACAGAATCATATTCATTGTTATGATATCATATATGGTTCACTTATGACATTATATTACCCGTTCTTTTGTAAATTCCATGTTAAAGAAGCGTTTTGGGTAAAATCGTTTCTTTTATCATAGGTGTTTTGACTTGTTGTTCTTGACATTATTATTACTTATATCATGATTTACTTACTTCCAGAATATAAAATATGATTTATATATCATATATATTCAGTATATATATATATATATATATATAATAGATAGATAAATGAAATGAAAAACACCGTTCATGGAGACGGTAGTCCGTACGTACGCATGAATGCTGTTTTCCTTTCCCTATT
Organism: Viscum album; assembly: GCA_963277665.1. Taxonomy (NCBI): domain Eukaryota; kingdom Viridiplantae; phylum Streptophyta; class Magnoliopsida; order Santalales; family Viscaceae; genus Viscum; species Viscum album. The sequence goes on from OY728123.1 coordinate 1,620,462,821, forward strand.
GTCTTGAATGGAAGTAAGTAGATGAAATACATATATATATATATATACATAAATCCAGTAGCTTTATAATGTCATATATTTCATTATTATTTCTTATATATACTTTATAATCATTCTTAAATGGTTAACATGGAGAATGAATCTCATCGCGTCGTGGAGACGGTAGTCCGTACGTACGCACGAACGATGATATCATTTTCATAAATATTGAATTGAATCGGAGTGGATTATACAATATATCAGAATCAATATGATGTTTTAATAACTATGTATAGTTATTCTTTACACCATTATACCCATCCATGTAAGGTGGTGGTGGAAAATAGATTACACCACGGCGTGGAGACGGTATTCCGTACGTACGCACGCGCGGTGATTTCTTTTTCCATAGGATAGATAGATGGTGAAATAGGGTTGTTTCATACTTATAATAACATGTAAGTATATGAGTGATACTGATGTTATTACATCATAATGAAACAACCTAATAAGAAGAAGTGGAAGAAGAAATAAAGATGAAAGAATTGGTAACGGTAATTACCTCTTCTTTGAAGCGCCTTTTGGAGACCTCCTCTTAGGTAACTAAAATTGGTCTTTGAGGAAGAAAAGAACCTCTAGGATGTTGCTAGGGAAGTGGAGAAGATATTTTGGCAGGGGTTGGCCGAGCTTGAGTGCTCAAATTGGTGTGAGGAGGAGGGGGAGGAGGTGTCCTTTTATAAGGGAGGAGAGGGGCACCTTAGGAATATCTCAAAATATTATTTTATATTAAATTCAAAATCGGTTTATAATGGTTCCAAAGGGTCTTATTTCGAAGATAAAGTGGGTATGGGTCGAAATCCTATCAACCAATAGGATTTAGACAAGTTTAGGTTATTATTTTAACCTTATCAATTAGATTTAACTCTAAGTTAAATAATTTAACTTTTACCGCGTCTTTTTGTTTTCTTTCACTATATGGTTAATACACTTACTATAACATTCCAAACGAACCCCAAATTGTATATTATTAATAAATATATCATTATCTAAGTCATTTGGCCGAACCTTAGATTTTTAGGAATAAAATAACAATTAATAATATAATATTTGATTTAAAAACTATTTTGTGTCAATTTTGACACTATTTGATATATGATTTTTGTGAAAGTCATAACAGAATTATATGTTCGAACCAAGTTGATTAAATCAACATTAATATATCATAGTAACCTATAAAATTAGTGGAATTCATAAAAAGTCTTAAATTACATTTATTTTGGTATTTATATTATCAATTATTTCAATATTTCATTAATAAGATAATTACTGCATCATCTTTGTGTCATAAATAAATTAAATTATTTGATGTCTAAAAATTACAAATAAAATATCATCATGTAGGAAATCTTTTTAGCTTTCTAATTAATATTTACAATTGAATTTATCTTATGTATAACCCCATATTAAAAATGTTTTAGTTATTAAACATTGATTTTAACTATTTTAACTATTCATTAAATAATATAATATTAAATGTCATAATCTAATCCAAGTGGACCTAAATGGTCATATTATATTCATAAGGTTGTTTTTGGTCGAGATACACTTGTCCAATAGTATTAGGACATGTGTTAGGGTAATATTAATATCATTCTTACCCTTAATTACCCTATTTACTTTTAACCGTGGTAAATAAAAGTAAAAAGTTACTATTCACCAAAAATTATTTTCATCTCATTGAACCACATTTTACTTACTGACATCAACCGTGTGTCTCGGATTTTTGAAATTCCATTCACAGAAGCGGTAAAATTAAGTTTTATGAAAAATTCAGTTTTTTAACTACCACTTAGTAGTTTCACTATTCATCAAAAAAAATGAAGGTTTTCAGAAAAATGCCAAAATTTCATCCTAAGCTATATTTCATATTCCGAATTCAAAAATGAAGTCTATTTTTCCAAATTCATAACATAGAAGTTGCATTAATTAATTTTATAATTAAATCCCGCTGTTAAAACAAATAGCGTGTTTTTAAGAAACAATATCTATCAAAAGATTGACACTAGTTTATAACTGGTTTAAATGTGAAATTACATCCAATGACCATCATTGTATTAAATTGTAAAAATATATTCTAAATACACTTTAAAACCACTCAAATTAATAATTTATCAATATTAATTATTTCGATTAAAAAAGTTGTTTTTAATTAAAATTTAGTAATTTTCACTATTCATCAGAATATGAAAGTTATCCGAAATGTACCAAAATTTCACCTTAGGCTAAATTCGATATTCCGAATCCAAAAATGAAGTTCATTTTGAAAAATAAGATTTACAGAGTTTTAAAAAGTGGTTATTACTATTCATAACGGCTAGTTTTAATAATATTTTAATAGCATATCGTTGTTTAGTGAAACTCGGTATTGCGTATTACACATGCTATCGAGGAAGGTCGTGATTGCGTGTAATGCAAGTCAAGTAAAGTATGCGTGTTGTGCAAGCTCCTTTTGGTGTAGCGTACAACACAAGACTTTAATAAAATTAAAAAGAATATATTTTTTTTATAAAATCTTGGGCTGTTACAGTGACTCTAACTTAATATCAATGTATCATTGGAGGAAACACTAGATGTTCTTTTCTTATGCCCACAAGGACATGTAATAGTTGTGGACATGTTGGTCATCTACAACGTTTCTTTCAGGCTATGAATACACATCGTTATGGTAAGGGTTTGTCAGATCCAAAATATATTGCGATGTAGTCAGAAGCTTCAAATAATATAGGGCACCAGTCACAGGCCTGAGGCATGAATAATTTACACATATTTGATGAGTTTCCAATTGAAATTGATATAGGTATGACAATAGTTGGAGGAAATAATCTTATTGAATCTTTAATAGAAGTTTTTTTGATAATGGTTTCTCCCAATCATTAACACTTGCATGATTTGTTTATATGATTAAAATTACAAAGGAACTTATTCCCTTTTCAATGTATTTAGAGACACCTCTTTGAAAGACAAAACAGAAGAGGTTTTAGTTTCCTTGTTCGTTAATGATAGCTAATATAGTGTTGGTCTATAATTTTCTCATTCTTGATCTGGATCTGTTGGATGTTAGCATAGGTACAGATTGTCTTGTCACTCATCGATGTGAGGGTGATTTTCATCATTGGAGTGTTTTATTTTTTGTTGCTGATGTGTGATCTCATGTGTTTCAGTGGGAGTGGGTCCCAAGGTTCGGATGTGGAAGACCTTTCTACCCAGAGCTAAGGAGTTTGTTGGTTGCTGTTGCATTTGAGCCCGATGATTTTTATTTTGTTAATGATCTTCCTATTGTTTTTTAGAATTTTTTTGATGTTTTTCCAAATGATTTATCTTGTCTTATTCTAAGGAAAGAGGTATATTTTACGATTGACCTAGTACCGGGTACATAGCCGATATTGATGCCTTCTTATTTCATGTAACTAGAAGAGTTTAAAGAACTCAAGGATCTGTTGGAGAACCTATTAGATAACAGTTTAATTCTCCCAAATTTTTCTCCTTGGGAATCCCCTATTCTCTTTTCCAGGAAATAGGATGGTTCACTTCTATTATGTTTAGAATACCAGAAGTTTAACCATGTAACTATTATGAAAAATATCATTTTCCTCATGTGGATGATCTGTTTGCTCAATTAAAGGGGAAAGATGGATTTTAAATATTATTCTTTAGTCGGGTTATCATCAGATCAGAGTCCAAGAGTATGATATATTGAGGGCGAACTTACAGAGAAGGTATGGCCATTATAAATATATTTTGTCATTTTTTGGTTGGAATAATGCCCTTATAGTTTTTATTAATTTGATTAATTAGATATTACATCAGTATCTTGAAACATTTGTGGTTGTATTTATGGAAGATATGTTGGTTTATTCAATGTATGAGTGTAAGCATTAGCACCATCTGATTTTGATGTTAAAAAATCTGAGAAGTCACTGTCTATATGGAATGATTTAAAAATGTAGTTTTTGGATTCAATAAGGGAAATTATTGAGGAAGATTTTTTTCTAGGATGTCTTATCAATTGATCCAGAGAAGGTGAAGGCTATTATATCTTATAAGGAACCATTGATTGTATTTTAGAATCGTAGCTTCCTCGGTCATGATGGATACTACCGATGGTTTGTTAAGGATTTATCTAAGATGGTATCACCTTTGAATAATCTTACCCAAAAAGTGGTGAAATTCACATGGGATGAAAACTGTCGGTCTTCTTTTTCATAACTAAAATGACTTCTGATATCAGATCCTAGTTTGATATTACCTGAGCCTGGTAAAGGGTATACGAGGTTTTTTTTGATTCATATAGTACTGGTTTGGGATGTGTTATTATACAAGATGACCATGTCGTAGCTTATGAATCCTGACAGCTCTGACCTCATGAGACGAACTATCCCACTCCTGATTTAGAGGATGATATGATGATTCATGCACCTAAATGTTGGAGGCACTATCTATTTGGGGAGATGTTCAGAGTGTTCTCTAATCATAAGAGTCTGAGATATATATTTTCTCACTATAATTGAATCTCAGGTAGTGGTGATGGATAAAATACATTTATATATTTGACATAGACATCACCTACACTCCAGGGAAAGGGAATGTTGTTGTTGATGCTCTTAGCAGGAAGGAACCATCACATGCTATTTTGAAATTGTAGGAGGAGTTGAATCTTATGGGGTTCTCACTTGGTTGAACCTAGAGATTTAGGAGGATGTTTTAGGTATGGTTTTGACAAGTTCTCAATTGTCATCATCTCTCCAAAATTCTATTTTACAAAGTCAGCAGTATGACGATGAGTTTAAAATAGTTGGTAATGTCTTTGAGATGAGGATACCATTTCTGGTTAGTCTTATTATTAATATGGCATATGTCACTTTGGGAAGTGAGTTTTTGTCCAAGCAGTGATGAGAAATTCTGTCTGGTTTAATTTTCATAGCACTTCATGGTCCATTAATCAATGTAGTACAAAGATTTATTAAGATATGAGAAGAAGATTCCAGGGGATGGGTATAAAGCGTCGAATTGTAGATTTTGTGTCCCGTTGTTACACCAACCAACGAATAAAGGTAGAGCACTTGAAACCATATGGTTTGCTTTAGACTCTTCCTATGATTTTTAGGAAATGGGATGATGTATCCAGGGAATTATCTTGTTCGGTTTCCGTGGATACCCTATGGGAAAAATTCAATCTGGGTGTTCATTGACTTCCTAATATTGTCTTCTCATTTCATTCCGATCGAATACACCAAAAATATTAACGATCATTTTATGTATTACGTGCAGAAGATTGGGAGGATACATGGGTGTCATTATATCATTGTTTGAGACAGGGATCGTTTGTTTACCTCAAGGTTTTGGAGGACTCTTCAAGAAGAAATGGTGACCCAGATCAAGTTGAGAACAACCTACCATCCATAGACAGATGGTCAGACAGAGTGTGTAATTCAGATATGGGAGAATATGTTTTGTTCCTATATCTTGGATTTCATTGGACCGTGGGATAGATATCTAGCACTAGTTCAGTTTTTTTTACAACAATAGTTATCATTCATCAATAAGACTGGATTCTTTTGAGGTGTTGTATGGTCACCCATTCAGATCATCTCTTTGTAAGGTAGAGGTGGGAGAAGTTAATTTTTATGGAACAACTCTTGTTTATGAGACATCGAAAAATATTTAGGAGGTGCAATGATATATGGTTGTATCCCAGAGTTGATTGAAATCCTTTGTAGATCAATGACGTCATCCTTTAGAGTTTTCCATAGGTGATTAGTTTTTCTTGAAATTTATTTTATTGGTTGGGTAACTGTTATCTTTGAAAATAGATAAAGTTCGCTCTGAGATATGTTGGAATATTTGAGATAATAGAATAGATAGGGAGGGTTGGTTATTAGTTATAATTTTCATCTCATTTGATAGGAATTCATGATGTTTTATATATATCTCAGCTCAAGAAGTATCACACTGATCCCACTCACTTCTTGAGTTGAGAATAAATTGACCTAGAGCTAGATGATTATGTTTTAGAGAAAAAAGATGAGATGATTGACTCTCATATGAATTTCTTTCCTTGTAAGTCAATTCGATTGGTCATAGTTCTATAGAAACAAATATCATATTCTCATGATACTTAGGAATGTGAGTCATTGATGAGGGAGGAGTGACCTCATCTTTTTTCTATGATTTACAGCTTCCATATGACTTCCCAAGGACGAAATGTATTTATGGTGGGGAGTTTCTAATATATTTTTACCTTGACCGGGTATTTGTTTACCACTATCCATGTTCCCTTTTGGTTTAAAGTTTGTAGAGGTGTTTTTTTGGAAATTCTAGAGAATGTAGAGTAGGTACATGCCATGTACCTGAGGTACAAATTGTGTGCTGGTGGATAAGTTCAAGTCATGAAGGGGGAGATCACATTGTGAGTAGGTACATGTCATTCACCTGAGGTACACATCATATAGGGTAAAAATATTGGATTTTGAAGCCATGAAAATGGGTTTTTTGGAATAAATTATCCAGTGAGACCAACACACCATGACCAAGGGGTAGACATTGTGACTCAGCCCATTTCAAGGTTAAAGTCATGCATTTGGAAGTTTTTCTCAGTCATTTCTTCTTAGAAATCATTACTATAAAACATAGGCTACTCTTATGTTATTTTTAGAGGATCAACTCATTCCAGATCAATATGATCGACATCATATTTTTGTTGTGTATGCAGTACATCCCTCTAGTTAAGAGTTCCTTTCGGTTCTTCATTGTAGTTGATCACGCCATCACCCTAGCTTTTCAGTACTAGATCAGTTGACCTATGTTTGATGATTCTTATATTTTTCATCTAGATACATTGTGAGATCTTGTTCCAAAGGTCATTCCATGTCTAGTGGTGGTGCAAAAGACAATTGTTCATGAGGGCCTTCATTGGCATTGTTTGGTTTTGTTGATCTTGGATTCCGTTACAGGTGTGTGCAAACCAAGCTTTAATGTAGGTGATTCTATATCTAACCTATGTTAAGATAATTTCTTTTTTTTTCTTTAAATATTGATTCAGAATGAAATATTGGCATGATTTTTTGTTGTGTGTTTAAAAGAGTTTTCAATGAAAAATGATTTTCCCCTAGATTTTGATAAATGGATTGAAAAATGGTTTTGAATGTTTTTCAATGCATTAAAATGGATTGTAAATGGTTTTGAATGGTTTTCAAAGAATTGAAATGGATTGTGAAAAAAATCACATGGGTTAACTTTGGTACTTATGTGGAAGGTTGATCTTGAGTCCATAGTCCATTGCTTTCTTATTATCAAGGAGGTTTGTCTTGGGGATTTCATTTGTTTCCTAGGCCCACTGTTCTAGGGGACTGGTAGTGAATTTTTGGGGGTTTACTCATAGGGAATTCCACTTTATCCTATGCCTCTGTTCTAGGATGAGTTTTTTTCACATAATTATAATGGTTTGAGTAATCTGGTTCTTAGACCAGTAGTATAAATTGGTTTCATGATACCTATGATTCTATTTTGTATTGCATGAATTTCTATGTTAGCCTTGATATGCATGTTTATGCTTTGTTGAAAATGATATGGAAATGTTCTTTGAAAATGATATATTTTCTTTTTTTAGAACTATAAAAATGGGAAATGTTTAACATGTTTTCTATAAAACTTCTTTAATATTTATCATTCCATGTTTTATTTTAATATGAGCATACCTGATTTGTTATAGAGGGACTTGTTATGGAAAACCAAGGTGAGATCCTACTGAGCATGTTATCTCACACCCTTCACAACTCTTCATTGGTACATAGTTCTTTTTTAGTATTTTAGTGAAGGGAAAAAAGGAACTGTATTAAGGCAGTGATATTTGTGTACGATTGTATGGATAGCTAGTGGGGAGATGGTGGGGGTTTGTCCACACCATCATTTGGACTAGCATTTTGGTTTGGGTCCATTTTAGTAAGACCTGTCATTTGGGTTTTTTAATCTATTAATATTGTTCTATTTTTATTGTTTTCCCTACAGTTATGGCATATATATCGTGTTAATCTTCAAATGTTCATTTTTTTACTATATATGTATTCAATGTGGTTCTTCAGGGTGGGAGAAATTGTTCCCTCAGTTTTTTTGTTCAATGCCTGGGTTCTTGTCTCCAACCCATGGGGAATGAGAATGACCTTCATGTATGTGATAGATCGGGTCGGGGGCCACATTTGAGGGTGACATAAGTTGGTTTGTTACAAAATTTCAAACAATCCGTCATAAATACTCTTAAAGATATTTTGAATAATTCCTATAATATCCTATTTGAGTGTCAAATCAAGAGTGTAATTAGAGCCTTTTTGTGCACTAGTTAAATATTAAGTTAATACTAAAATGACTATTTTTTAGTTTATTTACCCTTGGTGTATTTGATCTAGAGAATTAATCCACTTTTTTGGATACAAAAATGGATTTCATTACAAAGAAACCACAAAATCTTTAATTTTCTAACATTTTATGTTATTTTTATATATTTTTATTTATACCTAGGGTTTCCACTATTAAATTATAGTCCTAATACAAAACAGTAATTACAAAATGTTATATATTAATATATCCTAAAACAAATATTCCTGAAAACCCATGATGCAAAAATTTAACATAACCATTATCCCAAAACAACATTAATAACATACCAATAAATTTATACCATTATTATATATATTACTAAATATATATTTATAGTTTCCCAAAATGACCTAAAATTTCCTTGCATCAAATTACATAAAATCCCAAAGGATAACTATAACTCAATCATGCATTCATCATAAAACATAATATATTTCTCCCAAAATATCATTAATAACATTAATGTACAATCATATATGACCTCAATAGGGTATCCATATATTTAAATATAAGACCAAAATTAAACTTATTAATCCATGATGGTATCCAAAACTCTTAAATTATAATCATATAAAAACATTATAAAATCTCATTTTAACTTAATAGTATTTTAACACATATTGTGACACCTTCGATCCGAACTTTAGGATATGGTGATAAAAACATATTTATTTCATACTATTTTGATACCGACTAAAGTGACATAAACATAAACATCCATAATTACAACATCAATAAACAATATTGAGTTATATACAAACACAATGCAGTTTATGTTTATATTTTTATAGATTTAAGAAAAATATTTAACTAAAAAACTCATATCTTACCCATAATATGGGAATTTTTCTTGCTAAATGAACGAATATTTATTTAACATTAAGTATTCACCATCTCCAAATAAATTTTTCACACATCACACCCATGAAAAAATATCATATGTAATATTATTCTTCATAACCTACGGTAATGAAACACAAGAATGGTGAGTTCAAACAATTAGTAAGGGGAAGCATACAACTTATTCTACCGTGGAATAAAAATGGTGTGAATAATATGAAAAAAATAAATGATAATAAGAAAATTAAATATAATTGATAACATGCCCATGTGATATATCCATGGATGAAAAAACTGTAAATAATCATATTTAATAAAAAATAATATCATAGAGATGTAATTAATAATTATGGAAATCATAAACACATATCGAAGTATTAATTCCAAGACATCATACATAAACATGATAAGAGTACAAAAAATACCCAATATTATTTTTCCCATTAGTCCCACCAATGAATCAAGCAGCTATATAATTCTAAATCCCAGTTGTCACTAGTTTTTTTGAATGACTTTTCCGTAGTAAATAATGAATAAATAATACAATAAATGGCCAACATGACTTAGTAATCAATAAACAAATGTATTGTAATAAAAAGAATACAAAATATTAATATTCCCTTAACGAGTAACCAAAATAACTTTCTTAGTAAGAATTCATAAAATGGAAACTATACAAATTAATGGGAATAAAGTTATGTAAATACTCAAAAAAATAGAAATAGTGTAAGTGACATAGAATATATCCCAGAAAATAATGAATACGAACATGAAAGAGAAAATAATGTCAATGGAGAGATGAAGAGTGGTAGAGAACATTACACTTATTAATAAGTTGTGGTATAAATTATAATTGTATAAGAAAATTTATAGGGTAATACTTTTAACACAGTCATCGTGTTGATATGTTTTTTACAGTTTTATAGAAAAATGAAAGTGAAATTATAAAAATTAATTTTCATAATGATTCTAAAATATGGTTGTAAAAATTATCTTTTCAGTCAATTTCAATATCTAATTTCAAGTGGGGGACATGGTATTGAAAAAAATTATAATAATTTTAAATATTGAAACCCTTAAAACAAATGAAGTTAAAAATTGGAAAATTGGGGTGGAGGAATAAAATATACTTAAGTATAATGGGATCTATTTATTTAATCATATTAAATATTTAACATATATTTTTTTTAAACTAAAAATCAATAGAATATTGAGAATATAATTTTCATTGAAGGAAAATGGAAACATTAATAGGAATATTTATTAATAATAATATTTATAAAATTTTGAAAAGGTGTTGATGTGGTAAATGATTAAAATGAAATTATTTTAACACATTTTTTAAATAAAGTAAAAATTGATATATGTCTAAAAGGATAATAAATAATTACTAAACCTTTTTAAATAAAGTAAATGGAAACAATTTTTAACTTATAAAATCCTTGAAGTTGATATAGAAGCATTATTTCAACAATATAAATAATATGGACAGGACGAGAAAAGGTCCTTGATAGTAAAAACGTGTTAAGGTTGAATCCACATAAAAGAATCTAGTTTGGTTGATTTATGAACCAATGGTATGAAAAATATCTAGAATACTTATAAAACCCATAAAACAAACAAATAATAAATATAATATGATTATATGGTGGGATATTTTAAAATTATAAGTTTGATTTTCATGAATTTTTTTTATAACTTTTAGAAAGTAAATTAAGTTAAAAATAACAATCCCTATGACTTAGGTAGTTTATGAATCAATGGAAAATGTCAAGGGGAGCTTGAATAAAAGTCAAAGTATGAGGAATAATGTTTTTTAATATATAATAAATCAATGAAGTAATATTTAGATGATATATGTAAATTGGTGTATAATAATAATCTTCTCTCAATGAATTGAAGTTCAGACCAAGAATCATTACCTTTTCTCTTGACACTCTTAGTGCATGCATCTAAGCTCATAAATAACATCATTATGTTTATGAAATTATTTATTTAGAAAATTTTTTAGGAATAATTCTACTTTATGGTCAACTTATTATCATATTTAATTCATTTATTGTATAGTTTTTTCTCACATCAACCACATGGGGTTGTTCTATGAATTCCTCCAAAACTAATTTAGTATAATGACCATGATCTAAAGTGTTATATTATAGTTCCATCATATATATATATATATTAAACTCATCATTCATGTTTCTCGAAACATAATCAGATTAATTGGTTTTGAAAATTATATTTATATTTAGAAATGTGTCTTGATAGACTTGTTTTAGGTCGTTAAATTTTTAGTAATATATTTTTAAGGTTTTTAATATAACTATAATTATATCCTTCCATGATAATAATAATTTCACTAATATCATATTTTTGCATTAATAACACATTAATATCCATACATGTATATTTTTAATGAAAAAGGAAATAAGTTGTCCATGGAGGATGCAGTCTAACCATAAAAAGAGTGACTTTTTAATTTTATAATATATGTGAAGAAGGTATATACAGATTATTCTATCAAAATAATAACATTTTTTATAATTATGATAAAAAATTTACTATATCATCATGGGTGTGATATATTTCTAGGAGGTGTAAGAAAAATGAATCCTGATAGAAATAAATTAAAACTATCACCCCTTCCATTGATATCCTCTTTTAAACCTCTCCATAACCCTTATTAGAATTGTATTTGGGTGATAAAAAACTCAAGGATGAGTGAAATTATTTTTGGGAGGATTTATTTTCTAGATATTGGTTGAGCTATGGAGCTTTATGTGTGAAGATATGTGCGGTATTGAAGGGGTCCTTTTATAAGTGAGTTTGGTGACATTTTTTTTGTAAATTTTAATTTATTAATACAAGAAGTGCTGAATTATTCCATGAAATCAGATAAAAATTTATAATTTTAGATTTAAAAATAATGTATGGTATTGAAATCCATTTTTCAAATGTTTATGGATGAGGTTTTTGGAAATTTTGAAACTTTACCTCTTTATTTATCATCATTCTAACCTTTACTATAGTGACTAATTTTTACCATTGTAACTTAATTTTATGACTAAAATAAAATTAAATTTACTCCATAATTCATAGTTTATGATTTGAAAAATTTAATCCATTTTAATTTATTAAATTTTTAAAGGTGATAAAATTATTTTTAATATAGTAACACATAATACAAAAACCATTTTTTTAGAAAAAATTATTTATTTATGAATATAGTGAATTTATCATAATTATTTTCTATGTAAGAATAATTAAAAGAGTGAGAATGTTTCATATGAATATTAAATAAATAAAAATAAATTAATCGTTTAAAAGTGAACTATTTTTTTATTATGATAGAAATACATAATATATGTAAAAATATTATTTTCAAAAAATAGTTTTTTAACACCAATTGATTTTAGTTATATCCTATTAATTACTTTAATTTGAAACATTAAATTTGTTGAACTCAATGGTACTATAATACATAAAATTATTCTTTAAACCCATAACAATAATATGTAGAATAAACCATTTTGAGTATCATTTTTTATTTGTGGTTTAACTTTTCTTATAATTTTCTTAATGATATTTCACATTTAATTACTATGAAATATTCATGTTTATCATGAATTATAAAATATATAAATATTAATTTCATTTAAGTGTTGTGTTTGATATAAGAAATTTAACACAGTATTTATTTTAAGTAAAATACATTTTAAAACATTGGGTGTTACACTATATTTAATAACTTAAAAGGTACATCATTGTTCATGGTTACATTACTTAAAAAGAAAAACATTGTTCTTTTTCACTGTAACATAAATTGTATGACATTTTACATTAATAGGCATAAAATGTTTTGGGTTATGATTCACTTTATATTGATACATAAGATTCCACTCTTATGATTTTGATCCAAACTGAACAACACGTACTGCTTCTTAGGATGGTGATAAATGACACAATTCCCAATTGTGAGGATTTGAAACATATTATAGTATCTAGTGAAAGAAATATGAATGAAATTTTATACTTTTTTATGTTCTAATTGATACATTATTTCAATTTATTACTCATATAGAGGTAACATGTAATAATATTATTACCAAGAGGAATTAATAAATTTGTCTTAAGTCTACAATAGTGTTCTAGTCTAAACATCATGCTCTCATAAGGGATGAGGCAACCTCCCATACTCCTAAAAAATATTAAAAATAATTGTGTTGCTGGTATGTACCGGTGATAGGTTATCTTTTCAATGTAGTTCTGCACCAACTCAAAATGCACGGGCATGGGAGAGTATTGGAAATAGAATCCCTGATTTCTATGTCTGTGTTCTTTGATAAAAAATATATTGAATCATATTACTTTGTATTCTTTGAGAACACAAGATAATTATTCCAATGAAATAAATTTAGTTCATTACTTATATTAGGATTGATATTTACTCTTTTAGTATGATACTGAACTACTAGTTTGGAGACCATTGTATGAAATCCCATAATATTGAGATTAATATGATGTTGTATTAATCAATATTCTAGTGAAAATAGAATGTTTTGATGATTATAGGTTTGGATTTGGTTTCAAATCATTATGATTACATGGTACATGTCAATTCTTTGGTGAGGATTATGTGGAGATCTCTCAAACTGTTGTTGGGTTTTTCCTTCTTTGAGAAGATATATATAGAGGCCCTCCATATATCATTACCCTTAACTATATAGCACTAGGTCAAACGAGTGTGTCAGAATCCTCTCTCTCAAGGGATGAATCTTAACAAATATAGAATGTTTCTTAATGATTTGATGCTTTTTTGTGACATCTTGTGTGATAAAAATGGGTTAGTGTTGTTAAAATTATTAACTACCTTAATTATAGATCCCTTTCTTCTCATAGAGGAATTCTATTTCGATTGTAGTATATTAGAGTGTGCTGAAAATGAATTTACTCTATCATTCATGAAAAATAAATTGATACTTATTATCGTTGGTAAAAATAACCATTCTATAATACATTGGATTATCATTTAACTTATTTGAGTAATACATAATTTATATCATTGTGAGATCACATTTCGAATACTTTTAGAGTGATGTAATATATTTCAAACATACTAGAAATATTTGAGAGAACATTTTCAATGGTTTTTATTTTTCATGGGTTGGGCTCAGTTACCACTACTTTTAAATTGTTGGCTGTATAAGATGATTTAGGATTGCATCATATTCATCAAGACTAATTATTGTAATGATTTTTTTTATACATAATAAATAGTGAAATAATAATAGTAGTATTACTTAAAATTAATAATTTATAATATTTCTAATGTCTAGATAGAGAAAACTCTAGCCTTAGCTGTAATAGAGTTTTGTCAAATTTTTACCACCATCACCAATTAGTCCACTGCACTAGTGATTCCACCTATAATTACTGGTGGAAGTATATAGTATGAAATGTAAATGGTAAGTTATTTTTTTGTGTAACTTTTTTCTTGATTGGTTTATTTTTTTTCATGAAGAATATGAGACAAAGGGTCCTTAATCTATGATCCTCAGGATGAGGTGAATACAATGGAAATTTGATTATTTTGAGAGGGTTTTGGTAGATATTAGTGGTTTTACCCACATGGTGTTATCTAGTCTTATTCACTAGATACGGTAAAATAATTTATATCAATATTTTTTATTTAAAAAAAGGTTTATATCTATATGTGTAAATAATTAGTATTTATATATCTATGATCATGTTTGGGGGATGTTGTAGTGATATTTATGGGAATATAATAGTAGGAAGTGGTTTACATAATTATTTGACTAAACCCAATGTTTTTTTGATAGATAAGTAATCCAGTTTTTACAATTTCTATTTTTGTGATCATAGTGATATGAGGGAGGTGATCGTTGATTTCTAAGGAGTAGGTTTAACAACCACTCGTTCTTAAGATATGGATGGTGGTATTCATTTTTTGGAATATAAATATAGTTATTCAATTCCATTAATATATTTTTTTATTGTATAACAATAACGCTAGAAAATTTCTTCTGTATTTCTTATGGATGGATAAAATTGAATATGATTACCATTTTCGATGAAGGAAAATAAAAACGGGGGTAGGGGTGGGGTTGCTTTAGAAATTTTTATTTAATTTTTTTTGACCATGTATAAATAAAGACGAAATAAGAAAATAATATTTTTGATTGAACATGATCAACCTAGGGTAATCCCTTGATTAAAACCCTTAATTATTGTAATGAAAGTGGTTTAATATTTTTATTCCTTGGTTTATACCCTTAGTCCCATAATGATTTATGGGTTTATCTAGGTTACCTCATAGGGTTCAGTGGTAAATGAAAATTGAATCAACAAAGTTTAATAATGGTATAATTTTCACCAAACATCATAAAAAAGTCACCAAGAAAAAAAATGAATAACTCAATGTTATATATAGGTTTTTAATTTATTTTTACTATGACATAAATGTACATGTATAAGGTAGTTATCTTGTGAGTTAAATCTACCGATATAAACTACATAAACACCATTATTGGTATGGGAAAGAGGGGATGAATGAAATTTTACACATTACTAGAGTGGGTACCCCTAAATATGATTATTTGAGGGCAAGAGTGATTGTGACATACTAATATATATATATATATATCAAATAAAAATAATAAGAGGATATGTAGAAAAATAATACATGACTATAATTAAAATCACCATGATGTTGTTACAAAATAAAATAGAAAATTCACATCATGTTTCTTCCCAAGTGTTTCTATAGAGATTATAACTCTATGATAGTGGAGGAAACCATATTGTGGGTGTATGAATGTATAGTATCTCTCAATAAAATGGTAACACCTTTTCGTCATGGGCAATCCTCTATAACCACTTCCCGAGAGACTCTTTTCTAGAAATTTGGAATTACATGATGTGTAAAAATGTACAAAAAATGTTTTCCCTTTTTCAATGTTTTCCACAAAGATGCAACAAAATTCAATAATTTCCATGAATTTTATGGTCAACTGTTGGTAGGAAAAGGTACATAGTATGTAGCTCCATCATACATGGAATATAGTTTCATATTTTCCCACAAAAGTATTTTATAATTGGGACACACAATGTTTTATTAAGTTAATATAGTTCATTCTAAAATCTAAAGAACATGGGTGTATTCCTAAAGGATATGATACATGTGTTCTCAAAAAATAAATGACATGTACATTTAAAGTACATGGGATGTATATTTTTATTTATAATACTACTAAAATGTTCATTTAAGTATGAAATCCTAAAATATTTCTAGCAACATAGAAATGAAATATTTAACCGTATAAGAGCATATATATGACATTATCTGTCCATTTACTCAATCAAACACACAAATATACTATTCATAAATTATGTTTTCATTCTCCCCCTCTTGTAATTTTTTTCAATCCGTCTTTCATAATTTTCAACATCAAATAAAATGGAACCCATAATTTAACAAGGAAAGAATTAAATTTATTAAAATAATAAACATAAATCCATAACTAAAGAATTTATAAAGAA
Organism: Viscum album; assembly: GCA_963277665.1. Taxonomy (NCBI): domain Eukaryota; kingdom Viridiplantae; phylum Streptophyta; class Magnoliopsida; order Santalales; family Viscaceae; genus Viscum; species Viscum album. Next base: position 1,620,479,630 of record OY728123.1, read on the forward strand.
CAAAACTTGTTAATTTACTAGTATGTTAATCATTACACATATATGATTTCAATTCAACATAATATTTCTCTTTTATTATCATTATTCATCCATTTATTAATGTCCATTCCACTTATGATATACCTGACCTAAAGTTTATGTCACTCATCTCTTAAGTCTAAAATATATGAAATATTATGCTCATCTCAAAATCCTGTAAGTCAAATCATTTTCTTGAAAAAACTATCAATACATACAATAGGAAAAGGATAAAACCTTACAATAATTAGTATTTTCTAGGTTATGAATTAAGACTTATGGTTGGTGGGAAATAATTTAAATATTAATGATAAAAGATGGATTTTGTCTCTCTTATAATATAATGCATTTTCAATCATTTAGGAATAAGAAATATTATTCACTCAAATTACCCAAAATAAGAATCACCTAACTCAATTTCCATTTTCACAGTTGTAAATAAGTTATAGAAAGTAATGTATTATGAAGGATATTTTTTATTCAATTTTTACATTAATAACATTTTATACACATCATTTAAAAGAAATTAAAAAGAATTATAATTAAATATACATGAATTTTTGAGCCTACATTAATTTAAAATATCACTCAATATTCCCACTCATGTAACTCATCCTCATAATATAATAGTAATTACCCCATTTAACCCATAATATTTCTAGATAATGATTTTGTACTAAATTTAAGAGTAAGGGTAGGTATGGAAAATAATTTTATAATTTGTATTTCCTATAAGTAATTCTATGGTGAATTTTTTTTTTCAAATACAAAAATAATTATTTTTTTCCAACTATCCCTTTTATATGATTAGTAGGTTTTAACCAACTGGGAAGTTAAAACATGTGTGAGTAAATAAAAATATCTAAAATACATAAAATAATTGAAGTTGAAAATTATAGTAGGTGGAAAATAATGTAGTTTGGAATATGATAAAATTTTAGTGATGTTTGTGGATGTGGTGATGGATTTTTATTTATATTGAATAAAAGAAGCAGTAGTGGGAATCAGGTTATTCATAAATAGGTGGAATCTCAATTTATAATTTATAAATTATTTTCACTAGAATATGAAAATGATAACCATCTGAGCTTACTTCCATGGAATGATATCAAAACATTCTCCCAAAGGGTTGTAAAGTATTTGAAAATAATATTTAATTTTTTAACTATTGGAATGAACTCTATATGGAAAATAATTGATGAATTTTGACCAAATTAGATTATAAATTGAAATAGATGGATGTTCATGAGTGATTCAAAATTTCTCTTTAAAAGTGATTTAAGAAGAGGTATTAAATAATAGTTTCTTAATTTTATATCATTATCAAGAATAATTTAATATCAAAAATTTAAAAATAAATTTCCATTAAAGATAAAATATAATAAAACAGTGAATAAGAAAAAAAATTGATGTAAATTTTGCGTAAAAAATAATTAAATGTTCAGTGTAATATATATGACACCTAATTTGTTTTCCAAAAATCATATTTTAATTTTATATTAAAATAATGAATTAATACAAAATAAGAAAATAATTCCAAATTTGGTTAGAAATATAAAAAATATCTACTAAAGAGTCATCTATTATTACTCTAAATCTTCCTATACCACCCAACACATGCCTCCATGATTATCACTTGTACTTGGTTCCACAATCATATCATTCTCAGTTTCCACATTCACCCTTTAAAATATAGCCTCAGAGTAATATAAAAGTGATCCTACCTTCGAGGACACAAAATATCATCACCTATTTCAAATCACTAGACTCAATGTGGCATCAATGGTTATTCATCATCTCCATTATAATTAATTAAAATGATATACTTTAATATAATTAACTCATCCTATGTTGGTTTATGATTATACTTTTTGGATTTATTGATATTATTCTGTGATTTACTCATTGATTTTAAGTTTGAATTCTCTAGCACTTCTTTATTCATTTTAAATTTATAAATTAGGTACTAGTTTAGAATATTAAAATATGTATCAATAGAACTATAAACTTTATAGAGGGTTGAAACCTATGTTTGGGGTTCCTAGACCACTAACAAGTGGATGTGGTACTCGTATTTAAATTAACATCCCTCATATGTGGACTACTCTTAAAAATATAGATTCTTATATGATACTTATTCTTATATGGGGTTCTTCTTATATAGTAGTTCCCTTGTGATAATTTTCTATTACACAATTTATTTTGTATATGAATTCTTTCTTATACAACCAACTTCTTATGTTTGAATAAAAATATCTTTCATGACTTGAGAAACCATAAAAATATGGGTTGATGAATCTTATGAGGTTTCTAATAACCTCTCAAAGAGGCCAGTAAACCTTATGAGGTGGGCCTTGAACCTTATGAAGTTGCGTCATAAGCCTTTGAACTCCCCATTAAGACTTTATGAAGTTGAGCGAATAAAAAATAATATACAAATTGTTGGATAATTTTACCCTTTCAATACATATTGTTAAAATTCAGTAAATTACAAACGTCAACAGAAGAATTAAAATTAATTCAAATAATGAGTATTAAAAATATTTATATGGAACATTTAACATATTGAATCCAAAATAAAACATCAATAAAAAACATTCCCAAAATGATATTTCAATTAATATATAATTTAAATTACCCAAAATATTGAATCTTAAAAATAAAATAAATGAAAAAGAATAATTATTCAATCAATTTAGTCCCAAAATGATAAAATTTCAATAAAATATTCAAGAATAATATTTCTGAATCAAGAATGATAAAAAATAATAATATTTAAAATTAAGAAAAATTTAACCAAAAAACCATAGATTTTTCAAAAAAAGATACGAAAAACATTTATTAAAATAAATATATATAAAATCACATGATACTTAATATATTTATTGACCTCAAGAAACCAATTCATCGTATTTAGCCGAATCTAATTAATCACTAAAATTATAGATTTTTTATTCCAATAATGATTTAATTATTGAAATTTTTTTCCCTTTGTTATTTATCAAGTTATTATGTGTGAGTATTCTCTTAAAAATAAAAGGGTTTGGTGAAGAACTGGTTTCCAGCATTTTAATGATAACTGGTTTTATAATATTTGAAGAGACTTAAGAAAAATTAATTTTTTATTATACCATTCTTACAAACATAAATTTTTATCCATGTTGAAAAGACAAAAATATTTTAACACATATAATAAATAGAAAAAAATTAATTTATGAGTGATTTTAATAAATCAAAAATCATAATTAATCAATTGAATAATTTTATCCTGAAAATTATAAACTCAATCATGATTAAGAATCCATTTTTAATCCATTTCAATAAAAAATTATTTTAATCCCATAAAAATAGTTCACATTCAATTAAAATTATAAAACACGCTTCTAACATTTTACCAACAAAAATTTCATGGAGAGAAATAAATTTTTTTACCCTTTTGAATTCATGGATAGATGAAATAATTTAAGAATATTAAGGTAATAAAAGAATCTAAATTTTTTGGGAAACCATTCATCCAATGAAAATGAAAATTTAAATTTAACAACAGTAAAATTTTAATAATTCTAGGCATATTTAGATGTGAAATAAATAAAATAAATGTTAATATAGTTTAATATCACTCCTATATGCTTAAAACTCTATATTATAACATGTATTGGACTTTAATATGGGATAATATTTTAAAACCATTTTGATCAAATGTATTTTTCAATTTAGTGGTTTTAGAATAATGTGTAAGGGTCATATATAGTTTCTACTAAAACAATTCATAGTATGCAAAAAGATGTTTCAGATAGTTATTACATCAATAATTTATTGAAAACAAATTATTTTTGGAAAAAAAATTCTCAAACATTGAATTATCAAGAATGTTTTATAAGAGGTAAAAAAATTCATTTTAAAACATAATTTTATTACAAAAAAAAACAATAGGTAGTATTAGTAACTTGAATTACTTTTAATCTATTTTATAATTGAAGTAAATTTTATATACAGATTCCATTAATATAATTTTAAAAAATTGTAACACAAGTGATTTAATCATTTGAGTTTATTCAGAATGCTAAAAGTTTTTCATATTGAGGAAGTCCAATGGTTTCATAAATCTATACCCAATAATTTTTTTAACATTTAACCTTAAAATTATATAATTTAACCACAAAATATATATGAAAATATATTTTATATTGAGAATAAGAGTGATTCAAGGTATATATGACTTACATACCCTTTAGGTCATTGAGAAACAATAGATTATTTCTCCACGAGTTCTTAAATTTTACATTTCCTTTGATGAAACATAAATCTTTTCTTTCTAACGGTAATAGGATATACGGAAAAATTAAAGTAGACATATAAGAATATTTATTACTATACAAATAGAAAAAATAAAAATAATGAAGAGAAATTTTGGTTGGATCTAATGTAACAAAATTATTTTACGGTTTAGTTTTCTTCATAAGTTCTCAATATTCATGCATAAAGACAATAACAAACCTATTTAGCTTCCCCTCCAAATATGTTTTTAACTATTTAGTCATTAATTCAAAATTTCCAATTCTTATCACATACCATATCAATAATTATAGTAAATAAATATATTATGATGGAGAAATTGCAAGAAGATTTTAATATATGTTTTCATTGAAATATATTTGGTTTGGAATTGAAGTCAAAAACCTTATAATAACCTTAAAATATTTATTTTGAATGATATAATCATGAATATTAATAGTAATTTCTATCTAAATTAAGGGTTTTTTATAATATTCTATTCTAATTTCAACCATCTCACTCAAATATTGTAATATTTATTCTCTAGTAGTTCTTAAACAATTTAAATCTTTTATATCCCCAAAATAATTATATTTTAGTTATATAGGTAAGTGAAAATGATTTTTAAAAACTAGTTTCATAAGAGACCTTCTTATATTGTTTTTAACAGTAGTTCTATAGGCCTATGAGGTCCCCTAAAATTATAAAGACCGTTCATTTTTAGATATTGAAGGTGTTTTACCCCAAACTCGTTTTAATAACTCTGTTAGAAATTAAATCATTCCCACTTGAATAAGGGTGATAAGTGGTTCCTATTTTTTACACATATTCATACTTTTCCATAAAATATTTATATTTTATATTCTTGATGTGGGTATTTTTTTTCATTGATGAATGCTTTGGGTACTCTAAATCTTGAAACAAAAATTATTAATGAATTTCAAAACACTGTTATCTTGATTATTTATAAGTACTTATCATTATAAACATATAAATATAAAGTATAAACCAAAATTGATGTTCTAATTTACATGGGAATATGGGAACAGTTCCATAAATTCTAAAGCCCGAACAAAAAAACTATCAACTTAAAAAATTCCCCTTTGAGGAAACTCTTTCCCTTATATTATATTTCCCATCCATCGGAATTTGTCACCACCAACCCAAATACTTCCAGAATGTTTAAAAAGAGTTACCCAATATAACCTTTATTGCATGAACATTTGAGATATCCATCCCATGGTGTATAACCCATAGTGGTGAGTGACAAATATCTAGAAATTACAACGTCTCATCCTTAGAAACCAGCCTCCTTAAAATTACATACATATATTTTATGGATAATAATGAATAATCCCAAAAGTATTGTCTCATTTTATATGTAATTTTTTATTATATTATATGAATGATCCTTGTGAATCACACATATAACTAATAAGTTCACAAAATAGTAATACCAAATATATTTTCTTGTTGATAGATTAAGAAATGTTTCATTATGTTGTGTGGAATTAATCCTTTTCAAGTATTAATTGTTGATTATGTAAAACCAAGAGAGGTTATAAATAACTACATTATAATATACTATCATATCTAAAAGACAAAAATCCAAATCTTAAAAGAGTATAATCATCCAAATAGTAATTTTTGACCTTTTTCTTGGTCAGAAGATTGAATAGATATGAATAGTTTGTGAAAATTATGGTTTTAAACACAATCAAATATTTCCGAAACATCTCTAGAGTAAAAATTTAAATAAAAAAAATTCATTCTTCGTTGTGGTGTAACTCATTTAAGAATAATCTATTTGTATACTAGTATGATATTCTAAATTCAGTCTCTTTTATTTCATTTTCCCAAAAACATAATTTCACTAGAATCAAACATAATCTCAAAGGATGAATTCTAATTAGGGGAAATAATGATGTATAAAGAAGTATGATTTTTCTTATGAAGTTGGTATGATTCTAAGAATTTATCATAAATGAAAAAGGGTGTATCTTTGACTATAATAGATCATAGAGACTTTATTATCATTGAAAAATATTTAATAAACCTACATTAAAAATATTCATGCCGTAAAAATCTTATAACACCTTTTATTTTTATGGAGGGTGTCGATTTGGAATTTACACAATTGTAGTATTATAAAATTATATTCCCTCATAGAGAATATATAGAAAATCACAATCCCCATATTTAACATAAATTGGCATTTCTTCCATTTCAAAATTGAATTGGTCTCTTTTTATTTTAGAAACACTAATTCTAGTTTTTATAGACGGATCAAAAAATGTTACTGATGGTTGAAAAATCATTCATGAACAACTCCATTATCATATAAATATTATATAAAAATATTTATATGATGAATTTTGAATGTTTTCATAATTACCATATAAGTAAAATTTAATTCACTAGTCATTTTATGTTCCTAATAGGTTATTGATATGATTTTTTCTTGGACTTGAGAGAATATTAGAGTGTAGTTATATAAATAATTTATTTTTTGAATAAAATTTCATGAATTTGATCTATTAATGGCATGAAAAAAGAGATATTTTCTTGTGAAAAAATTATATTTCATATATTATATATAGACACTCTAATTTTTCAACTTAATATTATAAATTTCGTCATCCATTTTACTAGTTACAATCATAAAACACCCATTCATAGGAACTACATAGACAAGGATAGCCCATGGACCATCTAATATGGGATAAATAATTCTAGAGTATAGTAGTTTGATATGTTATTGTCTAAAAACCTTCTTCATGTTGTGATTATGAGTTATTTTTCTTTAATTATCAGTTTTAGATCAAGTTATGTTAGGATCCCAAACATGTTATATGATGGACTTAATCCTTATATATCAATAATGGTAAAACCTATATAATATTTAGTCTTAAAACTAATAAATTATCCTCTTTATTTTCATCAATTATAAGTTATATTATAATAGGTAGTGTATAATTATTACTTAAAAATGAATATTTGATGTGTGAAGAATGTTGTTTGTGATCTAGATAAGGCAATTAGTAACTAGAGAGAAGATTCATTGGCCTAGGGATTCCAAGTTCATCAATATATGATTTAAATTAAGAGTGGGAATACAAATAAAGACACTACTTCATCACTTTTTTCCTTAATAGGAATCTCCCCACATTTAGAGTCTAAATATTGATTTAAAATATTTTCTTGAGAAAAGTCATTTGGATATTCCATGAAATCTCCCTCATATTTATATAAGGGTTCTTTCTCCCTAGTATAAAAGATTACCATACTAGATTAATATGATATGGGTTTACTATTGAACTCTTCTATGGATATTTATAATTCATCGACTTCTATTTCTATACGATCATAAAATTACAATAGATCATCCCTAAAATATTTTTTTATGAGAAGATTCTTTAGACATCAAAAAAATTAACTATTCTCTTTGTTCCCAAAAATTTAATATTAAATTTCCCAAATAAACATATATAATAGAACCAGAAATGGATAATAAGGAATTATTTAATAAATATGGACCTTTATACAACTCTCCAAGTCCAAATCAAGAAATAAACTTGTAGGAATAGTCTTTAAACTCCAACAGGATTTTCAACCACCATTCATATTGTGTGAGTGATAGAGTGTTCAACCAATTTCAAGAAAATATGGTGGGTTTGTGGTCTCATAATATTTTAAATAAAAAAGTGTGCAAGTGATCAGGTTTATGCTAACACCAAGGTAAAAAAAGATCTTATCATTTTTCATTGTATACATTAGATGAAACATTATTCATGGTATTTGATCTCTAGAGGGATCTTGTTTTAAATTACAAGAACTCACACTTTTTTGATGATATATATTGAAAATTACCAACATTTTTTTATTTAACATACTATTTTTTCATTTAATTCAGGAATGAGGGGATATTAATTAGGTATTGAATGTAAGGAATACTCACTTAGAGAATATTAAGTCCCCCCATGGAACTTGTGTGTTCAGTTTCTTGATTCATGGTATTATTTATTTTCTGGAATGGGATGTTTGGGGATGGATTCATTTAAATTGTATGTGCATACAAAATATTTCCATTATTAATTACATTACCTTTATGCTGTTCAATCTTCATGCTGATTTTGGCTTGTTTCATTTGTGGGATAATATTTATTTTTTTTAGAATCAATGTTTCTTTTTTTATTCATCTAATATTCATTTTCATAATTTTGTAACTTAAAATTCTTCTATAACCATAGTTTGGGACTTTCTAAGGTTATTTATACATAATAATTGGTTTGAAACCCGATCATAGTAGTCACATCCATGAAAATATCCCTAGGGTTTACTTCTATGGGACTTGGGAAGCTTTCTTAATTTTCTCCCTCTAAGTTCTATATCAATTTGATCCATTTGAGATCAACAATTCTTTATTTTAAAATCAAAGGAAGACCTCCAAGACTCCATATTAGACTTATTTATTACATCTTGTGACATTATACTACCGTTATCTCTAACATATTGAGAATCCATTCCCAGGATAATTTGATACATTAGGCCTTCAATATTCCCATTAGAATTAGATGTTTAATCCCAATAATAATTTTGAAAATATCTTCTTTGTTGTTCTAGGAATCCAGTTTAAAAAACTAGTCTATACACACCTTGTTTCCTTATAAGACATGTTTGACCATTTCATATGTATTTTTTTATAACTATTAGAGAAATATTTATGAGAATATTGTAATTTTGGGCTATATACCACATATTTAACATTTTCTAATGGCCAGGAATGAAAATAAAAAGGGGGAAAATCATGTGATAGAGTGCACAAACATGCCACAATTGTAACATTTATCTACAAGTGAATTATCATTCTAAATTATAGAAACTTGTAGAATATAGATTAACTCGTTTTTATAGATGATTGTTCTTCTAGATATTTTTTTTTCATGTTTGGGCCTGGGTATTGAAAATTTTAATCAACTACACATTTGTTATATCATAAAAATTACCTCAATATAGTTATCTTCTAGTTTTTGGTTATAACAGGTGAGGTAATTATAAAAGGAATATATTAGAAAATGTAAAGTGAAATAATTTTTAATACATTGTCTATGATGACTGGTAAATATTTTCCAAGTCAAATGTAATATATTTCCTTAATCTTGGACAAACCTAGTGATCTTTTGTCTAACGTGAATTTTTATTCTTATATTGTAAAATTGAATTAAAATATAATTGAAGACATGGTCGCATGTGTCAAAAATATCATTATCAGAATATTATAATATTACCCCCATTTTATTTTAAAAATAATTGAAAAATCATATGTTCCAATTATTCCTCACTCATCCCATGAAGTGGGAGCTTCATCACAACACAGTAATGATTCCTAAAAAAATTTAGAGAGAATTTATTACATAAAATTTTATTGGTAAGAAACAAAAAGAGATTGGATTAATTAATTTTGTAGTTTCTCAACCCAGGAGTCAACATAATGTAAGATGTATCCTAATAAACTAAAGGCACTTGAAACTTCCAAATCCTTACTGTCTTAAGAAACATCATTTATAAGATAAGGTGGAGTAATTTATTAACATGTATTATAATCTTCATTCACAAAAATTTACATGATTTTATTTTTCTTTTTTAGGGAACATAATATTTATAAACATATGGAAAAAAGGACCCAAAAATTATAGTTTTGAATCATGTTTACATGTATTATACATATTTCAGTTTTTTTGTTTTTATATTTTTTTGGATATATATTTTTTTGTTTTTTTCCTTCATAGGTCACACAAATCACTCCTCGAAAATGATATAAAAATATGATAAAGTCCTTGGTTACACCAATTTATATATTTATTTGTTGAATAAATTCTTGTATATAATGAGTAGGTTCAAATCCAAAAATAAGGTTAAATGTATATGAACCATGAAAAACAACTCAAAAACTAAAAACAATGGATATTTGAAAATTATAGTATATTAAATTGAATATATCTTGAAATATGGTTTATTATTTTTGAAATGTGTTTAAATTGTTATAAAAATATATTTAAGTTGAAAGAATGCATTAGTAGTGGTAAATATATTATTAACGAATAGGTGAAATCTAGTTTGTCTGATATCTAAATAATATTAATTTGATTAATGAAAATTGGAATTATCTTAGCTAACTTCCATAAAATTATTTCAACACCATCTATCAAAATGTTATAAATGTATTTTATGAAGTTATGTTTTTTATTGACTATAAAAATATATTAATTTTGAAAAGAATTAAAGTATTTTTAAAAAATTAATTAGTTTATAGAAGTTAGTGGTCATTATTCAACTATATGAAAATCCTTAGTCAATCTATTTAAGAAGAAATGTTCATTAACAATTTGATAATTTTAAACCAAGATCAAAAATAATTTAATATTTCTTTTTTAGAAATTGGTTTCTATTAAATATAAATTTTTTAAGATCAATAACCAAAAAAATAATTTGATGCAAATCTATGTATGAAAAAATTGGAACATCAAATAAATTCTTCTTAACCCCTATATCATAAGCACTAATTACATTAAAAATATTATATTTCAATAATTAATTCATTATAATTATGAAAACGAATATATGAATTGGTTATAAGGTGAAACAAATATCCTATAAGAGTCGACTATTATTGATCTGAAGCCCCTGTGTGTCAAAGAGATCATAAATTCTTGATGATCCCTCAATTTTGGTTTTCCAATCATATTACTCTATTTTTGAACCTTTTCATTTTAAATTTCATCCTCACACTAATATTAATGAGTTCAAGGCGACACATCTCTAAAAATATCTCCGATCTTGAATTTCTAGACACTACATGACATCTTTGACTACCCATCATCATCTTCATCATGAGTTTCGAATAACTTCTCAAACCGAATATTATTCTCCAACATGGGTTATTCATTCTCATTTCATACTTTCTCATCAATCATTGGTGATTTACTCCTTGATTTTATATTTATAATCTTCATATATTTGTTTTCTATTTCAAATTTAGAAAATAATCACTAATATAGAATTTTAAAGTCCATAGAATCATAAATGTTAATTTAAGAAATGGATAAACCTTATTTTAAATGTTCCTAAACCCCTATTAAGAGGATTTGGTACTCCTACATGAATTTGCTTCACTCTTTCAAGACTATTTATTAATAAAATGGTTTACTATTTGGCAACAACCTAGTTAATGATAGAATACAGCTTTTTTAAATTTATTATTATTTTTAAATTAGATAAAAAAAATTAAAAGGTATTATATGTTCAATAGAGTATATAATACTTATATATGATTTTCTTAAAAATATTTTATTTCATGAAAGACTAAGTTATACAGAAAAATTATACATTATTTGTATTATTATTTAATATAGAAGTTATTACCTAGATATTATATTGGTGAGTATTAATAGGACTAATTATATTGTGTTTATAAATTTTTATAATTTTTTTACATTCAAAAAATAGATTTTATAGGTAAAATATAAGAATAAATCTAGTTCTAGTCTTAAAAAATATATTTCTCTAATGTAGTTTTACAGATTTTTAATGGTGCACCTGTTTTAAATAATTTTTTTAAATGTTATAAATTCATAAGATTAAAAAAATTCTTTTTTAAATCTTATTATCATTATTTACCATTGTTTAATTTTTGGTATATTTCTAAGAAGATTTATTCTATGAATACTACTAAAAAATGCTTAATATTGATATAAAACTGCATTTTTTATCTAATTTATTTTTATTATTAAATTTTAATTTAAATGAGTTTTAATATATAAATAGTCCAATTAGACATAAATAAATACAATTTTGGCAATTTTAATAAATTTACATTGAATTTTTAAATAAAACCATTCTATACATCTAAACTATTCACTTTATAAACTCTTTGTTTTCCATTTTTCTGGATTAATTTTCAATTATTTTTTTCCATTTATATGAGTTCATTATTGGTAATTAGATTACATATTTGAAATTAACATAATTTAAAATTTACATTAGGTTGAATTTTTTTACCAACAATATTAGTGAATGTAATAAATATTAAGTATAGTGATTATGGTAAAAATTATTTTACTTTATGGTTAATCCTGAAACTTATGAGAAACAATTATGTATACAATTTTCAAAAAACCATTTGATGACCCTATTTAGTCTATTAATGCCCTAGTATAGAATATGGTGTGTTATGGAAATCAATTTTAATGTCAAAACGTGGGTACAACTAACTTTTAAAAAACAAATACCATGTGTGTCCTCTCCCTCACAAATAAAAGGACACCACCTCTACCCCTATCTTCACACCTCTAGGGCCCTTTGGATTATCAATTACCTAGTCAAATAAAATCCCAACATCCCTAATATCACCCTAGATGCATCTATTTAGGAATAAATTCTACCAAGTATGTCCTTTTTTTCAAAACAAAAAAAGCTACCAAAAGAAGAGGCAACGTTCATCAACATGTAGTTTTGTATTATATATTCCTACTCTGCTTAAATTATTATTATAACATGACTATATAATAAAAATATTATACTAAATATTCTTATATGTGTTTATTTTTTTGTTACATATTACTTCTATACACACTTTCATCGAATGGGTAATAAAATCATCATTTGTGTTTACGACGGACTAGTGCCTTTTGCAATGATATCTTTATATTTTAATTTATGACATATTATGGTTTGGAATTAGTTTATAAATACAATTTATTTATAAAATTTATGTTATTTATAACATAACAAAACATATGGATTCATTATATCATACACACCCTTTTAATTTTCATATTGTTTGGGATGCAATAAACTTTCTTGTGTGTACGTCGGACTACCGCCTCACAAATCGATCTGAACCATTTTTCAAAAAACATGTTTCATGGAATGAAATAATGATAAATATGATAAATATAAATTATAAAAATTAAATATTTATGATATCAGTGAGATAAGTTTGTTTTTTTACATATTATATATAATTTTCTTTTTACAATTTCAAACATTGAAAAAGTGATAATGTCCTTCTAGGATGTGTGGACTGCCACATACTCGAAGCGATGGGATTGTTTTTTTCCTCACCACATAAAAATAATGGTATTTATAATTAAATATAATTATATTAATGATAAAATCATCATCTAGTAATGATAAAATATTACATATCCTCTTTCCATAATGATAATTGAAAAATTGGTACATTACTCAAACAGACATATGACCTACCATCTCCAGTATTGAAATATTGGTTCATCTTTCATAACCATCCTTATTATTTGGTTTTAAAATTTTAATTGTTCTATATATATTATTTTTTCATGACTATAATTTTATAGATTATTTATAATGACCTCAGTTACTGTATTTGACATACCAAAGATACTTTTGACAGATAAACCAAATATGGTAAATAAATATGACTTAAATTTAATTGACTATGTTATTGTATATAACATGGTAAAAAGTGAAATAAAATTAATAATAAACATTATAAATATTTAATAACAAATTAAATAAATAACATATGTTTACTTCTCAAAAATTTAGGGAAACGTGTAACATGTTAGACTCAAGGTAAGAGACTTCACTTAATTTCCATTCACTAAGGAAATTCTTGATATTATGAACTTTTAAATTTTTAAAAGGTGTATATATATACCCATTGAAATTATATATTATTAATTTATATTTTACTATGATATTAATTTTTTGTTAATTTCATTATTTAATGGGCTTTATGATTCATGTGTTTCTCAAGTGACAAGGAGAATTTCACTGAAAAAAATATTATTTTATAGTTTTCCTTAAAACTCTCATTATCCTACATGAATATGTTATTAAAATTATATTTTAAATGTTTAATATGTTAAAAATGGATTTATAAATTTAATTCTATGTGTATTTTACTTTATTAAACATGTTATCAAAAGGAAAATTTTGATGTGTTTTAAACAGAATGATGAAAACAAAGTTTCATTCCATCAGGACCGTTACATCATTTCTAGAATAATTTGTGAGATTAAAATTTATATTATATAAAGAACCTCTATGTTTTTGGGTAATATTTTATTGAAAATGGTTTCTCAAAATAAAGGTGTATTTTATAATTAAAAATATCTTTTTAAATGAAATGTTATTTTAATCATTAACCTTGATTTTATTAATAGTTTATAAGAGTTTTACAAATTATGAAAATGTTTTATTTCATGTTCTTGTTCTTGGAAATTATACATGATGAGTGAAACTAGGTAGTATTATAAGATCCTATTATAGCTTAAATAATGGATTTACCTAGATAGTTTTCCAATGCATTGGTTAATGATTATATTCACCAGATAATTTTAATGGTTGTTTTCCATATGTCTATTCAAATTTTTAAGTGTTCTATAAGGGTTCAATGAGATCATGTGCCAATGTAACATTATTAATTTTCTTTTATTGCTCATTATTTTTCATAGAAGTATTTTTTAAAGGATATAATAAATTACCTTTTATAATTTTTAATATTTCACATTATGTGTAAAATTTTATGATTTCCATAATGGTTTTTATCTTGCTTTAATTTTTTCAACAGATTAAGGGTTCCCATATTTTTTTAATTCCTTACTATGATTTTTTGATCATCCCATATTTTAAAATGTTTTTGCATGTTTTAAGGATGGTTAAGGTATTATAATAGGTCATTTTGAAACTCATGAAATTTTTTTATTAAAATAAATGATGTTTTGGTTTAAATGTTTTAAATTTCGGGAAAATATATACTGATTAAAAGTGTCCACTTTTATTATATTTTTTTATGTATGATTTATGTCCAAATTCTCTAAAACTCTAAACCTGAATAGATACTCAAAGTAAAAGAAATATAATTTATAACTAATTATAATTATTATGCAATGTCCAAGGTTCTTATAATTGATGTCAAAGGTTTGTTGTGATAACTTTAGTGATTAGGGTAATACTAATAGTGTAACCTGGAAGTATTTCACATTTTATCCAAGTAAAAGTTTTATCACATTTTATAATTACTATTTTTATTCTTCTAAAATATGTATATTCAGGATAAATTTCCTCAATGGAAACATAGAAACTTTATTGGGAATTAATGAAAAGGTATATATACATCCAAATTATCATCCAGAGAGTGTTGGAATCAGAACAAAATAGTTTGTTATAGTGATGGATCTATTGAATATGGTGATAAAAGGTATTGGTATCCATGATAGAGAGGTAACCGATCCACCGTGACAGAACATGTATTTTGTAGATAATTCCATAAGGAAACTACCCCATCATTTATTTGATTATCAGACGCTGTGGTAGATGAAGGATAGAAAAATACCCTTGAAAAGTTATTTGATTTAATGGGATTTTTAGAAAATCAAAAGGAAATGCTTTCTGTTTATAATTATTAAGGTTAATTCGATCAAAGTTGGAATTTGGTTAAGATTGAAAGGGAGAAATATGATCTTGATAACATGTAATATGAATCATTCAAAGATATTTTCCATTAGAAATACTTTCTAAAGTTTGTTCTACTACAAATTGAAAAATTTGTACTGTAATTGATGAAAAATGATCTATATTACAAAGATAAATATGAATAAAACATCCATTGATTATATGGGTATGTTCCATATTTTATTCGATACACATATAGTAAACTTATTCGGCATTACTCTGTATTGAAACCATGTCTATGGATATATTTGGATGGATGAAAATTGAAATCTATTTGAAAGTTTTTCATTGTGTTAAAATGGATGAGGTATAGTTTATTGAATCTTATATGCATCATGATGATGAATGTAAGAAGCTTATAGGATTGATGTTGATGTGTAATCATAGATCAAAAAATTAGAGGTTAGTAAATGATGTTTCAATCTTATCGTAAGTGTTGTAAAAAACACAATGGATAATTTCTTATGAAGTTATGGAAGTGTTAACAATATTTAATGTTTGTTAATAAGGCCTAAAAATTCATGGAGAAAATCCCAAGGAAGAATGGTATTAGGTTACTAATATACATCCAAATTTGATATGTTTTATTTGTAATGATTTGGGTTATTATGCTAATGTGTTTTAATTGTTAGCCACACATGATGGAAATCTACATGATCTATGATAGAAACGTGTAGGGATGTCATTTGTTACTAGGGATGATTGGTTGTTAAAATAATTGTTGATCGGTAAGTTACTTGTGTATTCAAATTCTGACAATACCCATTTGACTATGGATCCTCACATTATATTATTTCTGCAGAACTTTCAAGGAAATAGGTGTTATCACCTAATGAATATAAGATTTAACTTGTGGTGAAAACTGTTGGTGGATGTACTAATGCATCCAAGATTTAAAGGAATATTCTTATTGTTATTAGTGGGGTTTTATCTTCTACAAATCTTTTTGAACTAGATATAGTAGAGTTTGATATCATTATTTGCGTGGATTTGATTTATGTTTATCTGGACGAAATATATTATAGTTATAATAATGTTGTTTTCAATTATTTAATGACTTTCACAGTATTCCAAAAATATTATAAATTCATTAGAGATACAAATTAATGTAACCTAACTCATTATTTGAAAATAAATAAACTATTCAAATTAGTGATGTTCCCATAGTAAATGAATACATATATTTTTTTGGGATAATTTTCCTGGTATTATTCCCAATGAAGAGGTTGAGTTTATGGTTAACATTTTACATGATTCTAATCCTACTTCTAAACACCCTTATTGAATAGATAAAGTTGAATATTTATAATTGGAAAATAAATTCCAGGAGTTTATATATAAGGGTATGATGAAACCTTAAACATCACCTTGAGGCACTCATGTCATTACTGGAAAAAATAAATATGGTTCAACCAGAATTTGAATTGATTATAGATCCTTGAATAACATAAATATTAATAACAATTATTATTTTCCTCGTATCATTGATTCCTTTGATAAGATCCATAAAGTAGATTATTATTCAAAAGTTGACTTGTGGTCAGGGTACTATTAGTTGATATTGATGGAAGATGAAATTCTGATGACTTAATTTCATAATAGATGTGGCCACTATGAAATTTTAGTTATTCCATTTGGGTTAACAAATGAACGTAATGTATTAATATATCTTATGCATAAAATTTTTCGTGTGTTCTTGGATAAGTTTGTGGTAGTGCTTATTGATGAAATTTTGGTATAATGAAAATATAAATAGGAGAGTGAAAGATATATAAGGGTTGTTTTCTATACCTTAAAAGAAATAAAAATTTATGGAAAATTTAGCAACTATGAATTTTGATTGTAGAAAATTTCATTCCTTGGTCTCATTTTTTCTAAAGATGTCATAACTATTGATCATGGGAAAATGAAAGATGTTGAAGAATCACTAAGACCCATAAATATAATTAAGATTCATAGTTTTCTTGTATTAGAGGGTTATAACCAGCATTGTTTTTGAAAACTATTCTTGGTTATCTATCCCTATAAGTAAGTTATTTTGAAAATGAATGAAGATCATCCGGACAAAATAACACATTGATTTTTTTAGAAACTAAATTAAATATTATTTAATACTCTACTGTTGTACCTACCATAAAAAAATGGTGAATTCATCAACTATAGTGATGATTCATTGAAATAAATTATTTTTTTCATAATGAAAAATGATCAAGTAATTGATTATGCATTACATAAATGGAATATTTACGAGTTAAATTACAATATACATGATTTGGAATTAGCTATTGTTGGTTGGATTTAAAAATTTGGAGGCATCATTTGTATGGAGTAAACTGTAAAATACTTACTGATCACCATATATTAAAGTATATATTAAATCATAAATAATTGAACATGAGATAGAGAAGATGGATAGAAATAATCAACGTTTATGATTTAATGATTCATTATCATCGTTGAAAATAAAAAATAAGTAGTGGATGTTTTGGACTGAAAAAGTAATACTACATTAACCATGTGTTTCTTAGAATACGACCCTTTGGTTAAGGATTTGATGAATTTGGGCCAAGAATTCAAGGATTAATGGATATCCACTATTTTTATTTATTCTGTAGAGTATTCAAATTTTTCAAAAATATTTAATAGGGCTCATAAGGTGGATCAATATTTTCAATTATATACATAATCCATCAATAAGGGTATGTTTCCTAATTTTAATACTAATGTTGAAGGTGTTTTATGACTTGTAAAAATATTATGTGTGCCTTTTGATACCAAATTGAGGAAAAAGTTATATACTAAAACTCATGTGTCTCAATTTTCTTTTTCAACCAGGATGTAATAATATGTACATAGACCTTCATGATTGTTACAGGTGGCGTGGAATGAAATGATACATTTCTAAATTTACAATGAATTGATTAACTTGTAAGTGGGTTAAATAAAAAAGATAGATACCAAATGTGATTATTCATCATTTTCTAGTATTAGAGTGCAAATTGATGAATATAGAAAATTATTTTATGGTAGGATTGGAAAAGACATATCAAGGTTATGAAACAACTTGGTTTATTTTTGATCAATTTACTAAATCGTTACATTTAAATAATTTTTTAGATATGATGTCTTTAGATCAAATTTCTCGACTATATATAATAGATACAATCTGATTACAATGATTTCCTATCTTCATTTTCTCAGACTGTGACCCTAGGTTAACATACACTTTATGGAAATGAATTTATAAGTGATTGTGTACTAAATTTAATTTTTAACATCCTTTCACCCTCAATATAATGGGAATTATAAAAATAAGTTTCACACCTTGTTAGATATTCTTTGTTATTACATAATGGATTACCAGGGATGTTTGGATTTCCATCTTTCTTTGTTTGAGTTTTCTTATAATAACACTTTTCATTCCAATATATAGATAGCACCATTTGAGGCAATACAAGGAAAGCAGTGTCAGACACCATCATTTCAGGATGATTTATGAGAAAGGATGTTTATGGGACTAGAGTTGGTAGATAAAACAATTGATAAATTTTAGTTGATTAATTGAAATGCGATAACAACTAAAATTATATGTAAATGTTATGTGGATAACCCTAGGATGGATCTTTCTTTCGAGGAATGTTATCATGTATTTCTCAAAAGTTTATCCAGTGAAAAGTGTGATGCGTTTTAGTAAGAAGGGGATGTTGAGTCCACAATTTAATTGACCATATGAAATCCAAGAGAATGTTGAATCAGTTTCCTAATGAATAGATATTTCTATGATTTATCCCAGGTACACAACGTATTTCATGTTTTAATGTTAATGAAGTATGTACAAGATTCATATCATTTTTTGAACCCCAATGTACTTCACCTAAAGGAGAATATTAATTATGAGGACTAATATGATGATGTTCATATCCACAAAGAGAATATTATATGGGGTAATTTGATTTAGTTTCTTATGGTTTTATGGAAAAACCATATTGTTAAAGAGGAAACATGAGAGTACAAAAATGATATAAGGGAATGATATCCCTACTTATTTAATATGTGAATAAAATAAATAGGACACAATTCCTAAAAGGGTAGAAGGATATAACAACCTAGGTATTTATAGAATAATACATTTTTATATTTATTAATATTTTTAATTAGATAGTAATTCTAAATTAATAGGGGAACTATGTTTAATACAATATATGACAG
Organism: Viscum album; assembly: GCA_963277665.1. Lineage (NCBI taxonomy): Eukaryota > Viridiplantae > Streptophyta > Magnoliopsida > Santalales > Viscaceae > Viscum > Viscum album. Next base: position 1,620,499,631 of record OY728123.1, read on the forward strand.
GAAACAATGATTTTCATTTGGAATATTGCGTTTCATGCAAGACTATGTTATGTAGAATAATAATATATTTTTATTGTTATTATTTATTATGGGTGGTTTCACCTAGAAATTATGTTGGTGGGTATTATTAAGGCTAAATATGTTATGTTTACACAGGTTTATAAAATTTTTTACTTTCAACCAATATATTTTATAGGCATAAGATAAGAGTAATTATAGTATTACAGTTAAAAAATGTATATTTCAAAAAGCAGTTTTACTAAATTTTAATTGAAGACTTCCTTTAAAAATAAATTTTGACATTTAATAAATTTTATTTGTCAAAATAAACTTCATTTTTAATAAATATTTTTATCATTTACCTTCAGTGATTTTTTTTATTTTTCTGAGAACTGCCATTTTTTATGAATAGTAGAAACGCTGAATTTTAATCATTTTAATTTAAATAATTTATAGCGTTAAATTATATTTTAAATTGGTTTATAGTATAATATGTTCAATTATACATTAATTATTACAATTTATGTCATTGGAATCAATTTCATATTAAAATTGGATATATAAACCTTTTAGGCTTTTAAACTATTCACTTTATAACCCCATTGTTTTGTACAATCTAAAAGATTATTTTTAAAATAATTTCAACCATTTTTATAGTGGAATTTTGAAAAAATTGATTCTATATTTGTAATCATCATAATTTATAATTTATATTAATGTCAACTTAGTTTTTTCAAAAAAATATTAGTGAATGTAATTAATAAGTAATTATAGTGATTAAGATAAAAATGAGTTTACTTAGTGGTTAAAATTTAAACATAATATAATAAATGAACTCAAAACTTTTCCAACACCTAGTTTCCTGAAATATTTTGACTATTAAACCACTAATATTTAATTTTGTGTGTTATGGAATCTTCGTTTTGGGTAAATGCATGGGTACAACTTACTTTCTTTTCAGAAATACCAATTGTGTAATCTTCCTAACTTATAAAAGGACACCATGTATGTTATACTCTTTAGACCTATCAATCCCTTTATATCATCTGAAACATGTACAAATAAAATGGGTAACAAAATCATCATTCGTTTGTATGACACACAACCACCTCACGAAATTATGTCTTTCGTTTTTCATTTAATACCTCTAATAGTTGGGAATTATGATGGACATAATATTTTTATAAGATATTTAGTATATTTATAACAAAATTGTATATCTAGAGTATTTATATCATATACACCATGTGTGCATTTCATTCCCAATAAGATATAATGACGTTGATTTTGTGTATGGTAGACTACCACCTCACGAAGCGATGTGAAGCATTTGTAAATAACGTGTTATATGGAAGGTGATGGGTGTAACTATACTAAATGTATATGATATACAAGAAATATTTATAGTCTTAATGATGAAATTATATTTCTAAACATATAATATATAATTTTCTTCTTACCTTTTTGAACACTAAAAAGTGATAGTGTCATTTATGGATGTGTGGGCTGCTAACTCCTTGAAGCGATATGATTCTTTTTTTATCAACATATCACAATAATGATATATATAATTTAAAATCATTTTATTTATTATATAATGATCAATATTTAAAAATAAAATTTTAAATATGATAGTGTCATTTATGGATGTGTGGGCTGCTAACTCCTTGAAGCGATATGATTCTTTTTTATCAACATATCACAATAATGATATATATAATTTAAAATCATTTTATTTATTATATAATGATCAATATTTAAAAATAAAATTTTAAATATGATCTTTTGATAATGATCCTGAAAAAATGGGAACTTTACTTATGCTTACATATGACATACCATCTTCAGGATCATAATGTTGTTTCATTTTTCATTACTATATTTCAGGATAGGTTGTAAAAATATAATTTATCTATAAATATGATTGTCATGTCATGACTATTATTCAACAGATGATTAAATAATGGCCTCATTTGTAAAGAAACAATGTTTTATCAATGGAATTATCTTTATATAATTATGCTTTATAGTATAATCATATTAAGAAGCATAATGACATATATTAATACTAAATAATATCTGATCATTAAACAAAATGTTTCCACTACTATGTTTAGAATTTTGAAAATTTGACATACACTTTTGCGACCAGTAAGGTGTTTGGAGTTCGATGGAATACACATAATTATTGGAAAGCAGTAACCTACCATTTTGAATAGTAACCTACCATTATGAGTACTAGTATGCCCATTATGAATAGTAAATCATCTAAAATAATAGTAAACTTACCCATGAATGATTAAATAAAATTGAGGCATCTTATAAGTGATAATTGGGAAAAGAAAAAGTATTGGATTTTTTGTAAGTCATAAATAAATAATTATAATTAATTAGTTAATTTATAAGAAAATATATTTTCATAAATTGATTTCATAAATTAACAATTATATTCCTTCTAGTTTTATTATTATTTTATAATACATTATGTAATTTTTGAAAGCATTATAAAATTGGTTTTACTTATAAAAACTGTATTTTTTCTTGTAAATTATTGTTTTAGTTAAAAAAACTAAATTAATGATATTTATATAAAACAATTTGGAAATGGGATTCAATTTTGGATTCTACACATCAAAAAATTGTTAGGGAGGATTTTTTATATTTTTTCTGAAATGCTTGAATTTTTTATGAATAGTGAAATACGATAATTTATAAAATAAGTTAAATTCTTGAATTATAGAGTCATGGGGGACGTTTTTCTGATGTAAACACATATGGTTTGGATTCACATGATAAAATTACTATAACTAGCTGGGGAAAAATCACTATTAACTGTCTTGGGGATAAATAATAAATTAATGAATTTTATATTGAGAAAACCCTTCTCCCTCTACTATAAATACCACCCTTCACACCCCAATTTCCTCACACATATAAATTTTCAATACTTGTCTAAAATATTTCCAAACATCTTCCCTAGACCCTCCCACACATCAAAAATCTTATGGTCTCATCAAAAGACCAAGCCTAGTTTTATTAAGGAGGATCCCAAGAGGGGGATTCAAGAGGTACTTTCTCCCTCTCTCGGTCTATCTCCCTTTAATTTCATTTGAATTTCAAGTTATTTTCTTTTTCTCTACCCACTTATCCTCATCCATATGGTATGGTAACTATAATATGATACATATACTTTAATGTTATGATATAAATGGGATATTATATCATCCTACCCCCTTCTCCCCTTCTTATTATTTTAGAAAGGAAAACGTTGTTCGCGAGGTGTTAATTTATCACCTTCCTGAATGACATGTTTTTAATTTTCTTTACTGCCTTTAGATCTAGTCCTGAAATATTTTTTATTGTTGAAAAAGATTATTTTATATTTATTATATCCTATATAATTTTCCAGATATAACTTATGTACGTATTTTTAAATGATTAAACAAAACAAGTTTGTTTTTGTCAAAAACCGCCCGAATTAACCCAAATGATCATCATTAAATTCTTATCTATTGATTCCTCAAAATGGTATATAATATAGATCATTATAATTTCATTTATAATCCTTTAATATTATCAAAAAATTGAAATATCTATTCTGGATGTTTATCCATTTTCTACACAAACTTCTATTTATGAATACAAGTGAACCTCTCAAGAAAACCATAAAAATAAAAATTCACAAACAATGTTTTTAAACAACATAAGTCATCTAACAACATGTAAAATAAATTAATTAAACCAAAATGATCTATATTATTGTAAAAAAGGTTATTTAATTGTTAATTAATGAATCTACTGTGGTTATAGATGTCTTTAAAGTGAAAAAATCATTCAGATACAATGTAAGAGGAAATTCCAGAACACAACATTCCTTCTTTGGGTTCTCCCTATGTCACTCCATTTTTGTTATGGTCACTCCTTAAAAATCATTTTTTAATCATTATATTACCTTTTTGGGATATAAATGTTTTCTTCTGAAGTTTATGTCAAACAAATGTTATCAAAAATAATCCCTCTTTCAAAACCACACCTTTTACTTCTCACTCCAGGTTGATGATTCTTGTATCAAGTATGTAGTCCCTCATTATTTTGGGAACCTAATTCATATGAATGTGTTCTTATGAGAAGAAAATAATTCCTTTACATGGGTTATTTATGTTCATTTTTAAGATATTTTCTATGTGGTATGCATGATAATGATAATATTATGATGTGATGGGTGCACCCAAAATTATATATTGCAAAATGAATGTTATCATGTGATGGGTGCAGCCAGAATTATACAGAGTCCCAATTCATTGGGTAAAGTGATGAATCTCATGAGTTAAGGTGGAATTATTTGTGAACATTATGTCATCATTGTTCACAACTATGCGTGGTAGATGACCACTAAGTCATGTTGTTTCATTTTTAGGAATTTCTACAATTCAAGTATTTTATTAATGTTTCCTCTCACAATTTTTATGATGATTTTATGAGTATGATCACCCAATGCTATATTGTTCTTATCTATCCTCTTACTGGTATTTTATCTCACCCATTTTTTATGCATATCCTCTGGGGACTACTTGTACTTTGTAGAGGTCAAGCGCCAATAAGAAGCTAGAGAATAAGAATTAAATAAATGTTTTTTCTTGATGTTGTAATTGTAATTTTTGGTACTAGTTTTTCCAATAAATTAAACCTATGGATACTAATGGGGTAATATTATTATGTTTTTTGTCATTATAATTATGTAACTGTAGTGTATGAAAAGGCAGGGTCGCTATAGTTTGTATCATAGGAAATGTTTTGTTAATTTGGGAAATAGGATTAGTGAACATTAGCGAAAAACACTAGCAATAGAGTAAGTAAAAACATTCACACAAGAAGCTTTACATCAGGATCCCATAAGTTATGATATTAGTGAAAATTGTACAAATGAAAAAGTTATTCATTACTTGTTGACTTATGTTTTGTTCTAACATTTTATATTTCAGAAAATGATGGAAACCAGGAGAAACCAAGCCAGCAACTCGTGTGAGGGCCAATGTAATGATTTCCCTAATGACATACGCAATGCTTTAGAATGTGGAGTTCAAAACATCATGGTGATACTTTCCCAAATATCGTTTTTATGAACAATAACAAAATTAATGGGCAATTTCCTCCTTCACAAAAGAGGGAAAAATGGCTGTTGAGTGTTTTATGAGGTAACGACCACTAATGTTTATTGGATCTTTATATCCACTAGTTTTTGAATAGTGGGTCATCTCCATGGAGACAATATTTTCTATGCTACACTATTCAAACACAGAGAAGGTGACACTAGCTGTTTATCGTCTAGACGGATAGGCTGATCAATGGTGGGATTGGATTTAGAACACCATGCCAAGAGACGAAATTGAAGAGATGGAATGGGAAGACTTTATGATCATGTTTCTTAACAAGTATTTACCATGAACACTTCAAACAAATACGGAGATAGAATTCATAGAGATCATGAAAAAGGAAGGAGAATCTATCACAATTTAAGAAGTGAATATCACAAGGCTTTCATGGTATGATTTGGGTTTTTTATCGATAATGAAAGGAACATTGATAGATTATTTAGTGGGATAAAACCACACCATCTAAAGGCTCTTGAAATTCAAGACTTTGAGAGTTATGAAGAAGTTTTTTTATGTGCTATCAAATTAAAGATGGTGTTTGGAGAATGTTCCTATGGCTATGTGGATAATAAACAAAATATGGAGTTTTGTGTTGGGAGATCTAATGATAAAGGTGGGAAGAAAACTCAAAAATCCAAATGCCAAAAACGTGGTAAGTTGCATCATAGGAACTACCTCAAAGGGATAAGGAAATGCTTAATGTGTGTGAAATAAGGAACCCATTCTCAAGAGTGTATAAAATAAATGAGAAGGATGAAGAATGTGGTGGAAGAAATGAGAGAACCACCCATGATTTAATGCTATAAATCTAGGGAGAAAGGGAACTATATATGCTAGTGAACTAAACCATGAGTCCTCGAGGGTATCCAGCGTCAATAGCCACTAAATCCAAGGGAATAGGGGAAGTCTCATGCCATCACTACTGAGAAAGTAGAGAAAGATAGTGAATTCATACATGGTACACTTCCTATTCAATCAAGAATGGAAAAGTTCTTATTTGATTATGGTTCTACGCATTCCTTTATATCTTGAATTGATTTCTAGGACTATAGAATAAATTCCCTAAAACCATAAAGTAGTGGTATCTATAGAAATACTAAGAGTTGAAATCATTTCAAACAATGTGTTTGAATATTCTCCTGTTGGAGTATGTGGGAAGATTCATCTAGAAAATATCATAATACATCCCTTTTTGTAATTAGAATATATAATGGTAATGGATTTGATCTTGTTATATAGAACATAAATCAACTGTCAGGAAAAAAAATATATTTTTGTATTTCTAACCAACCAATGCTCCTCTAAAAATTAATGGAAGATCATGAATCTCATTTTAAAAATCATTCAATGGGGTTTGTGTGTTGATTCCGTATGAAGAAGCATACCTCACCCAAATGGTTGAGTCAACGTAAAGTGACAACCTTGCAGAAATTCACATCATGAAGGAATACAATGTTTTATTTCTTGAAGAGTTATATGGACTTCCCCAGATCGTGAGGTATAAGTTCTCTATAGAACCGATACCCACATCTACTCCTATCGTAATGTTTTTATATAGGATGTCTCTTATTGAAATGGATGAGTTAAATAAGAAGCTATAAGATAATTTTGAAAAAGGGTTCATAAACCCTAGTGAATCACCTTGGGGTCCACCGGTTCTCTTTGTGAAGAAGACATATGGAACAATGTGGTTGTGTATCGATTATCAGGGACTCAATAAGATCACCATTAAGAACAAGTGTCTTCTTCTAAGGATTGATGACTTGTTCAATCAGTTAGAAGGATCTCAATACTTCTCAAAGGTGGATCTTCATGATGGATATCTTCAGCTAAAGGATAATAAGGAAGATATTAAAAACAATCCCTTCCATATAAGTTATGGTAACTATGAGTTTCTGGTGATGCCCTTCAGACTTACTAATGCCCCTGAAATCTTCATGGATTTGATGAATAAAGTCTTCAGACATTACCTCGACAAAATGTTGGTAGTGTTTGTTGATGACATTATCATATAATCCAAGAGAAATGAGGAACATTAAGAACATCTAAGAGTTTTGTTGGAGACAATGAGAATGAAAAATATGTATGCCATGATAAGAAAGTGTGACTTTTGGATGATGAAATTCACATTCTTGGGACATGTGATCAGAAGGGATATAATATCTATGGACCGTTCAACAAGAATGATGGTTGGGAAATTTCCCAGGCCCTCTTGGGTAATAGAAATCTGTAGTTTTCTTGGAGTATCTTTATTGTGAGAGGTGTGACTTATACACCGACTATAAGAGCTTAAAGTATATAATCACACAAAATGATATCAACATGCATCGAATGAGATGGTTATGTATAATCAAGTATTACTAATTCTCTCTTCACTATCATCATGAAAGGTGAACAAGGTAGATGATGCTCTTTGTAGAAAAGAACCTACTACTCTATCCCTGTTACAGATTAAGAAAGACCCTATCTTGGAGGATATACAAAGGATGGATTTGAAAATCATAAGGGAAGGGGATATATCCTACCTTTCCCAAATGATTTTGAAACCATATATCTAAGATAATTTTAAGGAGGCACAGAGGGATGATATGGGGTTACAAAAGAAGGTGATTGCAATAAAGGAAGAGAAGCTTCAAGAATTCCATATCAGGGATGATGGCGTGATTAGGGTTGGAACGTGGCTCTGTGTTCTTTAATCACTTAGGATAAATAATTATCCATTATATAATGAACATAGATCAAATTTCTTTATCCATCTTGGTATCACCAAGATGTATGAAGATATCCAAGAACACTTCAGGTAGGATAACATAAAGAAAGATATTGAAAAATATATATCAAGGTTATTAGTATGTCAGTAAGTTAAAGAAGAGCGAAAGACATTGAAGGGAAATAATTCGATATGGGTTATGGTTGACTGACTCACCAAGACTACCTATTTATTCACTATTCGGGCAGATGTATCACTTGAACAACATGAAAAGATATATGTTAAAGAAGTGGTGAGACAAAATGATGTTCCACTATCGATTATATGTGATTGTGATCCAATGCCCACATCTAAATTCCGGAGGAGTCTCAAAAATGCATTGAGTACTAAATTAAATTTCATCATGACCTATCACCCCCAAACTGATGGCTAATCTGAAAGGACTATTCAGATGCTTGAAGACATTCTAAGAGCCTTCTCTTTATAATTAAAAGGTCTATGATATCAAAATCTCACATTGGTTGAATTCTTTTACCAAAATATCTTCCACTCGAGTATTCAGATAACTCCATATGAATCTTTTTATGGAAAGCAGTGTAGAACTCCAACCTATTGGGATGAAGTTGGAGAAATAAATCTACTTGGACCCGAACTCAAGAAAGAGATGATAGAAGAGGTTCATGTCATCCATAAACATATGAAAGGTACTCAATGTTGGAAAAGTGATATGCTGAAACTGTCGAAGGGATTGGTGTTCAATGTTGGAGATAAATTCTTCCTTATAATATCACCATGGAAGAGAGTCATGTAGTTTGGAAAGAAAGGGAAGATAGGCCCAAGGTAATTTAGAACCTTTGAGATCCTTGACCGCATAGGATCCTTGGCCTATCGGCTTGAAATTCCACTGAATATGGATCATGTTAATAATTTTATTTTACATATCACTCATGAGAAATTGCATACCAGATCCCTCACATGTACTGAAATCAGAAGTGGTACAACTAGAAAATGGTATCTCTTATGAGGCGTAGCGAGTGAAGATTTTGGACCAGAGAGATAAGGTTATATGAAAGAAGACAAACCACCTTTTAAAAGTGTTTTGGAGGAACCATAAATTTAAACTAGAATCTCTCGAACCATAGGAGGTGATAAAGGATAAATACCATCACCTATTTGTGTAAAATGAAAATTTGAGGGTGAAATTTCCAAAGGGGGAATAATATAACGACCCAATGTGTTATCAGTGGAATTATCTTTTTATAATTATGCCTTATAGTATAATCACAATAGGAAGCAAAATTTTATATAATGATACTAAATACTATGTGATCATTAAACATTATTTTTCCACTTCTATGTTTTGAATTTTGAAAATCTGATATACACAGTTGTGATCAATAAGATAATTGGTGTCCGATCAGAAAAACATAATTTTTGGGGAATAGTAACCTACTATTATGAATAGTAACCAAACCTTATGAATAGTAGTATGAACTATATTAATAGTAAATCGTCAAAAAAATATTAATCTTACCCATGAATGATTAAATAAAATTTAGGAATCATACATGTGACAATTTGACCATAGTAAAAGTATTGGCATTTTTGTAAGTCATAAATATATAATTATAAATAATATTAATTAATTAATTGATTTAAAATAAAATTTATTTTCTTAAAATGTGTTCAAAAATTAAAAATTATATGTCATGTGGTTTTAAGGTTATTTTATAAGACCTTATGTAATTTTTGAAATAATTATAAAATCGGTTTTAATTTAAAAAACAGTAATTTTTCATAAAATTATGATTTTAATTAAAAAATTAAATTAATTATATTTAGAAAAATATTTTTGGATAACGAACATAATTTTCGGATTTTATACATCAAAAAATTGTTATGGTGTATTTTTTGGATTTTTCTGAAATACATGAATTTATGACGAATAGTGAAATATGATAATTTTCAAAATAAGTTATATTCAGGAATTTTAGAGTCATGGGTGATGTTATGCTGATGTAAGAACATATGGATTGTATTAAAAATATAACATTACTTTAATTAGTCATTGAAGACTCACTATTATTTGTCCTTTGTAGAAATAATAATGTAATTCATATTATATTGAGAAAAAACCCTCTCCCCCCACTATAAATACCACCCATCACACCCTCAATTCATCACACCTCTCAAACTTCATGACTTACCTAAACTCGGCCAAAAAATATTCCCTAGATTCTCCCCCATGTACAAGATTGGATGGTCACATCAAAAGATGAATCATAGGTTCTTTATGGAGGATCTCAAGAGGAGGATTTAAGAGGCACTCCCTCTCTCTCTCTTCCTTTAATTTCCATTCAATTTCATGTTCTTTTCATAGTATCTCCCAAAAGATCTTCATCCACATGGTATTTTAACTCTAGTATCATAAATAGAATATAATTTTATAATACTAGAGGGATATTATATCATCCATCTCCCCTCTCCTATTCTATTTATTTTTGAAAGGAAAATGTTGTTCGTGAGGTGTAAATTTATCACCTTCAAGAACGAAATGTTTTCATTTTAATTTACCACATTCAGATATGGTCATAAAAACATATTTATAGTTGAAACAAATTATTTTTTATGTATTATATTCTATTTAATGTTATGGATCTAAAATATGTACACATTACTAAATGATTAGACAAACCAAGTCCATTTTGGTCAAAAAACAGCCCAATTTTACCCAAATGATCACCATTAAATTCTTATCTAATGATTAATCCACATGGTATATAATATAATTCAATATAATATAATCTAAAATACTTTAATATCATTAATAAAGTTAAATATCTATTCTGGATTTTTATAAAATTTCTACACAAACTTCCATTTATGAATACACATGAACCGCACAAGAAAACCATAAAAATGAAAATTCATGAACAATGTATTTAAAGTAAATAACTCAACAAAAGGCTAATAAAATAAATTAATGAAACTAAAAGGAACCATATTAATGTACACATGGTTTTTTAATTGTAAATTAATGAATCTAATTTGGTTATATATGACATTAAAGTGAAAAAAGCGTTCAGATACAAGGTATGTGGAAATTCTCAAACCCAACTTTCCAACTTCAAGTTCCCCCCCTTTAACTCAATTTTTTGTATGGTCACACATTAAAAATAATTTTTTTCATCATTATATTTCCTTTTATTCGATATAGGTGTTTTACACTAGTGTTTTTTTCAAATAAATTATTTCCAAAAGAACCCTTATTTAAAAAAACGCACCCTTTACTTCTCACTCAAGGTTGAGGGTTATTGTATCATGTTTGGTATTCCCTCATTATTTTGGAAACCCAATGTTTATGAATTTTTTCAAATGAGATTAAACTCATTCCTTTACATGTTTTATTATGTTCATTTTTGATATATTTTCTATGTGGTATGCGTGATAATGACAATATTATGATGTGATAGGTTCACCCGGAGGTATATAGAGAAAAATGAATTTTATGATGTTACGGGAGTGCCCTTAATTATATTTCACTCCAATGATTTGGGTAAATTGACCAATCTCACGAGTTAAATTGAAATTATGTGTGAAAATTATTCTAGATTTTTTCACAACTATGTGTGGTAGAAGACCACTAAGACATGATGTTTCATTTTTATGCATTTCAATATTTGAAGCCTTTTATTAATGTTTCATCTCATGATTTTGATGATGTTGTTATGATTATGCTCAACCCATTATATATTGTTATTATCTATCCACATACTGGGCATTTATCTCACCCCTTTTGAGGTATATAATTATGTGACTACATTTACTAAGGAGAGGTCATGTGCCAATAAAAATCTAGAGAAGAAGAAATTAAATATATGTTTATGATTGATTTTGTAAATGTTTTGTCTGGTTCTAGTTTTTTCAAGAAACTAAACCAATTGATCCTCATGGTGTAATAATAGTTTTTTATGATTATAATTATGTAATATTAGGGTAAGAAAACATAGGGTCACTATAGTTGTTATTGGAAAATTTTTTAGTTAATTTGTGATTTCGGATTAGTGAACCCTAATGAAAACCTCTAACATTAGACTACGTAAAAATACGCACACAAGAAATTTTTACATAGGGAAACCATAAGTTATTATTTTAGTGTAAATAATACAAATGAATATGTTTTTTATGACTTATAGACTTATATTTTATTCTAACATTTTCTATTTTAGAAAATTGTGGGAACTTGGAGAAACCACACCAATAACTCATGTGAGGGCCAACGCAACGATTGCCTTAATGACATCCCCAATGATATAGGAGGTGGAGTTCAATACTTCATGGAGATTATTACCCCAATATCCTGGGTTATAAAAAGTATCCATAATAATGGGAAATTTTTTCCTTCACCAAAGACGGATCAAATGGCTATCGAGTGTTTTTTGCGGTAAGGGCCACTGACTTTTAGTGGATCTTCCAATCCACTAGTTGTGGAGAAGTGGGTCAACTCCATGGAGAAGATCTTTTCTATGATACACTGTTCTAAGATAGAGAATGTGACACTATCCATTTATTTTCTAGATTTAGAGGTCGATCAATGGCGGGATTTGATTAAGAACACCAAGCCCAGAGATGAAAATGATGATATGGAATGGGAAGAATTTTAAGACCGTGTTTCATAACATGTATTCCTCATAAAATCGTAATATGATGATGGAGAGATAATTTATAGAGCTCAAGAAAAAGAAATGATAATATATAAAAACCTAAAAAGTGAATTTCATAATGCTTTCAAGGTAATATTTGGTTTTTTTTATCAAAAATGATATCAAAATCGTTAGATTCATTAGTGGGTTAAAACCACACCTTTGAAAGGCTCTTGAAATTTGATAATTTGGGAGTTATGAAGAAGTTGTTCGATACGATATAAAAGTGGATATGGAGTTTGGAGAATCATACCATGGCTATGTTAATAAGAAAAAAAGATAGAGTTTTAAGTCAGGGGATCAAATGATAAAGGTGGGACGAAAAATCAATGACCCACCTTCCAAAAATGTGGTAAGTTGAATCATGGGGGGGGGGGGGAATTTTCAAGTGTGGGAAATAAGGATTCCATGCTCAAGAGTGTGAAAAAGACATGAGAAGGAAGGAGAATGTGGTCGATGAAAGGAGAGATCCACCCATGGTTTAGTGTAATAAATGTAGGGAGTAAGGGTATTATGCCATCCATTACACTGAAACTCAAGTCCTTGAGGGTAAACATCATCATCAGCCACCAAAGGAAAATGAACAAGGGAAGGATTATTCCATCACTATTGAGGAAGTATAGAAAGATAATGATGTTATACAAGGAACACTTCATAATCACTCATGAATGGAAGAAGTATTATTTTATTCTATTTCTACACATTACTTTATATCTGGAAAGTTGTCTAGAACTATAGAATCAATGCCCCGAAACCATGAAACAGAGATATCTATAAAAACTCTAGGGGGTGAAATAATTGAAACAAAAGTGTTTGAATCTTATCGTATTGATGTATGTGGGAATAATTTTCCAGTGAATCATGTATTACATCTCTTGGTGGAATTAGACACTATAATGGAAATGGATTAGATCTTTTTATATAGAGCACATATGAACTGTCGGGAAAAGGAAATATATTTTCATATTCCGAACCATCCCATGATCCTCTAAAAATTCAAAGAAGATCATGATTCTCCTTTGAAAAATCTTTCAACGGTGTGTGTGTTGATACTGTATGAAGAATCTTACATCACCCAAAATGGTTGACTCAAAGTAAAGTGATAACCTTGCATAAATGCCCATCGTTGGGGAATATGCTGACATATAACCTAAAGAGTTACCCAGACTTCCCCCAGATCGTGAGGCAGATTTCTCCATAAAACCCACATCCAGATGTAATCTTATCTCAAAGTGTCCCTATAGGATGGATCCTATTGAACTGGAGGTGTTAAAGAAGATGTTTTAATATCATTTGGACAAAGGGTTCATACACCATAGTGAATCACCTTAGGATGAACCAGTGATCTTTGTGAAGAATAAGGATGGAAAAATGTAGGTGCATATCGATTATCGGGAACTCAACATGGACACCATAATGAAAAAGTATCATATTCCAATGATTGAGAGCTTGTTCGATCCGTTAAAAGGATCTCAATACTTCTCAAAGGTGGATCTTTATTCTATATATCATCATCTAAAGGTGACAGAGGATGATATTTAGAAGACAACCATCCCTACAAGGTATGGGCACTATGAGTTTCTGTTGATGTCCATTAAGCTTACTAATGCACCTATAATCTTCATAGATTTGATGAATATAGTCTTTATAAATTACCTAGACAAAATTTTGGTAGTGTTTATTGATGAAATTATCATATAATCCAATAGAAAGGAGGAACATGAAGAACATATAAGACTTGTGTTTGTGACATTGATAAAGGAAAAGTTGTATACCATGTTCAACAGGTGTTAATTTTGGATGAAGAAAGTCACATTCATGGGAAATGTGATCACAAGTGATGGAATTTCTATGGACCACTAAAAACAAAGGAGATTGAAGAATGTCGCATGCCCTCTAGTATCACAGAAATATTTAGTTTTCTTGGATTAACTGGGTACTACAGAAATTCTTTGAGAAATTTCTCACGACTGAAAGACCACTAACGAATTTAATGAGGAAAGGTTAATGTATGTCTGGACAAATGAACATGAGGGAAGCTTTAAGAAGCTAAAGAGAAGGATGATTACAGCACCAGTGCTCATACTACCGAAAAGTGGATAAAGTTTTCTGTCATACAGGGATGCTTCAAAGAAATACTTGGGTTCAATACTCATTAAAAATGATAATGTGATAGTATACGCCTCACGAAAGTTAAAGATCAATGATAAATACTACTCAAAACCTGATCTAGAGATGGGAGTTATCTTTTTTTCCTTGAAAATCTGGCGACACATCCTTTATGGTGAGAAGTGTGACATATACACCGACCACAAGAGTATATTGTATAGATTCACACAAAAGGAGATCAACATGCGTCAAAGGAGATGGTTAGAGCTAATCAAGGATTACTATTTATCTATTCAATATCATCCTAGAAAGGTGAACAAGTCAGTTGATGCTCTAAGTGGAAATGTACTTGCTACTCTATACATTTTAGAGATTGAGAAATACCCTATCTTCATGGATATGAAAAGGATGAATTTGTAAATCCTATGGGAAGGGGTAATATCCTACCTTCCCCAAAATATTTTTCAACCATCTATCCAAGAGAAGATTAATGAGGCACAATGGGATGATCTTGGGTTACAAAAGAAGGTGAATTCAGTAAAGGAAAGGAAGTTGTAAGAGTTCTATATCAATGATGATGATGTGATTCAGTTTTGAATGCGTCTTAGTGTGCCTTAATCACCCATGATAAATAACTATCTATTAGATAATTCACATAGCTCAACATTCTCTATCCATCCTTATATCACCAAGATGTACAGAGATCTTCGAGAACAATTCTAGTGGGATAACATGAAGAAGGAGATTGCAGAATATATATCAAGGTGCTAGGTATGTCAGAAAACTAAATCAAAGAGATTAATGTCCAAAGGGATGTTCCATCCATTCCCTACACCCATGTGGAAATGGGAGAATGTCACTATGGACTTTGTCATGGGTCTCCCCAAGATGTCAAAGGTAAAAAATGAGATATGGGATATGGTTGAATGACTCACTACGAATTCTCATTTTATCACTATTTGGGAAGATGTATTGCTTGAACAAATTGCAAAGATGTATGTGAAGGAAGTGGTGAGACTGAATGGTGTTCCACTATCAATTGTCTCTGATCATGATCCAATGTTCACATCTAAATTCTAGAGAATACTCCAACATGATTTTAGTTGTAAATTAAATTTCATCATGACCTATCACCCCCAAACTGATGGCCAATATAAAAGGAAAATTTAGACGCTTGAAGAAATGCTAAGATCATACTCTTTAGAATTCAAAGGTGGATGGGATCAACATCTCCCATTGGTTGAATTCTAGTCCAACAATAGCTTCCACTTGAGTATTCATATGGACCCCTTTTAATCTTTTTATGGATAGAGATGTAGAACTCCAACCTACTGGGTTAAAGATGGGGAAATAATGCTACTAGGACCTGATCTCTTGTAAGAGATCATAGAGAAGGTTCATGTCATCCATAAACATAGGAATGTCGATCAGAGTTGGAAAAAGAGATATGCTAAGAACCATCTAAGGGACTTGGAGTTCTACATTAAGAAAAAAAGTCTTCCTTAGAATATCACGATGGGTAAGAGTCATGTGGTTTGGAAAGAAAGGGAAGTTAAGCCCAAGGTACATTGGAAAATTTGAGATACTTGACCACATAGGATATGTGGCATATCATCTTGCACATCCACTAAATATTTCTCAGGTTTATGATGTTTTTCAAGTATCACTCCTGAGAAAGTATATATCATATCCCTCACATGTACTGAACTCATAAGCGTTATAGCTGGAAGATGATCTCTCTTATGAGGAGAAGCCAATGAAGAGTCTGGACCGGAGAGATAGGGTTCTACACAACAAGGCAACCAACGTTTTCAAAGTGTTGTGGAGGAACCCAAAGTTTAAAAAAGACATTTGGGAACCCTAGGAGGTAATGAAGGAAAAGTACCCTCACCTATTTGTGTAAAATGAAATTTTGAGGGAAAAATTTCATAAGGGGGGAAGAATGTAACAACCCAAGGTTTTATCAAGGGAATTAACTTTTTATAATTATAATTTATAATATAATCACATTAGGAATCTCAATGACATATAATGATTCTAAATAATGTCTGATCATTAAATATAATTTTTTCACTTCAATTTTTGAAGTTTAGAACTCTGACATAAACGATTGCGATCAGTAAGATGTTTGGAGTCCGATAGGACAAACCTAATTTTTGGTGAATAAAAACATATCCTTATGAATTGTAACCATCACTTATTAATAGTAGTATAACGCTTATAAATATTAAATCATCCAAAATTATAGTAACCTTAACCACGAATGATTAAATAAACATTAGGCATCTTATAAATAACAATTTGACCAAAGTAAAAGTATTGGAATTTTTGTAAGTCATAAATAATTAATTATAAATAAATAATTAATTTAAAAGAAAATGTATTTTCCAAAAATGTGTTCATAAATAAAAAATTATTTGTCTTCTGGTTTTAATATAATTTTATAAGTCCTTATGTAATTTTTGAAATCATTATAAAATCGATTTTAATTTTAAAAACTGTATTTTTTCAAGTAAATTATGATTTTAATTAGAAAATTAACTTAATGATAATTAGAATTATTTTTTTATAGAAAAGGGAATTCATTTTTAGATTCCACACATCTGAAAATGGTTATGGTGATTTTTTTTATTTTTCTAAAATATATGAATTTTTGACGAATAGTGAAATACAATAATTTAAAAAATAAGTTAAATTCATGAATTATACAGTCATGGGTGATGTTTTACTGATGTAAGCACATATGGTTCGGATTAAAATTATAAAATTAATTTAATTAGTCTTATAAGACTCACTATTACTTGTATTTTTGCGAGATAACAAATTAATGAATATTATATTGAGAAAACCCCTCTCCCCTCCACTATAAATACCCCCCTTCACACACTTATTTCCTCAATCCTCTGAAGCTTCATGACATGCCTAAAATCTACCAAAAAATCTTTCATAGACCTTACACCACGTTCAAGATATTATTTTATCATTAAAATACCAATCTTAGGATCTTTATAGAGGATCCCAAGAGAAGGATTTAGGAGGTACTTCCCCTCTCTCTCTTTTCCTATAATTTCCATTCAATTTCACGTTTTTTTTCTTATTCTCTCACCACCTATCCCCATAAAAATAGAATGGTAACTCTAGTATCAAAAATATTATGTAATTTTATGATAAAAATGAGATATTATATCATCCAAACCCCTTACCCTCTTCTTTTTAGTTTTGAAACGAAAATGTTGTTCGTGATGTGTTGATTTATCACATTCAAGAACGCCATGTTTTCATTTTCCTTTACTGCCTTCAGATATGGTCATGATACCATTTTTATGGTTGAACCAAATTCTTTTATATGTGTTTTATCCTATTTAATGTTCTAGATCCCACTTAGGTATGCATTACTAAATTATTAAACAAAACAATTTCGATGTGGTTGAAAAACATCCCGAATTAACCCAAATGACCATCATTAAATTCTTATCTAATGATTAATACAAATGGAATATAATATAATTAAATATAATATCATTTAAACTCATTTAATGCCATTAATAACATGAAGGACCAGTTCTGGATTTTTATCCATGTTCTACACAAACTTCCATTTATGTATACACATGAACAGCAAAAGAAAACCATAAAAATGAAATTCTCAAACAATATATTTAAAATATACAACTCATCCAAAGTTCCATAAAATAACTTAATGAAACCAAAATAGACCATATTCATGTCAAAAAGGATATTTAATTGTTAATTAATAAATATAATGTGTTTATACAACACATTAATGTGAATAAAACGTTCAGATATAAGGTAAGAAGAAATTCTCGAACCCAACTTTCCTTCTTCATGTTCTACTTCTTTCACTCCATTTTTGGTATGGTACCTCCATGAAAATCATTTTTCATAATTATATTTCCTTTTATAGGATATAAATGTTTTCCAATGTATTTTATGTCAAACAAATGTTTTCCAAAATAGCTCTTCCTTCAAAAAGAAACCTTTGACTTCTCACTCAATGTTGATGGTTCTTGTATCAAGTATGTTTTTACCTCTTTATTTTGGGAGCCCAAATTTTATTAATTTGTTAATATGATATGAAACCAATTCATTTAAATGGATTATTTATGTTTATTTTTTATACATGTTGTATGTGGTATGCCTGATAATGAGAATATTATGATGTGACAGGTGCGCTCGAAATTATATAGCTCAAAATGAATGTTATGATGTGACGGGTGGAGCATGAATTATACAGCACTCCAAGACTTTCAGTAAAGTGATTAATAAAATGAGTTAAATTGAAATGATGCATGGAAATGATTATATCTTTGTTCACAACAATGCGTGGTAGATGACCACTAATACATGATGATTCATTTTTATGAATTTCCACATTTTAAGTCTTTTATTAATGTTTCCCCTCATGATTTTGATAAAGATGTTATGATTATGTTCAGCACATGATATATTGTTCTTATTTATCCTCTTACTGGGATTTTAGATAACCCATTTTTTATGTATATCATCCGATGACTACATGTACTTAGGAGAGGCCAAGTGCCAATAAGAAGCTATAGAAGAAGGAATTAAATAAATGAATATGCTTAATGTTGTAATTGTTATATTTGGTCCTAGTTTTTCCAAGACAATAAACCTATGGATCCTCCTGGTGTAATAATATTATATTTTTTATCTATATAATGATGTAATAGTAGTGTACGAAAAGGAAGGGTCGCTATAGTTGGTATCAGAGGCAGGGTTTAGCTAAATTGGGAATTGGGATTAGTGAACCCTAGAAAAAACCTATAGTATGAGATTGGGTAAAAATATCCACACAAGAATCATTACACAGGGATCCCATAAGTTATACTATTAGTGTAAATGATTCAAATGAATAAGTTATTCATGAATTCTTGACTTATTTTTTGTTCTAAAATTTACTATTTTTGGAAATGGTGGGAACCTTGAAAAACTAGGCCAACAACTCGTCCTATGGCCAATGCAATGATTGCCCGAATGACATCCTCAATGATTTATGAGGTGTATTTCAAAACATTACAGAGATTCTTACCCAAATATATCATGTTATGAACAATAACCAGAATAATGGGGAACATCCTCCTTCAACAAAGTGGGAGGAACTATCTGTCACAATTTTATGCGGTAATGACCACCAACGTTTAGTGGATCTTCTGATCCACTAGTTGTGGAAGAGTGGGTCAACTCCATGGAAAATATATTTTCTACACTATATTTTTCTGAGACTGATAAGGTAAAACTAGAAATTTATCATTTAGATTGTGAGGGTGATAAATAGTGGGATTAGATTAAGAACACCATGCCAAGAGATGAAATGGAAGAGATAGAATGTGAATACTTTAATATCATGTTTCATAACAAGTATTTCCGATGAACTCTTCATAGGAATATGGAGAGTGAATTTATAGAGCTCATACAAAATTAAGTAGAATATGTCACAAACTATGATGTGAATTTTATAAGGAATTCTAGGTAATCTTCGTGTTTTGTTATCAATAATGATATAAAAATTGACAGATTCATTAGTTGGTTAAAACCAATCCTGAAAAAAGGCTCTTGTAATTCAAGACTTTGGGAGTTATGAAGATTTTTTTGATGAGATAACAATGAGGATATGGAGTTTGGTGAATGGTCTCTTATTTATGTTGATAAGAAAAGAAATATGGAGTTTCATGAAGCGGATCTAATGATAATGGTGGGATGAAAACTCAATGAACCACATGCCAAAAATGTGGTAAGTTGCATCATGGGAACTGCCTCAAAGGGATGTGGAAATGCTTCAAGTGTTGGAAAGAATGAAACCATGCTCAAGAGTGCCAAAAAGAATTGATAATAAAGGAGAATGTCATGGAAGAATGGAAAGAACCACCCATGGTTCAACACTATAAATGTTGGGAGAAAGGGAACTACACAAGACAATGTAGAAAACCTCGAGTCCTCAAGGGTAATCAGAGTAGCATCCACCAATGACAAAGAAAAAAGGGAAGGCCTATGGATTCACTACTATGAAAGTGGAGAAAGATAATGAAGTCATACAAGGTACACTTCCTATTCACTGAAGAATAGAAAATGTGTTGTTTGATTCTGAATCTATGAATTTATTTATATCATGCAAGTTTTATCAAATTATAGAATCAATTCCTCGAAACCTTAGAGTAGAGATATCTGTAAAAACACCAATAGGGAGAAATCATTCCAACCCAACTGTTTTAATCTTCTCCTATTGGTGTATGTGGGAAGATTCATCCAATGAGTTTTATAATACTTCCTTGGGTGGAATCAGACGCTCTATTGGGAATGTATTGGATCTCAATATATTGATCACATATCAACTATTTGAAAATGGAAATATATTTTCATATTCTGAATCATCCCTTGCTCCTCTACAAATGGAAGTAATATCATGAATCTCCTTTTAAAAATCCTTCAATGGTGTGTTTTTTGATACCCTATGAAAAATCATACCTATCATGAATCATGAAGGTGATTTAGGAATTTCTTAGGGCCTCTAGTGTCATAGAAATCCATAGTGTTCTTGGATTAGCTGGTTACTACTGACGTTTTGTGAGAAATTTCTCACAATTTTCCTGCCCGCTAATGAGGTTAACAAAGAAAAGGGTAATCTATGTTTGGAAGAAGAATGTGAGTGAAGCATAAAGGATCTGAGGAGAAGGTGGATCACTGCACCTGTTCTCACACTACCAAAAACTGGATAAGTTTTTGTGATATATAGAGATTCTTAAAAGAAAGGCTTGGGTTAAATACTCATGAGAAATGATTATTTGATAGCTTACGCCTCATGGAAGTTGAATATACATGTGCATAACTACCCGACACATGATCTAGAGATGTTGGCCATGTTTTATACTTTAAAATATTATCTTACAACCTTTATGGTGAGAAGTGTGACATATACACCAGCAACAAGAGATGAAGTATATTTTCACACATAAGGAGCTCAACATGCGTCAAAGTAGATGTCTAGAGCTAATAAAGGATTATGATTTCCCTATTCACAATCATCTTAGAATGTCGAAGAAGGTTGATGATGCTCCAAGCAGAAAAGAACCTACTACACTATCCATTTTACGGATTGAGAAAGTCATTATCTTCATGGAGATGCAAAGGATGGATTTGGAAATCATAAGGTAAGGGGATAAATTTTACCTTTCCCAAATGATTGTGAAACCCTCTATCCAAGATAATGTTAAAGAGGAAAAAAGGGGTGATCTAGGGTTACAAAATAAGGTTAATGTAGTAATGGAAGGGAAACTACAAGAGTTCCATATCAACGATGATGGTGTGATTCGGTTTGGAACACAGCTTTGTGTTCCTTAATCACCTAGGATAAAGATGTAGCTATTGGATAATTCAAATAGATCAACTTTCCCTATCCATAGTTGTTGCACCAATATGTAAGAAGATCTCTGAGAACACTTCTAGTAGGATAACATAATGAAGGAGATTTCAGAATAGATATCAAGGTGTATGGTATGTCAGCAAGTTAATGTAGAGTGACAGAAGTCCAAAGGGATGATGTAGCCATTGCCTATACCCATGTTAAAATGGTAGAATTTTACTATGGACATTGTCACGAGTATCCCAAAGATGTCGATGGGAAATAATTCGATATGAGTTATAGTTGACTGACACAACTAGACTGTCCATTTTATTTCTATTCGGGAAGATGTTTTTCTTGAAAAACCTACAAAGATATATGTGAATGAACTGGTGAGACTGCATGGTGTTCCACTATCTATTGTTTCTGATTGTGATCCAAGGATCACATCTAAATTCTGGAGGAGCCTCTAACATTCATTGAGTAGTTAAATTTCAGTACACCCTATCACCCCCAAACTAATAAACAATACGAAAGGACCATTAAAACACTTAAAGACATGCTAAGGGCCTACTCTTTAGAATTTAAAGGTTTATGGGATCATCATATCCAATTGGTTTAACTCTCACACAACAATAGCTTCAACTCAATTATTCAGATGGCTCAATATGATGATTTTTATAGAAAGTGACGTCGAACTCCAAAATGTTGGGATGAAGTTGGATAAGTAAAGATACTTGGACCTGATATCATGCTAGAGATGATAGAGAAGGTTCAAGTAATATATAAACATATGAAAGTTGCTCAGAGTCAGAAAAAGAGCTATGCTAACAACCATTGAAGGGATATGCAGTTCGACGTTAGTGATAAAATCTTCCTTAGAATATCACCATGAAGGAGAGTCGCATGGTTTGTAAAGAATGGGAAACTATACCCAGGGTACACTAACCCTTTTGAGATCCTTTACCGTAAGGATCTAGGGCATATTATTTTTTTTACTTCCATTAAATATGGCTCATGTTCATGATGTGTTTCACATATCACTCCTGAGTAAATACATACTAAATCCCTCACATGTACTGAACTCAGAAGTGGTATAGCTGGAAGATAATCTCTCTTATGAGGAGAAGCCAGTGAAGATTCTATAAAATAGGGATAAGGTTCTATGAAACAAGAAAAAACTCCTTGTCAAACTATTATGGAGGAACCATTTGTTTGAAAAAGAAACATGGGAATTGGAGGAGGCGCTAAAGGAGAAGTAGCCTTACCTATTTATATAAAACGAATTTTTGAGGGTGAAATTTCATACGGGGGGAGAATGTAACAACCCATTGTTTTATCAATGGAATTCCCTTATTATAATTATGGATTATATTATAATAACATTAATAATCTCAATGAAATATAATGAATCTAAATACTATGATACCATTAAACATAATATTTCCACTTATATGTTTTGAATTTCAAAAATCTAACAAACACGATTGCGATCACTAAGATGTTTGGAGTCCGATATGACAAACATAATTTTTGGTGAATAGTAACCTACCCTTATGAATAGTAACCTACAATTATGAATTGTAAATTGTCTAAAATAATATTCACCTTACCCACGAATGATAAAATAAAATTTAGGCATCTTAGAAGTGACAATTTGACAATAGTAAAAGTGTTGAAATTTTAGTAAGTCATAAATAAATAATTATAATATATTAATAAATTTAAAAGTAAATTTATTTTCATAAATTTTCCCATATATTAAAAATTCATTGTCTTTTTGTTATAAGATATTTTTATAAGACCTTATGTAATTTTTGAAATCATTATAAAATCGTTTTTAATTTTAAAAACTGTAATTTTTCAAATAAATTATGATTCTAATTAAACAATTAAATTTATGATATTTAGAATTTTTTTTGAACATTTAGATTATTTTTGGATTCTATAAATTTAAAAATGGTTATGGAGAATTATTGGGTTTTTTCTAAAATACTTGAATTTTAGATGAATAGTGAAAAACAATAATTTTCAAAATATGTCAATTTCATGAATTATTGAGTCATGGGTGATGTTATTATGATATAAGAAAATATGTCTAGAATTGACATGATAATATTACTGTAATTTTCCATAGATTAATTTAAATTACCTATCTTTTGGATAAATAATAAATTAATGAATATTATATTGAGAAAACCCCTCTCCCATCCACTATAAATACCACCCTCCACACCCTCATTTACTCACATCTATCAAGCATCAATCCTTGCCTAAAAACTGCCAAAAAATATTCCCCAGACCCTACACCATGTTCAAGATCTTTTGGTCTCATTTAAATACCATGCCTAGGTTCCATATGGAGGATCTCAAGAGGAGGATTCAAGAGGTACAACCTCTCTCTCCCTTTCCTTTAATTTTTTTTCAATTTCAAGTTCTTTTCTAATTCTATCCCCACCTATCCTCCTAAAAATGGTATAGTAACTCCAGTATCATTCATATAATGTAATTTTATGTTTCTAATTGGATATTATAAATCAAACCCCCTTCTCCTCTTTTTTTTTATTTTTTAAAGGAAAACGTTGTTCGTGAGGTGTTAATTTATCACCTTAAGGAATGACATGTTTTAATTTTCTTTTAGCTATTTATGATCTTGTCATGAAACCATTTTTGTGGATTAACCGGATTAAGTTATATGTATTATATCCTATTTAATGTTTTGTATCTAACTTATGTACATATTACTAAATGATGTAACAAAACAAGTTCATTGTGGTTGAAAAGCTGCCCAAATTAACCCAAATAATAATCATTAAATTCTTATCAAATGATTAATCCACATAATATATAATATAATTTATTATAAGGTCATTTAAACTATGTTAATATCATTAATTACATGAAATATCAGTTTTGTATTTTTATCAATGTTCTACACAAACTTCCATTTTTGAATAGACGTGAACAGCTCAAGAAAACCATAATAACGACCACTCATGAACAATAAATTTAAACTCAATAACTCATCAAAAGGAACATAAATAAATAATGAAACCAAAATGAAACCTATTAATTTACAAAAGGTTCTTTAATTGTTAATTAATGAATATAATGTGGTTATTCAATAAATTAATGTGAAGAGCATTCAGATACAAGGTAAGTGGAAATTCTAAAACCCAACTTCCCTTCTTCGGGTTCTCCCTCTTTCACTCAGTTCGTGGTATGTTCACTCCTTAATTTTTTTTTCATTTTATTTCCTCTTATTTGATATATATGTTTTACACTATAGTTTATGTCAAATAAATGTATTCCAAAAGAAATCTTGTTTAAAAAGCACACATTTTACTTCTCACTCAAGGTTGTTGGTTCTTGTATCAAATATGTTATTCCCTCTTTCTTTTGGGAACCCAATGTTTATGAATGTGCTATTATGAGATGAAACCAATTAATTTAATGGGTTACTTATTTCCCTTTTTAATATATTTTCTATGTGGTATGCATGTTAATGTGAATATTATGATGTGATAGGTGTGCCCGAAATTATATTGCATAAAATTAATGTTATGATGTGATGGGTGCACCCAAAATTATACCATGCTCCAATGCATTGTGTAAAGTGATTAATATAATTATTTAAAGTGAAATGATGCGTAAAAATAATGGACTATATTTTCACAACTTTGTGTGGTAGATGAACGCTACGACATGATGTTTCATTTTTATGCCTTACCACATTTCAGGCCTTTTATTAATGTTTCCACTAATGGTTTTGATGATAATGTTATGATTAGGAAAACCCCATGATATATTGTTATTATATATACTATTAATGTCTTATAAGCTCACCCATTTTCGATGTATATCCTAGGTGACTATATGTACTATGGAGAGTTCAACTGCCAATAAGGATCTAGAGAAAAAGGAATTAAATAAATGATTATGCTTGATTTTTTAAATTTTATGTTTGGTCCTAATTTTCCCAAGACAATAAACCTATGGATCCTCATGGTGTAATAAAATTATGTTTTTTATCTTTATACTGATGTTATATTAGAGTATGAAAGGGAAAGTTCTCTATATCATTGACCTTACATTACCAACAAAAGTTAGTTTTGACACATAAACCAAATACGGAAATAACATCCGAATTAAACCTAATTGATTAAGTAATTTTATATAACTTGGTAATAATTTACAAAAAATTAATAATAAAAAATAAAATTATTATGAATAAATTAAATAATTATTATAATTTTCTGTTTCTGGAAGATAAAGACACAGTTCGAAATTCAAACTCAAGGTAAGGGACTTCATTTCAATTTCTCTCGTTGTGGAAATTCTTGATTTTATGAAAATTTAATATTTTTTAAGGTGTATATAAAAACCCTTTAGAATTATATTTAAATAAATAATCTATTATCCTAATATTTAGTGTTTTTCAATATCATTATTTAACGAGGTTTACAATTCAATTGTTTTCCATGTGATAAGTGGATTTTCTTTTAAAAAAACCAATCTTTTATAGATTTACTACAAAATCCCTTTCTCTTCCATGTCCATGTTTTTAAAATGATATTTGAAATGTTTAATACGGACATAAAAAATTTATAATATAAATTTATATGTGTTTTACTCTATTTAATTTTTTTAAAAAGGAATATTTTTACACATTTTAGTGGTTTAGCGACAATTAATTTTCTTCCTAGCTTGACTGTGACATTATTGTTGGATTCATTTGAAATAATAAGTATTTTACTAAATAAAACCCCTCTTTACATTTGGGTATTTAAAATGTTTTATCAAATTAAAGGTGTATTTTTTTATTGAAAAAGTTCTTTTGAAATAAAATGGTATTTAAAAATTTTAAAGTGATTTGGAAAAGATTTTAAGATTTTTTTTTTTCAAATAATGAATTTTTTTTATTTAATTCCATGGTTCTTGGACATTATAAATGATGGGTGTTCTTAGATAGAACTATAATTCATTGGGTAATGAATATGTTATTTGATGAATTATATTGTAAGTAAACTATTTTCTTATTCTGATTTGTAAGGGTTATTTAATGGTTCAATGAGATCAATTCCCATGGTAACTACATGAATTTTATATTATTTATAATATAATTTATTGTAAATAATTTTTTTCAAAATGAAAATTAAATTAACTTTTTAAAATTTTGATATTTCCCTTTATAGGTAAAATATTATATTTTTATGAAATAATCCTTCATGGGTTTTAATTTGTTTTATCCGGACTAATGGTTTTCTTCATTTTTTATCCCTTACCAAGATTTTTGTGCTCATAAAATATTTTATATGTTTTTCTTACATATTACAGATGGTTAGGCGATTGGAATAGGTCATGTTAAAAGCCATGAAGAGTATTTAAAAAAAGAAATCATATTTTTTAATGTTTTCAATTGTGAGACAAATGGATACTGGTCGAAAGTTTCCACATTGTATTTGCTTGTTTTTTATGAAAGAGTTATGACCTAGTTATAAAAAATGATAAATATAAATAGATACTTAATGTGAAATAAAGAGAATTATTTTGTATAACTCAATATTATGTAATGTCCAAGTCCAGGGGACATTTATACATTTTTTATCTTCCTATAATGGTTTTTTACATTGTTTTACACATACACCTATTCTTTATCATTTTATTAAGTTATAAATATTATGTATCCATATTCTTACTTGGGAAGAAGAATATATTTTAAGCTATGAGTAAAATTATGAAGGTATGTATTTAAAACTTATGTGGTTCCCAAAAAACTTTAAAAGAGGCACGGTAACCATACAATCTAGTCTCTAAACATTGTGAAGTGGCATCAACAGCCTTGTGAAATACCCCTAATATATCATATTAATATTAACCACCTCTATAGAAAATGGAAATAGTTTAATAAATATATCCATTTAATACACAAATTTACACTTCAACAAATTGAAAACATCAAATGGAAGAATTATAATTAGGTTTAATAATGGGTATAAAAAATATAAACATTAGAAACTGAACATATTACTTTTAAGATACATGTTCTATTAAAAACATCCTCAATATGATATTTTAATTAAAAATTTATGCAAATTATATAAAAAATATTTGATCCTAAAAATATAATAAATTTATTCGATGAATTTCTTTATGAATTTATTCAGGAAAAAGCACGATTTCATGAAAATATTCATGAATAACAGTTTAAAATCCAAAATGATAAAAACTAAAAATATCTCAAATTGAGAAAAATTTATCCTAAAGAAATTTAATTTTACCTAATGTGATGTGGAAAAAATTTATTAAAATAAATCCATATTAGATGGAAACTTGGGGCTTCTATGGGAAAATTTAATGTGTAGGTATCAAAAGTGGATAAAAATAGGGATTCGAAGTTAAATAAAAACTCAATTACACTATCACATTTTATTATAAAAAATATATTATATAAATAATAAATCCCTGTTCTAGATGGAAATAAACAATAATAGTACTTTCATGAATGGATGGTACTAAGAAGAGTGTGGAAAAATTGATTTATAGAACCTCCCATAATAGGGAATAATAAGTCAATTAAATCATGAAATACATAAATATGATTAGTGTCTTGGATAGAAATTTCAATGAATAAAAATTATAGAATTATAATTATATTAGAAATAATTTTAAAATAATTCTAAAACTAGAAGATTCATGTCATATTCAACATTTCCTCTAATTTAATTATTATTTATAATATTTTTTAATTTATTTCCAATATGTTAAAATATGTATTCTAGTTAAGGATTTCTAATAGTTCAATAAAACAGACATCACAAGTGTGGGGTATGTATGCCCTCCCATGAACTTAATATCACACATAATCCCCATTAGAGGGACTAAGTGGGAAAAAAGAGATACAAGATGACAAAGTAAAAGACCATCAAAGTGAAAAAAATTAATTAAGAAATATATGAATATTATAATATATAAAAATACATTCCTGGTGGAAAATATTTCAACAGTTTTGAAAATTTGTGTGGATATTCCCTCAAGTTGTCTATAATAATCCATAATGAAAGTGTAAATATTTATAGAAAGGAGGAAAAATATATAGGTAATATGAAAATCACATTTAGAGAAAGAAGATATATATAATATTATTATGTGTTAGCCCGCGGGGGCTGGGTGAGTTGGTTCAAGGCGGTGGTGACCCGTCGCTGAGGTTCCGGGTTCGAGTCCTCACAAAGGAAACGCGCACCATTTTCCATAGAACCTCTCATCCCCTCGACTCCGTGGGAACCGGCCCGAGCCCAAGGGTTGGCCACCTTGGGCCTAGCTGGGGGCGTGCGGCGCGCAGGTGGGTAGGCCAGCCCTATACCTCGTTACCCATACACCACGTTTTTATGCCCGCGGGGGATGGGTGAGTTGGTTCAAGGCGGTGGGGACCCGTCACTAAGGTTCCGGGTTCGAGTTCTCACAAAGGAAACGCGGACAATTTTCTAGAGAACCTCTCGTCCCCTTGAATCC
Source organism: Viscum album (assembly GCA_963277665.1). NCBI lineage: Eukaryota > Viridiplantae > Streptophyta > Magnoliopsida > Santalales > Viscaceae > Viscum > Viscum album. The sequence goes on from OY728123.1 coordinate 1,620,529,196, forward strand.
GTGGGAACTGGCCCAAGCCCAAGCGTTGGCCACCTTGGGCCTAGCTGGGGGCGTGCGGCGCGCAGGTGGGCAGGCCAGCCCTATACCTTGTTACCCATACACCACGTTTTCCCGCGGGGGCTGGGTGAGTTGGTTCTAGGCGGTGGCGACCTGTCGCTAAGGTTCCGAGTTCGAGTCCTCACAAAGGAAACGCGCACCATTTGCCAGAGAACCTCTCGTCCCCTCGACTCCGTGGGAACTGGCCCAAGCCCAAGGGTTGGCCACCTTGGGCCTAGCTGGGGGCGTGCGGCACGCAGGTGGGCAGGCCATCCCTATACCTCGTTACCCATACACCACGTTTTGTAGTTGGGGTTTGGCTTAGTGGTAATCACCCCGTAATACTACATCAGAAATGGGGGTTCAAAACCCATTGGGCGTAGGTTACTATAGCAGCACTGTAGCGGGTACTGAAGCAGCGGCGGTACTGTTGATCGGCGGGTACTGTAGCGGCGGCGGTACTGTGCGGGTACTGTAGCAGTCGGGTTACTATTCATAGAATAGGAATTTGGCCAAAGATTTGGGCCTATGAGTTATGTAATGGGCTTCAAGCCCACTGGGCCTTCAGGCTATGTAATGGGTCTCCCTCTACCTAGTTAAAAGAGGTCTTTTCTTTCCTTTATTAATAAAAATGAGGCTTCGGCCCCAACCTTTTAAAAAAATAATAAAAAAATATTATTATGTGTTAGAAATAGTCAATATGGGGCAGGAGATTTCTAGTAATGGATCTAAGGGCCAGCATTAGTGGAAGCTAAATCATGTGGGTCCATTGATTACTAAAAGGTACTATCAAAACTAGGATGAATAGTGAAAAAATTATCTCCCATCTCCCAGTATGTGAAAATCATTCCCTCATTTATAGTGAATAAGGTGTTGTGTTTTGTTGATAATGGTTGTTGGTTAGGCTCTTGGACTGATGTCATTAAAATGAAAGGCTCAAAACTTGGAATGAATTACCATGTTATCCAAAAAAATTCCCAACTCTCCCATTATATACACTCTATTCCCCACTATAAGATCCATGTGGTGATACATATCATCACACTAAGATATGAATAGTGTTTCATTTTAGGGTATGAGTGGTGATGGGTCTAGTGATGGGTTAAAACTATAATTATTTGTATTAGATAGTGAATGGGTCGAATATTATAGGAAATATAGAGGTAGGGGTGGAACGTGGTCAACGGGTGGAGGTAACTATTTACTATCACCCTAGGTGCCTCAGGTTCCTCATCTACTATAGTAGGTTAGAATAACTTCTAAATAAGGAAATAGGTTCTCCCTCACCTCTGAACCATCTCTATATTAATAATCATACAATAGTCCATGTATTGATGGGTACATAGGATATCAGGTGGAGTTAAGTTGTTAAATAATTCTATGTTGGGTGATAAAGATGTGGCATATAGTCTAACTTTTAGCTTATAATGATGGATAGTGAACATTATATGGAAATATATGGTAAACAATTTGGGGATGTTATGTTATGTGTATCAGGAAATGAATAAAAAGGAGATACATATAACTCAAGGACATAAATCCCTCTTCTTTATGGGATGGAAAAATATTCATATTGAAATAATTGTGGAGAAGATGGAACGTGGGAGAAAAAATCATTGTGATCCTCTATGAGGTAAAAGAATACAAGTCACGTAGAATCAGTGGAGGAATAAATTTATTTACCATTCAAAATTGTAAAAGAACATATATTACATATTAATTTAGAATTTTAAAGAGGTTGGGAAGGTAGTTTCTTAGAATATTGATTCTCTATATCACTCATTATGTTTTTGTGTTATCCCACTTGAGTCCTAAGGTCTTGAATTTTTGATTGAATGGTTTGTTGGAACTAGAGGTTCTAGGATTCCCTTTTCTTCGCTATCTCCTTAATTCTAGGATTGATTTCTTGTGGGGATTGTTGTAAAGTGCTTTGTGGTAGTAGAGTTGTTTTGTGTGGTGATAGAGGATGAATAAGTGGCCCTTCTTAGTTCTATGATTGTTGAGGCTAGTTGTAATGTCCTCCATTACTAAAAGATTAGATAACTTTCAATCCAAATTTGGAATTATAGTATGGTTCTTAACTGATTACATGATTTTATGTGCATAATGAGAAGTTTTCTTTACAACAATTAAAATTTTCTATCATTTGAGGGAATTGGTCAAAATATTGGGTTTTGGTGCCACAAATACTTCAATAAAATCCGGATGGTTTTTTGGGTTTCCCTTAAGAAATAGAAAGTTATCAGATTACGGTACATACCTCTTTAAACATATTGTCTAATTTTCTTCTCACAATTAGAACTATGTACCTCATTGACTCCTCTGATAGAATAACTAGACCTAAAAAAGAATTATTGAATGTTTAACACCATATTTTCAATGAATTTTATCAGCACGAATGATGTATTGTCCACTAGAGAACCATGAAAAACTACATCAATCATGAATTTATCTACAAGGGAGAGAACTTTATTAGAATATTAGATTAATATTTGTTCACATATTTGATTATAAGGAAATATTTCATCTAAATATTTAAATAATTCCAAGTATTCATGTAATGTTTCTCTATATGAATGTCTTATTCAAAATATTTCATTCCACATTGTTGTAGTTCAGGAGGCTATGAAGTATTTTTTTTAAAAGGTGTTTCATGTCTAGCCAGCCCATAATCACAGTTTTAACATAATACAACATGTATTTTACATTATCTATAGAATAAAATTTAAAGACTCATAATTATATAAGTTTTATATCCACTCCCATATGTTTTAATGTTTAAAATACATTATAAAATTACATTAATATTTTATATGGTTATTATCTAGAATGATAATTTAATTTTGGTAATAAGTGAATCAAACAATTTTTAGATCAAAATTTTGTGCTTACCAATGATGTTATACTTTTTTGGGTTTATATAATAATTTAGTAGATGTTAATTCCTTTATGTTTAGTTATTTTCATCCATGTTGTAAAAATTAAAATTTGGTTCAGTTTTTGTTCCAAAGGAATAAGGGGGTATAGGGTTATATATGGGTTGTTTTTACTCCTTCAAAGAGTTTTTATATGTTTCTTGATGTCGATGAAATAGGATCCACACTTTTTCATGTTCAAAAAGAAGTAGTTCTCATTATGTAGAAAAAATCATGAGAAAAAACTATAGAAAGAAAAAATTAAAAAACAATTATATATATAAAAACTGAAGATATGAAATATTATTTACAAAATAAGAAACATATGTTATAATAATACACACATTAAAATCTAAACTACCACCCCACCGACCATGGTGAAAACATTTGATGTAGGATTTTACAAACATAAAATTTGGTTTTAATTTTCATGACTATAATGTCTATAGTATATCAAAAACCATAGGTAAAATATCAAGGGGAACTTAATATAGGATAAAAATTAATATTTATATTGTTATTGAGAAATGAAAATAAAGGGGGTCGATGGTTATTTATTATATTTTTAATTTAAAACAAGTTTAGAAAATGAAAAAAAATAAAAGGAGAAATTAACAATTTTGATCAACTGTGATCAACATGTGGGAATCCCTTGATGCTTATCAAAAATTATTTTAAATAAATGGATTTAAATTTTTTAATAATTAGTTTTTAACACCTATACCTAGACTAATATGTGTTATTATTAGATACCTCTTAGTTTTAAGTTAAAAACACAAAGTTATTCTCTAGTGATAAGTGATTATAAAATTTATGCCCATTGTCATCAGAAAAATTCACCAAGGATGAACACTAATAACTCAATCTATTGTCTAGGTTTTAATGTTATTGTAACCATGAAATAAATATACATGTCTAAGGTGTTGTTTGTATGATTTTAATATATTATTAACAATCATAATAATAAACGTATATAAAAATAATAGGATGATATAGATAAAAAAACATGTGACTAGAATTAAAATAATCAAGTGATTTTTACAAAATGAATCTAATAATTATCATGAATTTCCTCCAAAAGTAATCACAAAACAAATAACTCTATGTGAGGGGATAAAACCATATAATTGGTGAATTATTGTATAATCTCTCACTAGAATAGAATCACCCTTCCTCTATGGTAAAAAATTAGTAATATTTTCCTAAGTCAATGTTCTATAATTTTTTTTTGAATTATATTGTTTGTAAATATAGTTGTCTTATGTGTTTAGAAAATAATTAATTCATTTAAATGAATTTCAGTATAAAATATTAATAGTTAACACTACATGATGTGTATTGCTATTATTCATCGCCTGTAGTTTCATATTCTCACATCAAACACTTTTGAAATAGGGATACACAACTTTTTATTTAACCAACATTCCATGTTTTGATTTATTTGGAACATGGGTGTGTACTAAAATTATATAGTTCTTTTACTCATTAAAAGTACAGAACATTTACAGTTAATGTAAAAAACTTATATATTTTCTTAATTCATGAGAATTCTCTGAAATATGTATTTAACCACAAAACCTTGTAATGTGTCAAACAACAAGGAAAATGAACATTTGAACTTATAAGAACATATGTATGACATTATTTTTTATTTTAATCAATAAAACTCATGAAAATATTTAACATAAATTAGGGGAATCAATAGGAGGTGAGGGTCACCTTTTTACTGGCGGTGGTAACAACTGGATGAGAATGATATCACATGAGACCACATGGGGTCTATTTGGATTCTTATATGGTAGAAATCCTTTGAGGTGGTTCTTGACAATCTTACCAAGTGACCTAATTTCATTACCCTTCCAATGTTCCATAATTCATGGTTTTTATTTGACTACATGACATAAATTATTTCCAAAATTAACTCTAAAATATTTTAATTCTATTTGAGTCCCTTTAATTTTGAATTTTACTATGTTTTCTTGTATATCTAATTTTTTTGGTTATTAATTCCATTTGATATTATTTTGAGGAATGTTTTTTAATATATGGATATTGAAATGGTGAATAAACAAGAATAAAATGCCATATTCTCTATTATGAGTATTTTAACTATTAGAATAAAACAATATCTTCTATTGGGTAATTTAGAGCTCCCATGTTCGTGTTTTTGGATAAAATATGATTTTGATCCTAGATGTGTATTAGTGTTGTTTGTCATATTTCTTAATGATGATTTGCATAGAGATATTGGAGAGACTCACAACCTTTAGTATAAAACTAATTACATATTTATAAGGATTATTTATCTTGACATGATTATTTGATGATATTTTTAGAACTTTAGGTACTGAAAAAATTACAATGAGATTGATAATTTCACTAAAGATCATTTCAATATTATGAAATAAAAATCATGTTTTAATGTGATAGCTCAATTATATGATTATAATGATCTTTATATTCTATACTAAAATGGGCGTTAGTGTGTTTGGATTGAGGATTTATATTTGGTGATATTTATTAAACAACTTCACTCAATAACAAGATAGGATAATTGGTATTATGAGTAACACTGTATTTATTTTTCATCCTTCCATCCATCCTGATAGATTATAGTGGTTTAATTTCTATAATATAACTTCATTATATGATGATAGTGATGATGGGTTGTGATTTTGATCCCTATGATAACCCAAAGAAGCAATTTCCTTGAACTTACTTTATGAGGGATATTATTTTGATGACATTAATAGTGGATAAATCAATGATTATCTCAGGTAAATAAAAAAATGTTACTCATTTATTGGCTTCCCTAGCAGTGTTGGTGTAAATAATGAGTTTTTTCATTACTCAAATAAGAGTTATTAGATATATATATATATATATATATATGAGGATATTGGCTTGTCCTCATGGACAATAATATGGAAAATAGTTGGTGTGTGATCCTAATAGTGGATTATTTTTATTTTAGTGATAATTGTATCATATATCAGCACCTAATGTTCCTCCTAATGAGATCTAAATACTAGGAATTTTTTTTTATTTTTTACTTATAGATATTGTATTAGTATAGACTATTAGGTGTTATTCTTCTAATAGTAATCTAAAAACGTTATCTTTGATTGAAAAACTTATAGTGTTATTTTATTTCTTTTCATGAAGTTATAATTTGTAGTACCTGATCCTCCATGATGGTGTTATGGTATCCCGTTCCATGATGTTAGTATTTCCCAAATTAGATCTCATATATTTTATAACAACCCTTCTCTTTATTAAACACATAAACATGATTTATTACATAAACCTTCACTGAATACAACTCCAAGGATCGATAGGTCTAGTGTGTTGGGAAAATAGTAATATTACGTGACTTCTTAAGACAAAATAGGACTCCATCATTATTTAAGACTTTTTTTTACATGACCACATCATTCCCTCTAACTTAGCATTGCATGGGATAACCTGAGGACATACATGTGAAAAGTGTGAGATATAAAGCCCAGTAAGGGAGTAAACAAATCATAACATGAAGAATGCAATACATTATAGGAAATAGGCATATCCATGGAGAATAAGAGATACATTAACCTAAAGGCATGATAGAACATGATTATTATAACATGGATATGTGGAAACAACATTTAACATGATATTAGCATGAGCCAAGGATCGTTGCACATGAAGCATGAGTAAAACTTCATAGCACATGAATTAGCATGAGTAAACCCTCAATGCAATTTAATTATAATTTTTAAACCCTCATTAAACATGGATTACCATGATACTATTCTTTACCCAATGCATTGGATCTCTATCAGGGCACACCCTTTAAAAAATAATTCATATCATCCATAAGTGCTCCACATAGATCGTACAACATGGATTCATTAACCATAATAATTTATTCCATGAATAAGAGATGTGGAATACATAAATTAATGTTTTCAATCAACAAGTACATGTCCATAAAGGAGAATAAATTTGACATAGAAATGGGTATGGTATTCACTTACATGATCAATTTAGAATGGGGAAGTTTGGTGTAACATCGATAGTATAACGACGTCATATAGATTTTGTAAAATGGGTTTATGAGAGAGAATGGTTTCTCTCATAATTTATACATGAAATTAATAGTATTGGGGAAATGGATCATAATATTCCAACATGTGTAATGGAATTTATATTCATAATATAAAATAATATCTTAAATGTAAATGAGGAGAGAGAAATATCTTACGGAATTTTAGGATGGTAACTGGTGTACACGGGAGCCATTAAATAGTTACAAATAGGTTCCACATAATTAATACATTAATAGGTATGTATGGGGAGGTGTGAAATCATAAGCCAAAATTTTTAATATAATATAAAAGGGAATAACAACATAATAAAATTTTGGCAAAAATGAGAAAGGAAAAAATCCTTTACGTGGAAGGGTGATCCCAAAGGATTGAGAGAGGCTTGAGAGAGGCTTATTGGGTGCTTGGGAAAAATTTATATGATACTAGAGAGAGGAGGACAGAGGTTTATGAGCTCTAAATGGTTTTATTGGAGAGGAATGGGAGGATGAGTGGGTTTATATAGGAAGGGAGAGTGGATTCTATATTATTTAGGTTTTGGACACCACACAATAAACTAATCAAAAAAAAAAAACCATCCCATGGGGTTTCCCATGGTGTTTTCCAAAGGGGAGAGGAAAAAATTATTTTATAAGGCCAATGTCCAAAGAAATTAAAATATATGTCTTGCATTTGTGGTGGTGAGTCACACTGTCAAAGAAGTCATTTTAAAATGTTAAAATGTTTTATAAGTCTTGGAGGGTATGCTAAGTCTTTCTAAAATAAATCAAAAAAATATAAAATAACATTATTTTGAAGGTAAAACCTATATTGGATGAAAACCCATTTTAAAGTATTTTATTACATCACTTTTGGGTCATTATGATGTCATAAAATACATAATATATTTCAACGATGTTTAGTTTTTATCAAAAAAATCGACTATCTTAAAATTTTATGAAAAATTAACCATTGGATAATTTGGAAATTATGATTCCAAAACAATATTCATTTTCACTTAATATTTGTCTAAATATGTGAATTTTTACTTTTAAAATTAAAAACCTATATTTATTGAAAATTCAAGGGTTTTGACAAAAAAATCTTTCAAACCATAATAAAAATTACAATTCTATTAATAAAAATTATATACTAATTTATATTTAATAAAAATTAATTTAATAATAATATCTTATTAAAATAATATTTAATTCAAAAATCCATTAATTCATCAAAATATATTTCTTAACATAATTTTAATATTAAATAAAATTACCATTTGTGCTTTAAAAATCAGTTACAAAGTGACAATAATAAAATTAATGTATATTCTTTATTATATAAACAACAAACAATGTACATAATTATAATTCTAGGGACTTGGTACATAACCCCTTATAGTACCCTCATAAGACCTAAAGGTTAGGTGTGCGATAGTGAATGACTATTGGGGAAACTCAGATAACATCGCTCAGGTGGTAATATCTATTATCTTCCACTTCTATCATAGGAGATTCCCTTAAACCTTAATGTGTTGAACATAAGCTTGGGATTGGTCATGGGATAAGCCCAGTGAATCCACCTTTGTTCTGAGCTCCAACAAATCGGCTTCATATGGAACAATTCTACGGGACGAGGCCATTGCTTCCTTTTTTATGATTCAATTGGATTTGTTAAAGACCTATATCGATACTAATATTGTGATCCCTATTCAATGGTTATATTTGCAACAGAAACAATTATTAATTGTATTTTAAGATTCCAAAACATAATACCAAAAAAGTTCATATGTTTTATATAACCATTTTACATAATAATATATTTAAATAGATCATGTGTAATTTACTTTAATAAAAATAAGGGTCATTACAATCTCCCCCCATTAAGAAATGTCACCCTCAAAATTTACTTTTCCCACACTAAAACAGATGTGGTTAACTCTGCTTCCTCACTTCCTCTAATTCCCACATTTCCTGTAAAATATTTGGTTTTTCCACAACACTTTGACAGAGGGAATTGTCTAATTTTGTAGAATGTTTTCCCTATGATGTATTACCATCACCGACTTATCTTCATAAGATATTTCATTCTCTAATGGTACCACCTATATATTGAGTACATGTGTTGGGTCATGTATGTACATCCTAAAAAGTGATACATGGAATACATCATATACTTGAGATATATCTATTGGGAGTGCTAGCCAATATTCCACCACGTCAATGCGATCAAGGATCTCAAAGGGGATAATGTTCCTTTGACTAATGTTTTAGTTATTCTGAAATCTAATAACTCCCTTCCATGATGAATTACGGAGGAATACCATGTATCAAACATCAAACTCTTGGTCCCATTGATGAATATTAGCATAGAGATTTTGTGAACTTTGAGAATCTTTAATTTGCTGTTGGAAGGACTTAACCTTCTCTACCATTTCTTCAACCATTTGTAAACCTAGAAGTTTTCAATCCCCAATTTCATCCCAACATGTTGGGGTCCAGTATCTCTTCTCATAAAGGGATTAATAAGAAGCCATTTGGATGCTTGATTTGAAACTGTTATTGTACGAGAACTCAACTAGGGGAAGATGTTGATCCCATCCTCCTTTGATGTCCATTTATCATGCTCTAAACATGTCCTCAAGTGTTTGTATAGTCTTCTAAGATTGGCCATTAGTTTGAGGATGTTAAGACGTACTGATGTTCAGCTCAGTATTTAGAGTATGTTGGAGACTCATCCATAACATAAAGGTGAATCTTGGATCTCGATCAGATACAATATATTATGGTACTCCATGTATCCTTACCACTTCTAGGTTGTATATCCATTCCATTTTATCCAATGAGAAATTCTCTCGAATTGTGATGAAGTGTGTAGTCTTTTCCGAATGATCCACAACAACCCAGATAACATTGTTTCCTTTGGATTTATTTCGATGTTAAGTGACAAAGTCCATGTGGATGTTCTCCCATTTCCATGTTGGTATGGGTAATGGTTGAATCATCCCCTTAGTCTTCTTCCTCTCATCTTTCACATGCGGACATACTATGAACATTGATTTATACTCAGCAATATCCTTCTTCATGTTATCCAAAAAATAATGATCTTAGAGATCTTGATACATTTTTGTGTTTCATGGGTGAATGAAAAAATGTGAACTATGTGCATCATCCAAAAGTTTACTCTTTAACTATGGATTTCATTGAACACATAGTCTTGACCCAAATCTCACAATTCCATCTTCATTGGCATTGAACTCTGAGGATTTCCATTTTCTGATAGTTTCCACTTTCATCTAAATTCCCACATCATCCTTTTAAGCATCCTTTAAACTTTCCAAAAGAAATAGTTGAGAAATCGTTTTTGAAAGGATTGATGATGTTCCCTTAATTATGATTCCCATCTCCATCTTCATAAAATCTATAAGGATTGGATCCTTTTAAATTCTCATCAGTGATAGAATCACTAGGTCCTTTCTACTTATAGTGTCTGCCACCTTGTTCTATTTTCGAGGGTGGTAATGGATTGAGAAGTCATACTCTTTGATCAGCTCTAACCATATTCTTTGGTGCATGTTCAACTATTTCTCTGTAAATATATACTTGAGGAATTTGTGATCCATATATAGTTCATAGTTTTCCCAAAAGAGGTAATGACGCAATACTTTCAATGTGAATATTTCTACAGCCAACTCATGATCATATGTTGGATTTTTTTTCTCATGAACATTCAATTTCCTTGAATAATAGAAAATGAATTTTTCATTTTTGCATCAACACACATCCCATACCCTTATTCGAAGCATCACTAAATACCAAAAAATTTATACAATTGTGGGTAGTGTGAGAACGAGTGTAGTGATAAGCCTTCTTTTCAACTCCTTGAAGCTCTCTTCGCATTCATCACTACATGTAAAATAGACTCCCATCCGAGTTATCTTAGTAAGAGGGTTTGACATTTGTGATAAATTTATCCCAAATCGGATATAATATCCAACTAACCAAAGGAAGCTACAGATATACGTTAGAGATGTTGGCCTCATCCATCCCTCAATTGCATTTTTCTTTGAGGGATGCATAGATATCCCATAACTTGTAATGATATAACCTATGAATGATACTTCCTTTAATTAGAAATGACACTTTCTGTACTTTTCATAGAGCTTCTCCTTTCACAAGGTCTCTAGTATAGTTCTTAGATTCTCCTCATGCTACTTCTTGGTATTGGAGAATATTATAATATTTTCTATAAAGACTACAATTTTTATTGAGGAAATCTCCAAAAAATCAATTCATCATGTACATGAATATTTCTGGAGAATTAGCGAGTCCGAATGTCATGACTATGAATTCATAGTGCACTTAACTTGTATGAAAATTAATTTTCAGGATATCCTCCTTCTTCACTATTACTTGGTAATATCCTAACTTCATATTTACCTTGGAGACATATTCTACTCCACATAGATGATCAAACGAGCCATCAATTTATAGTGGAGGATAATTGTTCTTTATCCTGATTTGGTTGAGCTCATGATAATCAATGAAACGGCGTGTTGACCCATCCTTCTTCATGATGAAGAGGACTAGTGCACCCCATGGTGAAGCAATTGGGCATATAAACCCTTTATCCCAATTCTCCTATAGTTTGTTAGCTATCTCATCAAACTCCACAATAGAAATTATATACAGAGTCTTGGATATTTTCAAATCCCTAGGTACATGATTAATCGAGAATTCAACATCTCTTTTTGGAGGAATACAAGACTATTCCTTAGGAAACATATCATCTAATTGCCTCATAATAGTCATGTTTTAAAGTATGTTTTCTTTCATAGACTCAATCGTCCGAGTAGGATAAATGTTCTAATATGTTAGTAATATCCATGCTTGAGATGACGGTGCTAAAGAATCTTCATCCTCCTACTTATAGTTGTACAAAATCGGGGGTCCATTCACCATATGGAGAGTGATTTCCATCTCCTGGAAATTTATGTTGGCTCTCTATAAGGAAATACAATCCATTCAAATAATTACATTAAATTCTATGAAAAGGAGTTTCATGAGGTCTTCATGGGATGTTAAATCTACAAATTGTGATAGGGGAGGAGTAATATTCATGTGATGCACTCATTTCTCAATTTTCCATTCTCACCGACATCTTTACTTCCATAAGTAGTGGTGGTGTTGGGATTGTTCTACTAAACTTTCGGGATATAAAATATTGTTTAAAATAATAATAAAAAATAAATTCTCTATTCATGAATGAATAAATAGCGTAACTGTCACCAATTTATTTTCAGGGGTAGCTTTTGTAGTAGTGATGGAAAAAAGCTCTTCCTTGGTTCCTTGGATGTTGTTGGTTTCCTCCGGAAACCCTTGGCTTAGGGAATTGATTTGAAAAGTGCCTTGGTTATTTTTAACTGAGGCAATGAACAACAAACTGAGGGTTGAATGGAGTATTCCTCACATCTATCGCAACAACGGGGTTTTCTTATTGACAGTTAATAGCTAGGTGCCCTTCTCTTCCACACCTGAACCATTTCCTAGTCCCCTTCAAGAAATTTTTAGGGTGCTTCATTCATCACCTTTGTAATGTGGGGGCTGTAATTTCGTAGCACTGTTGGATTTGTCCATTATAACTCTAGAATTTAATTGCACATTCCACTTCTTATCCCCATTATATTCCTGAGATTTACTGATCTCCATTTTGAATTTGAGGGTAAATTAGAAAATTTTTAATAGCTATCAAAGTCACGGATTGCCAAGGATTTCTGAAGTCTAGGTTTTATCCCACTAAAGAAGCAATCAAACATGAATTTTTGGGTAATGAAAAAGTCAGAGGCATATCAATCAAGCCTTTTGAAGTTTTTCTCATATGCTCCGATGGATTCGTCATCTTTTTTCCGGAGGGTAAGGACGTCTGTTTCCATCTTAAGTCATATGGTGCGCACAAAGTATTAATCGAAAAAAATTTCCTAAAATTCTTTCTTTCCAACACTTCAATATTTTCCTCAGGCTTCGTATTTTTTATCAATTTCCACAATTTATTGGCTTCACCTTGTATACAATAGGTATCCAGAATAACCTTCTCTTGTTTAGAACATTCAAGGATGGAGAAGATTCATTTCAAAGAAGTTTATCCATTGTTCAATAATTGATGGATCGAAAGACCCATTAAAAGTTGGGGGCCTTTGTATCATGAAGTTCTCGACTATGGATTGTTCTTTCTTGGAGGGGTGGGGTGAACGTTCCTCAAGACCCATGTTTCTGTTAAAAACATGAGTTAATGGAGAGAGTATATTGACAATGGTTGTGATTCTGACTCCCATCAGATTGGGAATCTCATTATAAAAGTCATCAAATTTATCTTCACATTGTTTGTTAGCCTGAGTTCTCCTATTACAGACCATTAAATAGAATAAAAGGAAATGTAGGGGTAAAACATAAAGGGTAATACAATTATAAAAAGGGATAACATATAAATTACATTTATTTCCTTAACTTGTGAATTTATAGGCCTAAATCTATGTTATCCATGATTTAATTCCCAACATATATTCTTAGGTTCATTTTTATGTTTCCCAAAATAACGATTCATACTAATCCTAGGAATTTACCATATAATATCCCCCAGGAATTTCATAACCAAGATTGCAGCAAGGTCCGTTTTCGTGCACCGGTTCCCATTCGAGTATAGCTCAAAGTAGTGTTTTGGGGTTTTACAACTAGATGCATTTGTGCCATATCCTCCTCTATTTATTCATATCCAGAGAGGGTTTTATTTTATTGATAAACCACTTACTCTATACTCATAAAATTTTAGGGATGTTTTTATTATTCTTAGTCTTATTATTATGGATTTTAATAGGGTTTTATATTCCTAATCCCAAAATAACTAAACATATCCTCTAATACCAACTATAAAAACCCTGCTTATTATTACACACTTAAATCATTTTATTACATAAAAATGAACTTAATACAACTCAGAGGATTGAGTGGTCTAGTTTCTTAAGAAATTAGGGACATTACATGAAAATTTAAGACACATAAATGCAACATTTTTATTGAAAACCTTCTTTATATGTCTATAACATTCCCTCATACTAATCATTCCTTGGTATAACCTGAGGACATACATGTGAAAAGGGTGAGCTATAAATCCCAGTAAAGGGAGTAAACAATGAATAACATGAAAATACAATACATGTTGGGAAATAGTAATATAAGTGGATCATAATAGAAACCTGAACATAAAGGAATGATATAGAATGATTATCATAACATGGATATGTGGCAACAACATTTAACATGATATTAGTATATGCCAAGGATCATTGCACATGCATCATGAGTTAACCCTAATTGAACTTTAATTATAATGATCAAACCCTAATTACACTTGAATAAACATAATTAAACCCTCATTTCACATGTCATATCATTATAGTATTATTTACCCAATGCATTGGAGCGATATCTGGGAACACCCATTAAAAAACAATTCATTTCATGAATATGCGTTCCACATAGATCGTAAAACATGGATTCATTAAACGTCATAATTTATTACAAAAATAAGAGATGTGGAATAAATATACATAATTCTTAAATCAAAATGTATATGTTCATAATGGTGAATATCCTTGATAGTTAAATGGGTATGGTATTCACATACACAATGATTTTGGAATTGAATTTTTTTGCGTAATTTCGACAGCATAATGAAAACAAATAGAAATCATAAAATGGGTTGATGAGAGGGAAATGGGTATCTCATAATTTATACAATAAATGGACAATAAGGGGGTCATGTATCATAATATCTCAATATTTTTAATGGAGTTTAGATTCATAATATAAAATAATTTCTTTAATGTAAATGAGGGGAGAGAAACCCCTTACACAATATTTTCATGGTAGAGGGTGTACAGGGGAGTCATTACTAAGATAGAAAGTAGTATTTCATCATTCAAACATAATTAGGATAGTATGGGGGAGGTTATAAATAATACCCCAACATTTTTAATATAAAATAAAAGGATTTAACAAGATAAATAAATTTAGTCAAAAATTAGAAAGGAAGAAATCCCTTACATGGAAGTGTGATCCCAAAGGCTTGGGAGAGGCTTGAGATACGATTAATAGGAGCTTGGGGAACATTATAAAAATATTATAGAGATGAGGTCAGAGGTTAGGTGAGCGTAAATCTATTTGAGTGAAGAGTAATGGGAGGTTGACTGGGTTTATATAGGAAGAGAGAGGGGATTCTTTATTATTTAGGTTTTGGACACAACACATTAAAATAATCAAAACCACAAACCATACCATGATTTTCCCATTGTTTTTTCCAAGAGAGTAAAAAATATTATTTTATAAGGACAATTTTCGAACTTATTAAAATACTAGGCTTGCTTATGTGGAGGAGAGTCACTCTCTTAAGGAAATCATTTTAAAATTTTAAAATGTTTTATTTGTCTTAGAGGGTCCACTAAGGCTTTGTAAAATAAATAAAACAAGTCTAAAATCTCATTATTTTAAATTTAAAAAATATATTTTCCAAAAAACCTTTTTATTGTATATTATTACATCACTATTTGGTCATCATGATGTCATAAAACACATTATATATTTAAACAATATTAAATTTTTACCCCAAAATTCGATTGTCTAAGAAAATTATGAAAAATTAACCATTGGATAATTTCAATGTTATGATTTTAAAAATAACATTCATTTTATCTAAATAATTTTATAAATATTTTAATTTTTTACTTTTAGAATAGAAACAAATTTTTTTAAAAAAATGATGGGTTTTGTGAAAAACAGCTTTCGAACATTAGAAACATTACAATTGTTTTCATAAATATTATACAATTATTTTTATTTAATAAAATTTAATTTAGTAATAATATTTTATTAGACTATTTTTTTAAAAAAACTCCATTAATTTGTAAAAATATATTTCTTAATTGAATTTAAATATTAACTAAAAATACTCTTTTTTATTTAAAAAATTCATACGATGTGACAATAATACGATGAATGTATATTCATTATTCTGTACAAAAAATAATGCACATAATTATATTGCTAGAGTCTTGTTACATAACTCCTTATAAAACCCTCAGAAGTCCTAAGGGTAAGGTGTGTGATGGTGACATAATCTTAGGGTGGCTCACATAATATCACTCAGGTGGTAATATCTATTAACATTCACTTATGCCATAGGCGATTCAGATCAAGTTTAATGTGTTGAATCTCCACTTGGTCTTTGTCAAGAGTGAAGTCCAATGACACAAAATCCTTTCCGAGCTCTGAAAAATGGGCTTCATATAGAGAAATGATACTTGATGAGGCCATCTCTTCCCTTGTCTGAGTAAATTGAATTATTTAAATCCCTATATTTATATTAATCATGTGATCATTGTTCAATGACTATATTAGAAATGATAACATTTTTAACATTAATTTTAAAATCAAAAAATAGAAAACCAAGGAAGTTCATATGTTTTATATAACCATTTTACATAATAATACAATTACATAGATTCAGAGGAATTTTCATTAATAACATTTTGGGTTGTTAAATATGTTCAATGAAATTATCTAATGTGAAAGGGTTTATTTAGTTCGTGTAACATCTTTTTGTTTATCCCTTCATAATAAATACTATTTAGAGTATGATATCTATGTTGATCTTACCCATATTTTACTCACATGATAACGGATATTATTCTATGTCTTGTAAACTCTAAGGATGAGATAACTCCAAATAGATGGGTTCAGATAGATTGCCCATGAGTGATATTGAGTAATGAGGTCATGAATACATAATATGATTTAATTTAATTGTAATTATGATGCATATTAATATTTATATTTTCTTTATTTTCTAGTACATGGTATATCCCACTGTGATATAATACTCACCCTTGCATGGGTACTTTTCTATTAACATAATTATACTTGTGAATTTATCTAATATTTATTTTGTATATTGTGGTGGTCAGAAAGAATGTGGTTTTTTAGATAGAATTTAATAGAGTTTATTAGAGGTTTATGGATGATGATTAAATATTAATTTGTCTAATTATTTGCATTTATTTTTCAAAAATTTGATATTTTATTTATTTTCCATGATATTGGTTGGGTTGGATTATTGGGAATGATATAGAGTCACATAAATAATTTTGTTTTAATTTATTAATTTATATTAATCATATTATGCTGGATATATGTGTTTCCTATTATAGATTTATGATCAGTTATTACAGGTTTCAAAGGTCAATTCTTCCCATTACATGTGTACTCCCACTTGTGGATAGTCATCATCCCATGGCTTATTATGGGTAGTTTTATAATGGAACATCTAAACTTTTAATTTTCCTAGGTGTGTTATTAATGGGTTTATGTTATGTTAAAATAGTTTTAGAGTTTTTTCATCATAGTATTTTTTTAGAGTAGTCACACGTGATTTATTTAATTTGGAAAATAGTGTAATTGTACTAAATGTCTTTTTGTTACATCTATTAAGTTAAGGTACCCAATAATGGGGTGTAGTGATAAACAATTCTAATATAAGGGATATAAATCAATGTTGATTAACTCACAAACCATGAGAACTATTTGTAGACTACAATTTTGTTGTCATGTTCGTTATAATGAAGTTAGTTCATGATTAGTATTAATATTTTCTTATGAAAAGGGAGATATTCCATTATAAAATTTTTTTATATTTCCACTGGATAATATAAAATTATCCTTTAATTAAATTAAAAATAAATTACTAATGATTAATATATTTTTTAAATAAGAAATATTTTCATGTAAAACATCTAGATGAATTTATTATCTGGGAATTACAATGCCATCAACTATCAGTGTGTAAGTAATGGTTGATCATGCTAATGTTTATGATTTCATTTAATAGAATGAGTATTATTTAATTTCATTTATTTTAATCGTAATATGTGATTACACTATGGTTTCATAGAAAATACATGTTGTTAAGGAATTTTATGAGTTTAAAAACATGATGATACAAGTGTTTTTTGTTAATGAAGATGATAAGTTGTGGAACCTTGACTGAAATATATTTTTGGTGATTTTACTTTAATAATAAAACATTTATCTATCATATATTTTTTAAAATGAATTTTTTCATAGTTGGTTTTCTTGTGGGTGATGATAATATTTTTTTATTGTAGATGTGAAACATTTTTTTGGATGTTTCTAATTTTTTTGTGAGATAATTGTCATCCGAATATTTTATAGTGCATGGGATACCTTTTTAAACAATTGTCTATAGTATTTAATGAATGTTATAAATCTTGTCTCTTGACTCAAGGATTCCTTCAATTTTTTTAATATATTGAGTGATGGTTTTTAGAGTACTTAAAGTGACCCAATATAAACATGACATAAATATTACATTAATATCATGATTTTAAATAATGCATCTCACAAATAGTGACATAATCCAAGTCCCTAAAGGTTTAGTGTGTTGGAAATTATCTTCATAAACAACTTATGTCATTAATATTATAAACATTTTACTTTAAACATTACCCAATAGACCTTTTTTATATATCAATAAGGATATAATAATACTCATTAACCTAGGATTGGGAAAATAATACGATTGTGATATCAGATGCTCATTAAGGGAAAAAATACCATATCATGAATGAAAACATGAGGAAGTCATAAATATCACAATAAATTATCAAAATCCATTTGATAATCATAAGGTATTCATGAGTAACTTGAGATCTTCAAAATATCATTAAAGAAGAATATAAGATACGACCAGACCCAAACATATCTCAACAGTCATATAGCATGTGGGCATGACATAAATGTTCAAAATACTTTAAAACATAGGGCATAATCTTGAAAACATAGAATTTCATGGAAATGAAATGCGTCTAGAAAATTTTTCATTAATAATTATAAAACATGGAATTATGGATAACCCTAATATATGAAAACCAATGTAATAAATCTCATTATTAAATTATTTTATGAACAAAAACATTTTTCATAACAGAAAAATTTGAGAAAACCCATAATGCACATTCATGTGTAAACAAACTCACTCTGTCCACAAATGACTATCTCATGAGATATAAATTTAAACCAATGCATTAATGGGTCATATTGGACACAATACTTATTTACCATACATATTTGTTACAATTAATATCAATCATAATTATATCTTAATGAATTCATGTAAAATGAATGGGTTTATTGAAACCAAAAATATAGGACATTCACTTTTCATAATGAATCCTTAGAAAGGAAAATGGGGTTCATAATGTTAAATAACAACATGAAATAAATCAATTGACATAAAAAACATGGTCCCCCCAAAAAAATGACTTATCAATAGAAGAATAGAGTGTAAAACATGAAACATAAATTCATTTTAAAAATATATGTACAAATATATAGATTAAAATGAAAACCAAATAACAATAGTACGCTCATGATAACACTTTGAAACAATCTAGGTAAAAATTGTAGTTTTGTGTACCTTTCCAAATTGAATCTTTTTCTTTCATAAAAAATAATGGAAGGAAATAAATCATGACATTTTATTTTAATAAAAAAGTATTTTTAACAAGAAATTTAAAATGTAAAACCTTAAAAAAGAAATTCCTGGAAAATTTAGTTGAAAAAGAAATTTTATAAGTGAAATAAAAGAATTTTAGTTACCAAGTCCCTTACAAACACTCTTGATTTACACAAAATTTTTGAATCTCATCTATCGGAAGTAAAAAAATCTTAATAACCTATTTAAAAAAATTATTCTTATATATTTATATTCATACTCTTTATTAATAAAAATTCTTCTCAGGTATGGGATTGCAGTAATCACTTTTCAACATTGGGTGCTAATAATCATAACCATTTTGAACTGGTTTTGTAAAAGTCGGGTTGAATTTCATTTTTATACAAAATTTACTCGTTTAAAAATATTAAAGGATCCATAATTTATATTTTATTTAAAATTATAATATTATAAATTCATTAAATGGGAGTTTTGGTTGTGTTTTTTGAAAACAAAAATAGTGAAGAACTAGTTTTTGGTTATTTACCAATATTGATTGGTTACCATGTAGGGATCATTATTATTCACGTTATTAAAAAATAACCATATTAATGATGTAAATTAATTATAAAAATCATATATATTAATAAAATAAAAACTTAAACCTTCCATGTTTTTAAATGAAGGAAAATGAAACACCTTTATTCATCGAGGTGGTCGTCCACACAATGCATGATCCAGATTTTAATTTTCATTAATGGAAAATTGGATGGTGAATAATTCCTTTAAAATAATTATAATAAAATAATATTATATTAATTATACTAATATCTTCATTTTATGTTGTAGAAACTAAATTTTAGTAAAAAATATATTGTATAAAAAAATTAAAAAAGAAAGAGGTTTTAAAAAGAACACATCGATTCTTGTAGTATCAATATTGCAATAAGAGTTAACCCTTGAGGAGTAGAATTTTGTGTATAATTGAACTTAATTAGTGTGGAGTGTGTATTATAGGTTTGGAAATATATTAGGATAAATTTAATAGGTTTTGGAGTGAGGTAAAGTGAGGAGAGGAGTCCCACTTTTATAAGTGAAATAGAGTTGATTGTTTGTAAATACCCAAACATTTTTAATGTTGGGATGTTACTATCAATTAATGTTGATAAAAATATTATAAATAATTTATTTTATAATATTTAAGGTTGATACAAACCATAAAACATAAAATCAAAATATGATTTAAACATGTTGGACCCTTTATCTCTATGGTTACTCACTTTTACTCTTTTATTTTTCTAAATGGTGACTATCATTTACTAACGTAATATAAAAATTAAACAAAAAATTAGGATTATAATTATTTTATAATTTGAACATTGTGATTCCAAATTTTAATTTGAACATATCATCTTCCTCTCTATGACTTAATAGCATGTTGTAGTCTTGCACCTCATTACATTGAAATCCTTATATGGTGCCATGAAATTCTATAATGATAACTAATATTATATGATAACTCTAATAGGGGATGATTTGATCACCAAATACTTGTAAATCCATTTAAAGAGTTCTCATTATATCCTCTAGAGTTTGAATTTTCATCTAAGACTGACCATATATCATAGGCTGTTATGCATTATTAAAGCTTAGATATGTCATTAAATTTTTTTGAAGACCTATCTAAATATTCTAGGTAAACCTGAGATCTCGTATTTAATGGATTCTGTTACTCCAAGTAGGTTCACCACATCAATAATTTATATATTGGTGAGTTATTCAATGAAAAAATCATTATTTATGTAAGTAAAAAGAGTTCACTTTTTATGGTTATTGAATATAACCCAAATAGTTTTATACCCTCTAAAAATTTTAGGGAGTCCGATAGAAAATTCTTCTTATGTTTTACCATTTTCAAACAGGAATGGGTAATAGTTACAATATACCCTTAGGAATTTTTCATTCAACCTTAACTTATTATAATATCAAGAATAAAGATATGTATTCTATAATCTCTCTTTTCATACTATCCATCAAGAAGATTGGTTTTGGATATCTATATATATTTATACATCCTTGATGTATAGATAAGGTTGATATTTTACATCATCATAATGTTATTTCTTCTATTAACGATTTTATGGGACACATTTTTGGGTTCTAAACATTATAACTGCATATTTATAAAAGTTGAACTCTATAATATTTGAAACTATTTCTGTAAATCTAAATCATTTATCAAGGATTCTTTATTCTTTTAATTTTTGGAAGTTTGAGAATTACAATTGGAATGATAGGATTTATCTCTCATATTATGACTTCAATATTAATCCTCTAAAAATCATTGAGTATTGAGTCTTTTTCATGACTCATATTAGATAAAGTAGCATGTTATTTCTATCATAGAGCATTTTCCACTATATTTACTTTCCCCAGTGGTAATGTATTCATAAGACATAGTATTTTATCAAATCCAACCATATCCATTTGAACATATTCAATTAATTAAGTGAAAATATTTATTTCAAGATCATGTGATATATATATATATATCACACATTTCTCAAGAGAGATAATGAAAAAAAACTCATCAATTTAAAGATCAATGCTGCTAGAAATAAATAATGTATTTGGTAATTTTTCTCAAGATTAATTAATCATAAAGAACCATAAGCCATTACTTGATCATTTTGCATGATAATTCTACCTATTTTTTTCTCAAAGAATCACTTTATATTAAAAACCCTTCCCAACATCAGGGTTATGTAAGTATAAGAGTGGTGACCAAACACTTCTTCAATTTCTAAAACATTCTTCACATTCCCCTATTCAAAGTAACATTACTCCCTTTTGTGTGAAATTGGTTAGTGAATTTTATAGATGTGAAAAAGTTATCACAAAGCATTAGTAATATAGTACTAACCCAAAATACTATGGGCCTTAGTTATAGTTGTTGGATTGATCCATTACTTGATAAATTCATTCTCTCATGGATATATTGGTACACCATTTAATATGATTACAAAACCCATGATTGACAACATCAATAGCCAGAATTTACATTTTCAAAATTAAGTATACAAACTATCCATTATTTAGGTATTTAACATAATATGAAAATGATACTAATTATATGACATGATATTTGAATATTCAATAATATAACTTATAAATATAACCATAAATTGACCATGGTTTTCCATGAATAATATATTCATTAGATCCATGAACAAATTATAGGATTTGGTAAGTCCAAATTGCATCACTACAAACTCAGAGTGTCCATACAATGTATATAAAGTTTTCTTAGACATATGCTCCCTTTTAACCCATAACTAATGGTATCTAGATCGATGGTGAATCATTAATATGTATTCATATCCTAAAAGTTCATCAAATGGATAATCTATATTGGGAATATGATCCTTATTTTTTATCATTATTTTTATTAGACCAGGATAACCAATAAAAATTGCATCGATCCATCCTTTGTTTTGAAAACTATATCTCATGTACCCCACAAAAATCATTGGGGAATATAATTTTTTTTCAATGTGTCTTAATTTTGTTTCTTAATGCCTCTAATTCCATTAGAACCATATTATATGGACTTGTTGACATATTCGTGGATCTTTGTATGATTTCGATTGAAAACTCAACAACACACTCTGGGGGAATACTAGGTAGCTCATCCAAAAATATAACATTATATTACCAAACAATAGGTACATACTTACCCAGTAATTTTTGCCAAGAATCCCCCATTATTGGGTTCCATAACCCAAATTATATAATTTTATTCCATATATATTTCACAATAGTCCTTTAAATGATACATTATAATATGATAATTTGTAAAATGAAATAAGACTTCCTTATCCAAATAGATGATATATTTTTTATATTGTGAAATATAATGCCTACCCAATATTATTTCAAATATAACAAAAGGAATAATAATTAGATATGTAGTATGTATACTACCATAAATCACAATTAGAAAATATTTTTATATCTTAGACATGATAATTATGCCACTATGATTTTCCCCCATAGTTAAATATCCATTATTTGGGGTGGTGGTTCCACATTATTAGAAAAAATATGTGATATAATTGAATATACCTAACTATAATTTAAAAAGCTATTATAATATCTATAAAATAGATCATGTGTACCTTGAGTCACTTAATTAACTTGGTCGACCTCCATGGTAGTGATCACAAATTCCCTTCCTCGTTCCATTGGTCTGGAAGGTTGTTGGGGAATATTTTCTTTATCAGTCTGAGGGTTGGAGAATTGATTTACATAATTTACAAAAAACATTCAATTGAATCACTATAATGTGGGATGAAAATTTTCATAGACCTTCTTATCTTATATTGTGTTAATTTTCCTCTAGTCCTTATTAAAAAAATGGTGGACTTGATGTACCACTTTAAGACAATGAAAATGATTACCTGATCCCCTAAGATAATTACCTAAGTTATTTATATGAAATGTTTTTCATGTATGCAATTGGGATTGCTATCCACCATATGTATTATCATTGGTTCTAGAAGGATACAACGTTTTCCTTTTCATTTCCCAAGAATATTGAGGGGTTTTAGTTTCCATCTCATCCTTAAGATCACATCATACAATCATTTCATAGATTTCAATGTCTCTTATGGATAACACCATTCAAAAAATAAGATTTAATCCAATAAATAATTGATCAATTTTAATATCGATATCAAATATATAAAAGGTGGAATACCAAATAATTCATGTGAATGTTTATTCACATGAAAAAATTTATTTAACCACTTTTTGATTTAGTTCCAATCTTTCTATGTCTATTTTTCATGTAAAGGCTCCATGGAAAATAAATTGTGAAAAATATCATCTTGAATTATTCCCATTCAATAAAGTATATGTATTTCTTTTCAATGGTATTATTAATTAGAAAACATCACTAGCCAATATTATCTACTAAATTATAGGCTTTTCAAACAACCTTCTCATGGATTGAGCACTGTGGAATGAAAAATATCTTTTCCATTGAATTTACCAATAATTGAAAAACATTTGTATTAGAATAAATACAAAAAGAGGGTGAATGTTTCCACATAAATGACTTGATTTAGAGTAGCTACCTCCATGGTAAAGTTTTTGGGTAGACATGATTTGGGTTATTAACCACAGGATGAGATAGTTGGGTGAGCATTTCCATAAGATTTTACATTATAGACCTGTTCTCATTAGGTTTCCCATTTAGAAAACCCCTATTTTTTTCAATTCACCCACTATTAACTTGGTTTTTTGGGATCCCTTCATTAACTTGAATTAAGAATAGATGGTAATAGGTACAAATAAATTAATTATTGTGTATAAAATAAAACTATATAATTAAAAGATCAATTTCATAAATAACATGCATACATTAGCTAACGAATATGTAGATTTTAATGTAGTTTGTACATGATTGGATTTATAGTAAAACTATTGACATATATTCTCAAATATATTATAATGGTTTGTAAAAATATCATGATTAATAAAATAATATCCATTAGGATTGTCAAAACAGTTGAACATGAATGAATGATTAACTATGCACTAGAATGATGGTTAAGATATAGTCAGATAACTTTTTATGGGGTAATTACCTCTAATTAATCTCTTATAAAACAAAATCTACATGAATAATAAATACTTGAATTAATTTATATGAAGATCACATAATTCATACATTTCCAAAATAATAGGATGCTATCTTAAACTTATTTTTACGGTTTTCATTATTATTCACTAAACCAACATAAAAAATAACCTAAACCTTACTCTTAGTCCAACGAATGTAACCCGTTATAAAGATGACATAAATTTACATTAATTTCATGATTTTAAAATATTTATCTCAAAAAATAGTTTGACAACCCAAGGAAATCAATTTTTAGTTTCATAGAAATTGGCTACCTAATTATCTTAATTTATTACAATTGAAAACAATTCCTTATAATCACTCTCCTATATAATCTTTTATATATATATCACAAGATAAAATCATATCCATAACATGTGGATTTGAAATATATAAATGCGGTGATTTAAAAATCCTAGTAAGAGAAATACATAGCATAACATGTAGGAAAATAAAAGGGAGACATAAATATCATAATAAATGATCAAAATACATTATATGGTAACCATAAAACATGTTAGTGTAATATAAGTTATTAAAAATATAATTATAGAAGCTTAAAAATATGAGATATATATAAACACATTAAAATTTTCTTATAAGGTGTTATTAGGATATAAAAGTGTCTTATACCATAATAAATAATTCATATTCTTGAAAAACATGTATTTCGTGGAAATGAAATGCCTCTTTGAAAATTTTTAAATCTTGATGAACCACCTATAAATGTAGAAATATAGTAATTATAGGATTTTTTTTTGATAAGAATCATTATTCTCACAATTAATTGAAAAATAATATTGTCAGTGCCTAAAAATGTGAGTAAACCCATCATGACCATGAATGTGTGAATAGACTCACTATATCTATGCATGAATTTTTCATGATAATAAACATAAACTGATGCATTGATGGGTGATATTGGACATCAATTGTAACTATCCATACATATGTGTTCCATTTAAAATCATTCAAAAACATATCTTAATGATCATATAAATAAATAGTTTTCTTAAACATTCTAATGTATTTTATTCAGTTTTCATAAATAAAGCATAGAAATAAGTATGGGTTTCAAAAGTTAAATAAAAATATGAAATAAATCAATTAACAACAAATATTCATCACTAAAAAATTATAACATATTAATATTATAGTAGAAGGTAAACCATGAAACATATATTAATTGATAATATATATTTTTGTATATAGATAGTAAAATCAACACCAAATCATAAAATAACCTTTCTTAAAAATAGTTTGAGATAAATGTTGTAAAATCCATAATTATAAGTATCTTTTCAAAACATTTCATTTATTTTCATAAAAAAGGTAAAAAATAAAACCAAACATGAAGGTGGATTGGAATTAAAAAATATTTCCCCACAAAAATAATAGGATTAAAACATTCATAATTAGTGTGTTAGAAAATTTAGTTCAATAAGAAGTTATATAACTCAAACAAAAGGAGTTTGAGTTACCGAGTCCCATATCATTTCCCTTTATTTGAACTGAAATTATTTAACCTCATGTATAATAAAGATAAAAATATTAATTTAAATTAAAAAAAAACGTATTCTTAAATAATTCCATTTTTTGACTTCATTAATATTAAATCTTTTCATTAATAATATCATTGTAATCTCTTTTCAACATTTGGTGTTAATAATGATAAATGTTTTGAACTAGGTTCTTAAAAGCCACATTGATCTAATTTTTTTACCCAAATACATTAATTTAAAAAATAATAATTGTTTTTAATTGAATTTATATAAATAATTACATTTTTATTATTCCACTACATGTGAGTTTCTATCACATTCTGTGAAAATGAAAATGGTGGAGAACTATTCTCATGTTATTTACAGATATCGAGGGAATTATTTGTAATGATCATTAATTTTTTTATTAAAAACAATATTAATGATATATATTCCTTACAAATATAATATATTATTATAAAATTTAAACTGTAACTAACCGTGTTTGTATGTGAACAAAAAAAATGTTTATTCATAGAGGCGGTCGTTCGCACAACACACGATTCATGTTTTCATTTTTATTAATGGATGGGGGTGGTTAATTCTTGTACAAGTATTATGATAATATTAGAGTATAATAGTGTAATTTATATAATCATTTTTTGTTGGTCAAATTAAATATTTGGAAAAATCAAAGTGTATAATGAAAAAAAGAAAGAGAGGTTTAAGAACTTGTACATCACTTCATGGATTATCTCTTTTGAGAAGGGGATTTAAACTTTTAGGGATGATATTTTGAGAATAATATAACTTAATTAATATGTTTAGGAATTTGTAGGCTTGGAAGGGGAATATTTTATTCCAAATAAAAGTGGGGTTTTTGTGAGGGAAAGTGAGGAGTGGAGTGTCGCTTTAAAAAGTGAACAGGAGTGACATATTTTTCAACACCCAAACATTTTAAATAACAGGAAGTAAATCTTATGGAAACTAGATCAAAATTTGATAAATAATAGAGTTACAAGGAGACAAGATCAATACAAACATTCACGATTCAAATAGAAACATGTTTTAAACATGTTAGGACCTTTATCTCAATGGTTACTCAAATTTACCATTTTAGATTTCACAACAATAACTAGTTATTACACAGGTAATTTATTCATTAAGAAATAAAAAATAAAAGATAAAATATCATATATTTTTAACATAATGACTGAAAATTTTAAATCCAATTTTTATTTAATTTTTATAATTATTGAACAATATATTTGAAATACTAAATTTACAATGCCTTAAAACTAGGTTTATTATTTTGAAAAAATATAACATAAATAATAAAATTAAAAACATCGGTTTATAAATTGAAAAAAAATTAATTAAATAATAAAATATTTTTTTGTTATAAAGTGATTTCATAAATTTCCAATTCATAATTATTTACTAATAATGTTATAAAATCACAGTACAATACAATATTCACTAAAAATAAATATTTTTAGAATAATATCAAAAATTAATCATAATTAAATATGATCATGATAAATCCAATAGTGAATTTAATATTTTCAAGTTCACATCCAAAAATTTATAAATTTTACTTTAAATAAAAAATATATTTTGAAAACCTATTTTTATAAAAAAAACATCTCATTTATTATTTGTTCTTAATCCCACTTCATATAAGTTACTAAATAACATTTTGGTAATACTTTATTAATATAAAAATATATTATTCCTTAAAAATAGTAAATTTTAGAAAATTAACTTCATTAGTTTATATGTAAAACAACCCCAATATCAAACACTAAGGTCTCATATAGGAATAATAAACATTACATTTCTAGATTTGATACTGTTTATTGTGACCTAATTTTTTCCCATACAAACCATAGAAAATCAAAATAAAAAACTGGATCACATATATTATTATAGAGTATTTAGGTTTATAGTTTTATTGAATTAGAAAAAATCAAACATAAAGAATACCCAAGTTGTCAAATGATTATTTCTACCACTTAACCCATCCATTATTATTTTACACTAAGTCTATATCATAATAATCCATAAGAAATACCCTATTGAAATGATTTATAAAAAGTAATTCTTTACAGTATGGGTAATATAAACCATAATAAGTGTGATCTCAAATGCTCAGTTAGGCTAAATATAAGAGTTAATATATCAAATTCATCATTTAGAATAAGAAGAGTATAAGGGTTTGATGACATAATCAGAGTGCATGACTGAAGCATAAAACAACTCATACCTATCAAAACTTAATTCACCTATCATGAAGCATATAAAAAAATCAAAAACAAATATTAAAAAATATAAAATCCCGAGCCATGTGACATCAATCTTGATCAAAAGAAACATTATAAACCCATGAAAATAATTCATATATCATGTTTGTATTTTGGAAAATCATCATCATACAACCCTTATTGAACCCTTACAATTTAAAAAACCTTATTGATGTATTCCAATATAATTATCCAAATAATATAGTCATTACCTAATTCATTTGAGCCCTATCTAGGATCACCCATTGTTAATCTATAAGAGGCCCACCAATGGTTTCTAGGCCTCCCCATCATATAAGCAGTAATAGGATCATCTGACACTCTTTGGTCTTCCCCATCATATAAGCTATAATGGGATCACCCAACACTATTTGGGTTGCCGCATCAAATATAATATCTAATAACAACAAACAAAGTACATTTAGATTGTATATTATCAGAAAACCCATAAAACAAAACATTAATCCTTTCATAAATTGACAAAATCATGAATAAGAAATGGGATCCAAAACAATCTATTTGAAACAAGATTAACAGATATAAAAGAAATTTGTTCCAAATTAATTTCATTGAATCAAAATTAATTTTTAAAAAAGAAATGAGTTATATAACAGTATCTTTGTAACATGATTAAAACATGTAAAATACATGGGTTCCACAAAAATCTATTTGTAACATGATTAAACTTTGTAAAAAAAATGTTCCATGATAATATATTTGAAACATGAAATTATCATGGAAAATAAATTAGTTCAATAATAATCTATTAAAAACATGATTAATACCTAGAAAATAAATATGTTCCATAATAATATAATTGAAAAATTATTATCCTATATATAAAAATAATATGTATTTTATCAATACAAAATATCCATAGTGGTGGATAATTTACAACCATGTTTTTATTTAAAATCAATCTTTTAAAACATAAAACATTTTGAAAATAGATTTTGATTAAAAATTAATTTTTTAAAACTAATTAATAGAATATGAGAGAAAATGTTTTCATTAATTAATATCCTTATAAACATACATTATAATATACAAATAAATTATGATCTTTATGGTAGGAAATTCCGAACATGTTGTATAAGTTAAAAAACATTCCTTTTTCACTGTAAATTGGTTAGTAAAGTGCCTTGTTTTGAAATCAACAAGAAAATTGTGTTCAAAATATTATTTAAAAATTAAAACCAACATATAAAGGACTATAAAAAACATGTTTAGAAGTTAATTTTTTTTTTAAAAATGATGGGTTTTGATAAAATATTATTTCCGACAGATGAAAGCACTACTACAAATATGGCTTTTATCAGCGCTAAAAATGGCCATTAACAGCGCTAGAAAAGGCTCTATTAATGCTAGCGAAGATAGGGGGTCCCCTTTATCTGAGCTCAAAAAAACGCTGATAGAGACCCCTTTTATCTACGCTAAAAAAAGCGCTGATAATAAAAAAAAAATTTAAAAAATAAAAAAATACTGCCAATCTCGGGGGGGGGGGGGGATTTTTATAGCGCTTGAGCCCCAATTTATCAGTGCTTTCCCCACACCCTCTAGTGCCCGCATGCACCACCTACACCCTTTATCAGCGCTAGCTCCTCTAAATTAGCATTGCGCGTGCGCCACTGCCTCCACCCGGATTTGATCTCAAGACTTCCCCCCTGCTCACCTAAAGACTTTACCACTCCCCTATATTGATTTGTTCTCTTATTTATGATATATCTATCTATTTATATATATATATTTATTTATTTATATTTATTCGTATAGTAATATATATTTATATTAATATATATATATAGTTAAATTAATATATATAGTTATATTAGTATATATATAGTTATATTAATATATAGTAATATAAATATTCATATATTGGTTTTTTAAATAAAATGGATATTATTTATTATTTATATAAAGCTAATATATTTTATATGTAAATATGTTTAATTATATATTTAATGAATTTAATTTTTAGGCGTGAATATATAAAAAATATGTACATATAGTAATATATTTGATTATAAATAGCAGTGAGTTATAAAAAATGATAACATTTCAAATACATAAGATAAATATGAATGTAATACCTTAGAATAAATTCAGTCCCCACCAAAAAAGGACAATAACACGCCCTTAAACGAGGTTGAAAATCCGCAAAATGTTAAAAAATCGGGGTACCCTGACAAAAAACACAGTTTTGGAAGCATTCTGGGCCACTTTGTTCCTCGGAAAAACCCTGTCTTGGGTACCCTAAAGTCATAGAGACGTAGAACTCGTCACAAGCTTCGATTTGATATGTGGTAGAGCTCAAACGAACACTCGGAACAAAAGTTATGGCCATTTGAAGTTTGAGTTGCGTTTTCAACATATTTTGGATCTTCTTTTACTTTTTTTATTTTTTAGTCTTAAAATTGATATCAAATGACTATTATTCCATAATAATAATCAAATTATTAATTAAAAATAGTTTTTTAATTTTTTTATAAGTCATTTTCACTAAATATCATATATATTAAGTATAATATGTGTAAATGTATATTTATACTTATCTAAAATATATTTAAAAATTATATAATATATTTACATCAATATAAAAATATTGATATAACTATATATTAATATATTATTTTTAATTAATTTTTTTTCAAGTCGAACCCTTTATTAGTTCTTTTAAAAAAATCACTGATAAAGTCCCCCCCCTTTATCAGCGCTACTAAAAAAAGCACTGATAAAGGGGGCCCCTTTATCAGTGCAAAAAAAAAAGCGCTGATAAAGGGGGGGTGGCTTTATCAGTGTTAAAAAAGCGCTGATAAGGGGGTACTTTTATCAGTTCTTTTTTTAGCGCTGATGAAGCCCCCCCCCCCCTTTATCAGCACTTTTTCGTTAGCGCTGATAAAGTGGTGGCCCTGGCCTTGCCTCGTTTTGTGGTACTGTAGAATTAATGTCTGGTTATCTTAAAAAAATATTTTTCAAAAACATTTATTAAAAATGAGTTTAAATATGGCACTTCACATTAAAATATAAACAATGAGATTTTAATATAAAACTCCAACCACTTGGGTAAGGTTAAATCACAAGCCCCATGAAATTATAAAATTAAATAAAACTTAAAAAATAATCGGAATAAATAAATTCTATTATTACATGTCAAAGAGGGTTTATATACACCTAATAAAATAATATAGGTTTATAACATGACATAAGTCTCAAAGATGAAAATATGAGACAAAAACCCCTTACTACTTCAGTAATCATTTGAATCATAATACCCAATAAAGAATTAAATTAAATGAAAAAATAAATATGATTAATTAATGATATTAATTATATAAAATATCTTGGGTTCAGTATATAAACCACACAAAAGAAGTGAGTGGTGAATTTGTATATGTCTCCTAAAAATAAAAGTGAGATTAGAAATCCCTCACCACACATTTCTTTTTCTTGATCATGATTTGAACTCATGTATAGTGGTTTTAAACATGTTTTAAACTATTTAAATAACCATATAAATATTTATAATATCATATATGATCCATTTATAACATCTTATCACTCGTTCATTGATAATATTTGATTATTTTCGTAGTTTAAGTTGTCAATTTCCTTATTTTGTTATACATGTTTTGTTATGATTGTTTCAGTTCTTATAAATATTATAAAATTAAATAATATAAATAATAAATTTAATGACATAATTATAATATTTATACAACAATTATACTTTTAAAACAAATCATTAAAGATAGTTTTGAGAAATGTTGTACATTACTACACTGGAGGCGGTATGCCGTATGTACACAAGAGAAATTCTTCCATTTTTTAGGGATCATTATGGAATGGTTTTATGTAATAGAATGATCATAATATAATTTATACCATATTATTTATTTAAATATACTAATATATATCCTCCATGTGGTGTGGTGACCATAAGAGATTCACATCACTTTGTTAAGGTAGTATTCCACTCGTACACGAGTGGTATTATCATCATTTATGAGAAAAAGAAAATAATATATTATATTTCAATATATAAAAATATGTAATGAATATCATAATTATTTCATTTTTATCACATATATTCATTAAATCTATCCTTATTATATCACATTTAAAGTATTAGTGAATGATAAATCACGTCACTTTCTGAGGTGGTAGTCCATCGTATACACAAGGAATGTTATCATATCCCCTATAGAATGGAAATTAAAAGTTGTATATATGATTTAACTAATTAATATATATAATTTTGTTATAATTATAATATATATATATGTACTAAATATCCATCATTAAACCCATGCATGATTGTTTGTAATGAAAAAAAAATTACAGTAGTTCACAAGGAGGTATTCTGCCATACAAATGAATGAGGACTTCGTAGCCAATTTGATTGAAGTAGAGATGGTTACAGGTCATGAAAATTTTAAAAAAACATCCCATTGTATTTAATATATTTATTTTTTATATAATCATGTTTTAGTAATATTTTAATGAGGTGGAGAAATAAATAAAATAAAAATGATCATCGAAGAACATTGCCTCTTCAGAAGGGCATCCTTCTTAGTTTGGCACCAAAATCCTTCTTAAGTTGTAATTATTAAAAAAATAAGGATTATAGGATGAGGGTAAGTTATTTTGGAAGTTATTTCCATTATTAATGACTAATACAAATATGTTTGAGGGTGTGAAGAAGAAAGTATAGGGGTGACATTTTATAAGTGAGGTGAGTGGCACAGTTGTATTTTTTTGAAAATAACCCATTATACCAATGTTTTTAAATTTACATAATATTAATAAATGTGATTTTTTTCAAAACTAGAATATATCAGGTCGAAATATGTTCATCCAATGGGTTATTGAAAACATGATACATCATTTTTCCACATATCTTCTTAGTTTAACACTCTCGGTAAATCTATTATTACCTAAATCACCGTAATTATTATTATTTTATTATTTTCAACAATAATTTTGGTCAAAAATTAAGTTCAACTTATTAGAAGTTATAAATTATGATGATGAAAAAATGTGTAATTCAATTTTATAAATTAAATTCACATAATTTGAAAACATTAATTTAATATTAGTGCCACATACGTGATAAGAAAGTGGGTTTTCAAAGATAAATTGTTCAGTAGTTTTCAATGATTTTATAACAAAAATCAATATGTAAATTATTAAAATTTGATAAATTTAATTAATTGAAATAAAATTAAACTACTTTTTTTTAAAACAAATTTAAAATATATTTTAACCTTATAAATAAATTTAAAGAAAAGACAATTTTCATTTACAATTTAGTAAATTTTACTATTTATCAAAAAGATTAATCATTTTAAAAAACTCTTGAAAGAATAGCCCAAATATAATTTTGAAATGATGATTTAAAATATTGAAATTATGTTTTTCGATAATTTTTCTAAATATGGAAAAAATTAATTATATAAAAAACCCCAAGACATGATGAAAAAGAAGGATTTCAAGATGTGTATTTCTCAAGAACAAGAAGTTTTTATATTTAACCTATGTCTAATAATAATAAGATTATGAACAACAATAAATATTTATTGAAATATAATATATAAATTTCATTTAAAAATTCATAATTTCATATTATTATAATTAAATAAAATTGAGAAAAATTATGTTATTTTAAATAGTTTTCCAAAAAAACCAAATTCAATACCCAAAAATAATGTTATACTAAAATACAACATAATTTTGATAAAAAATATGGTCAAATATAAATAAATAATACTTATTTACTTTTGAAATACAATTTAAAACATAATGGTACTTTTGATATTATTTTCTTGTTGAAAATAAATTTCATCTTTACAGTAGTCAATATTTTTCACCATTCACTGAAAAATCAATATTTTTAAAAAAATTATAAATTTCACCAAATTTAAATTTTGATATTTTGATTAAAAAAATGAAATTAATTTTATGATATATATTTCTAAATATTTCAAAAACTGATTATATATTTTTTTCATTAAAATTAATACAAAATCCTCTTTGAAAAAAACATAATTTTGATGAATAAACTCAAATTAAAAAAAAATTGATTGATTATTTACTAAAAAATTTGCAACAATTTTTATTTAGTAGGATATATATATATATATCATACACAAGTCACTACTACTCATACCCTCTAATTTAACAGATGGGTTTTAAAAGTTATATATATCATGGGTCATTTAATCTTGATGTTACGTGTTGAATATGCTACCAAACATAAAAAATACTAGGGTTGTGTGCACCCAAGCTATTGAAGAGATTAAATTTATTGATAAATAAATATATTTTATAGTATCAGGGAGTATCATTCACATCTATGTTAATTTTTAAATTTCATTTACGCTATCAAACCTAATTTTCTTCTTTTTAAATCTCAGGGTGTTACACACATATATATATATTAGTTGATTTTATATTAGATGTGAATTTTATTTTATTTTATTATTTATATATATTCATAATTCAATAACCAATAATAATACATACGATTTATATGTTTACCTTAAAATGGTTTGTTTAATTGTTTATTGAATACATTTTTTCCATTGATAAATCCATCAAACTTAGTATTAATTTAATCAACAAAAAATCTGGTAGTTTCAATATTTTTCAGTTTTATCCATGATATTGAAAACATATTAGGACAATGATTTCGCCTCTAAAATTACATTGAGGTTTAGGATGATTATTATATCTTTGGATAATCTAAATATATCATTGATTAATAGTGTAATGGTAGTTATATATTGATATAGGAGGCATAGATTGAGAGAGAATAGATTTATATGTTGGCTATGAAAATAAAAACATGTAATATGATACTAGAAGTGTAGTAAAACTTGTATTTTATGTGCTAACATCGATGAAAAAGTATAATATTATTTAGTAAATCTACATTATGGTCATATTTGAATGAAATAAATCTATAGATGGATCAAATATAGAGATATTTAAGCGTATATGAGTTACTCACTATAAATAACCACAATTTTGAAACATCATACATACATTACGGTAGTAGTTATAGAAATTGGTTCTATAACCCTTCAATTAAGTTGATATAATATGGTGTATAATTGGAGAAATTTAATGGAATCCATGCACCATGGAAAATGCTGAAATACTCATATAAATGAAAATAAAATAATTGTTTATTTTTTTCAAATAATGAATATATGCTAAAAAGAAA
This sequence comes from Viscum album, assembly GCA_963277665.1. Lineage (NCBI taxonomy): Eukaryota > Viridiplantae > Streptophyta > Magnoliopsida > Santalales > Viscaceae > Viscum > Viscum album. The sequence continues at coordinate 1,620,565,470 of OY728123.1, forward strand.
ATGGTTTACATGATATTTGATGAAATGTATAATGATTCTCAATAAAAGTTCATAAAGAGTTGAATTGGTGTAATGAAATCTTATAATTGGTGATTATGAATTATTGATGGTAATTTCTTATAATCTATTTTACTCATTAGATAAATCATTTTGTTTAATTATATCAGACTGAAAGTTGTGAGGGAAAAAATCATTTTAGTTATAATTAGTTTCAACTGATTCGATAGGTATTTTCATTGTGTTTTAATTAAAAATTATGTCAAAATTTTCACTACTAGGGATTTCTAGTTAAAACATTATATTATGGGTTTATAATAAGCTTTTATATATTATGTAAGGATAACTAGAAAGAGTGATATATAGAAAAATATAGTTATTTATGTTAGTTAAGTAACATCCTAAGCAATAAATTCCCTACAAATAGTTATAATGAAATGACCATTATCTATATTAGACCATTCACAAAAGAAATTCATTTAAAATCTTTATAATGGGAATTATAAAATTATATGCATTTGAGTATGAAATGCCAAGGTGAATTCCATATAATCATTATGGTCATATAAAAATAATTAAAATGAGGGGATTATTGTGTTTCCTCTAGATATGATTTATAATTATAGTTACATTTGGTTAAATTTTTTATATTAGGAAAGTATGATAAGACTATATTCTATATTATCATTTAAATTCGTAATGTGAAACTTTAATTAACCAAGTGTCATTTTCAAAAGGCATTCAATAATGAACCATTTATATAAATGAGTTTACTTAAATGAATTACCAGTGTAGATGTTTCTTTTATTCCGTTATGTGTGAATATTGTTTAGAAACATTAATATCCTAATAATGAGAGAGTGATAAAATATGATCATACATATACATATGAATTTGTATTCACTATTTGAATTATATAATATTTTTTTTATTTTGTGACAGGTTTTAGTAGATGATGGAGATGTACTCTAATATATATTGAAGTTAGATACTTTAAAACTTTTTCCAAAAATACAGTGGGCTCCATTAGAAGACATTTATGATGAATTTTTTTGGGATAATATGTTCATGAGTGATACTCTTGATAATTTTTTATTAAATGGTGGGGAGTGTGAAATTATACCATAAATATTATTAGAGAAGTTATCTATTTTATTAAAGGATGTTCCAAGTGATTCTATAATGTTTATGGGTACACCTATATATTATTGTCATGTTCCATGATTTTCATTTAAGTATTTTTTGAATGGACATAGAAACTATCATTACATTGGTATATAAATTTATTGCAAATAATTAGGTGAAAGACTATTTATGATATTCCAAATATTTTTTGATTTTTTATATAATAATACTACAAGAATATTTTTGATGATATAATGATGATTTTTATGGATTATTATCCCAGTTTCATAAAATTTCATTACACCGTATGGATTATCATTGATTGATTAACATAGTTTTTTCAATGCATAAATATTTAGGATTAATGGCCTAAAAGATTTATTAAAATATTATTCATATATAAGGTTTTTATTACATTGATTTATATCGATGAAGAATTTTATTTAGATATTAGTTCATATCATTGTCTGGATTAGAAGACCCACAGTTTTAGAGATGGTGAATCATTTGAGTAAAATATTTCTTCCATGGGTAAATAAGTATACAGATTTGAATAGACGAGTTATTTAGGATGTATAATGAGGTTTTATATATTTTTTTTGAATAAAGTTTTCTTAATTTGAAGAGTTTCATATACATTAAATAAATATTCATTGACCAAAGTTGTGAATTATTTCCAAAATTCATAGGGTGTTTCCATAATTATCGGTGTTGGTGTGGAGTAATATTTGGAACATTGGCCATAGTTTAAACCACCATGTCCGGTTACAAAAAATGGTTAACACATTTACTACAGTGCTTGGGTAGAATAGTGGTGACACACCGAATATTGATGAAATTCAATTTGATTCAAAGAAACCAAAATAACTAAAAAGGATGAAAAGAATAAAAGAAAATAATAATAAAAAATTATAGGGATGGTATGGGTTAAAAATAATGAAGTGGTGTGTATTGATATTAATTGTAATGAGAATAATTAATCAATGTTTTAACAAAACATATAAAATATTATAATAAGGATTTTACGATTTATGATGATGATGATGAGGGATTTTGAATTAACATTTCTTTGTTGAAATAATTTCTATAATTTTGATTATTTTATCTCATTAATTAAATAAATTATTTACTTAAGTCCATCAGTTGATCTATCAAGATGACTAAATTCACATAGAATCTATCTAAAACCCTCTAATATAGAGGGAAGTTTTTATGAGGAATATGATTCAGAATTAATGATTTTCTTTAATTCCATTCACTATATTACACAGTTGGGTTTATCTATTATCAAATCAAGACATCTTCCATTGGTACTTCATCCTTGTGGAAATAATGATCCCCCCTTAGAAATACATCTGAAGTCTATATTCTCCTATATATTCCTAAACCCACTCTACATCTATGTTCATATTACATACTGAATAAAATTACATAGATTGTTATTAATGTATAAGTGAGAAAATCAATGGATAAAATATGAACTAAAAGTAAACCAATCTTACCTATCATCGATTGATGAATAGTAAAACATCATATTGAGAAACAAAATAGATATCTATTTTACCATGGTTGCAATTATACTGAAATCAATAAAAATATAAGAATTTTTTTATTGACTCTTAATTCATGATAACTATTGATTTTTGTATTTTAGTTATCTCATTACCCTCTATCCATACCCTTTATTTTGGTACACAAAACCCCCCATCTAAATTAGAGGAAAATAATTTCACAAAAATATATAGTTATCCATAACAAGCTTGTGAAGTTTATTTATTTGATTCACATGATTATCTCATTTACCTCATCTGATTACAATATGTACCACAATGTAAGGAATTGTTATTTAATCAGTATATACATTATTTTCAATAAAATTGAACTTTAGTTCTCATCCCATGATTGAGTTATGAAAATATGTATCCCTTTAAGGGTAATCTCGTATCCAGTGTTCAAGGAATTCTTAAAAATTCTTAAAAATCTATTCTTTTATAGTTTGAAAATATGAAATTCAATTCCTTCTCAACTAATTATAAATATTGAATCATATTGAATGGTGATAAGATGATGATATACAATATGGATGTTTTGTGGGGTGGTTCTATGACATATGTTGTTGTGAAATTACCACATGTGTGTTGGGTTGGATATTTACTATTATATAAGGTAGATTATTAGTCAATTGAACTGCGAATTTAGTATAGGTTTGGTTTGTCTATAAGGATTTTATACAAGATTTAGTGTCAGATGGAATTCTATGATTCATCCCTATATTAGAACAAAACCTTTTAATAATAACTCATTGTTTATTGGTTCATAATATAATGTATTGTAATATTTGTTGGAAGTGATTTTGTATACGAGTATGGAGTTGAAGTGTTTGGAGCATTGGTTTTTCACTCATTTACATTGTCAAAAAATATTTAGTGGAACTAAATGTGGGTGTATCTTGAAATATGGACACTAATGTGGTTATATTATTCTTACAGAGACTAATAATATAAAGGATAGAAATAAGATGTTATTAGTCGATGATGTATAAAATAGTTCTATAAAGTATTTAAATGTTTGGAAAAAAACTTTGACTATTGTGATAAAAATGCATGGATACTATGAGGTAAAATCTATATATTGAATCTCAAATGAGTAATTTTATAGATAGATCATTGCTAGATGTTTTTTTAAAATGGATGGGTTGATAAGATATAGTGATCACTAAGTCATGAATAGTTCAACATGAAATCTTTACTTGTATGATTTCACATACTTTTGATGTTCTGAGTGGAATTCAACAACATTATTCTCATGTTTTTTATAAGTGAGTGATTTGATTGAGAAATAAGGAGGTTGATATAGAAACTCATTTCTAACATGATATGTTAGTCAATAATTTGTTTTTTCATTTTCATAGCTTTCTTATTTCATGGTGACTGAAGGGATGAAGCTCATGGTTGTCTGGTTTTATTAAGGTTTGAATCTAGTGGTTTAGTCTACTATTGTTCACATGAACAAGTTCTATTAAAAATTATTTGGGGTTTATTACTATGACATGATGGGGTTATTGTCACATAATAAATATAGAACATGTTCAAATAGATATTCTATGATCTAGTATGCTGGTTCACCATAAGCTAAAGTGGAAATTGAGGAATGGTGAAAGGATATTGAAGGGTTTTGATCCATTACATGAATATTCGACCAATGCCATAATGTTTTCATGAATATTATTCCATACCATACATTCTTATCAGAAAATATAAGATCAATTGAGGTAACATCCTAAAATATATTTTTATAGGTAGGGTTGTCCATCCATGTTTATATATTTGATAATACTAATCATTAAAATTAATGTGGGATTATGTTTTTATCTAAGAATACTGAAATAAAACATAACACCAAACATTCAGGAATCTCCTTTATTAATAATACATATGTTCCAATCATCTTCCAACTTCATTATTCATTACTGGGACACACCACCAAACTATCTCTATATTAATAGGAATTTCGATACAAGTAACTCCCATGGATCTACATTCTCTAATCAAGCCACTATTACCATTTCAATATCAGACCATATATATGTCATCCACATCACACTTATGTTAAAACATATCTCTAATACAACTTCTTAGTATCATTCTTCTACTCCATACCTTAATGTCCCAATAAATAAGAAAAAATGATGTTATTTAGAGAAAATAATTATTATTAGGTGTTATAGGACATCCAAGAATGTATTTTATATGTTAATGATCACCAAAACTATTTTGGGATTGAGTTTTCACCCTAAACAATTATATATGTAGACAAAAATATAGCCCATGGGATTTAATGGTTGTGCATGCTAGTTTTTGGGAATTTCATTGAGAATAGATTATATTCTTTTTAAGGAAGATGAGTTGTTGTAGATCGATGATCTATAATGAAAATAATTCCGATCATCAATAGATATTGGGACGTTGCGAATTGTAAATTTCCATCTCATTGTCAAATGAAATTAGGCCCATAGAAAGTTGCATTCCAACATGGTGGGTTAGAGTGAGGCTTCATTTTTTGGTTAATATTTATTCAGATAAGTTTTAACTAAAAAAAACTATAAGTTCAACTTTCATGTAAAAAAACTGATGAATATTCCATTGAATTGACACGTGGGTATACCTGACTTTCATGGCTAGATATCCAGCACTGAAAAAATAAAAAAATTTAAAATATATAAAATTAGTAAAAATAAAATCTAAAATTATTGGAAAAAAACAAAAACAAAATAATAATAATAATAATAATAAACTGGAAATTAAAAAATACAAATATATTTAATTTATATTACACACACACTCAAACAAACATTTATTTACTCAAATATTATAATTGTAAATATATTTATAAATATATATATTATATATATAACTAAATAAAATAAAATATGATCTATGCAAAAATATATTCCAGTTATATATAACAACTAAAAATATAAATATATTAAAAATAAATATAAGAGACATGTTAAATTATATTTAATACATTTGAAACAGACTATGAAAATGTATTCTATCTTGACATATTTATTTTACTATTGTAATTTTTATCATGTAACATAGACAAACACACACACACACAAATATATATACACACACAAATAGGAGCTACAAATTATATAATGTTAATATAAATATAAAATAAAATATAAAAATTATATTTATTAAACACACACAGAAACACACATACATAAATATACAAATATTTATAAAAGTATTTAAACTCAAATAAATTTTTCATATTTATATATAAAATATATATATATATATACATATATATACATAAAGATAAAAAATGATCATGACCATCAATAATAAGTATTAAAATATTTCTTGTATTTTAATGAATTTGAAAAATCAATAAAATCAATAAAAGTTAAAAAAACACCAAAATAAATCCTTAAATTTAATAATTTTACAAAATTACACATTTACCCTTGAAATAATTAAAACAATTCGATCAACTAGTACTGATACATTAAAAAAATAGAAAAACATAAAATAATGATATTCAGTATTGACCAAAATTTATAATACTAGTCCCTAATATTTAAACAATTATTTTTCCTCAAATAATTAATTAAAAAAATAATCAAAATTAGTTTCTATTAATTACTAGTTTGATCCACAATTTAACTATTTCAAGGTGAATGATATTTTTTTTGAATATTTTTAGTTTACCTTAATTTAATCTTTTCAAGTAACTATTACTCATCCAATTATTCAATTTAAAAGTTAATTTTTTTCCCAATTTCACATCTTATAAAGTGCATGTTTTCTATTTAGTTCTTTATTTGAAAATGTATGTTCCCTTATACAAACCTTCTCAATTAAAAATCCACACACACTCTGCACAAGTTTGGATTATTTTAAACACTTTTATATAACTTTTTTATTGTACAAAGGGGTCAAACATGTCACACCCGTTGTTCCCATTATCAATTACCTATGGGATTAATTATAATATTAATGGAAAAATGGTGGGGAAAATAATTACTTTTTCCATTCCTATAATTAATCTTATTCACTAGAACTATATGTAAAACCATAAACACCCCCAATGACTAATTATAATAGTCAAGTAATGATTATGTCAGGAAATATCATATCTCAGTAAATTTATAGAATTATTATTCTATCACATTTTTATTTTTATATCCTTTTGTTATTAATATTTCTATTTTTATATATTTTTTTGTATTACTTACATAATGATTAATTAAAGTCACATTTTTTGAAATTTGTTGCCAAAATATCCTTAAAAATAAAAAATAATATTTAAAATCATGCTATCTTTTTAGTAGTATTATTTTGAATAACAATTCATGTATTTATAAATTATTAGTACAATTGGTATTTTTTAATATGATGAATTTAAACCAAGTAAAAAAATAAATAGGAAGTACTTCAATAAGACTCTGATATTGTTGTATCTTAAATAGGGAAATTATTTATTTCTAAATTGACTAATGTATGCTCAATAATAATGACATGACCCGACATACCAAGGCATCGCCCGGATGAGTGGTAAGTCAATTGTCTCATCCCAATCCCACGCCCAATTGGACAAGGGATGGTGACTAGAAGCAAGTAGTAAATTTTAACAATATAAGAGGCCTTATCCTAAATGGTTCATCAATAATATATCTATCTAGATTGTATCATAAACATGTACCACACATAGTAAATGTATAAAGTAATAAAATACATATTAAACACCTGAATATGAAAAAATATATGAGTAAATATCACATAAGAACATATAAAAGAAACCATAAAACTTAAAAATATATGAATTTTAATGCTATAAGATATTAGAAAGACCTTACTCAATTCATATAATCCTATAATGATATCTAGTCATTATGGTCACCACCACTATTAAGATTCATCATGTACCATCATGAACCACCAAGCAGCTCTAAGAATTAGATATGAATAAGCCACACTATCTCCACATCCACCATGATCATCACCAAACATGTTCATCATTTTCACCAACACAAAACATGTGGGCACAACACCTATTCATGGGTTATTATATAAAAACTTTATACAACACCCCAAAAACTAGAAATAAAGCACAAAATGGAATGAAAGCTTATGATTCTGGTATAAGTGTTTACCAGGATGAAGAAAAAATAAATATAGAACACCAATTAATCTCAAATATTCTTTTATATAAGAGTAACTATAAGGGAAAAACAGAACAACAAGCTCAAACTATAGAATATTAAAGTAACTAAATGATAACAAGAAAACATAATCCATATATACTCAATAAATAGAAGTATTAAGTCATAGAGAATTACCATTACTTTCAATTCCAAATCATGAAGATAAGTCTCCTGTGAGCTATTACGTATTCCTAGAGTACGAGGATGTCCAAAAAATCAAGAATTTGATAACCATCCTTAAATTATATCTCAATGGAAACCCTCAGAGTGTCGAGGAATCAAAATTCTTGAATAATTCTATATTTGGTAGACTTCCGGCAACCACACAAAACCAGAATCCATAAAGTGGGAGCCCACTCATTTACCATCATGCATACCAGTTGATGGATTTTCATAGCCTCCGATAACTGCAACCCATAATAATAAATGTAATGGTGAACTATAAATGATAATAAACCCATAATAACCCAAAAATATTATAATAGAGGACCCTAAAATTATTAAAAGAACCCTTAGTTGAGGGTAATACTGACTTTAGTGGAGGATACTAACCCCAAAGGAGCTCTTATAGGGAGGAATACTGAATCCATAGGTATGGGATCATATCCTCAAGAATGTGTGTAGGGTTCTGATATTATATATAAAATAAAAAATAGAAATATATTTTCAACATCATTAGAAAAAACCTTAGTTGATGGGTATAATGGATCTATTTACAGGATAAGAATTATCTGATCGTTTTGAAATACCCCCATCACCAGCCCTAAGAAGTTAAATTTAAATTACAATATATATCACCTAAAAATAGCATTGGATGGACAAAAAGATCATTCCATTTTGATCTATATGTAAAAATACCTAATATACACTCTTTATAAATCTAGGAAGGACACTAAGTGAATATTTTCCATTTTATTATAACACATATGACAGGTGTAACATGAAGCATGATGCGTCCAATTCCATGAGTCAGAATATTGTATCACATATTGGTTTTGATGAATTAAACTTGTTTCAATTTTCATAATCCCATTGACGGATCTTCAATTCCACATCACATGAACATGTTATTACAAAAATTTAAAAATCTAATCCAATAATACTAATAATAATAATATTATTGATATATATATATATATATGATATAGGGGGAATTCAAATGAATTCCCCCAACCTCTCTCTAAGAATCTGAGTACCATGTTTTTTAATATTCCTATTATCATTTTTATTTTTATCTTTAAACTATGCATTCTTCCTTCTTCCCCAATCACTTCACTTGAACCACCCACATCACACTACACCTCGCTTAACATTACCCTAAAATGGATCCCTCCTCATTTTGGCATGATCTCACATAAGAATACACATTCGGCTAGATCCCCTCTCACATAACTTCCATCTCATGTTAGTTATATCTCATGATAACCCTTCTTGCTCCATCACCACGTGCAAGGCTTGATCACACTATATTATGCTATCCTTTTATTCATCTCACATTCTTTATATCATGTATCCACTGCCCACTCTCACTTTGCATCACCTCTTCCTATCACATATATGGATGGTGTTCATAGTCCAAACATGGGTGAAAACATAAGATAATGGATAGAGAGAGAGAGATATGGGGATATTAGAATAGATGATAATTACTTATTTCTCTTCAAACACCTAACTATTCCGCCATTTATTCTCTATCAATGACCAGTACCAGAAGAATAAGGTTTGGGTAATGTGAAAAAATTTGAAAAATAATAAAAAATGAAGATTATCTAATAAAGAAAAAAGGATAATATTTTATTTTACCAACACAACAAATAAATAATGAAGAATTGAGATTCCAAAAATAACATTAAATTTCATAAACAAATAGAAAATATTTATTCATAGATATTTAAAAAAAAATATAAAAAATAAAGCCTAATAAAATCATTAATACATACATAAATATTGGATCACTCATTGATGAATATTGCTTCCATATTGATCCCTATAAAGAATTTTACTAAAGATTCTCACTCCACAGTCTCATGAAATATAGGTTACTTCCGCCATAACTGACTCTCTATCCCATTTCAAACTATGGGTTATGCAATTATCCTTAAAGAGAGGGGGTTTAATAATTTATTTAAAAGGTATGACAATATTTTTATCATAGCATTAAAAATAATTAATTAATTCATTTCACCCACGATGCCCTAAATCTAAGGACCCCAATGTGAATTCCAAATTTGTCTATCATAGGTTAAAATCATTATTCCCTAATGAACCATGGTCATAATATTCCCTTTCATAGGATCTATTATAATATATAATAATTTCATCACAAATACACATATTTAAGCTTGAATTATTATTTTTTAGTTAATATTTTTTTATTCAGGCCCTTCTACGCTCCTATTTCCACATCAGCTCAACCTAGGGGTAAACAACAAACCAAAGGTTAAATAGAAAAATATATAATTTTCTATGTCTTATATAAGGGTAAATTTTCCATTTTAACCATGTTGAGGTCTATGGTCATCAAAAGAAAAAATTTATCTATGTCATACTTGGGAAAAAACTGATTCAATACACTAGCTCCACCTTAAAAAACTTTTCATCCTAAAAAAGGAAATAAATGGAGGTGATAACCAAGGAAACTCAGCAAACCTCAAAAAAAAACACACCCTCACAAGAACGTACAAAATCATTATGGGTATAGCCCTAGGAGTTAATAGTAAACATGTAACTTATAAGGGAGTATTCTTTCTTATCACCAGTTTCACCATCTTCAGCTCATCACGAAATAAAACCTTAATGGAATATTTCATTTAGTCCATGTTATTCCTTCCAAGACTTGGTACCCCAAAAGTTTTCCCTATAGAAAGGATATTCCACCATATACGGTGAGGGAAAACCACAAAATAATGGCATTCATATTAAAAAGCTGTATCAATAATGTTATCACTAGTGGGAGATCCTATAACCACACATTTTAAAAGCATTCTTGATGGTATTCAAATAAGATTACCCCATCAATGTAGCACAAAACACTGATAATTTTACCACAAAAACACATTGACGACATAAGGGTTACTAAGAAGAAATTTCCTTCGGCTAAATGTTAATTCATCCACCATATCATATCCATAATAAATAATAACATATGTCATTAACTCATGATAAAAATTTAATAAAATACATTTTTTATAACATCAACATTCATTGAAATACTCCGTCGAAATCCTAATCCTCAACATGCTTCAGAATCACTATCATTGATATCATGGATGTATTATTACCCCTAATATTTGAAATCTACTGATGAGCTCCATAGACACAATAACATCCTCATTTAACCACTCAACATTACACCACTACCCATCGGTTGTCTCAACCCACTAAAATCATAACCAGATAACAGAAAACATATATATAAACCTACTATATAAGATTCAATCCCCAATATAACACCTAAAAAATTAAAATAAATCCAACACCATCCAATAAAACCCCTTCCTCCACTGTATAATTAGAGTATATATGTAATATGTACACCCAAAAATATCTATTGGATGTACCATACTGAGGCTCACAATTCACCAAGGAAGTACCTATGTAGGATAAGAATCTTCATATTCACCATGAAATGAAATGAAACCCCAATATACCCCATGATAAGTGGCTGTCACACTACCCACCATCCAAAAATTCATTTTTTTTCATCAATTGGGAATTCCGAGTAACATAATTCCCATAAATTGACAATGATAACGTGCCCATTCACCCCATGGGAGTGTGTGGTGTCACCATCATCAGTTAAAGGTGAGTGATATATCCCTCTATATAATAGAAATAATTCCAAAAAACTATATCTTATGTACCTTTATTATATAGATTCTGAGTTATTATCTATAAATGCGAACCACTATAAATTTGATGTACTACTCTTATCTCACCATCCACCAAGGATTAAATATAACAAAGAACAAATTTATGTAATGAATCTTGATTTTATGCTACAGTATTTTTCTACCTTGATGGTACTGTCATATAAAACTATAAAAAATACCTTGGATTCCTAATAGTATCCTCCAGAAACTAATTCCTATAATCATTTAGTCTCTAAGCCCATAAACCCTATAGGGGAGATCAATATCCTTATATACAACCCTCAAATATAAAATTTGGAATTAAATACATTTTATTCACCAGAAATTTGATATGGGTCAACTGTGGATTAATAATTAGAATAATACACAAATTCCTTTGCACTCGTTGAATTTAATTCTCATACACACACATTTCACACCAAGCTATCCATTCCATCACTTAATATCCACTCTAGGAAATCATAGACAATCTATCCACCATCTTGGTAGTTGATCCTATCTAAAAGTGGTATATAATTTCTGTACCCATCAGATCAGTCTCACATACTACTCAAAAAAGTACTCATCTCATGAAATCTTTGGCCAATAGCTAACGAAACCAAAAATAGATAACTAATCCATGTATGAGGTGTGAATGACTTCACCACTTTTTTACCATGTGAAATTCAATCAAAAGGCCACATACACTATAACAAATAGAATAATTTCATAAAAAGTGGTGAGTGAGTGATTTTCACCATTATAAAAAATCCAGACATCACTAATTTCTAACTAGGGGTTATATTAAAATATCCAACACCTGAGCATATAGTATATGATGATTAGCTCATTATGACATTTTCCAGTATTAAGTTCCATGAAAAAAGGGACACAAATCATAACCATAACTACACCCATGGATGTAAAACCAAATCCATTAATTATATACATCATCCCACATATATGACTATCCACACTTAGTACCGGAAATAATCAAGACATTAGTGGTGTTCACAGTAGTGCATCATTACATATTCCATATTTGACTACACTCAAATCAAGGGTTCTTGTATTTGTCAATTTATCAACTATAAAAATTTCATATTTGTCCACTTTCACTTCCTAAAATTAAAAGATGGTATATTTAGATTCTACCTTCCACTTGCATGTCTATACATAACATGAAATGGGATTCCTTTTGGTGAAAAACTCAAATACAACCACAACCAGGTGTGTATCTCTCCCACGAGTACTTGATTCATTAATGCTGACCTATGGAAATTTGGTATATTTGGTATTTCAAAAATCACAAATCTAACTTCATAACTCCATTTTATAGTATTCACCCAAAACAAAATTCATAAATAATTTTACTAGGAAATAAATCTACTGAACATGTCATGAGGTTCATGGTCCTTGATGTGCAGTCAATTATGATCACACCTCCCTAGAGAGGGATCAACACCCTAGATAAAAATTTCATCGAAAAATTATAAAACTCTATCCATGATATTTAAATCTCATAATAGGTTATATAAAATAAGTTTTATCCCTTAAAAAATGACTATTCTACATAGGGAGTTCAATTAAGAATCCATATCTGGTCAATGAAATCTTGACCAAGATAAAAAAATAATTTCTCAGAATCCAATAAAATTTTTTGTCACCTAAGGATCAGGATATATTTTCAAACCCATTATGGATCTATAATATAAATACATAATGATAATATAGCTTTCACAGAGTATCATCCACTCTCATATTAATCGACAATCCAATCTACAAAAGTATCTAGACTAAGTTCTAGATGGGAAGAAAATCCTTCTTAGATTGTTAAAAAATTGAATCTCTCTATAGAGTCACAGAAACAATTCATTATTGATAATAAAATGTTTGTAAAACTAGAAAAAATGTTAATTAAAAGACATATCATAATTATAAACACCTATAGAGTGTTTAATAGATAATCCATATCTAGTTAGTGAAAGTTTTAACAATATCGAAAAATCTTTTCTCTAGCTCCAACAAATTTTCTGTCACCTAAGGATCATGATCTATTTTGAAAACCATGAAGAATTTATCAAAGGAATGAAGATAGAATATCTATCCTTCTCATAGTATCATCCAACCTCATAGTAATATACCATCCACTCTATAAAAATATCATTACTAAGTGCAATATGGGCAGAGAATCTTCCTCAAATGGTCAAAAAAGTAAATCTTAATTGAGTCACAGAAACAATTCATCACTGATCAAAAATAGGTGGTGATACTATCAAAAAAACACTATTTTTAATAATTAACTACATTGTTGATTACTATAAATTACTCTAGTTAGTGACGCTATAAAATATCACTAAATTAATGATGCTTTAAATAATCTGTAATTAGGGACACCTCATTTTATGACATTTTTTAAAAACATATGTAAATAAATTTCTCTAAATTAGTGATGTTTAAATGTTTCACATATTATTAACACCTAATTTGTCTACATTTTCTATAAATGTGGGTAAATAAACTTTGAGAAATCACAATTCATTTACTGATGTTTTCAGTAAATATCTGTTATTTTTCTGAATGTTAAAAATGTAATTTTTTTGAATTGTATTTTTTATAAAAATGAAAACCACCCAAAGCCTCCTATACCCAACATCACCACCCCAGCCCCTCTCCCCTCCCATAAAATCTAGTACTCTCTTATAGTGCTCCCTGTCCAGTCCTTCCCCCCTCTCCAACACCAACACCCCACCCTAACCTCTCCAGACCAACTGCTTCACACCACCTCTGCCTCACCATCCTATCATGTTCCCTATAGCCCCCACCCTTGCATCCCTCCCATCCTGTATCGCAATGCTCACACACATGAAAAAAGACATTCCCATAGGAAACAAAGCATTTATCTACCGACCATCAATAAATAACCATGCCAACTCACCCATTCTTATTATTTATATATAACTTTCTTTTATATAAATATAAATAAATAAATAAATAAATAAATATATATATATTAGTATTTCAAAAGATAATAATATATATATATATATATTAATATTAATATATGTATGTGTGTTTATATTATATATATATTATGTATATATTAAAATATATATATATATATATATATATATCTGTGTGTGTACGCACAAATAATTAGCCACTTTTAAATCATTGGTAGAAATTTTAAAAAAATAGTAAAATTTTATTAAAACTTGGATAAATATAGAATATATAATTGTATTATGTTATATATATATACATTTAATTTTTAAATTTTATGTCTATATATATATATATGTGTGTGTTTATATTATGTTATATTTATATATATGTTTATATTATATATATATATGTATTTATGTGTGTTTTTATTTTATGATTAAATAAATATGTTTATATTTTATATTATATATATATATGATTATATTTTAGGTTAATTTATATATTTATATTATATTATATATATTTATATGTCGGTGGCTGTGTCTGTGTTTATATTATATATATATATTCGTGTGTGTGTTCATATATATATATATATGTTTATTTTATATGTTTTTATTAATACATTTAAGTTTATATGTTTATATATGTTTATATATATATATGTGCACCCTCAGGGTGCTTCTCAGTTGGTAGCGGCCTTGCGTGGTCTCAGCGTGGTCTCAGGTTTGAGTCTCACTATGTTTTTCCTTGTCAGCAGTGATGGGATTTTCTTGTATTTCACCACTTCCCCGACCATTGTTTGTTAATATATATATATCTACGTGTGTAAATATATGAGTATGTATGCATTTATGTAATTAAAATTATATATATATATATATATAATTATCAACGTTTTAGAACACTGGTAAAAATGTCACTAAAATAACAACATTTTCCTAAAAACATGACTAAATTGAAAATATATACATATACTTATAATATATATATATATATATATATATATATATATTTGTGTGTGTATAAACATATATATTTACTTTTTAATACATGTGTTAGTGTTTATATATCTATATATAAATATATATAACGTCTCTAATTTAGAAACACTTTTCTGGAAGCGTCGCTAATTTAGAGATTCTTTTCATGAAGTTTCCATAATATTGTGACACTTTTCATGAAGCATAATTAATTTAAAGATTCCTTTTAGGAAGCATCACTAATTTAGTGATGCTTTTAACAAATAATAGCAAATTTAGTGACATGTTCCACGAAGAATCACAAATTTAGCGACACTTTCAAGAAGCTTTACTAATTTAGTGAGGATTTTCAGTAAGAGTCGCTAATTAATGATTATTTTCATGAAACATCACTAATTTTGTGACATTTTTGCCAGAATTGTTGATAATTTAATAAAACTGTCAAGATATGTTTCTAATTTTGAGTTGTTTCTAAAGAACATCGCTAAATTATAGTTTTATTAGTGTGAGAGGCCCAACAATAGGAATGGGATCTTCATGAACCTACCTCTATATAAATGATTCCTACCAGCTAATAACACCCTACATTTAATAGAATAAACCCAAAAGATATAGATCATATCTTGATGATTAGACACTTGAGGGAAAAGAAATATAATATATAACCAATATATGATTCATGTACCAACATTCTTATTCCTAAAAATTGACATATTAGAGATCTAGGCCAACTAATAGGTTATAAAAGTATCGATTAAAGAACACATCAGAGGAATCACCTACACATCTATCTTTGGTATGTTTATCAAACTCGATAAACCTTTAACATCATATCCATAGATTCCCTAACTAGTCCCCACATGACCACGAAATAAAAAATTCAACCCTTGGAAAACCCACCCAAATACCACTATGACAAAAAATGACCCACATAGGCCTCGTTCCAGATAGAAATAATTTTTAAGTTCCACCCCAAAACTACCTTTTGTAGTCCATGGGCTAGTTTCTAACACTGAGTAGGTAATTTTCATAGTATGGGAGGTCATATGATAAAATAACTTCTTATAATACATATCTATAATGTACAAAACAACCAACAAGACCATTGAGAAATGTATAAATAAAAAAAAATTATATAAAACCCATGCATGTAAAAAATGATACATTTATGTCAAAAAATAAGAAAATAGAAAATAAATTTTATTAATGGAAATCCCATGAATCTGAAAGGCATAGGAAAATGAGAATATCCTCCTTGCTGCATAAACTACTGGAATGATATATAACCATAATAGTGACCACCATTAATATAATTTTATATTCTCTTTATTGTGCTTTTTGACGTGACTATGTGTCAAATTTTAATAAACCAAACCATATCCATATCCTCCAAGAACAACACTAAATTAATGCATCATCTATATAGATATGACACATATGAGCCTAAATCAAATGTAGTGGTGAGTGTAAATATACCTAGTTGGATTCCTCAGGAATAGTAATGGAAATAGAAAGTGAATATTTTTATTGTACTAAAGTTATAATATATTATGTTAAGGATTATCAATGAAATACAGAACACCATGATAGCTCAAAGCTCATTGTACTAAAGAGAAACTAGAAGGAAGACAGGGAATAACTAACTTGAAATCTGGTACAGAGAAGTAACTAAAAAGAACACAAAAAGATACACTATATATGATTAGTCAATAGAAGACTCAAGGAATAGAGAATTATAATTTATCTCATCTATATCCAATTAAGATAAGAATCACAAGATAAATTAGGGATAACAAGAGTACAAATATGTTCACGAAGAAAGAAGTCGACAAGAAGTAGTAAAATATTTTTTGAAAGAAATCCCCATGGTTCCATGATATTTGATTTCCTAAATAATTCAATTCTATATAGATTTAAAACAACTACACCATGGCTATAATCAATGAAGGGAGGGGGCTTCTCATTTCAATGAATGCTCATTAGCTGAGGGAATGTTGAACCCTTCCCAGACATACAACTGAATAACAATATGAACTATCAGTTCCAATAAACTGATGATACCACACAGAAGATATATTAAATAATCCAAAACTCACTATGAAACACCTCATATTGAGTGAATACCAAATCTATTGGAGGATCATCACCCCAAATGAGCTCTTAAATGGTCAGAATATTGATTGTGTGGGTAGAGGATCTCAAACCCATGTATATAGGTGTAAATTGATCTTTCATATAAAATGTCTAAAAAATATAGGATATTGGCCTTTCTAGAAGTCACCTTTGTCAAAGGGAATATTGATGTTACATTTTGTATGATAATTTTCTGATAATTATTTTTGATCCTCAGCATCAACCCTACAGATCTAAATTTGAAATCATACATCATCACCATGAAAATGTCCTCATATGTAGAAATATTTCACTCTATTGTGATCTATATAAATAAAATTCTTAAGACTGAATACTTATATATCTAAAATGGAAACCATGGGAAAATTGTACATTTCATTACAATACACATGGGAGTTGTTATGTGACATGATGTTGGACCCACACCATGAGTCAAAAATTCTACATCACATATTTTCCTTAAATAATTTATCAAATTACCATGATCATAATTGAATAGAATGATCTATTTTACAACATCACATGAAATTTTTTCCCCCAAAAACAAAAAACTCCATAGCATTAAGAACAAAAAAATATCAATAGTATATATATATATATATGTGTGTGTGTGTGTGTGTGTGTAGGGATGGGTGAAATTCATGTTGTGTCCCCCCACCATCTCTCCAGTCAACCGAGTCCCATATATTTTAATATTTCTATTTTAATTGTTATTTTAATATTTAAAATATTACCTCTTCATTTTTCCTCAATTACTACATATGCACTAACCAAAACATGTGGAACCTCAAAAAGAATCACCATTAGAAATATGACTCTTCTTGTTGGTTCCCTATCATAGTATTTTCATTCTCTAAAAAAATCCCCACTCATGTGGCTTCCACCTCATGCTAATTTCCTTTCACATAAAACCTGCTTGAGTAGCCACCTCATCTCAACCCCAATCACACTAACCACCACTATTTAGGACTCCTAATCACCGTGATATATCTTTACAACTAGAATGTGGTCTCATCATACCCTCACCACCTCTCACCACCACTAACCATCACTAGAGCTAGTGGCCACAGTTTACATGAGAGAGAAATTATATGAGAAAGAATATAGAGAGATATAAAGGAAGGGAGTGAAGAATAAATGATAATATATTCATTTAAATTGAACACCAACCCAATATTCTATTGATTCATAGTCAATCAACACCACCATAATAACAATGTGATCATTGTATGAAAAAACTGAAATTAATAAAAAAAATAAATACCCCCAAAGAATGCATGATGAACGTTAATCTATATTATCGACTAGTGATGAAATCACAATGCGTTGGTAATCCAAAATATAAACTTAAATTCCATAAATGAATAAGAATATTTTATTAAACAATATTTCAATGGGAATTCTATAAATAAATAGAGTTAAATAAAATACTAATGCCCTACCCTGATATTAGACCATTTTTATGGTGATTGCATCCGTGTCGATCACTATGGGTGATTTTGTTCAAGAATTTCAATCATTGCTATCATGAATTATATATTTCCTCCACTATGAGCTCAACCCACTAATGATAGGGATTATGGGTATAAATATTTAAACTGGGGGTTAATGATTCATTTATAGAGGATGATAAGGGTTTCACTATATCATTAAAAATAATTAATTAAATTAATTCATTTCACCGATGATGGAACGAACCCAAAGAACATATTGTTAACTCCAAACATATCAGTACAATCCTATAAGACCCAATTTAAGAGACATAATAAATTCCTCAAAAATATTAACATGGAGACAAAAAATAATATATTTATACTTAGCACATTTTTATTGTTACCCTTCCACACCCGCAATTCTATGTTAGATTAGCATGGGGTGAACAACACACCCCAGATTCAACTGAACCATTATATAATTTATTACGGTTTTTGACAGGTTAAATTTTTTATTTTAAAACTAGGGAGGTTTTGAGTAATTAAAATACAAAATTTAGCTAAGTATCATCTATGAAAAACATAGTTCACAACAAATGGTGTAAAATTAATGGCTATTATTTCAATACGCAACCCCTACCCCTATACTAATCAAATATTTTTCTTCTATTTTTAAAAAATAGTTAAGTTACTAGAATATTTAAACAATTTATTATATTATTTGTATAAAATAAATAGTTTGGGTCTCTGAAATGATCGCCTTTCTATATTTCAATTCCCCATAGGTGCTAGAGGGTTTTATTCATTCTCCATGATATCCCATCACAAATCACTTTAATGGGAATATAAAATGACCAGAGAATAATGGAATTACTATCATGTAAAGAAAAAATAGATACATGAAATAAAAGTTCCCTTATCCAAGGGTCCCCTTAAATGAAACACTTGTTTTAAAATTAATAAACATAGTTTACTTACTTTATCAATTTTTTTTACTTTAGTATATCAGTTTTAATAAGATGATATGGCAGGGTCTTCTAATTATTAAAAGGATGGAATATTTTTTTATTATATGGCATGAGGACCTCAAAAAATTGTTTATGGTTGAAATTATCCCCATATGTTTTCAATGTTTTTCAAATTTGCATACCATTCTTGACTATTTTGGTTTTATTGTGTGTTTGGATCAATTGGATGTACTACCTAATATTCTGAATTTCAATTATTTTAGAAAATTTATAATTATTCTTACTCCTCAATTGAGTTAAAAGATACCATTCCATTTGTATCATTAATAAAATCTTCTTAAGTGGGAAAAATGGTTAGTTAAAATTGAAGAAAAGATTCTTTCCACATTTTATTCTAAGGAACATAAATTCTTAAAGAGATATAATTTTCATACATTGATCAGAAAACAATAAATTATTCTCATTTTATTGGTGATTTATCATTAAAGAAGCTAAATTAAAACTTGTGTAAGATTCATTTCAGTAATATTGAGTTCTTGGAATATATAATAGAGAATTAATTTAACACTTTTTTCAAGATAAAAATGTCATTTATTCTCTCATTATTAATAGTTAACATGATATCAATAATAGGGCTTGTCCTATTTCTTTTTAGGATTCACCTTTATTCAAAATCTACTCTTTTAAGTAGTTATAACTATAATCACAAGTTTTGTCAATTTGTTTCCTTTGAAATTACCAATTTAATCAATTTGGAAAATAATGGATTGTAGACCAAGGATTACATAATTGGAATTTCGATATATATCTCATTTAGTTTTTATAAAAAAGTAACCAATCTATTTTTTGTCACATTGAGCCTATATGGGTATGGTATTGGGGCGATGAAATTCTTGATTTATGGTATGTCATCATTAATTTCTTACTTCTTGTTCTTTTAATCCCATTATAATGTATCATTATCATACTCTTTAAGTATATTTGTGGGAGGTGGTTTTATATACATATGATCCATATTTCCCACTATTATCTTTTAAATTTCCTTAATTTTCTCTTATTCTATCTCTTAATAGGATTTCAATTATTATATAATAGTTCGAAAAGATTCTGAGTTCTCGAAATCTCCCATCATGTATACCAGTGTGAGGTAAAATTATGGAATATTTGTTTCTTATTATCTTTCTTATAGGGTGCTCATAACAATTGGAATGGTAACTACATTGACACTCTCTATAGTGTTTACTTAAAGGGTACTATGAAATTTTCTATTTTCTAATTTTTTCTTTTTCAAAGAATTAAATCGAAATTGTTACTCAATACTCTTGAATCATTCCTCAATGTCTTTTTTTTCCGTTGTTTAATTATTTTATTCATTAATAAATATTATATATATCATAATTTATAATATTTATATTTTAGGTTTAGTGCCTCTCATTGTATTCAAGTCCATGTAATAATTTTTTTATAATGTTTTATGAGATTACTTATTACTTTATTTTAAGACAAAGATACAGGTTTTACCGAATTGGAATTTTCTAACAAGTCATTTTTTGGCTAAGCTACTTATCTTTGGTTTATAGTATTTGGAAAATGGATCTCCATTCTATTTATACCTTACTTCATATCCTACATAATTATCACTTTCACCACACTATAAAAGAATATTATAATTAGAGCTGTATTTTTTATTAAGGAAAAACACCCACAAAAGGAAATGTCACCCTACATTATGAGTATTGATCACTCATAAGAATATTGTTTTTTATTCAAAATGATCTATATTTGTTTTTTCATGATAAATATTTGTGGAATATTCTCTAAAGATTCTTATGTATTAGTTTTAATGGATATTATAACAATATTAGATTGGTTTTTTGGATATAATTCAAGATTATTGACAATTTCATTTATTTATTTATTATTTTTACCCATATAATATCATCTAAATTCATGGTAAATAATAATCTTACAATCTAGGTTAAATCCTCGATAAAAATATTCCATTAACACATGGGTTAGGATAATGTGGTAGGGTATTATCTTAACATATCCCTAAATCTACCTCAAGACTCATGAAAATTCAACCCCCATCTTATATGAATATTGGTATTTAGTTTATTAATATATATTTAATAATTTTTAGAAGAAAATTATTAAAATGGATTTGAATATTTGGACCCATGTGTGATAATTACTCCAATCAAGTTATTGGAAACACTTTTTAGCCCTGATTTTTAATTGGTATGGAAAACACCTCATTATAAGATTATACTTTTAATGTTTCAAATGGGAAATTATTATAAATTTATAAAACAATTCCCTAATGAATTCTTATGTATCTTTATTAAGTTTACTAATAATTTTAGGAAAAATGGATAGATGAAAATATCTCAATTTATAACCATTGGCTCAGTTAACTAATAAAATATAGGATGAGAATCTAGAGATTATGGGAAATTTGTACTCTGTATATATAAGTATTTCTGAGGGTTGATTTTACTATTATTCCCTCATAAAAACTATATTAAGTATCTATAATTCTTTAATATTTCCTACATTATCAATTTTTTTCATTAATTATTTTATAGATAAATATTATCGCTAATATGGGTGTTTTTAAATCACTTTTGGATCACCTTGTTTTAATGTGGAGAAACAATTTGAGGAAAAACATAAAAATAATGAAAAATAAATGAAAACCAATAAAATGAAAAACTATTGGTGAAAAAATAAAAATTAATTGATATTCCCCTCTGTAATACTGGTACCAAATTGTAGAAAAACAATATTGAGTTTGTTAAAAACACAATGAATAATCTTATAAATTTATAATAATCCATCACCTTAGGCTTTGATATAATAGTGGTGATGGGTAAAACCATAAATATGTGGGGGGGGGATTAAATTGAAATATTTAAAAATAAAAATAATAAAATGGAAATAAATGAATAAAATAAGAAAAAATAATATTACAAAAAAGTGGTAACTGATAGAATGAAATTATTAAATTGGTGTTTTTTAGTATTTATTAGAAGGGAGATGATTTATCCATGTCCAAAACAGAAACTGGGAAGAGATTAAAATGAGGATTGAATAATTAATAAATATCGTGGGGGATTTGGGAATAATATATTTTTATATGAAATTATTTATATTAAATTGACTATAGATAATCCTTAATTAAATCTCTCATCCACTTAATTTCATTAGTTTATCCATAAAGTACACTAAATTTCAAAAAGTTCAAAATCCCCCTATTAGTCAAAGATAATTTCTAATCAATGAAATGACTTTGAATTATGTATAAAACCCATTATAGATATAATTTTATATATTTATGTGTATCTATTAGATCATCGGGACTTATATAATTGGTACATCATCCTAGAGGAATGTTGAAAACTTTGGTCTCTTATGTTTTCTATTAGTTAGGGGTCCAATTGGGATATAAGAGGGTGTTGGCGGATTAAGTCAAACCATGTGTGTCATTATTTTTATAGTGTTAGGAACTTCACAAAATTTATGATTATTATAGATGTCGGCAATGATGTTTTTAGTTATGTTGATTTTTGAGGACATAAAGTTGAATGTTTAGTATGGTTTCAATTACATGAAATGATGTTTTGGGAAATAATTGAGGGTTGGTTACAACAACATGATAGGATTTTTTTAATAGAAATAAAGTACGTTCAATATAATTTATTGTGATCTAGTATGTGAGTTCATCAGAAACTTGATAAGATGTTTAGAATAGTAGAGAAGAATTCGAATTTTTTTATATGGTAGTAAAGGTCGTTATGATGATAAAATACTATATATGTGGAAAAAAGTTTACGACATGGTATTTAACTGTGTTGTGTATTGTTAGTTCATAATAATTCTATGTAGTAATGCTTCTTTGAGTGGAGGATTCTGGGAAAATAAATGCTCTTATGAGATGATGGTGTTTCTATTTAATGTATATGGGGTGATATAGTTGAAAAAACATTATCTCAAGGTCAGTAGATATTTAGATGATAACTAGTAATATTCATCAACTATTTGGTTAGAGAAAGGATTTACAGACAGTTTTATTTTTTGCCATAACTATTTTGGCTGATGTCCATGTTTAATTCAATTATCAGGAAGTTATCCTTACACATCATTCATTAAATTTTCATGTTATGTTCAACCTATAATGACATGGAATTCAAGGCTAAGAGGCACGCACAAACATATAATAAAAAATGTGATAATAAGGAAAAAAACTAAAATAATTTGAAATAAATAAAATAAATTGACAACAAAAAAAGATAAGAAAATTTCTTAATATTTTTTATGTATTTATTTATATATTTATATATTTAAATTTTTGTACAAAAATCTATTAATATTATCTATATATATATATTATATGTTACTAAAATTAAAATTAAAATATGAAATTTGTAAAAATATATTTCTCTAATAAAATAACTCCAAATATAAATCTATTAAAAAATATATTTAATGTATGTGTGTGTTTATATATATAAAATTGTATTTAATACATTTTGAGCACACTTAAAAAATACATTTTACCTTAAAATATTTATGTTTTTATTATTATTATATATATATATAATATATCTTGTAATGTAAATAAAAAAAGAAAGTTGAAAAATATATGTATTAATACACATACCAATATAAATGTATTCACAAAAAAAACAAGAATAAAATAAAATTTCATTGAAAAAGTGCATTTACACACACAAACACTAAACAAAAATAAATTTAAATGAATATGGACTTAACGATTTTCTAAAAATATTAGTACCTAATGTATTCAAATAATATTAATCATTAATCAATGTCAATAATCACATGATAAAAACAAAGAAATCATTATTTATCCAAAATTACAAGATTACCCCTGGAAATAAATAAAATAGTAGGATTTAAGGGAATTATATTATCCTGATGATATTTAATTTATTCTTATAAATATTGATAGATGAATACACAATGTCTTATCTGGGTCCTAGTTTCGGAAGATTATGAGAATCAAATTTACATCACATGATGATTTGATCTACCTATGGAAATTGATACTAGTATTATTTAATGAGTTTCTTAAAGCACTGTGTATATTACTAGGAAAAAATTTGTTGAATGTTTTTTGAAACAATGTGTATTTTTTTGGTTCTCGGATCATCGGGTGAGATAATAGTTTACTTTTGACATCAATAAGAAATAATGTCAAAATTGGGGGGGAGGGGTTACACTATAATGAAGAGCAATGATTTCTAGGTATATATTATTTCATAGGTTGTTGTGTTGTAATTCATATGTTCACATCATAATTCCCTTCTCAGAATTGGGTTGTTGTGTTGTGAATTTTAAGTTCACCCGACAACATTTCCTTATGTCATTTTTAAATATTTAACTAATTATTTATGAGTTAGTTATTTTATAAATATGATGAACCCCTATTTAGACATTTCAAAACATGGGGGCGACGAACCACTTAATACCTCATTCCCCTTATTTTACCCAAGGATTGAGGACTATTTAATATTGTTTTTCATAGTTATGATGTTTTTATATAAATCCTTTCTTACTCTTCTATTATTTAATGAACTATTACTTGTATTTTTGATGATGGATTTAATGATTTGGTGTTGATTCCACAGTAGTGTGATCGATTCATGTTAGTATGTTGGGTATTTTATGTGTCATGGATACATGAGGCTTAGGGGGGGGGTCCATTGGTTTCATATCATTGTGTTAGAGGTAATTCATTGTGGATATTTATTTATTGATTTCATCAATCAGGGAGGTAATTTGTTATTAAATGGGTATTGATTTTTGGAATTGTGTTAGTAGTAGACTTGATGTTTTGGTGGGATTTGTTCATAAATTGTAGCTTGAGTTTTTATGTATTTATGGATTCTTGATGTGTTTTATATCATTTATTCCCAAATTAAGAGTATTTAACTAATTATATAAATTAATTATATGTTGGATATAATTAAATATTTAGTCTTGAGTTTTATATTGGGGAATAGGAAGATGGACTCGAGTTAGATCAAGCTTAAAAGAGGTAGGATGGGGATAGAGTAGGTTTGATTAAGGGGATAACTATATGATTGAGGTAGGTGGTAACAAATATTATCTATTTATATGGATTTGAATATATTATACATATTTTATGAATGGGTACATCCTCCTGAGTGATCTGAGATAGAACCATAAGTTGGTTTCCATATGTGATAAAAGAACATGTATTATTGTTATACTCGTAGGGAGTTTTCAAAAAATATATGATTATTTCATAGTCATCGGTTGATATGTATCCAATATTGGAGTCTTGGAAAAAGTGTAATCAGAACCGGGTGTGGTATTTACCTCTATGATATGGATTTATTGACAAAGTGGGGACTTCTATGTTATGTGATACTCGCCCAAAGGGATTTCTAGGGTGAGACTTTGGAATTACATGAAGATAGTTATATGAGACATGAACATGGACAGTTATGTGAGAAGGATCTGGAATAGAACTAAAAGTGTTTTCCTTGTTTTTTACTATGATTTCTACAATATAGATTTTTATAAGTCCATTAATCATTTATTGTATATATATTCATTCTGATGGTCATGTATCTTTGGTTATGTGGTGAGATACATTGGGAATAGAACTGTGATTTATATCTTAACCCCTAGATTGTTGTGTGGACCTTATATGTAATCCAAAAGTGTGCCTTGATAAAGATAAAACTTGTTTTAGTAATTATAAGAACTGAAATTTCTTTTTCAATGAGTCTTAGTATGATGAGTTCCTACTATTATATGGCCTATTTTGATGAGAAGAAATATGAATTTAGAACCATGTTAATGGAGTTCAGGCGTAATATATGTGTGTTAGGTTGGAGTGACTGTGATGGAGAAACAAAAGAGGGTGAATTTTGTTCCTTTAAAATCATTAAATATTTCATACAATCCCTCTTGAAATGTAGTGTTTATTTACTTCTATATTAAATACATGTGAGTAGTAGAGAGAATTAATTAAAATAGAATGGTGATATATAGCGTTTCAGGACAAAAATATCTCCCAGTCTTCTCCACTAACACACACTGCACAAGGTTGATGATTTTCACTTGTATGTCCTTTGATCAGGGACTTCTACAGATGAGTACAAATCATTGATACCTTTATAATAAGTATTTTATAAGGTGATTTGGTTCTTTTACAAGGAACCAAAATATCCACAGCTTAGTCTGAGAATGTAACACTTCATCGTGACTGATTATGAGAATATAATACTCTAATAAATCATTATTAATTGATTTTATTGATAAAAATATTTTTACAAAGAGTTGAAGAAATAACAAATTATAGAAAATGAAATTAAATAATGATAATATAAGAAAACTATTATTTAACGTAACATATGATTCCATTAAATAGTGATATAGAATACACTAGGTTGATTAATAAACATTTATGACACCAATGTCCCAATGAGAATGTACGCTAGTGGTACAAGCTCCTACTTGGAATCCAAAAGAGGAAGGATCATATCTAGGAAAGGGAAAATTTTAGGATACTATAGATGTACTATAGTATTACTGTAGCAGTGACGAAAATGTAGTAGTGGTGACACAATAGTGGCGGAGGGACTGTATCAGGTACTATAGCGGAAACGGTACTATAGCAGCTACTGTAGTAGTGTTGCTACTGTAGCAGTACTATTAACTAAGGGTTACTTTGGGCTGAAAAATGGGCTTTCAAGCCTTGTCTATAGGCCACTTGGCCTTGGTCCTTCGATCTATGTAATGGGTCAACCTCTACCCAGTCTAAAGAGGTATTTTCTTTAAAATAATAAATTGAGGCCTTAGACCCAACATTTAAAAAAAAATATGAATCAAAAGTTTAAGTTTGTATTTTTTTTCCGAATATTTGAAAATTATTTACAAATAAGATATAACCACAATAATAATGATTCTATCATAAAAGTATCAAAACATGTGTACTACCAAAGTGTGTCCTTGAGGGAAATAAGACATTATTATTTATAAGTGAAAAACTCTTTTTTAAGACGAATATTTATATCATTAGTAGATTAATATTGACAAGCTCACATGAATCTTTGAATCCATACAAGCTATACCCATATTATAATTATTATTTTTCCAATATTTAGTTACTACTCATGAATAGTATAACAGGTGTGCGAGGTCGATCCCATGGGGAGAAAGTTGGAATTTTGGACATTATTTTTTTGAGACCCTGGGATAAGATTAATTTGTAGTTTCATTGGTTTGGGAGTTATTTATTTTATTATTTAAGGTGATTTCAAATAACTAAATATGGTTCAGGATCAATTTCTTGTATCTGTAAAAAAGATGACTTTACTTCAAATCTTGGAAGGGTATTAAGGTTTATGATGTGAATAAAACAACAATCACTAGTTAACCTTTGTCAGGTAAACTAGTTCTACCTATCAAGTGACTATTCCATGATCCAAAGATAGTAACAACCTATGTGTATTATGTTTGGATTCAATGATATAAAGTATACTAGGCTAGTGATCATAGCCTGGTCTACCTTAACCAGGATAGGGTCTTCTGTTTGAATATATCATGACCATGTATGTTCGCACGAATTAGATAGAATTGGGTTATTTATCCTGATTACTAATCTATTTGGTTTTCCAAAATTATATTTTAAAATCAATTATTATTTTAGATACATCTACTCTTGATCTCTACCCCTGGGTGGTTTTAGCCATACATAGTGGGAGGATAAATGAATGAACCACTATAAATCATGATTGTAATGTTGAATTGATTTAAAATAAAATAGTTCCCAATAATGTTATTTTTCTTACTTTTTAATAGGAAAATGATCATGCAATATATTTTTATAAAAGACATATCAATATTCTACTAGAATGCTTACATGAAATTAAAAGAGGAAATGTATATAAGATGTGTTTTTTTAAAATTTGAATATTAAAAAATGGAAGCGATGTTATGAGAATTTAAAGGCGTTGAAGAAAAAACAACATATGGCACTTTAAATTGAAGAAAAATATGAAACTGTGGAGAAATATAAGTTTAAGAGGAAATGGGATTTGGGAAGATCTAATGGAACAAAAACAGGGGAACGCCTATACTCTGTGATTCTGTGAAATAATATACAGAGGTGTTATGTATATTAGAAAAATCAGTCATGAAGTGTACTAGAGTTATACATATTTTATAGTCTATTCACATAGATATCTATGGATTTTGGATATTATGCATGCCACATGCATATCTAGCCATATTTATGAGGTTTGACTGCATACATGATGCGTACGGAGGACCCATGATGCATACTGATCCTCAGTAATTCTTTCTGTGTGTATTTCTCATTCAACCACTTTGACTAATCTCATGTCGTATTTTGAGACTTCACGATGTGTAATGGATTCTTCCTCTACTGGCTTCGCAGCTTGGTTCTTAACTTGGATCATGAATTTTCACATGCTATGTACTCCCATTTCAGAAAGTGTAATTGAATGTCACAACATGTAATATGTGAATTCTGCACTTTTTTCTAAATTTATTTCTTTGAATCATGTGAATCCGCATTCCTAGAAAACTAATAATATACCAATCACATTATCGAATAAATCAATGAAAAGAAATACATAAATTAATGAAAAAACAATATATTAATTCATCTTATCAAATCCTCCGACACATGAACAATTTATTATCCTCATGAAAAAAGGTCTCAACAATGATTTGAAAAAGTGATATACAATTTTTAAAATAGAAAGTATTAATCATGTCCAGGTATTTATGATTAGTTGTATCTAGAAAAATGTCAGTTTCCAGAATTAACTGTATATAGAAAATTTTTAATGCCTCACAGTCCATATTTTTAAAACAAATTCTAATATTTTTATTACAATATATTATCTATTCCTTGAGTTATATAGCCATTTGTAACTTACCTCACAATGATCATTCTCTCATCACTTAGGGATGAATGAAAGTATGGTTATTCTCATTCCCTATGTATATGTTCCTAATCATATTCTGCATAGGTTATATCATATCCACGTCATAAATAAAAGTAAAAAATTAATCACGGGGGCTTTATCAGTATGGTTTTTATGACTCTGAGGCTTCTAGTAGGTGGGTAAAAAAGTGAAACTCAATATTAAAAGGAGGGTAAGATCTAAATAATAATGCATGAATTTCAAGATAAGTTTCATAAAATTCCTCCTTACATAAAATCAATCCCACAACTATAAAATATCTTTTTAGATCCATATATGTCAAACAAGTATACCTTGAGTGCTCTATTACTTTTTATATTTATTTTGAATTCTTATTTTTTAAAGGTCATGTCCAATTCAGGTATCACATCCATTCCTTAGACCCATATGATTCCTCATGGGTTACATAGGTCTAGAAAGTGATGTTTTTTTACCTTACTAGAATACAACTGATACTAGTTATTTTTTCTTTCTTTTTTATTTTTCAAAGGATAAGAATAAAGGTGAAATTCAACAAAGTAGATGGGGATTACAACACAATAATTTGACAGGTACAGAAAAAAAATCTGTAAATAGGAGAATCCCATTCTATCTGAATGCCTCCCACATACTTGTTAAAAGTTATAATCATGATTTAAATAAAGAGAAGGGTTGGAAGGTAAAATATTCTTGGAATAGCATCATCCAATATAGTCATTCATATAAACAATGGGATAAATAAAGGATATATGTATGGTGGGTCTTAGAAAAAAGCGGATAACAAATATTTCGTCAATAAATATAAAATTTCACCTTTTCATATATAGTCTCAAAAATATATCAATGCATGTTCTAATAGGTTTACATGACCCAAGTATCACTCAAGGAATATGCTTAGAAAACGGTATCAAATTTTCATCTTAGAGTTATCTCGGGTAATGAGAATAAAATTGAAACTAGAAATTTGAATAGGTATAAAACAAATAAATGGCTCAATTAATCATAATTTTAAAAATGTTGAATTTGAATCAAATTTCTAAACTCAGTAATCGTTTTAAAAATTATAAATAGAGAAAAACGGGGATTTTATCAATTTTAACCTATATTTATCTTTAATTAACATGGGAATAATGTTTTCATGTTTAAATCATGCTTATAATATAGAAAATGTCTCCTATATAGGTGATAAAAAATAATAATTCATGTGTTTCATTAGTGAAAATCATGAGAACCCCACCCCACCCACACTCTATGACAGAGAGAGGGGGAACACATTTCATGAATTGTTGGTCGGATTGTAATAACTCGGAATGATCAAAGAAGAATTGAAATTCTAGTTCATAGTTGTAAAAACATGGTAATTGATATCTCTCTAGATATTTTTAGGCCTTGAGGGAACTTGGTTGTTGGTATTCTACTTTTGGGTCACCTAAAAAATGGGTTAGATAATAATTCTTAAACTAGATAAAATATTAATCCATAGCTTTAAAAATTTTAATAGTAGAATAATAGGTAG
This sequence comes from Viscum album, assembly GCA_963277665.1. Lineage (NCBI taxonomy): Eukaryota > Viridiplantae > Streptophyta > Magnoliopsida > Santalales > Viscaceae > Viscum > Viscum album. The sequence continues at coordinate 1,620,597,135 of OY728123.1, forward strand.
TTGCATAGGATAATAAAAATAGTTAAAAGATATTTATTTTAAATTTGGGGAGTGTTTATAATGAAGTTCAATCATAGACATAAATAAAAATGAGAAATACTCAACTGTGATGACACTATATAGACAGAAGATCAACTATAGGTTTCTTCCCATAAAGTGCTAATAGGACATCGTCAGCCTGGCAGATAGACCAAAATTCTGTAGTGGGTCCGTCAGCTCAATTAATACTTTCCACTAACTACTACTGGTTTCTTTGTCTTCTAGTTATTGAGGTCGCTTTATCGGGTTTACACATTCAGGGATAGTAGCATAAGCGTGAATGTGAACTGGATGAAATGGAATTGTGGGTTGTGGTGGCTACTTCTATGAATGGATTTAGAGTAAAAGTTCATGTAGTTGGCTGGTGATTTTGATGGGAAATTGGATAAATATTTATTTTAAAATAGATAGTGGTATGGGGCCATTTAATATTGCAGACGATGAAAACAATATAGATATGGCTATGTAACAAAATATAAAATAATTTATAATTATGTCAAAAAATAAGAACAAATCAATTCCCCATATATATATATATATCAAATATATGTATAAAGGGGGTATAAAAAGATAAAAAATAATGATTTTCCCTATCAAAAAATTCTACTTCCAAAAAAATGATACAAGGATGAAAAATCAGGTGTCAAGGACAAAGATATCCTTCAATGTCATCCCTCCATCATGTGATGATAAAAGTTTTCCGGTGCGATCCGTATCTATGGAAGTAGTAGGACCATGTGGAGCCGTAGCTACAATAGTATATGGCGGGTCTGTGGATCTTAATAAATGGTATGTGGTTGGTGGTGGAGAGGACCCGACCTGTAACGAGGTTGTGTTCTTGATAGCTGGATCTATAAATGGTACATATGGGGTTGATTCAGTGGTAAACCCATGGCCCCATCGGGATCACTTTGCTAAGTACTCCTACTGGTTAGCGGGGTCAGTAAGTTATAAAGACATGTCAGGGTTGACACTATGGTGTGGATGAATGGTGGTAGATGAGGGGTCGATTGAGGGGGTGGTGGTGGTGTGGTTAACATCGAGGGCTCAATGGAGGGTAGGTGGAGGTGAGTGGAGATCTAGCGAAGATTGTCTAGGATACATTGTTGGGTGGCTTAGATCCATATCTGTGTGGGGTTAGAGGATGTAGGAATGGGAGATGGGGTAGAGGAGGAGTATGGCTACATGGGTGGATATACTATTGTGGCTGCTTCTGGTGGTGGTGGCTCTTGTGGGGATGCCTCCCAAATTCCTTTTGACCATAATTAAAAATCCTCCTCTTTCACCAATAGCCCCATTTTGTGCATCAACACAATGTTAATGGCCTCTACGGGTCTGAGGAGGTGAGGGGAAGTGATATCTCAAAGATTCCAAGGTGTCTAGAAAAATGGGTGATGAAGGAGCCACCCATCAAAGTATCACACTGCCTCTAGGAATGTTCCATGTAATTATAGGAAAAGTGGGAAGCCATGTGGATAGATGGGCTACTAATGGATTATATAAGGAGAATCACATCCATCAGTTTGATACACCTATGAGACTCTACTCGAGTGAACCATCCATGAAACTTGTCTCTAGATATTATATGTAGTGTTGGTTCCTGTAGATGAGTGGATTTCATGATTTTTAGGCTAGGGTGAAAATAGGGATGGTGGGTAATCCTCTTCCACAACTGCGGAGACTCTTATTGAGGTAGATGTAGCTGAAGTGTAGGATGAATGATGGAAGTGATAAACTAATTGGTTTAAATACCAGTAAAATGACAGAATTTTGTAGAGGAAATCGCGTGCGTCTATCCCCTGATGCGGAAACAAAGGTTATCGATGACTACCTAAAAATTGTATAAAAACTACAGAAACAACTCCCGAAAGGTCTCCTTATAAACATTGAGAATGGAATCAATGTGAAGTGTCTACAAAAGGTCAAGGACATCATCATCGATGTTCAGACCTACTAGTATGTTCATATAAAAAGTCTTGTTAGTATGCATTATCTTAACCTAAAACCATTATTGATTGAATATATGATTTAGCTTAATGAAATAAAAGATAGGTTGTATGTTCAGGTTCTCGTTGCTGGATGAATCATTTGAGGGGGATGGCGATACATCTTAGGTAGCGGGTAGTAAAGTAGGTGCAACAGTGGAAGTGAACGTAGTTCCATGGTGATGCTTGGACAGTGTCAATTCTGTTGAGGCTGAGGATGAATGAAACAAGGGGGAGCGTTTGTGGTTCTATTGGGGGTAGCATGCAGGTGAGAGAGGATATGGAGAGGAGGTGTATGTGCAGGTTTGAGGGTGAATATGGGAGGGAGGGTGAGGGTTTGATGGTGCTTTATGAGTGAGGTAAAGATGTTTTTTGCGTTTCCGGGAGGATGATAGTTATATGATGGGTCGGGGAATTGTGGGCCAGTGTTTGGATAAGAGAGAAGGATGGCCGGTGAGATGTTGGGATTTATAGGTGTTCGGGTCATGGACTTGGGGTTCAAGACCTACATTATTTCAAAATAGATCAAAAAATAGTACATGATGTGTATTGATGGTTCATGTCATGTACTGGTAAATTAAAATGAATTTTTGGGTGTAGACTATACATGTCATGAACAACTGGTACATGACATGTACATAACCGTTTTTTCTCAAACTTTTGTCCATTACCTGCATTATACTCCTAGTCTACCCAAAACACTCCTAAGATGATTCAAATCCACCATGTCTAAGATGTAATGCAATGTGTTTCCTCTGTTTTAGTGATTATTTTTAGGTAGAGAGCTTGACTCCATTGAAGCTTAATTTTTTTTAGGCTGATGACATAGCCTTCCCAGAAGGATTTTTAAAATATCATCAGTCTTTGACCATTCACATTAAATACGGGTCCACCTTCTCTCTATATTTCAATTTTTTATTTTTAAAAGACTTGAGTGACTATCAATGGGCTCGACCATTGAGACTTCAACTTACCCAAGAATAGTTTCAATCCGGAGTTAAACAACAAAACCATATTCCCCAGCATGAAGGTACACATTGAAATACACTGATAATGCCTTTTTTTTTTGTCTTCTCCATATAGATTCTTTCATTGTAACCCATGCATCCCTTAATTTATTCCAATGCAGTCAATTGTAGTTACGTGGCTTCTCCAGCCTTCTCAAAATCCAAATTCAATTTTTTGATCGCCCAAAATGAACGATGCTCCAAGTCAAATACAGGGTTACATAGTTTCCCGTTAACTAGTCTAAAAGCTACAGTGTCTATAGGTGTCTTATAGGTAGTTCAGTATGCTCATAGTGCATCGTCTAGTTTGAGGCTCCAATGACTTCGGTTGGTATTCATAATATTTTCCAAATTTCATCTAGCTCCATGTTCTATAGTTCTACTTTCCCACTTGTTTGTGGGTGGTAGGGGGTTCCAGTGTTGTATCTGATGCCATAACTCTATTGAATTCTGGTAATAGTTCAGTTTTTTAAGTTTGTTCCTCGATTAGTAATGAGTAATCTAGAAAATATAAATTGGGAAAGATCATTCTTCCTTATAATGTTCATGAAAACCTTTATTGTTTCATGCACAATAGCTTCGATTTAAACCTATTTTTGAGGTGTAGTCCACACCAAAAAAAATTTAGGTTTTTCCATGTTGTGTAGGAAATTGTATCATGATTTCATTTCCCCAAAAAATCGAATATTTTGACTTCCATAATTGGATTTTATGCCATCTCATTCCTTTTTACAATGTTTCCATTGCACTAGAATCTATCACATCTCTGGAATAATTAACTCGTGTATTGTTATAGTGTAGTCAATAAAAAAGACACTTTATAGAATTTTGGACACTATACACTAGCATCCATGATGTCTAACAATTGGTGAGTTGTTACACATCTCAATCACATTGTGGGTTTCCTCTTCATGGATGCAACATCTTAATAAATCATCAGCACATTTCTTGAACAATAATAGCTCATCCTAGTAGTAATTCTTGGAATATGATAAAAATATATTACTCTATTGGTAAGAAAGGTCATGATGTAGAAATACCATGGAAATTTAGTTAGAAACATACGAGAGCCACATTTGAGCATTGATATTGTATTATTTTTCATAAGGAATGTCTACTTCAATGTGAACTTCCTCATCCTATTTTATGATGGGCAGAGGAAGTCTGGAAAAATTATCTACAATTACATTCTATTTCCCTTTTGTATCCTTGATAACGATATCAAATTAATGCAGGAGGAGGATCCTATGTATCAGCCCAGGTTTGAATTCTTTCTTGGAAATCAAGTACATTAGGGTAGCATTATTAGTGTGTACAATCAATTTTGAAAAAAGTAGGTATGAACAAAATCTTTCAAAGGAATACATAACTACTAAGGGTTTTTTCTTTGGATTAGTGTAGTTTAATTGAGATTAACATACCATATGGATTTCATAATAAGTTGGATACATGATTTTTCCAATGCATTGTCCTAATATATCACCAATAATAAGGTCATTGGCATCACACATTAACTCACATTCATTGTCCTGGATGGGTTAAATGATGAGTGGTCATGTAATTAGAATCTTCTTCAACATATTTATATCTTTCTAGTAGTCCTAAATGAATTCAAATGAATCATATTTTTATATTAGATGTGTTAATAGTTAGGTAACATTTGTAAAGTCTTTGAAAAATCTACTATAAAACCCGACATGGACATAAAAACTTCTGATTCCCCAAACTGTTGATAGTTCAGTAAAGTCCTTTATGACATTAATCTTTTCAAGAAAGACTATTATTCCTTCATCATACATTTCATTATCATAGAATATTTATCCCTATACTGTAAAATAGAAATTTTCCCAATTCAAGACAATACTTTTCTCTTCACACCATTAGAAGACCAATTCCATATTTATTAAATAGACCTCAAATGATATTCTATATATTGAGAAGTCATCCATGAAGATTTCAAGGAATTAATCTTCCATGTCTTAAAAAATTTACTTCATGCATCAGAGAATGGTTGTTGGAGCATAGATCATTCCGAACGACATTCATATATAAGAAAAATTAAAAAATGGGCATGTAAATATTGTCTTTGGGTAATCAGTGGGGTCAACTTGAATTTGTTTTTATCATAAAAATTCATCCAGGAAATAGAATAATTTATTACCTATAATTCTTTCTAACATATATTTCATGAAGGGTAAAATAAAATGGCCTTTTCTAGATTTCATATTCAGAAATATATAATCCATGCCGACTATTCATCAAGTGTTATTGTGTGTTAAAATAAGTTCGTTCTCATCTATTCGTTTTTCAATGAGTACTCATTTCCTTGCCACAACTTTTAGGGGTCCCACCCATTCAATATCTAAAATAGGAATTAATATTCTAGCATCCATATGATTTAGCACCTCCTTTTAGATGACTTCCTTCCTCAGTGGTGTGAGCCGTATTTGAGGTTGTTATTCTTTATATCATTATCTTAGAGTAGTATTCTATTAGTTCATTCAATAGATTTAATCCCTTTGATGTCTGCCACTCCCTATAAAATTGACTGAGTATGACTCTTCAAAACATCCACAAGTTTTTCCTCTTATGCCTGGGATAGTTATTAGATGATAATAATCGGTATAGTGTTTGACACTCCTAACCATGAGTACTTCAGATTAGTAGGTAGAGGTTTTAATTCAATCTTGGGTGTTTGAACAATGAAGGGGGTAAAAGGTGGAAAGGTATCCCCCGTGAGAGGTTTGGTGAATCTTATTCCCTCAAAATGATACTCATCTTCCTTTTCTAAGAGATAATCTTAATTTACTTCTTCAATTTCCATGTACTCATCTCCTTGTTTGGTCATAGAAATGAAATTGTAATCAATAACATTGTATTATTATTAGAAAGCTTTAACCAGGTTGAACACTATATGTTATTTTCCAATACGGAATATCAGACATCCTTGAATCACATTATTCAAAGCCTTTATTATGGCTAAAAATGGCCTTCCAATAATTATATGGACCTCAAATTATTCTTCAATATATAAAACTATAAATTCCACTGGAAAGATTAATTTTACATCTATAACCAAAACATCTTCAAGAATACCTTTGTGATATTTCACTAATTGGCCAGCTAACTGCAGTGCTACTCTTGTTGTTTTCAGATCATGGGGACCTAGATTGTGGAAAACCCTCATAAGATTTATGTTAATTATGGCACCAATATCACACAAGGATCGTCCAAACTTGTGTTCTTGTATATCACAAGGGATTTAAAATCTTCATGAATATCAAATTTTGGGGGTAATTTTATACTATGCTATAGAAGAAAATTACTCATTCAAAGGGATGACCCCAATATATTCTATATTAATTTTTTCAACAACATATTATATAAATTTTTTGTATAAACCGATATATGGGAAATGAATTCTGTAAATGGAATATTGATGTGCAATTTCATGAACAAATCTAGGAACATGTTTTATTGTACCTCCAAGATACCTTATCTTTTTATTTTTGGGAAGGTAGTATGTGTCTCGTATGGAGGTGGAAATATATACATGTACCCTTATTTATTCAAGAATATTTTTCTTATCAGGTGATACTTATTATTGAGGTGTGGATGATTTTGTCTTATCCACTTTTCTACATTCTTTTGGTTTATTATAAGGACATTCCTATTTAATTTTATCTTTAATAATTGGCTGTTGAAAGTCAAAAACTTTTCCACTTCTCAGCACTAGTTCATTCTATTCCTCCCTTGAGTACATATCAGTGTTACCACGTAAATTAACTAGTAGATTTTTATCTAGGGAATTTGATATTTGACCAATTTTAATCTCATGATTTCTAAAAGATGCTTACTGGTTTTTCATTTCTATTTCTTGGGTTGTCATTTTCTGATCAGATTTTTGTAAAAATGATGGTAGGATGTTTTCCATGTTACTTTTAGGTGGTGAATCTGGTTGATGAGGTCTTTGTTGGGTGGGTTATAATTGTTTTTGTGGTATTTTTTGGAAGGGTTGTTAAATTTTCTATTGATGTCTTGACACTGGGTTTATTGGTTGATACCCTGGAGGTCATTGATTACTGAATTTTGGTTGACCACTTCCCTATTAGAAATAGACTTTGTTGCTCTTAGATGGATATTGAGTAGACCTCATCTGGTAATATTGATAGTTCTATTGCAATGGAGTGTTCAGTATATATTAATTAACATAATTACAATGCTTATTTTCTTCAAATCATTCCTTATAATCTTTGTAATGATATAGGCCACTTAACATCTCACATGATTGAATCTCCATTACAAGATCAGATGAGGGTTGCAGTTGTGTACCTAGAATTTTAAAGGATTCAAACTTCATTGTGAGAACATCAACATGCGCTTCTAATATGGTGTTTTCATCTACTTGGTGGGTACCATGTCATGGTGGTCCATGGTCACTTTTCCATAGGCTATAACAATGTGAAACGTTATCGAGAATTGCTGATCTAACTTCAAAGGTTTTAAACATCAATCCTACATCAACTGCATCATCGAAAATAATTTATAATGCTAGCTGGAATACTTTGTAGAATTTCTGAAACTTAATCCACATATCTGATACATAATGTGTAAAATTCCTCATGAGATATTTGAATTCGTCCGATGCTTCCCATGATGAATCTCCATCAGCTTGAGAAATGTTTTGGATATCATTCTAGAGAATCCCAGTCTAGATCGGTGGAAAGTATTTGTCAAAAACTATTTCATCAAGATCATTTCAACTCGTGATTAACTCAAGTGCTTGGATTTTAAGATAGTCCTTAGCTCTGTCTCGTAAGAAGAATGGGAAGATTCAAAATCTGGACACATCTGAAGAGAATCCATGGTTGTCAAAAGTATCTCAGACTTATAAGAAGTTATAAATGTTCTCATGTGGATATTTTCTCTAAATATCCCTGAATTCTCCCTTCTTATGGATCATGTGAATGAGTCTAGGTTTGATCTTGAATGTGTTTGCATGAATTGGGGGATGTATAATGCTTGTGGTTGCGCCATGGATTGATGGAAATCAATATTTCATGATGGTATTTTCCTTATGCATCGGTTATTCTACTAGGATTACTTTATGAAGAATTTCTGGGTTTATTCCCACATTCTAGGATTACTCGACAATTACTAACTAGAATTGTGAAAAAATACACCTTTCGATATCAAGATTAAAGGAAATATTTTCATCCAACTAAAGGGTCCTTGAACAAGTCAAGGGATATTGGTACATGAACATTACTGTGAAAAAAATAGGTATGCAATGGAATCATGGATGAAAAGAAAGTTAGGGGTTAGGGAAAGGTAATCCTAGTTCTACTACCATAGGATTCTGAAAAAAACAACATTGAATCACTATAAACCAAGCCATAATTTGACGTTCCCGCACGGGTCACTGAAATTTTTATGGGCTATAGTAATATTAGAATAATTGTCTTCCCAAACATTACTTACTACTTAGGAATAGTATAGTAGGAGTTCATGTTCGATTCCATGGGAAGAAAGATGGATCTTTGGACATTACAGGCTAGAGACCCTTTGATAGGAGTCCATTTGAGTTTTCTGGGTTTTGGAGTTATTTATTTTATTATTGAAGGTAATTTTAAAAAATTAAAGAGGGGTCAGGACCAGTTTCGAATATCTAAAAAAATAATGACATTAAGTCTAATATTGGTAGGATGATATGGTTTAGGTTATGCAGAAAAACAATAGTCAATAGGTAACATTGGAAAATGCACCTTGTTATATCAAAGAAGTTACTATTCAATTATTAGGAGATAGTAAAAGCCTAACTGCATTAATTTTGGATTCTATGATAGAAATTATTTTATACTATTGATCATATCCTAGTCTAATTTAACCATGATATGGTCTTTGATTTGAATATCCCATGATCAGGGATACTCATACGAATTATATATACTTGGGTTATTTATCCATATTACTAATCCATTAGGGCTTCCAAAATTAGATTCAATGATCAATTATGAGTTCAAATACATATACTCTTGATCCCTACCCCATGGTGGTTTTAGACACTCATGGTGGGAGGAGAATAGAATAAACCACTGGAAATAAGGCTTGACATTTGAATTGATTTAAAATAAAAATGTTCCTAATCAATAAATGGTTTGGTGTCTCTAATAGGAAAATTAGAATACAATCTAGGTTTATAAAAGACAAATCACCATTCAAATAAAATAATTACTTGAAATTAAAATAACAAATGGATCTAACATGTGTTCGTTACATGTTGAAGATGAACAAAGGGAAGTGATGTGACATGAATTTGAATACGTGAAAAAAAACACAATCCACAGCTCTTTGAATTGAAATAAAATATGAAAAGGTTAATATAGAAGATTTTAAGAGATAAATGGATGGGGGAAGCTCAAATGAAACAAAAACATGGAAAATTGTCTGTTATGCGATGGTATTAAATGATTGTCCATGGCGCTGAAAAATAGGTGAAATTTTTCAGGAAATATGCTAGAGATAAACGTTGTGTACCATTTATCCCTATAGATCTATGTGAATTTTCGATCTTTTTTATTCCTTATGCATATCTGGCCTGATTTATGAGGTTTGACTACAAACACATCATGTATAGAGGACTCACGGGGTGAACTGATCCTCATCTATTCCTCTTACAAGGATTTCTCATTCAACTACTTTCACTGATGTCACATTTTGAATTGAGACATCACAATGTGTAATGGATACATCCCATACTAACTTCACATCTTGTTTCGTGGCCCGAATCATGACATGTGACATGCTGTGAACTCCTATTACACAACATGTAATGTGGAGTCACGATGTGTAATTCGTCAATTATGTACATTTTCGTTATTTTTTCCTTTGAATCCTATTAGACCTAATTCTTACAAAATTAATCATATACTGAGCACATTATTGAATAAATCAATGAATATACATAAGTAAATAAAAACAAAAAGTATATATGAATTCAACTGATCAAATATCGATGTATTTATCCTTGTGGACAAATATATTTATGTATAAAAATAAGATATAACACATAATAAATCATGGATATTTGGATTCAAATGATTTGTTGAGATTTGAGAAATCCATTATAAATATGAATTATTTAATCCATTGAGAATGAAAATTTAAATTCATTGAAAACATAATTAAATATATATTTACTTCTGGTGATACTATTATAGAAAATATGGATAATATAGTGAAGGTAAAAATCCATTGTAGACCAAATAAAATGTAGGGTTTCTATGTGTAGCAATAAAATCCAATGTTATTGTTCACAATGTACGTTTGATTACAAATTTAGGGGAAATGAACTAAATGTTTACACTTCAAATGTAGAGTTCATTCCCAAAGTAAGGTGTTAATCCATACATTTCAAAAAGATTAGGGTTCATGATCCAAACATTTATTCTAAGAACAGTGTTCCCAAATCATAAATTCTACTTAAGAACATTGGGTATGAATATTGCTTCCATATTACTTACAAACAATCCAAAATACTCAATCAAATATCCCCACATAGAATTAATTTATTATGAATGATTCTAGAATAAAAATGATTTTTCTAAATATCATCATGAAATTCACATAATGAAACTTCTTTAGTAATATGAATTTGTGTATTTCTGAGAATAAAAAAACAAATTTTTTGAATCAAACCATTCTCAACAATCTATCCCTTATTAATGATAAAAAATACCATAAAAATCTTAAAATTTTAATTAATAGATTAAATTTTTACAAATATAATTCTATGCACATTTCTCCCGCATTTAGATAAAAATATTTGGATGATTTCTCTCAAAACATTAAATTTAACATAACATTCAAATCAATGTCACATAAATTTCTCATAAATTTCTAATAATTTTCTAATTAATTACTCAATAATTTCACTAAAATGTATCATAAAATTTTAATATAAATCTCTTAAATTTCTCATAAATTTCTCACCATTTGTGACATTAAAAATAAATTACAAAATAGTTTATAATTTTTTTTCATAAATAATAAAAACAATATTTAGACTAAGAGAAATATAAATACAAGATATTTAATATTGAATCTAAATGAACTAAAGAGATGAATAAGTGTCATGTTTTTTTGTAAGGTTTAGAAAAATCATATGTACTCTCCACAAATTTTACTATTTCAATCATAGTAACTAAAATAAAAAAATCTTCTATTTTCCATTGAACATATGCAAATTTTTGAATCAATGAAGAAAATGTTAATAGTTTAGCCAAAAACTCCATTAACCCATCACGATCTGTCTTATTAAAAACATCTCATCAATGTGACTCCATATAACTTATCATATCTATTTTAAAATCATCAGAGTAATCTTTATAAATCGATCCTTTATTCAAATTCTAATACTCCCAACTTAGTGTATCAAAAATAGTTTTTTAAATAGTTAATTTTTGAATCACTACATACAACCTTCTATAAGATTTTAGTTCAGCATACAGATTTACTATTTCTTTATTTTAAAGAATAATTTTGAATAGAAGCTATTTCTAAAAGATCTTACCTTTAACCATTTGAGATGATAAAACTTCAAGTTCCTCAAAACCATGAACGTACTAATCATTTCATGAATATTTTTCCAAATAATACTTAACTAATGAAAACTGAGAGTCTTCTAAACCAATTAGAAGAAGTGTTGGATCATTATTTATTTTGAGAAATACTATTATTTGAACTTAAATTTCTAGATCACTCTATTTGGATTTAATTTATATCTTTAGAAGTATTTTGAATTTATATTTAGAAGAACAAAGATAAATAATTTCAGTGGTTCCAAAATGAAGTTCCTAGTGTTTGAATAAGTAAGATGATACTTTCAATCTAAAAATTTGTAGATAATTTTTTGTATTATCATGATGATAATATAGATTAATAATTATATACATTCATTTATTAGAAAATATTCTTACATAAAAGGTTTTTCCTAAAAGAAGATGTCAAATTAATAAATAAAATATCAAAGAATAAGAAATAAAAAAAATTTAATTTGAAAGATTAAATTATGAAAATTGTTTTTAATGAAAATATTTTAATAATATTAGAGAGTACATCATGATCAAAATTAATTATAAATTTTTAGAGAATATTTTTATGTAAGATATATACAAAATAGTTCCCAGAGACTAATTGTTTTTCAAAATTTGTTTATCATGAAATTATAATTATAAAGAGTATAATTAAGATTTTAATGGATTACTACATTACATAAAAAAAATAGAGCAAAGAAATAAATGAGTGAAAATAGTTTTCCCCATATATAAATATGTTAGTAAATTTTAATTGAAATACTAAAATGGAAATTAATTACATCCTGGATTTACAATTATAGTACTAAGTATTTTTTTATAATGAACTAACTCAGGGTTGGTCACTCCATTTTAAAATAGTATACAGAAATTTCGATGTACATTTTAGGAAACAACTTAATGAGTTATAGTTGTTGTCCAGTATTGTATACATACAAAATATCATATAAAATATTTATTTCTACCATATTCGATGGGTCATGTGATTTTAGTATTTAAATTTTTAGGCGAACATATTTTTATATTATGAGTAGTATGTTTATAATTAACATTAGAAAATAATTTTTAACAAAAAAACTCTTAATACAAGTAAAATATGGTTTTTTAAAATAAATTTAATTTCCAAAATTTTAATTTATTCCATAGTAAAAACATTTAGTAGTAGAAAATATTTTACATTTTGAATCAAGAACAAAATAATTTATAAATATTTTTTATTTTTCATATTTACTAGAAATTTCATGAGTTCCTTTGTGATTTTTATTTCTTCTAATAATTTTATTTAAATAATTTTCCCATTTTCTAATACTACTAGAAACATTTTTATGGTAGAAAATTTATTCATCAACTATTTAATTTTATTTTAATAATGATCCTGTGTTATTTTGAAAAAAAAATAGTTTTTAAATTTGCAATTTTTTTGACAAACATTACTTATCATTTGAAATAGTATCATAAAATATTATAAGTATTTATAATTTTTATTTTAGTATTCATAGTTATCTTGAATCATAAAACAAATATTATTTAGTTCATTATAATTACATTTTTTAGAATTAGATCATTATGTGTAAGAACATTATACCTCATCATCAATTTCCATAAGAAATATATTTTCCATTTGATTTTTATTAACAAACTCTAATTATGTTATAGATTCATTATTTGAACTAGAAGAATCTTCTTTATTAGGTTTAACATATTTCATTAATATTATTTTTTATTTCTCTTTATTTTTAGATTTTATAAAAGGCCAATTAGTTTTTATGTGACCTCTATCATTGAAATCATAGATTATATATTCTTTAATATCTTTCTTTATTTCATTGTATAGTATTTCAAATATTATATACATTTTTTATAATTTGTTTTATAAATCTGAATAACATGAATCAAATGATTCATCCATAGTATTTTTGATTGCATCATCTTAATTTTTTTTATAGAAATATGTTTTATAGCTTAAACCTGTATCTCTAATTAATTCATCAACCACATTCCAATTCGTTCCTTCATTTGTAATTCATTATTTACTGTTGATTTAAATATATCAAAAAATATTATAGTACACATGGATGGGAAAACTACAAGGTCTTTTAAATAAATTTATGATTTGTTAATTGGATCTCCCATGGATATAATATCATTGAATAATTCTTCCAATATTCCGTTAATACGAGTAATTACCTCATATTAAAACACAATAAAGTTATAAAATTCCAATGTTGTAGTATATATTATTAAATTTATAAGATTTTTAGATCCTTCATAAGAAAGATAAATTGTTTCCCACATTTCATATGTAGTAACATGATGATAAAATTGGTTAATATCATTAGTTCCTAGACCACAAAAAAATTACATTCATTTCTCTCGAATTAAGACCATATTCCTAAGATAAATAATCATTCCATTTAAAATATAAACCTTAGGAATTTTATAAGGATTTATATTATTTAAATAAACTCTTATTGCATGATTAATCAAATAAATAATCAAGGATGATTTCTAGAATCCATAATTATTTCCATCAATGTAAGGAGAATAGATCATTGACACAACTTCTCTAAGATCACCCATTGAGATTTTTCATCATCCAAATCAATAACTTGGTCTTGTTAGATCCCTATGAAATATTAAATATTTCAAATGATCATAACCTTTGAAAAAACGTATTTGGTTAGAATGGATATGATGAATGTAGGTCCCAAGCACAGCGGAAGCGCGTTGGTCGGTTTGCCCAACTTTAATTTTAACGTTAAACAATGATCAGTCCGAGATCTGTCGCGATATAAAACGCAAAATCTTTAGAATAGAACGAAGAAAGAAATTAAAAGAAGAGTCCTGGAACCCTTGAGTATGATCATCATATGTTAATTATAATTAATTTAATTAATGCATAAGAATTACCTCATTGGAATTCTTTCTTCGTTGATGTGTCCGGTCACGATTCAGTGATCCGTCGTTGCGTCGTAGAATCCAAGTGTAGGTTTCCTCTAGTAGTGATCCACACGTGTGTCACGTATCTCCGAACGTCGCCGAAGGGATCTCCGGGTGCTAGCGCGGAGGAACCTTTGCTTGCGATGTCCGCCTTCGACCGCCTTGATCCGGATGATGATCTTTCTCTCGTAACTTGAGGGTGTTCTTGGTGGAAATGGAATTCTCTTTTTGGATTGAGAGTATTTCCAAATCCGTTGTGCACAACAATGTCTCTCCAAAATGTTGGGGTTGCAAGGATAGTTATAATCAGGTTTCAGGTTAATAGAGTTATGTCAAAAAATAAACGCATTACACATTTTATTTATTTCATTAACTCTTATTTAAAACCCCCATGTTGAATTATTAATTCCTTGCCATGTGCCCACGTTGATTATAATAAATATCATTTATTAAAACAATATATATCCACAAAATCCCAACTGGAAAAACTACATGGCCTGTAATAATTAATACACGGTGTGTACTTGTTTTCCATAAAACTACACGGTGTGTATATTTAATATAAACGGCGTGTACATTTATTTTCCATTTTTCTCCACCGCATTTATTAGACCTTGAGTAATGACTATTTATTTCTTAAATAAATGTAACTGCACTACTTGCTAATAAATATATTATTTCGTCCTCAATATATTATCTCGAATAACTAGTGTCAAAATAAATACGATCAGAAATCCTTAAATAATTATTAAACCACAGTCGGGAATAATATTTATTTAATTTGTTAAATTAATATTTAACTGAGATACATCGACACAATTACTGTGTGACCCTCTAGGCCTCTATCTCAGTGGCCTTAGGCTGAGCCTGCCTAAAGTCCAAGGTTAGCGTCTAGAAAAACGCCAAGGCACCCCTAGAGAAAGAAGATAACACTGTAATGAAGTGTCACCTCCTACAAACTATTACCGTGTAATATAATCCCTTTGTCTCGATATCTCCAATCAAGCAGGTTGCATGCTAGTGCCATCAACCCATGTGCTTGATTATTCTTTCTTTGACTTCCCGGAGTTGAACTTTCCCATTCCATACCATGGCCATCGATTTATTTAGGCTATATCAATTCCATCAAAGGGCCTGAGATATCTACTTCCATTATGGAACGGAAGGGACAAAACTTTTCTCGCATTATCTATTAATGCGGTATTACTCGTGACACACCCAACGTATCCTACCTCGCTGCGAACTGTGTGTCGTCACAGTTTTCATCAATACATCTAAGTGCACGAGTTGTAATACCCATTAATAATAATCTTAAAGTCTAAGGACCAATACACATTTCCACATATAGGAACATCCAAAGACCCTATGAAATGTGGATTTCTACTAGCGGGTCTCGATCTCATAATATCCTCCTGGATATTACCAAGGGCGCACACCATGAGAAGGTTCCTAGATGTTTTATGAGTCCTAACCCCTAATTACTTGTATTATTTGTGTCCCTCAAACAATATCATCTGGCCATAGAACTTACATTCAAGAACAGTGTTATGGAACTTCCGGGTTCTCATCATAGCAGGGATCTGCTACGACCATTTAATGCAATAGCTGTCCTTAGGAAATT
The DNA here is from genome assembly GCA_963277665.1 of Viscum album. NCBI lineage: Eukaryota > Viridiplantae > Streptophyta > Magnoliopsida > Santalales > Viscaceae > Viscum > Viscum album. Next base: position 1,620,613,321 of record OY728123.1, read on the forward strand.
ATCACATGGCATGCCTTGCAGAAGGAAAATCAATATGTGATAAGGTGTTTCTTTAATGAATAATGTACAAAGTAGTTGGTTCTAGACGACCAAATCCAACAGAATCCCACTTGGACTAGAGCCAACTACTAACAACCTTTAACCTGCTAGCTCTCACAAGATATTCATGCTTCTACTAAGATAGGCCTTTAGTCATGGGGTCTACCACGTTCTCTTCCGTGGACACTCTACTCACTGCAACTTCACCCCTTTGATAGAAATACCTCAAGAGGTGATACTTCCGGAGTATGTGCTTTGTCCATTGATGTGACCTTTGTTCTTTTGCAAGAGCCACCACTGCAGTATTATCACAATACAATGTAATGGGATCTTTACTGCTAGGCACCACATCAATCTCCTAGAAAATGTTCTGAATCCAGACGGCTTCATTAGCTGCATCAGAAGCTGCTATATACTCAGACTCCGTATTAGAATCGGCAAAAACTGGCTGCTTTGAACTCTTCCAGCTCACAGCTCCTCCATTGAGGTAGAACACATATCCAGATTGCGACTTCCGATCATTCGGATCTGTTTGAAAACCAGCATCAGCATACCCTCTGATGACAAGCTCCTCGTCTCCTCCATACACCAGGAACATATCCTTAGTTCTTCTCATATACTTAAGGATAGTCTTAACAGCAGTCTAATGACGTTCTCCTGGATATGATTGATATCTACCTACCATGCTCAGTGCATAGGCAACATCAAGCCTGGTACATAACATGACATACATGATGGATCCTATAGCTGAAGCGTATGGGATCTTGCTCATCCTATCTTTCTCCTGTTTAGTCTGGGGGAACATTTTCATAGAAAGATGTAAGCCATGTGACACTGGAATGAATCCCCTCTTGGATTTTTCCATACTAAATCTCTTTAGTATCTGGTCAATGTATGTACCCTGACTTAGTCCAAGAATCCTCTTGGATCTTTCACGAATGATCTTGATCCCTAAAATGTTGGCTGTTTCTCCTAAGTCCTTCATGGAGAAACACTTGTTCAACATACCTTAACTGACTGTAAGGATGCTACGTCGTTTCCAATAAGCTATATGTCATCAACATATACCACTAGGACGACGACCACATTCCCATTAAACTGCTTATAAACACATGGCTCCCATTCATTCTTAATGAAACCAAATTCCTTTATGGCTTCATCAAATCAAATGTTCCATGACCTGAATGCTTGCTTAAATCCATAAATGGATTTCTGCAACTTGCAAACCCGTTTGGCTTCACCTGGTGTCACAAACCCTTCTTGTTGTGTCATATAGACATCTTCCTGAAGGTTCCCATTATGGAATGCTGTTTTGACATCCATCTGCCAAATCTCGTAGTCATGGTAACCTGATATGGAAAGTATGATTCTTATGGATTTAAATATGGAAACTGGCGAGAAGGTTTCATTATAGTCAATTCCTTGACGTTGTCTGAATCCTTTAGCCCCTAGCCTTGCTTTATAGGTGCTAACTTGACCTTCCTTGTCCAGCTTTCTTTTGAATACCCATTTTCATCCAACAGGATTTACATCAACTGGCTCATCGAGCAGAACCCAAACATGGTTCTGATACATGGAATCTATCTCAGAATTCATAGCTTCTAGCCATCTTGCAGCTTCTGAGCTTTCTACTTCTTCCTTGTAGGGTAGAGGTTCATCATTGTCCAACAATAATGATTCACCATCCTCGGTGACTAAGAAACCAAATCTCTCTGGTTCCCTTAGCTCTCTTGAGCTCATACACAGTACTTGTGTTTCTGAAACCTCTTCCACAGGGACCTGTGGAACATGTTCCTGTACCAACTCTTGTGTATCTTAAGCATCAACTTCGTCGAAGACAATCTTTCTCCCACTATCCTTCTTGAGGATCTGGTCCCTCTCAAGAAAGACAGCTTGTCTGGTGACAATCACTTTATTGTCTTGAGGGTTATATAGGTAATATCCTTTCATTTACTTGGGATATCCTATAAATATACACTTAGTGCCCCAAGGTGCTAGTTTGTTTCCTGATAAGGCCTTAACAAACGACTCTCATCCCCATACACATGTGTGCGACAATGTGGGTTTCCTTCCATTCCATAACTTGGATGGAATTCCATTTGTCGCCTTAGTTGGTACTCGGTTTAATGTGTATGATGAAATTTGTAATGCATATCCCCAAAAGGATAATGGAATATCTGCATGACTCATCATCGACCTCACCATGTCCAACAAGGTTCGGTTCCTCCTTTCACTAACACCATTCCACTGTGGTGTATAAGGAGGAGTGAGTTGAGATAGAATCCCAGACTCTCGTAGAAGATCGATGAACTCTTGGTTCAGATATTCTCCACCTCGATCCGATCGAAGCTTCTTTATCTTCTCACCAAGATGATTCTATACTTCATTCTTGAATTACTTAAATTTCTTTAAGGACTCTGACTTATACCTCATTAAGTAGACATAGCCATATCTACTCAAATCATCAATAAAAGCAATGAAGTAAGAATATCCACCTCTAGCTTCTATTGGAAATGGTCCACACACATCCGTGTGTACCAATCCTAAAAGCTCTGTGGCCCTTTCACCTTGTCCACCAAAAGGTGACTTGGTGATTTTTCCTTATAAACAAGCATGAAATCTATCAAGTGGTTTTAGCTTAGTAGAGTCTAAATAGCCATCTTGGTAGAGCATTGTCAATCACTTCTCGTTCACATGACCAAGGTGGCGATGCCATAACTGGGTGATGTATGAGTCATGTGATTTTGTTTCGTTATCGATTTCCAACACTTGGTTTTCGTAATTCAATACATACAAAAAATTATTTAAATTTTCCATATATTACATATGTTGTTCTTATAAAAGTGACAACCTTTATTTCCAAATTTGAAAACAAATCTATCCATATCCAAAAAAGATACAGAAATTATGTTCTTGGTAACACTAGGAACATAATAACAGTTATGTAAAACCAAAATCATCCCAGTCGACAATGAGAGGTGGTAGTCGCCAATAGCCAATGCAACCAACCTTACGCCATTGGAAGCTCGAAGATCCACCTCTCCTCTGTTGATATTTCTAAATCTACATGGTTCCTAAATTTGAATACATATGTGAGCCCCGCAAGCTGTATATAATATCTCATGTGTAGAAATAGAAATATTGCACTCGATAACAAATGCACCTTTAGCATCCCCATGCTTCTGCGTGTAGTTCCTCTTCCAGTGGCCCTGCTTGACACATGCAAAACACACTGCCTCCCATTCCTTTCCCTGCCTCTGGATCTTCCCCTTCTTGGAGGGATGGTGCTTGGGGGCTTCAGACCATTTATAAGTCTTTAGCCACTTTGCCTTGTCCTTCCTATTCTTGTTAACCATAAGGACTGCGGGTTTGTCACGCCCGATGTCCTAATCTACCTGGAGAATCAAGGCCAGAAGCTCCGATAGACTCTTCTCATTGCCTCTCATGTTATAGTTGACAATGAAGCTATAGAAGGTCTTGGGCAGTGATGATAGGATGAGATCTGTACGCAACTCATCCGGGAATATAATCCCAAAGATGTCTACGTGTTCAATGTAGCCAATAAGATTGACTACATGTGGCCCAGTTGGCATAGACTCTCCAAGCTTCGTGGTAAACAAATAATTGGAGATATCATACCTCTCCTGTCTCACGTTCTCTTTGTAGAGATATTTAAGGTGAGGCATCATTCTATACGCGCCCATGTTTTCATGTTTCATTAAGATCTCATTAGACATGGCTGATAGCATGAAACACTGGAAATATGTGGCATCATCCTTGTGTTTCATATAGAGAGATAATTCCTCATCACTAGCCTCTTTCACAGGAGCAACTAGAATAGGCTCTTCCAGCAAATATAATTTCCTTTCGTGGAGAAGGACAACGCGTAAACACCTCTGCCACTCTTGGAAATTAGTGCTGGTGAGAAGATTTTCTTTTTCGAGTATGCTGTGAAATGATATGTTTGAAGTCATTTTCTTTCCGTTTCTACAAATTAAGATGAGCAAAGGTTTTGTACTTTATTACAAAAATTGAGACAAATAAATAAATTAATACTTATTAGTCTCCCACTATTTTATCGAAATCCAATAGCCCTCACCATTGAATTTGGAATATTATGTTGCGTGAATATTCTAGTGGCAAGGATCCGTATTTAACTTCGCATTACCCCAACTAGGGTTGGTCAAGCAACTTGAAGGGTTTTGGGTAGGCATTCCAAATTCCAACTTCATTAACTCGCAGCTATTTGATCCGCTGAGTGGACTCCCCAATCCTGAAATCCTTTTCGGATTTCCTCAACCTTTGCCTCTTGGTCACACCAAGTCTTGCTATGGAAGTCAACCATTGATGCAAACCAAGTCAAGTCAACCCAAAACCTTGAATTAGAATTCCCCGATAATTGAAAGAACCCCAACTAGGGTTGGTCAAGCACTTTGAACAATGGTTTGATTCTAACCAAGATTATGAAAGACTATGCTGACATAATATTTATTTTGAGGGATTTTATCCGTATACATAAATTTCCATTTTATTATCTTTGATTACATGGTTCTTAATATTAAGTGGGATATACTTAAGTGATTAACCATGTATAAGATAATATTTACGTATAAGCCGGTTTTATTTTAGTTCCATCTTGAATGCTTGTTTAATTCATTAATTGTGTGATCGTGACAACACACCCACAATAAATAAACCATGCAACTGACAGAAATAAAATAAATGGTATGATCATGAGATTTTCTATTGGTTAGTTTATCTAGCGGTTGATAAACTAACCCAAGACCTAGGGGAGAAACACCTTGAACCTTTCGGGTTTGTGTTTACAGCTTTCCACCTGTCCACCATTGTATCTCCTTGGATTGGTTTCACCATGGCTCCTGACTTGAGCTGCCTCCACTAGCTTGGGAGCTCCATCCATTACATATGCATTTATCTCACACGTAGGTGAGGGGTAAAAGGGGTTTTTACATAAAAGAATTCTTGGGCGCGCATGACCTACTTATTAACGATGAGATGGCTCGCAGGACAATAATTTTAATTTAAATAAATAAATTAAATGAAACCATTCACATAAAAAGGTCTCGGTCTAGCTCATGATCATCCATACATGCAACGATATTTACGCATAAATAAAAACTATCATTCAATTCTTTAATCGTTCTTGTTTAAGATAAATCATGATCGAATCAATTAATTATATTTAATTAATCAATCCTTTTATCTTAAATCCCTTTTATGAATTTCCTTGAGATTCTCATCCATCATAATTTTAAAAGAATGAATTCATTTAAAATTATCCTTGTACGTAACTTGTACCTTGGAGGCAACCCTGTGAATTCCCATTTATTACGCAGATGTTAAATTAAACACATATATATAAAACACCCATCACGTGTTGTGCCTCAGCTTTACGCATGCACCATGGTACACGTCTCAAGGGTTTGTATAATATAATAATAAATTTTAATAAATCTGCATAATTTGGGTGAGTACATGGCATGTAGTTCCGACTACATGACGTGTACTTTTCTTCACTGTTCATCTGATACCACTTGTAGGTTCAGGGCATAGTGTATGTGCATTGGTCGGTTTTCCCAACTTTAATTTTAACGTTAAACAACGTTCAATCCGAGATCCGTCACAATATAAAACGCCGAATCTTCGGAATCGAACGAAGAACGAAAAGAAAAGAAGATTCCCAAAACCCTTGAGGAGGATCATCATATGTTGATTATAATTAATTTAATTAATTCATAAGAATTACCTCGTTGGAATTATTTCTTCGTGGATGTGTCCGGTCACGATTCAGTGATCCGTATTTGCGTCATAGAATCCAGGTGTTGGATTCTTCTAGCTGTGATCCACACGTGTGTCACGTATCTCCGGATGTTGCTGAAGGTATCTCAGGGTGCTAGCGCGGAAGAACCTTCTCTTGCGATGTCCGCCTTCGACCGCCTTGATCCGGTGGAGGATCTTGCTCTCGTAACTTGAGGGCGTTCTTGGTGGAAAGGGAATTCTCTCTTTGTCTTGAGAGTATTTCCAAATCCGTTGTGCACAACAATGGCTATCCAAAATTTGTGGGTTGCAAGGATATTTATAATCGGGGTTGAGGTTAATAGAGTTATGACAATAAATAAACGTGTTACACATTTTATTTATTTTATTAACTCTTATTGAAAACCCCCATTTCGAATTATTAATTCCTTGACATGCTCCCACACTTATTATAATAAATATCATTTTTTAAAACAATATTAAATCCTTAAAATCTCAACTGGAAAAACTACACAGTGTGTAATAATTAATACAGGGTGTGTACTTGTTTTCCATAAAACTACATGGCGTGTATATTTAATATACACGGCGTGTACTTTTATTTTCCATTTTTCTCCACCAAATTTATTAGACCTTGAGTAATGACTACTTATTTCTTAAATAAATGTAACTGCATTACTCGCTAATAAATATATTATTTTGTCCACAATATATTCTCTTGAATAACTAGTGTCAAAATAAATGCGATCAGACATCCTTAAATAATTTTTAAACCACAGTCGAGAATAATATCTATTTAATTTGTTAAATTAATATTTAACTGAGATACATGGACATAATTAGTGTGTGACCCTCTAGGCCTCTTTCTCAGGGGCATTAGGATAAGCCTGCCTAAAGTCCAAGTTTAGCGTCTAGAAACACTCCAAGGCACCCATAGAGAAATAAGTTAACGCCGCAATGACATGTCACCTCCCACGGTCTCTTACCGTGTAATATAATCCCTTTGTCTCGATATTTCCAATCTAGCGGGTTGCATGCTAGTGCCATCAACCCATGTGCTTGATTATTCTTTCTTTGACTTCCCAGAATTGAACTTGCCCATACCTTACCATGGCCATGGATTTATTTAGGCTATATCAATTCCATAAAAGGGCCTGAGATATCTACTTCCATTATGGAATGGAAGGGACAAATCCTTTCTAGTATTATCTATTAATGCGGTATTACTTGTGACGCACCCAACATATCCTACCTCGCTGCGAATAGTGTGTCGTCACAGTTTTCGTCAATACATCTAAGTGAGCGACTTGTAATACCCATTAATAATAATCTTAAAGCCTAAGGACCAATACACACATCCGCAGATAGGAACATCCAATGACACTATGAAATGTGGATTCCCTACTGGCAGGTCTCTTTCTCATAATATATTCCTTGATATTACCAAGGGCGCACACAATGAGAAGGTTCCTCCAAGTTTTATGAGTCCTCAACCCTAATGACATGTATTATTTGTGTCCCTTAAACAATATCATCTGTCCATATAACATACATTCAAGAACAGTGCAATGACACTTCTGGGTTCTCATCATAGCAGGGATCCGCTATGACCCTTTAATGCAACAGTTGTCCATAGGAAATTATCACATGACTTGTTACGCAGAAGAACAATCATGATGTGATAAGGTGTTTATTTAATGAATAAAGTACAAAGTAGTTGGTTCTATACCACTAACTCCAACAATGAAGACATGGGTGTAGTGGTTAATTGTATTCCATAAAAAACATTGACAAACAAAAAACATCCATCTTGAAAGGTAGTGGTTATTTACATCTCATGTAAAGATGAGCGAGTACAATAAATAAATAAAGAGAATTTCATGATGATGTATAGTGGTTCATGGCACAATTATCTCTTAGTCCACTCTAGTAATGCTCTGTCCCTGAGTTAATGACTGTTAATAGTAATTTCTTTTATTGAGGACTTTTACAAATGAGTACAGGTAGTTCATGATTTTACAATAATTATTTTAAAAGGCCTTATATTTATTTTAAAAAGAACAAAATTATCCACATATTTGTCCAAGAATATTAATCTCCACTATGACTGATTCTGTTTAGTTGGTATTCCAATAAATAAATAGTAACTTATTTGATTGAGAAAATATATTTTTTCTCACAGTTTTAGTAGAAAATTCTAGATGAAAATTATCTTAAATAAAAATAGTATTAGAAAAATATTCTTCAATGTAGCATAGAATTCCATTAAATAGTGATGGTAAAAACACATGTAAGATGAATAATCATATATGTATCCAATGTGTAACTTTATAAAATTCAATGCTGAATTGAAAAAATGGATTTAACAATAAGATATAGTAGCATCAACATTGAATAAGTCAACTAAGGATCAAAAACTGTATGTATTTAAAGTATAAATTTGAGGGAATCAACACATTATTATATATAAGTGTGTCACTATTTCTCGAGAAGAATATATGTTTCTTTAAATGAATAATATATCATTATTTTACGATGGTCCAATAGATTCAGTTCAAATTGATATATGAATTATTCATTATTAATCACACATATTTTAATTAAAATCATTCAAAGAGAGTCATAAAATATCTTTGGAAGAGGAAAAATTTGATCTTCTTTGAAGGAACGTTTTAATTAGTCATAATATAGATTTAAAAATAAATTTACTTCTAGAAACAACTTTATAGAAAACATGGATAACATACTATGTTTAAAACATTATCATCAACCATGAAAAACATAAGGGTTCTCTTTGTAGTGACACAATCCAAAATTATGATTGGAAACATACTGTTGATTACAAATGTAGGGTTAATGAACCATACACTTATTCTTTAAACTTAGGATTTCATCAAAAAGTATGTTACTTTTTCTATAATTTTCAAACAATATAGGGTTTATGATCTGCACATTTATTCAAAATGTTGGGTTCCAAAATAATAATTTAATCATAAAAATATATGGTATGATGTGTCTTTCAAGATTTCTTATAAAAATATCTTGAACATATAATAAAATTCATTCCCATAGGTTTAATGTATTGTGAATGATTCTTGAAAAAATATATTCTAAATACCATCATGAAATTAAAATAGTGCAACATATTTAGTATCATCGATGTGGTCATTTGTGAGCATAAAAAAATAATGAATTAACACATTCTGAAAAACGTGGAAAAGTTTTATAACTCCATGGAAATGTGTACATTATTGATTGGATTTATTTTCGATGAACAAATGCACAGAGTGATGAACTATTTACTTGGGTAAATTTTTGTTTTATAATTTTAGGGTTACATGTGATTTTTTTTCAACCTTTTCATGCCTATGATAATATTTGACACCATGGGATAGATAATTTTATAACTATTGGTTCTTATTGTTGAAGGATATTTAATTTATATGACCATGGGGGATGTAATTCCCATATGAATGATCGTGTTACAAGGGACACACTTCTCTATGTGATGAATATTTCCAAGTGTAGCCCTATGGATGAGTATGTTATCATGGATGTACTCACTAAGGTTATCAGATTTTTTGGATGTGACATACTATCCCTTATGTTCAAAATGTTTCTTATAATATTTTTCTTGATTCCTCCCATGATGGTTGTGTCTTATGATAAATAATATTCATACTAGAGTTTTCTTGATATGGGTTGAATGTTATTATGGTTGGACATAGTACCTTCTATGAAGGTTATGATTTTTTCAAAAGTACTACCGCTTAAGATACTGATTATACTGGTTGGATATGATGCTTCTTAATATGGTTGTGAAATAGGTTGTAACTAATTTCTCCCAAGAGGGTTTATGTTTGGGATGGATCTTATGACACAAAATGTTCTTTTGATATACGTGGATGTAATTCCTCTAGATGTGGTTATTATATTTGTTATATGTGTTGCTCCCTAGATGTTGATATTTCATGTTAGATGTGATTTATCCTAAGAAATTGTTATATTGGTTTGACTTGATTCCCCTCTAGATGATTAAGTGAATCAAATGGGATTTACCAACCCCTATGTGTGGATATGATTTATAGGATGCGTTTATTCCACCTATTAGATGAGATGAGTCACTTATAGTGGTAATTATCCAGGATGACGTTTTGACCTCTAATAGACTGTAACTGACATAGGTAGATGTAGGTATTATATGACTATTAGTGTTTCGTTTTCTGTATGATCCACATGAAAAGTGAATTTCATATGTTGTTAACAAATTTCATTTCAATTAGTTCATGCTTGAAGATATATACTAGTTTTTTTAGGTTCACTACAGGTGGGAAAATATTGAATTTTATTATCAAAATCTACATGTGTAATATAGTGCATGTTTAGAGTTTATGGTTAATAACTATAATTTATTTATTTCCCTAGTATAGGTGAATGATTAAGTGGAACACATTTATGTTTGGAGATAATTTTGAGGTGAGTCTGGGGAAAGTGGTTACACCATTTTTTCATTAATTTTAATTTTATCTTGTATTATTTTTGATCATCTCATTGGGTGATATTACTGATATGAATAACTATATGAACTATAAGATCATTTTTATAGTAATTCTATGTTAGGGTTCTTGTTTATTTCCATTATAATTCATCATTCTACACATTGACTTGATTATTTTTATGAATATTTCTGTCATTGGTTTTCAATACTTGTGATGATATTATAGGGTATTTTCTCCCTATATAGATTTCCAGGCCCTCACTAGTATTTGGAAACATTTAGCACACAAAAATACATGATTGAGGTATTTCATACTTTAGTTTAGGCTGTGAAAGTAGGCACTAATCCAGGTAATATTCATAGTGGTATCAAAGAATTATTTTCAATACACTACTATTTTAGATAAGGTAGAGAAATATATGATTGGTTAGAACTTGGGATATATGTTATGACTATTTATAGATAGCATATAAATAATATGAAGTTTTTGTTACATGGGATTTGACATTATTTTTTTAGTTTTCAATGTTATACTGGGTGATTTTTATATGAATGATGTTTTTGATTATGTTTTATTGGTTTTTCATATAGAATAGTGTGGTAAGAAGTGTGTGTTCATGAATCAATTTTTATAATTAGTTTGAAATGAAATGTGCATTAAAAGATTATACTATGATAGTAGTTTAGAAAATAATACAGTTTTTTTGGTAATTTAACACATGAAAATATCTTATTTGATGTTTACTAAAATATCTTATTAGTGGTGTTCTACTTTATTAGTTTTTTGTTATTATTTTCTTGACACAAATCTATATAGAGTGGTGTCATCAATATGAACATGGATATGACATTAATTCACAAGGGGGTAGTCTAGTATATGATCTCCTGGTGAGTATTGACAGCCGTAGAGTGGGTAGTTGGGAATAGATATAAAGATAATTAATATTAAAAATGTCCCTCAGAGTGGGTGAAAAATTATTTACTTATAGAGATTGGTGATGATGAGTTTTATCATATGATATTGTTTAGATGGATGCCTTACTAGAATAAAATATTCCTTTCCTCTTATTTTTAAGATGATTTCGATGTCATGAGGGTAGCTAAAGAGAGTTGATAGTACACCAAAGAAAACAGATTCCATATGGATGGTAAGCAAGGTTGATGATCTATATGATTAGAAATATACATGTATGATGTGTGATCATTTATTGAGTAAGGCATGTTGTATTCCTTATGACATATGTATATGTATCCAAGGGTGATTGTTTATGAGATGTTGGAATTGAATTTATTTTGAATCGTGGTGTGCACCATTGTGAGAGTTATTTTTTGATTCCTCTCTTATAATAGAAACAAGAGTGTTTATTTTGATACTATCTAAACTATGTGGAGATAGTGTGGATAACTTTCTACCTTGGATGGTGAGTAAAATGAAGAGTTAGGGATTATTGGAATATGGTAACATGTGGATCATTTATATTGGGATATTTTCTTAAAATTAGATGTGGTAGTGAGATTTAGAATGAGTTGCATGTGGATTTAGTAGATTTTTCATGATGGTATTTATTGATGTATAATTTTTCCATAAGAGCCTTAGTTGAATGTATGGTTGATATAACTAGGATGTGTTTTCTATACTTTTAATACCTGTATGGGGAGTAGAACATTGAGAGGTATCTGTATATTTCATTCGGGGTCTGGGAATCCTTATTTATCTTTGATTAAATGGTGCTAGGTCATGGAAAGCTAATGGGTTTGGATGGATGATCATATAATGGATATGATAAAATAAGAGATGTCCCTATTATAGTTGTGAAAAACCATGTTGATTGAAAAATTGATAATGGAATTAACCACTATGAAACAATGTAATAAACTTTTAGAGAGAAATTTATTTTTTTAGATTGGTCCGGTATGGTTTGTCTAGTGATGACTGGTGTATTGAGTAATGACTCGTGTAGAATAATGGGAATCCATAGTGAAATTTGGTGATTATGGGTCATGAGGATAGATTGTGGGATTGATTAACTTGCTCATGTTGGGATAAACTCATACTTATTAATTAATATGGAATGTGATGGTTTGATGACCATTTTGTTCTATAGAATTCCAATGGTTGGGGGGTTTAGTGTGAGTATTTAGGAATTCTTTAGTTCCAAAAATATGAGGATTTGTGCACTAACAGAATGATGAAATCACTAACGAGATAATGAGAGTTCATAGAAAATATAAATTGATGAGTTGAATGGTATAAAGTAGGTCGCTGAATTAGGATAAATCCATATGGAGTTGGTACTATATATATGAATGATTAATGGATACAGGGATTGATATTGGATGGAATTCAGGATTCCTCTGCACTCTCCTAAAGTGATAACACCCTCATAAAGGGTTCTCAAATTTCCATTGTAGTTCTATCACTACTGCTCGGGAACATCAGAGGATGTTTTTAGTGGAATTTCTCTCTAGTTCTATGTTGGATATGGAAATATAAGTGTACCCAATTCTTCTAAGAATTATTTACCAATCCTCTTCTTCTCCATTTCAATATATGATGATTTTGGTTTTTCCCTTGATGTTCATCATCCCCAGCCACCCTCATCCCATGATCTAGTTCATATTTTGGATCCCTCGGCTTGAATCTATGTCTATATAATAGTTCTCTTATCTATCATTTTATTTCAGTATAGAGGTAGGGGGATTACTTTTCATAGGACTTCGTTTGTCTGGGAAAATCATGGGGGGAGGGGTTAGATGGTAGAAAGGTGGCACAGATTCCTCTTGGTAGTTCTCTAGGTAGAATGGTGGAAGATAGACCAGCTTACAACTGGACCATGGTTGAGACCTATTGCGGAATACTTAATGCACATCAATGATGTTATATTGAAAGATTAATTTAAGACAGAATCATCAGTGGCCTTTGGTTAGTGACAGTTTTTGCGAATGAATATTTTTTTTGTTCTTTTTTTATTATAATTTTCTTATTCTTCTGTCTTAATCACTTCATTTAATTATTGATTTTTGTGTTCTTTTTTTGATATATTATTTGGGACTATTTATTCACAATAGAACATATATCCTTCCAATCATTGGTCTTTGATTTTTTGTACTTGGTAGGAAGTGCATCATTTTTATGGTTTCCTTTGAGGGACTTTCGATAGAGGGTTGGGCATGATGAAAAAAATCTTTTAACCACCTAACATCATTTTTTTATGGTTGTATGGGAGCCGTTCCATTTTAATTTTCACAAAATTTTCTGTCTAGACTTGTGTTGCAATTGGTTGACATTGCACTGAGCTAGTTGCATTCATTGTTGAGTGGTAAGGGAAAATGAATTATAGGTATCATTGCACCTTTCTTCCAACTCTCTTCCACATTTAAATGTTGGTGGGTGGTTTTCAATTCCATGATTCACTAGTAGAAATAATTGTTGTCAGAGGGTGAGACACATTGTCTCTGACTGGTTTCACTATTTCATTGCCTATTGAGGTAGGAGAAGATGTTTTTTTCTAGTTAGTCTATTTCTATTTATTTCCCTTTGAACTTTCTGGAATATTAAGACCTTTTAGGTCATTTTTATTTATCGGTTTTAAATAGCTTTGTAACATGTTTCCTCTTTTACCAGTTCAAAATAGTTTGTCTTTATTTCTGGTTTGACAAATGAGACTCGACACTCAAACTTTGTAAAAAATAATGGATCTAAGATGTAGGTTCATGGAACATCATGATGATATAGGGATCCTGGAGCATGTCTCATGGAATGGGACTATCAGATTATTACGTGTGAGTCTCATGGGGATCCTTATATAGATGATAGTTTATTTTGGGAATGATTGTGCTCGTGGACCAAGAATAGTGAAAAATACTATACTGGACAATTCACCACATATAGGTTGAGTCCACGAAACTCGTTTAGGGAAACAGATTCTGGATATTTATTGTGGAGTGTTTAGTGTACTTTATTATCATCGGTTGATATTCTTAAAGGGTACTTGGATATAAGAGACCATGTTATATCTAGTTATCTTAGGGGAACTAGATTTTGGTATCAATCGTAATGAGTGGATGATGTCACTATTATTGAAGGACTAGGTTGGTTGATGGATCTGGTCTAAGGAGTATTTTTAATCATGGTAGAGTATAAAATGTTGTACTATGGGACAAGTAATTTTGTTATAATAATAACATAGTGATATGTTTGTGTGTAGAACCAAGTGAGTAGTGGTCTAGTGTAGACTAGTGAAACTTAACATGGAAGTGTCATATCATCACATATGATATCCATGAATTAATATAGTAGTGGTTCATTGAGTTAGTGAACTGAGATAGTTCCATAGTTCATGATCCAATTGGTTTTCAATAGTTGCTAGTAAATTTGGGTAATTTCTAACTTATATTCCATGTGAATGAGTATTTCGTCATGGAGATTAATTAGAATAAATCATTCAAGGAATAATTTATTTTTATGATGAGATAAATAATGAGAGGTTTGGAATTGTGGTTTTTTCATTTGTTTAGTAATTTTTTGGGCCTGATTATGACCATTAAGAGACTGTGAAACAAGATTCCCATTTGGTCTTAGTAAACAAGGAAGATCCAGAGATACGAATGAGGTGACTTATACCATATGAGAACTGTTATTTTTGAAAGTTTGTGACACAACACTTATTTTATGGAATGGATTTTTTTATTTCAAAACTAAGATTAATTTTATAGTTTCAGGATTATTGGAGGAGATTAATGTTCGATTTGGATACCAATTGTAAATCACACCAAAATGGGGGAATTGTACCATGACACAGATATTTGATTCATGAGTATGAATAATTTCATAGGTTGTTTAACCATGATTAATTTTATTATGCAATAATTACCTATATAATAATTATTTCTGAAGAATATGGATGTTTCATGCCATAATGGTAAGGTGTGTCATCATGAATCATAAGTTCATACTACAATGGATGTGTAGTGATTGTTTTTATAGGGAATAAATTTTTTATCCATTATATACATGAAAAATTTATAAAGGTTATATAGTATCATACAAGGATGATTTGGATTCTGTCACTTCATCATGATGAGTTTGGTGACACAGTAACATAGCCTTGTGTAGTTACTTGAGATTAAATTAATTATTTAAAATTTTGAGATTTTTTAAAATTGGGGAACCCCAATTTGGAGAAAATTGAATGAGGGAATCCACTACCCTTAATTAATTATTCAACTTCCTTACCTTATGGAATATAAGGGATCTGATATTGTTCATCATGGGGATAGAGTTTGGTTATCAACCCTTCCTTCCTTCGTTCTTTATAATTACATCCCATATTTCTTTAATTATTAGTTGCTTAGGGATTTTGTGATAATTGTACATGAATAGGTTACCATTAAATTATTATTATTTTGATTTTTTATGTCTTGGATAGAGGGTTCATGGGGGTAGTGAACACATCTAGTTCCCAATCTTTCTACTGAATCAAAGTTGAAATTTTAATTTTTATATGTGTTGCATCCAATTTTTATAAAACGGGATGATGAATTAGTGTTTATTTATGGTATTTTGTTAGTAGTATTCCCGAAGGAGTGGCAGGGGTGTTAGTGGCCTGTTTTTTTTATATTTTCTATGGAAGGTTTTTCGGTGAGTTTGACCTCATTTATACCGAAATGGAAATTATTGAATTAATTATGTAAATAAATTATAACATGGTTAACATTAATTATAGAGTACTTACTTTGAGATAGGGGGTCAAAATGATGGATAATGGTTGGTTTGTTTCTGCATGATCATAGCTATAGATGGAGTGATATTTTTAAGGGAATAACATCATGTTTGAGGTTAGTGGTCCCAAATATTAATTCTATATATAGATTTGAATATATTTTTTAGACTATATGTGTAGTTTTATGGGAATGAAATGTATGAAATGAAACTATGAGTGGGTTCCCTTTTGAGAGTTGAGGCTATAGAGTTTTTATAGACTAATAGTGAGTCCTTCGGTATTATAAGATTACTTTATAGCCATCATTATCTATGTATTCAATTGAAGATTCTTAAAAACATGACATTATAAAATGAGGGGCTTACACCACTAATTTATGGAATTATTAAGTGACTGTTGATTTCCATGTTTCTTATATTTTAATTTATGGAATTTCTAGACCATTATAGGACCTTTAAACTTGTGTGTTAAACAAAAATACATTGATGGTTATGTTTTTTTGGGAAACTGGGAGGATTATTTGGGAATATAACATGACCAGTGTCCTCACCTTTAGATTATGTTGGGTGTAATACTTTTGAGATTATTAAGGTTAAAAATCAGTAAATTCTTCCAAACATCATGTGTTTTAATTATTTATTAATGGTTTATGTGTTTCTAGTAGATCAAAAATGTGTTTTGAAATGTTGGATGTGCTCCTTCAGAATAATTCATACACAAATAGGTGGTCATGGTGTGACAGATGAGTGTCACAATGCAATGCCTATAGAAAATAAGGCATGAGGTATGAGGAAAGGGTGGAACATTTTGGCAGTATCTATATATATAAGTGATCAATATCCCTCAAAAGGTCACTCTATTTCCAATAGAGTATAGTTCATAAAAAATCCAAGCTAGGGTTCACTATTCATCATCCCTTAAGGTCGCATCGTGACCTATTTTTTTGGTAAATGTTTCATTGGAAAATATTACAAATTTTCCTTGGACTTCTATTTCATATCCTATTATTCTATATTAAGATCCACTTGTCTTAAAATGATTTAGTAACTCATACTGGGAATTTTAGTCCCCTCCCCTCTCTTTATTTTCCAATTGAATGTGTCTTTTATTTTGATGATTATATTTTGGTAAGTCCAATTTTGTGTAATCCCATGATAAATCCACCATCATCTATTTCTTTGGGTTCTATTATAGAACTGTAACTTGAGAGGGTTGAATTTTGTTATATTTATATATGATTAAGTGACAATAAAGAAGTATGAATTTTTTATTTTAGTTATTAACTCTTATGTTATATGGTATCTATTAATTTCCTAAGGTATCAATTCTTTTTTCAGTGTGTCTGATGTGCAGTCTTATTGATTTTAAGTGAATTTGACCAAAATCATAAAAGGATGCATTATATTTTTATACCATGCAAATTACCTATCCTTTGGTCCCTGAAAATCCATTTTTAAAAGGAATATATTAATTTTTCTACAAAATTTGGTGATCTATATTTAGAATAAAAATTGGAATTGTAAAGGAAACATGAGGGGTGCCCAAATGAAATGGTGATTCCTTTGGATAATACCTAGTAATTGAAACATAAATATTTCTTTATTGGATGATTGTATTCTTAGAGGATTAAAGGAAGTTACCATGTATGGGTGAGTTACCCTCATGTTGTAATACCTTGATATTTTAGAATATATTTCTCTACAATAAAATTTAATTTCATCAATAGATTGTGTTACACACAAACATGAGTCTAAATGAACCATAATGTAGTATGCCCTTATAAACTAGTCATTAAATTAGATAAAATAATAAAAATAAAATCATTTAAGATATTTATAATGGTTTTAGATAAATTAGTTATATTTTTATTAAATTCATTTGGTGCTTTAAAAATAAATTTTTCCTCAACAATGGGTTTTATTACTTTATCTAAATAAATAAAAAAATTAATTTATTCCAAATTTATAAAATTTATTTGAAAAACTTAACTTCATTTTTAAAATAATCATTAAATAATTAACTTTTAGTTAATTTTTGATCAATTTTAGGAAACATTTAGTTTTTAATGAATAGTGAGAATAATGATTTTTATTGAAAACAATTTGTTTGTTTAATGAATATAAAAAGGTCAATTTTATTTTATGTTAGATTAAAAATAAAAATATTTATTTTATATTATTAATAATCCAATTATTTATAGTTTTATTAATTCTATGTTTTATTATTGTATGAAAACATTTAATCTGCGAAATAATTTTTTTTCTAGAAAGTTGTTTTATGTTGTGTTTTGTGGGTTTAATTTCAAATTATGTTATTCGGCATTAATGATTTGAAAACCGATAAATTTATTAAACATTTCGAATAATGGGAAAAGGTTTGGGTAATAGGTCCCTTTTTTCATTATGAATAGTACACTTGGAAAATATTTGTAACCATGGTAAGAATAAAATTGATAAAACAAGATTAAAAATTTTAGAGAAGAATATTAAATTTATCTAACTTGTGAATTTATCCTAGTATATGAGTTTTTTTCAATTTAAATCCAATTCTCAGGTACATTTATACATGGTGACATTTTCCTTTGATTATGACCTTTATATTATTTTCGGAGAAGAATAAACACAAAATTTCATGCACTTAAATTTAATATCTATAATATATTTCTAGGAGGACAAATAGAGGTTATTTTTTATTTAAAATGATTATTTAGAAATGAATTTATTTTTCTTCTCTTGGTATTTCTTTCATATTTAGGGATTAAATAGTTTCCTTAAATACTTACGTAATGCTGACACATTATTTATTCAATTAATAGGAATATAAAATAAATGATATCATAAATACTAAAAGTAATACAATTTAGATTATATATTGTGTTAAAAAAATTATAGAAGGATATATCGTATTAGGTATCTGTGAACGAATTATTATAAACATATATCTTTCTCTTGGTGCCTTTAATGTCAAATAAAATGAGTAGTGTCAAAATGACATAATGATATTTTTTGAAAAAATATTTAATTAAGTTATTTAAAAATTATAGAAATCATGAAAGGGGAAAACATGGAATAATATATGATATAAAATTTGACACTGTTCCCATTTATGAGACAAATTTCACTATAGACGTAAAATTATAACCATACAGTATTTATGAAGTCATTACCACATTTACGGTTAAAATTGGTTAATGAACGGGTTAATTTAAAGGATAAGGTTTAAAATGGTATGTAAACTTATAATTAATTGATTTAATTACTATATTAAGAACATATTATAATTATATTTTAAAATATTTCATTTTTAACTATTTTATAGGATTTATACAAATATTATGTTATAATATTTCAGGAATTTCCCAATGTGCTCTGTCCCCTCTCTTATAAAATGAAACCCATTGTCTATTTTATTTAGACTATATTGGGCCATATATCTCAACCAAATATTTCTTAGTAATCTTATAAACTTCAATATCCATGAATTAAAAGTTATTATCATCTTAAAATACCATTACAAGGTTCCCTAAAAAGGTATCTAAAAGAATTTTTAAATGAAGTGATAATCATCATTACCAGAATTTTCAAGTTTACTTATTATTTACATACTCTAAATATATTTTATAAATACTAAAATAATATAAAATATATCATGAATATAATGATATTATAGTATTATTATTATTATTATTATTATTATTGTTAATCCATTTTATATCTCTTTTCAATCCTATAAAAAGTGAAAATTTCACTCAAGCATAACTATGAATTACAATCACTAAATAGTGGTGTAATTTTTTTCTCATCACCACCTTATTTTTATGGTTATGAAGATGTAACTAATAAATATATATTATAATTATGAAATAATTATTCTTTTAAAAATAAAATATCATACCTATGTTCATACATTCCAACCTATTGGAAATTGATAACCTCGCACGTGAGTACATGTGGACTACCACCTCCATAAAGCGATGTGGTTTTTTTATTTCCACATTACTTGGATGGAAAAAATGTAATATTTGATAACTAAATATTATATATATGATATAATAATGACCCTATAAAGGTTATATTTTATATTCGTTTAATTATATCCATTCATATAAATGTGACAACAATATTCATGTGTACGTACTACCCACAATCTCTTTGAATGAAGAAATTCATTATTTACATATATATTTTATCAATGAATATATATTTATATAATGAATATATATGATAAAAATATAATGACCACAATTTGGGATATGGTGGAACTATGACAAAATTACAAGGATTGTAACTACCTAACCAAAATTCTCTGAAAAAAGAAGCATTTAACATCCAAAACATCGATAATAATAAATGATTGATAAAAACATGAGATATGTTGTAATAAGTGGATCATATATGATATTATATATGTTAATATAGTTATTTTCTTTAATTATAATAAATATTTATTAATTATAAATGAAGTTAAAATAACTAACAAGGAATGTTGAACATGAGGTAAGAGTTTTCTAAACTCAATTTCGATTTATTGGGTTAAACTTCTACTTCATCGACTATTTTATAAAAATACAATATATTTAATTACCATTGATTATTTAATATTTTATATCAAATTTTTTATGTGGATTTACATTTTTCACACATAATAACTTTATTGACTAATTCTCAATTCAATGATACGATATTTGTAGGGACTTTTGTCTCAACTTCCACTCTAATGTGATATATTTGGTAATATGGACCTATTTAATTTTATATGGTACATATATTTCCCATTTAATATATTTAACATTAATATTGATTTCAATTTTATGATTAATATTTTAGTTTAATTATACTATTTCAAGGGGTTACAGTTTAAATGTAACCAAATATGTAAGAATTTATTTTACAATCACATTTTTTACTTCACTTATTTTTATTTAATCAATATTACAATATATCCTTATTAATTTCCATATATTTTTTATCTTATGGATATTTCATAAGTTGACATATTTTATTCCATATTTTATTATCTTTGGAACTTTAATGAATAAAATAAATGTTTAAATGAAAATATGATCTAATTTCCCTTATTGATTGTTTATATTTTTATTTCATGTCTATATTTTTCAAAATTATTTTAGGAAGGACATTTCTATTTTCTCAAATTATTAAATAAATTCATATTATTTTATCCTTTAATATTTAATTTTTTTGAAATTTGCCTTTTTAATTTTTCTCAAAAGGGTTATTTGTTTCATTCTTTTTTTTAAAAAAAATCTAAAGGAATGCTTTATTTTTTATGAATATGATGTTAACTGAATTTCCTCACACTATAAATATTTTATGATATCTAGAGTATTCTTCATGTTTTCAATAATTTAATAAAATATATTTTTATTAAAAAAAATAATGTTTTCATTCTATTTTAATTTACTATCGAAAATATATGGATTTATTACATAACTTATATTGTTTGTCATTAATTTAGTGGTCATAAAAATTATATTCAAATATTAAATTATATATGATAATTTTTCAATCGAAAATATATTCATCTTTAACAAGTATATTAATTTTATCATGGATATAAATATTTCCTAAATTTTATACCATTTATAAATATGGTGGTTTATTGTGAATGTTATTTTATTTTATGGGGTAATATTAATATTACTTATTTTCTTCACAATACATATATATATATATGTTGTTATGGAATATTTTTTATTGTATAATCATTCAATATATGAGGAATGCATTGGAAATATAGTGATTGGTGAGGCCTAGTTATAAGTGGACCATCTACGTATCGATATTTATCATGAGAAAAACTAGTTAGAAGACCATATTTAAATGATTTTTTTTGTTTTATACCTACCCAAGGAATAAATTATATTTGTAAAAAACATTGATGGTAAAAATATCATGATGTATATGATCATGAAATATATTATTATACATTTAATTCATTGATAATTGTTTTATTATTATCCATGATGTTACAGAATTGATATTATCCTTGGATTCATTTCATGATTATTTTATTAGGCTAATGACATGTTTCATTAGTTATGTACCATTACATGTAGATTATTTCTTATTTACACATGACATATTATATTTTATGTAACTCTTAATGATCATCTAAGCTCACTGTTTTTTTGTTTCTTTTCCCAGGAATTTGAAGAAGGAATATTTGAATGAGTTCAAGTATACATAATAATTTATCAGACAATATTTTATATTTTATTTCCAATATAACATTGGAGGAATGAAAGTATCTAATATACAAATACTACTAAATATTTTTTTTCATTTAGGGTATGATTGAGTGTATACTATGCTAATTTTATAAAGTAACCACTCATTTTGGGATATAGGAGTTATGTTTTATACTATTGGTATTTGTGTGAGTTTAGTAGAAACCTTGAAAACTAGATTTAGTAAAATATGGATTACGGAACAAATCCCTATAATTTAATTTGGGGATATTTCTATATATAGGATAACATCCTAATGTTTTTTAATGTGAGGATTTAATGGTTTTCCTAAAATATTCCATATCTTGATACTATGTGAGGGTGTGGTTTTAGAATAGATACCTCTAGGGAAAATAACCCCTCAAAAGGGTTGATTGAATATAAATAAACTATCATTCTAGTACACTATGAGTGTTCATTGACAAATCAAAATGTTGGACACTCCAGGGGTTATCCAATTGTTAATTCACATTTTCCTTATGAAAAATTATATTGACTTAGAGAATAGAACTTATAAAAACCTACGATATTCTATAGGGATATGGTATAAACCAAATGTCTATTGGGATGATCAATATAATGCTAATCATAATTTTAATAGAACAGATAACCATTTTTAGGTTTTATGTGATGTGAGTTTAACATGATTAAAGATAATTTGGGTGAAATTTATAGTATTATAACCCTTGGGGTTAGTATATATTTTAGTTAGAAGCTTACATGAAGAATAATGAATTTATATTTTCAAGAAAAAAGTTTAATGTTGTTCATAATGTTTATGGTTAATGTGATCATTGATGTCAAGGTAATAATAATAATTAAAGATTATTGTATTTTATATAAAAAATAAGTTGTATAGATAATATTAGTGTTTAAAAAGAAATTTAATGATTAGTATTAATTTATTATTATTATTTTCATATTTTTGGGAATATTAAAGGTTTTTTTATTAATATAGTTTTATAAAAAAAGGACAACCAGTAGGTTAGGTATAAAGTCATCACAATCAGAAATGTTGTTAGAATTGAACCCATAACGAAAGGGAGACGTAGTTGCAGTGCCTGCAAATAGAAAATATGATCACTTGTTTAGTTGGTACTTTTTATCTTAATCTATTTTATGGATAAGGATTTAGTTGTTTTTTAGAAAAATATTATTGGATAAAATATTGTTTTTTATTTATAAGTTATTAATGTTATTTAGGGAGACATATTTTTAGGATGAGGTATATATATCCCTTAAAGTTAAAGTAAATTATTATTTGGGAATAATGATATTTGGTTTTTGGATGTGAATGATGATGTTAGAATGATAAAATTTTATGTTAAAACATTATTTAATGTCGATGTGAATGAGGTTATTTTGGATATATAGTTATTTATTTATTGAATAATCTATATTGAAAATTATGTTTTATTATTGAATTTTGGAGGTTAAAGATTAATTTCATTGTATAATGTCTTAGTACTTTTTTTATATTATATTACATTGTGATTATATGTTTTGTAAATATAGGAGGAATAAATTTCTATTATTTCGTGGATTATTTTATCCACAAGAAGTTAATTTTAGTGTTCCATGCATGAATATTTAATCCTGAATTCTCATAGTCTGGAGAAAAAATAAAATTGTAGTGGAAATTGAATAAAGGGTTAAAATCTACAAATTATTTATGCTTATTTCATTATGTTCTCTATCTAGATATAAAATTAATTCCAAAAATCTAGGAAATCAATATTAAAAAAAGATATCATAAAAAATATATTTTAATTAGTCAATGACCTTTTTTAAAATTCACATATTTACGGTTCTATGGTTGTTAACATTATACTGAACATGTCTTATATAACTCTCTATCAGTTCATTGATGAAAGTTTTATTATTAATGTATATATTTTAACTTCCCGCATATTTTATCCTTATATGGGAACCTATATATGTTATATTTATGGATTTCTTTATGATTCCCACATCCCACTTTCAAAAGAAGTTTCATTATCCGTATATATGATGGGGTTTTATAAAAAAGGTTGAACCTTTGAGGTATATGAATTTTTTTTGAGGGAACTATTTATTTAATTGGGATAAAATATATAACAACCCTGCTCTTTATTACACAATTATACATTGTTTATTACATAATTATTCACTTAATAAAATCATTAGATCGATATTTATAGTGTGTTTGGGGATTTTGATCATTACATGGAAACTTAAGAGAAAAAATACAACATATATATTGAAAAATTATTTTACATGATCAAAACATTCCTTCATACACAACATTACATGGGATAACCTGATGACATTCATAAGAAAAGGGTGAGCTATAAATCATAGAATGAGAGTAATCAAGTTATAAAGTCAATAATACAATACATATTAGGCAATGGTAATATAAATAGGTCACAATAGAACCATGAACATAAAGGCATGACATATCATGATTTTCATAACATAGAAATGTGGAAAAAACAAAAAACATCACATCACTAACATAAAGGAATCAGTTAAAACCCAATCCCAAAAAGGTGAACAAATTTCCATAAAGGAATCAGGTAGACCCCTATCACAACATGACATATCATATAATAAACATTACCCAATGATTTGGAGCACTTTCCGGGTGCACCCTTCATACTCTTTTCAATCTATTTATTTTGTGTTCTACATTGATCATATAAGATGTATACATTCAACATCATAATTTTTCCCTGATGAAATAATTTTGAATACATACATTTATGTACCATTAAATATGTACATGTGCATAAATATCAATACCCTAGATAGATAAATGTGTGTAGTATTCACTACACGATGATTTTGGCTTGGAAAATCACAGTACAATTCCGGCAGCATAACAACATTATATAGAGATTCATAAATTGGGTTGATGAGAGATAAAGGGATATCTCATCATTTATACATGAAATAGATAGTATATGAACCATGGAATATACTAGACAAACATATGAAATGTAATTTACATGCATAATATAGAAGATATTCATAAATAGAAATAAGAAGAGAGAAATCCCTTACAAAATTTCGGCATTGTAGTGGGTGTACACAGAAATTATTAATGATGGAGAAATGGGTATATCATCATTAAAAAAAGGTGATACATATGTGGGAGGTGTGTAATCATACCCCAAAATTTTTAATTGAAAATAAAAGTGTATAATAATAAAAAGAATCTTGGACAAAAATGAGAAAGGAAGGAATCCCTTTCTTGGATATGTGATCCCAAAGGATTCGGAGAGACTTTAGAGAGGCTTCGTGTGAGATTGGGGATAGGTGGTGGGATTATATAGCATATTGGTTGGAGGTTTTCTGAGATCCAAATGGTTTGATTGAACTGTAATGGGAGATTTGGTGGGTTTATATAAGAAATGAGATCGAATTATTTATTATTTAGGTTTTGGATACTACACATTAAACAATTCAAACCACAAACCGTCCAATGATTTTCCCATGGTTTTTTACAATGATTAATGGTATAAAATATTTTATAAGTCAAAGGTTCTAATATATAAAAATATTTGTCTTGATTATGTGGAGGTGATTCACACTCTCAAAGAAATCATTTTAAAATGTTAATATATTTTTAAACTCTTGGAGGGCCCACTTAGGCATTAAAAAATTAATAAAACAAATATAAAATGACATTATTTTAAATTTATAACATATATCAGAAAAATATAACTTTCATTGTATCTCATTACATCACTATTGGTTCATAATTATGTCCTAAATTACATTATATATTTATACGGTATTTAATTTTTACCCAAAAATTCGATTATCTCAGAAAATTATAAAAAATTCAGCATTGGATAATTTCGAAATCCTGATTCCTATAATAATATTTATTTTATCTAAATAATTTTAGAAATATTTGAATTTTCACTTTTAAAATTAAAATCGATATTTATTGAAAATTCATAGATTTTGACAAAAATAGTTTTTAATCCTTAAAAAAAATTACATTTGACCTCATAAAACTTATATACACATTTATTATCTATAAAATTAATTTGATACTAATATTTAATTAAAATATTAATTATTTCAAAAAACTCATTTATTCATTAAAATAAATTCTTTAAAAATACACTTTCTATTTAAGATATAAAAAACATAACTCTTATCAAACTGATTGTAGAATAATTAAAAATAAAGGAAAAATATAATAAACATTTATAAGAATTGTTTTATATATTATTAATAATAAACTTTAGTTTTATATAATGATTTATATAATTCTCAAAACTAAAATGTTTACCCAAAAACTCAATTTATCAAGTTTTTCATTCTTTTAAGAAATACTATTATCATAATGGAATTAATTGAAAATGAATTTTATTTACAAAAATGGATTACACAATAAGTACCAAATAACTTATTACATAACCCCTTATAACACTCATATAATACCTAAGGTTAAGGCATGCGATGGTGACAAAATCTTGGAGATACTCAGATAACATCGCCTAGGTGGTAATCTATATTAACTTGAACTTCTCCCTTAGGTGATCCCATTCAAGCTTAACATGTTAAATCATAACTTGGGTATGGTCAATAGAGAGGCCTAGTGATTCTATCTTTTTCCCAATATTGACAAATGTGATTTTTACAATCTGAGTCAACAGAATGAAGCCATCCTCTCCTTTTTCTATGTTTAAAGAATTTTTTTAAACCATATATTTATATTAGTTGAGTGATCTCTGTTTAATAACTTTTTTATCAATGGTAATGATACTTAAAAGTAATTTAAACCCAATAGTAATAATAATAATAATAATGCTCATGAGTTTTTTATATCTAATATACATTAAAATAATAGTAATTTTGTTCATAAATATTTGAGTTTTTATATCATTACCCCCTTAAGAATTTTTTACCTCAAAATTTCTATTTCCCACACTAAAAGAGAAGAGGGTAACCCTACCTAATCACTTTCTCCAGTTTCAGTGTTCCTTCTTCTAACTTGTTTTTTCACTAAAACACATTGATGAGAGGCATCATCTTACTTGGTAGAACTTTTTCCCTATGATCTAAGATTGCCTCTAGCTTATCATTATCTGAGTGGTCATTCTCCAATGATACCACCTCTGGATTGAGTACATGGGATGATTCAAGAATATACGTTTTCAATAGTGATACATGAAATACATAATGTACTATAGATAGGTTCAGTGGGAGTTCTGTTCTATAGGTTACTACTCTAATTTTATCAAGGATCTTAAAAAGGCTGATTTACCTTGGCCTATGAATTTTTTTATTCCCAAATGTAATCATTATTTTCCATGAATATGTGTATAGGAAAACCATATCTCCAACATCATACACTAGCTCTCTTCAAAGGTTTTCACCATAGATCCTTTTTAGACTCTGAGTAGCATTTATGTGCTAATGGATGGACTAAACCTTCTCCACCATTTTTTGAAAATTTTCTAGATATATAATTTTTCACTCCCAAACATCATCTATAACAACCCTGCTCTTTTATTACACAATTAAACATAATTTATTACATAATCATCACTTGATATAACAAAGAAGATAGAGAGGTATAATGTCTTTGGGGATCAGGATCATTACATAATCACTTAAAACATGAAAAACAACATATTTATTGAAAACTTCTTTTACATGACCACTAACTTCTCTCGTACTTAGCAATACATGGTATAACATGAGGACATGCATAAACAAAGGGTGAGCTATAAATCCCTGTAAGGGAATAATCATGAAATATTATGAGGAATAAAATACATGTTAGAAAATATGAATAATAATAGAGTGGAAGAGTAGAATAAATATAAAGGCATGATAAAGCATGATAATCATATCATAGAAATGTGGCAACAACACTTAACATTGAATTATCATGAGCCAAAGTTCATTGCACATGGAGCATGAGTAAATCAACATTTCACATGAAGCACATGTAAAACCATATTTCACATGAATTATCATGAGTCAACACCCATTTCACATGACGTATCATGATACTATACTTTACCCAATTCATTGGAGCGCTATAAGGGCACACCCTTCTTAATCATTTCATTTCATGCATAAGTGTGCCACATGGATCATATAAACTAAATTCATAAAACATAATAATTTATTCTACGATAAATTAATGTGGAATTAATACATGATAATTCATAATAAATAATTAAATGAGCATAAAGGTGAATACCCTTGATAGAGAAATGGACATGGTATTCACTA
Source organism: Viscum album (assembly GCA_963277665.1). Classification (NCBI taxonomy): domain Eukaryota; kingdom Viridiplantae; phylum Streptophyta; class Magnoliopsida; order Santalales; family Viscaceae; genus Viscum; species Viscum album. Next base: position 1,620,641,852 of record OY728123.1, read on the forward strand.
CACAATTACATTAGATTGGAAAATCGGTGTAATTTTAGCAGCGTAACGACGTGACGTAAGAATTAATAAAAAATGGTTGATGAGAGAAAAAGGGGTGTGTGATCATATTTAAATGAAATGTACATTAGGTGGGTTATATAGATACATTTACCAACAATTTTAATGGAATTTGGAGTCATTATACAAAAGAATTTCTTGAATGTAAAAGAGGAGAGAGAAATTCCTTTCAGAATTTCAGCATAGTAACGGGTGTACATGGGTGGCATTTAATGAGAGATAAAGGGGTATCCCATCATTCGAACATAAATATGGAATTATGGGGGAGTTGTGAAACCATACCCCAACCTTTATAAATTAAATTAAATGGGTATATCAATTTAATGAATATTGTCCAAAAATGAGAAAGGAAGAAAAAACCCTTACTTGGAATTGTGCTTCCAATGGCTTGAGAAAGGCTTGATAGAGGCTTCATGACAGCTTGTGGCACCTTGGGAGGAAAATAGAGAGGAGAGGGTAGAGGTTGGAAGAACTAAAAAGGTTTTTAGTGAGGAATAAATGGGATATTGGGTTGGTTTATATAGGAAATGTGAGAGAATTCTTTATTATTTAGGTTTGGGGATATCACCTTAAACTAATCCAAACCACAAACCAACACATAGTTTTTACCCATGGTTTTTGAAAAAGGGAAGTGTAAAATAGTATTTTATAAGGAAAAAGTCCTAAATACTTAAAATAATGGTGTTTCTTATGTGGAGGTGAGTCACACTCCCAAGGAAAACAATTTAAAAAGACAAGATGTTTAATAATTCATGAGGGGTCCATTAATGCTTTGTAAAATAAGTCAAACAAACCGAAAATTACATTATTGTAATGGTAAAACATATATTATCCAGGCATAAGGCTTATAGTATTTTATTACATCACTATTGGGTCATTATGATGTCATAAAACACATTATATATTTAAACTGTATTTAATTTTTACCCAAAAATTTGACTGTCTCAAAAAATTATGAAAAATTCACCGTTGGATAATTTCAACGTTCTGATTCCAGAAATAATATTCATTTTATATAACTAATTTTCTAAATATTTTAATTTTCACTTTTAATATAAAATCCGATATTTATCAGAAATCCCTGGGTTTTGACAAAAATGGCCTTCAAACCTTAATAAAAATTAAAATTGCATTCATAAAATTACACAATAATTTTATTTAATAAAAATTAATTTAATAATAAATATAGAATTTTGTTAAAATATTATTTAATTCAAAAGTCCCTTAATAGATAAAAATAGATTTCTTAGTTGAAAAGTAACTAAAAATACTATTTGTGATTTAAAAACTATTTACAAGTTAATAATGAAATGAAAGTATATTCATTATTATATAAAAAATAATCTACATAACCATAGTACTAGGGATTTGTTAAATAACCCCTTAAAACAACCACATAAGATCTATGGGTAAGGTGTGCGATGGTGATAGACTCTTGGGGTTGCTCAGAAAACATTACTCAGTTAGTAATCTCTATCAACATTCACTTCCCCTGTAGACAGTTCCGTTCGAGTTTGACATGATGAAGCTCGACATGGGTTTGGTCAAGAGTGATGCCCAATGACACCACCTCTTTTCCGAGCTCCGAAAAATGGGCTTCTTATGGAGCAATTATACTGGATGATGCCATCACTTCCTTTGTCTGGGTAAATTAGATTGTTAAATCCCTATATTTATACTAATCACGGGATCACTGTTCAACATCTATTTTAGAAACTATCACAATTATTAAAATAAAAACAAAGAATTTGACATTTTATATAAACATTTTACATAAAGCAGAATTTAAAAAGATCAAGAGGGATTTCCATTAATGAATTGTTGGGTCGTTACATCATCCAAACATGCCAGTGTTCTGCACCTCTTCCCATAAAGGGAATTATAATGTGACATTTGGATTATTGAGTGGAAACAATTATTGTAAGAGAACTCAATCGTAAGGAAGATGTTGATCACATCCTCCTTTGAAGTCCAATGAGTATTCTCCCAACCTGTCCTCAAGATTTTGGACATTCCTCTAAGATGGGAAATCATTTTAGGATGATAATCGTACTGATGTTTGGATTAGTATTCAAATCTTGTTTTAGAATCTTCCAGAACATAGAGGTGAATCTTGGATCTAGATTAGAAACAATCGACAGTGGTATACCATACAGCCTTACCACTGCTCTGATCTATATCCTTTATAGTTGATCTAATGAGAAATCCTCTCAAATTGTAATGAAGTGTAAAGTCATTGTAAGACGATCCACAAAAACCCAAAAACATTTTTTTCTTTTGGATGTCTTCAAACATCCAGTGACAAATTAAATGATGGTGTTCTACCATTTCCATGTTGGTATCGGCAATGGTAGCATTATCCCAATAGAATTATTCATCTTAGCCTTCCCTTGCTAATATACTAAGCATTTTATGTATATTTGGTGGTATCCTTTTTCATGTTATCCCACCATTAATGATCTTGGAGAACCCCATACATCATTTTGTTTCCCGAGTGGATGAAGAAATTAGAACTTTTTAAATCCTCCAAAAGTTCTATCTTTAAATACAGATTTAATAGAACACATAGTATTGAACCAAATATCACAAATCCTACTTCATTATCATTTTTCTCTGATTATTTCCCTTTTTTGATAGTTTCCATTTTCATATGAATTCCCACATAATCTTTTTGGGCATCATTTAACCTTTCCAGGAGAGACTTTTGAGAAATTATTTGTGAAAGGATTGATTATGCTTCCTTCTTTATAATTTTCATGTCCATCTTCATAAAATATAAGAAGAGTGGACCCTTTTTAATTATCATCAATGATAGAATTTCTTGGTCATTTCTACATTGGGCATCTTCCACCTTGTTCGCATTCCCAAGGTGTTAATGGATTGAGTAGTCATAATCCTTAATGATATCTAACTATCTTTGTTGGCGTATGTTCATCTCTTTTTGCGTTAATATATATTTGAGATTTTTGTGATCCGTATATATTTTACACTTCCCCCCAAAGAGAAAATGTCATTTTATTTTCAACACAGAGATCATAGCTACCAACTCTAGATCATGTGTGTGCTAGTTTTTTTAATTAATTTTCAACTGCCTTCATGCATAGGAGATAACTTTGTAATTATGCATCAAAATACATCTGATTCCCTTCTTTATATCCTCACTAAATATTACAAAATCATCCCACTTGTGGGTAGTGTGAGAACAGGGGAAGTGATAAGCCTATTATTCAACTCTATGAATATTTATTCACAATCATAATACCACGAAAACTTTAATCCCTTACGAGTTATCTTGGTAAGAGGTTTTAACAATCGTGAGAAATTTATCTCTAATTGGAGATAATATCCAACTAACATATGGATGTTATATATATCTGTCAAAGATATCATCCTCGACCATCCCTTAATTACTTTTGTTTTTGGAAGGACCCATATATATCCCTTTTTTTGTGATGATATTTTCCAAGAATGATACTTCCTTCAACCAGAACTCACACATTGTTATAAATTTCATAGATATTATACTTTCATAATGTCTCTATTACAGTGCTTAGATGCTCCTCATCCTCCCCATTGGTTTTGGAGTATATTATAATATTGAAAATAAATACTAAAAAAATTTTGTCTAGTTAATCTCTATAGACTCTATTCATCAATTCCATGAAGATTGTGGGAGAATAAGTGAGTCCTAAAGACATTACTATGAATTCACAGTTCCCGTACCTTGTATGAAAATAATTTTTGGGGATATCCCCCTTAATCGAAATCACTTTCTAATATCCCAACCACATATCCACCTTGGAGAAGTATCGTTCTCCACATATCTAAAAGAACAAGTCATCAATTCATGGAAAATCATTCTTGTTCTGAATCATGATTTTGTTGAGCGCATGATAATCAATGTGTAGGCGTAGTGACATATCCTTCTTCTTAATGAAGTGAAATGGTGCACCCTAGGTTCAAGCACTTGGGTGTATATACACATTATCCAGATTCTCTAGTAGTTTTTTTGTTACCTCCTTATGTTCTAGAAAAACTATTCTATATAAAGTGTTGGATATTGGCCATGCCCTAGGTATAAAAAAATCAAGAATTCAATATCTATTCTTGGAGGAATAGTAGAAAATTCCTTGGGTAAAACATCAATGAATTACCTTAAAATATGCATTCTGTCGAGGACGGTTCCTTCCTTATACTCAGTTATCTAGTAAAGAAACATGTTCTCATTATGATGTAATATCCATGATTCATATGATGGTACTAAAAAATATTCATCCTCATCTTTTCACTTTTATAGAATTAGGGATCAATACACCATATGGAGAGTGATATCCCTCTTGCGATAGTTTTGGTTGGTTGTATATATGGAAAGGTAATCCCTGCAAATAATTTCATAAAATTCGACTAGAGGAAGTATGATGAGGTTTTCCGGAAGGTTTAATCTAGAAATCGTGACATGGGAAGAATTATCTTCACGGGATGTAATGATTTCCCCATTTTCCATTCTCACCAACATATCTACTCCCGTGATTTGTGGCAGTGTTTGGATAGTTCTATTAAACGTTTTTGATAAAAAAGAATTCATAGAACAAGAATCAAAATGTATGTTCAATATTATTGAATGAATAAGTAGCATACATGTCACCACATTGTTTTTGAGACTCTCTTCGGCAGTAGTGATGGAAAAAACTCACCCTTTCTCCCATGGAGTTTGTTGGTTTCCTCTAATTACCCTTGTATTGGGGAACTAGTTTGAAAATAGACCTACTTCCATGATGTTGTAGCAATGAAAAATGTGTTGAGGGTCGACCGAGTCATTCCTTTCCTCTTCCACACTAGTAGGTCTATACCATTGGAAATCATTAGCCAGGTTCCCCTCACTTCCGCACATAAAGTACTTCCTCATCCATTATAAGAAATTTATAGGATGCTTCTTCCCACACCTTTGGCAAGTGGGATGCTGGAATTTCTTAGCACCGTTGGTTTTGTCCATTGGACCACTAAAATTAAATTCTTGTTTCCACTTCTAATCCCCATGATACCTATGGGATTCATTAATTTCTATATTAACATTGAAGGAAAATCAGGCAATCACATCATATATTTCAAAGTTTCAGATCGCTAGGGATTTTTATAGGGTAGGTTTTATCCGACCAAAGAAGTGGTAAACCTTGAATTCAAAGGTAACGACAAAAATAGAGGCATATCATGCAATTATAGCATGGTTACCTCATATTCCCCCAACATATTTGTCATCCCTTTACTTGAGTGAAAGGAAATCACATTCCATCTTAAGGTGGAGGGTGTGTGGAAAATATTTATCAAAAAACAATTTCTGAAAATCCTTCCATTACAATGCCTCAATAAATTCCACAGGCTTCATATTTCTAATAAATGTAAACCATTGATTATATTCATCCTTTACATGATACGAATACATAATAACCATCCATTTTTAAGAACATAAAATGATGGAGATGATATTCCTAATGGAGTTGATCCAATGACTGGTGATGAAGGAATCAGATGATTCATTTAAAGTAAAGGGAATTTGTATCATGAAGCTATCGATTGTGACTCATTATTTATTAGGGGAGTTGGTCGTTCCACTAGAACATTGGTTATATTCAAAACTTGAGTTAACTGAGAGATTATCATGATAATGTTTTCACTTCCTTCTTCCATTGGATTGGAAATCTCACTAGAATAGTCATCACATTGATCTTTTTATCAGTTGTTAGCCTGAGTCCTCCAATTACTGGCCATTGACTAGAATAAAAGAAAAATTGGGGGTAATTATTTAAAACTATTAAACACATAAAGGGGATTACAATGACAAAAGGTTTAAATTATAAATTACATTTATCCCCTTATCATATGAATTTCTTGGCTTAATTTTATGTTATCTATGATGTATTTCCAATCTTATATTATTTTGGGATTTTTCTTCTCTGAAAATAATGGTTCATAATATTATTATGAATTTACCAATGCATATACCCCAAGAGTGTCAAACCAAGAGTGGGGAAGGCCTTTTTTATACAATAGTTCCCATTCGAGTCAAGCTCAAAGTGGTGTTTTTGGGGTTTACCACTTGAGAAATTTGTGTCAGAGCCACCTCTACATGTTCATAACTAGTTGGGATGTATTTTATTAATAAAACACTCACTATATAATCAAAAAAAGTTTGGGATTATTTTCTTATATTCAGTGTTATACATAAGAATTTCAATATTGTTTTATAACTCTAATCCCAAAAATAACTAAACCTATCCTATGATACCAATTATAAAAACCCTTCACATTATTACACAATCAGACAGTCATTATTACATATAATTGATGTTAATACAACCCAAAGGATCAATATGTATTGTGTATTTGTGTAATAATAATATTACATGGAAACTTAAGACTTATAATACAACATATTTATTGAAAAAATCTTTTACATGATCACAACATTATTTAGTACTTAGAATTGCAAGGGATAACTTGAGGACATACATAAGAAAATGGTGATCTATAAAGAATAGTAAGGGAGTAAACAAGGTATAAAATGAAGAATATAATACATTCTAGGAAAGGGAATATCAATGGAGCACAAGAGAAACATGAACATAACATAATGATATAGAATGATTATTATAAAATGGAAATGTGGCAGTACCTTAAATCACTGCATCATTAACATAATGGAATCAATTAAACCACTGTCCCAACATGGTAGAAGAATGTCCAAAAAGGAATCATGTAAATCCCTATCCCAAAATGATTTATCAAGATACTAAACATTACCCAATGCTTTGGAGCACTATTTTGGTTCACCATTAATATTCATTTAATTCCCATGCATAGCTATACCACACATATCACATAACATGGATTCATTCAACATCATCATTTTTTCCATGATAAAATATGGTGGAATACATAAATTTAAGTAACAAAAAATAATTATATTTTCATAAAGGTGAAAACCCTTGATAGGGAAATGGTTATGTTAATCATTACATGATGACTTTGACTAGGGAAATTGCAGTGCAATTTCAGCAGCATAACGACGTTATATGGGGATACATAAATTGGGTTGATGAGAGATAAAGTGGCCTATAATCATTAATACTTGAAATATAATGTAATTTAATCAAGAAAAATAATATCCCAACATATGAAATTGAATTTAGATTCATAATATAGAATAAATGATTTAATTGAAAAAAGAAGAGAGAAATCACTTGCAGAATTTTGGCATAGTAATAGGTGTACACGAGGGAATTAATGATAGAGAAAGGGGTATGTCATCATTTAATCATAAAGAATTCAGTATGGGGGAGGTGATAAATCATTCCAAAAAATTTATAATCATAATTAAAATTGTATTACAACATAAAGAAACGTGGAAAAAAAATGTGAAAGGAATGAATCCCTTACATGGATGTGTGATACCAAAATCTTAGAAGAAGCTTCTTAAGAGAAGCGTGGGTTATGGGGGGGATTCTAAAGAGTATGAGGAAGATTTTGGTCAAGATTATAATCATTCAAGTGAAGAGTAATGATATATTGGGTTGGTTTATATTAGAAATGAGAGGGAATTCTACATTATTTTTATTTTGGACACTACATATTAAACTATACAAAACCGCAAAATACCCCATGTTGTTTTTGCAAAAAATAAGTGGAATACAATATTTTATAATGCCAATGGATAAACATATTAAAATATTAGTCTTTATTATAGGGATGTGAGTCACACTCTCAAGGAAATCATTTTAAATTGGTAAAATATTTTATAAGTCTTGGGGGGTCCACTAAGGCATTAAAAAATTAATCAGAAAAATCTAAAATCACATTATTTTAAAGGTAAAACATATATTGGCCAAACATACATTTTATAATATTTTATTACATCACTATTGGGTGATTATGATGTCACAAAACAAATTATATATTTATACGATATTTAATTTTTACCAAAAAATGAGATTGTCTTAGAAAATTACAAAAAATTCACTTTTGGATAATTTTGATGTCATGATTCCAAAAATTTTATTCGTTTTTTTTCTAATTTTTTTTCTAAATATGTGAATTTTTTCTTTTAGAATGGAAACAGAAATTTATTGAAAGTTCATGGGTTTTGATGAAAATGTTTTCAAACCATAATAAAAATTACTTTTGACATTATAAATATTATATACCCATTTATTATTCATAAACGTAATATACTATTAATATTTTATTAAAATATTATTTATTTAAAATAATTCTTTAATTATTTAAAATAAATTCCTTGAAAATACACTTTCTACTTTATTGTATAAAAAAACTTCTATCAAACTGATTTCCTAATAATTTATAGACATTGAACGAATATTAAAAACTTTTATAAGATTTTTTAAAAAATATTATTAATAAAAACCTTAGTTTAATATATTAATGTATATAGTTCTTAAAATTACAATTTTTACATGAAAACTAAATTTATCAAATTCATAATTCTTTTAATAAAGACTATTCTCATAACGAAATTGATGGAGTAAGATTTTATTTTTAGAAAGGCATTACACAATAATAACCAAATGCCTTATTGCATAATCGCTTATAAGACCTACATAATACCTAAGGGTAAGGCGTGCGATGGTGACATACATTTGAGGAATCTTGGATAACATCACCCAGGTAGAAATCTCTATTAACTTGAAATTATCCCGTAGAAGATTCGGTTCAAGCTTAACATGTTTAAGCTCATCTTGGGCTTGGTCAAGAGCAAATCCCAGTGAATCTAACTCCTTCCCAGGATCCGATAAATGAGCTACGTATGGCCTGAGTCTAAGAGATGAGTCTATCCACTCTATTGTTTGGGTTGAATGATTTATTTAAAAAAACATTATATTTATATCAGTTGGGTGATCACTGTTCAATGACTATATTATAAAAAGTAACGTTACATAACAAAAATATAAACCCTAAAATAATTATAATATAAATATTCATGTGTTTTTTATACCTATAAGAAATTAATGTAATGTGAATTCTATTCATAAATGATCAGGTAATTACATAATTTAACAACCAAAAATTTTAGAATATATTTATTTTTAAATAAATTTAATTTCTTCTATATATTTCATTGCATGAAACACAGAGTATAAATTAATCATAATGTAGTGTACCACTTAAACATAAACATTAAATTGGAAGAATTGAAATTAATAAACTAGATTTCATTATAAAAAATTTATAATGGTTTATTATAAGGTAAATATATTTTTAGTAAAGCCATTATATGCTTTAGAAATAAATTTTTCCTCAAAATCGTTTTTATTGATTTATGTGAAAAAATTATATATTTGGTTTCTGTTAAATTTGAAAATTTTATTTTAATAAATGAACATTAATTTTTGAAATCATAGGGCATAAAATATCTTATAGCGAATTTTTGATAAATTTTTGAAAAGAAATAATTTTTTAATTAAAATTGAAAATACAAATTTTTATTGAAAACAATATTTTAATTTAAATAATATATAGAGTTTATTTCCTAAATATAATTAAATTTAAAATTAGTATTCATTATAATAAATAATATAATTAAATTCAATTTAAATAATATAATGTTAGATTTTGGTATTAAAACATTTATACATCAGAAAAACAATTTCCCTGGGAAACTACATTTTGCAGGTTAAAGATTAAATTAAAATAATCTTCTTCCATGAATTGAACATATAATTTTTTTTATATGTCAAATCAAGAGGATCAAATTTGATAAGTAGGTCCCTTTTATTTTTGGTTAGTACAAACAATAACATTGGTAAATAGTTGTCACCTCTGTATGTGTAAAATATATAAAATATGAATATAAACTTGGGATATGGCTTTAAAATTTCTCTAACACTTGACATTGCCCTATTGTATAAGTTTACTTATTAATTTTTAACCTTTACCCAAATATATGGAATCTTGCTGGCATTTTTCATTGATTATGACCATTATATTATTTTTGGAAAAGAATAAATATAAAATATCACACTCTTATCATTAATATCTATAATATTTTTTCATAAGGATAAAATGAGGCTATGTTCAGTTGTAAATTTTATTTTGAAATATTAAATAATTTTTTTAATCATTGAAATTTATTTTTAAATTTTAATGCTTAAAAAGTCACGTTAATGGCTTACATAACACCGACTAAAAATATATTCAACTAATAAATAAATATAATAAATTAATTTAATAGTATTAAAAGTAAATCAATTTTGATGAATTATAGGGTTCTAAAAAATTTACTGATTAATATATTATAGATTTCATGTTTTGAAGGATTATATTTTTATCACCACTTTATCTTGGTGTCTATAGTTCCAAATTAAATGAATTGTGTCAAATATGGCTGTAATAATATTTTATGAAAATTATATTTTATTAAATTATTTGAAAACCATAAAAATATTGAAAGAGAAATTGTTGGAAAATATATGGTAAAAAATGTTTTATATTTTATATTAATGTTCTAATTTTATCCTTATTTGTTAAATTATAACTATTTATTATTTAAAAATTCTTCACGATAGTTCGGGTTAAAATTCATTAGACAAGGGGTTAATGAAAATTATATAGATTGAAATGATTTCTAAACCATTAAAAATTTTATTAATGATTATACAAAGACCATATACTCATTATCCTAGAACCTATTTAATTTTAGAACCATTTTACATGAGTTAGTCACATATTATGTCACATTATTTCATAAATTTATCAAATTTCCCCCTCTTGCCTCTTTTAAAAGGACACACCTTATCTCATTTATTAAAACCACATTAACCCATCTAGCTTGACTAAAACCTTACCAATTATCTTCTACACTTCACTATAATTTATTATAGGATCAGATATTCAAAATATTCCATTCAAAAGTATTTAAAAATGGATCCATAAAATTCTATAGAAGAATAAGTAATTGCCTTTACCGACTCTTTCAAGTGTACTTGTTATTAGAATTTTTCAAAATATATTGTAACCATACTAAAATAAGGAAACCAGTATCATATACATAATTATATTTTATTAGTATTTTGTTACCACTATTTTCTATCTCTTTTGAAACATTGGATAAACAAAAACATCACTCTTCATATACACAACTTACCTTCTCCATGTGGCGGTGTAATTAATTTATCATACCAAATTTATTTGAATTATAATAAATATATAACTAATGATAATATTTGATATTTATTACATAATTAGTATTATAAAATTTTAATATCATATCTACATTCAAACCTTTCAATCCATTGGAAAATGATAACATCACTTGTGTGTACTTGTGTAATTCTTCCTCAATGAAGGGATGTGACATGTTTTTTCATTTATTATTTACATGGATGGTAATGAGGATAGATTGAATGAATTTATAAGAAATATGTGATATATGTGATATAATAATTTTTTTAAAAGGATACTTCTGATTTAAATGTTTTATTTTATCTGTCAAAAGGTGACAAAAATGTTCCTACTTACGTATGGTCTACTATCCCCATGAATAGTGTAATTCATTTTTCTATCCATAAATTTTATAAATGAACATATCTAAATATATCTATATAAAATTAATATATATTATATTTTTATCACGATTAATATTTTGGATATTATGGGACCACAATGAAAGTACAAGGATAATAACCACCAAAATAATTTTTTCCAGTAATAAAGAAGTATTTAACAACTGATACAATAAAATAATAAATGGTTGCTAATAAATGGGTGATAAGATGTTATAAATGGATAATATGTTAATTAATATATAAATATATGGTTCTATTATGTATGCATAATAAATATAAATTTATTGTACATGAGTTGGAATGAACAAACAAGGAAAGTCGAACATTAGGTTAGGGGTTTCATAACTAAATTACAATTCATTGGGATAAAATTATAAATCATTTATTATGTCATTAAACGAATACATTTTGAAGGACATTTTATTATTTTATATTTTATTTAAATTTTTTTTATTCGTATTTATATTTGTTACACATAATCACATAATTGATTAATTATAACTTCAATGATACGAACCTAGTAAGGGATTAAATCGAAATTTTTACACCATTGATACATATTTGGTACTATAAACCAACTTAGTTTCATGTGTTAAATATATTTATAATTTTAAATATTGAACATGAATATATATTTATTCATTATTATTAAAGGGTTCAATTCATTTTTATTCTTTTTATGGGTTATAGTTTAAATTTTACAAAAGAGGTAATAATTTATTTAACAATCTCATTTTTTGGTATCTATCTTATTTTACTCAAAAGGTTATTGTAAAATATCCTTAAAAAATTCCATAATTTTATCTATCATATAGATATTTTATAAGTATCTATATTTTCTTCCAAATTTCCCTCTCTTTGGAACTTGAATCAATAAAATAAACATTTAAAATAAAAGTTGATCAAAATTTTCTATTTAACTAGGTATGTTTTCCTTTTATGTCCATATGTTTAATTTGTTTGTACAAATGACCATTTTATTTACTCAAGTGATTTATTTATGAAATTATTTGTTATCATTGAATTTTTACATGGTCTGAAATGAGTCATTCTATTGTTTTATGAGAGGGTTATTTTTGTCATTTTATATAAAAATCCAAAAGAAATGATTTATCAAATATGATGTTAATACAATTTACCTTAACCATAAAAATTTTATGATATATAGATTATTCTATAATTTTACAATGTTTTTCCCAAAAACTCTTTAATGAAACAATTTCAATTTTTTCTTCCTTTATTCACTCAAAGATAATAATATTTTACTAAATCAATAATTAATATCATTAATTAAATGGTTGTTAACTTTATCTTGAAACATTCAATTTATTGTGATTTTTTTTCAAAAAACATTAAATTCTTCTTGAATATATATATTCTTTCCATCATTTAAATTATTATATTTTAAATGGTATACTATTTCTATATATGGTATTTTTTCATGAATGATATTTGATTCATTGGGGAAATATTAATATTCTATATTCCTTACATAATATGGATAATTATTGATAATGAGTATTTTTATAAACTGATCATTAAATATATAGAGAATGAATTAGACATGCAAGGATGGGTGGGACCCAATTATATATTTATATATCCCCTTGATTCTTTTTAATGTCTCAAGAGGAAAAATATTTTGCTAGAATTTTTAAAATTATTTTTTATACCTACAAATTAATTAAAGTTTTTTATCTTATGAACTTATTTTTAAATATATCATGATGTTTGATATCAGGATGTCCAATATTAATAATTTCATGCAGTGAGAATTTAGTTATTACTATCTTGAGATTACAACATTTACATTTTCTATGAATGTATTTAATACTCATGCAATTGATTAAATGTCTTGTTTTTTAGTTATTTTGTTTTCTTTATTGATTATTCCTTATTTAATCATGATATATTCTTCTATATGTAACTCATATTGAGAACATGAGATCAAGATTATTTTTTCCTTTCTCCAAGATATGAAAAAAAATATTTTTTATGAGTTCAAGGATAATGAATAATTACTCTCACCTTGTTTTAAATTTTATTTCCAATGTAAAAGGGGAATAATGTATATATATAGTATACCAAGACTACTAATCTTTGTAATCCATTTGGATGTGATCACTTGTATCTTATGAAAATGTAATAAGGTTACTATCTTCCCTAGGATACTAGAATTTGGGTTTCAAAAATTGTTAGGAATCTAAATGTGTATTCTTGGGAACTAGCCAACATGGCCTACAATATGAAGCAAAAAATAGGAAAATTACAAATGTATAAATTATGATGATAGGTGAATAGTATTTAATGTATGGGGAGCCTGTATGCCCCCAGTTTATTGATAACTGGACTTATGATTCCAAGATAGGGAGTATATCTTCAATTTGTTTCCTGATGAGATTATTTGTCTTTCAATTGTGGGGAGAATGTATTCATATGTATTCCTAATGAGGTGACTTATATTTCCTTAGTGGGGAGTTTGTAAACCATTAGGTTCCTAATGAGTTGGATAATGTTTCCAAGGAAGTTAGTGTGTATCCCCCAATATCCTTAATAAACGAGTTATGTATGTATAATTGGGAATATATATACATTCAGCTTGCGGATGGTGGAATGGCCTAATCAGAGACATACAATACTAGCCTGAGCAGGTACGGTTGATCCCAAGTGACACATTAGAACAAAATGATTGATGATGATGATTACAATTAATCCTCAAGTTATTTATTATTATACATTAACATGCACTATTATTTTGAATGGACATGTTTAGGTCCTCTATAAATGTTGTCCTACTTATTTGTACCTAGACCCATATCATGAAACCATTGGTACCCATGTAGACATCATGGTTTCAATATATGACATGGGAAATGAACCTATGATTGATGATTAGTCTAGAATATCTAGGATAGATAATGGGGGATGGAACTGGTTTAATAAATTAGAGTAGATTTTGCGATATCACCTATCGAGTAATTTTTAGTTATTTTTGAATATTGATATGTATAATCCATCAAGAGTGGATATACCTTTTATGTATCAAAACATTCCACAAATAGAATTAGATATATCATGTGTTGTGTAATCTATTTGTGGAAAATTTCCATGCAGTATGTTAAATTTTATTTATTAGTTTGTTTGTGGCTGTCACTATTTCAAATATTATTTCCTAATCTGACATGGTGGTGTAGTCTCTCAATTTTATTAATATAGTCCCTCTCTATTAGTTATTATCATCTGGATTATGGGGAGGTGTGAATGAGGTCATGTAACAACCTAGTCAGATTATTGTGGGGGTGAGCTGGGATTAAAACATTAAAATATGGTATTAAAGATCCCTTTTCTTTTTCCAAATATTACTTCAAGGTAGATAGAGTATATGATAGTGTTGGAACATTGTATAATTTTTTTACCTAATAGTAACTCACCCACATATGAGTTAGACCAATTTACAAGGCATTTAATTGTTATTTTTGGTTTTCTCCTTTATGATTGAGCCACTTTATTGAGTGTGACACACATTGATTTTGAATTTATGATTTGTTATATTTTCTCTCTTTCCAAAAATAAAAAGATAGTGTTCGTTCATAAATTTTATTTAGAAGATTGTATTAATCTATCATTCATGTGATTTCTTGTGATTATAATAATTAATTATGATATCGTGGCTAGTAATTTAAACTGTTAGTTTAAAAATAAATAGTCTTTTGAATATAAATTGATGGGATTATATTATATAATCAATACACTGGATAATTTTATTATAATTTCTGATAATTAGATGACTTATTTATGACATGGTGTTGGTTAAAGAAACTTTTAACAAAAAATTATAAGGTAATTACCTCTATAATTTTTGAAATATATTTAATTTTATAGATCCAAACTTGGTATACTTTTTAAAATTAAAATGAATGAAATTTGATCATATAATCATTTAATTATGACCCTATTTATGGGTATATAGGGATATAGAGAGTGTTTTGTTTTTCATACTTTTAGGTTATGGGATTTAATAAGATTGTGTGATGTTACGCCTGTGATTGTTTTATATATAATGAAACATTATGGGATATTATGAAGATGAGTTTTGAGATATTTGTTAGGTATTTTTGGTAAAAACTACAATGATGAAAAAATGGTGCACTAGGAGGATAGATTGAGTGAAAAAACTGGACCAAGATGACATGACCTTCTACCTAAATAACCCACCATAATGCCCAAAGTGCATTCCTGGTCTTCTTGGGATAGTGACAAGAACTAAGGTATCAAAACTCAACCTTTGGTAATAGTTGTGACCTCAGAATCCAAATAAAAAAACATGTATTCCAACCAAAAATCTAGCATGAAAATTCCTTAGATTGGACACTAACTCTATTAAAATAATCAGTTTCAATGTATTGATACATGAATTAAACATGGAAATAGATTATAATAGAAATAGTAGTGAAAAACAGTTTCCAAAATAAATATTCAATAATCATAATCTCATTGATAACCAATATCTATTTATAAAAAAAAGAAGAAAGTGAAAACCAACATCCAAAAAAGAAGATAACAAAAAATAAATATATGAGGATAATGAGGTTGATATGAATAATCTGAAACAATCAAAGATCCCAAAAAACTCTACAGAATCCAAGAAACAACCTAATAATCAATATCAAATCAAGACATACCCATGAAAGATGATGATTATCAAGAAGATTCATCATACACATGTAACTTCAAACATTATTCTTTCCTACGGAAAAAGTGTGCATATGTCCAAAGACAGATGTTTTCACCAACTAATCCAGGTTTTGCCTAAACTAAACACCTAAACTAACAAACCGATAGTCCCGAAGGATGTTCCCGATCCCAATGGAATCATTTTATATATAGTAAACAAAAAGATATACAAATGGAATGTTTAAGAGAAATAAAACATACTAATTCAATGTCATTCAATAGAAGACAAAGAGTAAAAAACTATAACAAGTAAACCAAAGTAACCATGCACAACAACAACCCATATCAATGTGATATATGGGTCATTTTACAACCATGTCACCACTAAACTCCAAAAACCTCCTAACCTAGATACCCTATAAAACCATGTAGCACAAGGCCTTTACCTTTGATAGAATAAAAAATGATATATGCACAACAAAATGTGTGTTCATGGTGTTAGAGAAACTTACCAAGTAGTATCCCATCGATTGTTCCAAAAGTAGTATATATAAAACATAACCAATTATACTCAATAAACAAAAAAAATCATGAAATTTAGATTACCATGTTTTCAATAAATAATATAAATCCAATTATTTTTGAATGTTTTATTATGAATAAATAAAGAATATATTTTAATAGAATTTAAAAATATACCATTTCTAAATCATTTAAAAATAACCAATCCAAATAGAAAACCAAGGAATCTAGTCCTAGGATATGTCAGATCTTGGTTATCTAGGATCCCGACAACTCAAGTAGCAATTTAATAATGGTGCACAAATCTATAGAACATGGGCCTAGGTATGAGAGAAAACCATGAAAAGTGAACCCCCTTACAAAAAAATGTTTTGATAATGTTTAATATATGTCCACATAAATTATTTTCAAAAAATCCTAAGATATATATCCCAATATACCCCCTCCAACAAAGCTTAGGTTCCCATGTTCCATATCCCACACATAGAGGAATTCAATTTCCAAAATATCCCACACTTGGGGGATTCCACTGTATTGTTCATATAATTTTAATATCATATCACACATCAATATTCAAAGATCCAAAATTCATAATAAAACACTCCTTGAAATTCATTTCCATTTTTAATACAAATGGAAAAATCTATTTTATGAAATAAATCCCAAAGTATCACATTACAAGAATAAGAAATCATGACATTTAAAATAATTAAAAATCAATTTACAATGGGAATGAAATAATGATTTATAAACAAATGATTTTAAAGGAACCACCAACATAAATCACATTGTATTGTTAATATAAAATACACAATTCCAAGAAGATCTAAGGATTCTCAGAAGAAAAAAAGATTCCTAAACCATAAATTCCAAAACCTTAAACATGGATTACACAAACTATAGATCAAAAGAGTCAAAAGAAACCACCTACCAAGACAATACCCAAATAACACATGAAGGTAAATGTTGATCTAGTCTTGACCTTCCTATCTCACAAAATACCTATAAGAAAACACATTATATCCCAAACCAACCCTTAAATACTATCATAACATCTTTAGTATATGGCTCTTTCCCAAAAAACAATGTATATCTAGAATAACATAGAAGAACAACAAAGAATGGGATCTTACCATAAGTTTCCTATATCCATCACCCCTTGATTAGTTATAATATCATTCATGAATAGTTGGTATATCTAAAATATAAAACTAGAAACCCTATAGTTGAGATTGAATGTATCAGGAAAAGAATAAGCACATGTTGGGTCATCCAAACTTGTCTCTTTTTTCACATGATTGATGACTTATCAGAGATTTTTAACAAATTTGATCATCGAGGTTAGTGGAATTAAATCAATGAATATAGACCAAGGATAAAACATTATAACTATAGAGTGTATCATCACATATTTTTTATAATAAATTTAATTATTTATGAATTGTGTTATGGGAAATTGTTCTTTGTTGATGGATCAGACAACATATATTTTTTTCACTATCATTTCATTGTAGGAATCAGGATTATATTCCCTCTGTGGGTTATCCATGCATGTTCTACAAATATCCAAATGTTACCATAGGAATATGTGAGTGCTATTAGGGAAAATATTATCGCTTGCATCATCCTCCTTTAATCAATGCAAGAACCAATTTCAATGTGATCTCCTTGATCACTCTTGACATGAGAGAGTGTGGTAAAAGAAGATATATCTCAATTATCAAAATCATTCACAAAGAAGGGATATCTATAAGAAATGATAGGATTCCCCAAATTCATTTTTCACAACCGAAAAAATGAATTAGATCTCTAAGAAAATAATATAGTTGGGTTCATATATTATTTGGTTTAAAAGAAAATAATTTCACAAATTACCTTTATTATTTTTTTAATCTATATTGAACCCCATGTCAAATAAAATTAGTAAAATTATTATTTCTTGACATGTACTAATCAATAAAATTAGATTAAATATTATTTAATAAAATTATATTTATTATTTATTATTTCTCACTAGACTATTAAACTCAATCTTCCATTACTAAAGAATATTTATCAGGTAATGAATAAAGAATATTTATTTATGAAATAAATATCACTACATTATTTTCCAGAAAATAAATAAACATTATATTCAACAAATAGAAAATAATTATTTAATAAATATTTAGATCACATTTTTTCTGTTGAATAATTGGTGGCATAATTTATGAGATCATGAATACAAGAATAATTACATAACTACATGTGAGAAAAATATTTATTAAACTTTTAAAATAATTTATATTATAATATTATTTAACTGAGATTCTGGATACACTTAATGTGTGACCCTTTGGTCCACTCTCTCTTTAGTATTTGGCGATGTAGCCTAAGGTCCAAGGATAACGTCTAGAAATATACCGAGGCACCCATATAGAAATAATTTAATGTTGCAATGACATAATACCTTATATAGACCCTTACTATGTAATATATTCCCTTCATCATGATATCTCAAATCAATCATGTTTCATGCATGTGCCATCAACTTATCTGCTCGATGTCCCAGTTATTGAATTTCTAAAATATAAACGTGCCTATAGAACACCATGGCTATATCTCTATTTAGGCTATATATTTTCCATCATATGGCTTGAGATTTAAACATCTATTAAAGAGAATAAGGGGAAAACATTCTCCTATTATTCATTACTATAATATTACTCATGAAGTACCCGACGTATCCTACCTCACAATGAACATATTTCATCATGATTTTCTTCAATGCATCAAATAATGTGACTGATAATACTAATTAATAAAAATACTAAATTATAAGGATCATTACACACATCTGTAGATGAGAACATCCCATGAAACATATAATTGTGGATTTAATAATAGAGAATCTCATTCTCATAATATCATGTTGAATATTACCAAGGGAATACACCATGAGAATGTTTCTGAAAGTCTTGTGAGTATCCACTCTGATAGAACATATCATTATGTCTTCCCAATAATATCATCCAACTATAGAACATAAATTTTATAATAGTTTCGCAGTAATTTCTGGTTCTCATAATGGTGGGGAACTTATATGTCCTTTTAGTGTGATATCCACTCTTAGAATATTATCACATACTATGTTCTATAGAAGTACAATCATGATGTGATTATAATTTTATTAATATTCAAAATTTTGAATTCATGTTATAATAAGGTAACAAAAATTTGGGTCTATAAAACTAACTCTAGTAGAGATATTAGGATTACGGTAGAAGAATGGGGTTAACTAAAGTCATATTAGGTTTCAAAAACAATTTTCTAATTAATTAATTCCCCTAATTGTTTTTGGTCGTATAGTTTAAAAACTTTTATGCTAACCATGAGCCCATTTCTGTTTATTGGAAGGAATGAATAGTTTGAATGCATGGTTTTACTAACCATATTCTAACTATGTGAAAATATATTATCCCAAACCACTAATAGTGTGATAGGTTCCTAGGAATTTCATACAGTTTGGACTAAACGTCCTCCAAACATAAATATGACCAATAAAATCTCAAATTTCTCAAAAATCACATAGAACAACATGAGAATGGTTTAAAGAAATATTGTAAACAAATGAATATATATACATGAAATTGACATCTATATGTGATATATATAGGTGTGAGTAATGAACAACATAACAAATCTATGAATATACTAATTGAATTTATCTGTGTAAACTATTAGCCTATGTTTGGAAACAACAATTGAAAATCATTTTCCATATTAATTTATTTTATAAAATCAATATTTTTCTAATAAAATGAGTTAATTTAAAAACATTAAATAAGCATAGAAACCATAAATAAATAAACTTGAAACTTTTTTAATATATAACATCAACCACATAAATGGGAAACCAGTAATATTATATCTCATATGAAGGCCACCCGTGTATCAATAGAAAAAAAAGAAACACAATGAGCTATAATCTATAGGTTATAAAGGCACTATGACTCACTCATGTAATAGTAACTGACTTATATGATCCTAAAAAATTAATTCATCTGAGGCCCCTCAAGTAAACCATAAATGACCATAGCACGAATTATACCTATAATTTAGAGAAAAACCATCCACTCACCCACCCACATTTCTATATACCTATGGTCACCCAATTTTAACCAATAGAAAATAAATAATAAAATACTAGTACAAGTAAGATAAAATTTTCTAATGTTACCACAAATCCATAAATCATAAAAAAATTAAACTAAAATTTTAAATCATTTTTTGAAAAACACCTTGGAGACACAACTCCATTTAAAAACAGTTTACCAATCCTACCTTGGTAGTAGAATTGATTTTAAAGGAAGGCTATTTAAAATTATCTTTTGGAACCCATTTTAAAATCAAAATCCTTATTTTTTTACCATTATTACATAAAAACTCTCTTTGATACATTTTGTCAAACTTTTTTAATGTTCAAATCTCATTTTAATGTAAAACCCACTTGGTAAGATCATTTAATCTAAAATTGACTAACATACATATGAAAACAATTTATAAACACTTAACAACACATTGAATTTATAATTAAAACTTTTAAATTAAAGTAAAATAATGAAATTAATCTATTCATTGTGAAAAGCCTAATATGTTGAGTCAATTACAAAAAATCAGAGTTAAACTTTTCAACTTTGTTTTAAACCATTAAAACTAAGTAGATGGGATTCCCGTGAAATTAGAACAATGATTAATCAGAAATCGTGTCCCCTAATCTTTAGATTAAATACATTTGAGCTAGGGTTATAAAATAAAATTATAATGATTATAATGAGTTAATAGAAGGAATATTGGAGTAAATGAAAATAATTTCCCACTTACATTGAATAAATCATCCAAGAATGTAAGAGGACCAACCATGGGAGTAAGAGGAAGAGAACTCCATGGCCAAGGGGGGTTATCTTGTGTGAATATAATGAATATGGAAGGGATATTAGTCAAATTAAAAATGGATTTAAGGGTAACATCAATATTTTAAGTGTACAGAACATGACACACTATTTGGAATCAAGTTTAACAAAACCATGGGGAAATGGTGCATATAAACCATTCAATTACAAAAAAGTCACATGGCTTCTTGTAAACTATGTTATAGTTGTAAAAACTATGTGAATAATGTGTCAGGAGCACTGGATTACATCTAACCCTAACTAAATGTTTTTTCCCATGGTTAGTGTTAGCCATGTGGTAATATTTTTCAATAGTAATCTTTAAAAAATTTAAAAATTATAACACGGAACTCCTGTAAACACAAAATTGAACGAAATTAAATAGAAAAATCAAATAAATTCATTCCAGTGAAAAACAAGGTTTCATAATGTTACCCACCTTGATAATTTTTAACAGATAAATCCCATAATTATTCTAATTATTAATAATGTGAGGCGTAATTACTCCTTCATAGAGGTCTAATTCTTCAAACACTCAAGGACATACTAGCCCAATCATTATAAAACAATGACAAAATAACCTGATTACCATGAATCAATGGTACCAATATTACAGAACCACAAATAGAAAAATTAATAACGGTCACACAAGGTTAATACTCTCAATATCCCCACTCAACTACATATGGTAGAAAATTTGGAAAAGAAGTTTTTCAATGAACCACATGACATAATGTTCCAAAAAACATGAAATCAACCATCCAAAACAACCAAATGATGGAATACTAATCTGAAAAAATATTCAATAAATGTTTCTAATCATAAATTACTATCTCTATAGAAAAATAACATTAAAAACATGGGAAACATAATAATTCCTAGGTTATATATAATCCTTATAAGTCAAAATATTTTATAAATTATCTCTGGAACGACACTCCGTCGTAACAGGAAGTGTTCACCAAATCATTGATCGGTACATGAGAGATCAACATGGTGGATCTAAAAATGTTTAAGAGAGTTATATACATTGATTCCAAACAAAAATTATTTATGGAGGTAAAATATGAGACTATATTCTTTCAAATATGCCATATAAATAAAAAAATACATTCTCAAAACATGTATATTCAGTAATTTAGTTGTCCTGAAAAATGAATCCATCAACCAGGGAAGTCATGATCTGTTTAAAATGGTCTAAAAAGGGATTGAACCCTACAAACAATGAGAATTAATAATAGGGAAATGAAACATATTCATTTATCAACTCATTACATCCCCAAAAAAGGAAACCTAATATATAAACCATGTTCAACATATTGGGGTTCATCGATACCTTTTACATTGAAACCAATCAACCATGGATCCCCCAAAATTTACCAAAAATAATGTTTCACTATAGACCACAAAACAAAAATCCCAAACATGGTTATTCATTATATTAATTTAAATCATGACTTGAGAAAAAAAATTAAAAAATTCCCTTTGGGAGATACTTCAAAACCATACTCACTATAACCCATTAAATATTGATCCAATTGTATTTCCACTATTTGTCCAAACACCTCCTTCCATATTATTATGTTGGTAAAACACCAAAAAAATATGGTTTGGTGTAGATATCTACCAAATAAATACATCCTAATAACACATACAATATTTCAATTGAGTATAAAGAACAAAAACACTAGGAATCACTCAATACACTCCTCCAAAAAATAATCATCCTAATAAGGGAATAAAATTTAAATGGTTCCCCCACCATCTCACAACCATTCAATAATACATACATTAATATTTTTATTAGGAAAAGCTATCTTATAGGATATTAAGGATAGTTACCATCCAATATACCCAACTAACTCATAAAATAGTCACACAATGGCCTATATCTATGAATCTCAAGGTTTTTCAAGATAATTTTTGGTTTACCTCATCTGTAAATAATAAACATACATTATTGAAAAAAATTAATTCCCCAAAAAATGATATCATTGGTGATTAATAAAACATATATGATGTCAAATAGTATAGTAACTCCAACAGTTCCAATCATCTTTGAGTTTGGTTAGATTAAAATGTTAATGGGACCAATCATATGTAATTACTGGAATCAGGGAGAGGTTTATTCAGAAAAACAAACCCTCCACTTTTCATTAAGGCTCTTCAGCGAGGCATAATTCAAATAATGGGTTGAAATATCATTTTAATTTAGGACTCCCCATCCAATTGAAACGGTAATATAATAACAAAAATAAAAAAATAAAATAACACCTAACCGTGGTGAAAAAATATCAAATACTACACTTTAAATCCACAACCACATAATTGAGTCCACACATTCCATTACCAATGAATATATTTCTAAAACAATTCACATTTTAATACCACCCATTTAAAAAATCATTTAATGTTTTAGAAAAAAATCTTCCCAATAGATAAATAAAAAAATTAATTTAAAACATTTTTTTTCAATATGGATATACATCATGAAAATAAAAAACCATTTGAAAATATTTAATAATTCCTCATTTCAAAGTGAACCATCTTAAAAATATTATTTTTTAAAAAAACTACAAGAGTTCCACAAAAAATATTCATCACCAATAAAAATTAAAACTCAAATGTTGAGATCAAACTGTAAAATACCCCTTTATTTAGTGAATAAATCATAATTTATAATCAATTCCTAGATATCTTGAAAAACTATATTCTAAATGTTCAGACAATATATAAGTATCCTTTTTCCAAATAAAAACAATTTCCATAAATCCTTCATAATGAACAAAATAGATACTCACATTCAAACAAAATCAAATGAAAAAAATAAAATAAAACAAATTCCAAATCATCAATACATCATAAAAAAGAAATTAAATAATCAAAATATCATCAATTCCCAATTGAATACTCCCTCATTCAACTTCACATCAATGGTAATTGTCATAAGAGATTCAATTTTAAAGAAATTGAAGAAAACATAAATCCATGGAATATTATAGATCTATGAATTACTTTTTTTATAGGTTTTTTGAATTATTCAGAAATAGTATAACAATCGATAGAAGGGTTGAAGAGCAGTATGCACAAGCTCTGTATGGTCTTCCAGACCAAACGGGATAATCGAGTAGACTTAGTCCCTTCCCCATTTTTACTCTTAAATGTTAAAATTATCTCAATTACATATGAAAAACAATAATGATTAACCTATCACTATCATAGACTGATATATACGATAAATGATCAACAAATGACTCAAAAACATAGGTTGAAACCCCAAATTCCATTGGTACCTCACGTTTCATCATAAAAGGTGGTGATTAGGTAGACATTCATGATCTACCTCTTGAGATCCAAAAATCCAATTATCCTTTCAACCATGATGAAACCTAAATTAAAATAGCGATTTCATACCATTTCTAAATTAAATGACCAGAGATGACTCGACCCACCACCTAAACCACTCCTCCACAAGGTTCCAAGCACATTCTTGATTATGATGGGATGGAAATAAACATTATGGTGTTATAATGAAAACATTTAAAATGGTTTTATAACAACCCTAATATTTATTTCATTTGTAATCATGATTTATTAAATAATATTAAACTTAATAAAATTCAAAATATCGATAGGTATAGTGTCTTTAGGTCTTAGGAACATTACATAACAACATAAAACATGAAATACAAAACTTTATTGAAAATGTCTTTTACATGACCACAACATTATTTCATACTTATCATTGCATGGGATAACTTGAGGAAATACATAAGAAATGGGTGATATATAAATCCTAGTAAGGTATTGAACAAGGAATAACATGAATAATACAAAAAATGTTAGGCAACATGTATATAAATGGAGAATAACAGAATCTTGAACATAAAGGCATGATATATCTTGGATATTATAACATGGCAATGTGACATCAACTTAAAACACTGCATAATTAACATAAAGGAATAAGCTAAACCACTGTCACAACATTCTATAAAAATGTTCTATAAATTAATCCCGAAATACCCTTTCGCAACATGAAATATCATGATTCTAAACCATACCCAACACATTGGAGTGCTATCAGGGCGCACCCTTCATAACCATTTTAATCTCTTGCTTATGTGTGCCACATAGATAATATTACAAGGATCCATTCAACATCATAATTTATTCCGAGATAATTAAATACAGAATACATAAATGAATTTCCTAAATCAAAAAGTATATTTTCATAAAGGTGAATACCCTTTATAGAGGAATTGGTATGGTATTCACTACACAATGATGTTGGTATGGAAAATTGCAGTGCAATTTTGACAACTTAACTACGTCATTTAGAACTTCATAAAATTGGTTGATGAGAGAGGAATGGTTTTATCAAAATTTATACATGAAATGGATAGTAATGGGATCATGCAACATAATATCCTAGAAGATGAAATGGAATTTAAGATGCATAATATAAAATAATTTCATTAATGAGTATGAGGAGAGAGAAATCATTTATGGAATGTTGGCATGGTAACAGATGTATATAAAATATCATTAATGGATTAATGAGAGTTTAAGGAAGGTATAATTATTTATAAATAATCATTAAAGTAAGAGGTGTGTATATGAACGTATTCCAACATTTTAAAATTGAAATTAAAGGTATCACATAAAAGAGGTGATTGAAGAAAAAGGGGTGAGGGAGATCCCTTACTAGGATGTGTGATCCCAAAGGCTTAGGGGTGGATTCATGGTAGCTTAGGAGTGCCTTGGGAGGACTCTAGATAGTAATATAAAGATTTTGGTCAATCTTAAAAGAGAATTGGTGAAGAGAAATGGGATTTTCCATTGGTTTATATAAAAATGGTGGGGGGAATTCTTTATTATTTTGGTTTTGAATACTACACACTAAGATATTCAAACCACAAACCATCCCATGGTTTTTTTCCATGGTTTCTAGAAATGGGTAATGATATGAATTATTTTATAAGGATAAGGGATTAATATATTAAAAAAATTTCCTTTCTTATGTGGAGGTGAGTCACACATTCAAGGAAATGAATTTAAAATATTTAAATATTTTATATGTCTTGGAGGATTAACTAAGGCTTTATAAAATAAATAAAATAAACCTAAAATTATATTATTATAATGGAAAAAAATATATTTGACCTTAGATATATTTTATAGTTTTTTATTACATCCCTATAGG
Organism: Viscum album; assembly: GCA_963277665.1. Lineage (NCBI taxonomy): Eukaryota > Viridiplantae > Streptophyta > Magnoliopsida > Santalales > Viscaceae > Viscum > Viscum album. The sequence continues at coordinate 1,620,668,818 of OY728123.1, forward strand.
GTCATTATGATATCATAAAACACATTATATATTTATACAAAATTTAATTTTTACCCAAAAATTTGACTATCTCAGAAAATTATGAAACATTCACCGTCAGATAATTTCGACATCCTGATTCCAAAAATAATATTTATTTCATATAAATAATTTTCTAAATATTTGAATTTTTACTTTTAAAATAAAAACTAACACTTTTTGAAAAAACGGCAGCTTTTGAAAAAAGTAGTTTTCAAACCCTAATAATGTCTACATTTGAATTCATAAAAATTAAAAAATAATTTATATTTAATAAAATGAATTTAATAATAATATTTTATTAAAATATTATTTCATTAAAATATCCATTAATTAATCAATAATAATTTCTTAATTGAATTTTAATTTTCACAAAAAAATATTATGTGTGATTTAAAAATCATTTAAAAAGTAATAATAATAGATTTAATGTATATTAAATATTATACACAAAAATAATGCACATAAGTATAATGCTAGAGTCTTGTTACATATCCCATTATTAAACCATAATACGCTTTTAAAGTAAGGTGTACAATTGTGGGGATTTCATGGGGCCATTTAGTGAACATGGTTTGGGCCATGATCTTGGTAAACTTGAACTTCTACCATAAACGGTTTACCTCATACTTAAGTTGTTAGATCTTTGATTGGGCTTGATCTAGAGAAAAACCTAAAAATACTATTTCCTCTAAATCTCTAATAAATGGGGTTCATTACCTATAATATTACTAATTGAGGTCATCAATTCCTTTGTCTATGTCCAAATGATTTTTTGAAACCCTATATTAATAATAGTTATGTAATCACAATTAAGTAGCTATATTATCAATGGTAACGATACTTAAAAGTCATTTAAATATAATTTTATATAATAAAATAAAATGACTGAATCTATTTTCTATATCCATAAGATATTTAATTAAAATAAAGAAGTTTTATTCATAAATTTTGGGGTCATTAAAACCTTCCCCCCATAATAAATTTATTTCCCAAAATTTCCTTTTCCCAAACTAAAATAGATAAGAGTAACTATGCCCAGTCACTTCCTCTGGTTCCCACATCACTTATTCAATCTTGGGGTTTCTTCATAACAATTTGATGAGTATAATTGTCTTATTTAATAGGACTTATTCTCTATTATCTACGATATTCACTGGATTCTCCTCATAGGAGAGGTCATTATCTAATGATACATCCTCTAGAATGAGTACATGTGATGGATCGGGTATGCACTTCTTCAAGAGTGATACATGGAATACATCATGTACATGAGATATGTTAGGAGGGAGTGTTAGTAGATATGCCACTACTCTGATTCGATAGAGGATATCAAAAGGCCTGATGTTCCTCAGACTAATATTTATCTTCTTCCAAAATCTCAGAACTCTCTTTCATAGAGATATGTGAAGGAATATCGTGTCTCCAACATCAAACTCTAGGTCTCATCAATGGTTGTTATCAGATCTATTTTATTGACTCTAAGAAAATTTTATGTGATATTGGATAGTCTTAACCCTCTCCACCATTTCATTAACCTTTTATATACCTATAGGTTTTTGTTCCCCAACATTATCCGAACATGTCGGTGTTCAACACCTCAACCCCATAAATGGCGTCATAAGAATCCATTGAGATGCATGTATATAAACTGTTGTTGTAAGAGAACTTTTCCAAATGATGATATTGGTCCCATCCTCCTTTGAAGTCTATTGGGAATTCTATAATCATGTCCTCAAGTGTTTGGAATGTCTTATCATATTAGCTATCATTTTGAGGGTTATATGCCATGTTGATGTTAAAAGTTTTGTTCAGAGCATATTAGATACTCTTCCAGAACATAGAAGTGAATATTGGATCTTGATCGGACACAGTGGATAGTGGTACCCCATGAAACCTTACTACTTATCTGATTTATATATGTGCCATTTGATCAAATTAGAAATCCGCTCGAATTGAAATAAAGTGTGTAGTCTTTTTATGATGATCCCCAACAACCTAGATATAAATATTTCATTTGGATGTCTTGGGAATTCTGATGAAAATGTCCAAGGTCATATTTTCTCATTTGTATATTAGTATAGGTAATGTTTTTATCATCTCCTTAGACTTATTCCTCTCATCCTTCACTTTCTAACATACAAGGTACTATGATATATTTTTAGTGAAATCCATATTCATGTTATCCCCGCAGTAGATCTCTTGGAGAACTCGATACATATTTTTGTTTCCTAGGTGAACAGATAAATTCGAACTATGTGCATCATAAAAATGTCCATTCATTAACTCTAGATTTGATGGAACATATATTATCCAACCAAATCTCACAATTCATTCTTCATTAACATTGAACTCTATTGATTTACCTTTTCAGATAGTTTCCTTGTTCTTTTAAATTCACCCATCATATTTTTGAGATTCCATTAACCATTCCAAAAGATATAGTTGAGAAATAATTTGAAAAAGTATTGATGATTCTCCCTTATTTATGATTCCAATGTTATTTTAATAAAATCTACGATTATTTGATCCTTTTCAATTCTCATAAATTATATAATTTTTGGGTCCTTTCTGCAAAGATCATTCGCCACGTTGTTCAATTTCTTATGGTGGTAATAGATTGAGCATTCATAATCCTTGAGGAGCTCTAACCATCTTCATTGGCGCATATTCATGTATTTATGTAATAAAATATATTTTAGTGTTTTTTGATCCATATATATTTCACACTTCCACCAAAATAGATAATTCCACAAAAATTTCAATGAAAATATCACAGATTCCAACTCAATATCATGCATGGGATATATTTTCTCATGAATTTTCAACTGCCTTGAGGCATAGGAAATGACATTATAATTCTACATCAACACACATCTCATTCCCTTCTTTAAATCATCGCTGAAGATTAATAAAATCTCCACACTGGTGTGTAGTGTGAGCATAGGGGAGTGGAAACACTCTTTTTAAACTCCATGAAGCTTTCATCACAGTCATCATTCCAATGAAACCTGAAACCTTCCGAGTTATCTTTGTAAGAGGGTATGAAAATCATGATAAATTTCTCACAAATCGGTGATAAAATCTAGTTAACTCTAGAAATATATTGATATATATCACATAAGTCATCCTTGGCCATCCATAAATTTCTTTTGTCTTTGAAGAATCCATATATATCCCTTTTCTTGTGATGATATGACCCAAAAATGATACTTCCCTAAACTAAAACTCACACCTGATGTGCTTTTCATAGAGCTTATCATTTCCCAAGGTGCCTAGAACAGTTCTCAGATTCTCCTCACACTCCTCCTTGGTTTTGGATTGTATTATAATATTTTCTATAAATAATAACACATGGTTTTTGAGGTAATCTATAAATACTCCATTTATAAACTCCATGAAGATTGATGGAGCATTAATCAGTCTAAAAGGCATTGTTTTGAGTTTATAGTTCCCATACCTTGTACAAAAACATAGTCTTGAGGATATCCACCTTCTTCTCCATTACTTGGTAATATACTAACTTCATATCCACCTTGGAGAAGTATTGTGCTCCATGTATCTTATCAATAGAGTCATCAATTTGTGAAAAATGACACTTGTTCTTTATCATGATTTTTTGACCTCACAATAATCAATAAAAAGGCGCATTGACCCATCCTTCTTCTTCATGAAGAGGACTGGTTCACCCCTTGGTGAAGAACATGGGCATATAAAACCATTATCAAAATTCTATTCTAGTTGTTTCTTTAACTCCCAAATCTCTACAACACCCACTCTATAGAATGTATTAGATATTTTCAACAACCAAGGTATATGATCAATAGAGAATTCAACATATCTTTTAGGAGGAAAACCATGAAATTATTCGGGAATCACAACAACAAATTCCCTTATAATTGGAATTTATTTGAGGATAGTTCCTTCATTAGAATCGATCATCTCAATAAGATAGGCATGACCATATAGAAGTAATTTCTTTGTTTGATATGATGGTGCAAATGATTATTCATCCCCCCTTTCACTTTAATAGAATCGGGGGATGATTCACTATATGGAGAGTGATTTTCCTCTCACATGAAATTATTATTGTCTCTATATAAATAAATCCAATAAATGCCAAGAATTACATCAAATTCCACTAAGGTATGTATGATGTGGTTTTCCAGGATGTTCAATCCACAAATTGTGAAAGGGGGAGTTACATAAATGGGATGATATAATTTCCCAATTTTCTATTTTCGCTGACATTTTTACATGAATGCTTTTTTTTGGTGTTTGGATTGTTCTTATAAAAATTCAATATATAAAATAACATTTTGAAATAGTATAAAAAAGTATGTTCTCTATTATTGAAATAATAAAAAATGTATCTGTCATTACATCATTTTACATATTCACATCAGCAACGGTGATGGAAAAGTATTTACCTTAGTACCTTGGAGGTTGTTGGTTGTCTCTAAAGACCATTTCCTAAGAGAACTAGTTCGCAAAGTGGTCTAGTTCCTTGTATTTGTAGCAATGAACAATGTATTGATGACTGAATAAAGCATTCAATTCTTATATCATAGTAGCAAGTTTTTCTTTCTAGTAATCCCTATCTATGTGACCTTCCTTCTCACACCTAAATCATTTTCTTCTTCCATCTAGGAAATTCCTAGGGAGATTTTGTCCACACTTTTGACAAGTGGGGAGGTGAAATTGATTAGAAACATTGGATTTATCCATAAAACTTCCAATATTAAAGTCTACTTTTGGGGGTAATGGAAAAACCAGAGGCGTATCCTATATGTTGGGTGAATTTTTCCTCTTAAACACCAATATATTTGTCTTTTTTTATTGAGTTCATATAAATCTCTTTCGTATTCAAATATAGACTACTGATTCTATGAATATAACCAGTTTCAATATATAGAAAAACATGTATATAAATATGGAATCATAACTATAATAGTATAAAACTATACTGAAAATAAATATTCTATTAAAAAAATATATACCATATTCAAAATCACATTATGAAATTATAGGTAAGAGACAATATACATCCAAAATAAAATATAATCAAAAAATAAATAATTGGGGTTAAAAAGACTAATTCAAATAACCCAAAACTACCAAGGATCCTTGAATGCAGGACATGATCTCAAAAATAAATGTGAAAATTCGTCACCACTTGGGAAATTCTAAGGAACGACTTTAATCATTAATATAAGTCCCATTACACATGAACTCCAATCCTTACTTATGATTTATTTTTTTATTCATATGTCTAAAGGAATACGTTGGGTGTATGAAAAATTTCAGTAGAATACCATATTAAATGTACTTAATGACTTAATAATTGAAATCAACTTTTTGATGTTTGGAAACAATAATTGAAATATATCTTCTATCTTAAAATTATTTTATAAAATTATTTTTATTCATTAAAATAATTAAATGTCAAATATAAAATAATCATGAAACACTTTAATAAATAACATGGAAGGATGGAATGAATAAGAATAACCACACAAAAAGAAAAACAAAAATAAAATATCTTAATTAAAGACATCCAATGATTATCCAAAAAAAAAAACTCAAACAACATGAGGGAGATTTAAAATATAAGCTCCAAAGGTACTAAGAATTACTCATGGAACACTTCTCATCATAAAAGGTCCAAAAAATATAACAAAACTGAATCATTATAAGGTGAAAGGAAACAACCCCAATCTAATTTTATGCATAAAGGTACAGAAATACTTGTACAATTACTAGTATAACTAAGTTCAACGATGAGTAACTAATGGACAATACATAACCAAATAAGAATAAAAATATATTCTAATTTCATAACATCTCTAAACTCCCAAAACCATGGAGATTTTAACCTAGTTTAAAACTATCATTTAAGAAATTACATGGAGTCACAACTACCTTTAATTTTTTTTATCAAAGATACTTTGTCCATAAAAATTATTTTCTAGGGAAACCATTGGAAATAATCTTTTGAATCAAATTTTTTAAAAAAATACCTATATTTTAAACCATCTTTCAATCCAAAAGCTATCTGAATTATTTCATCCTACACTTTTAATTCACAAATCTCAATTCAAATGAAACCCCACTTAGAAACATAATTTAAAAAGAAATAATATAATAAACAGATAAAAAATTATATAAAATATAATAAAAACACATTAAAATAACAATTGACCAATTTAAATTAATATAAAACCATGAACATAATGTATTCCATGGGAATTTCCCACTAGGCAGCAGAATCTACCTCAAACTGAAGTTAAACTCATCATCTCATTAGATACCACAAAATTTGATTATTAGAGATCCCAATAAAACTAGAACAATAATATATTTTAATAAATTATTAACCCGAAACCAAGGTTCATCCCCCATGAGAACATTGTATTTTAAAATCAAAATAAGAATGATTTATAAGGGTTAAGAAGATAAATAGATGATAAAACAAAAAAACACTCTTATCTTGATGAAATATTTCAAGAAAGAAATTGGATTCACTATGATTGAAATATGAAGAGTGATCCATGGATAAGGATGGTTATCATGTTTGACTAAGAAGAAGAGGGAATGGAGAAGGGTAAAATTATAAAGGCCATAAGGATAAAATCACACTTTTATATTCATATGAAATATTGGATGATTTGGACTCATGATTTTCCAAACTATGCACTAACTATGCTATTCAATGCTTACTCTAAAAAGTAACCCAATATCATAAAGACACCGACATGGTTTGAAAATATATGTACCAATCATGAAAGAATAATAGATTCTATCAACCCCTCTTAACATGGTTTAGTGTACGGTTATTAATAACTATCTAATAAGCATGCACACCATAAAACATTCAATAATTTCAAAATTCAAACCTCAAAATACTAGAAAATCTAAATTTAATTAAATAAAAAAGTTGAAATTCAAATAAATACATACATGTGACCTAAAAAGATTCACAATTATCATTCCTTGCTGACTATTAAGTTATATATTACTACAGTTCTGAGACCATACATGTGTGATCTTTATTGTGAGGTCTTGATTAAAGTGATACAATCCTTGGAGAGAGTGAAACCATGATATAAACCCTCGATTTTTTTATTTAATTGATTTTTTTAGATGAAAAACTCATCTTATCTAATTATTGAGGGAATACCCCGGAGTTTCATGATGTTTATCCCTTTGATCTTTAGCCACCTAGAGACACCCTCAGTGAGTGGAGTGTAATATATGTATTAAATATTATGTGGACCAAAAAAAGTGCTTGTGGGATATTTTGGTTTATGATGACCAACATATTGGTCTGTCTTGCAATGGATTATAATTAATTTTTTGGTCAGTTATTTTTGGAGACTCTATGGGAGGACATAGTCTGGGATGTCATGAATATAGAATAATGGGGGATGTCAATCATTGTATACAAATAAAATATTACAAATTTGCCTCATGTTTTCCCTATTATGCATTTGTTTGACATATTCAGGGACAAATGTCTTAAGGAAGTTAGAGATAAGAGATTTGGGTGTAGTTTTACTGTTTTAACATTATTTATTTTTTAAATATCATGAATCAAATCCTCATTATTGTGAGGGAATTTATTGAGGAATGTGTTTTAGGATTTATAGTTTCTTTTGTCATAGTTTTTAGTGGATCCATATATAGTACCATGTGTCAATTTTATGGATCATTCCATAGTGTCGATAGTAAAACCTTTTAAGTTGTAGGATTATCTATAAATATTCACAGAGACTATTCTATAGAGTGATATATATGTGGACTATGTTGGAATATTCATCCTTAGTGTACCCAACCTCTAGTTCAGTATAGATCATGTGGGAGATAGGATATTTGGGAAATTTTTATTATAGTTATCTATAGTCAAAGGGTGAGATATGGATAGGGTGGATTCATAGTATGGAGTCTATATCCATGGAAAATATTACATGTGAGTAGTTGTAGTTACACCATCCCAATTAATCGATGTGTGGGATGAGGCACCTAGGGATAAAGGATGCTGTGACAGTAAGGGAATATAGTTCTTGGGAGTAACGATGGGAATCAAAGATAATGTATATGATGGTTTCATGTTGTTGATAATTCATCTACACATCATAATGTCTCATGGTATTACATTTCAATTATATTTTTAGTGTTTACTACATTAGAATATTACTCATTTAATATAGGATAATCAAATTAATTTATATCTTCTTAGTTTTTGGTTGGATTAGGGATATCCATTTCATATCTATATAATGTGATGTCGATCGAAATTATATTAGGGGAATGATCCAAGGGTTTTATTAGATTATAAAACTATTCCATATTAATTTTAGGTTATATATATTTAGATGAATTCTATATTATATATATGAGAGACTTCTATGTGATTATAAGGATATAATAGGAGACTAAATATCAAGAACAAATCAAAAGTTATCACAAGTGCTTCTTATTTAAATTGTATTAGGGGGATAATTATGCATATGTTGGAGACTAGGGCATATAGATGGGTCTTGAAGGACCTGAGAATTAGCATCTTGGTAGAAACAAAACCATGGTCACTACTTTAATTTTAGATTGTAGGGAGAGAAACTAGGAAAATTAGCCTCGTATGGGTGGACTTCTTTTAGGATATTTACATAATGATTTATTGGGACTTCTACTCAATGAGAGGTTGATTTTATGAATATAACAATTCCTAGTGTGAATCCTATATGTATTTATCATTATATAATATCTCTTATGGTTCTTTTAGAGTTTAATTTTAAACTAGTGGACTTGGAGGAAAAGTGGTTCATATTACTGTGAATTCCCCCTTAGGGAGATAAATTTATATTCACTAAGAATAGATGTGTCTCTTTTAAGTCATGTGTGTAATACCAGAATTTGACCCATGTGACGATCAATAACTAATATTCACATCCACATATATATGATTTATTTGATCATCTTAGTGGAGAAGTAATGTTATTTATTATCTATTTGAGTTCAATATTAGATCAGTTGAGGGTAAGTCCCTATTACATACAATATATAAATTTCAAAAGAAGGCATGATATATATGAGTTTTTGAAAAATCTATATATACATAAGAAAATGAATATGATGTTTATATCCTGGATTAATTTAGTGTTCCATATATATTTTAAAACTTTTATAGTGAGAATCGATAATGATAACCTGTTGTACTTCAGTTTGGGGGACACACACAAAATTTAGAGTTTTTTTGACTCACTTCAAGGCCATAAACTATATTCCAAGTTCATAATGTGTCACTTCTGGATCGATCAATTTAAGTTCATGGGGATTTTAATATTAGAGGTCTGTGTATTTTTGGACCCTGATATGGTTGTGGAATCAGTTTCTTACGATATTTCAAATAATGATTTGATATGTTTTTCATTATGGGGTTTCCTATTTTTTACGAAAGGATTATTCAGAACCTTTTCCACATGGAAATTACACTAAAAGGATTGAAAAAGAAAGGGAATAAGTTTAATTGGTTGAAAAATTGGGAGAAATCCTTTTAGGAGATGAAATAGTAGGTGATGATAGATCCAATCTAGAACATACCTAAGTTGGGAAAATATTACACCTTGAATTGGGACACATCCAGAGTTAGTCTTATAGTTGTTCTAATATATTATATTTACTTATTTTATTATTTGTACATGAAGTTATTCACACATGAGAATAACTACCTGACTCATGATTTTTATTTATCAGCAGTGGTGTATCCCCTGCGATATTGTTAGAACTACCAATTGGGGATGATTTTTTTGATATAAACAGACTATAAGATCCTGATGTACATTTTATCACTATAGTACTAGAACATTAAAAAGTGAAGATGGGTTGAGTATTAGTATTATTTTGAATTGAGGCAATAATATACCCGCATAAAGGGTAACATCATTACTCATGAACTGGGAAGAAAGACTTAGACATAGATGGTGCATGAGTGTTACAGTGAGTGGTTGATGATGGCCATATTTTCTTCTGTTACACCATCATGTTTGGGAGGAAAAAAGGATGAGTGAACCTTATATCTATAATGAATACCACTCCAATTCATTGAAGTATGGAGAGGGGTAAAATATTTAATTTTTACTATCATATCCAAAGGGAAAACATATTCGGTGGGGGATGCACCACCAAAGTGGTCTCTTAACACTAATGATTTTGTTTATATATATGGTAGTTTTATGGTCCCTATGAGAATTTTTAGGAGCTGATGATGGAATAACACACCTGTGTAAGGTTTTACAAATAGTTTTGACCCAGATACCCAATTATATATGTAGGTAGTATTCATGACCAAGGATGAAGTGGGGAATATTGTGTATTTTCTTATGGTGGTTTGTCTGTCATCAAGTGATTCTTAGGTATCAATGAATGACTAATCACCTTAACATTTTTACCATTACTAAGTGGAATTAGGATGATTTTACCACTATATTAATGACATGGTCATGATAACAACCTAATGGTGTGTTGTAGTGTAGGTTATTATGGAACAGATAAAACAATTTTCTCGATTTCTTTAAATTCTAGGGAATTATCTATAAATTTGCTTAGAAATCTCTATGTTTGGGAGGTTATATGACTAATTTGAGTTCCCTAGAGTATTTTATCATATAGCGATCGATATTTTACATTTCATTTTTTGAGAGTATGGAAAATCGTGTTTGGAATACTGGTGTATCTGAGCACAACTTATCACCTGTGGATTAATGGGTAGTTAGAAAAATCTATTTCTATGTTAGAGGATAGAATAAGGGTGTGTGTCATTGATTTTCAGATATCAATGGGAGAATATTTCAGGGATAAATGTTTTTTCATAGAAAATAACTATTTGGAAATAATTCTACTGGATCCTTTTTTGGATTTCTATCTAACAAATATGGATCAACATTTTACTGGTTAAATGTTATGGAGTTAGTGATTATTGATCCCTATATCTTATATTTTTCATAAAATAACATGTATTGGATTAGAAAGTGGTTCATGACTGCACATAAAAGGTATAGGTCAAATTCTAACTAGTGACTTCGTCTGCCGGATTTTATGTTTGGGGAATGAGTATTCTGGTTGGTGTTACGATGATTGGAATATCCAAATTTTGAGGAAGGGGAGATATCTCCTAGATATATGGTAATATACTAGATTTTTTAGAGAACTAGCATAGTGGGATACTGAATAGAACATAAATGTTTTTGTTTTTATTCACAACATGTTCCACATGTTGGAATTTTTTATTATAATCCCAATAATTATGATGTGATCAATACTGATGAAATCATGCTCGACGTCGATGCATATTTTTTAGAGTACACACTATAAATTTTGTACTAGGGAAAAAAATTATTTATAGGGAGATGGTCTATATTGTGTAGGTATAGTGGAAAAATGGCCATATCTAGGAGGTAATGTGGGATTATTAGTTTAGTATGAAATCTCAGTGGACAAAATTATGAATCAATAAGCCCAATGATGATTGTGTTTATAGCTCGAGGATAAAAAGCTATATAGTGGGGAAGTTAAAAAAACTACATACCTTATCGAGGTAGTAAATCATTTATAGTATACAAATTCACGTGTTTTTCCACTAGTAATAAATTTTTAAGGTGTGGGAAGTGGATCTAGAGTGGGTTTTGTAATGCTGGAGAGGGTACTGAATTGGATTTCTGCTGTATGATGTAGTCCATAGAATAGGGACAGTGTGACATGAGAAAATACTTATTATGGCAGGGGATCATGGTGTAGAGATAAAGGGGTATATTATATAGGTATTTTGATATAGGAACAATATCTATGACTTGGACAGTTCACACTATGAATCATAGGTTCCACATGACGATGAATCCCTGTAGGGTTGTGGAATTCGATGACCTATTTTCTAGACTACTTTTAAGGTATAGAATTTCAATTTCACATTGGATATCTATTTACTACCATCCCAATCTCCATTGGTCTCAATCAATTTTATAATATTTTTTTCATTATCCATTGAATTTTAGTCCCCTTATCAATTTTCATTTTCCAATTAAATGTTTCATTCAATCATGTGATCAACATTAATTATAAAGACCCATCAAAGAGTTATAAAACAAGAACTATCAACTGTCTATAGTTAACCACAAGTGAAATGATATTCAATTCTTGATGTATCCAAGTTTAAATGATTATTTTTATTGGTTGTGAGGTATTATATTATTTTCAAACCATTCTAATGATTGACTAATCGTATTCAGGAGTTCACCGTATAAAAATATTGGTATTATGTGGTAGGTACAACTATATTTGAATCTCTTTATTGTAGTTATTCTCTTTTGAATATTTCAGTTTCTTTTATGTGTAACAATGAAGTGTAGTTTTGGATCAGATTCTTTTATCTCTGAGTAGAGGTCTATTTCTAACTAATCCATGATGATAAATAGAAATAAAGAGAACATAATGTTGATTTAAATATTCCCTAGAGAAGATAAAGTATCAATATCTTCATGCCATGGTAACACAGAAAATGTATATCTCTTGAAAAATAATGAATAAGTATTTCAAGGTTCGAAAAAGCTGTTAGAAAACATCTCTACCTCATGTAATCATATAATGACCCTAATATTTTTCATATATTATTACATTCTTTTAAGCCTAAACAACTATCAAAATATAGAATGATTATAATTTGTAGTGTATTTAGATGATTAGATACATGATTAGAAAGCATAAATCCAAAATAAATAAATATTTATTTAATATACATAATGAGGTAATATATTCCTTTGAGATTTTATATCATTATAGGATAACTTGGGTAATACATGAACAAATGGATGAGATGAAAATTCCAGTAATGGAAAAAACATAGGAATTAAATTTAACACATGGGATAGAAATAATACAGTGATGACATAAAGAAAATGGAAAATTAATAAATATATAGATTCATAACATTGATAACATGGTATCATATAATATTGGTATCATAGTAATGTGGAAACAACATACAACATGGCATACGCAAGAGCCAATGTAAACTACCAAGACCAATGCATATGGATGACAAAGTGCCATAAAGGATTTAGGTTCACTCCATGTTCTAACATGATGTCTCATGAGACTAAACATTTCCCAATTCATTGTAGAACTATATGGGAACACCGAGCATAAAAGTTTCATGAATATGAGTTCCATATAATGAATCAAACATAAATATAAGTGTTTCCCATGGAATGAATTGGGCGTCATTATCATAACATAAAGCACAAAAAATGGAATATTGTAAAGGTGTCCATGAAATACTGGATTTAAATCATACATGAAAAATTATAAATTAAAATAGGAATAGATCATGATAATTTGTTTAAAACTAATGTTAAAATATTCAAAATGTGTTTATGAAACTTTTTAAATGAGCCACTTTGGTGTGGTTAAAGGAGAAATGTTAATGATTATTTAAAAATGAAATGGTAGAGTTGTTTATATTAAATAATAAATGAACCAATATAGTTATTTCGGATAAAATGAGTCATTTTTAAAAAATAATAGTGGCTTAAAAAATATTATGGAGTCCACTTGAAAATGGATATGAAATTAGAAAGTTCCGTTTAATCAGGTTACTTATCAAAAATATTTGAAAAGGGAACATTTTTAAAACATGTATTTTTGAACAAAGAAGGATGAAATAATATAAATAAATGAGTTTCTAAAATATAACCAAAATTAAATATATATATATATATATATAATAATGTAAATAATTATTACATTTGGTTATGGATAGATAAAGAGTATCCCGAAGGAAAAAATAGAGGCTTATAAAGAATCCCTTAACCTATGTTCAAAAGTGTTCTTTACTTGATCTTAATTTACTAGAAAATAAAATTAAACACATTAATTAATTATTTAATAAACTTATATAATTTTATTTTATTTATATTATTTTTAATAATTTCATTTATGTCTTTTTATGAGTTATAATTTTAAATTTTATCATCTGGGAGCGTCCGTTTCCTTGATTTTCATGATCATTTTAATTGTATACGTGTATGGAAAATCATTTTTAATGATAATAGTTTTTAAAAATTGAAATTAAATGTAATTAATGAACTCAAATAATATTAAATGCTATTATATATCATTTTTATATTTGAGGATGATTCATTAGTCAAAATGTTAAAGATATCCATTATGATTATTTTGGCCTTTTTTAGATCATCACCAAATATTGGTTTTAATTAATTAATATCATCCTTAACTAATGGTTACTATTCATTAAATAAGATTCAATATATTTCTAATAATCTTATTTTTTCATAAAATGGTATTATGACCATACTAAAAGGTGGTAATTGATATTAAAAACTTATCACCCTCGAATGTGATAAATCAAAATGTCACAAATGATGTTTTCATTTTAGATCAAAAATGAGAAGGGAAGTGAAATGATCATGGATTTTGAAATAAAAATAATAAAATTAAATTATATAAAATATAATAGAGTTATCATTTCAATAGGATAATGGTTTGTGAGGAGTAAATAAAAATAGAAAAAAATGAAATGTAATTAAAAGAAAAAGTATGAGGTTTTTACATCTTGAATTCTTCTCCTTGAGAACCTCATTGTGTTACATAAGTTTGGTCATTTATTTAGAGAAACGGACCCATTACATGGGGGGTATGTTGGTAATTTGTTTTTCAGAATTTGTAAAATATTGAAGGCTTCAGAGGTATTAGGATAAAAGGCCATGAGAGGTGGTATTTATAGTGGAGGAGAGGGGTGGTTTTCGAATATTTAATTCTGTTGTTTATTATTTTAGATCATGACTATAGATAGAATAGATTATTGTGACTAATTATAGTAAATAATTCATTTTAGTTTAAAGAAAGTTTTCTTAAATTATCCATACATCATCCATGAATCAATAATTTATTTATTTATTATATACCTTAAATTATTGTATTTCACTTTTCACCAAAAAATCAAATATTTTAGAAAAATCCCAAATATTTACCCTAAACATTTATTTATGTATATAATTAAAACAATGGACTAAATTTTATGGTAATAATTTTTTAAATGTGATTTATTTGTTTTTAAATAAAATAATCATTTACTCAAAAAATACAGATTTTATTATTATAATTTACTTTATAAAACGTTCAAAAAATAATTATGGTCTCCAAAAAGTATTTTATAAACATATTAAAACAATATATTAATTTTTTAATCTATTTTATGAAATATTTTATCTTTAAAAAATTATATTAACAATATAATTGTAAATAAACATTTTTGTATTCTAAAAACACCAATGCTTAATTTATCATTTTAAAAATATTTAATTATTAATAATATGATATAATTAAATCATATTTTCATTTATAATATGGATAAATATTATTTATACATTCATAGGAAATGTAACTATTCTATTGGCTGGTTTACGAGTCGTAATATTCATATTACTCTTCAAATATTCAAGTTACTATTCCATCGGTATTGGTTCCTTAATTTCTGAAAAAGAACTCTTATTTCATTCATTCATCACTTATAAATTATTTATTATAATATCCATTTGATTTTATTTGATTTATATTGTTTTAAATAATTATATGAATGGAAATTTCATTGATAATATTTTGGGCAGATATAAATCAGTATGTTTTTGTTTGTTCCTTTCGAAAATTTCTTGATGACGATCCCAGAATAAGTGGAGATATTGGCCAATCTAAAAATTATAAGGATATATCAGTTAATATATTAAGAGATATCATTCATTTGGTTCCCATATAAATAGTCACTCTTATTTTTGGTGTCTTTGAAAGTATGAAAGAAGAAATTGATTAGTTAGAAAAAGAATCAGAAAACATAGAGAATATTTTATAAGGAATAACTAGAGAATGCTTAAATCACTCCAAATAGGTTCAAGATTATGATGAAATAAATATATATATATATTTAAATAATATTATGAAAAGGGATAAAATAATTTGATGATAAATATATAGTCAATAAATCTCTATAAAAAAGTTTCATGAACTAGAAGAAATGTCAAAACTTTTCAATGATGATAGAATATTTCAATACGATGATTAATTCAAGAAGTTAAAAAACTTTAAACATTGTTACAAAGAATAGTAAAGATTCATAAATATTAGTTTGAAATAATGAATAATCCTTGTAAAGAGATACTGACTCTGATTGATGACCATAAAAGTGTCCTCAATTATGAATGTCTACAATTAGATGTTCCATTTTCCAATATTGAAAATAATATATTGAATCTTCTCCAAATAAAGGGATATTTTTTGTTACCACCCAATACTCACTAGAGAAATATGAGGTTGTATGACATACAACATGTGATAACAAGATCATGACATCATTCTGTGAACTATCTAAAAAAATTGAGGAAATTGGTACCATTCATACCATCCCATAAAAATGTTCCTAATTATGTTTTCATGAATATTATAGGTTGGAAAACACTATCTAAACAATTATGGATTAAAAAAGGATAGAGGAGTCCTACCACCATGGCTATGGTGGATAGAAGAATGTGTATGGAATATGGTTCCACATAAAGGGACTGAAAATCATTACGAAGATCCAAAAACATAATTCAGAATAAATAAGAATATCAAGGTTTGTGGTCAATGTTTAAGTGATAATATATTTTGGTATTATGAATTAGATTGTCATAACAATCCTCAAAATGAATAATCACCATAGAATCCCAGGTTGTGGAAGTTGAATCTAGAGACAAAGAAGAAACATCAACAGGTATAGAAAATATATACACATAAGTCGATTTGGAAATAATGAAAACATTAATTATGTATTAATTGTTAGTTGAATAAATATTGGTGCATTCTAACCTCAACATGTATCCAAAGATGGTAAGAAAAAAAACAAAAGAATATGGTTAAGAAAGATGAATTATACTTCGGAATAAATTGTTAAATTGTTGCAACCAAAAATTCCCTGATGAATGTATCAAATACTAATGGTGAGAAAAAACTGTATTTAAAATAAAATATGTTGAAAAAAATTTATTCATCTAAAATAATAAATAATAAGGATGGTACTTGGAAGAATCCTTGTGGAAGATCCAAATATAATACTAATGTACCTAATGTTTTTTTAGTTTTATATCCAGATGATTTGGAATAAATGAGGGAAACGGAAGTTGAAAAATCTAAGTCCAGTGGAATAAAAATATAAAATATTACACGTAATGTAGAAAAAATAACATGATAGTTCGATAAAAAATATAACTTTTGTTAAAGAAGTTCTTCGTAAGATATGTGACAAATCTAGATGTGTTGGAAAATATTTTTTTTCCACTATACAAAATAATGAAGAATGCATTAAAATGGATATGAATGTATCATTTATGAAGTCTATTAAAAAGATAAATTCTATAAAAAAACCATAATAAATGTGGAGATATCTATGCTTCCCCATTATAAATCATAACCAAAGTTCCAATGTAATAATGAAGAATGGGGGAAATGGAGAATCTTGGTTGAAAAAAATATCACAAATTTTTTTTCACATTAAAAATAATGAAAGATAATAAATATTCCTTTAATAGTTATGTATATTATTTTTACCTAAACAAAAGGTAATTAAACACAAACTGTGTTCTCATGGGGATAACGTGATAAGTAGTGATTATTGACAATTAATAACTGAAAAAATAAATAATTCGTCATCATTTAATGATTGCATAATTGGTATTAAAATTAATATATGATAGAGAATCATGATTGATTACAATTTAGGGAAAAATTTTACATCCTGGAAAATAAGGTTAAATAACATACCATATGAATTTGATCATATACTTGGTATCCCGAAGAAGGAATATTGAATAATATCATCCATGGTGAAATTGTGGTAGTTATCAAATATGGGTAGTCACAAGTTGAAGATCCATTTTGGTGTATCATTAAATTGGAGTATATTCAAACACATTCTTTAATAGATCCACCATTATGAATATATTGACAATTTTTCCCTTGAGGGTAATGAAATTATGAAACACGATGTTCCTACTAGAATCATTATTACAATTAATATCAATTATGATTATTCTAGACATTTCATGAAGATCATGTCATTGGAAAAGGTATGTTTTTAATAATATTTCACACTTAGGTATCAATATTAATAAACATAACACAAAGTGGTATTAATTTATTTAATAAATTATATAATAAAATTGATATAGTATAAGTTACCTAAAGAAAATTATCCAGATTGTTTCATTTGATTGATTTTTTTTGATATTTTATGATGTGAGTGCAGGAACTTTTAGTTGATCATTATTACAATTGTTGCATATTTCATTTATTATCTAAAACCTAGAATAAAAGTGGACAACCCTTAGAGATAGTTATAATAATTATCATTTTATTAGGTATGATGATCAGTTATAAAATGATTAATTTTTTTGTACAAATATAATATTATTCTTTTATATACCTAGCATGGATCACAAAGAAATAGAGGGAAATGATAGGTTGAAAATTTCTTAAGTATGGACTGATACCCTTTTCCCATGAACCTTATATTTATTTTTAATAATTGGGAGAGAAAGTGAAATGAAATTTTGAATAGTATAGAGGATAGATTCATATGTTTACTATTAATTTGGAAATAAAAATGAAGGTATTTCCAACAAATACAAAGGGGGAGATAGAAGATCCCACTTTTTGAATTAGTTGTATTTTCTTCAATAATTGATATTGGGTTTGAGTGTCAGTTAATGAAATTGATCTTTAATTTCTTTCAATAATTTTATGTTGTTAAAAATAAATATGTTACTAGATATGGATTATTTTAGATATCTATGATTGATATTAATGTTGATATAATATAGATGATTAAATTTATAAAAAAGGAAGTGAACTTCTCAAGACTTAATATTTCAAGAAACATCTTTGAAGACATCAAGATTAATATTCTGATTATTATTAACTGATCTTCTTATCATATAATTATGTCAATTGTGTCACATTATTTACAATAGTAAATAATATTATTGGATGATGACTGGATATTGAGAATTTATATTCTAAAATGTAAGGCTGAATACGATGACTAAGAAAATATTTTTTTCCTTGAAGAATATTTTAATGAATATAAAAAAAAATATATTTCAAAACAAAGAATAAGAAATAATTACAATATAAAAATATTTACATGAGGATTTTAGATTATTATTTAGGGCCATTAAAAAATAAATGAAAAATATATGTTATATTTTAATGCATTATATTCAATAAAAAATTAGAAGTTCATGATTGAATAATTTATAAAAATCTTTCAATGATTTTACTCAAAAAATTATGTCCAACCACAACCACCTAAGGAGGCCATCACAACCCCATATGAGGATCACAACACAACCATGTTGGAGATATCCCGTGCATGGAAACCATTTTGTAATGTGAATTTAGATCATAGATGATAACTGGAGGGCACATAGTGGATGTAGGGTTCCCATTGACAACACGATGGTGTGGTGTAGCCTGTGTTGAATTGGTGTGTGAAATATATCCCAGTTCCAACCCCTGTGTCATAGATCAATGTGATGGATGAAAATATTATATTATTAATCATATCTCAACTAACAGTAATGTCAATGTGGTATGGGGTAAATCAAGAACTATTCATCTGGGTTTAGAAATATAAAATTAAAAAACAATTATCAGATAAAATCATAATGAACTATCTAATATAGAGAGGCTACCTACATCATCCTCCCTTTTCCAGAGAGTTCATGTTCACTAGAGTGTTTCAATATAGTGGCTAACATCTTTGAGCATATCTCAAATGATTAATATTCTAAGGATATGAGCATGAAGATCTCCAGGAACACATTAAACAATGTTCATTATAGGATTCATTCAAAGAATTTTCTTCAAGTAAGTACATTATAATGATTAAAAATGATAAATGTGAATCTAATATGCATGGAGGTGTTAAAGATTTAGAAGGATCACGTGATCCCCATCATGTGCAAGTGCATACTCATTGAGAGGAGAAGCTGATCAAAATGGAAGCAACACCATGACTTTATGAATAATAGAACATTGAAACAAATAAGGATTTTTTTTAAATTTAAGGATCATTATATATTTCAATTTGGGTATTAAAATTACAATAAATTTTGACTTTTATATATTTGAATACAAGAGGAAGATCCAATGACTCTTGAATATATATATAAAATTTCTGATGACAATTTCTTTCGGTCATTTATATATATGTTGAGAACTCGTTATTTATTAAAACATATCCTCTAGGAGCATTCTTTTACATAAATAAATATAATGTTATGTGAGCCTATTTTCTATGTAAATAGTTGGAGTTACACAGTCATCCATATTATATAAAAGAACCATGTAGAATTCTTATTACACAAATAATAAGGCCTCCCACAATCAGATTGTGTGGAGGAGTTCCCACATGCATTCAACATTGTCTTATCTATCATTAAGTTCTTCCTAAAGAACAAGTTCTTTGATACTATCTACTTTCATGAAGATGAATTATTCATGATCCAGGGATTGAGTAATTCACCCTCACTCTATTTTTGGATGTTTAGATCCTGTGTATACTTAAGTGAAAAAGAAGTTACATGTACCCATTTGGGTCATGTGAAGAGGAATGAGGAAATATCAAATGATAGTGAACAAAAAAATAGTATAAAACAATTGTTTTTAAGAAGGAACATATCTATGATTTACTATGGAAATAATCCTTTTAAAAAATAGCATACTTGTGTTCAGTGTGCGTACATTATAATGATGTATTCGACTTGGAGAATAAACAATGAATATGTGAACACTTAACCAAAAATGAATTCAAAGATACATTAAAATAATAACAATAAATATATACATGAAAGAAATGAGAACACTAATGCATTTTATTTCTTATGAATAAAGATTTATTAATCCACATGTGATATTATTTTAATAAATATTGTTCAAGGTAATTGAGACTGAAGTTGGGAAGAATATAAAAATATTTCATAACCAAGTTATTAGTGAATTGGTTATATGAAATATCACTCCTTCATGATATAATAATGAAATTTTAGTGAACATCAGTTGAATAAATACTTATTTCTCCAAGGAGAATAAAGGTCAACCAATATTATATTCAATTTTTTATTATATTGAATGTGAACAGAAATAATTGTAATGTTGTTGAGCTAAGTATTAATTATTGGATAATCATAGAGGTGGTCTGTGAATCTAGAAAGACCAAAAATTTTGGGTACTATAAGGAAAATATAGGTTTGACCATATACCAAATATATATATTATTTTCATCTTGGTCATATAATTTTTCAAAGATTATCAATCCACAACACATTCATATTATTGTGAGTAAAGTCAGAGTTAGAAGAATAAGTAACTTTTAGATTACTATTTTAAAGAATAAAAAAAATTTCATTCCTATTTTTATATATGTAAAAAGATAAAAATTTATTAAATGAAAAAAGAAGAACTAAGAAATCTGTCATAAGTCTTAATAGGTGGAAGTATTTTATAGTGTTACAAATATCCTTAAAAGGAGAATACTATCACCATATGTAATATAAATAACCAACCAAGAGATATAAAATTCGATGTGTCGATTGAATATTGTACAATACATGTGAAAGGATATACACTAATTTTTAAAACCACATTTCAAGGATTATTTTCTTGTTTTGTGTGGTATTATATTTTTTCAAATCCATTACAAGTGCTAGATAGTATTATCGAGTACTGAAACTTGTAAAAATATTTTGTTCAAAAATTAACCTAATTTCATATAAATGTATATTAGAAAAAAAATAGAATAGGAGAATCAATATCCTACTATATCTAATAGGTAAAGTGATAAAAGTTATAAATGGTTGAAAATTTTCCAACACTGATTTTCCTCCTTCTAAGATTGAGTGTATCCCAAAGTCGTCCTTTCATCTACGCCCATAATAGACTCTTTGATCACTATGGCTTTATTCATTCACCATCAATGGTTATATAATTTTACCAAAGTTTCATAAAATTATTCTCAATACCCTTTTGATGTTCCCTCTAGTTATTTTATAACATTAAAGACTATGATTATGTGACCATAAACACCTTGGATATGAGTGATGTGTGTAATTTAGAGAAGTTGGCTTAAGGCCTATCCCATATAGATCTTCAGAGATTCCATATAGTCTTTTGGATAGTTTAATTAGTATTATTGGTATGTATTTCAACCAAATATATTTTCTATAATAGGTAAGGTTATACCATGGGTTGAGACTAGTAAAAATATTTGGTATTGGGGGACTAAACTAGTTTAAACATAAACAGAGTTTAAAACCTTTACAACATTAATTTAAACATCGCATATATCATGTATAAACCCTTTTGTTATACAATTAGGTAGCATTAATTATGTTTATAAGAATATAATCTATTTATTCTGCTGAAATATTTAGGTGGGAAAAATTTCCCACTTTCCTTGAGTTGATTATAATGAGGGACACTATTCCAGTTATATGTTATTCTAATGACCAAGATGCTATACTCATTATTATGGGACATAATTCCAAAAATTCCATGTAACATAATTCCCACATTTCCATATTGATGACGTAGATGGGATGTTATAACCAATTAATTTTTATTAATTATTGAAGTGGGATGTAATGCCTATATTGGGATTCTTCCATGGAAGGTGACGAGTTTCCTGTATGTGTGGAGCCACTTATCGGATGTGAGTCCCTTTATTATGATGTGAATCAAGACTAGTTATTATTTTTTTCTCTTTTTTTGATACCCATGGTTGGGGATTATATTAAATTTATTAATGATATATTTATGATATAATTACCACTTGTATGTGTTTCCAATGAATCTGTGGTCGACATAGATTATAATCATCTAGATTCATTATCAACAATTGTGACTTGGATACTAGGATATAATTTTGTTTTATTAGTTTTTATGTTATGATGAGACAATTTTTCCACTTTATATTACTCATGGAATAATTCCTATTATTTGTATATGTTATATATTTAGAGACACCACATCACTGGAAGAAGTAGGTATCATCAGAAGTGGGTGATCAAGGAGTAAATCTAGTTGTGAAATATTTTTTGTTGTTTCCACTTCATATTATTCATTTACAATCATACCACACTATAAATGTACCTGTATTTACTGAGATAGTTTAGGAAAACCATTAATGATTTCTTAATATCTTATAATGAATCCCAGCTTGGACTCTTGGGTACTAGAGAAAACATTATGGCTATATGCACATATAAGGGAAATCGACCTACATTTGATGGATGAGAAATTATAGAAAGTATGAAGCTAGAATACCAAACCATGTAAGGACATGGGAAATTAATTTTTTGAATTCCCCTTTATTTTTTAGATAAGATAATCTTTATGTTTTCAACCTATGAGTGACATTAATTTATATATATACATCATATAACAGTATTGTATATATCATTTTTTTAGAACGAGAGTTGTTATTTACTTATTAATGACATGTGTAAAGGATGTTCAATTTTATATTCATATTAAAGTGTTAAAATTTGATAAACATTTATTCTCATATGGTTTATGAATATTCATACCAATGTGGGTATAGTCTCCCAACAGTATACATAGAAAATAACCACTTGTTAGAAACCACTAAATTATGTGGAGTCATTATTAAGGTATTTGGAAGTTGTTTTGGTCACAATAGATGTGATCTAAATGATGTATGTTATAGCTGACAAGAATAATTGGAAAATGTACTTATTATAGATATAAGATAAATGAAAAACAACTAGGTTTAGAGAGAGGTCAGAAATAAGGACGATGTTAGCGTTTTTGTCTCCATGTTTTTTATTGTCATTTTATCATGTACTCTTATTGATTGACTTATTTTTTAGCAGTTATTGGGAATATAATTACTGATACAACAATTTAATTTTTATTCTCATTGAATTTTATTCTCATAAACACCATAATATAGTTTACTGATGAAGTGGATTTATGTGAATTTCAGGAATATAATTATTTAAAAAATTAGTTTATTTCTTGTGATATTTATGATGTAATTTAGTTGATGTTGTTTTTAATTGTTTATGTTTAATGGATTTCTAGAATAAATATTATAGACCCTATATTTTCAGATAATGCTTGATTTAAGGACCTATATTTCAATGAGTAACTATATTTTGGTAACCTATTATTTGTATAAATGTTTTTATTATGAACCAAACTTTTGTTAAGAACCCTAAATTCATTTTTCTAAAGCATGGTTGGTTTGCCCAACTTTTCAAATCAATGGAAGGTGTTGAAATATTCTTTTTAAGATACCATACAAAGAATAATCACTACATTGTAGATGTAATATATTGTATTTTTATTTGAGATAGTTTTTGTTATTTTAACAATGGTTTCACTGGAATAAATAACCAATTAAAATATGTTTAATGAAAAAATCAAAAGGTATTTAATATGAATTTGAGTTATTCATATTTCAAAGGGTAATTAATTTTTTTTGGGAATTTAAATTTAAATTTCAAATGTTATATGATTTCTTACATTTTACAATTTTCATAACCAAGTTAAAACTCATGTTTTATTCTCATTATGTTTTATCTAAATTTTGAAATGATTTTTTCGTAGAAGCGGTATGTTCTGCGGTTTGAAAATAATAGTGAATATGAGAATAAAATATTATTAAATATCAATTAATGCTTATATGAAATGTTTTTGTTTCTTATACTACCAATATTTCTATCTTATATTAAGTCTCTATAGATATTCTTTTAAGCTTTAAAGATTAAACTTTATAGAAATACATGTTATAATCTTTTGTTATGTGTTCATCCTGTTGATATGAAATTTTATCATTTTCTTGGTTTAATTAATAGAATATATTATATAACAAGGATCACTTTATAGTTTTAATTACATAGACATGTTATTCTCTATATAAGAAGATCATTCATCTTTCATTTTGAAAGACCACAATGATAAGAAGTTTTTATTTAAGAAATAACTTTTCTTCTCTATTATAAGTTTAGGCTTCTCATAAAAAGTCCTGGTGGAGTGTCATGTTCCCATACTAAGTTGTGCCAATCATGTTTCCATATAATATAACCTGATTTTTCATATGATTTCAACTACCTACAATTTTTTGAGGTCCCCAATAAAATGACCAGATTAGTAAAAATAACCAAGATCATAGAGATAATGTTGGTGGAGTAGACTATGGGGTCTCTTTGACTCGATCCGCTCTAGAAATTGATTTGTTATTCTTAATTATTTTGTTACACATTATTTTTTGGATGATTAGAATATTATAGCTTTTTTAAATTATAAAGGGTGATTAATTTAAATTTATCCAAGTGTTTTCGAAAGGACATAATTCATTCCCTCTCTTGTGTATTCACATTTTCCGAAAAATAATTGTATCAAAGTAGTGTATTTTATGAAATATATTAAGGTCTCATAATTTTGATTCATAGATCCCTATGAAGAAAATATGTTTTCGGTTAAACACAATGAATGAATTATAATGACCGAAGTGTTAATTTTTAACAGAGAAAATTATGGCATTTTAAACTCTTTAATGGTTATCTATTTGAATTATCTTGAATTATAATGTTATATTAATATTCTCAAACCATATTGAATTCCTATAAAACCAGAAAATTAGAATCTTTTAATGTATTTAAATATGATGTAAACTCAAAAAAATGAATTATATAAATTTAGAATTGGTCTTGATGAGTTTAATCATGTTTATCAATGTTTCAATTTTAATGAAATGTGATAAAATATTGACTGAGATATTCAATGGTGTTACTTTAATAAGAACTCCAATTATAGAATAACATCAAGAATTGAAATTACGTAGAGTTTTTTCATCAAAATGGAATGGTAACCTTGATTCTAGGAGTTGATAAACACATGTTAATGAATTATAAATGAATGAGTAGATTGGTATGTTAATGATGTATGAAGTTGAAATAAAAGGAACAATATAATATCAAAAAATGATTAAGATGTATAATAATACTCTAACAATGTCTTCTCAAAAAGGGGAAAAATTAAGGAAAATGTTATCTTCTCAAATGTTTTTAGTTGTTCAAATTTTGGAGAAGAACCTGATTATCTATCCCAGAGATCCATAAAATTTTATAAAAATAAAATAGGCTTCAAGAAATATTATAATTTTATTATAAATAATTATCATGGAATTAAAAAATTTTGGCACTATGAATGAAACAAAATGTGTTATATCAGACCAAAATTTCCCCAAAAGAAAAA
Source organism: Viscum album (assembly GCA_963277665.1). Classification (NCBI taxonomy): domain Eukaryota; kingdom Viridiplantae; phylum Streptophyta; class Magnoliopsida; order Santalales; family Viscaceae; genus Viscum; species Viscum album. The sequence continues at coordinate 1,620,695,215 of OY728123.1, forward strand.
GGAGAAATAAAAAATAAAATAGAAGAAAAATAAAAACCAAATGAAAGTTGATTATGAGCATAAAGGTAAAAAGGATATATCGGCTACTTGAATTTTTTCTAAATACAATATCGTATCTTCAATATAAAATTTATTAAAATTGAAATCAAATTAAAAATCCCAAATTTTATTTATAGAAATAGAAGAAGTCATTTATTACTATTATTTATCTACTTCTAATTTTATTGGTTTCTAAAGAGATAAAATTGATAAAAAATTTTCTATTCATGAGGAATAATAAGAGACTCTATAAAAAAATAAACTTTAAATAGTATTTTAAATAAATTATCAAGGTAAAATTTTGTAATGTTAAAATTACATGTTTGTTTGAAATAAAAATTAATTTCATCAGTTTTAGAATAAAATATGTGTTAAACTAGTATTAGTGATATATAGATTGTATTATAAATATTTGAAATTGATAATAGTATATTAATTAATGGATAATAATCCTTAAATCTATTCTGGGAAAATAATGTTTTCAAAGAGGAAAAATTTTCCATTGGTAGTAAGGGTAAAACATCTCAGATTTATAAAAATTATTTTATATCAAGGTAAATGAACTATAATATGTCTAGGGATACTTTTTAATGTTAAATTAACTGAAATAATGTTAACTGTTGCATGAAATATACTCATATTAGTGGTGTAAATATACCTTTTATTTATAGATATTTATCTAAAGTTTATTACAAAAATCTTATTAAAATATTTTTATTTTCTATTTTTATTGTTGATAAGATACATGTAAAAACTCAAATATGCTCTCTATAGAGTGGATTCTTAAGATATATGAGTGGATATTTTTGAAATTTCTATGAATTTAAAAAAATATATGGATTATTGGTTACCATTAGAGACGATAATAAAGGTAATGTCCTTAGAGTTAGATCAATTGGATATCCAATAACAATCTTAATAAATAATTTTCTATATGATAATGTGCTTAAGAAAAACCTAATAAAAGTTTAGGAACTCTAGGATTATAGATTTTATGTTTATTTCTCTAATAATGAATTCTCTATTTTTTAAGATATAATGATTATGTCTACAGAACATTGAACTAAAAATTTCCTCAATTTACTCAATAGTTTCTTATGTGAAAAAATGTAAATTTATTAACATAATAAATAAATTAATCATAGATATAAAATAGGATACCAATACTCTGAAATATATTTTCCTTAAATTTCCCTTATATGTGTAATCTAATAAAAATCTACTTCCAAATCTTCCCAATAATAGGTTTGATGAGAATATACTATGTGATGCATTTCAAATAGGCAAGAAACATATGCCATATTTTTAAATATATTAACAAGGATTATAATAATTAACATCTATAAATTAACTAAAAAGATATTTTTGAAACCTCAAGAGTTGTAATATTGGAATTTAGGTTCTTTGTTTTTGGTTTTTGTAAATGGTTTTTCAATATTTATGTAGGTTTACATTCAAAAATTTAAAAGTGATTTTAATTGTATGTGTTTTCGAATCCTTCTTCAGAATACAAAATATTTAAAAATAATTTTGTTAAGAAATTACATGGAGGAGAGTTTTATAATCAAGATATTAATTCATTTTCTTCAAACATTAGTAAGAAAAATACATCTCACCTTCAAGAACACGTCAATAAAATTGAATTTTAGAAAAAATAAACTAGAATATTCAAGAAACCGTAAAGACTATTCTAAATTTATAGTCTTTGTACTATTTTTTAGTATAAACTATTTATCAAGATTTATATATCTTGAATTTCTTTTTAATTAGAACGTTTGAAAAAAATACACCTTATTAGATATAGAATAAATGGAAGAAAAAATGTGGATACTTTTTTATGGATTCAAGGTGTATATCATGAAAACTATGGAAAACCGTTGAAAGATTTATCCAAATAATGATAAAGAAAAATTTCATAGATATTCTGATACTTCTAATGCTTTTAGAGGGAATAATAAAAATTCAAGGATAGATAATGAATTTTTTTCGATGATTAATGAATGTGATCCATTGGATCACAAAAAAATTAAAATATATGAATTCAATGACTCTTTTAATAACATATGACATTAATCTTATAAATATTTAATTGGAAATAATATTGAATATTACCTGATTCAATCCATTAATAAAGAACATGAAACTGGGGAACCTGAATGCATCTGTCCTAGACAACCTAGAACACTGAGGTGAAATCCTTTAGATACTATTTTTGGATACCTAGATGAGGTGATAAAACTATAATAAATGAAGGATATATTACTATGATCTCTTCCTTCATAATCCAAATTTCATCTTAAATCTATAGAAAAATCCTTAGAATATGAATTTTTTATGATTCCCATGTAAGAATAACTAAACCAATAATAGATAAATTAATTATTAGAAGTAGTTATTGGCCCTAAAACCATATAGTGATAGGAACTAAATAATTCATTAAAAATAATAATGATGATCAATGAATAATCACTATGAATAAGGAGAGACTACTTATATAAAATTACAACCAGGAGGAATGATTAGATTATGAAAAAAATTTACTGTATTTCTAGGATAGAAGTCATTATAATCATGTTACATTATATATATCATGTAGATTTTAAATTTTACCATATTTATGTAAAATCAACTTTGTTAAATGATTATTTAGTGGAGGAAGTCTATGTGGGACAACCTATAGGTTTGGAAAACCCGAATCTACCAAATTCTACATTCAAACTTACTAAATCAATTTATACACTTAATTAAGAATCAATATGTTGATATAAAAGAATTAATTATAATATTATGAATAATGAGTTTTTAGTGGGTTTAGAAGATCCATCTATACTTTAGAAAAAAATCCATCAGATATTTTATTAGTACCAATCTATGAAGATGATGTTATTTTTGGTTCAACTAATCAAACAATTTGTATTAGTTTTTGAAAAATTATTCAAATATAATTTTGAAATGAGTATTATGAAATAACTGAATTTATTTCGAGTTTTTCAATTTTTTAAAATAGAATTTGGAAATTTTCTAATCAGTGAAAATATATTATTTGTTTAATGAAAATGTGTAGACTTGAAAATAGTAACACTCATGACACTCATATGTGAACTAATATAAAAGTTGATTTGGATGATGCTATAAAACAAATAAAAACAAGTTATATAGTGGAACGATTCATAGTAATATATATATTATTGTCAATGGATGAACCATTATGTTTTCCATTTGTCTTTGTTGATGATTTCAGTGAATCCCAAATGAATCTCATCTTAATCATGATTAAATATTTCTTATATATTTAAAATAATTAGTTTTTATCCATTATTTAATAAAAATCATTAATTTTGATTTAATTTTATATTTAATTACTTATTTTTGAGGGTGTATATTAGACAGTGAAAGAACCTTTTGTACTTTTCAATTTTATGAAAGTCACTGGTTTCAAGGACGAGTAAAACTCAATAGTCTGTTTCATTATCTATAGCTGAAGTAGAATATATATATATATATATATATATATATGATTTTAGTTTTTGAACACATGTGTTGAGGATAAAACACAACATTTTTTTAATTAGGCATAAATACAATCATATACTATTTATGTGATAATTTTAGTGAAATTAATATTTAAAAAAAATACATGAACTAATATTGGATAAAAAATATTGATTTTATGTAACACTTTATAAGATATTGGGTCTAGAAAAGGGATATCACTTTATAATTTTTTAATATTGTGTAACAACTTGTAAATATTTTCAGTAAACCACTTCCCAATTATATTTTGGATGTTATTAAGTGGTAGTTAGGAAATTTAATTCTAACTATACTATTTTATTTTGGATTAATATCTCTAGTATTTGAACTTATTAATTTTATAATTTGAAATTAAAATTCAATTTGAAATTTTTATTCAGTTAAAAAATTTGTAAGATTAATTTTCTTATTGAATTTATGATTTTTTTAAATATTAAAAATACTAAAATATTACAGTAATATTTTTGACACAAGCTTCCAAAATAATTCTTAGAACTACAAGAGTAAAACCCTTCTCTCTCCTACCTTTGAATCTATACCATTTTGATCTTATGAAATCCCAATCTCTTTTGAACCTTTGGTTTTGGACCAAAGTCTATCAGATTCCATCAATTGAGATAACGGGAAATTGTGATGGTTTTATTAGTATCTCTAAAAGGAATGCACCATCAAGTTATGAAGAAATTTATTTTCAAGGAAATATAGTAGCTTTAAAATGGTTTTTCCAGTTGAATCTCCTTTTGAAGAATACTATGACCTTTCAGGGACATGGTTATATGTTCAATAAAAAACAATGTGTATATTTTTTATATTTAAGTGAAATAATTATATAATCACACATATTTTAGTTTCATAAATTCAATTTATTTCCTTTAATCAAAGGAATACATCAATGAATTATTGATTTATATAGTTTATTAGCTCATATTTTCATATCCCTCCATGGAGGATAGCTTCAATTCACTTTAAGAGACAATTAGAATTGTGTCCATATGTTAGAGGACATTATTTAATTTCCATTTGACAGATCTAAAATCATAATGATATTCATAATGGATCAGAAGTTATACCAAAAATTTATAGTGAAGATTGATTAAACAATGGTAGTTACAAGAATATCAATGTCGGAGATGTTTATTTTTCCTAATATTCATGTCATTTTTTTGTGATGAGCGGCATAAAATTTAACTCCATTAGGTTTATTAATAGTTACATGGATAATTGTTATTATAAAGATACAAGGATGTCCTTATATATTTATAGAAGTCTTATTTCCCTTTTTTGTATAAGAATGCAATGATATATGGAATATAAAAACCCCATTAATTTTCCCCATAATAATATAAAATTTTTCGGAACATATAGAAAATTTGTATTTTTCGGGTACATGACCAATGGAATGTTTATTCTCATGGAGATGAATAGAAAGAAAAATAAGATGTTGGATATCAGGGTGAGCACAGGAGACTAAATTTGGAAGGTTCTTCTAGACATGAAAAATAATAAATTCATGAATCTAGAGTTATTTGAGCTATATATGATTTATTAGATAAAAATATAGAAGCCTTTTGAATTGGTGAAACTGAAATTCCTATCAGTATAAGAAGAAGGAAATGTTTGGAGAAGAATATCCCTTCTAGGATAAGGTAAATTTTCAGTTTTCAGGATCTTTTTAAGAACTATCTGGTGAGGTAAGTAGTGTTGTGTCCATTTAATGGTCATTAAGAATATAATTATTAATCTAATAGGTAATAGTTTGTATGGTTGGAGAATTAAATGTTCTCAGTCTTATTGTGGACGAAATAATGGTGGTAACTTGTATTGTATTAAGCGTAGAGGATCACTTTATAATAATATATTAAAAAGATTCTGCAGTAGTAGAAATAGTTGAGAAAGTTGTTTTAGGACATAATGAGTAGGTTTTTTATAACTAAAAATAGCTAACTAAGGAATAAAATACCAATGAAAATGGTAGTTCCCCTTTATTTGAAACAATTAATTTGATTTGGAATCAAACAATGTCTCTTTTTGAGTCCATATAAATGACTATTGATGTTGAAACTATTAAATGTATTGATGTTATTGGATATCTTCTATCCCCATTTGGTGAAGAAGTAAAATTTCAATAACTATAAAGGTTTACAGGGAATTTTATCATACTTAGTTAGACTTCAACATATTTTGTTACTTATTTTGATGAAATGATTCACTCATTTACAATTACCTTGGTTAATAAGTTTAATGCTATGAAATATGAGGCTATGAAATTGAATGGAGAGCATTAGGATTCTCAAAATACTATTGAAAACATCAGAATTTCATGTATTCCCAGAATAGAGTTTTTAACACCCCAAGCTTCCACTGTACATTTCCCTTCGAATAATGCAATAGCGTGTGTTGTACGCAACCTCGAGCTCTAACAGACACCACAACTAATTAAACTAGCCGTTGTGAATAGTAATACCTAATTTTTGAAACTTTATAAATTTTATTTATCAAAATGGACTTCATTTTTGGATTCGGAATATTGAAATTAGCCTATGTTGAATTTTTGGTATTTTTCTGAGAACTTCTAATTTTTATGAATAGTGAAAAATACTTAAAACAACTTTTTTAATAAAAATAATTTATAGTGATAAATTATAATATTTAGTGGTTTTAAAGTATAATTATAATATATTTTTAGCATTTTATCCAATGGTGGTCATTAGAATTAATTTAACATTGAAATTGGACATAAACAATTGCCAAACTTTTGATATAAATTGTTTCTTAAAAACACGCTATTTGTTGTAACAGCAGGAATTAATTATGAAATTAATTAATACAACTTATATGTTTGGAATTTTGTAAAATAGACATCATTTTTGAATTCAGAATATCAATTATAGCTTAGGGTGAAATTTTGGCCTTATTCTGAAAAACTTCATTTTTTGATGAATAGTGAAACCACTAAGTGGTTGTTAAAAACTGATTTTTCGTTAAAATAAAATATTACCACTTCTGTGATTTGATTTTAAAAAATCCGACATACATGGTTGTCATTAAGAAGTAAAATGTGGTTCAATGAGATTAAAATAATTTTTTGGTGAATAGTAACTTTTAAGTTCTTAATCGCGATTAGAGGTAATTAATGTAGTTTAAGGTACAAATGATGTTTTAATAATATGAGATGAGCATGACACTTGTCCTACTCCTATTGGATGATTCATGGCCGACCAAGAAAACCCATGGGTCAACTTGGGGACCCCATGGAGCCACTTTAGTTGGAAAATGACATTAATATATATTTATTTAATGTTAAAATTAAATTGACACAAACATGAGTTATTTTACTAAAACAGTTTTTAAGTGGGGTTACACAAGTCCCAATTTTGACTATAAATATTCATTAGAAAGCTAAAAAGATTTCCTACATCATAGTATTTTTTTTATAATTTTTGGACATTAAATAAATTAAATTATTTATGACATCAGTATGATGAAACGATGACCTCATTATTTAACGATTTAAATAAAATGAGAAGATAATGAAAATTCCAAGGCTTACACTTGTCCAAAGCCTATTGGATGAGGAGATTTAGAAACCTTATCACCTTATCCTCGAATTATATAAGTGTGGGACCTTTAGAATCCGAAAAAGCATTGTGAAATAATGTAACATTTCAATCTTTCCAAAAGTGCCCCTCCTCTCCTCTTATAAAAGGCCCCCACCTCTACCACCTTATTCACACTTCCAAGCCTTTTGGTTCAGCCAACCCCTGCCCAAATACTCTCCCAACTTCCCTCCCATCATCCTAGAAGCTTTACTTTAGTCAGAAATACATCCTAAGGAGTCCTTTTGATCAAATCAAAAGGAAGAACCCGAAGAAGAGGTAACATTTTCATCACCCTCTTTCAAGTTTCTTTCTTCTTCCACTCCCTCTTTGTTTATTATTTCAATTATAAAATTAGAACTCCAGTATCTTCTATATACTGTGATGTTATTATAAATATGGGACAACCATATTCAGTATTCTACCCATCATTTGAATGACATGTCACCATACGTGCGTACGTACGGCTTACCGTCTCTCACATCGTGGTGTAATTGTTATTCATTATATTATTATTTAGATGGGTATAATAATGATATGTAATTCATGTAAATAATAAATATAACATGATAATGATTCTGTATATATGATACACTATCCAATTATATATTATTTTAATATCAAAATAATGATATTGTCGCTCGTGCGTACGTACGGACTACCGTCTCCACGAACGCGATGAGATTCATTCTCCGTCGTATCCATTCAAGTATAATTATCATTTTATGATTTAAAAATAATGTTTAAGGACATGATATCATTCTGTATATGAATAATATACAACCTATCCATGAAAAACAAGACTTACATGACAAAACATATAAAAGAAAACGAGTAAGTTAACACCCAAAACAACGATAAATCTAAGATATTGTTAACAAAGCAATGTTAAAAGATCATATATGATATCATATGAATGTATATGATTCTTGTATAATTTAATAACAATTATTTCACCATTATACAGGAGGTTAACCTACCCCAACCAAGGAAAAGTACAAGGTAAGGGTTTACTTCACAACCTCTTCATTATCCAAGGTTGTTTATACATAATTATCTACTGGGACCTCGTTATCATCCACATCCATGTTTCTTAAAAATGTCTTTCAAAACATTTTTACTATTAAATGGAAAATGGTTTAAAGTCATTTATACCCTTATACGTTTTTGAAAGGAATCTTACCGTTGTTTTCCAAACAATGTACTTTTGACCTTTTTGACAAATTTAAGGTAAGAATGTTTTTTTACTTATACGGCGGGTGCGGCTATTTTCCGCCATTATAACTTCGTCGAAGCTTCCCTAACAAGCTTATAAGAATATTTTCAAAGTAAATGTATTATTTTATAATTATGGTACTTTTAAATGATTTCAAAAAGGAGAGATATTTCTCTCAAATAGCTTTGATTTCATCCATGTCAACATCCTTTGATGGGTTTTAAGTTTAATTGAAATTGATTTATGATACAAAACTTCCATTGAACATTTTGTGAAATATTTGACTGTGGATGTGTTATTTTATACCATCCATAGTTTATAGAGAAATTTTTGACATTTCGTATGCTAGTTTTAATACGAATATTTATGTTATGTTTAAACCTATTCATATGAGGAATGTATTGGACTTAATATGTGACGGGTGGAGCCCGCTATAGCTCCTCGATGCATCGGTAGGTCTCATGAGACAACTAGACGTGGAATTGGCCGAGCCCCTTTCCCAATTTGATTTATGGTTTTGGCCGAGGCGTTAATCATTTTAGATGTCTTGGCCGAGGCCTTGACAAAATGTTTCAGAATGTCCGGCATTATACATTCCCTCATTATGAAAGTGGTTATTGATATTTCATGTGATTATTCGTCTAGTAGAATATCCATGTGAGTAAGTAATGGCATTATTTTATTTTACTTTTGCCATATTATGCTGAAGTTCAAGTTCAATAAGGCTTTTGTTTTAGTTATACATTGCCTTAAATGATTATGTTTTCTTATAAAAGCTTCCGCAATATTGTTATCCTTACTAAGCATCTGAGCTCACCCCTTTCAATGTTTAAATATTTTCCAGGATGTGAAGAAGTGTATTATGACTGACTTGCAAGGATAGTCAGTGAAGATATGAGTGTGGACTATGAAGACCATGTTATTGTAGTTTGTTTAATATTGATGTAATGAAAGACTTATGAATGTATCTAGTGTTTCCAAGGCTACTAAACTAATCGGTCTTTCGAGACTTGATCTTTTGTGATCATGCCAATGTTACGAAGTAATGCACCGACTCTGGGTAGCTGGGGTCGGGGCGTTACAGTTGGTATCAGAGGCAGTTTAGTACTAACCTTGGAAGCTAGATTTAGATAAACTCTGATTAGAGCACATATCCCGAAGATAGACTTTGAAGATTAGTATAGAAGAACTTCCTAGAATTTTGGTATTGTAGAGATGTTGTGAGTTTTCCAAGCAATACATCCCTGTCTGGATACGAGCAGGTAGAGGCGGCTCTGGCACAGATGTACCTAGGGGTAAAACCCGAAAACACCTCTTTGAGCTAGACTCGAACGGGAACTGGTGCACGACAACGGGCATTGCTGCACTCTTGGTTACGACACTCCCGGGGGATATGCTTTGGATAATTCCCATTTTCTTTACAAACCACTATGAAGGGTTATGAGTATATAATTCCTCAAAGAAAACATTTTTATAATTATGGATTATATCCATAATTAGTTCAATTTATGTTAAGTGTTTTACAAGTATGGAATTATGTATTTTGATTCATGAACTAATCTAGTTTATGCCATTATTTAGAAATGGCGCCTAGTGGAAGGAATGGAAACCGTATCAATGCACGCACTCCGTGTAGGGATTGCCCTCCTGCTCAGGATAATTATGGTGGAGCTAGTGATACAACTGGTGCTGATCAGCTTCTCACCGTACTGGGACAACTCACGCAGGTTATGAATAACAACCTTACTCGTATGGAGCACCCTGATCCACAACGTGGAGGATCAATGCTAGACCGTTTCATGAGGCAACAACTGCCAACCTTCAATGGGAGTACAAATCCTATAGTAGTTGAGCAATGGATAAATTCCTTAGAGAAAATATTCCATGCCTTGGGGAGTAGTGAAAGGGAGATTGTTGTCATGGCAGTTTACCGCCTCACTGGAGATGCCGATCAATGGTGGTCACTAATTCAAAACACAAAGGAGGATGATGAATTAACAAACATGGAATGGCAGGAGTTCAAAGAGCTGTTCTTAGAAAAATACTTTCCTCGAGACCATCGAGCGGATATGGAAAGGCAATTTCTGAGTCTGAGGCAGAAGGAGGATGAGAATGTCGCAAAGTATGAGGCTAACTTTACAAGGTTAGCAAGGAATGCTGCAGATTACATACGTAACCCAAGAAGTAAGACTGATCGTTTCTTTGATGGGTTGAAACCATTTCTCCGTCGAGCTTTAGTATCACAAACCTTCTCTTCATACGAAGGTATTGTCTCGTGCGCCATCAAGATGGAAAAGGAATTCTCTAAGTCTTATGACTTTAAATCAAAGCAAGATAAGAAGAGATCCGCTGAAAACTCTGGGAAAGGAAATAAGGAAACAGGGAAGAAGGGTAGAAATGAATTTCCACACTGTGATAATTGTGGTAGGAAGCACCCTGGTGCCTGTCTAAAAGGAAAAGGAGTATGTTACAAGTGTGGTGAAAAAGGCCACCAAGCTCATGAATGCAAGGGAAAGAAAGCGGCTGTCAACGTGGAATGTTATAATTGTAGAGAGATGAGACATTATGCAAATGAATGTCCTAAGCGTCAGGGGAACTTACCACAGAAGAGGCCAAGGGATCAAGGCCAGGCTTATGCTATAACTACTGCTGAGGTGGAAGCTCCGAAAGACATGGTGGCAGGTAATTTAATGGTTTCCTCAAGTTTAGCAAATGCATTATTTGATTCTGGATCATCGCATTGTTTCATATCTTCCCAGTTTGCTAAGAAAATTAGATATTTCCAATTTGATTTAACAAGGGAGTTGTCAGTCAAAACCCCTAAGGGAAGTATTGTTGCAACAAAGTTTTGTCGATTAGTTCCCATTAGAGCACCTAAATGTTCTTTACCTGCTGATCTCATCGTCATACCCATGATTGAATTTGATATAATCCTCGGTATGTATTGGCTTTCGGACCATGATGCAAAAATTTATTGTAAGAGGAAAGAGGTTACGATTCTTGATGATGATGATAAGGAACACCTTATCTTTAGAGCAGAATCATCGCCACATAATTCTTATCTAGATCCACCCCCAGTAGCTCAACTAAATTCAATTATTGGGGAGGAAGAGAAGGAAATTACTGAGGACGAGGAAAGGAATATTCAAATAGAGGATGTACCTATTGTGAGAGAATATGTTGATGTGTTTCCGGAAGATTTACCTGGACATCCTCCAGAACAAGAAGTTGAGTTTTCCATTGATTTAATTCCTGGATCAAGGCCCATATCGAAGACCCCTTATAGAATGGTCACTGCGGAATTAGTTGAACTAAAGAAACAACTAGAGGAATTGAGTAATAAGGGATTTATTCGCCCTAGTGTTTCTCCTTGGGGAGCCCCTGTTCTTTTTGTTAAGAAGAAAGATGGATCTATGAGGTTGTGCATTGATTATAGGGAGATCAATGCTATAACAATAAAGAATAAGTATCCCCTACCTCGCATTGATGATTTGTTTGACCAACTGCATGGAGCTCAATACTTTTCAAAGATTGACCTTCGGTCTGGATACCATCAGTTGTGTGTGAAGAAGGAAGACGTTCCAAAGACAGCATTTCGAACAAGGTACGGGCATTACGAGTTTACAGTAATGCCTTTTGGATTGACTAATGCACCCTCTATTTTCATGGATCTAATGAATAGAGTTTTCAAGGAATATCTTGATGACTTTGTAGTGGTATTTATTGATGATATCTTGGTATACTCCAAAAGCCACGAAGATCATGAAAATCACTTACGCATTATCCTGAAGACTCTTAGAAGACATGAATTATATGGGAAATTTAGCAAGTGTGAATTCTGGCTTCATGAGATTTCTTTTCTTGGCCATATTGTCTCTAAGGATGGAATTTCCGTTGATCCTTCTAAAACCAAGGCAATCCAAGAATGGCCAGCACCGACATGTATAACTGAGGTACGCAGTTTTATTGGTTTAGCAGGTTATTATCGACGTTTCGTCCAGAATTTTGCCAGATTGGCTAACCCATTGACAAAGCTCACACGTAAAGGGATTAAATTTGTCTGGACAAAAGAGTGTGAAGAATGTTTTGAAGAACTAAAGAGAAGATTAGTCAATGCCCCTGTATTGACTCTACCATCGGGGAATGATGGGTTTGTTATTTATAGTGATGCATCGAAGAAAGGACTCGGTTGTGTCCTTATGCAGAATGATAAGGTCATTGCCTATGCATCACGACAGCTAAAAATTCATGAGTAAAACTATCCTACTCATGATCTTGAGTTAGCAGCTGTGATCTTTGCTTTAAAGATATGGAGACATTACCTCTATGGTGAAAAATGTGAGATTTATACTGATCACAAGAGTTTGAAGTATATTTTCACACAAAAAGAACTCAACATGAGGCAAAGGCGATGGCTTGAACTACTCAAGGATTATGATTGCACGATACATTACCACCCGGGGAAGGCAAACAAGGTGGCAGATGCTTTGAGTAGAAAAGACCATGGAGTTTTGAATGTGATGAGAATTGAAAGGGATCCAATTTTCTTGGATCTAGTGAATATGGACATGGGAATAACTAGGGAAGGTGAAACATCAATGCTTTTTCAATTGGTTGCCAAACCATCATTACTAGAAAGGATTAAGAGTTCTCAGACCAATGATGAAAAATTTCAGAAGAAGATTAAAGGTGTGAATGATGGAAGATTGAGGGACTTTGTGTATAAGGATGGAATTTTGAAATTCGGGAAGAGACTTTGTGTTCCCGATATACCTGATCTAAAAAGGGAATTGCTGGATGATGCTCATAGTTCCAACTTCTCTATACACCCTGGGAGCACCAAAATGTATAGAGATTTGAAGGAACATTTTTGGTGGGACAATATGAAGAGGGAGATTGCTGATTTTGTGTCGAGGTGTATGGTTTGTCAACAAGTGAAAGCTGGAAGGCAACATCCTGGTGGAGTATTGCAACCTCTTCCCATACCTGAGTGGAAATGGGATAATATTACGATGGACTTTGTCATGGGACTACCAAAGACTCCTAGAAGGAATGATGCAATATGGGTCATTGTTGATCGACTTACTAAGTCAGCACATTTTCTGGCTATACGGGAGGATCTACCACTTGAACGTCTAGCAAGACTATATATTAATGAAGTTGTAAGACTTCATGGAGTACCCCTATCGATTGTTTCTGATCGTGATCCTCGTTTTACTTCAAGATTCTGGAAAAGTCTTCAAAAGGCCTTGGATACTGAACTTCGTTTGAGCACTGTCTATCACCCTCAAACAGATGGACAATCAGAACGGACTATTCAAACCTTAGAAGACATGTTGAGATCATGCTCTCTTGACTTTCAGGGTATGTGGGATCAATATTTACCACTGGTAGAATTCTCCTATAACAATAGCTTCCATTCGAGTATTCAGATGGCACCATATGAAGCGTTATACGGAAAGAGATGTCGTACACCAACCTGTTGGGATGACGTTGGTGAAAGAAAACTTGTAGGCCCAGAACTGGTGGAGGAAACAGTGGAAAAGGTGAAAGTAATCCAAAATCACATCAAAGCAGCTCAAAGTAGGCAGAAGAGCTATGCCGATAATCGAAGGAAGGATTTGGAATTTCAAGTCGGTGATCATGTTTTCCTGAAGGTATCTCCATGGAAGGGAGTCATACGTTTTGGTAAGAAAGGTAAATTGAGTCCCAGGTACATCAGACCTTTCGAAATTCTAGAACGAATTGGGGCTCTAGCTTACCGTTTGGCAATGCCGCCAAGTCTCTCCAAAGTTCACGATGTGTTCCACGTATCTCTGTTGAGGAAATACATGCCTGACCCAACGCATGTACTCACCTATGAGGAATTAGAACTGGAACCCGATCTTTCCTATTGTGAAGAGCCCTTCAGGATTCTTGATGTGAGGGAGCAGGTGCTGAGAAACCGGACGACTCGTCTGGTGAAGGTTTTGTGGAGAAATCATAAAATGGAAGAGGCAACGTGGGAACCTGAGGAATTTATGATGAAAAACCACCCGAGTCTTTTTATGCAGTAATACCCTAGAAATTGCGAGGATGCAATTATTTGAAGGAGGGGAGAATGTAACACCCCAAGCTTCCACTGTACATTTCCCTTCGAATAATGCAATAGCGTGTGTTGTACGCAACCTCGAGCTCTAACAGACACCACAACTAATTAAACTAGCCGTTGTGAATAGTAATACCTAATTTTTGAAACTTTATAAATTTTATTTATCAAAATGGACATCATTTTTGGATTCGGAATATTGAAATTAGCCTATGTTGAATTTTTGGTATTTTTCTGAGAACTTCTAATTTTTATGAATAGTGAAAAATACTTAAAACAACTTTTTTAATAAAAATAATTTATAGTGATAAATTATAATATTTAGTGGTTTTAAAGTATAATTAGAATATATTTTTAGCATTTTATCCAATGGTGGTCATTAGAATTAATTTAACATTGAAATTGGACATAAACAATTGCCAAACTTTTTATATAAATTGTTTCTTAAAAACACGCTATTTGTTGTAACAGCGGAAATTAATTATGAAATTAATTAATACAACTTATATGTTTGGAATTTTGTAAAATAGACATCATTTTTGAATTCGGAATATCAATTATATCTTAGGGTGAAATTTTGGCCTTATTCTGAAAAACATCAATTTTTGATGAATAGTGAAACCACTAAGTGGTTGTTAAAAACTGATTTTTCGTTAAAATAAAATATTACACTTCTGTGATTTGATTTTCAAAAATCCGACATACATGGTTGTCATTAAGAAGTAAAATGTGGTTCAATGAGATTAAAATAATTTTTTGGTGAATAGTAACTTTTAAGTTCTTAATCGCGATTAGAGGTAATTAATGTAGTTTAAGGTACAAATGATGTTTTAATAATATGAGATGAGCATGACACTTGTCCTACTCCTATTGGATGAGTCATGGCCGACCAAGACAACCCATGGGTCAACTTGGGGACCCCATGGAGCCACTTTAGTTGGAAAATGACATTAATATATATTTATTTAATGTTAAAATTAAATTGACACAAACATGAGTTATTTTACTAAAATAGTTTTTAAGTGGGGTTACACAAGTCCAAATTTTGACTATAAATATTAATTAGAAAGCTAAAAATATTTCCTACATCATAGTATTTGTTTTATAATTTTTGGACATTAAATAAATTAAATTATTTATGACATCATTATGATGAAGCGATGACCTCATTATTTAACGATTTAAATAAAATGAGAAGATAATGAAAAATCCAAGGCTTACACTTGTCCAAAGCCTATTGGATGAGGATATTTAGAAACCTTATCACCTTAGCCTCGAATTATATAAGTGTGGGACCTTTAGAATCCGAAAAAGCATTGTGAAATAATGTAACATTTCAATCTTTCCAAAAGTGCCCCTCCTCTCCTCTTATAAAAGGCCCCCACCTCTACCACCTTATTCACACTTCCAAGCCTTTTGGTTCGGCCAACCCCTGCCCAAATACTCTCCCAACTTCCCTCCCTTCATCCTAGAAGCTTTACTTTATTCAGAAATACATCCTAAGGAGTCCTTTTGATCAAATCAAAAGGAAGAACCCGAAGAAGAGGTAACATTTTCATCACCCTCTTTCAAGTTTCTTTCTTCTTCCACTCCCTCTTTGTTTATTATTTCAATTCTAAAATTATAACTCCAGTATCTTCTATATACTGTGATGTTATTATAAAAATGGGACAACCATATTCAGTATTATACCCATCATTTGAATGACATGTCACCATACGTGTGTACGTACGGCTTACCGTCTCCACGTCGTGGTGTAATTGTTATTCGTTATATTATTATTTAGATGGGTATAATAATGATATGTAATTCATGTAAATAATAAATATAACATGATAATGATTCTGTATATATGATACACTATCCAATTATATATTATTTTAATATCAAAATAATGATATTGTCGCTCGTGCGTACGTACGGACTATCGTCTCCACGAACGCGATGAGATTCATTCTCCGTCGTATCCATTCAAGTATAATTATCATTTTATGATTTAAAAATAATGTTTAAGGACATGATATCATTCTGGATATGAATAATATACATCCTATCCATGAAAAACAAGACTTACATGACAAAACATATAAAAGAAAACGAGTAAGTTAACACCCAAAACAACGATAAATCTAAGATATTGTTAACAAAGCAATGTTAAAAGATCATATATGATATCATATGAATGTATATGATTCTTGTATAATTTAATAACAATTATTTCACCATTATACAGGAGGTTAACCTACCCCAACCAAGGAAAAGTACAAGGTAAGGGTTTACTTCACAACCTCTTCATTATCCAAGGTTGTTTATACATAATTATCTACTGGGACCTCGTTATCATCCACATCCATGTTTCTTAAAAATGTCTTTCAAGACATTTTTACTATTAAATGGAAAATGGTTTAAAGTCATTTATACCCTTATACATTTTTGAAAGGAATCTTACCGTTGTTTTCCAAACAATGTACTTTTGACCTTTTTCACAAATTTAAGGTAAGAATGTTTTTTTTACTTATACGGCGGGTGCGGCTATTTTCCGCCATTATAACTTCGTCGAAGCTTCCCTAACAAGCTTATAAGAATATTTTCAAAGTAAATGTATTATTTTATAATTATGGTACTTTTAAATGATTTCAAAAAGGAGAGATATTTCTCTCAAATAGCTTTGATTTCATCCATGTCAACATCCTTTGATGGGTTTTAAGTTTAATTGAAATTGATTTATGATACAAAACTTCCATTGAACATTTTGTGAAATATTTGACTGTGGATGTGTTATTTTATACCATCCATAGTTTATAGAGAAATTTTTGACATTTCGTATGCTAGTTTTAATACGAATATTTATGTTATGTTTAAACCTATTCATATGAGGAATGTATTGGACTTAATATGTGACGGGTGGAGCCCGCTATAGCTCCTCGATGCATCGGTAGGTCTCATGAGACAACTAGACGTGGAATTGGCCGAGGACCTTTCCCAATTTGATTTATGGTTTTGGCCGAGGCCTTAATCATTTTAGATGTCTTGGCCGAGGCCTTGACAAAATGTTTCAGAATGTCCGGCATTATACATTCCCTCATTATGAAAGTGGTTATTGATATTTCATGTGATTATTCGTCTAGTAGAATATCCATGTGAGTAAGTAATGGCATTATTTTATTTTACTTTTGCCATATTATGCTGAAGTTCAAGTTCAATAAGGCTTTTGTTTTAGTTATACATTGCCTTAAATGATTATGTTTTCTTATAAAAGCTTCCGCAATATTGTTATCCTTACTGAGCATCTGAGCTCACCCCTTTCAATGTTTAAATATTTTCCAGGATGTGAAGAAGTGTATTATGACTGACTTGCAAGGATAGTCAGTGAAGATATGAGTGTGGACTATGAAGACCATGTTATTGTAGTTTGTTTAATATTGATGTAATGAAAGACTTATGAATGTATCTAGTGTTTCCAAGGCTACTAAACTAATCGGTCTTTCGAGACTTGATCTTTTGTGATCATGCCAATGTTACGAAGTAATGCACCGACTCTGGGTAGCTGGGGTCGGGGCGTTACAGAGTTTGAATCTCTATAGTATCAATCATGAAATTTGAATGAATGTTTAATTTCAGGAATATATTTTGACGCTTTCATGAAGGAAATTATTGAAACGTTGGTCATATCAGAAGTGAATATATTTGAAAATATGAACTTTTAGATCTAATTTTTTTTGGGAAGCAAATTTGTGTGAGTCAGAGCAAGTTTGTGTCTATCCATAGTTTCTACTTAATGTGGATCAACTACACCAGATCTGATAAAAATGTTTTATTCTCTTAACTTTATATCATCTATCATGAATGATATATTTCAAGTGTTTACAATGTGATATTAATCCACTACATGGTTTTTTATTCAATAATTAAGAGATGGTTGTAAATTTATCTTTTTCAAAGTATGTTGTTCAATTTTTAGTAAAATAAATGGGTAATATGATGAAACATTTTGACTAATTAGTTGAAAATATTAATAAATATTTGAATTTGAATTTAGTGGAAGTGCACAATGTAACACCCCGAGATTTTTTGAAAATTATTCTTTTAATTTCATTGATATCTTATGTTGTACGCTACACCAAAGGGAGCTTCCACTACACGCAGCCCAGACATGGGTTGTATCACATGCAATCGTGACCTTCCTCGATAGCGTGTGTAGTACGCAATACCGGGATTCGCTAAAAAATGATATATTGTTATAATATTATTATATACTAGCTGTTATAAATTGTGTTAACTACATTTTGAATTTTATAACATTATTATTCATCTTACACATTTTCTAGAACATCGTGTCAGAAAAAAATATATTTTTCGAGTAAAATAAATATTTTTAAAGAAATGTAGTTTTGTCACCTTTTGATGGCACACCCACATTAAATATAGTTTTTGATATGTTTATAAGATCAATTTAGCAATATAAAATTCTTCTATGGAATCATGAAATAAAAAATTACTTCGGATAAATTTGTGATATTGTTCTGATAAGTTTCTTATTTTGATGAATAGTAAAAATATGCTAAATTTTAATTTAAAAAAACTTTTTTCATCAAGATACTTTATATGGTTAAATTATAAAATTGAATGGTTTTAATTTATAAATAAAATATATTTTTACCATTTAATATAGTGTATCTAATTTGCATTGATTTTACATTAAATTCATAGGTAAATTAATTTCAATCTATTGCAATGTTTCAACTTTTAAAACTTATTTTCTTAACAACATGATTAATTTTAAATTAATTTCTATAACTACTGTGATATGAATTTGGAAAAATGGATTCCATATTTGAATCAGTCGGCCCAAAGTATTTTAATAAGCTACTTTTTATTTTTTGTCATTATCAATAGTAATTATGGTAAATTTTATTTACAATAGTTAAAGGTAAATTGATTTAATTAAGAGAAAATATAATATTATAAAATTACCCTAACACTCCTAATATAATTAGATTATTATATTTTATCTAAATCATATTTTGGTCAAAATGGATTATAATGGAACCCACTTGTATTTTATTAAGACCTTTTATTTAGTTTATTTAAAGTAAAGTGAAATTTCTCACTCAAAATTTAATAATTTGATTATTTTTAATATATAGTTATACAAAATATAAATTCTATTATAAATACTCATTTGAAAGATGAATGTTTTTTATTTATCATGGTAATTTATTTGTAATTTTTAATAAATATTTTATTACCTTAAAATCTTATACATTAATGATGTAGAAATTATTTATTTAGTGAAAAATCAATAATATAGTTTTTATTAAAATAATAATACCTATCAAAATGACCCAAGACTTGAAAAAAATTTATTGTTCGAGTATATATATACCCTAATCATCCAAGTGTCGAGTTTGGGACCATTTGGAGCCTTATAAAACCGATTAAGACATTTACATTTTTTTATTTTAAATGATGTCAATGATGTCACCTTCATAATTTAATAAATATAACAATTTAAATGTTGTGATTTTAAGATGATAAATTTGAGTAAAAATATTATTATTAAAGGTATTATATTTATCGTCATAATAGGATTTTATTTCTAATTTTTATGCAAATAATATATATATATTAAATGTTTATACAAAAAGGATGTAGTAATTGTTTTATTAAGAGAAATATCAAATAAATGGTTTTATAAATATTAAAATAAACCTTATATGAACTAATTAAAGTTTTCACCAAATTTTCTAGATTGATATGACATCTTATAAATCTATTAATCATTTGTTTTTGAATATATCCTCTGTGTGGATTTTACTTAAATTCATATAAATAAATAGTGTCAAAATTAACACTATTATTATTGTATAAAATTAACATATTATTAAATTGTTTACAAATTATAAATTGAAATTTATATGGTCTAAAATTTCATAAATTACCCAATTATGGATAATTCACAACACATATGTAATTATTATTTACAATTTAAAATTTACAATTTTATAACCACAAATAAGATTAAATAAATAAAATAAGGATAAATCAAATTGATAGGGTTTAAAATTATTTCCCAACATTTATAAATCTAATTTGTTGATGAGATTACAACCCTATCTTAACTCATATCTAATTTGAGTCACTTTAGAAGTTTTTATGTGGGGTTTTAGTTTATTATAAATTAATATTTTTCAGGTTTCCAAAAGTGCCCCTCTCCCCCTTATAAAAGGACACCTCCTCCCTCTCCTCTTTACACAACATTGACCCTTCAAGATCTTCCCAAACCTGGCCATATCTCTTCTCCACTTCCATATAAACATTCTAGAGGTTTTGGCCTTATCAAAAGACCAAATCTAGAGCCTTAAGAGGAAGCTTACAAGAGGTGCATCGAAGAAGAGGTAATCTCTTCTGCCGATTCATTCAAGTTTCTTTCGTCTTATACTTCCTCTTCTTTAGTTGTTTCATTGTAAAGTAATACAATAAGTATCAATAATATACTGATATGATATTATAAATATGAAACAACCCCATTTCACCTTCTATCCATCCTACG
Organism: Viscum album; assembly: GCA_963277665.1. Classification (NCBI taxonomy): domain Eukaryota; kingdom Viridiplantae; phylum Streptophyta; class Magnoliopsida; order Santalales; family Viscaceae; genus Viscum; species Viscum album. The sequence continues at coordinate 1,620,716,241 of OY728123.1, forward strand.
GAAAATGAAATCACCGCGCGTGCGTACGTACGGAATACCGTCTCCACGTCGTGGTGTAATCTGTTTTTCCACCACAACCTTAATTGGATCGGTATAATGGTGTAAATAATAAATATATATGATTATTATATCATGATAATTATTCTGAGATATTATATCATCCACTCCAATTCAATTCAATAACTGTGGGAACAATATCATCGCTCGTGTGTACGTACGGATTACCGTCTCCACGACTGTTGATGCTCCTTTCGTCACAGAATCTAAAGATCGAAAAGGGAAATACCTTAGTCCAAAGTGATTCATCCTTTGAAGAAACATAAAAAATCGACAAAGGGATGAACAAGGAGAACATTTCCCATAGGTCGCGCAAGTTCCCTCATGGTCGCGCAAGTAAACTTGCGCGCCACCTAGTGGTCGTGCAAGTACTTGCGCGGCGCCTTATGGTCGTGCAAGTGACTTGCACGACCTAAGTGATAACCACCCGGTAACCGCCCGGTAACCGCCCAGGGTCTTCTTTTGCCTATAAATAGACCCTGTGGGCCCCCCATTTGAGAGAGGATCTTTTTTCAGAAATTCAGATTGAAGCTCCCGACGCCCAAGTCTCTTTTCAAAGCTTCCGGAACAATTCTAAGGTAATTTCTTACCTAGAACGGAAGATCTAAAGAGAAGAAGGAAGGCCTAAGTGTTGAAACTTATCAAACACTTGCGCGCCGACTTATTTCCTTCAATATAACTTGCGTGTCCCTTTTCTGGAAGAACCTCGAGAACATTCTAAAGGGTTTAAAAAAGAGTCGCTGAAGTATTTCATTGCTGGTTGAAAATCGCGCAAGTACACTATGTGTCGCGCAGGTATACCTGCGCGATCAACACTTGCGCGCCCATGGAAGACTTGCGCGCCTTGCAAGACTTGCGCGCCCCTAACTTTTTGGGTTCCCATCTTGCCCATTTTTACCCCTCTTAAGCCATTTCACCTTTCCTTTTCAAGATTCAGTCTTAAAGACACTCTTCAAAGCCATTCATGGCATGATTTCTTGATTTGACTTTCTTATCTGAAAGGAATTCTGTGGAATCTCTCTCAAAGACTAGTGATTTAAATATCCTTATGTCACTAAAATATGGAGAGTTCATTCATTTAACCTCATCCTTTAAGATGAGAGAATCCTAACCTGGGTCTCCTTTTCAGGAATAATCCCCGGTGATAAAACCTTTAATCTGGGCATCTTCCTCAGGAGTAAGCCCCAAATTATTAAAGTTCCCAACCTCAAATATGGGCATCCTCTTCAGGAATAAGCCCCAAACCTTAATCCCTAACCTGGTTCTCCTTTTTCAAGAATAATACTCAGTCATAACCTTGGGCTTCCTTTTAATGAATAAGCCCCAAGTCTCCTAACCTGGGTCTCCTTTTTCAGGAATAAGACTCAGTCATAACCTTGGGCTTACTTTTAAAGAATAAGCCCCAAGTCTCCTATCCTGGGTCTCCTTTTTCAGGAATAAGACTCAGTCATAACCTTGGGCTTCCTTTTAAAGAATAATCCCCAAGTCCCCTAACCTGGGTCTCCTTTTTAGTAATAAGACTCAGTCATAACCTTGGGTCTCCTTTTCAGGAATAAGCCCCAAGTCCCCTTAAATTTCTCTTAACCAGTCATAATTTACCTTTGATTTGGGTTTCCTTTTCAGGAGTAAAACCCTATCATAAGTCCCCTCCTAACTTGGGAATCCTCCTTAAGAGTATGCCCCAAGATTAGAGTATTCAAATCTCCATGAAGCACATGTAACTTTATGGACCCTGTTCATGGATTTTCTCCCTAAAAGTAAATCCTAAACCTTCATCTATCTGGGCAGTCATCCATACATAAGCCCCAAACAAATTATTATTATTGCATCTTTCATGGCACAATTGTCTAAATTTTACCAATACCTCTTGTTTCTCACACCGATCATGACTCACATGAGCTTAGAGTGTAAAAGTAATTATGACATTCATCTTTGAGCCATCAATCATAAACATCATACTCCATTTATCGAACTACGTGGGTTCTGATTCCTTTTCCAAAACAAAGGATACGTAGGTAGCCCATTTATGGGTTCGATCCCAACTTTGAAATAATCCCTGTCCTTCTGAATGACGATAAACTTCAAGTGCCCCACTCAGTGGCTTTAAAACCAGCCTGGTCATCATAATGACCAAGAGACTTTTATATAAATGTTTTTAAGGATACCATTGACCAAGAATCTCTAAACAGATATAGATGATTCTCTATTGATGAAGAACCTCGAATACATATAAAAGATTTTCTAAATTTCGTGCATATTTAATCATTGATTGTTAAAACTAAAGGAAAGCACATTTTATACTTGGTAATGTAATAAGTATTCACGAACATAACTTAAATCTATAAAGAGAGTCCCGGAGTAGAAAATAATTCCCCTCAAAAAAGGTGTGATGAGTCCGACCTCCCATCCTCTCGACCAATGCAAATTCCTAAGCCTCATTAGTCCACAAGCTAATGAGCGCCTGCCTTGGGAAAGTAGGTCCAAACGGATGTGGAATCATTGGATGTTTCTGGTTCTACGAACAATCCCATTAGAAACCGATTGGAACGTTTGAATCTCCCGTCCAGGAGGTCATCCCCGGATTCCGTGCGAAACAAAAATGGTGAACCCGACGTGAATCCTTAACCAAGTTAAAGTGATGTTCTTCTTATTTGTTAGGCCCCTTGGGCCAACAAAGCAATCATTGACATGTGCTCATCCAAAAGATCCAGTGGCCAGATTCATCTTGATTATGTCTGTTACATGGAACATGCACTCTTTTCTCAAGATCTTCTGCAAAATGGCTTTCCTTAAATTCACCCCTGTGAATACTGCTGCTGTGAACACCTCTACTGTGAGGTCTGCTGCTGTGAAAACCAATGCTGCTACTCCTGCTGGAACGTCATCCGCCCTGAGGATGACATCACCAACTCAGCGTCTTCAACGTTGGGTTTCTAATGCACTGGTTAAGGAGTACCGTCGCAACGGTACTATCCCAACTCTGGAGGCCGCTCGTCAAGCCCTCCAAGTTAACAACTCTACCTGGTCGTCCGGACAATGGCGGCCAGCAATCAAGAAGCAGGCGGTGCTGACTACCGTCTCCAACCGTTTCGGGTCGTTATCCCCGGAACGCAATTTCCATTCACTCACTTACTCTGATGAAGTGAATGAGCAGGTCCCGCAGGACCTTAATTCAAAAAAACAGGATTCCTTCTCAAGGGATCCCATCAACAATCGCCGCCAGACTCGTGCGTTAGTGCGCCCTCAACATGATGAGGGTACCGACTCCAAGCATTCAGCTCAGGTTCCTCGAACCCGAGCAGGAAAGATGAACCGCCAGAGACGGAATCCGGTTAACAATAGGCAGGTTGTCATCCCTGCCATCTCCAGAGAAGTCCACCAACCTAACTTGGTGGAAAACAACGAGCAGGCATACACACCTGTTCGTTTTAATTCCGCTATCCAGCAGACTCGTCGGACAACATCAAGCCTATCCCGCCAGGCAATTCCGGCGGAGTACCATAGGCAGGAACATACACCTGCTTACACATCACCAGTTAGTCAGCAGGCTCGTCTGACTACATATGATGGATCTCGTCAACCGCGTTTGGCGAAGTGTAATCAGTAGGCACATACACCTGCTAATACTAATCAGGCCTACCAACAGTCTCGCTTGGTAGCACCCGAAGAAGTTATTCGGAAAGTCCCGACGACAAACAGGAGGCAGACTCAACTCTCTGCCACCACACTTGAGTACTGTCAGGATTCACTGATAGGAAAAGGAGGAAAGGAGCAGGCACATACACCGACTCCAAGCCCGGAATGGACGTATATCCATGTTCCGTCGGCTGAAGTCACCAAACATATTTTGTCAATGGTGAAAGAGCAGAAGCAAATTCCTGCTCATATTCTGGATGCTTGCCAGGATATCATAACAGCTTCAGCATCATCTCAGGGATAGACACATAAATCTATCCCTAGCAATGGAGTGACACATCAACGATTCACTCCGGAACAGACACACACATCTGTTCCAGTCCAAGAGGGGTATGGGGCATACTCCCCCATATCATACGGACAACCAAATCAGGAACATACACCTGATTTGAGTGGAGATCGTCAGCCTAACCTGACCATCTTTCCTGATCAGGCACATACACCTGCTCAGAGCAATCACTTTCATCATCAAGTGGTTTCTAAAGCGAGTAAGAAGGCATCTAAGAAAAATATCCACCCAGCACAGTCAGGAGATCAAAGGCCAATCTGCAACAAGGCCTTGCTCGATGCTGGAGTTCTTGATGCCCTCAGACATTTATCTGTCGGAATTCAAGATTCTACTCCCTCAGTTCCCAATAACGGGAACATTAATTATGAAGGTCTTCAACAGACACTTCCTCATGAAGACTTGCTTCATGAAAATTCGGTCAATCTTGAAGTTTCTTCTTCAGATGAGAGCCACAGGAACCCTCTGTGTGGTCAGAAGACCAAGGAGCAAGAGATTTCATCTTTTGCTGTAACCCATCATGACGGTCCTCCTCATGGTGATAAACTTCACTACGAAAGTCCTCTCCGCAGTAGTGATTCACGTTGTCTCGAAAATTCTTTAGAAGGCAATGTAGTGACGAGAAAGCCCTCCTATCTCAAGGCACTTTCAAACGTAAAACCAGTCATGTCTGATGCTTTACTATCGGCAGGTGAAACTCTTTCTCCATCAGAATATAGACTGGGGTTCAGGTTATTCTCCGAACCATCCCTGGGTCATTCATCTTCCAGCATGAATAGTGATTTCTCTACCAATATTGTTGAATCTGATGAAGCAACAAGGAAACACCAACTCTGGTCCAAACAGGTAGAAGAATCTTCATTTAATGATAAAGAGGAAATGCTGAATATGAGGAAAAAACTGGCAAAAGGTGAAGTACCAGTCATGTTTTGGCCTTTGGCTGACTCCCAGTACGACATTCCAAAGATGTTGACGGATGATGGAATCCATGATATTCGTCTCAAAATATGGAAAACTCTTTGTCAATTAAAGAAGAAGGTATTATCTTACGATGAATATGAAAATCATCTTAAGATAATAGAAGGGTTACAGCACCAGATTGATTTGGCATCTCTATCAGTCTCTCAGTATCCGAAGGCTGAAAAGCAACAGAGAACCCTTCAACGTTCATGCCTTGGTGCACTAAGAAAATTGCGTCAGTTAATTGCCAATGCTCCATCTGATGTTCATATCAGAGGATGGGGTGTTCACGGAGCACTACATTTCATAGTGCTTTCCAGTCAGCAAAGCCCGCTGAAAATGGTCTCATGCAATGTTATTGCCCATGGCCGGCCACAGTCAATGGGCTTTGTTCATAATCAAAAGCTTGCTCAAGAACAAGCTTCAACTAGTTCCTCTCAAAATCAAATATATAGAGAACAGGTTGTTGAATTGATCCTACATCAAGCAGGTGATAATATTACACAAGCCTCTCGTCTGGAGAAAACACGTCATCAAATGACAGAAGTTTCGGAAATCATCCAACGGTCTGTTGAACCAGGTGATAAAAGTGGATACAGGTTAATGCATCCAGCTAATTTCCGAACTAAGATTCGCAAGATCAAGAGAGATTTTAAAAAGATCTCAGACATAGCATGTCAAGAGACACCCCAGCTTGCCAGACTGGGGACTTCTCTAACCCAACCCTCAGAGTCAACGAATGGGATTCGAGGAGTTGAGCGGAAGCAGCAGGAACATCCCCAGTCCACCGGACTGGGGACTTTTTCAAATCCTCAATCCCTCCCTCAGAGAAAGTCAGTATTCTCTCGATTAGGGAATAAACCTCAAGAGGAACGAAGAGCCAAGCTGTCAGGAGATTCTCTCCAAGTGACGGTTCTCCAAGAAATTCCTGAGGGATCAAGTCAACGGAATGCCATGTCTCATCATGGACATGGAAGGAGACAATATCACAGAAATGCTGATAGAAAGGATTCCATGAAATATGAATCCATTAATGTCATCAATTCCATTGCTGCTGATTTACCAGATGAGGCTCAATCAGAGGGATCAGACGAAGAGGTTCCTACTCAAGAAGTTGCGCACACAGACCTAAATGAAGAAGGTGTGCGCACACGTAATCAAAGGCTTACCCAAAATCTGGGTATTCCTTCAAGTAACCCACTTCCCCCTCTCCGAAAAGGATCCAATAAGGGGAAAGGAAAGAATCAGGTTAATTCTCACCCTTCCTCTGAAGGAGGTCAATCGCTCCCATTAGAGCAAAGGTTTGCACAACAGGAGGAAGAAATGAAATAATTAAGAAGGTTGAATGCAGAACTACTTCAGAGTAGTCTTCTTCTTAAGAATGCTGAAGTCCGACAGCCGAAGGAATTTGTTGTAACTACTGAGATGGATCAAGAATATCCTCCTTTATCAGTACACCCACAGAGGTCTAATACTATGGGTCAAACGCAACAATGGTTGGCAGCACTACCATCAGTTGCAGCACCAACCACCACGTCTGTCCAAGCTCCATTCATTGCACCTACCCAAAACCAAGTTCAACCTGACGTTTCTCAAAAGTTAATAACTACTATTGAGACATTAACAGCTCGGTTAGAAACTATAGAAGGGAAACGGGCGCAAGTTCAACCTGAAAAGAAAGTTTACCCTGAATGGGTAGATTCAATTTCTCCTCCTTCCAGTTTTGGAAACCCTATTTTACCTACTTTCAATGGATCAGGCGACCCTGAACAACATTTGAAGCATTACGTGTCTTGTTGTGATCCTATGATGGGAACTCCAGAGCAGCAAGAAGTAGTGAAACTCAGATGCTTCGTGTGAACCTTGCAAGGACCAGCTTTTGTCTGGTATACAAGCTTGCAATCCCGGTCAGTCATCGGATGGGAGGATCTTCGTCAAAAATTCCTTCTTCAGTTTAGCTCAACTTTGCCAAAAACGACAGTTTTCAATCTTACAAACTGCAAACAAAGGGAAAATGAAAGAATCTCTGATTTCATTGCTCGTTGGAAGGGATTAACGTATTCCTTGAGTTTAGCACTCCCTCAGGAGGAATTATTGCCAATCTGTGTGGAAAATTTGCGTGAAGAATTACGCACGCCATTGATCCCTGTGAAATTCACAGGAGGGTTTCGAGACCTTACTTCAATCGGTCAACAGATTGAAGATTCCCTTATACAGGCTAAGGTTAAATCTCGTGTAATTCGATCAGCTCCAGGAAGAAGAATTGGTAAAGCAGAAACTGCTACAGTTATGCTTAAACAGGCACCTGTACCTATTTCTACTTCAAAACCTTCATCTTCTCGAAGGGATCCACCTCCTGAATTCCAACAACAAAGGCTGTTTCGTCCAAATGATCAAAAAGATCAAAGACGAAAACAATTTGAGGATATGAAGAGTAAAACATACTCTTTCCGAAGTGAGCAAGTTCCTAGTTACTTCATTTCAGCTCTGGAAAATAATTTGGTTCAATTACCAGTGTCGAAGAGGCCAAACAAGGAAGAAGATGAAGACCGTCCCAATTATTGTCCCTTTCATCAAATGTTAGGGCATCCCATCCAGGAGTGTTTTGTCTTTAAAGACCTCCTGCAAAAGATGGTCGACTTGGGACAAGTCAAATTGAAGGGTTCTTCAGCTCATGTAGCGTGTATTACCGCTACAGATCTAGAGGAAGGAGGCGAGTGGCAGGAAGTCAAAAGCAAAATTGCGAAAAAAATATGATGATTGGATGGTCAGAAAGACAATCAATCGGACCCATTACATTTTGCGAACACAATTGAAGAAGCCAATTGTGTCTCCTACAAAAGCTGCAGTAAAGCCTCCATCAAAAGACAAATCCTAAAAAGGGCAGTGCAATTCAAAGAAGAAAGAGGAATCAAGAGAAGATGAGTATGTAGCAAAGCCTAAATTGTCTTTGAGTCTGGCAGATTTCATGCCATCTACTTTGAAGCCACGGGCACCATCCCACCAAACGGCACAGCCTAAACAGGTTAACCAGGCAGAGTCTTTATCAGACGAAGAGTTAATCTTTGGTTCTGTTAATATGATTCAATTAACAGATTCATATTCCAGTCTTGATGAGTCTGAATTCCCTGTATCAAATAAGGAAACCCGAGGAAGTTCTAGAGGTTCAGGATATAGGGGAAGACGTGGATCTTTCCGAAGCCACTACTCTAATTCTACCCCTGCTAGCACTGTATATGCAGCAGAAACTCCTGGTAGAGCCCTTCAGCGAGCTCAAAAAGAACAAGCAAGTTCTTCTGCCAATGGCCAACTCAGTTTCAGCACAGTTATTTTGGAAGACCGATTAAAAGTTCCATCTTCTTTATCTCAGCAAGTAAATGGATCTAATCAGTCTAATTTTCCAAAACCAAGGATGTTGATAACTTCAATACAAGATGCATCAGCTTCCAAAGCATCTGCTTCCAAGGTACCTGCTAAACCGCATATTCCTATTAGGAAACACAGACCTCTAGATCAAAAGTATGATATATTGAAACACTTGTCCCAAGTACCAGCCAAGTTATCAATTTTGGATGCTTTGAATCTGTCAAAAGATCTTCGAGAAGCACTCATCGAAGCTTTGTCAAGTCCTTAGGAGTTTGAAACTGAAATTGCTGCAGCTGAAATCTATCACATAGAGAATAATCCTGCGGAATGCCATGCAGTGATATCTTTTACTAATAAAGATGAAGATGATGTTGTGCATGGGCACATAAAACCTTTGTACTTATCTGGAAAATTCAATGGTATAGATGTTCGAAGAGCTTTCATTGACAATGGTTCAGGAGTCAACCTCATGCCCATTCGCACACTTCGTCGATTGGGCCTCACGGAATCTGATTTATCTCCTTTTACCATGATGTTGCAAGGATATGATAAAAATGAACAAGAACCACTGAGAGAAGTTACGCTCAGAACTCAGTTTTGAGATCTTGTTTCCAATTCGGATTTCATGATTGTTGATCAAGACTCAGCTTTCAATATCTTGCTTGGAAGACCCTGGCTACATCAGCATGCAACTATTCCGTCATCATACCATAAATGTCTCAAATACTGTTTTGATGGTCAAGTTGGAACATTGTATGGTGATAAGGGCCCGTTCAAGACATGTGAGTCTCAATACATTGAGGCGGAATTGTATCACATGAAGGGAAGTGAAAAATCTACAATGAAGGAAATTACCAAAGTTAATGCTCCATATGGTTTGGAAAAAATTCCAATAAATCCATTTTCACATGTGAGTACAGATTATGTGTTACCTATCAGTAAAATTGACAAAATAGGCCCAAATCAAAATACTCTTATGGAAAGATCCATAATGTCAATTACGGCAATCGAGCCAGACAACATGGGAGAAATTGGTAACTTACCAAGTAGTGATGAAAGCATAAGTGGTGACGTTTTCATTTCGTCTGCTGAAATCCAACAAATCTATACTTCGCTAATCAGGCCAGAAGAAGTTATAGCAACACCAGAGGTGAATATTGATGTCGATTCTCAATCCATCATCTCCTCTTTATTTCCCAAAGAAGACCCTTTATCATTAATAGGGTCGGAAATGGAAGCTTCTTCTTCAAAATGTGAAAATTTTTACATCTCTTATGATCATGAGAATTTCGTTTTTTCATCTACTTTGCAAGTAGAAATGGAAGAAATAACACATGATGAAGAGGAAGAGGAAGATCTTAGAGATGCTCCTCCAGAATTTGAAGAGGGTATCTCTACCACTGTGGATGAACTCAGAGAAGTAAATCTGGGTACATAGAAAGATCCACTCCCCACTTTAATTAGTGCGGCCATGACCCTTGAAGAGCAAGAGATGTATAATTCTTTTCTAAAGCAAAATAAAGATATTTTTGCTTGGAATTATACAGAGATGCCTGGCCTTGATCCTGATGTTTCCACCCATCATTTGGGTTTTCGAAAAGAACATCGAGGATTCAAGCAAGCCGCGAGAAGAACACACCCAACCTATGCTTCCAAAATCGAGGCTGAAGTGGATAAGCTTATCAAATCTAACTTCGTCAGAGAAGTTCAATATCCCAAGTGGTTGGCTAATATTGTCCCTATAAAGAAAAAGAACTGACAAATTAGGGTTTGCATCGATTTCAGAGATCTTAATCGGTATTGTCCTAAAGATGATTTCCCAATTCCGATTACAGAACTCTTAATTGATGCGACGGCTGGCTATGAAGTACTTTCTTTCATGGATGGATATTCTGGATATAATCAGATCCGAATGGCCCCAGAAGATGAGGAATATACAGCCTTCAGAGCTCCTCAAGGTGTGTTTTGTTACCGGGTGATGCCCTTTGGTTTAATGAATGTAGGTGAAACATATCAACGCGCCGTGCATCGTATCTTCAAACCTTTTTTAGGGAAGTTTTTTGAATGCTATGTAGATGATTTGGTGGTTAAATCCAAACAACATTTTGATCAATTGGCTGATTTGGAAGTCGTATTCCACAAGCTTCGACAACATAATTTGAAGATGAACCCCTTAAAATGTGCTTTTGGGGTAACCTTAGGAAAATCCCTCGTCTTTGTTGTACGCCATCGTGGTATTGAAGTCGATCCTGAGAAGACCAAATCAATCCTTGGTATGTCACCTCCTCAGAATTTGAAAGAATTAAGAGGACTTCAAGGACACTTAGCCTATATTCGGCGTTTCATCGCCAATTTGGCAGGCAAAAGTTTACCCTTTACCAAATTATTGAAGAAAGGAGTCACTTACCAGTGGACTGAAGAATGTCAAGAAGCATTTGATGTTCTCAAGAAATACCTCTTGAGTCCACCAGTACTTATGCCACCTGTTGAGGGTAGACCTCTTATCCTCTACGTGACAGCTTTAGAGCGATCATTGGGTGTCTTTCTCGCTCAAAAGAATGATGCTGGGAATGAAAATAGTCTCTACTATCTCAGTAGAACTATGATTGAAGCAGAAACCCGGTATTCAAGTATTGAAAAGTGCTGCCTAGCATTAATCTTTGCAGTTCAGAAACTGAGACACTACCTGCAACATCATGAGGTCCAATTGGTATCTCGTAATAATCCGCTCAAATTCATCCTTAGTCGTCCAATGCTTACAGGATGTATGGCAAGATGGGCGGTTATTCTACAGCAGTTCGACATTCAGTATGTGTCTCAAAAGGCAATTAAGGGCCAAGCTCTGGCTGATTTCCTGGCTGAACATCCTTCAGTGGAAGACACGTATTCAGATATCGAACTCCCTGATGAGGAAGTTTTCTCTATTCAAGAGAGTCCTCAAACATGGGAAATGTATTTTGATGGTGCTTCTAGAAGTCCAATAGGGAAGAAAATGGAAAATCCTAAATTCAACAAAGTTGGTTTAGGAATTGTGCTCATTTCTCCAGATAAGGCAGTGTTACCTTATTCCTTTTTGTTGTGGGAAGGTGGTACCAATAATGAAGCTGAATACCAAGCTCTCATTACAGGCTTGGAGTTAGCGCTTCAAGCACAAGTGAATCACTTAAAGGTGAAAGGTGATTCAGACCTGGTAATCAAACAACTCAATGGGGATTATGCCATCAGAAAAGAAGAATTAATCCCTTTGTATGATTACGTCAGAGAGTTAATGTCGGAATTCCCTTCAGAACCAACATTTTCTTATGTCCCAAGATCACAAAATGCTCAAGCTGATGCACTGGCTAATATAGCCACAACTTTAGCAGATCCAAATCGGGACGAAACAACCATCTGTATTGCCCACCGTCGTGCAATTTCACCTTATGTTCAAGTCAGAATAGAGGAAATTAATGAAATTAGTCCCATTCCTGAACCGTATGGTCATACTACAGGATGGATGTCACCTATCAAGGAATACCTTCAAAATGGAACACTTCCACCTGATAGAGCCGAGAAAGAACAAATTCGGCGACGTGTGGTCAATTTTACTCTTTATGATGGTCCAAACCACCTCGAGAAAATTCTCTACAAACGTGGTTTTGATGGAGTTCTCTTCAGATGTATTGATGGTGAAGAGACAATGGCTGTCATAAAATAAGTGCATGCAGGAGTCTGTGGTGCCCACCAGTCTGGACATAGATTGTCTGATCAAATTCGAAGGCTTGGATACTTCTGGCCTTCAATGATACAAGATTGTGTTAATTTCACAAAGAAGTGTCATTCATGCCAAGTATATGCCATCTTCATTCATCAACCTCCAGAGTTGCTTCCTACAGCTAAATACTCATGGACATTTTCCACATGGGGAATGGATGTGGTGGGACCTTACCCTTCAGCTACGGCCAAGCAGTTTAAGTACATTCTTACTGCTACTGATTTCTTTTCCAAATGGGCAGAGGCAGTACCTCTCAAAGAAGTCAGTTCTAAATGCATTGTTAGCTTCATCAAGTCTAACATCATTACTAGATTTGGTGTCCCTCATACCATATTGACGGACAACGGTACCAACATCTGTTCTTCTGAGGTAAAGAAATTGTATCAAGAATACAACATTAAGTCCAACCATTCATCTCGATATCATGCAGCGGCTAATGGCCAGATAGAGGCCTTCAACAAGACTCTTTCAAATATACTGCAAAAGATGGTGGATAAAGATAAGAGTTCATGGCCTGATAAACTCTTTCATGCTTTATGGGCTTATCGGACTACCATTCGCAATGCAACGCGGTCTACTCCATATTCATTGGTATATGGAACAGAAGCAGTCTTGCCAATTGAAGTTCAATTTCCCTCACTCAAAATAGCCATTTGTGATCAGTTATCAACAGATGAGCAATCCCAAAAGCAGTTGAATGAATTGGAACAGTTAGATGAGAAAGGATTGTGCACTTTGCACCACTTGGAAATCTATCAGAATCGGATAGCACGAGCTTTTAACAAAAAAGTTCGTCTTCGTTCATTCATTCAGGGAGAATTGGTATTGGTTCTCATAGCACCAATGATACCAGGAAAGAAGCCTCAAAGCTTGAACCAAAATGGGAAGGACCTTATTCAATACATAAGGTCTACTCCAATGGAGCGTATTCTCTGATCTCAATGGATGGAGAACACCTCACGACTCCAACTAATGCCAGATTTCTGAAGAAGTATTTTGTATAAACAGAAAATATTGTTCCCAAATCCAAAACAATCACATTTAGATCATACTTCTGTCCTACATGACATTAAACTGTTATTATGTCCTATCTACATGACATTAAACTGTACAGAAGATCCTATATTTTGTCCGAGATGACATTAAACTATATTGTGTCCTAGCAACATGACATTAAACTGAGTGGCACTTTCAACGTCCAGCATGACGATAAACTGAAAAAAGTCCCCAGAACTGATATCCTCATATTGGTTCACCTTAGTCCTAGCTACATGACTTTAAACTGTACAGCAATGGTCTAGTATGACCTTAAACTGCAACTTCGTCCAACATGACGTTAAACTGTGTCACCTTTAATGTCCTACATGACACTAAACTGTATTATGTCCTAAATGACATTAAACTATATTGGTTCATATTTTGTCCCTGCTACATGACACTAAACTGTGCAGCACCAATAGTCCTAACTGCAAGACTTTAAACTGCATAGTCCCTTCATGATATGTCCGAGATGACATTAAACTATATTTTGTCCTACATGACATTAAACTGTTATTATGTCCTATCTACATGACATTAAACTGTACAGAAGATCCTATATTTTGTCCGAGATGACATTAAACTATATTGTGTCCTAGCAACATGACATTAAACTGTGTGGCACTTTCAATGTCCAGCATGACGATAAACTGTAAAAAGTCCCCAGAACTGATATCCTCATATTGGTTCACCGTAGTCCTAGCTACATGACTTTAAACTGTACAGCAATGGTCCAATATGACCTTAAACTGCAACTTCGTCCAACATGACGTTAAACTGTGTCACCTTCAATGTCCTACATGACACTAAACTGTATTATGTCCTACATGACATTAAACTATATTGGTTCATATTTTGTCCCTGCTACAAGACACTAAACTGTGCAGCACCAATAGTCCTAACTGCAAGACTTTAAACTGCATAGTCCCTTCATGATATTTCCGAGATGACATTAAACTATATTTTGTCCTACATGACATTAAACTGTTATTATGTCCTATCTACATGACATTAAACTGTACAGAAGATCCTATATTTTGTCCGAGATGACATTAAACTATATTGTGTCCTAGCAACATGACATTAAACTGTGTGGCACTTCCAACATCCAGCATGACGATAAACTGTAAAAAAGTCCCCAGAATTGATATCCTCATATTGGTTCACCTTAGTCCTAGCTACATGACTTTAAACTGTACAGCACCAGTTCATCATTGCTATATGACGTTAAACTATACAGCAATGGTCCAGTATGACTTTAAACTGCAACTTCGTCCCACACGACATTAAACTGTGAAAAAGTTCCCTAAACCGTCCAGCACGACCTTAAACTGCATCATCCCTGGTCCATGTATATGACCATAAACTATTTTCAAATCCCTTATGTCCAGCAAGACGTTAAACTGTGACGTCCTAAACTACATGACGCTAAACTGTATAAAAATCCCTCACGTCCGGAAAGACGTTAAACTATATAATCATCAAAGGTCCAGCATGACATTAAACTGCACCATCCACGGTCCATGCATATGACCTTAAACTATTCTCACTTTCGTCCGACATGACGTTAAAATGGTACACTCTTTTGTCCTTACTGAATGACATTAAACTGCACAGTCCCCCTTTCGTCCAATATGACGTTAAACTATTTTATCCCCATCGTCCTAACTACATGATGCTAAACTGTACAGAAAATCCTTGATAGGTCCTACATGACATTAAACTGTATTTTGTCCCTGCTACATGACACTAAACTGTGCAGCACCAATAGTCCTAACTGCAAGACTTCAAACCGCATAGTCCCTTTTTTTATGTCCTACATGACATTATACTGTGCATCGTTAAGGTTGTTAGTACCTCTTGTTTCTCACACCGAGTATGACTCACGTGAGCTTAGAGCGAACATCAACCATAACACTCTCTCTGGGCCGCTATCCATGTGTAAGTCCTAACAACATTTATTAGATCATTGTCCCCAAGAACAACATGATCATTAATTCATTCTTTAATTGAACTACACGGACTTTGATCCTTGCCCTCCAGGCTGGGTATGTAGGAAACCTCCCAGGGTTCAAGCCCAAAAACAATCTCTTCACATCGGTTCACCACCATCTCATATGATGTTGATTCGTGAATCCACCCCTAGAATCAATATCTTTACATTGATTCACTTTCGTCCTTGTTATATGACGTTAAACTATACAACACTTTTGTCCGATACGACAATAAACTACAATATTCTTTGATTTCCTCATTTGAGAAGGAACTATTATTGACATTGATTTTTCAATCATGGTTTTCATTTTCAAAAGACTACATGCATACATGGTAATGCCTAAACTTTTTATCTTAGGTTAAACCATCATTGAACTAAAGTCCCCTTTCACCCTTCACATGTACGAACCAAATTTGTACAAATGGTAGTTCTAGAACTACGTGGACTTGATTCCCATCCTTATGGGATACGTAGGAACATTCGAGTGTCCCTCGAATCCAGTCCCAAGTCTTTTGGGCCTAACCCCAAATTTCACTTTCAGTCCCTTGGCTGAAAAGTCCTCATGAAAACACACACTGTGTATTCATTATTATGGTCCGAATTCTATGTCCTTAAACTAAGATCACTCATACTTTCATCCTGCTCGACGTTAAACTGCATTTCAAGAACTATGTATGGCTTGATTCTCATTCTTATGAGATACGTAGTGAAGTCCAAAATTTCAATTTAGGACCCAGCCACAACATGATTATGGTTTTCATTGACCTATGTATCTCTATATACATTGGACAATACCCATCTTTATGTGTTATAATCCTAACCTTAAATATTTTCAGATCTTCATAACCCTTTTCATGACTTCTAGTCACAAAAATATCAAACTTCTGAGAATTCTTTTGCCTTACTATGCAGCACGTGCCCATAGGTGGCCTTGCATAAACAGTCCACACAAAAGACTTGTCAGCTGAAAGATACTATTTATTTAACCATGCAGCCAATGCCCATAGGCGGCCCTGCATATTTAAACCCCCTAACGGGTTTTGTTAAATAATGGTAACTTCATTCTTGGGAAGAATGCCTCTTTTTTCCTTATTTGTCTTAAACGACAGTATGTAGGGATCCGCAAAAAAATAGCCATCCTTAACATATTTTTCCCATATCCTTTTTCATGATCTGAAAGTATTCAAATCTATGGTTTATTCTTCTTCCCTACGTTTGGGTCAAACCTTCGTAGGAGTGATATTCATCCAGTTCTTTGATATTCTTGTTCGGAAATATCTTCTCCATATTCAAGTACCTCTTTCCATACAAAAAACTCTATACTTTAGAAAATTTCAATCTCCATAAACTTTCACTGGCTTTTAGCATTAGGAAAGTAAATTTCTGGGAGTTCTTTTGCCTAACTATGCAGCACGTGCCCATAGGTGGCCTTGCATAAACAGTCCACATAACAGAATTGTCAGCCAAAAGATGCTATTTATTTGACCATGCAGCCAATGCCCATAGGTGGCCCTGCATATTTCAACCCCTAACAGGTTTTGTTAAATAATAGTAACTTCATTCTTGGAAACTACTTCTTCTAATGCCTTTTAGCTCTTTTTCATATCATTCCTCAGATTCAAATATTCTTAAGTCATAGTTTACATATTTTCCCTCATACATGAGTATGGTAATATGTTTTCAGATAAATTGTCAAGGAATTGAATCAATTTTAACCCATTTTTTGGTCAAAGCTATTTCAACCTTAAACATTAGCCCCTTTATGTCCAGCATGCATGACTTTAAACTGCCCACAAAAGACAAAGGAACTCTGAATAAATGTCAAGTTCCGGCACACTTGCGCACTGCCCTCTGTGCCCTAAAGTCTTGCGCACCCCCTTTTCCTTTGGATGGATTCAATTTCCTCAGAGTCAAATCCTCATTTCTCTTCGGATCCAACTCTGAGGGGGGACTTTTTTTGATGCTCCTTTCTTCACAGAATCTAAAGATCGGAAAAGGGAAATACCTTAGTCCAAAGTGATTCATCCTTTGAAGAAAAATCAAAAATCAACAAAGGGATGAAATAGGAGAACATTTCCCATAGGTCGCGCAAGTTCCCTCATGGTCGCGCAAGTACACTTGCGCGCCGCCTAGTGGTCGTGCAAGTACTTGAGCGACGCCTTATGGTCATGCAAGTGACTTGCACGACCTAAGTGATAACCGCCCGGTAACCGCACAGGGTCTTCTTTTGCCTATAAATAGACCCTGTGGGCCCCCCATTTGAGAGAGGATCTTTTTCCAGAAACTCATATTGAAGCTCCCGACGCCCAAGTCTCTTCTCAAAGCATCCGGAAAACTTCTATGGTAATTTCTTACCTAGAACGGAAGATATAAATAGAAGAAGGAAGGACTAAGTGTTGAAACTTATCAAACACTTGCACGCCGACTTATTTCCTTCAATATAACTTGCGCGTCCCTTTTCTGGAAGAACCTTGAGAACATTCTAAAGGGTTTAAAAAAGAGTCGCTCAAGTATTTCATTGCTGGTTGAAAATCGCGCAAGTACACTATGTGTCGCGCAGGTATACCTGCGCGACCAACACTTGCGCGCCCACGGAAGACTTGCGCGCCTTGCAAGACTTGAGCGCCCCTATCTTTTTGGGTGCCCATCTTGCCCATTTTTACCCCTCTTAAGCCATTTCACCTTTCCTTTTCAAGATTCAGTCTTCAAGACACTCTTCAAAGCCATTTATGGCATGATTTCTTGATTTTACTTTCTTATCTGAAAGGAATTATGTGGAATCTCTCTCAAAGTCTAGTGATTTAAATATCCTTATGTCACTAAAATACAAAGAGTTCATTCATTTAATCTCATCCTTTAAGATGAGGGAATCCTAACCTGGGTCTCCTTTTCAGGAATAATCCCCAGTGATAAAACCTTTAATCTGGGCATCTTCCTCAGGAGTAAGCCCCAAATTCTTAAAGTTCCCAACCTCAAATATGGGCATCCTCTTCAGGAATAAGCCCCAAACCTTAATCCCTAACCTGGGTCTCCTTTTTCAGGAATAAGACTCAGTCATAACCTTGGGCTTCCTTTTAAAGAATAATCCCCAGGTCTCCTAACCTGGGTCTCCTTTTTCAGGAATAAGACTTAGTCATAACCTTGGGATTCCTTTTAAAGAATAAGCCCCAAGTCTCCTAACCTGGGTCTCCTTTTTCAGGAATAAGACTCAGTCATAACCTTGGGCTTCCTTTTAAAGAAAAAGCCCCAAGTCCCCTAACCTGGGTCTCCTTTTTAGGAATAAGACTCAGTCATAACCTTGGGTCTCTTTTTCAGGAATAAGCCCCAAGTCCCCTTAAATTTCTCTTAACCAGTCATAATTTACCTTTGATTTGGGTTTCCTTTTCAGGAGTAAAACCCCATCATAAGTCCCCTCCTAACTTGGGCATCCTCCTTAAGAGTAAGCCCCAAGATTAGAGTATTCAAATCTCCATGAAGCACATGTAACTTTATGGACCCTGTTCATGTATTTTCTCCCTAAAAGTAAATCCTAAACCTTCATCTATCTGGGCAGTCATCCATACATAAGCCCCAAACAAATTATTATGATTGCATATTTCATGGCACAATTGTCTAAATTTTACCAATACCTCTTGTTTCTCACACCGAGCATGACTCACGTGAGCTTAGAGTGTAAAAGTAATTATGAAATTCATCTTTGAGCCATCAATCATAAACATCATACTCCATTTCTCGAACTACGTGGGTTCTGATTCCTTTTCCAAAACAAAGGATACTTAGGTAGCCCATTTATGGGTTCGATCCCAACTTTGAAATAATCCCTGTCCTTCTGAATGGTGATAAACTTCATGTGCCCCACTGAGTGGCTTTAAAACCAGCCTGGTCATCATAATGACCAAGAGACTTTTATATAAATGTTTTGAAGGATACCATTGACCAAGAATCTCTAAACAGATATAGATGATTCTCTATTGATGAAGAACCTCAAATACATATAAAAGATTCTCTAAATTTCTTTCATATTTAATCATTGATTGTTAAAACTAAAGGAAAGCACATTTTATACTTGGTAATGTAATAAGGATTCACGAACATAACTTAAATCTATAAAGAGAGTCCCGGAGTAGAAAATAATTCCCCTCAAAAAGGTGTGATGAGTCCGACCTCCCATCCTATCGGCCAATGAAAATTCCTAAGCCTCATTAGTCCACAAGCTAATGAGCGCCTGCCTTTGGAAAGTAGGTCCAAACGGATGTGGAATCATTGGATGTTTCTGGTTCTACGAACAAACCCGTTAGAAACCGATCGGAACGTTTGAATCTCCCGTCCAGGAGGTCATCCCCGGATTCCGTGCGAAACAACGACGCAATGAGATTCATTTTCCATGTCAACCACTCAAGAATGATTATAAAGTATATATAATGAATAATAAATAAATATATGACATGATAAAGCTACTGGATTTATGTATATATATATATATGTCATCTACTTACATCCATTCAAGTCAATAAGGAAAGGAAAACAACGTTAATGCGTACGTACGATCTACCGTCTCCATGAACGGTGTATTTCATTTCATTTATCAATCTATTATATATATATATACTGAATATATATGATATATAAATAATGATTTAAATTTTTAAGTAATTAAATCATGATATAAGTAATAATAATATCAAGAACAACAAGTCCATACATTTACGATAAATGAAACGATTTTATCCAAAATGTTTCTTTAACATTGAATTTACAAAAGAACAGGAAATATAAAATTATAAGTGAACCATATATGATATAATAACAATGAATATAAATATTTAATAAGTCAATGACATTATTTAAATCATTATACAGGAGTTTCAGATATGTACGAATCATTTCGGATCTAAGGTAAGGGAAAATCTCACAATCTCATTTTTATCTGAGATTATTTATACTTCATAATTTACTAGGGAATATTTATCATCCACATCCATGTTTCCTCAATATGTTAAATTATTTATATCCTCCTAATATTTTTTAAATCAAATTTCACCCATTGGTGAGTTTTTTTAGAAAAATATATGAAAAGAATCTTTTGGCGTTTTTAGTACGAGGTACTTTTTGAGTTTTCAGGCCGAAGTACGAGAAGAATGTTTTTTTAACTTATATGGAATGAAAGGATTTTTACGGTCTCATAACACATAATTTTCAAGAAGATTCTTCTACAAGTGTTCATTATTATTTTCAATAAAATCCTTTTCTTTTAAAATTACATGGCATTTTAATAAAATAAAATGATTTTGTAGAAGATAGGATATTTTCCTCAAGAATTCATTTCAAGTGTTTTATAAAAACTATTTTCCATATAAGATGACATTATTATGTATGTTTATGTTTCAAGTATAATGTATCTATTATTTACATGGTTTTATTTTTCTTATGATGAAATTATATCCATTTCTTTAATGTAGATTATGTTATGATGGGATGATGTTTACGAAACCCATTCTATTCATTGGGTTATTATGAATGATGTAAGTTTATTTTGTGGAACATGAAATAATGATTTCATTATGAGATGGTGGGACCGATATCTCCCTCCAATTAATTGGGTAAAGATTTATATCTCATGATATAGACATGGCTGGAACGATAAGTTAATCTGGTTCAGTGATACAGGACTGGAAGGAGGAGTGAACTCGATTCAGAAAAGGACTTTGTCCACTAAGATGGTCTTAGCTGTAATGCCTTGGATACTACAGAAATCATATCATGTGCTTAACGGTTTACACAATTAAATGTTTTATTCCCATTCTATTTTATCATGATTAATTTTTCTTTATAATATATTCCTTACATACTACCTTGTTTTGTGTCATTGCTCATGATTTTGATGTTTAAACATTATATTCGTGTTTTTTTGTTCAAATGTATGTGATTTGTTTTATTTTCTCCATGATTAACCTTACTGGGAATTTTAGATCACCTTTTATATGTTTTCTTTTCCCTCAGATTTAAATAAAGGTTTTAGGTAAGGGAAAAAAATGGGGAAGATATTTATAGAATATGTTGATGATCTTTCACCATGATTAGAAGATTATATTCTGAGTTTCCAAAGACACTCAACTATTACGGTCCTTGTGTGTCTATTTTTGTTATGTATTAAGTATTCCTAAAAAGAAATTTAATTCCAATGTATGTCAAGTATGGATCTATATATTTGGTATCAGAGGAATGATTTAGTTAACCTTTGGAAACTAGGATGGAAAAACTTTAGTGAGATCCCTAGAGATATTTCTAAGGTATGTCTAGGGATGTACCTAAGGTTAAGTATACGTTTAGGTTATAGTCATTGAATTAACGTATCAATATTATAATTAAACCTAATATTTTATATATTGAAGGTACTCTCCCTTTATTATGTTGATTTGTAGCATAATTTTGCCTCTCACACTATTCTTTTTGGGTTTTAGACGATGGCCTGAACCTGAAGGAACCGTGCTGATCAATGTAATGGACGATGCAATGATTGTACTCTTGAACAAACAAATGTTATGGGAGATGAGTGAAAAATCTTATTTCTATTCATACAGAAGATATGAATCATTCTGGACATCCAAATGAGCCGAGAAAGGAACAATATTCTATTGAGTCCTTCATGAGGCAACGTCCACCTTCTTTCAATGGGTCTTCTGATCCAATTGTTTCTGAACAATGGATCAGTACCATTGAAAAGATATTTTCCATACTTCATTGTATAGAGCATGAAAGATTCATTTTGGCTGTTTACCGGTTAGAAGGTGAAGCAGACCAATGGTGGACTCTAATTAAGAATATAAGGCCCCAAGATGAAATTGAATCCATGGAATGGGACCGGTTCAAGAACTTTTTTTCAGTATGTAATTCCCTCGTATTCTTGGAACAATGGTGGAAAAGGAGTTCCTTGAGCTTAAGCAGAAGGATGATTAATCTTTTGGTATATACGAAGCGAAATTTTCAAGGGTTGCAAGGTATGCATCTTGATTTATCATTTAACCTAAAAGTAATGTTGATCGATTCTTCAGTGGCTTAAAACTAAGTCTTTAAAGGGAATTATCTATAAGAGACTTCAGTAGCTATGAATAAATAGTGTGTTGAGCTATAGAGATAGAAATGGAAGTTCTTGGTACATATCCATCTCATCGTTTTTACAGGAAACGAAAGATGGAGTTCAAGGATAAATCTCAGAACAATGGTGAAAAGAAGATTGTTTCGCGCGGATTCCGGGGATGACCTCCTGGACGGGAGATTCAAACGTTCCGATCGGTTTCTAACGGGTTTGTTCGTAGAACCGGAAACATCCAATGATTCCACATCTGTTTGGACCTACTTTCCAAAGGCAGGCGCTCATTAGCTTGTGGACTAATGAGGCTTAGGAATTTGCATTGGTCGAGAGGATGGGAGGTCGGACTCATCACACCTTTTTGAGAGGGATTATTGTCTATTCCGGGACTCTCTTTATAGATTTAAGTTATGTTCGTGAATCCTTATTAAATTACCAAGTAAAAAATGTGCTTTCCTTTAGTTTTAACAATCAATGATTAAATATGCAAGAAATTTAGAGAATCTTTTATCTGTATTCGAGGTTCTTCATCAATAGAGAATCATCTATATCTGTTTTAGAGATTCTTGGTCAATGGTATCCCTCTAAACATTTATATAAAAGTCTCTTGGTCATTATGATGACCAGGCGAGTTTTAAAGCCACTCAGTGGGGCACTTGAAGTTTATCGTCATTTAGAAGGACAAAGATTATTTCAAAGTTGGGATCGAACCCATAAATGGGATACCTACATATCCTTTGTTTTGGAAAAGGAATCAGAACCCACGTAGTATGTGAAATGGAGTATGATGTTTATGATTGATGGCTCAATGATGAATGTCATAATTACTTTTACACTCTAAGCCACGTGAGTCATGCTCGGTGTGAGAAACAAGAGGTATTAGTAAAATTTAGACAATTGTGCCATGAAAGATGCAATCATAAGAATTTATTTGGGGCTTATGTATGGATGACTGCCCAGATAGATGAAGGTTTAGGATCTACTTTTAGGGAGAAAATCCATGAACAGGGTCCATAAGGTTATATGTGCTTCATGGAGATTTGAATACTCTAATCTTGGGGCTTACTCCTAAGGAGGATGCCCAAGTTAGGAGGGGACTTATGATTGGGTTTTACTCCTGAAAAGGAAACCCAAATCAAAGGTAAATTATGACTGGTTAAGAGAAATTTAAGGGGACTTGGGGATTATTCCTAAAAAGAAGACCCAAGGTTATGACTGGGTCTTATTCCTGAAAAGGAGACCCAGGTTAAGGGACTTGGGGCTTAATCCTGAAAAGAAAGCCCAAGGTTATGACTGAGTCTTATTCCTAAAAAGGAGACCCAGGTTAGGGATTACGGTTTGGGGCTTACTCCTGAGGAGGATGCCCATATTTGAGGTTGGGGCTTATTCTTAAGGAAGATGCCCAAGATTAAAGGACTTGATTGGGGCTTACTCCTGAGGAGGATGCCCAAGATTGGGAACTTTAAGAATTTGGGGCTTACTCCTGAGGAAGATGCCAAGATTAAAGGTTTTATAACTGGGGATTATTCCTGAAAAGGAGACCCAGGTTAAGATTCTCTCATTTTAAAGGATGAGGTTGAATGAATGAATTCTCCGTATTTTAGTGACATAAGGATATTTACATCACCAGATTTTAAGAGAGATTCCACAGAATTTCTTTCAGATAGGAAATTCAAATCAAGAAATCATGCCATAAATGGCTTTGAAGAGTGTCTTGAAGACTGAATCATGAAAAAGGAAAGGTGAAATGGCTTAAGAGGGGTAAAAATGGGCAAGATGGGCACCCAAGAAGATAGGGGAGCGCAAGTCTTTCAAGGCACGCAAGTCTTCCATGGGCGTGCAAGTGTTGGTCGCGCAGGTATACCTGCGCGACACATAGTGTACTTGTGCGATTTTCAACCAGCAATGGAATACTTGAGCGACTCTTTTTAAAACCCTTTAGAATGTTCTCGAGGTTCTTCCAGAAAAGGCACGCGCAAGTTATATTGAATGAAATAATTTGGCGCGCAAGTGTTTGATAAGTTTCAACACTTAGGCCTTCCTTCTTCTCTTTAGATCTTCCGTTCTAGGTAAGAAATTACCTTAGAAGTGTTCCGGAAGCTTTGAGAAGAGACTTGGGCGTCGGGAGCTTCAATCCGAGTTTCTGGAAAAAAATCTCTTCGAATGGGGGGCCCATAGGGTCTATTTATAGGCAAAAGAAGACCCCGGGCGGTTACCGGGCGGTTACCAATTAGGTCGCGCAAGTCACCTGCGCGACCAAGGTGGCCGCGCAAGTACACTTGCGCGCCAGTTAGATAACTTGCACAGTGAGGTTGTTGTTGATCCTTTCTTTCTTCCTTTGTTGATTTTTGATGTTTTCTTCAAAGGCTGAATAACTTTGAGCTCAGATATTCCCTTTTCCGATCTTTAGATTCTGTGACGAAAGGAGCGTCAACAAAAGTCCCCCCTCAAAGTTGGATCCGGAGAGAAATGAGGATTTGACTCTGAGGAAATTGAATCCCTCCAAAGGAAAAGGGAGGCGCGCAAGTCTGCAGTGCACAGAGGGCGGCGCGCAAGTTTGCGTCGCGCAGGCCTTAAGTGCTCTGGGTGCGGCGCGTAGGTAGGCTTCCTGGCCTATAAATACACGGCCTCACCTCCGTACATGTATCCGGATTTCCGGACTTCATCCCTTCTCGAGCTCTCGCCGCGCAGGTTACCTAAGCCGCGCAAGTCTCTTTTCCACTGTTCCCTCGCTGTCGTGCTCTTGTAAAGGTATTCGTACTTGCGCAGTGTTTACTTGCGCGTCAAAAACTAGCGCGACACACGAAATACTTGCGCGACTTAATGCCTTGGCCATTTTTTCAGAATTCTTTCACAAATTTTATGAAAAATAAACCCATTTAAGAGTTAAATTTGTTCAACTTTTGTGCAGATTCAATGGCTCCTGAGGGAATTGGAACGACTGATGAACTGGCTAGCAAGCGGATTGATGACATGATGAACATTATTGGCCATGATTACTATGATATCTGCGACATCACTTTCCCAGATTTGGATAAGTACTTGAAGAAATATCATCTTAATTTCCCACAGAGCATCTACCTGTCTCTTTGTGTTCATGGTCATCTGCAAGGAGTCAATGTTCCAAATGCAAACAATTATACACCTGAGATGCAGCTGCACTGCTACTTCTCTATTTCGGTTATGCTATGCATTAAGAGTAACAACAATGGTGTGAACTTTCAAATTCTTCCTCCATGTCATTCCCTTGCAGATATGAAAATGGAAAACCCATGGGTTGAAATGTTTTCCACTGCCGGTTGGTGGAGAGAAGACAAACATGGTATTAGAGCAATATCTGAAAAGAGTACTCTCTCCAAATGGTTCTTTACTTCCAATGCTCCATTCTAAAATCCATGTATCCATCTTCCAAGTCTGTTGGACAGAAACAGAGTCACTGTTTGATCAGCAGAAAATTTTCTCAAACCGCACTCAAGAACATCCTTTTACAATTGTTACAAGAAGAGATGATATCACTGCATCTCTTATTGTATCCAGTTGAATGAATTAATTCTAGGTGGTTGCTAATGAAGATCGGGATGTCGTAAATCAAATGAAGTGTTATGTTGAAAGCATCTTGTAACTCTTGAAAGAAAAGAAGAGACTCCAGTCTGTGGATGTCCTTCTAACTCTTGTGTATCATTGAAAAACACTTTTGTCTTCAATCATTTGTACCTGCATTCTTCCATTACCTGCTTCAAATTTACTTAAGCCAATGGGATTAGTAATCATAGTTTGATTTTTACTAGTATTATTACAAATAATCCTACAAACTTTGAATCTTTTAACTGCTCAATATTACCTAAATCATACAAAAAATGTATATTTAGTGAGATGGAACTTGACTTTTATTCAGAGTTCCTTTGTCTTTTGTGTGGGCAGTTTAAAGTCATGCATGCCGGACATAAAGGGGCTAATGTTTAAGGTCGAAATAGCTTTGACCGAAAATGGATTAAAAATGGATTCAATTCCTTGACAATTTATATGAAAACATATTACCATACTCAAGTATGAGGGAAAAAATGTAAACTATGGCTTAAGAATATTTGAATCAGAGGAATGATATGAAAAAGACCTAAAAGGCATTAGAAGAAGTAGTTTCCAAGAATGAAGTTACTATTATTTAACAAAACCCGTTAGGGGGTTGAAATATGCAGGGCCACCTATGGGCATTGGCTGCATGGTCAAATAAAATAGCATCTTTTGGCTGACAAGTCTGTTATGTGGACTGTTTATGCAAGGCCACCTATGGGCACGTGCTGCATAGTCAGGCAAAAGAACTCCCAGAAATATAATTTCCTAGTGCTAAAAGCCAGTGAAAGTTTATGGAGATTCAAATTTTCTAAAGCATAGAGTTTGTTGTATGGAAATAGGTACTTGAATATGGAGAAGATATTTCCAAACAAGAATATCGAAAAACTGGATGAATATCACTCCTACGAAGGTCTGACCCAAACATAGGGAAGAAGAATAAACCATATACTGGAATACTTTCAGATCATGAAAAAGGATATGGGACAAATATGTTAAGGATGGCTATTTTTTTGCGGATCCCTACATATTGTTGTTTAAGACAAATAAGGAAAAAAGAGGCATTCTCCCCAAGAATGAAGTTACTATTATTTAACAAAACCCGTTAGGGGGTTTAAATATGCAGGGCCACCTATGGGCATTGGCTGCATGGTCAAATGAATAGCATCTTTTGGCTGACAAGTCTGTTATGTGGACTGTTTATGCAAGGCCACCTATGGGCACGTGCTGCATAGTCAGGCAACAGAATTCTCAGAAGTTTGACATTTTTGTGACTAGAAGTCATGAAAATGGGTTATGAAGATCTGAAAATATTTAAGGTTAGGATTATAACACATAAAGATGGGTATTGTCCAATGTATATAGATATACATAGGTCAATGAAAACCATAATCATGTTGTGGCTGGGTCCTGAATTGAAATTTTGGACTTCACTACGTATCTCATAAGACTGAGAATCAAGCCATACGTAGTTCTTGAAATGCAGTTTAACGTCGTGCAGGACGAAATTATGAGTGATCTTAGTTTAGGGTCATAGAATTCGGACCATAATAATGAATACACAGTGTGTGTTTTCATGAGGATTTTTCAGTCAAGGGACTGAAAGTGAAATTTGGGGTTAGGCCCAAAAGACTTGGGACTGGATTCGAGGGACACTCGAATGTTCCTACGTATCCCATAAGGATGGGAATCAAGTCCACGTAGTTCTAGAAATGCCCTTTGTTAAAATTTGGTTCGTACATGTGAAGGGTGAAAGGGGACTTTAGTGCAATGATGGTTTAACCTAAGATAAAAAGTTCAGGCATTACCATGTATGCACGTAGTCTTTTGAAAATGAAAACCATGATTGAAAAAATCAATGTTAATAATGGTTCCTTCTCAAATGAGGAAATCAAAGAATATTTGTAGTTTATTGTCGTACCGGACAAAAAGTGTTGTATTGTTTAACGTCATATAACAAGGACGAAAGTAAATCAATGTAAAGATATTGATTCCAGGGGCGGTTTCACAAATCAACATCATATGAGGTTGTGGTGAACCGATGTGAAGAGATTGTTTTTGGGCATGAACCCTGGGAGATTGCCTACATACCCAGCCTGGAGGGCAAGGATCAAAGTCCGTGTAGTTCAATTAAAGAATGAATCAATGATCAAGTTGTTCTTGTGGACAATGATCTAATAAAAAATATTGTTGGGACTTACACATGGTTAGTGGCCCAAAGGGAGTGTTATGGTTGATGTTCGCTCTAAGCTCACGTGAGTCATACTCGGTGTGAGAAACAAGAGGTAATAACGACCTTAACGATGTACAGTTTAATGTCATGTAGGACATAAAAAGGGGACTATGCAGTTTAAAGTCTTGCAGTTAGGACTATTGGTGCTGCACATTTTAGTGTCATGTAGCAGGGACAAAATACAGTTTAATGTCATGTAGGACATATCAAGGATTTTCTATACAGTTTAGCGTCATGTAGTTAGGACGATGGGGATAAAATAGTTTAACGTCATATTGGACGAAAGGGGGACTGTGCAGTTTAATGTAATGCAGTAAGGACAAAAGAGTGTACCATTTTAACATCATGTCGGACGAAGGTGCGAATAGTTTAAGGTCATATGCATGGACCGTGAATGGTGCAGTTTAATGTCATACTGGACTTTTGAGATTATATAGTTTAACGTCTTTCCGGACGTGAGGGACTTTTATACAGTTTAGCGTCATGTAATTTAGGACGTCACAGTTTAACGTCTTGCTGGACATAAGGGATTTGAAAATAGTTTATGGTCATATACATGGACCAGGGATGATGCAGTTTAAGGTCATGCTGGACGGTTTAGGGAACTTTTTCACAGTTTAATGTCGTGTGGGACGAAGTTGCAGTTTAAAGTCATACTGGACCATTGCTGTATAGTTTAACGTCATATAGCAAGGACGAACTGGTGCTGTATAGTTTAAAGTCATGTAGCTAGGACTAAGGTGAACCAATATGAGGATATCAGTTATGGGGACTTTTTACAGTTTAACATCATGCTGGACGATGAAAGTGCGACACAGTTTAATGTCATGTTTATATGACACAATATAGTTTAATGTCATCTCGGACAAAATATAGTTTAATGTCATCTCGGACATTGAAGGTGACACAGTTTAACGTCATGTTGGACGAAGTTGCAGTTTAAGGTCATATTGGACCATTGCTGTATGAACCAATTGTAAGAGTCTTGGTTCTGGGAACAATATTTTGTGTTTATACACAATACTTCTTCAGAAAGATGGCATTAGTTGGAGTCGTGATGTGTTCTCCATCCATTGAGATCAGAGAATATGCTCCATTGGAGTAGACCTTATGTATTGAATAAGGTCCTTCCCATTTTGGTTCAATCTTGGGAGGCTTCTTTCCTGGTATCATTGGTGCTCTGAGAACCAATAACAATTCTCCCTGAATGAATGAACGAAGATGAACTTTTTTGTTAAAAGCTCGTGCTATCCGATTCTGATAGATTTCCAAGTGGTGCAAAGTGCACAATCTTTTCTCATCTAACTGTTCCAATTCATTCAACCGCTTTTGGGATTGCTCATCTGTTGATAACTGATCACAAATGGCTATTCTAAGTGAGGGCAATTTAACTTCAATTGGCAAGACTGCTTCTGTTCCATATACCAATGAATATGGAGTAGACCGCGTTGCATTGCGAGTGGTAGTCCGATAAGCCCATAAAGCATGAAAGAGTTTATCAGGACATGACCTATTATCTTTATCCACCATCTTTTGAAGTATATTTGAAAGAGTCTTGTTGAAGGCCTCTATCTGGCCATTAGCCGCTGCATGATATCGAGATGAATGGTTGGACTTAATGTTGTATTCTTGATACAATTTCTTTACCTCAGAAGAACAGAAGTTGGTGCTGTTGTCCGTCAATATGGTATGAGGGACACAAAATCTAGTAATGATGTTAGACTTGATGAAGCTAACAATGCATTTAGAACTGACTTCTTTGAGAGGTACTGCCTCTACCCATTTGGAAAAGAAATCAGTAGTAGTAAGAATGTACTTAAACTGCTTGGCCGTAGCTGAAGGGTAAGGTCCCACCACATCCATTCCCCATGTGGAAAATGGCCATGAGTATTTAGCTGTATGAAGCAACTCTGGAGGTTGATGAATGAAGTTGGCATATACTTGGAATGAATGACACTTCTTTGTGAAATTAACACAATCTTGTATCATTGAAGGCCAGAAGTATCCAAGCCTTCGAATTTGATCAGACAGTCTATGTCCAGACTGGTGGGCACCACAGACTCCTGCATGCACTTATTTTATGACAGCCATTGTATCTTCACCATCAATACATCTGAAGAGAACTCCATCAAAACCACGTTTGTAGAGAATTTTCTCTAGGTGGTTTGGACCATCATAAAGAGTAAAATTGACCACACGTCGCCGAATTTGTTCTTTCTCGGCTCTATCAGGTGGAAGTGTTCCATTTTGAAGGTATTCCTTGATAGGTGACATCCATCCTGTAGTATGACCATACGGTTCAGGAATGGGACTAATTTCATTAATTTCCTTTGTTCTGACTTGAACATAAGGTGAAATTGCACGACGGTGGTCAATACAGATGGTTGTCTCGTCCCGATTTGGATCTGCTAAAGCTGTGGCTATATTAGCCAGTGCATCAGCTTGAGCATTTTGTGATCTTGGGACATTAGAAAATGTCGGTTCTGAAGGGAATTCCGACATTAACTCTCTGACGTAATCATACAAAGGGATTAATTCTTCTTTTCTGATGGCATAAGCCCCATTGACTTGTTTGATTACCAGGTCTGAATCACCTTTCACCTTTAAGTGATTCACTTGTGCTTGAAGCGCTAACTCCAAGCCTGTAATGAGAGCTTGGTATTCAGCTTCATTATTGGTACCACCTTCCCACAACAAAAAGGAATAAGGTAACACTGCCTTATCTGGAGAAATGAGCACAATTCCTAAACCAACTTTGTTGAATTTAGGATTTTCCATTTTCTTCCCTATTGGACTTCTAGAAGCACCATCAAAATACATTTCCCATGTTTGAGGACTCTCTTGAATAGAGAAAACTTCCTCATCAGGGAGTTCGATATCTGAATACGTGTCTTCCACTGAAGGATGTTCAGCCAGGAAATCAGCCAGAGCTTGGCCCTTAATTGCCTTTTGAGACACATACTGGATGTCGAACTGCTGTAGAATAACCGCCCACCTTTCCAGACGTCCTGTAAGCATTGGACGACTAAGGATGAATTTGAGTGGATTATTACGAGATACCAATTGGACCTCTTGATGTTGCAGGTAGTGTCTCAGTTTCTGAACTGCAAAGATTAATGCTAGGCAGCACTTTTCAATACTCGAATACCGGGTTTCTGCTTCAAGCATAGTTCTACTGAGATAGTAGAGACTATTTTCATTCCCAGCATCATTCTTTTGAGCGAGAAAGGCACCCAATGATCGCTCTAAAGCTGTCACATAGAGGATAAGAGGCCTACCTTCAACAGGTGGCATGAGTACTTGTTGACTCAAGAGGTATTTCTTGAGAACATCAAATGCTTCTTGACATTCTTCAGTCCACTGGTAAGTGACTCCTTTCTTCAATAATTTGGTAAAAGGTAATCTTTTCCCTGCCAAATTGGCGATGAAACGCCGAATGTAGGATAAGTGTCCTTGAAGTCCTCTTAATTCTTTCAAATTCTGAGGAGGTGACATATCAAGGATTTATTTGGTCTTCTCAGGATCGACTTCAATACCACGATGGTGTACAACAAAGCCGAGGAATTTTCCCGAGGTTACCCCAAAAGCACACTTTAAGGGGTTCATCTTCAAATTATGTTGTCGAAGCTTGTGGAATACGACTTCCAAATCAGCCAAGTGATCAAAACGTTGTTTGGATTTAACCACCAAATCATCTACATAGCATTCAACAAATTTCCCTAAAAGAGGTTTGAAGATACGATGCATGGCGCGTTGATATGTTGCACCTGCATTCTTTAAACCAAAGGGCATCACCCGGTAACAAAACACACCTTGAGGAGATCTGAAGGCTGTATATTCCTCATCTTCTGGGGCCATTCGGATCTGATTATATCCAGAATATCCATCCATGAAAGAAAGTACTTCATAGCCAGCCGTTGCATCAATTAAGTGTTCTGTAATCGGAACTGGGAAATCATCTTTAGGACAATACTGATGAAGATCTCTGAAATCGATGCAAAACCTAATTTGTCCGTTCTTCTTCTTTACAGGGACAATATTAGCCAACCACTTGGGATATTGAACTTCTCTGACGAAGTTAGCTTTGATAAGCTTATCCACTTCAGCCTCGATTTTGGCAGCATAGGTTGAGTGTGTTCTTCTCGCGGCTTGCTTGAATCCTTGATGTTCTTTTGGCAAACCCAAATGATAGGTGGAAACATCAGGATCATGGCCAGGCATCTCTGTATAATTCCAAGAAAAAATATCTTTATTTTGCTTTAAAAAAGAAATATACATCTCTTTCTCTTCAAGGGTCATGGCCGCACTAATTAAAGTGGGGTGTGGATCTTTCTCTGTACCCAGATTTACTTCTCTGAGTTCATCCACACTGGTAGAGATACCCTCTTCAAATGATGGAGGAGCATCTCTAAGATCTTCCTCTTCCTCTTCATCATGTGTTATTTCTTCCGTTTCTACTTGCAAAGTAGATGAAAAAACGAAATTCTCATGATCATAAGAGATGTCAAAATTTTCACATTTTGAAGAAGAAGCTTCCATTTCCGACCCTATTGACAATAAAGGGTCTTCTTTGGGAAATAAAGAGGAGATGATGGAATGATAATCGACATCAATATTCATCTCTGGTGTTGCTATAACTTCTTCTGGCCTGATTAGCGAAGTATAGACTTGTTGGATTTCAGCAGACGAAATGAAAACGTCACCACTTATGCTTTCATCACTACTTGGTAAGTTACCAATTTCTCCCATGTGGTTTGGCTCGATTGCCGTAATTGACATTATGGATCTTTCCATAAGAGTATTTTGATTTGGTCCTATTTTGTCAATTTGACTGATAGGTAACACATAATCTGTACTCACATGTGAAAATGGATTTGTTGGAATTTTTTCCAAACCATACGGAGCATTAACTTTGGTAATTTCCTTCATTGTAGATTTTTCTCTTCCCTTCATGTGATAAAATTCTGCCTCAATGTATTGAGACTCACATGTCTTGAACGGGGCCTCATCACCATACAATGTTCTAACTTGACCATCGAAACAGTATTTGAGACATTGATGGTATGATGACGGAATAGCTGCATGCTGATGTAGCCAGGGTCTTCCAAGCAAGATATTGAAAGCTGAGTCTTGATCAACAATCATGAAATCCGAATTGGAAACAAGATCTCCAAACTGAGTTCTGAGCGTAACTTCTCCCAGTGGTTCTTGTTCATTTTTATCATATCCTTGCAACATCATGATAGAAGGAGATAAATCAGATTACGTGAGGCCCAATCGACGAAGTGTGCGAATGGGCATGAGGTTGACTCCTGAACCATTGTCAATGAAAGCTCTTCGAACATCTATACCATTGACTTTTCCAGATAAGTACAAAGGTTTTATGTGCCCATGAACAACATCATCTTCATCTTTATCAGTAAAAGATATCACTGCATGGCATTCCGCAGGATTATTCTCTATGTGATAGATTTCAGCTGCAGCAATTTCAGTTTCAAACACCTGAGGACATGACAAAGCTTCGATGAGTGCTTCCCGAAAATCTCTTGACAGATTCAAAGCATCCAAAATTGATAACTTGGCTGGTACTTGGGATAAGTGTTTCAATATATCATACTTTTGATCTAGAGGTCTGTGTTTCCTAATAGGAATATGCGGTTTAGCAGGTACCTTGGAAGCAGATGCTTTGGAAGCTGATGCATCTTGTATTGAAGTTGGCAACATCTTTGGTTTTGGAAGATTAGACTGATTAGATCCGTTTACTTGCTGAGATAAAGAAGATGGAACCTTTAATCGGTCTTCCAAAATAACTGTGCCGAAGCTGAGTTGGCCATTGGAAGAAGAACTTGCTTGTTCTTTTTGAGCTCGCTGAAGGGCTCTACCACGAGTTTATGCTGCATATACAGTGCTAGCAGGGGTAGAATTAGAGTAGTGGCTTCGGAAAGATCCACATCTTCCCCTATATCCTGAACCTCTAGAACTTCCTCGGGTTCCCTTATTTGATACAGGGAATTCAGGCTCATCAAGACTGGAATATGAATCTGTTAATTGAATCATATTAACAGAACCAAATATTAACTCTTCGTCTGATAAAGACTCTGCCTGGTTAGCCTGTTTAGGCTATGCCGTTTGGTGGGATGGTGCCCGTGGATTTGAAGTAGATGGCATGAAATCTGCCAGAGTCAAAGACAATTTAGGCTTTGATGCATACTCATCTTCTCCTGATTCCTCTTTCTTCTTTGAATTGCGCTGCCCTTTTGAGGATTTGTCTTTTGATGGAGGCTTTACTACAGCTTATGTAGGAGACACAATTGGATTCTTCAATTGTGTTCGCAAAATGGAATGGGTCCGATTGATTGTCTTTCTGACCATCCAATCATCATATTTTTTCGCAGTTTTTCTTTTGAATTCCTGCCACTCGCCTCCTTCTTCTGGATCTGTAGCGGTAATACACGCTACATGAGCTGAAGAACCCTTCAGTTTGACTTGTCCCAAGTCGACCATCTTTTGCAGGTGGTCTCTAAAGACAAAACACTCCTGGATGGGATGCCCCAACATTTGATGAAAGGGACAATAATTGGGACGGTCTTCATCTCCTTCCTTGTTTGGCCTCTTCGGCACTGGTAATTGAACCAAATTATTTTCCAGAGCTGAAATGAAGTAACCAGGAACTTGCTCAATTCGGAAAGAGTATGTTTTACTCTTCATATCCTCAAATTGTTTTCGTCGTTGATCTTTTTGATCGTTTGGACAAAAAAGCCTTTGTTGTTGGCGTTCAGGAGGTGGAGCCCTTCGAGAAGATGAAGGTTTTGAAGTAGAAATAGGTACAGGTGCCTGTTTAAGCATAACTATAGCGGTTTCTACTTTACCCATTCTTCTTCCTGGAGCTGATGGAATTACACGAGATTTAACCTTAGCCTGTATAAGGGAATCTTCAATCTGTTGAGCGATTGAAGTAAGGTCTCGAAACCCTTCTGTGTATTTCACAGGGATCAATGGCGTGCGTAATTCGTCACGCAAATTTGCCACACAGATTGGCAACAATTCCTCCGGAGGGAGTGCTAAACTCAAGGAATATGTTAATCCCTTCCAACGAGCAATGAAATCAGAGACTCTTTCATTTTCCCTTTGCTTGCAGTTTGTAAGATCGAAAACTGTCGTTTTTGGCAAAGTTGAGCTAAACTGAAGAAGGAATTTTTGACGAAGATCCTCCCATCCGATGACTGACCGGGATTGCAAGATTGTATACCAGACAAAAGCTGGTCCTTGCAAGGTTCGCACGAAGCATCTGAGTTTCACTGCTTCTTGCTGCTCTGGAGTTCCCATCATAGGATCACAACAAGACACGTAATGCGTCAAATGTTGTTCAGGGTCGCCAGATCCATTGAAAGTAGGGAAAATAGGGTTTCCAAAACTGGATGGAGGAGAAATTGAATCCACCCATTCAGGGTAAACTTTCTTTTCAGGTTGAACTTGCGCCCGTTTCCCTTCCATAGTTTCTAACCGAGCTGTTAATGACTCAATAGTAGTTATTAACTTTTGAGAAACGTCAGGTTGAACTTGGTTTTGGGTAGGTGCAATGAATGGAGCTTGGACAGACGTGGTGGTTGGTGCTGCAACTGATGGTAGTGCTGCCAACCGTTGTTGCGTTTGACCTGTAGGATTAGACCTCTGTGGGTGTACTGATAAAGGAGGATATTCTTGATCCATATCAGTAGTTACAACAAATTCCTTCGGCTGTCGGACTTCAGCATTCTTAAGAAGAATACTATTCTGAAGTAGTTCTGCATTCAAACTTCTTAATTCTTTCATTTCTTCCTCCTGTTGTGCAAACCTTTTCTCTAATGAGAGCGATTGACCTCCTTCAGAGGAAGGGTGAGGAGTAACCTGATTCTTTCCTTTCCCCTTATTGAATGATTTTCGGAGAGGGGGAAGTGGGTTACTTGAAGGAATACCCATATTTTGGGTAAGCCTTTGATTACGTGTGTGCACACCTTCTTCATTTAGGTCTGTGTGCGCAACTTCTTGAGAAGGAACCTCTTCGTCTGATCCCTCTGATTGAGCCTCATCTGGTGAATCAGAAGCAACGACATTGATGAAATTAATGGATGCATATTGCATGGAATCCTTTCTATCAGCATTTCTGTGATATTGTCTCCTTCTATGTCCAAGATGAGACATGGCATTCCGTTGACTTGATCCCTCAGGAATTTCTTGGAGAACCGTCACTTGGAGAGAATCTCCTGACAGTTTGGCTCTTCGTTCCTCTTGAGGCTTATTCCCTAATCGAGAGAATACTGATTTTCTCTAAAGAAGGGATTGAGGATTTGAAAAAGTCCCCAGTCCGGTGGACTGGGGATGTTCCTGCTGTTTCCGCTCAACTCCTCGAATCTCATTCGTTGATTCTGAGGGTTGGGTTAGAGAAGTCCCCAGTCTGGAAAGCTGGGGTGTCTCTTGACATGCTATGTCTGAGATCTTCTTGAAATCTCTCTTGATCTTGCGAATCATAGTTCGGAAATTAGCTGGATGCATTAACCTGTGTCCACTTTTATCACCTGGTTCAACAGACCGTTGGATGATTTCCGAAACTTCTGTCATTTGATGACGTGTTTTCTCCAGACGAGAGGCTTGTGCAATATTCTCGCCTGCTTGATGTAGGAGCAATTCAACAACTTGTTCTCTATATATTTGATTTTGAGAAGAACTAGTTGAAGCTTGTTCTTGAGCAAGCTTTTGATTATGAATAAAGCCCATTGACTGTGGCCGGCCATGGGCAATAACATTGCATGAGACCATTTTCGGCGGGCTTTGCTTACCGGAAAGCACTGTGAAATGTAGTGCTCCGTGAACACCCCATCCTCTGATATGAACATCAGATGGAGCATTGGCAATTAACTGACACAATCTTCTTAGTGCGCCAAGGCATGAACGTTGAAGGTTTCTCTGTTGCTTTTCGGCCTTTGGATACCGAGAGACTGATAGAGATGCCAAATCAATCTGGCGTTGTAACCCTTCTATTATCTTAAGATGATTTTCATATTCATCGTAAGATAATACCTTCTCCTTTAATTGACAAAGAGTTTTCCATATGTTGAGACGAATATCATGGATTCCATCATCCGTCAACATCTTTGTAATGTCGTACTCGGAGTCAGTCAAAGGCCAAAACAGGACTGGTACTTCACCTTTTTCCAGTTTTTTCCTCATGTTCAGCATTTCCTCTTTATCATTAAATGAAGATTCTTCTACCTGTTTGGACAAGAGTTGGTGTTTCCTTGTTTCTTCATCGGATTCAACAAGATTGGTAGAGAAATCACTATTCATGATGGAAGATGAATGACCCAGGGATGGTTCGGAGAATAACCTGAACCCCAGGCTATCTTCTGATGGAGAAAGAGTTTCACCTGCCGATAGTAAAGCATCAGACATGACTGGTTTTACGTTTGCAAGTGCCTCGAGATAGGAGGGCTTTCTCGTCACTACATTGCCTTCTGAAGAATTTTCGAGACAACGTGAATCACTACTGCGGAGAGGACTTTCGCAGCGAAGTTCATCACCATGAGGAGGACCGTCATGATGGGTTACAGCAAAAGATGAAATATCTTGCTCCTTGGTCTTCTGACCACACAGAGGGTTCCTGTGGCTCTCATCTAAAGAAGAAACTTCAAGATTGACCGAATTTTCATGAAGCAAGTCTTCATGAGGAAGTGTCTGTTGAAGACCTTCAGAATTAATGTTCCCGTTATTGGGAACTGAGGGAGTAGAATCTTGAATTCCGACAGATAAATGTCTGAGGGCTTCAAGAACTCCAGCATCGAGCAAGGCCTTGTTGTAGATTGGCCTTTGATCTCCTGACTGTGCTGGGTGGATCTTTTTCTTAGATGCCTTCTTACTCGCTTTAGAAACCACTTGATGATGAAAGTGATTGCTCTGAGCAGGTGTATGTGCCTGATCAGGAAAGATGGTCAGGTTTGGCTGACGATCTCCACTCAAATCAGGTGTATGTGCCTGACTTGGTTGTCCGTATGATATGGGGGAGTATTCCCCATAACCCTCTTGGACTGGAACATATGTGTGTGTCTGTTCCAGAGTGAATCGTTGATGTGTCACTCCATTGCTAGGGATAGATTTATGTGTCTGTCCCTGAGATGATGCTGAAGTTGTTATGATATCCTGGAAAGCATCCAGAATATGAGCAGGAATTTGCTTCTGCTCTTTCACCATTGACAAAATATATTTGGTGACTTCAGCCGCCGGAACGGGGATATACGTCCATTCCGGGCTTGGAGTAGGTGTATGTGCCTACTCCTGTCCTCCTTTTCCTGTCAGTGAATCCTGACAGTACTCAAGTGTGGAGACAGAGAGTTGAGTCTGCCTCCTGTTTGTCGTCGGGACTTTCCGACTGACTTCTCCGGACGCTACCAAGCGAGACTGTTGGTAGGCCTGATTAGTATTAGCAGGTGTATGTGCCTGCTGATTACACTTCGCCAAACGCGGTTGACGAGATCCACCATATGTAGTCAGACGAGCCTGCTGACTAACTGGTGATGTATAAGCAGGTGTATGTTCCTGCCTATGGTACTCCGCCGGAATTGCCTGGCGGGATCGGCTTGATGCTGCCAGACGAGTCTGCTGGACAGCGGAATTAAAACGGGCAGGTGTGTATGCCTGCTCGTTGTTTTCCACCAAGTTAGGTTGGTGGACATCTCCGGAGATGGCAGGGATGACAACCTGCCTATTATTAACCGGATTCCGTCTCTTCCGGTTCATCTTGCCTGCTCGGGTTTGAGGAACCTGAGCTGAATGCCTGGAGTTGGTACCCTCATCATTTTGAGGGCGCACTACCGCATGAGTCTGGCGGCGATTGTTGATGGGAGCCCTTGAGAAGGACTCATGTCTTTTTGAATTAAGGTCCTGCGGGACCTGCTCATTCACTTCCTCGGAGTAAGGGAGTGAATGGAAATTGCGTTCCGGGGATAACGACCCGAAACGGTTGGAGACGGTAGTCAGCACCGCCTGCTTCTTGATTGCTGGCCGTCGTTGTCCGGACGACCAGGTAGATTTGTTAACTTGGAGGGCTTGACGAGCGGCCTCCAGAGTTGGGATAGTACCGTTGCGACGGTACTCCTTAACCAGTGCATTAGAAACACAGTGTTGAAGACGCTGAGTTGGTGATGTCATCCTCAGAGCGGATGACGTTCCAGTAGGAGTAGCAGCATTGGTTTTCACAGCAGCAGACCTCACAGTAGAGGTGTTTACAGCAGCAGTATTCACAGGGGTGAATTTAAGGAAAGCCATTTTCGCAGAAGATCTTGAGAAAAGAGTGCCTGTTCCATGTAACAGACATAATCAAGATGAATCCAGCCACTGCTTCTTTTGGATGATCACATGTCAATGATTGCTTTGTTGGCCCAAGGGGCTTTAACAAATAAGAAGAACATCACTTTCACTTGGTTAAGGATTCACGTCGGGTTCACCATTTTTGTTTCGCGCGGAATCCGGGGATGACCTCCTGGACGGGAGATTCAAACGTTCCGATCGGTTTCTAACGGGTTTGTTCGTAGAACCGGAAACATCCAATGATTCCACATCCGTCTGGACCTACTTTCCAAAGGTAGGCGCTCATTAGCTTGTGTACTAATGAGGCTTAGGAATTTGCATTGGTCGAGAGGATGGGAGGTCGGACTCATCACACCTTTTTGAGAGGAATTATTGTCTACTTCGGGACTCTCTTTATAGATTTAAGTTATGTTCGTGAATCCTTATTACATTACCAAGTAAAAAATGTGCTTTCCTTTAGTTTTAACAATCAATGATTAAATATGAAAGAAATTTAGAGAATATTTTATATGTATTCGAGGTTCTTCATCAATAGAGAATCATCTATATCTGTTTTAGAGATTCTTGGTCAATGGTATCCCTCAAAACATTTATATAAAAGTCTCTTGGTCATTATGATGACCAGGCTGGTTTTAAAGCCACTCAGTGGGGCACTTGATGTTTATCATCATTCAGAAGGACAGAGATTATTTCAAAGTTGGGATCGAACCCATAAATGGGCTACCTACGTATCCTTTGTTTTGGAAAAGGAATCAGAACCCACATAGTTCGAGAAATGGAGTATGATGTTTATGATTGATGGCTCAAAGATGAATGTCATAATTACTTTTACACTCTATGCTCACGTGAGTCATGCTCGGTGTGAGAAACAAGAGGTATTAGTAAAATTTAGACAATTGTGCCATGAAAGATGCAATCATAATAATTTATTTGGGGCTTATGTATGGATGACTGCCCAGATAGATGAAGGATTAGGATCTACTTTTAGGGAGAAAATCCATGAACATGGTCCATAAAGTTATATGTGCTTCATGGAGATTTGAATACTCTAATCTTGGGGCTTACTCCTAAGGAGGATTCCCAAGTTAGGAGGGGACTTATGATTGGGTTTTACTCCTGAAAAGGAAACCCAAATCAAAGGTAAATTATGACTGGTTAAGAGAAATTTAAGGGGACTTGGGGCTTATTCCTGAAAAGGAGACCCAAGGTTATGACTGAGTCTTATTCCTGAAAAGGAGACCCAGGTTAAGGGACTTGGGGCTTACTCCTGAAAAGGAAGCCCAAGGTTATGACTGAGTCTTATTCCTGAAAAGGAGACCCAGGTTAGGGATTAAGGTTTGGGGCTTACTCCTGAGGAGGATGCCCATATTTGAGGTTGGGGCTTATTCTTAAGGAAGATGCCCATGATTAAAGGACTTGATTGGGGCTTACTCCTGAGGAGGATGCCCAAGATTGGGAACTTTAAGAATTTGGGGCTTACTCCTGAGGAAGATGCCCAGATTAAAGGTTTTATAACTGGGGATTATTCCTGAAAAGGAGACCCAGGTTAAGATTCTCTCATTTTAAAGGATGAGGTTGAATGAATGAATTCTCCGTATTTTAGTGACATAAGGATATTTACATCACTAGATTTTAAGAGAGATTCCACAGAATTCCTTTCCGATAGGAATGTCAAATCAAGAAATCATGCCATAAATGGCTTTGAAGAGTGTCTTGAAGACTGAATATTGAAAAAGGAAAGGTGAAATGGCTTAAGAGGGGTAAAAATGGGCAAGATGGGCACCCAAGAAGATAGGGGCGCGCAAGTCTTGCAAGGCGCGCAAGTCTTCCGTGGGCGCGCAAGTGTTGGTCGCGCAGGTATACCTGCGCGACACATAGTGTACTTGCGCGATTTTCAACCAGCAATGAAATACTTGAGCGACTCTTTTTAAAACCCTTTAGAATGTTCTCGAGGTTCTTCCAGAAAAGGGACGTGCAAGTTATATTGAAGGAAATAATTCGGCGCGCAAGTGTTTGATAAGTTTCAACACTTAGGCCTTCCTTCTTCTCTTTAGATCTTCCGTTCTAGGTAAGAAATTACCTTAGATGTGTTCCGGAAGCTTTGAGAGGAGACTTGGGCGTCGGGAGCTTCAATCCGAGTTTCTGGAAAAAAATCTCTTCGAATTGGGGGCCCACAGGGTCTATTTATAGGCAAAAGAAGACCCCGGGCGGTTACCGGGCGGTTACCAATTAGGTCGCGCAAGTCACCTGCGCGACCAAGGTGGCCGCGCAAGTACACTTATGCGCCAGTTAGATAACTTGCGCGGTGAGGTTGCTGTTGATCCTTTCTTCCTTCCTTTGTTGATTTTTGATGTTTTCTTCAAAGACTGAATCACATTGAGCTCAGATATTCCCTTTTCTGATCTTTAGATTCTGTGACGAAAGGAGCGTCAACAAAGATGAATGTTACTTTATGCTCAAAGTGTGGAAAGAAGCATGGTGGAGATTCTCTTAAATGGACTAGAAAATGTTTTAAGTGTGTAAAATAAGGTCAACAAGTAGTTGAGTGTCAAAGTAATAGAAAAAGGGTTGCTAATGTTGTGAATAAATAAAAGACTACAGATAACACACCACCAACACTTCAATGCTTCAAGTGCAAGGAAATGGGGCATTATGCTAATCAATGACCTAATCCAAGGGTTAATGATGATCAACATCAACAACCTCTTAAAGAAAAGGACAAAGTAATGTCACATGCGACCAATATTGGCGATGTTGAGTATGAAAATGATGTGGTGGAAATATTATGTGTTTATGTAACGAGATTCCAAAAAAATGTTTTGGAATCTCATTTATATTATTGTGGAATATTGGAATATCTATGAATTGGTTTATTGTGGTTATCAATAATTATATGGTACCAGTAACCATTAAAAGTGATTGAAATATTTTTGGAAAAAAGATTATATGCACATAATGAAGAGATAAAGAGAGAATAATATGTTTTATGGTATTCATGAGCTCGTTATTGATATAAGGACAATGTGATATCATGGTTTGAGTATATAGAATTTTTGGAATTTTGGTATGTGGAAAGAGTTAACTTTTGACAGCATTCATCTTTTCACTATCCTTCAATGGGTATTCATTTTTTCAGAGAATACATGATTAAGGTATTCACATGTTTATAATTTGACCAACAAGATATATCATATGATATATATGGGAATAAATGATGGTATTCGCATGCTCAGAAGATGACATTTCTAGTAATTGTTTTCTTTATACTATGAGCTTGGACAGAAGTATTTTGGATAAGCCTAAATATTGGAATGGATTATGTTGGACATATGTTAGTATTGTTTAAGGCTAGAATTTTTTTTGATATTATGGATTTAATGTTATAATAATTTAGTTTTAGAAAAAGGACAACCCATAGGATGAGCGACAACCCGTTGCGTCGGACAAGGATGTGGGAATCGAACCCACAACCAAAGAGCGACAAGCCTTTATCGCCTACCATTTGCCTATAAGAAGTCCCTGGTTAGTAGACAGTTGTTTTATTTTATTAAGAAGTATGATAGATGAAGTATAAGTCCATTTTAGGAACAATATATGATTAATCTCACTATATATAGACTTATGTATATTTGATAAGTTTTGCTAAAATTTTGTTTGAGACAGATGGAATGGCCCATCATTCTATCACTTGATCTACTAACACTTCACAAATGACAAATTCAACTTAATTTTTTAAGAGATGAAGTGGAAATTGTCCATGGAATGACCAACGGTGAGATTGTACCAAAATCAAGAATGTATTTCCTCTAATTCTGATTTCTTCAACATTAGGGAAATGATCTTGAAAACCAAAAATGTTTTCCGAGTGCCCTTATATCTGATGAATTAGATAGAACCTTAGACCATCACAAATTTATGGCTTTGTGATTGTTGGATTTTTCATAGCCTTGTTCTATACCACTCTCCATAAGAACTTGACAGTTAGATTTCTCTTCCACATCAATATTTTCACCTATGATCTCTTATATGGGAACCCAAGTGATGAGTTACGTTGGATATCCGTTTTATAACTAAAGATCATTTTTAATGTAAGTTTTAGTAGTCCTTTTTACGATGTGGGTTTCTATGAAAGAAACTCTCAAGTAATAAACCATTTATAACCCTGACTAATTTCGAGGGAGAAATTCATTTTAAGGGGTGTAGAATGTAACACCGAGAGATTTTTTGAAAAATATTATTTTAATTACATTAATGTATTCTGTTGTAAGATACACTAAAGGGAGCTTCCACTATACACAACCCTGAATTGGCTTGCATCACACACAATCGCGACTTTCCTCGATAGCGTGTGTAGTACGCAATACCAGGATTCGCTAAACAACGACATATTGTTATAACATTATTATGAACTAGACGTTATTAATAGTATTAACTATATTTTGAATGTTATAACATTATTATTCATCTTACACATTTTCTAGAACATGGTGTGAGAATAAAATATATTTTTCGAGTAAAATAAGTATTTTTCAAAAAATGCAGTTTTGTCACCTTTTGATGGCGCACCAACATTAAATATAGTTTTTGACATGTTTATAAGATCAAATTGACAATATAAAATTCTTTTTTGGAATCAGGATATAAAAATTTACTTTTGATAAATTCTTGATATTTTTCTGATATGTTTCTTATTTTGATGAATAGTAAAAATACGCTAAATTTTAATTAAAAAAAACTTTTTCATCGAGATAATTTATATTTGTAAATTATAATATTGAGTGGTTTTAAAGTATAAATAGAATATATTTTTACAATTTAATATAGTTTATCTCATTATAATTACTTTTACATTGAATTCATAGGTAAATTCATTTCAATCTTTTGCAATGTTTTAACTTTTAAAACACATTTTCTTAACAACGGGATTAATTTTAAATTAATTTCTACAAATTATGTGTTTTGAATTAGGAAAACTTTATTCCATATTTGTAATCAATAGGTCAATTTTTTTTTAATAAACTACTTTTTATTTTTAGTCATTAGTAATAGTAACTATTGTAAATTTAATTTACCATATTTAAAGGTAAATCGATGTAAGTATGGGTAAGTATAATATTATAAAATTAACCTGACACTTGTACTAATATATTTGGATGATTAAATTTTACCCTAAATAATATTAGAGTCGAAATGGAATCTAATGGAACCCACTTTTATTTTATTAAGACCTTTTATTTAGTTAATTAAATGAAATTGAAATGTCTCACTCAAACATTAATAATTAGATTATTTTTAATATATAGTTATACAGAATATAAATTCGATTATAAATAATAAATTAAAAGTTAAATATTTTTTCTTTATCATGGTAATTTATTTTTAATTTTTAATAAATGTTGTATTACATGAAAATCTTATACAATAATTGTATAGAAAAAATTTATTTAGTAAAAAATCAGTAATATAGTTTTTATTAAAATACTAATACCTATCAAAATGACCAAAAACTTGACCAAAAATTATTAGCCGAGTATACCTATA
Organism: Viscum album; assembly: GCA_963277665.1. NCBI lineage: Eukaryota > Viridiplantae > Streptophyta > Magnoliopsida > Santalales > Viscaceae > Viscum > Viscum album. The sequence continues at coordinate 1,620,761,168 of OY728123.1, forward strand.
CCCTAATCATCCAAGGGTAAATTTTGGGACCATTTTGAGCCTTATAAAATCGATTAAAACATTTATATTATATTATTTTAAATGATGTCAAAGATATCACCTTCATAATTTAATAAATATAACAATTTAAATGTTGTGATTTTAAGATGATAAATTCGATTAAAAATATTATTAGGAATTTTATTATATTCATCGTCATCATTGGATTTTATTTTTAATTTTTATGCAAATAATATGTATATTAAATGATTATACATAAATGATGTAGTAATTGTTTTATTAAGAGAAATATCAAATAAATGGTTTTAAAAATATTAAAATAAACATTATATGAACTAATTAATGTTCTCCAGAAATTTTATTGAATAATATGACATGTTATAAATCTACTAAATATTTTTTTTCGAATTGGTCCTCTGTGTGGATTTTATTTAAATTCAAATAAATGAATAGTTTCAAAATTATCACTATTGTTATTTTATAAAAATAAAACATTATTAAAATGTTTAAAAATCACATAAATATTAAAAAATTATAAATTGAAATTTATATGTCCTAAAATGTCATAAAGTACCCAATTATAGATAATTCACAACACAAAAGTAATTCTTTATAACAATTTAAAAATTAGAATATTACTACCACAGAAAAGATTAAATAAATTAAATAAGGTTAAATCCAGTTGATAAGGTTTAAAATTATTTTTCAACATGTATAAATTTGATTTTTTGATGATATTACAACCCTATATTACCTCATATACTAATTGGAGTCACATTGAACGTTTTTGGGTGGGTTTAGAGTTTATTATAAATTAATATTTTTGAGGTTTCTAAAAGTGCCCCTCTCCTCCCTTATAAAAGGGCACCTCTTCTCTCTCATGTTTACACAACGTTGAGACTTAAAGCTCAGCAAAACCCTACCCATTTCTATTCTCCTCTTCCCTAGAAACATTCTAGAGGTTTCTGGTCTTTTCAAAAGACCAAATCTAGTGCCTTAAAAGGAATCTTACAAGAGGTGCGTCGAAGAAGAGGTAATCTCTTCTACCGATTCTTTCAAGTTTCTTTCTTCTTAAACTTCCTCTTATTTAGTTGTTTCACTATAGAGTAATATAATAATTATCACCAATATACTGATATTATATTATAAATATGAAACAAACCCATTTCACCTTCTATCCATCCTACGGAAAACAAAATCACCGTGTGTGCGTACGTACAGAATACTATCTCCACACCGTTGTGTATTCTGTTTTTCCACCACCACCTTACTTGGATAGGTATAATGATGTAAAGAATAAATATATATGATTATTATAAAATGATACTGATTCTTAGATATTAAATCATCCATTCCAATTATATTCAATAATTATGGGGACGATATCATCGCTCGTACGTACATACGGATTACCGTCTCTACGACGCGATGAGATTCATTTTCCATGTTAACCAGTGAAGAATGATTATAAAGTATATATAATGAATAATAATTCAATGTATGACCTGATAAAGCTACTGGATTTATTTATATATATATATTTCATCTACTTACATCCATTCAAGTAAACAAGGATAGGAAAACAGCATTCATGCGTACATACGGCCTACTGTCTCCATGAATGGTGTATTTCATTTCATTTATCTATTGATAATATATATATATATATATATACTGAATATATATGATATATAAATCATTATTTACATTCTAGAAGTAATTAAATAATTATATATGTAATAATAATATCAAGAACAACAAGTCCAAACACGTATAATAAATATAACGATTTTACCCAAAAGTTGATTTAACATGGAATTTACAAAAGAAATGGTAATATAAAGTCATATGTTAACCATATATGATATCATAACAATTAATATGATTATTTAATAAGTCAATGAAATTATTTAAATCATTATAAAGGAGGTTCGGATATGTAGGACACATTTTGGACCTAAGGTAATGGAAAATCTTGCAATCTCATTTTTATACAAGATTGTTTTTACTTTAGAATTTACTGGGGAATATTTATCATCCACATACATGTTTCCTAAATATGTAATATTATTTCTATCCTCATAAATTTTTTTAAATCCAACATTACCTATTGGAGAGTTTTTATAGTAAATGATATGAAAATATTCTTTTGTCGTTTTTAGTACGAGGTACTTTTTGACTTTTCCTGCCAAAGTATGAGAATAATGTTTTTTAACTTATATGGAATGAATGGATTTGTATGGTTTCATAAAACCTAATTTTCATGAATCTTATTATACAAGTATTCAGGATTATTTTCAACAAAATCCTTTTCTATTAACATTTCATGGCATTTTGAGAGAAAAATGATTTTGAAGAAGAAATAATATTTTCTTCAAGAATTCATTTCAGGTGTTTTATCAAAACTATTTTCCATATAAGATGACATTATTAAGTATGTTTATATTTCAAGTATAATGTATCTATTATTTACATGGTTTGATTTTTCTTATGGTTGAATGATATCCATTTCTTTTACATGGATTATGTTATGATGGGATGATGTTTTTGAAACCCATTTTATTCGTTGGATTACTATGAATGATGTATGTTTTTTTTGTGGCACAGAAAAGCATGATTTTATTATGAGATTGGTGGGACCTATATCTACCTACAATTAATTGGGTAATGATTTATATCTCATGATATATACATGTCTATAATAGTATGTTAATCTGATTCAGTGATACATGACTGGAACGAGGAGTGAACTCGATTTCGAAAAGGACTTTGTCCACTAAGATGGTGTTGGAAATAATTCCTTGGATACTAAATAAATCATATCATGTGCTTAATGGTTTCCATAATTACATATTTTATTCCCATGCTCTTTTATCATGATTAATGTTTCTTTATAATCTATGCCTTATGTACAACCTTGTTTTATATCATTGCTCAAGATGTTGATGTTTAAACATTATGTTCATGTTTTTTTGTTTAAATGTATATGATTTGTTTTATTTTTTCCAGGCTTACCCTTACTGAGCATTTGATCTCACCCTTTATATGTTTTCCTTTCCCCAGGATTTAAAGAAAGGATTTATGTGAGAGAAAAAAAGGGGAATATCTTTATGGAAGATGTTGAAGCTCTTTCACCAAGATTAGAAGATTTTATTCCGAGTTTCCAAAGACACTAAACTATTACGGTCCTTGTGTGTCTGTTTTTTTATGTATTCAGTATTCCGCTAAATAAATGTAATGTCCATGTACGTCAAGAATGGGTCTTTACACACAAGATGTTCTTTGAATCAAGGATATTAATGAAACAACTCAAACGGAGGATAAATTGAAATTTCAAGCTCATGATGGAGGAGTTAAATGAAGTGAATTAGATGGTCAGAGATACCTTGACCACTGAATATTAATCTTGTGAAGACATTAAGCTTAAACCTTGTTCCCATATATCACCTTATACTCCTTGAATCCTTTATTCCAAATTTTTTTAATATATTATGATTAATGAGAGATATAATTTTATTTATGTTTTCTGTTATCTTTATATATTTTTTTATATATAAACATACACATTTATAGAATTAACTTATTCATACCTAACCATAAATTGCACTAACATTTCTCTGAAGCATTACATGTTATTAATATACCTATCTAATTTATTTTTTATATCAAAAAATGTGGAGAAATTGGGTGAAATACATCGTTATATATGATTAAAATTATACCAGAAAAAATAAAATTATTTATTTAGAAACTCATATTCATTTTTGTATTGAATAAATATTTTTGTTTGATTACATAATAAAAAACTATATTTCTATGTTGTTATTCATATGGGTTTTTATCATAAAAAGGGTATGTTTTAGAAGAATTTTGGGAATATGATTGTTAATCCAATAATTTCAATTGTTACATCATTGATTTTTATGTTGGAAACCACCTTTATAAGTTTTTCTAATGATTTTTCTTAAATATATTTTTAGTATTATATTTATTAAAATATTTATTTTATTTCCTCTTGGATTTTGTATTTAATTTTGTTGATGTTTTCTAAGTATTATATATGTTTTTATAGAATTATAGAATCGCTATTTTGAAACCTATGTATTTTGTGAACATTATATTTGGGATCCTAAATTTCAATAAGAAACACTACTTTTATACCCTATGTTTTGTGTGAATGTAAAGATTGTGAACCAATATTTTTTAAAGATCCCCATATTCATGTATTTATAATTTTTTTTGTTTACCCAAAATTTAGAATAAATTGTATGTTTTTTGATGTAATATTGTAGTTACAGTGTATATAAAAATTAATACATTGAAGAATTGTTCTATATAATATGCATTAGAGATATTTTCCAATATTTTAGAAACAATTTCACTAAAATAAATATGTCTTTTAAAGGTGTTTCAATGTCAATTTAATGGTTCTAAAACATCAGATTAAATCATTCTAATAAAAAGTGAATTTTTAATTTTCAACAGGTAATTAAATTTCAATTTTAAATGCACTAAGTGTTTTGAATATTTCAATTTATCAGACGATATTTATAGATTTTTTTGACCAATATCAAACCCGAGTCTTTATTTATTCAAGAATATTTTTATCTAAATTATGATATGATTTGTTAGTTGAAGATGAATATATCAAGAACAAAAAATAATTGTTAATCTACGAATAAAACATGGTTTAACATCAATTTGTTCTTATGAGATTATTATTTTTGTTTTTCTTCTTCTATTTCTATTTGTTGTTAATTCTCTACAGTCAGTATTAAAACCATTTAGGCCTATACATTATAGGTATACATGTTATAATATATTTTTATGTATTCTTTGTTATGTTAGAAAAGGTTATAATCTTATTTCTATAATTATTTGATGGTCTTCTACAATAATGATCACTTCATAGCTCTAATTACATAAAGATAGAATTATTTGGAGAATAACATACGTCATCTATCTTTTGGAGAGACCACTATGAACAGAACATGTTATTCAAAAACAATTATCTGATTCATTTGAAGTGTTCAATAATCTTAATCTTTTATGGTAAAGTTTCAGCATATCATATTAATATATGGTTATCAAGGTTGCCTTTAAAATTCACTCATTTGTTATAAGGTTCCATCTACCCACACTCAGTTCTTGACATTCCTGATAAAAGGAATAGAGTATAGAATATCACCAAGATCACAAACAGAGCATTTTTGGAGTGTACATGTGGATCATTGTTCTCTTAGAAACAATAAAAATTACACTGTTCTTATTCATTATTTTTTCCACCTCTCTATCTTTTTTAATAAAGTAACAATGGAAGACTTTCAAAATAAAAAATTGTATTTAATTTTAATTCATTCAAGTGTTTTTAAAAGACATATATAACCCCTCTTATATAATCACATTTTGTGACCAACACCATTAGGTGTTCTTTTCATGATGTATGCCTGCAAGTCCTAAATTTTCAACTTTAATAGCTTTTCATTGCTATGCTTTTTGTTTTTTTAACAAAATATTCATATTATGCACTCAAATGTGATTCTTGTTAAATAAATTTATATTATTAAAATTCATTGCATGTGATGATACTAAAAAATATAGTATCCCCACATAATTTATTAAACCCTATATAATAATCAATATCCTATGTAATATGGGTAGGTGTAACACCCCAATATTTTTTGAATTATTCTATTTCAAATTAATTTATCTTTTTGATGTTTTGAATTATACGTGATACTGGAAAAAGTTCTATATATATATATATTTTAAATAAATAAGTCAAACATTCTTTTCACTGGACACCAACTTCGCTTGTGTTACAAAATATACTAACATGAATTTCACTGGACACAATATTGAATTGGTTTGCGCAACCCATAACACCATCTTGGAATATGTTACACACAACATAATTTTTTTTATGAAACATCGTTCTATTATCATAATTATTTAAATTAGACGATAATAACCTAGCCATTAAAAGAATTCATATTAATATTTATAAATTATTTTAAAAATTTATTTATAATTTATTTATATAGATAAATAATATTTGTAATGAAATATAGTATTTTTGGTAAAGTCCTTTTATATTTACAAATATTATTTTTTTGAATAAACTAATTTGTATAATAAAATTACTTGTAGAAACATTTAGAAATTTAGATTGATAAAATAAAGATCATTTTTAAAATTGGAATGTCTAAATTATCTTAGGGTGATTTTTTGAGAATTTTTTGAGAAATATGATTTTTTGAAGAATAAAGAAAAATACAATTTTTAGTTAAAAACTGTTTTTTTTATTTTAACAATTATTTATGTTATAATATATTTTAATTTTTTTTGGTCACATTAGATCCATTATAAAACAATTAATACAACTTAGTTGATTAGAATAAATTTCACATTGAAATTGAATAGAAAAAATTATTATACATTTGAACTTCTTTCTACATTAAAAACCTGTAATTTCGTCTCGTAAGTAGAATTGTTATTAATCTTAATTTTGTAGCTTCTGTGAATTGAATTTAAAAAAATTGCATACACAATTTTATTCAGTATATGATTTATATTTTAATTATATCATGTTTATTTTTGACCAAAATTATTATTAAAATTGATTAAAATTAATCATAACGAATATGATCAAATTATGCATAATTAGGGACTAAACTTTACTTTTAGGGAAGAAAAATGACCTATAAACATGCTAAAAACAGATTTAATTGACCAATTTAAACTATAAAATTTCAATTATTGTTTTATATTGGTTTTATATGACTTTATTATGTAATAACATGTGTACACCTAACATGTTTTCCAAAATTCCAAATGACTCCATTTTATTCCCAATAAATGGACATCACCTCCCCCACACCCTATCACCTATAAATCCTTTTATGATTAAAAAAACCCATATACTTCCCAAAATCCATTTCTTCCTCTTATAATCCTTCACTTGGGAATATTTCAATCCAAGGATGCCTTTTGGCACAAACCAAAATGAGTTACCCAATTAAGAGGTAATGTTTTATCTCAAGTACTGTCTTTGCTTTTTTTTCTACACCACTCCACTATCATTACTCCATTATTGTATAAAAACAAAAATATCCTCAATATACTATGATTTTTTATGATAATATTCAAGATTAAATTTACAATCACCTCCATCTAATGGGTAACGATGTTATTGTGTATGTGTATAGAAAACTACCACCTCACAAAATGACGACTGTTCAATTTTCCTTACCACCTATAATGGAAGAAATTATGATGGAAAATAAATTTATAAATATCATATATTATATTTATTATGTGTTTAATCTTATTTATTCCATTTATAGCACATATATTTTTTACTTTCCATTGGATGTTAATACGATAATTTCGTTTATGGTGTATTCCATTTCATAATTATATATTCTATATATTATTATAATACACATAAACTATATTAAATGATATATATATATATATATAATTTTTTACATTAGTGAATCAGGATATAAGTATAATTCCCAACAATATAAAAAATTAAGACACATACGAATAACGAAGAAAATATTACCCGAAGTGAAACCTTAACATAGGATGCTTAACAAGCAAGTAATATAAGGTCATAATAAATCCAGATATGGTATTAGATATAGTAATATGGTTATGTAAAAGATTTAGAATAATTTTATATTAATTATAAATGTGGTTTGAATGAGTATGATGAGAGCCAACAAACAATTTAAGGGTATTTCATATCACTTTTTATTTCGATGGGATACATGTTATGTTCGCCACTCTTTCAATTTGGGTGGTGTATGTACTGACCATGATTGTATTCTAAATATATTATAAATAAATTTATGTTTATTAAAATATATATTTTATGATCTTTATTTTAGTGGGGTTTAAGATTCAAAAGATTCCAAATCAGTGAAATAGTTTTGTCTCAATTTTACTTTCATTGAGACTCATGTTTTTTTATGATTCAGAATTCTATTTCAAGGTGTGTATACTTAAATTATAAATGTTAAATAATTATTTTTATTACTTTATTAATATTTTATGTTTTATGTTATATTATTTTCATATATGGAGAGTATGATTCCATGTTACCATGTTATAAGAGTTTATTGAGACAATCTCATCACTTTTCAGTATTGATTATGTTTATGCTTTCATTGAAGAAATATTATGACCCATATCTCTAGAACACTAATCAATTCTATTATCCTATTTTTATTAATATATTTCTTATAAATTATTTCCATTTATTTAACTATTTTATATATTAGATAGTTAATAAAGTGTTACCAAGAGAGCCCGACTTTACCCTATCTTCAGTAGGAAATCTATGTTCCTTCAAAATAATGTTTTCTAAAAAGGGTGTCCAAGAATATTGTACCATTATCCTTTATTATTAAAAATAAATTTTTACCCTTTTTATCTTTTACCAATATCATAAAATTAATCGTCTTGTAGATTTCAAAACATGGGAATTTTATAACATTTTTACCGTGAAAAATGATTATTTTTTACCTAGTACGACTTGTATGGATTTACCCACAATCATTTATTAGAAGATTCCATTGAATTAGTAAATGTTTAATTTTTTGGGAAATGATTTTTAAAGTGAATTTTAATGAAAATTTTTTTCAAATTTTTTTCAAACTTCTTATATATGTTTTCAAGGAACATTTCCCTCAAAACATTTTCAAGTCTTATTTATAAGATTTCAATATAATTTTATGTAAATAGGTTTTCAAAAAAAAATCATGATTTCATTATATGTTTTCAAATAAAAAAGTTTGTTAAATAATTTTAATATTATTTTTTTATATTTTCAAGGAAAATTATTTTCAAAATGATTTCAAGTCTCATTTACATGTTTTCAAGGTATTTTATAAGAAAATGATTTTTAAATGGATCTATGTATTAAGAATATAATTAAAAGATGAATGGATATATTCTTTAGGAAATATATTTTAAATATATTTAAAAACTATTTTACATACTGGATGACATATGTTGTTGTTACTCATTCCGTTCATAGAAATTATCAAAAGGCTCCATTCTATTTATTTCTGTAAGATGGTTATTTTTAAATTCATGATCTTTATAAAACTCCTTTAATTTTCAAGGGTTATATGGTTATGAAATATGTTTCAAATTCATGGGTTATATTCTTTTGAAACCTAATTATTTTCATAAGTTATTATTTGGTGAAATGATTATGATACCTATATCCTTTTTATAGTTTAGTATAAAAGTAAATATTAATTATGCAGATTTCATTTTAGGTGTTATGATTTCATGTTTATAAAAAACATCCCTTTTTATAGATCATGATTTTATTAAATTTTATTATATCGGGTAAAAATTATGACTAATTTTTTATGCGATGGGTGGGACCTATATCTCCCTCAAATGAAATATTGAATGATTGATGAATTGTGAGTATAAATGTTATGAATGATCTTGATTACATGTTCAGAATGTTGTTCCTGGACCTGGTGGCATGTCTATAAGTTTACATCTGAACTTGATTACATGTTCACATTATTATGAGTGAACCTGATTTAATGTTCAAAAAGTTATTTAGGGGCCCAATTTCAAATCTATAAGGTTATGTGTGAACCATATTACACGTTTACAATGTCATGCAATGACCTGGTTGTGTGGCCATAAGTTTATGAGTGAACATGATTAAATCTTCACAATGTTCTGAGTTATCCTTATTAAGTGTTAACAATATTATCCACGGACCTTGTTTCCTGTTTATAAGTTTATTTGTGATCCTGAATACCTGTTCACAATGTTATGCATGAACTTGATTCGTGTTCGCAATGTTATGAATTGACCTAGTTATATGTCCATAAGGTTATGTGTCAACCTGATTACACATTCAAAATGTTAGGCATGAAACCTGTTTCATTTTAATAATTTGATGTTGTGGCCGGATTTCATTTCCTCATCTTAATGAGTGAACCCATTTATACTTATACATGTTTACAATGTAAAAAAACATTTGCATATAATAAATTCAATGACTTATTCCTATGTTATGATTTCATGTGTTATGCTCTTAATACACTTATGATCTATGTCTTATGAACTTAAAATATTTATTATTATATATAATATGTAGGGTATGATCTTGAAATGTTATTATCAAGTTCCATATCCATTTATTCAGGTTATGGTTATGTGTTTCCTTTATTATCCTAATTGAGAATTTGATCTCACCCCTTTATAATGTTTACTTTTCCAAGGTTATAAATAATGGTTTTAGGTAGAATTAATAATGGTGGAGATATTTATGGAATATGTTTATGATATTCCAACAAGATAGAATAGTTTGTTTCCATGATTCCAAAGACAATAAACTATTACATTCCTCAGGCCTTTATTTTTTTTAATGTAATGAGTTTTCACCTAAAATTATGTATTATCCATGTAAGTTAAGAATGGGTGTCTACAATTGGTGTCAAAGAAAAGGTTTAGAATACATTTAGAAACTTGTATGACAATAGTTTAGTGATATCCCATGGTATATTTTAATGTATATGTCAAGGGATGTCTCTAAGGATAAGTATAATGCTAAGTCAACATTTAGGAAAATGACCTTGAATTTTCGAAATGGATACATTGAGTTGTTTACCAGAAATAAATCCATGAATTGATACTATACGTTGATGCTGCACTATAAAAGGTGTTCCCAGGGATAAAAACTCTAACATGATGTCATGGTCCTGACTCTGGCTAATATAGTATAAGAAAATGGGTATAGTTTCACACCTTTGTTGACACTCTCGAGGGATATGATTTGGGAATTCACAAACTCTTTACAAACATTCATGAAGTATTTAAATATTGGATGACTATGAAGAAACTACGATCACACTATGGGTCTATATATTAACGAATTATGATCCCTGATTTAGGCACCCACTATATAATTTTTCAAGATTATATTATTTCCGAATATGTTAATGTTTTTCTATCAGAATTTATTCTAGGTTTTATCAATTAAGAGAACTAGAAGGAATGTGGTTAAAATTTTATGTTTCAGACGTAAAAAGTAGGAGAATTATAGTAATCTATTTCTAATGTTGAAATATTATAAATATAATCAATAATATGGCATAAGTATTGGATATACTTCTGATGATAATGATACCACAAATGACATATGAATGTTAAGTGATGTTCTTCTAGTATTTTTTACATTAAACACAAAAAGTATGATTAGATTGAGGTGGAGGAACCAGAATACATGATTCATATTTCATATTCTCGGAAATTGATATTAAGGAATAAGTTGAAAAATAAGAGGTAATGTTATAAGAATAATATTGGATGAATGAAGTATTTATTTTTCTGAATTTATAGATTACATTATATGAATATTAAATATATTAGTGTTGTAAATATAAGTTTTCACTATATCTTTAAAAGGACATGATTAATGGTGATTAAGACAAAGAAAATTGATTTCATATAGAGGTAATATTTTTACTAATTGAAGGTAACCCTTAATTAATGCCTGACATTGAGATAATGATGTCTGGATAAAGATATTTGGGATATACATTAGTAAATCGTACGGTAATGATTACCCTAGAACTGATTGTTGAAAATTTGTTATATGTCATCAAGGATGAAGTATATAACTTCATGGATTAGAAATATATATCCAGTAATCATTGGAATAAGGAAGTATTATAGATATCCAAAATGATTTATGGTAATTAAGGTTGTTACCATGTTTCAAGAGAATTTATGATGATCGTAATCATATGTTTGTAATTTAATCACCCAGTGGTACATTGTGATATGTGGGGGATCATTGTTAATATGATTTCATGAAATTATTTACAAAGATTTAAATTTTCACCATTCGAAAGGGTTATATGGTTATCCAATAATGGAATGTTTAAGTGAATCTTCAGATGAATTCAAAAAGATTAAACTATTCAAACTACATTGTGTTGATGACAACTGATGACAAATAGAATGGAATATCATGGATATCATGATCTGTTTGTACTTTAGGAATGAAAAAGTGACCTTATTTATTATAGATATAGGTGGAGTGGATCAATGAACAAAAAAGGGTGATATTTTCCTAAAATCATTAATGTATATGTTTTTAGGAAAATTCATAATGTTTAAGAAAAAGGATCCTGAAACTAAAATTGTTATACTAGTAAATCAGTTTCTGATGAATCATATTGTCCATTAGTTCATCGAGAATTTATAGATTTATGATTGCTAACTATCGCTTGAACTAGATCTTTATCAGTATCTTTTATAACACGATAGTTAAATTTTTCTTCCATGTCCATGTTTTCATATCCCACATGTGTTCCCTTATGTGGAAACCTAGTTATATGTTACCTTGGGTAACCTCTATTTTTCCAACATTATTTTTCAATGAAGTTCTTGTATTCATTCTTAATCTATGGGATTCTGTGAATGAAACATTCAAGAATTAATCCTTTGATAAAAAAATATTAATTTATTGGGCTAAATTCAATTTATGTGATGTAGAATTCATCACCTGGAGTTTTTGTGATTTTTTTGAATTAATTTATCTTTTTGATATTTTTCATTTCATGCGACACTTGAAATAGTTATATAAAAAATATATATATTAAATCATTGAGTCATACAATCCTTTCACATGTAACTAACTTGGATTTCTCTAAATGAGAATTATACATGTCCTTCCTTACACGCTATACAAATTTGGATTGTGCTACACGCAAGATGGACTTGCTAACGTTACACACAACACAATTGTTTCTACGAAACATCATTTTATTATTATAATTGTCTAATTTATATAATTATAACCTAGAAATTATAATTAATTATATGAATATGAATAATTAATATTCAAATCATATTTAAAATTTTTTATATAGATAATACATATTGGTAATGAAAGATATGATTTTTGGTAAAGACCTTTTAAATTTAAAAATATTGTTTTCTCGAATGAAATGATTTTAATAATAAAATTATTTTTAGACACATTAATAAATATATTTTGATAAAATAAACTTCATTTTTTAATTTATAATATTGAAATTATTTTTGGGTTAATGATTTCGATTTTTCTGAGAAACATCATTTTTTGATGAATAGTGAAAAATACTGTTTTTTAGTTTAAAAATTACTTTTTGATTAAATAATTATTCATGAAAAATTATATTTTAAATCTGTTTTAAGGTCAGATTAGATTATTTATACATATATTAATACACATTATTTTATTGGTATAAATTTCACATTTAAAATTATTAAAAAATAATAATTAACTTTTGAACATGTTTTTACATTAAAAACCGTTATTTTCATCTCGTCTATGGGATTAGCACTAATATTAATTATCCCACTTATTATAATTGAATTTAAAAAATTGATATAAAATATTTTATTATTATAATATTTAGGTTCTAAATAGATCATTTTGATATTTAATCAAAATGATTAGTTAAATTGATTAAAATCAATCACATCGATTAAGGTCAAATTATGTTTAATTAGCGAATAAACCATAATTTTAGTGGCCAAAATGACTTAAAACATGTCTAAAACACATTTTATTGAAATATTTAGGCCATAAACCTTACATTAATGGTTTATTGTGGTTTCTATGGATTTTTCAAAGTAAGAACATGTGTACACATAACATTTTTTTTTCAAAAAATTCAAGTGAGTCTTCTTCCATACCATTAAAAGGAAATCACCTCTTCTAAATACATACACCTCTAAAACCTATTTGTTGTTAAATAATCTTCCAAATACACATAAATAATCCACACCTTCCTTATACAATCCTTCCCATGGGAATAATTCAATCCATGTATTCTTTTTGGAACAATTTAAAAGGAGTTACCCGATTAATAAGTTACATTTTCTCTCAAGTCATTTCTTTTATTTACCTTCTCCACCCTCCACTATATTTTTTAAATTATTTTATAAAAAAATTTATCATTAATTTAATAGGATTTTATTGTGCTAATGTTTCAACTTACACTTACACAAACCTCTATCTAATGAGATACGAACGTACTGTCTACCTGTATGGTGAACTACCACCTCACTAACAATGAATGTTCAATTTTACTTATGTCATCTCAGGGTGGAAATTATGATGGAAACTATATATATATGTAGTATATTATATTTATTATGTATATAAGGTTATTTATTCCTAATAAAATTCATATATTTTTACTTTCCATTTTTTGTTAATACATGAATTTCGTTTGAGGAATTGTGGACTACTACCCTCTCAAAGCGTTGTGATTCATTCATATATTACATGGAATATATTAAAGATGAGTTTAGTGAACTTATAAGATATATTATATAATAATTATACTATAGTAATGACACACACACACACACACACACACACACACATATATATATATTTCATTTACCTTCTTTCTTTCAAAATGATAATAAAACAATAACAATATTCATGCGTATGTAAAACTTACAATCTCCATGAATGGTGTATTCCATTTCATAATTATATATTTTATAGATTATTATTATAAAAATATAATATATATAAATGATATCTATATCATAGTTTACATTCTTTAATCATGATATAAGTACAAAAACCAACAATATATCAAATTATTACACATACTTTAATCAAAGAAAATATTAACCGAAGTGAAACCTTGACAAAGGATGGTTCAAAAGTGGGTAATGTAAGGTCATAAGAAAACCATATATGATATCATTTTATAATAATATGTTTATTAAAAAAATATATAATTGTTTCTATTATACAGGTGGTTTGAATGAGTATGACGAGTGTCAAGACACAAGGTTAGGGGATTTCATCTCACTTTTTATTTCATTGAGACACACAATATGTTTATCACTATTTCCTTTTGTGCGGTGTGTTTAAAAACCAATATTGTATTATATTTATATTATAATTAAATTTATTGTTATCTAAATATCTATTTTATGATCTTTATTTCATGGGGATTAAGTTTCAAAAGTTACCAAATCAATGAAATAGGTTTGTCTCGAGTTTTCTTCTTTAAGAATGATGTTTTGTTATGCACCTAAATTATCTTCTAAGGTGTATATAAATAAATTTTACATGTTATATCATGAATTTAAATATTTTAATTATATTTTATGTGTCATTTAGTATATATTTCTGACATGTATATTACGATCCCATGTTATAATGTTATAAAATTTTATTAGGACAACATCATCGCATTGCAAGACTGTTTATGTTTAGGCTTCCTTTTATGAAATCATATGGTATATCTCTCCAGAAAATTAATTACTTTTATTCTCGTTTGGTTATTAATTATTCATTAATATATTGATACTATTTATTCTCCTCTTTGGTATATAATTTAGTTAAGAAGAAATTTTCAAAAAATCCCAATATTACCCTCTCCTCGGCCAGAAATCTAGGTTCCTTCAAAACCATGTTTTCTAAAAAGCGTTTCTAAAAATATTGAAAAATTTTCAATTGATATTTAAATTAAATATTTACCATTTTTTATTTACCAATCTCTTCAATGGAATATTCTTGTCTCTTTCCAAAAATTACAAATTTCAATTCTTTTTATTGTGAAAATGGAAGGTTATTGTTACCTCATATAGAATGTAGAGATGTACCAAGAGTCATTTTTTGAAACATATGTTAAATTTTTATAAGGTTAATTTTTATGAATTTTTTTTAAAAATTGAATTTAAAAGAATTTTTTTTCAAATTTTTTTCAACCTTATTTTATATGTTTTCAAGGAATTTTTTTCAAAATGTTTTCATGCTTTTTTTATAATTTTTGATATCATATTCAAGTAAAATTTTTTTAAAATTTTTTTAAAGATATTTTCAAATTATTTCTTGTAAAATGGGTTTTAAATTTTTTTCATGATTTATTTATATGTTATTATATTTTTTTCAAGGAAAAAATGGTTTTGAAATTTTCTAAGATTATTTTATATTTTTTCAAGAAATTTTTTTAAAATGATTTCAAGTATTACATATAAGTTTTTAAGTTATTATCTATGAATTTTTTTTAAATAGTTACATTTATTAAAAATTATTTTGAAAATATGAATCGATATTTTTCCCAAGAATCATTTTTGAATGATATTTCAAAATTATTTTCCATCTAAAAAGATATTGTTTATTATTAATCATCCCCCTATAGGAAATTATCTGAAGGTTACATTCATATTATTTATATGAATGGGTTATGCTCAATATTATGGTCTTTAGGAATCCTGTATCTCTTTTAAAAGTTATATTTTTATGAAACCCTTTTCTCCTTTATGGGTTATATGAATTTGAATACAACTTCTTTTCAAAAGTTATGCATTGATGAAAGGATTATGAGGCCTATCACTGTTCCATAGGTTATCATTTAAGGAAATGTTAATGATTCCCATTTCATTTAATATGTTTTGATTTGATGTTTATAAAACCCACCTATTTTATGTTTCATGATATAAAGAAGTTTTATTATCATGTATCATATGTAGGAATTATTTATTATGAGATGTGTTAGACTTATATCTCTCTACAATGAATTGGGTAACGATGGATGAATCAAGAGTATAAATGTTATGAATAAACCTAATTACATGTTCACAATGTTATTAATGAACCTGGTTTCACATCCATAAGTTTATGGATAAACCTTATTATAGGTTCCAATTGATATTCATAAACCTAATTACATTTTCAAAATCTTTTTTATGAAAATGATTTCAAGTTCATAAGGTTATGTGTGAACCTGATTACAGGTTTACAATGATATGCATGGACTAGGTCACATGTCCATAATTTATGTGTGAACCTGATTACATGTTCAAAATATTATGAGTGATCCTTATTACATGTTAACAATTTTATTCTTGGGCTGGGTCACATGTCTATAAGTTATTTTGTGAAACTGATTACATGTTCACAATGTTTTGTGTGAGCATGATTACATCTTCACAATTTTATGAATGGACCTGGTGGCTTGTCCATAAGTTTATGAATGAACCTGATTACAGGTTCACATTTTATTTCAAGGACCGGAATACTTTTTCACAAATTTTTTCATAGATCTGGTTTCATATCCATAAGTTAATGTGTGAACCTAATTACATGTTCAAAATTTTATGCATGGATTTAGTTGCATGTCCATAAGTTGATGTGGGGGGGGGGGGTTGATATCATGTCCTTAACTTAATGAGTGAAAATATTTCTACTTATACTTGTTCAGAATGTTATAAAAAAATCTGCATGCTACAAATTCCATGTGTTATTCCTATGTTATGGTTTCATGACTTATGCTTCTAATCCGCTTATGATATATGTCTCATGATCTGCCAGTATTTAGTATGTTTTCCAATATGTAAGGTATGATCATAAAATGTTATTCTCAAGTTCCAATGCCATTCTTACCCATTTCCTTTATTCATACTTACCAATCATCTAATCTAACCCATTTCTTATGTTTCATTTCCCCTATTTATGAAGAATGGTTTTTGGTAGAATTACTAATGGTGAAGATCATTATGGGAGATATTGAACATATTTCACCAGAATAGAAGATTGTTTTTCATGTTTACAAAGACACTAAACTATTACGGTCCCCAATCATGTATTTTTTTAATGTACTGAGTATTCATATAAAATAGTATAATATACATGTATGTTAATCCTGGGAATCTATAAGAATAATATTAATTTTATTTTTATTTCAATTTAATATCGTATTTTTATAACAAATATATATAAATATATATAAATATATATAAATATATATATATAAGGAATGTGAAGAATATTTATGTAAATTAACTATTATGGGAAAACTATAATGTCTTTAATATTTAATATTTTATAATAATAAATTTTTATTTATTTTGAATTTTAATTTTTAATACATGTTGTCCAACGGACTAGTCCACTTTAAATGAAAACCAGAATATACATAATTTTATGAACCCATATTAAATGTGAGCCTAATCAAACTGGGTATATTTTAGCCTGATCCATGTGGTCATAGACCAATCCTCCATGGTCTATCCTATTAAACATCCTTATTTGTGGGGATAATCTAACACCTCATATTCTCAAAAGGAATGATTATTGTTCTAATAATAATTTGGCTCTTGTTTTTATTTTATTGGCTTTATTAGTTCTCATATTAACTGAATTTTACTCTTCTAATGACTAATGGTGTACCGAGATAAGTCTGAAAGATATTATATGCACAAAATTCATATCTTTATATGTGATACAAATATATTGATATATGTTATATAGCGATGAATAATATGATTAAATAATGTCACTTGGAGTGAAATACATGAGTGAAATATATCACTAGGAGTGATATTTTACTTAGACCAATATGAATTTGATATGGAATATTTCATACAAAAACATTAATTATACCATAATATGTTATCATACATTTGGAGTCACATTATTGAAATGATATTTATGGGTTTGTAGACACATCATAATGAAAATTGCGGATTGAGAAAATTAAAATGTAGAAGTAATATGTTATATCGTAGTAGGTGTAATGTAATTTCACGACTTTTGTTATATAAAAATAGGGCTAAATATAATATATATCATAATACACAATTTCTCAATGATATAAGTTTTCTTATATCACATGTTGTGATAACGGTGTATTTCTATTTTCAATATAGATGGTATATTTTTTATTTTTTATTTATATAATGAATTTATAAATAAAAAAATATTTATAAATGAAAATGTAAAATAGACTAAAAAATTTATTTAATTCCTGTAGAATATATAAAGTTTTTACAAATTATCATTTTTTAAAAATTAATTATTAAATATTTAATAAATATATTTTTGGTACTAAATATTAATCTTATATTCCTTCATTTATATGGTATAAAATTAATGATTTTAATATTAATTTTATATATTAAATTATATAATATTTTATAATGTGTTATAATTTATTAAATAACATATAATATAAACTTTTCATATTGATTTTTTTGTTTTGTTTGTAAATTTTAATGTGAATTTATAAAATTGACTTCTTTTTTGTAATATTTATTTAAACCATGCTAAATTTTTTATTAGAGGATATAATCAATAGTTTAAACTAATATAAGGTATTGTAAATTGAAATAATAAAAATTTATAATATTATTAGTATGAAAACTTCAAAAGGATTTAAACATGTGAAAAAAATAATATTTCTATAATTCATAGACATTAATACAGTGGAGTTCTTATATATACCCTTTAAATAAGTATATCACAACATTAATGTTTGTGATATGAATGGAATGTGGTTATATTTATATTATATGAAAAGGTAATATTTCCTTTATTGTTGAATTATAAACTATTTCTATTCATATTTTATGAAACGCATCATATCTTATTCTTAAAATTTTAAATTATCTTTCATTTTTTTATTCTCATGTACATTGATATAAATTATTTATAATATAAATATTTTTATGTTTTGTTTAAATTTTATAAATTAAATCGATAATATGTCATATTACACAGCTAATTTGTTTTATTCTAATGTATAATATTTTTTATATTTTATTTGAATAATTATTGTTTATTTATTAATCAAATTTCGAAAAATAAATATTTCATTATAAATATTCATATATATTTTGAGCTAAAATCATATTGAAAATATGAATCACTCTATTATTGATATATGGATATTTAGATATTGGGTCAAACATCCACTAAACTAGGGTTAAATATTCTATCTATAATAGTGGTGCTGGATTCTAGTTGTTTCAAGCGTTCACTTGTGTAATATTTTAGTTTTATATGATTTTAATCATTACCTAAAACCGTTTAATGTACCATTTTAAGGATATTCATATAGTTATGTTACAAATATTATAAATAAAATTTTATTATGAATAAATAAAATAAATAATTCATTTTATAGAGTTATACATTAATGTGATTGGAACATGTTAATTTTTTGATTAAAATAATATGCAAAAGGTGAATTAAAGAGAAGTATTCATTCTTATAGGGAATGTATAAAATGGAATTTACATGATAAGTTTGTGGAATTAAGATAGTGTGATAATAAAAAATCCAATAAAATAATTACTATTAGATTCCTTCTAAATGGAACATTTCTCGTGGCCTTAGATGATCATTCTGGTTCGGTCATGAAAATCTGGAGAACATGTATATTATATTATTTTATGAACTTTTGGGTAAATTAGTAATTATTTTAGATAAGTGATAAATAAAACAACAATATAGTTAAATATGTTATTTTTTGTTTTGTGGATCATATATCATGGTAACCCTAATTGTTATGTAACCAATGGTATAGTGTTGAGAATATCGATTATATATAATAGGATAATTTTGTAAAAAAAATTATATATAATATTATCGACATGATAGTATACCTTAATAGATAAACCATGAATGAAATGTTAAATAAGACTCATGGTTTATTAAAATATTCATCATATATTACTAATATATTCAAAATAAAATAAATAAATAGTAATATCTGAAAACAATTAGTAAAAGAAATTATTAAAATTTAATAATGCATGATACTCGATTAGAAAATGACTATATTATATATTAATCTAATATTGATCACTACTTTAAACATGTTAATAAATAAATTTTTTATCATTATTTTAAAAAACTATTAATGCATCTTCCATACATAAATATGTAAATACCTATAATAAATAAATATGTCTAGTGTTTTATGATAATTAGTGGTAATGTGGTTATTTTTTATAGAAATTGTAAAAAATATATGTAAATATCATAATATATTAAATTATGTTTCAGATATTAAAAAATAAGGATGATAATATTCGTGTTATTTTTTAATATATAAATAAAAATAATAGTAGCATAAGAATTTAGAAAAAATAAACTGCATTGTCAACCATACATTTCAATCTGGGTTAACCATGATGTTTTGGATTTAAATACACATAGTAAAATATGAACAAATCATAGTCATCTATGAAAGGATGAATATAATCCTAAAAAATGAAAATTATAGTTATACATAGAAAAATCAACTATCCATGAGAGTTAAGGATGAGTAAACCTTGAACACATAGGAGTCAACGATAGAGATTATGGAAGTTTTCAATTTATAATAATGTGGGAATTTCATCAATGGAAACTAGAGTAATTTTATACAATCATAAAATTCCATGTTCTTGATGATATAGGGGATATAAAAAAAATATAACTGGTATCATATGATGTAATGAAATCGTTATCAATTATATGATAATCCCATAAAGTAGTAACTCAATGAATATTTAATATAAAATTATATTATAAGTAAGATGTGGTTACAACTAATTATGATTTGGAGATATCTGTTACGCTGCCTTGAACAATCTATTGAAGTAGATCTGTATCATCAAAATTGATATAATATATAAAAATTTTCATATTGAGATTGTTAAACATTATAAAATGTGGCATTCCAAAAAAGCATACTTTGTTTATAAAAAATCCATATTATTCACTAAGAGCGAGATAAACTTAGGTCATGGATTAAATCTAGTCCATATATTGTGGTAAATTTGGTATTTTTAGATAATATCTTGTAATAATATCATATTCTATATATGTTTTTGATAAATATTATGAAATAATTACAACTACTTTGATAGGTAGAACCCCTATAAGGATGACTAACATTCATTGTCTATAGGACAGTCCAATACTACCAATAAAGCATAGAATATTACTATTATGGAATTAAGGTATAAAATCTTACGTACTATATAATTTGAAATCATAACTACAAACAATACAAATGTACTGATCTGAATAAAGAAATTTATGTAGAATTTTGTTTATGTCTATAAAAAAGGTGAAATTTTATAAGGATCCATATTGGGGAGAAATAATAGATTTTAGTGGTTTTGGTGACACTCAATTATTTATTATTTCCCACATATCATTTGATCCCAAGTGGTAAAGATATGTTGTGGTTTATTTCAACATGTAATTATATGATAATTCCTAATTTGAAGATACAAGTCAATGTTGATCATGAATAAATTATGTATGTTATCCATTAAATTTGTCCGTTATTCATTATCCATTTATATTTATTATTTTATTTAGTAGGTATTATAATATTTTACTAATAAGGATTGAGATAAAGTACTTAATACATAAGTCTCAACATTATCTATTCAAATGGTGGAAAATAATTTCAATCCATGAATAAATTAATGACAGAATAAGTTCAAGGGTAACTAATAGAATAATTTTTTTTCTTGAAAAGTGATGGTTAACACAATAAGTGACTCACTAAATAACTCATCATTTCTCCCTGATGTGTAAAGCCTCCATCATGATAGTTCATGAAAATTTATCTAGGAATAGTTCGATTAGATTGACAGATAAATTTATAACCAATTTATTTTATTTAAGTAGCTCATAAAAAATGTATAATTTAAAATAAATTAAATCACTAATAATGAATTGTAAAGATCCCAAACACATCATTGTTTCATAGTTATCACTATTTATTTTCCCATTTGTTACCATTTATTTCTCAAACATAGTTCCACTTACACACATTGATTTACTTTGTAACACTAACTTTACCAAAAGTGTTTTTTTATTTATTTATATTTTTTAATATTTTGAATATGCATACTTTTATCTTAATGAAACCTTCACTACTACTCATCTTATCATATGGTTTTAGATATTATAAATTTAATTCGATAATTCTATATTTATATACTTGAGATGAGAGTTTAATGTGTTTTCAGAGAATTTATTAATTGGTTCATTGGTTTTTTAATCATTTGTTTATAAATAAATATTTATTTCATTTTTCAATTTTCAATTTTTTAATTTTATTATTTCATTTAAAAATTAAATTAGGATGACTTCAATGGTTATATAAAGACCTAAAATATTTTTACACACTTTTCGGATGTTACAAATATATTTTGAAGAAATATATTAAAAATTGACATTAAATAATTTTTTATTATAGAATAAACTAAACAACGTCATGAATAATTTGGGATATTATAGATATAATGTGAGGTATGGTATGTATAAAAAATAGAAGTCTTCAAAATAATGAAATTAAAAATAAATATTTTAATAGAAATAATTGAATAACAAAATAATGGATGAAAAACAAGACATAAAAAATTAATTTAGAGAATAAATAGACTAATAATAGTATAAAAAAGAATATATATTTGGATTTATAATATTAATCATAATTAAAAAGGGTAATAAGATCAATAAATTCTATGGAATAAAAATAATAAAGTTAAGAAGAGAAAGAAAAAGGATCCTGCTATTCTAGAATCCTTATAACAATGATGTAATATGTACATAATATTTACAATTTATCAATAGGTTAAATAATGAGGAGGAGGAAGATGTTTCAATATAAATAATCAAACAAGAAAAGAATAATTTTGAGAGTATTTTTTAAAATAAAATCACTTAATTTGGGAAAAAATTTGTAAAAGATTATTTATTATTTAAACATTTAAAAATTTACATTATATAAGTAACATGTGATGAAAAAGATATATAATTTGGTAAACACACTATTTATAAAAAAAATAAAAAAAAATCATTCTATAATTTTGGAAATTTAATTGAAATTATATCTTCCATTAAAGAATATGAATTAATCAACATATGTTTTATTTTTTAAAGATGAATTTGTTGATGTGATGGAGTTTGATCCAAAATTAATTAATGATGAATCAATGATCAATTTTTATTAAATTATTTTTTAGAGAAATTATTCATGAGAAATGAATTAAATACTGAAGAATCTATGAAGGATAACTGAAATTTGAATAAATTTGGTATATATTTTTCTAAATATTAAGAGAATTTTTTGTATTTCTGGTATTAACATGGACTTTTAAATGACTTTTCATTTTCTATATATTAGTTTATGGATGATATTAATATTTTAAAAAACATCAACAAATTGAAGTTGGTGATAATACATGATCATGTGAATTTGAGAAACATATAAAGAATTAAAGTTTTCATGGACATCAATTCAATTAACCATTAAAAATTAGATGGTTTTTTATATAAGTGGATGATATTACCTTTCATAAGATTTATAATGGTTCCTTAAAAATTATATTTATTGAAGAATGTTTTATAATCAAATAATTTGTAGATTATATGTTTCAGAATGAAGCTATTATAATTTTAATAAGGGGAGATGAATTTAATTAAAACCCATTAAAAAATATTAAAATTCATATTTCACATAAAAAATGGAAAATTGAATCCATAAATTACCAAATATTTGTGGTGTGTTATATAAATGTTAATATTTATACCATGAGTGGAAAGAAAAGGCTTCCACCAGAAACTTCTAATCAATACTTTTATAATCATTCATTAGGGTGGGATTTATGAACACATTGTGTGATATTTTGAAGAATTCATTTCCATATTAATAATATGAATGATAAAAATGAGGTGGATAACTAAGGACAATAATCTATGCATTAAATCGGAGGAAACCCATGATTTAAGGATTTATTAATCACATTTTCCTTCTTTTTTTATATTTTAATTTTACTAATAATTCTTTGGTATTCAAATTCATTTTATATACCTTTTTACTGAGTTATGATATGAGTACCTAGAATGAAGTAAAAGCCCCAAAATCCTATAGAGATAATTTCATCACATTAGAGGATTATTCTAACACTTTTTATTATTTTATTCTGTTCAATTCATAAACTGATTTTATTAAATATATACTGAACTTCCTTACATATTTGAACTTTTCTATTATGGGGATAAGTAATGTGATTCATATGTAATGAAAAAAGGAACATTTTTATACATCATACTTGAGGTGGTATTCATTAATTAAGAGTAAGATTATTTATAGGTTTTATGATCAATATAATTAAATCAAATTTGACTTTATTTTGGTTGAATTATCTAAAATATACTAAATTATTGGTTTTATAACCTATAAATTGAGTGATTAACATATAAATAATGTAATAATTTTTAAAATTTATATAATAAATAAATAAGTTTATTTAGATGTTAATTTTGTAGTATTATAAATACGTTTAAACCCTATCTCAAAACCATTTATTTTAATAAAGGCTTTATGTCTTTACAAAAAGAGAAAAAATATGGGATAAAAATTTTATAATTTCATTGATATTTGGTAAATCATTATTTATTCATGAATTAGATATTATAATTAACCTAAACAGATTCTTCTTATTGAATTATGATTTTCACAATGATGTAGATTAATATTGGGAATTAAAAATGGTGTTCTACACATTCTCTATGAATGGGAACTATAACTCAGAACAACATGGAGAAATTCATGATGGGAATAAATATTATTAATTTTCATTATTTAATACATAAATAAAAATAAACGACAAAGATAAATAAATAAACACATAATATGGAATTAGTTTTCCTAATTTTTGGATAACATGGAACAAAATAAAATATCATGTTCAAATATAGTAATTAATTTCTAAAATAAAGTCATCAACATAGATATAGAAATGGGAAAACTGATTTTTTGATGTGATTAATTTTATATGTAATTGGTATTTAAGAAGTTTTTATTCATGTTATTTGGAAAAACAAACAAAATATCGAATTTTTCTTAGATTTATTTAATTTTTCTCAAACTTTTAAATAATATAAATCTTCATTAATTTTTTATAAAAAATCACACGTGGAAAAGTTATTTTATCTTCTTGGGGGGGGGGGGGGTTGAGCGTTGATAAAAAAATTAATGTGATTATATGTTAATTTATTAATGTTTTTTCAATTTATAAAAATCTAAATACCCATAAATATATTTATTTTTGGTTTTTGGTGGGAATTAGTTATAATGTGATTATTTAAAGTTAGAAAACGTAAATTCACAAAAATAGATTTTAGTGATGGTAGTTAATTTTTTTAACCAAGAAGAAAATGTTAAATCATTTTTTTATTTTGATATCCTTAAATAATGATTGTGGGTTTCTAAAAAAATCAAGAAAAATTATATACATCATATATTTTATAGTTTATTCAAGTTGAACTAAGAATTTATTGATTTTTATTTTCTATGTTGACAATAAATAATAACCAATTTTTTCAGTAATTGCTAAAGATAGTTGTGAATGTTTTTTAAGTATTCAATAATATTTATTCATGTAATGGTGAATAATTAAAAACCCATTAAAACCAAAACCATACATAACATAAAATATTAAAACCATTATTTTATACACCTATGATGAAACAGGCATAATCATTTGGTAATTACATGTTTTGAAAGAAAATATTATATTTTAATAAATTACCTATAACTCTTGGTATTATTTTTGTAGGAATAAGGATAAAACATTAACTAAAAAACTCATGTCTTTTACAACTAATTGATATTTTTTCCACTATATAAGAAACTCTTTAATCCATAAAAATACTTCAACATAAATCCCACATTATTCACATGAGATATTTATTCTAGAAATATCATACTTTTAGTATATGTTTATCCAAATTTAACGAAAACTTTAGAAGGGGTGAGATGAGATGACCAGTTAGTATAATCAAAAGAAATAACAATTTAAGATCATACGATAACATACTAATATATTTTATGTATAATCATGATGCATAAAAAAATCATACCCAACAACTCTTATATCATAATCATGGAATAAATCATGACATAAAATTTAACAAGAATACATGTGAATGTCAAAAAAGTCATTAATAAGAATATAAATTATTCATAATAATAATTTCAAAATAATAAAACATCCATAAAATATGGAATATACATTAGAATAGGGAAAATAAATTTCATAATCCACACCATTACTTCCCACGCTTATGAGAAATTAAAATGTACTCACTAATACATATCTCATGATATATAAATTAATAATCAATAAATTAGATAGAGATATGGGAACCCAACAATCAACATCCAATTTCTTGAGTGCTACTTAAATCATTCACTTATCACATCTTAATGAACCCAAATTAATATAGTGAGTTTCATGAACCTTTACAATATAAATATCTCAATTTTTATATCATAAATATAATAGGATGAATAATTGGATTTCATATCATTTTCAACTAAATTTAAATACAGAAAACAATAATAATTTCATAAATAATCATAACAAGATAAAACTATGGAAACATTTATATTCAACTATGTCAAGTAACATTTTAGGTAAATACCGTTCAATTTTCTTAATATTAAATATGATATTTGGATTTTATTAATAAAGTTTATATGGCTAAGACATTAATTTTCCCAAAGAATAAATCTATGGAATCTATCTGAATGGCCTTCATTCAAAGGAATAAAGAAAATTTTATTTACATAAGATGGAATTTGAATAAAAAATGTAGACACACACTAAAAGTTATTAAGAATGAAAATGGTAGTTATTGATAATTTCTACAATATAGAAGGACATTATATATTCGACTTATAGAAATAATGTGTATGGATACATTTGAAAAATATACTTAATCAGGAATAATATATTTTAATGGGAAATTACTCAGATGAAAAATACATTTATGGAGTATATGAAAAATCACATTAGAAGTAAGAAATATTCATGATATTTTGAAATCCATTTAGAAGAGATATTTTATAAACCTGGAAGAAAAAATAATTTTCATTTTAGAATCCATTAAGATCTAGAGATAAGTTATTAAAAACAGTGAACAATGATGTGGAAAGACGTATTCACAAGGAAACCACTAAAAGAGTTTATTTTCAACACAATCATAAAATGAAGAAGCTAGGGTAACATTCTAAAGTTAATTTTAAAAAAAGTGAAGTGAAAACATTACAAATAATTTAAAATTTGAAAATGAAATTGAAATAAATTATTCAATAGACAATCATAAATATTATAAAAAAATAATTGGTGGAAAATATTTTGGATTAACTTTTAAAAAAACCACATAAGAAAAAGTGTATTATATTTTTATTTTTAAAAGGTTTGAAGTTATTTTGAAAATTATAAAAAATAATTAATATTATATTTCCTATAAATATATTTGAAGATTTGTGCGATGGATGATATGGACATGAAACAAAGATCTAATAATGATATGGATATTTTCTTGTGATAACGTAATAAATTTTTGTGAGAAAAAACTAATGTTGGAAGCTTTGAATTAAAAGAGTCATTCACCTATAAATATAAAAGAGTGCATGATAAAAAATAATAAATAAATTTAAAAATATAATATTGAATTTTTAAGTTCAAGAGATACCTTCTAACTCAATTAAATAGATTTACGTTTCACAATTCTTTTGATGAACAAATAGTCCGTTAACTAATTTTTTTTAAAAGGGTTTTAGGTAAAAATATTTAAATACCTAAAATTCAAAATAAAATACCACATAATACAATTAAAATTAATAATTTACACACTTAAATGAAGAATTTCAAAGAAGAAGAAATGTAACTCAAGGATGTAGAATTGATTTTACAAGAAAGCATTATAAAATGAGGAGAATACAATCATCATCAAAGATAGATCATTAAATTTAATGTAAATTTCCATCAATAAAATTTAATTCGTGAATTAAAAACGCAATTACTTAGTATATACAACACATAAATAAATAAGCATCATAATACAAAATGTGACTCAACGGGAAGAATTTGAGATGAGAACTATTAGCTTGGTACTAATTTGTACTGTACTTCCACCAAAAATCCTGAATAATTAAATAACCATTATTAATTACATACCGATGAACCTTTTTTATAACTATTACCATTTATAATTATTCCATACATAAATATATTAGATAATTTTTACATATTTTTCCACATTATGTGTTTAATAATTCTAATTGTTTTTACTAATTTTATAGGGACACAATCAATATTTGTTCCTCAAAAAATGTTCATCATTTACAAATGATTAATTTTCTTATAAGGGATTATTTATAATAATTGATTATATTTACATTAACTTTTAATAGTTCTTTTGTCTTTATCTAATTAGATGAAATTGACATTGAGCATTTTCAGTGATTTTTAACATAAAAATTATTTTTTATTAATTAATGATTTAAATAATAATGTATAATTTCGAAATAAATTATTTTATAAATATTTGTTTCATATTATAGTATAAATAGTTTTTATAATCATCCAAGATAAATTTTTTATATAATTTCTCAGGAAGAAGGTTAGACCGAATCAAACTTCATCATAAAATTATTAATGAATTATTATGTGGTGTTTTAGTTAAAATATCATTATACAAGTAGAAAAATTATATAATTTATTGTTCATTAATGTGATATATAAAATTATTAACTAATTTTCATGAGAATTTATGAATAATAGAAAATTTTATAATTTGAATAAATTATTTTCATCTTAGTTTGAATGTTTAAAATTGTTAATTTTAAAATTACTGTTTACTATTCTTATGACTAATTGGTTATTAAATTTATATTTAAAAAACATAATTCAAATCATAAATATCATTTTTATCAATTAATACCATTCTCATGAATTAACTTTTAATGTGGTGATGAAATGAGAAACAAAAATCAATCATTCCAAGGAGGCCATTGACCACACATATTCATGCATGGTGAATTTATATTCCATAGAATGTTAGAAATCAATAATTTGATATATAATATTAAAATATAAAATATTTAAAAAATGTGATACTTATATATTAAATTCATTATTTGGAAAATAATTGAATGGTGGTGATGGAAAATGAAACATGTCTCATTGTGGAGGTGGTAGTCTACATAACACATGATTCAAATTTTTTTTGTAATGAAAAAGATAAGTGTTGGATTTTCAATTCCAAGTAAGTTGTGAGGAATTTAATTTAGTAATTAAATATAAGTTTTTAATTTAATGGAATTATATATTATTTTGTGAATGGGTTTGAGATCTTTGGGGTCTTTTTAGAGGATGGAGTGAATGTTTTTGGAGAAAAACATGAAATGCATGGCTGGCACATGGTTAGTCGTAACTGTTTAGAAAATATATGGAGGATAAATGATTGAAATACTATATGAGAGAGGATTAATGTCTATGATAATTGTTTTAGATTTTTCTATAGGTGATCCACATTTATTCACACAGTTAAGAAAATTAGAAATAAAAACCATGCATGGTTAGTTCCATATTGGTAGTGACCCCAAACGGTTTAAGACATGGTTTTGAAAACCATAAAACCAAACCACATTACTTTTAAAAAATTGTTGAAAATTCCAGTTTTACCAACATTATTTTATGTTTTCTCCTATTTTATTTTCTCATATTCATGCACAACACCTCCCTCAACTAGTCGAGATACCCTTCATCCTCTAATGTATGATCTAATCTACATATCCCATCCAATGTTTGATTCTAAAAAAATATCACTGGATATATACTAATAAGATTTCAAATCCTAATACATATTTTCATTGTTTAGCTCAACGTATAGAATTCTAAATCCATGTGATCTAATATGACCATTTTTTTGGAGAAATTATATATTTCACTGATTTCTCCCATTCTACATTGAATATAAATTTAACACTAGAGGAGGTGTATTCTACCTAGATAATATAGGTGATCTAGAAATTCTCCTTTAAATTGAATTTTTCTATATTATGCTTCATTATTCCATAGATTTGGATTACTTTATGAGTACACAATAATTTAATTTCTTAATTGAATTAATGATCCCTATTTATGGATATTCACATAAACCCATGGTATTGTCACAGTTCATCTATGTCGACAAGGGCCATCCCGTTGGGATGTTTTATTTAATTCCATGACTTTATAAAATATTTTGACACCAAACCACTATTTATGTTAGTTTTCGATAAAAAAATCATATGGCTTAATAGAATTTGAGAAAATTTGAGTGGCTTGACAATGTCACTTACCTTTTATATATACTATGGATTTTTTTCCTCTGAGTATGGGATTAAATGGAATGCAAAATGGTTGTAAACCATTTCTTATATTTCATATAGTTATATATGAAATTGATTATTGTTATTACTAGATCAGGTCTGTTGGTTTACGTGACATGGTCAGTGAAAGTGTTAGAAATGACATTTCAAATTCCATTGTATATGATGTGGAATAATTAAACTCTCATCATTGATTTAGATTATCAGACATGATTATTAATATCCATGGATGGATGTTGAGGAAATTCACCTTTTTATAATTTAATACTCTTAGTATTATGCATGGAAACCATTGTTTCACACCTTGGGCCATGCCTAGTATTATGTATCTAAATATACATATGTATATATATGAAATATTTATAGTACATATATATTACAACATACATATATTTGTATATATATACATATATTTATATAGGATGACTTATCTTCAAATATATTTGGTATTAGGTTGAAGTATGTAGGGTTTGACAACTATCCATGAAGAACCCATACAGACTTGGTTACAACCCACTCCACTACTTTATTTTTTATATACATTCCCAAAAATCACTTTATAAACACTTGTTGGATTATATTAGTTTTGGTTGGTGGTCGCCTATTGATTTTTAATCACACCCTGTCCGGGTCATCGATTGGTACACAAAAGGATCTCATGGAAACCAATAGGGATAAAGATTAACATCCATATTTGGAAGTATGGTTAATTTACAATGCTGGAGTATTATACTAGAAGATCAAGATTATTCTCAAAATTCTATTGAAGATATATTTTGGTTATTTATTACATTTTCTAATATCTTGTTGTGTATTCTTGTTTCTACATTCCATTGAATTCCCTTTTTTATATACCATACAGACATGGAATCTTTTTTTATATGTCTTGGGTTATTTATTATGTCAGTTCATTATTATATGGTTGATATATAATTCATTATTTATTATCATTTATTTCCACTATTTACCTTTTATTTCACTATTGTGTTCCATTTTGAACATGGGGGTATAGTCTCTTTACTATACCATCCTAGCCCTATGCTATAAGCCAGTAGCTTTATACTTATGAAGATGAGTTATTAAGGCCATGTGGACAACTTTGTTAGGACACTTATTAGTGAATTGGGTCCTAGATGTCACAATATGGTATCATTGGGTTCTTTTCCTTGCATAAATATTTCGAGGATGGTTGAACGAGGACTCTGACATTTCATATTTTTGTAATGAGCCTTTTACATGGATTATCTAACACATTTACACTAAGAAACAATGTTATATGGGACGTGACTTGATGTTTTGGTATTTTCATAATATAGTTGAATTGAATTCTTTTTCAGGTGATGTACATCAATTATGGAGTTCATTGCCATTATGGGTTAACTTTTTCTCGTGGATCGGTATGGTAAAAAATTGTTTTCAGTGAAACATGACATGTAATTGATAATTCACAAGAATTTCATATTCCATGCCATATTTAGTTTATTGTGTTCATTTCATGAATCATGTGTGGTGACTTAACTACTATATTTTCTAACCTAACTACTGATTTTTATAGGGCAAATTAGATAAATAATTGGATAATTAAATTTTCTCCATCAGCCATAATATTGATTTCTCATATAGATGGATTTTGACTTCTTAATAAACCAATTGTAGCATGTTTGATCCTCGAACTGTTAGTTACATGAGATGAAATGTTAGTTGGTTTATATTCCATGGATACCAGTTGTAATTTTTAAACCTAGGTCCTTGAAAAATTCTGAATACTTATTCATTTAATCGATCCATTTTTTATGAAATGTAAAATCCTAAGACTAGATATAATGGTATGGTTTTTGTTACATGGAATACTGATTTTATCTTATAATGTGTTAGAATTTACCAACTAAAAATGGTAGATAATTATAAGTGAACTATATATATATTTTGATTATAATTATCAAATAAAACAGTTTCCCATAAATGGGGATGCCAATTAAAACAGAAAAGGTGTTTTCCTCTGCAAAATACAATTGATTCTCTATATATTAAAACTATTTATATGATATTTGATACCTTCACCCTTACCCAACATTAGTGGTGGGTAGTAGGGAGTGTTTATTATTACACATTATGGTCTTCTTTATCCCCTAGACACAACTGTCAGAGCAGGAAGAGAGGTGTGAAATTCACATAGGAAGGCTTGTACCTATCTTATTCATTTATTTGTAGTAGTTTCAAATATAAAAGTATTTTTCTTTGCATGTTATTTAAATTTTATAACTATTACCCCATGGAGGCCTTAAGTCATTCTCCATGTAGGTTATGATGACCACACTATAGAGGTTGTGGTCCCTGTTCCCTTAGTATTTCATCCTGCCATGCAACCTCTGGAAGAACATTCTATTCTTGGAATGGGAACCAATACTCGATTTTGAGAGGGTTTTATATGGTTGATGTAGTCTGTATAGGGTGATATGAAACCTTTATTACTATGGAAATGTTGATGGGAGAGTTTAAGATATAATTTCCACCTATATTATCAAGGGATGGGGGGCCTCGGGTTGTTGACTCAATGTTATAGGCCATTCTTATTATATTCGATAACCGAGCGATTTTTCTATATATGAGGTAATGTTCAGAAAATATATACCTTTGGGTTCCACCAATGATTAGATGGATGTTATAACCCAATAATATCATTGTTAATATATGTTTTCGAAGAATTTATAGATGATATTTTGTGATTAATTCTTTTCACACATGCCATGTGTTGATTGTGTTAGAACTCCATCCATCTACAGAATGGATCAATTTATGTGATTGAGTATTTAGATCATTTCACTAATCACTATCACTTCACACCATCTCTCTGGTAACGAGCTAACGATAGTGATACAGTTTGAGGATGGGATCACATATTCCATCTGATCTGAGGATAATTTATTTCAGCTAAGTATCATTTACGAATTAGTGAACCATAACCTCATCACGAAGTGGAAGTTCAGAGAATATAATGGTGTTCCTTACGTATGTTTAACACTTATATAGGTGAAATATTTCTATAGTAGTAGAAAGTGAGTTATGGAGTCTTCTTGAGGGGTTACTGGTAGTTAGATGACAGACACTGATGTTTATGTGATATGTCATTAGCGTGGTAATCGAGGGCACATGAAAAACCTAGGAAAAACTATCCTAGTTCAATGTTGATCATGTTTGAGGATAGGTCATATGAAATATTTCTGTAGATATTTTCATTTAGTGCCTTTCAACAGAGGATATCCACTGACTTTGCATTCAAGATTGGGTTAGACTGTTCTGTGTTAGTCAAGCAGCATGAGTACTGTTGGCCGAGCAGGTCTAAAAGGTTGCTGGGGAAGAGGTATCTAGACATATGATATGTATCACCAATAGGGAATAAGTGATCAGGGTAGTAAGGTTTCATCTCATGTCTGTGGATTAAACCACTTTCATACAGTGAAACCTATACCAGATTAGTATATTATCAGGACATATACTCTATAAGGTACATTGATAGTACCCTTTACATTAGTCTATTCCTAATTTGACACATGTTATTCACAATTATTTATATATGTGAAAATATTTGAAATTATGGGCCATCAGATAGAGTAAATTTTATGTGTAAAGACCCTTGATAATCTTTTACGGATCTGATCTGGGAGTGTTTGTAAGGGTAAGGAGTGCCCCCTTTTGATAGGTGGTTACCTTTTCAACAGAGGTCATTCTATCCTTGACATAGTAGGTTTTACTGTAATTCTTGGGTTGGCCTACATAGTCTCATATTGAGCCTATATTGACTGTTCTCACTGGAGATTATCGTTTATATCCACAAAGGTTGATAGGTATATTTATAAAGGAGAATGATATTTCCTTGGATAGTCTTGATTGACATGAGCATCATGTTCAAGGGGGAGTGTCATCCTAGGATTCTTGTATTTTTAAGAGTGATCAGAGATAAATAAAATAGAATACCATCCAATAGTAGACCATTTTAGGGATGTCTTCCCTAGTCACCATCTTTAGATTTCCTCTCTTATGGGAGGTGGTGTTTACTGTTTATCTAGTACTAAGAGAAAAAATAGTGTTTATTCATCCTTACAAGATGGAATATATAGTGCTCCAAGAACTGAAGAGGTAATTGAAGGACATAGATTCTAAAGGGTTTATATGACTTAGTACTTCACAAAGGCGTGCACCTATCATATTTGCTGAAAAGAGTGACACTACCCTCATGATTTCTGGGTATGATTTGAAGTTAAATTAGAATGTAGATAATAATAGATATCAAATAACTCATATATATAACCTCTTAGATTATATTCGAGGATAATGGGTTTCCTTCAAGATTTATTTGAGTTTAGGCTTCAGTCAATTGAATGTGAGATCATTAGATATACCATATACAAAATTCCATAGGAGATATAGCCTGTATGAATATTTTGTAGTGTTGTTAGGTCTAAAAAATTCATGGGTTGTTTTCATGGTTGTGATGAATTGTGTTTTCCACATATATTACTATTTTTAGTGGTAGTATTTATGGAAAACCTCTTTTTGTACTCACATACTCAACATGAACATGAAAAAAAACATGATCTTATTTTGAGTACACTAAGAGAGAATCATTTGCATGCTAAGATCACAAAATTTAACTTTTGGGTAAAAAAAGTTCACTCACGTTGACACATAGAATCAAAATTAGAAGTATTCATTCACTAAGAGAAGGTGAGTGTTGTGGATTCTTAATATCATCCAAAGAATATATTTGAAATATTGATTTTCAAGGGTTTAATGTGCTATTATAGGAATTTTTATTCTAATAAGAAGATATTAATGGATTTACAAAATAGAATTTTATGTTTTTATGGAATGTGGCATGTGTAATAGACTTTAATGAGTTAAAGAAAACTTTTAATTCGACACAAATCCTGATTTTTATTGAGCTGTGAAGTATCTATACAGTTAATTGTGATGCTTTAGGTACCGGGCTATGTGTATTTCTGAAGTAGGATGATATAGTCATGGTGTATGGGTTATGTTAACTTAGGCCTCATGTGAATAATTTCCTGTCACACAATCATATGTTAATATTAATGGTTCATAAAATTCATTATTGGAATCATTATTTGATGGGAGTGAAATTTCTGGTGTATGTGGACCAGAACAAACCACAAATACATATTAATGTACATTTATTTGAGTCATAGGATATGGATGTGGGATGAATACCCACATTTTATTAACATTGAGCTTGCATATACACCTAGTAAATTAAACTCCATTAATTATTCTCTGAGATGGAAGTCTTAGACATTGGAATTTCAAGAGACTAGTAGTGAGTGAGAATGGACAAAACTCTTTTCTGGGATGATCATATACGTATAGGATAGCCACGGGTATCCTATTATCACATCTTTACTGGTGACCCATCCACTTCAAGGTGTTCCACCTATTAGCTGGATTTGTTTCTAGGTGTTCCACCTATCATCTGTCTAAGGTAGAACACAAGGGCCCAAAATTATTTTGTAATAATTTCCAATTATAGAGTGGAAATGGGATAACGACACTATTTATTTTTAAGGATTTACCAAGGTCACCTAGAGGATGTGACATATAATGGTTTAATGTTCAAATGCGGATGAAGGACACCCACTTCCTTCTTATTAGGGATACTATTTAAGTATACGATCTGTTGAGGATATATGTTATAAAGATCATATGACTTCATGGAGTTGCATGTTTTATCATATCATACCTAGAAACTCGATTCACATCATGGGTCTAGTAGGGGTTTCAGAATTCACTGGGTTCATAGGTACTGTTGAGTAAAACCTATCACTCACATACCAATTGTTTGTCCAAACATATGATACATGTGTTAGAGGATATGTTCCAATCATACGTTCTTGATTTCAGAGGTTCTGTGACAAACACATACCTTTAGAAGATTTTACCTAAAATAAAAGCATCCGAGACAATATAAAAATGAATTATTATGAGGAATTATATGGTAGGTTGTATCGTTCAACCCTATAAAAGTTAGAAGCTGAAGAGGAAGTAATAATATGACCTCATCGCATTCAGGAGACATTAGAGAATTTATAATTTTTCCATAAGCATAAAAATATAGCCTAGTATTGGAATACTTCTTATGTCTATCATCACCACTGACATAAAGATATTGATTATGGAGATCTTGTGTTATCATATGGTTTTCCTAGATTGGTTCACTTATTGGTTCTATAACAATGTATGTTATCAAGTATAGTTTTTAGGACATTTGGTACACTAGAGAATGTTAAGATAATAGCCTATTGATTTTCATTACATCAGATATACCAAGACATACACAACTTCTTCTATGTTTTATACATTTATTATTATCATTAATACATGTCTCATGTTCTTTATCTTGATGATCTTGATTTGGTTTTTGATTATTTTTTTAGGATCATCCTATTCATATTGTTGAACAGAGTACAAATGATATCCAAGGAAATTTAATTCATTTAGTACTGGTTCCATGGTAGAATGTCCATGTACAAGATTATACCTAGGATAATGTGCCCAAGATACATGTTTAGTGGAAATTAGTATTCTCAAATGATGTTTCACCACCCTAAGAAGGGAACTTGAAGATGATTTTTTTAATGTGGGGTGGTTGTAAGATCCCGGCTTTTCAGTGAGGTTCAAATCATTTTATTTAATTTTTAAATATATTTTTTTTATTCAAAAAGAAGTTACTAATTGGTTAATTAATGGTTATGGAGTATTTCATTATTTTTCATATCTTAGTGCTTAAAGTTTTATAGAATTAGTAGTAGGTGCATAGTTAGTGAACGGTTTGTAGTAGGAAGTAGAACCAGTCGTCCATGCCATGTTTTGAGTGTATGAGTTTGAAAAATCATGAGATGGAAGACACATGGATTTTAAAATTGGTGAAGGTGTGTTGCATATGTGATATACATGTTGTGTTCGTTTTTAGGATAATCATGTAAAACCCATGCATGGGTAGTTCCACATTGATAGTGAGACCAGACTGTGTGGTGCACATTTTTTAAAACTGTGCATCCAAACTATTCCCCATTTAATAAATGGGTGAAAATTCCAATTTTACCCAACCTTATTATATGTTTCATCATATTTTTTCTTCTCCCATTTACATACAACACAAAACTAAGACACTTGAGCTCAAATTCCTCATCCATGTTAGTATTTTAGCTACCTATCCTGTCTGATATCTATTTACATTTCTATTTTAATTGGACATGTTATGATAATATCTTAAATCTTATTACACAATTATTTCATTAATATAATCGTATGAAAGGTTGAATCCATGTGAGATTATATGAACTATTTCATGGTATTTCTCTATTTCTCTAAATTATCATGTTCTACTTAAAATATCAATCTAATACAAGATAAAGAATAATCTATCAAGATAAGGGGGGTAGACTAGTAAATTTTTCATAAATTATAGGTTTTTTATATCACGTGTCATTGGAATTCATGTCTGGATTCCCACATGCTTCCTTAAACATGTTAATTTTGTAATTAAATCAATGTTCCCTAGTTAGAGATACTCTCATAAACCCATGTTATCGTTGGAGGTCATATACCACGTCAAGTGAGACCTCCTTTGGTGTTTTTTCTGAATTTAATGAATTTATATATGATTTTGTGACCAAACTACAATCTAAGTTTGTTTTAGTATAAGAAAAAATTGAAATAGATTAATATAATTAGAGGGAAAGTGAGTTGTGTGACCATGTCATGTACCTATTATGTATACTATAAATTATTACCATGTTTAATGATATTAAATGAAATGTAAAATTGTTGTAAAACATTTATTATATTATGTTAATGTTTTTTAATGCAATTGATTATTATTATTAATTGACCATGTATGCTGGTCACTTTGATACAAAAAAAATGAGTGTTGTAATTAAAGATTCATGTTCTCTTATCTAGGATGTTGATAATGGAGAATCACAACAATGATTGAAATTTTTATAAATGATTTTTTTGCATCACCATATAAATGTTGGGGTGACTCCCCCTATTAAAATATTAGAGTCTTGCGATTCTGTATTGACATCGTGGATCCTAGATAGTATTATCTGTGTGTGTGTGTGTGTTTGTGTTTGTGTGTATATATGTCTATATATGATATATGTATATATCATATATATATACATATATACTTTTACATATATGTTAATATTTTTTTTATAGGGTGAAACATGTTCAATGATATTTCCACTTAATCCAATGTAGGTTTGTCCAAATGAGTGTCCATTAGGGACTTTAGTGGATATGGTTACATCCCCCTTTACTTATTTATTTTTGATATTCATGAACACTGATCATTTTAAATAAAATTTTTGTGTTATCCTATACAATTTTAGTAGTGGAATACTTGGTTTTACTCACACCCTATTTAGGATACCAATTAGTACCAGAATAGATCTCATGGAAGCATGTAGGGAAAAAGTCATGTTTCAATCTTTGGATTCCTGATTTATATACTTGGACAGGGTATGGGAGGATATAACTAATATTATGCTAATTCTATTATTAGAGATATGGGTTTTCCATTTTGTTTATATTTGTATAGAATGTTGTGTATGTATACTATTATATTTCCTTTTATCCCCATTTTTTTATAGCATACAAACATGACATCATTTTGAATTTGATTTGTGTTTATTTATTATATCAACTTGTTATTATCTGGAATGTATTACCTTCATTTCATATTATCATATATTTTTGGAATTTTCCTATTATTTAACATCTATTTTCCACTATGATCATGAAGTTACACTCCCACGATGATACCACCATAGACAATTACTGTTATTCAGTAGTCTCTCATGTACATGATGGAGTTCTTGATTCCATGCAGCCAACTGGCTCAGGTCACTTATTAGTGGATTGGGCCCAGAATGTCATAAGAGGGTGTTTAATTCTTGTACCATAATTATAATTTTCTAAAAGTAAAATAATTATAGTGATTATTTCTTTAGAATATCATGAAAATTGATTTTAGATAGCATAATGGCGCATAATGAAATTGAAAGAAGAAAGAGATTTTTGGAACTTATCGCATAAATCGTGGATTATCAAAATTTTAATGTGGATTTAAAAATTTATGGATAGTATTTTGTGAATAAAGTAACCTCATTATGGTTTCAAAAAGTGCAAGGGAGATGTTTTAGAATATTTTGGGACAATATTAATTGGTTTTGTGTGATTGGATGTGGAGAGTGGGAGCCCCTTTATAGTTAAAAAGTAGTGGAATCTTTGTAAATACCCTAAATGATTCAATAATGGGAAGTCACTCTGAAGGTAATTGACACCATCATTGAAAAATAATGAATATGATAATTTACAAGGTCAATACAAACATGAAACTCTATTTTAGAAAAATATTTTAACATTGTATCATCCCTTTAACACATGAATTATTAATTGTTTGTTTAGTATTTTACAGCGGTAACTAGTTTTTACCTAATGTTACATAATATTTAAGTATCAAACAAATAGAAAAATTACGAGATAATTGGGACCCACTAAATCTATATTTTAAATCCATTTAATTTGATTAATTTATTAAAGTGATAAAAATTAAATTAAAAATTATAACATATATTATACAAACTTTTTTGAGAAAATATTTCCTCTATTCTAAAATATAAAATATATGGTTCTAATTCAAATATGATATTAAAAAATATATAATTTTAGTTATAAAATATATATAGGATAAATAAAAATGTTTCATAAGTTCTATGATGTTCTTATATTCATGTGATGTCATAAAAGACACAATATTTTAATAAATATTATTTTTCATTATTGATCCAAAAATCAATTCTTTTATAAAAATCCTAAATATTCAACATAAGATTATATAATTTTATTTAATAAAAAATTATATTTTTTTAAATTAAATTTAATTTTTTTTAAATATTTAATACTTATATAAAATCCAAAAATATAGTGGAAATCTATTCATATTGGAAATGAACTTTTTATGATGTCAACTATTTTGTATTCTTATTTGATATAAATTACTAATTAATTTAATGGTAATAAATTTTTCATATTATCAGTATATTTTTTTAAAATTTGTTCATATAATAAATAATATCTTGAAATAAAACACCACTTATAGAAAAAAATATATTTTTAATCATAAAATGATTTTCATACTCATTTCAACTATATTAATTAAATTTAAATAGTATTAAAAGTGGACATTAACTTCATTCTATGACAATTTGATAATATTATTAATCTTACTCATACCCATTATTTCAATTCTATAGTTTTAAAGGGTTATATTTAATATTGAAAATATATCATGTTTTATCATTTTACATTGGTATAGTGTGTGAAACATACTATTTAATATATTATTTATATACGGATAACAGAAAATGAAATATAAAGTTGTCACATACCCACTAAAATAATTATAATCTACATATTTTTAATTATCACTCAATGAATAATGTAGGTAATGGTAATCTTAACATATCCAAATTCCATATATATTTTTTCATATGCCTTCTACCATACTCTCTTATGTTATACCGAGTTTATTATCCTTCCTAAAACCATTAATCATTTAGACAATAATGTACCCATATCTAAATATAACTTAATAATATATTCTGAATAATATACCTCTCTCAAAACCATTTTAATATCTAGGATATTAAACCTCTATTAGATTATATATTACTCAAAAAATTAATGTTATTTTAACCTTGAAATGTATTAATCAAAATTTCATAAGGTCACAAAGTATTTACTTTTTATGAAAACCACAAAAATTAGATAAAATCATAGAAAACATCATGGATTATGTTTTCTTAAAATAAACAATCAATTAGAATACTTTCTAACCCATCTCTCCAAAAAAACAATCAACCATTTATTACCTAAACATCAAACTTATATAAATATTAATAATTATCCATAACTCAATAATATATTCATAAATAGTTATACCCCATAATATTACATTGCCATGAAATCAATTTTCAATGTTATTTATTTTATTTTATATATTTAAAAATTATATTAAATACAAACTACTAAATATAAATCTGTAATTGTTCCAAAAAACGTCATAAATTTTATAATATATCTAATTACTATAGATAAATATCAATTACCAATGAAAATATGCATGATTT
Organism: Viscum album; assembly: GCA_963277665.1. NCBI lineage: Eukaryota > Viridiplantae > Streptophyta > Magnoliopsida > Santalales > Viscaceae > Viscum > Viscum album. The sequence goes on from OY728123.1 coordinate 1,620,803,418, forward strand.
TAAAAAATGAAATTATATTATCGTTACATATTCACTAAAATAGGTAAGACTAGGAAATTACAATTTTCACTTATAACAAGAATATATCAGGACTCTCAACCATTTATGTATTTTCCAACATTATATTATAAGACATAATGGTTTTTGGATACAATTATTTCTCGGAATCATATTTGTAATTTTGTTTAAAAAAATACCTAGACCAAAATGGTTATGATAATATGAAAAAGAACTATTTTAAATGAATAAGAATGATAAATAATAATATGTCTTCTCTAATGAACCCTTTATTTCAAAGTATCATACAATCATTTCAACTACATCATACTTACTTAACACGGTAACTCTATTAGTTTTACCTGGGACAATTTAAGTTTTGTTCTAAAATATATAATAAAATATTCCCAAAAACTAATTAGTAAAAAATAATTTATAATGATTTAAAAATAAAAAGTGATTGACTAAATAATATCCCTCGTGATTGTCAAACGAGGTGTATAATTAGATTTATTTTTCATACACTAGGTGTCAACTGAGATGATACCTAATCATTAATTTTTAAGGTCATTACCCTTAGGTACATCTTTTCTAGATATCTTAGGATCATAATATCCAAAGTTATGTAAACACTACTCTAATAATAACTATGAAAACCCATACTTTGGTGTCTAATAATTATGAGTCATAAATAAAAAATTTAATTAAAATACATTCCTAGGATATTTTATGTTTATATTTTTTTATAATTTGGATAAAAATGTATCCAATAAAATCATGTCTTTTTCAACCAATGGAAATTTTCCCCAATATATAAGAAATTGATTAATCTATTACAATTCATGAACACATCCCAATAAGTTTTTATAAATTATATTGTTCCCAACATTTCATTCTTTTTTATCTTAAAAACCTTGTGAAATGGGTTCATAAGAATGTACGATCTTAGATTCACTATAATGGTAAACATAAGAGGTATCAATCAAATATTATATGTAGGAATACGATGAGAATTTGGGTAAATGAAAATACATATGGAAATCAAACCCATCATTCATCAAGTATGAATCATGATATAATGCTTGGCCTAAAAAGCCATGAATCAAAAAAGTGATTCAATAAGAATGATCCATGATATTACAACATAATCATATGAAAATGAATAAAAATTGTAAATAAAATTTCAAACATCAAACATAAATTAGTATATGGAACATAAGTTTAATCATTCATACCATTATATTACAATAATACAAGAAAATAAAACATGCTCGAGAATACATATCTCATAAGATATAAGTAAATAATTATTTCATTGGCCTATAATTAAGGACCCCAACCATCATCTTACACACATATGTGTGTTGATTAAATATAATTCACTTATCACATCATAATTAACCCAATAGAATGAAGTGGGTTTCATGAATATTTGAAATTGAAATTATTTTACTTTTATAGAATAAATAATCCATATAATGTAAATTTGTTTCCTATCCTTTCAAAATAGATTCCCAAAAGGAAATTAATAAAAATTAAATAAATAATCATAATATGATAAATACATTAAAAAATATGTATCCATTGAAATCATGTAATAGTAATTATAAATACCATTCAATCAAAATAATAAAGAGTATGGAATTTACAACTTATAGATGATGTATATACAGTAATAAAAATAAATCTCAATGATAAATCGATTTAGGGAATCTAGGTTAACACCCTCCAATCAATGGGATAAAGAATTGGGGATTTACATAGGAAAATAAATTAAAATATAAATTAAGGTAGTACCCCAAAAAACTAGGAATGAAAATAGTTTTTATTATCTATTTAAACAAAAAGAATGATGTTACATAATACAACTATAGAAAGAAATTATATGGTTATATTTGAAAAACATTATCGGTCAAGCATAAGAGTGGTCAAAGGAAACTGACCTAGATGAAAAATAAAGTTAAGGTGTCTTGGAAAAATAAATTTGGAAATAATAAATATTCATGAACATTTGAAATTATTTTAATATATATATTTTTATATGTCCCATAGAAAAAATAATCATTTAGAAACAATTAGAATCATGAGGGAAGGAATGATATAAAGAGACATAGGTGGTGGAAATATGTGTTCCCAAAAAAACATTAAAAGATATAATTTTCAACATATTCATAAAATGGTGAAGCTATAGGTAATAATTAATATTTACCTTCAAAACAATTAATTAAAAATCATGGAATATATATACCCTTATAAAATAATATTTAATAGATGGTTCTCTGAAAAATCATAAAGATTATCGAAGAAATGCAAGGTGGTAAAAAAATTGACCTACATTTTTTAAAACCCACATCATTAAAATGAATATTAGATATTTCCTTCTAAAATGGATAATGTGAATTTTATAATAATATAAAATAATAAATATTAGATTTCCCAATATTATATGATAATATTGGGGGGAGGAAGATATAGATGTGAAACCAAGAGCTAATTAAAAGACGGAAATTCATTCTTGATAATGTTATAATTTTTAGTGACAAAATAATCAAGTAGTAATGATTGAATTAAATGGTAAATTTACCTTGAAAGGTAAATGAAAACATCAAATAAATTAATAAATGAATTTATAAATATAATATTAATGGTTAATTCTGAAAGGAAACCATAATAATCAATGAAAGATATTTGAGTTACCAATATGCTTTAAGGATAATATAGTTAAGAAATTTAGAAACTTATGAAAAATGGGGTGTGATGTAAAAAATAAAATCAATAGAATTAAATAGAAAATACCACATAATAATATCATCTACCAAAATTTACCCACATTGATGAAATATTTTCATGATGAATAATTAACACTATATGAATTTAAATACAGTTATCAAAACCCCTTTAAACATGAGGATAATAAAAAATTATTTAATGATTATTCATCAAATATAACTTAAATTCCATTGAATAAATGGTATTTCAATACATAATTACTCAATTTGGTATAATATACACCACATAAACAAAATTTGGTTTCTAATAAAAAACATGTCTCAAAAAGAGGAATTTGAGATGAAAACCCTTACCATAGTCTTGATTCATTCTATACCTTCACCAAATGTATTGAATAATAATATTATGTTTATTAATCACAAACCCAATAACATTATTTATAATTATAACCATTAATATTTTCTATTTTTAGTTATACTATACACACACACACAAATATATATAAGTTAGTTTTTACCTATTATTTCACATTATATGTTTTATAATTCTAATAGTATTTATTAGTTTTATTGGAGAAGTGTCTGTAGTTTTTCATCTTCCAAAAATAATTTTTATCATATAATAAATTTTAATAGAATTTATGTTTTATAATTATCTATGAAGTTTTAATTTCCTCTCATGAGTACACAATATCAAATAATATGAATATAACAACAAGTATTTTTCTATGATTTTTAATCTATGATGGGTGTTTTATTATTTAGTGAGATAAATATTTATTTAATAATTACATAACCAAAAATTAATTATATACATGTTTATAAATTACTATATAATTGATTATGTTTTCGTAATAATCTGTTATTTCCATACCATTATTCAAGTAGATTCTCAAACCTAGTTGATGGACGATTATGAGGTGATTAAGTTAAATTATAATTATTGTAGTAACATAATGATAAAAGTAAGAGTTTTTATTGTGATATATAAAATTTATATATAATTAGGTTGATATATTATGTATATATGATAATTTTATAGTACGAATAAATTTTTTTCCTCTAAGTCCTCTAGCTCACAAGGGTTAATTTTGTAACAAAATTTTACCATTCATATCATTAATTGGAAATTTATTTTGTATTGATATACCATTATTTATATGAGAAAAATTATATTACTCTATTAAAACAAAACACAAGATCATACTAATAAGGTAGTGAGGAAATGAAAAACTGAAATCGATCATTTCATGGAGGGAGTAGTCCACACATACGCATGGATAGTGATTTCATTTTCCGTAGATCGAGAAAAAATAATATTTTATTATTATTTTAGAGTTTAAAATAAGTAATAAATATCATAATTATATATTAACATCCCTTTTAGGACCATCCTTGTAAGGTGACAGAATAAAATGGAACAAAATGTGTCGTGGAGTTGGTTGTCCGCAGAACACATGATTCACGTTTTTTTTCATAATAGAATGAGGGAGGATGGTTGATGTTGTATAATCATTGTAATAACATTGAAATATAATAATGATACCAATTTTATCATTATCATATAGTTAAATAAAATTTTATGAAATTTAAATTCTGACAAATAAATATAGAAAAGAAAGAGGGGTTAATAATTATTAACTCACTTCATGAATTATCTCATTTGTGATGGGGATTAAACATTTGAGGGATTTTACATTTTAAATACCATACCCTCATTATGGATCGTAGGTGTGATGAAGGTAGTTTTTTAATATTTTTGACCGAACTTAAGGGTTTTTTATGAGGGTAAGTAAGGATATAGAGCACCTTTTATAAGTACAAAAATTGACATTTTTTGTATATATTTAAAGGGTTTCAATAATGGGAAGTAAATCTCATGGAAAGGTGCTCCAAAATTGTGAAATAAAATATATGATATGAGATATGGTTTATATACCACACATCCACTAATTTAGAAACTTTTTGTTTAATATTTCATCCACTTTATAGCTTGAATTATTAAATTATTCAATTTAATCTTTGTCCATGATAACCACTTTTCACCAAATGTATCATAATATTTATTCTTATTAATTAAGTGGAACATATTATAAAATATAGAAAAAAATATTAAAACTTAAATCCATGTAATTTTATTAAATTCATAAAATTGATATATTTGTAATTAAAAATACAAATTTATAATGTAATAAAAACAATTTTTTAGAAAATATAACATAATTCTCAAAATATAAAATATATGATTGTAATAAAAATATATTATTTTAATATTTATGATGATACCTATAAATAATATATTTGGTCAAGAAAAATTATTCATAATATTTAAGATATGAATATATCTAAGTGATGTCATAAAATCTACAATATTATCACAATCTATATATTTCACTATTCAACAAAAAACGATTATTTTAGAGAAATAAAAATAATAATTTTAAAAAGATATTATTATTATTAAAAAATTATTTTTTTTGAAATTACATTTCTAAAATTACAGAATTCAATATTTAAATAAAATATGAATATATTATTGAAAATTGTTAAGATTAGAAAATAGATTTTTAAAATGATAATTATTCCCTATTCATATATAATATAAATTAATAATTAATTTAATGGTAATATATTATTAATATTATCAATATGGTTTATTATTATTTAATCATTATATACATAGTTTCTTGAAATAAATCACCAGTTTTAGAAAATATATTTTAGGCATAATAGTTTTATCATAGTTCTTTAGCTATACTAATTAAATTTCATTTTTTTAAAAGTAGACTCTTATTTCTTTATTTCCATACTTCAAAATTAGGTTAATAATATTAATAACAAATAATTTAATATTAAGGTTTTAAATAGTTATATTTTATATTCAAAATATAACAACGATTTTTGTCTGAGTTAGGTCTAGTGTGTGGATTACACATTAAAAAATTATTATTTTTAGGAGCATATAATGTGAAATATTAGGTAAACGAAACAAATTTTTCATAAAAAACATCTATATTTATCCATTTGTTATATTAATATAACTAAGAAGAAACCAAATCCATCATAACTCTATGTTGTATTTAGAGTATTACCAAAATCACCCATAATTTGGGTTGAAACCTTATCTTAGCCATGATATTATATTATCTTGGGTGTAAAATGATGGAGGATAAAGAGTGATTTTGGATAATTGAGTGTAATAGAAAACCCCATATCAATAGATTTGGCCAGTTTATATAGACCTCGAGGTAACTCCCCAAGCCATCACAAAATTAACTCAAATGTTATAAAATGTTCAAGTAATGTCAATGGATACAAACAATTTATAGTATTTTATCGAGTATGAGCATGAATTTACCATATAAATTTATTTAAGATACAATACAATTTAATCATATGAAATCCTTTAATCAATGAAAAATATTATAAAATGTAATTATAATGTTAACTATTAATTTTCAACCTTTTTTAATCAATAATTGAGTGTAATTTTAATCTTACAATACAATTCTTCCCACAACACCACATTTTCATTTCCCTATGGAACAAACTATGAGTACCTAAGGTAGTATCATGTTAAAAACAAAACATGCCTTATGATATTGTAATATTATATGAAACAATAAATTCCTAATGAAAAAATATGATTTTTTTAAAGAATGTATATTAAACTATATAATATCCATATAGTGTAACATAATATGTAGGATAATATATATTATATATACATTATGATTTAGGGTATATCGGCATTAATATCCCAATTAGAGTAACCAATTACAGATTTTCTTCAATTATACCTAGTATTTTTCAAATATAGTATCTCATGAAACCAAATCCAAAACTATTTTTTAATATCCTCTAAATTTTTTTGGAATGATATCTTTAACATCATCTTGTATCACATAATATGGAACAACTTTAAAATTTCCATCCAAAAAACATTTTTCGTAAACTAAAAATCATTTTTATAGTAGTTTTATGAGTTATGTAAATTTCAATTCTAACTCAGTCAACCACAAAAGTTAGATTACAAGATTTTTTTAGTATTTAAGGCATATATCAATTACTAAATTTTTGAAAGTAATAAAACTTTTCCTGTATAAAATAATCAATGATACTAAATCTACAAAGGGGTATGTATTGATCTCTATTAAACACTTGTATCTCAGTACCTATGTCCACCAGTTTTATCATATACAAGCATGAATTTTAATATAACCCCTTTATCTAGGACACAGGGTAAAATGCATAAATAGACAATGTCAATCTCTTATAACTACTTATACATTATTGATTGTATGGGTATAGAATAACTAGGTGGATGCATATATAATATGAAATTTCCACTAATAGGTCATCACCAAAAATATAATGGATTATAAAATAACATTCACCCTATGTAGTAATATTTACACACTTATTCAATCTCATTAAAGTGTCCAACCATCATACTTGTCATATAAAAGGATAAATCTCTTTATTTTTTAGCCTCAACAAAAATCCCAATGAACAACATACCCATCCACCATTAGATTAGTTCTACATCATAGAATTCATAAGTGAGTTATAAATGTATAATGGTTCTCAGTATAGGTATCATACCAACCACATGTGTGGATTTTTAATTTGAAACACTAAAACCTATCATACCAATTACATATTTTATGACACCTAATGTTCTATACAAGATAAATAGACCCTTTTTCCCTTACAAATCTCCTAAATTTCTTTACCACTAGGCCCAAAGCATGTTCCCAATAACCATGGGATGGAAACAAGAACAAGGGTATCACACTATAGAATAGTGGGAATTTCATTTACATCGGATAATAAAGATAATAATATAGTATAATCCTACAGATAATCTATCACGGTGATCAATAAAATGTACAACTATTTATGTGAAATCAGTTCTTCCAAATAATAATACCAAAAAAATATAGAATAAAAGAAAAACAATTCCCAATGATATCTAATCAATATTAATAATAAAACCCATTTCTCAAAATTTAAAACATCACTAGATAAAAATAAATCCCATGATCTAAATAAATAACTAAAAACAATATGTTATAACTACCTTAATTGGATGATACATAATCATATCCATAATTAAAAATGAAAAATAAAAACCTAAGACAGCACAATAAATCTCCATGTGACCATTGGTTACTCACCATATCCAAAAAATCCATTAACATACTAACAAATAACAACCAATATGAGATAAAAATCTCGGATCATTAATAAAAAATAATAGTTTCATACACCGAAAAAAAATTATATAGAGTGATAAAAAAATATGCATAGTAGGATTTAACAAAATAATCTATGTAATTAATTTTATAAATAATTTCATAAATTATATTATTGAAACTCATTTGAAATTTTTTTCCGAATAAAATACTATTATAAAATCAAGTATCATTCATCTATCATTTTTCAACTTCATAAGGTAAAACCTTTTCTAATAAAACAAAACCACATTCAAGGCGAAAACAATATCTTTATACTCATGATAAAAAAACAAATTTATTTTACAATTGAACTTTAAAAATAATTTTTTTTAAATAAAATAGGAAGTAATTCTGCATAATGGAATTTTTTTAAATCTTAAAAATGTGGCTTCCATGTTTTTGAGATCAAATCCAATCCATTTTTTCTTCCTTCAAATCCATTTTCCATATTCTTTTAGTAACATTATTTTATCTTTAAATTCATTATAATTTTGTCTAAAGAATTTTATTTATCAAATCGACATATAAAAATAATTATTTTTGAAATGGAGAACTAAAACCCTAGACAAACCCATTTTGAAAAGCATAAAAAATATGGAAAAAGTTTCACAAACCCATCTAGGATGTTATACATAGATATATGATGATATAAAGTGAAATTAAAAATATCAATGATTTCAAGACATATAAAATAAAATAATTCCACAAAACACCTTCATCAATCAAGAGGAACCTATACATTGAAGGAAGAAGAACAACCTCATAAGGAAATGACCACCATAATCCCTAGACAACCAAATCCTCGAAACAAGATCATCACAAACCCTAGATTCGGCCCTCCTTGTAATTATGTTCTATGAGAAAATATTAAATCAATAGAAAAATAAACATATAATTATATATAAGTGTAAAATCACACCTTTCCTTCAAAATTAACATTAATTTTTTTAAGAAATAGATTTTTATTCTTGGAAGAAGAAGAAAAAATCCCATATGAGCTCTCCTGTAGTCAAATGGATGAATGATGGACATAAGGTGGTGTAAAATAATTATAATTAAGGATGATAAAAGAAGTAAAATAATATTTTAAATAATATTTTTCCAACATATTTGGTATATGATTTCCAAACCATGCACTACCCAATCAGATGAAACTTTAATGAAACTACAACTTTGAACTATTTTCCCACATGTTTTACTAAACCATGTGACAACTGAGTAACACCAATTTCAATCATTACGTAACACCCCTCACAGTTTCATCAAGGGAGTTTTAAATCGACTATCTATCATTATATAAAACATCACATGCTTATGGATATCTACAAAATTTCCACACAAAAATTGCACGTCCATGCTCTAACCACACACCTCAAGGAAACCAATAGTTAAGGGTCGGTCACATAGTTTTATATTAAATATAATGTTTTTGGAATAGTCTTTACTAACCTTTCAACAACCATATAGGTTGAATTCATACCAATAGTACCTCACATGGTTTCTAATAGATTCATCCACACAGTTCCCTTCATCCCATATAATAATCATCCAATAGAAATAAACAAAAAAAATTCTATGTAGATATTAAAAAATGCTAAAAATAAAACTAATATAAAACTAGAAAATATGTCATGCAACCTTAACATAGGGGTCTCACAATCTATCATACAAAAGTCCTTTCATATCTCATGAGAATTTTATATTTCCCTATAGGAAATTCTACATGTATTAACTTTAATATTTCATCACAACCCATAATACACCATGATTATCATTAGTTAGGGATTACTAAATGTTATTCTTTTGGTGGGAAATTATATATTTTTTCATTTTACATATGTATCAAATATAAAATTATAATAAATATTAGATTCCATTTTTATATAACATGATACACTTTATATTCTCAAACTCCTTTAATAATAATCATAAAACTATACATAATAACTTTTCTAGACATAACCCATATGACAGACCACCAATAATGCCTTATATTTATTTTACATTTAAGGTTTTGATATACCCACAGAAAATATATGTAATTTATTTATCATATCTATGTTCCCTTCTAGATTATCCTCTATAAAACACTTTTAGTGAGTAAACATTATAAAAAACTTTTGTTTGAATAATAGTGAGGCATGAGAATTATATTACTAATGTTCAACTCATTGGAAATTTTATTTAAACATATTTACGTCCCAATGTTAAATGTTGTGATGTAAATAAATTATATAATTTTTCTATAAAAATTTCTATGTTTATCATAACCATTATGAAAATTATATTTTCAATCATTTATTTAAGATCATCTGGGTAAAAATATGTGTAACAACCACCATTCTATCAAGGAATAAAATAAAAAAAATAATATTATTTTTAGTAATATATCTTTTCAAAATATTGGGCGTGATGTTTTAAAACAATTATTTTTAAATAATTGAAAATAATTATTTCATATTAAATAAATAATAACAAGTATTAATAAAAATTAAATAATAATAATAATAAATATGAAAAAAAGAATAAAATGATAATGGGTTCTCCCCATCATTCTCTGTCTACCTTGGAAAAGATCCCTCATATAAATCCTCCCATTAAACATCCTTATCCCTCCCACATACCTCCCTTAGAGTAACCTCCTCCCTCAATTGTTCCCTCTTGCTCTTGTGTAACACCCCTATCGAAACCACCATGGTTGTTCTCCTCCCACTCAGGAGAACCTCCTTCGATTAGAAAATTAATTACATTTTATTGGAGATCTACTTTAAAACCCAATTTGTATGGACTCAACTTCCTACTCGTTTCCATTTCCACTTGATTTTTTACACCTCATCATGAATTAGTTAGGCCAAACCCAATGGGTTGTCCAGTTGGGGTTTGGGTCTTAGTAGACATCCAAAAATTATTCTCTTTAGTGTTAATGGTTTTTTGGTACATCTCATTTAGTTTTAGTGACATCTTCAATAATGGAAATTAATTTTATACCCATGGAGATTTTATTCGTTCATTTTTTGTAGATTTGCACATGCCCAAATATTTTATTTTAGAAACACTGATTGCTTATACATTTAAAATTCTTCTTTTGGAAGGCCAATGATAAATTTAATAATATTTATAGAACATAAAATGTGAAAATAAAATTTTATAATGAAATACATTGGATGTTAAAAGCTTCGATTTTTAAGAATATTGAATACTTAATTTCATGAGTTACACACAGTTGTTTTTTTAAATTTCCCATTTGACCCGTGACAATTTTCATAAATGATATAAATAGTCTATTTTGGATTAAAATTATTATTTTAAAGAATTTATTAGACTTTAATGGGGTTTAAAAGCATTAAAAAATGAAGTTAGAGCTATTGGAGTTGGTGTCTTATAATCAATGGTTTGTACATTAATTACATGTATATTCAATGTATTGAAAAATAACTAAACATCATATTACATAATTATCATTTTTATTCTTTTATTTAATGTAATAATGTTCTAGAGCATTTCTCTAATTGATTAGGTCATATTAGATCCTCACTATGATGATAACCTTGATGTTCTAAGAAATTATTCTTTATATTATTTTGTTATTGGACAAAATTATATGATGGAACACTTGGACTTTAAACCATCTGGTGAAAATACTTGAAAGAGGATGAGTATTTTCTCCATTAAGTTAATACTTATTAGTCTACAAGATAGGAGATTATGATACCAATCTAACTATTATAAATTCAGCTTTTTTATTGTCATATCATATTCATATCCATGGTCGTGTGTAATAGTACCAAGATTGTAATAATAATATTAATGAATGTCATAACTCACACAATTATATTTTGGAAAGAAACCTGTGATGAAAAATGTATCTCGTGAGGTAGGGTACATTAGGGGCATCGTGATTGACATTTTATTAGTATATATCTCATGGAAGTATTTCTCACTTCTATCTTTATGGAATATGATATCTCAACTATTTTATTGTAATAGAATTATCACCCTAAATTCCATGGACATGGTGTAACAATTTATTAATTCCAGATAGTCAAAGAATGACATATCAAGCATATAGGTTGGTGACATGGATTTACAACCTTCTTGATGAGATATTGTGGATAAGTTAATATATTACGTAGTGAGATTTTGTATGGGGTAATCATTGTTGTGACATTGAGTTCTTTTCCATGGGTTTCTTGACCTATTTCTTGAGAGTAATCTAGGATATTATGAAAGGACTCCAAATTCCAATGGGAAAAAAATACTATAAGGTCACACACCATGTGTTTCTATTGATCATGATTAAATTATATTGAAATTTAATTAAAGGAATAAATATCATCATGAAGACTGGGGAAAAAGTTTATTCATGTTTTATTAATCACATAAATTAAATAATTATTTATTCACCTAATTATGAGTAAAATATATGTATTTATTTTATTGAATATTTAAGATAGAAGTATTTATTAGTGATTAAATTTAATATTTATTTAAGATAATAAAAAAATTTATTCATGTATTTAATAAATTATATAGGATTTAAAATGGACCAGGACCAAGGAAGTTAAATAATACTTATTATTGTGCTAGTTGGAGCAACCAAAGAAATATAATATTATTATTTTATTATGTAGCACGGAGTTTATCAAAAGTTATTATATTATTTAGTTAAAAACATGTAATTAAATATTTTTTTTAAAACCTAGATATATAAATAGATAATTATGTTTATTTTATATAGAATATATCAGTGAAATTGAAATAGAGAATTATAGAACACAATTCATTCCCTTTAGAATCCTTTTATATAAATCTCAAGAATGTGACACAAAAGATATATTTCCTCATGGTCGAAGAACAACCGATCAAGAATGAACAATTCACAATATTCAATTCAACATATAAGCACGTAGAGATCGAGTGACATTACTCAAAGATCATAGGAGCATGTGTGGATCCCCACAAGAGGGATTCTATCATTGGATCCTCAGAGTTCCAAAAAATTTAATCTGAATGGTTAATTTATGATGATAAATATTCTTTAATGAACAAATTTACTATTCCAATGTATTAATTTTTTTATATATTATATAAATTAATTATAAATTTGGCACGGAAGATCCTCACTCATGGTTTCAAGAAATGAAAATTAAAATATGGTTTAATATATATGGTCCACCAATTCAGGATTATAATGATCTCAAAACGAACATGTGGTCTTAGAGTGATCAAATTTAAATTTATAATTATTTATTTTATTTTTGATCTATGAAAAATTATGGTTATATTTTCATTTCACGTTATTCATTATTTAATTAAATTTAAATTAACTTGATTCAACATATTAATTATGATTCATTTAGTGTTTCATTTTCATAAATTCATAAAAAAGGTGAAGACAAATTGAAATTTCCATCAATAAAATGCAAATTGTCTTCCATTAAAACAGGGTTACAAGGAATGGTCTCATAGAAACATGTCGTGTGTATTAGTGGAGTGCATCTAGATGTGTAGAGGTATACAAGATGAACCACATACTAATTACATGCAGTGCACATCATGTGCCAACTGACCAACCTTGAACATTGATTTTGGATTACACAACATGTATCAGTGTACACGTTGTATAGTCCACCAAGGTTAGTGGTGTTAATCATGTAATTATTGTGGTCATTATATATGGTAAAAATGGTATGAGAATAAAAAATTATAGAATTTATGATATATATGATGTGTATGCAGTGTTCAATGTTCGTAGTTCATTAATTCTAAAATATAAATAACATGTAGAAGATCCAAGCATGCATCCCAAATTAATAGAAAGTAGAACACATAGCATGTAGCGGGTCGATACATGTCATAGAGTCTGACTGAGGTACACACCACCGACCCATGCGTGTACCCTAGATAGACATCAATTGAGATATAGAGTGTGTAGATAGAATGTACACACTATGTTGTATATCATTAAAGGTTATAATTATAAATTACGTTAAAATGAAAATTTTATCACAAGAGCCTTATTTTATTTATTAGAACGCCATTATTTGCCTGTCAATTAAATAATAATTTTAAAAAATATTAAAATCTTACTTAATTTTTTGAAATAAATATGTAATTATTAGTTCTTCCATTTATTTTACATGAATTCAATAAATTATTGGTATCTCCAATTATGTTTGAATTATAATTAATATGAAAAATAATTAATTAATTCAAGATCGTTAATATTAATAATAAAGAATGAATAATGAAATAAAATCTAGCCAATTAGTTTTGTTTGTTAGGTGTAGGTATAAGTGTTTATGATTTTGACCATGTCATGTGTATGTGTTGGATGTTTTAATTTAATTTATACACGAGTTTGAAATTATTTGTTTTAAAAGTAAATATGATGTCCTAAATGTTATCCCTCCCTCCATTATAAGATTTGACATATGTGTCCGATGATATTTATGAAATCTCACTTTAACCAATCCTTGGTTACCATAACCTAAATCTTACTCAAAAATAAATGTAATTAATAGAGTATCCCAAGGTTCATATAGGTGGTTTAATACATAACTATTATGATTCCAAGTTAGTTGACACATAGGTGGATAGGTGGAATGTTGTAACCTATTCCATGATCAGAAATATGAGTTATTTCCCCTAGGTCAATGTTTTATTTAATGTATACTCATCAAATAAAAAAATAGATTAATCTCATAAACATTTAATTTCAATATCTATTTATTTTTTTCTATGTAATTATATATTCTATGAATGAATGTATGCGGCCACCTATATAAATGAATTAATGCACAGAAATGGAAATTAAATAAAATAATCATGTAAATATGTTTTATCCTTCATGGTTAATTAATTAATTAAAAACAACATAACATTGATAAGAAATGTAAAGATTAAAAAAAGAAAAAAATTTATGCATAATTAATTACAGTCCCTCAGTTAAATTTTATTATAGACATTACCTTAAAATACTTGATTTGGAATTAATGCATTGTATCTAAGTGTTCGAATAACCCTCTCTGTGAAACATAAGTTTAACGTGAAATTGTTTTGAAGGTTATGCGTTGAATTAACCATATTACATGAAGCGATGTATAACGACCCATAATTTACATACACTGTTTTTTCTTCAAAATTTATGTACACTTATTACAAAATATAACAAAAACACAATAGGACTGTATAGGTATAGTGTCTCGAGAAACTGGGAAACATAAAAAATTGGTTCATAAAGCATATACATTGTCTCCCATTTATTTCATCATATCTAGAATCCCTTTTTGGAATATCTTACTTAATACCCTTATTCCTAGCCTGGGGAAAATAAAACATACAAAAGGGTGATCTCAAATGCTTAGTAAGGGTAAACAAAATAAATATCAACCACATCATATTCATAAGAACATAACATTTTGTAAATCTTAACCTTCAAAAGAGATCATAATTTCTATAATGTGGGATAAATCATAGTAGTAAAATATAATCCCAATAATCATAACGTAAAACATGAATCTTTGAGGCATACACACATAATCATATAGAATCTTTTCATAGTAGTCAAGACTCGTTTCCAAGACTATCTTAGCAGACAAAGTCCATTTCTGAACCGAGTTCACTCCTCGTTTCAGTCCTATATCACTGAACTAGATTAACCTACTATTCCAGCCATGTCTATCTCATGAGATATAAATTTGTAACCAATGCATTGGAGGTAGATTTAGTTCCCCCCATCTCATAATGATACCATTCTTATGTGTTCCACAAGATCATAAATCATACATCATAGCATAACCCATGCAATAAAAAAGGGATTCTTAAACATCTTTCCATCATAATATAATCCATATAAGATAAAAGGACATCATTAAAATAATCCCATCATAACATAATAAAATCAATGTAAAAGTAGGGACATAAATATAACCCTATATTATCATAGATGGAAAATAATTTTGATAAAACACTTGAACTTCATTCTTGGGGAAAATATCCTTTCTACTTCAAAAACATTTTTTTCCATTCTTAACATGTCATACAATTTTAAACTAAAATAAATTGATTAAAAATAAACATGAAAAGACATCAAGTAATCTTCATGGATATAATTTCCTAAGAATCCATTCATGCCGTATAAGTTAAAGAAAAACATTCTTCTCATACTTTGGCAAAAAAAGTCAAAAAAGTACCTCGTACTAAAAACAAAAACGTATTCCATTCATATCTTTTACAAAAAACTCACCATTAAGTTATATTGGATTTAAAAAATTGTAGGAGGATATAAAAAATATTACATATTGATGAAACATGGATGTGGATGATAAATATGCCCCAGTAATTAACGAAGTATAAACAATCTCGGCTAAAAATTGTGATTTTCAGAGTTACCCTTACCTTAGGTCCGATTTTCTTCGTACGTGTCTAAACCTCCTGTATATTGATTTAAATAATTTTATTGACTTATTACAGAATCATACTCATTGTTATGATATCATATATGGTCATATTATTAGCTTCATATTAGTAATATTTCATTGCTACTTGTTATTCTGGTGTTTATTGCTTTTTGTTCTTATGCGTGTTTTGTCGAATAAAATCTTATTTGACTTTTTAGGATATAGATAACTCATTTACAGAATGATATTAGTGTAATATATATAATAATTATTCATTCAATTCATTTATATAATCATTATGCATTGAAGATTATGTAGAACGAGTCGCATCACATCGTGGAGACAGTATGCCGTACGTAAGCACGAGTGATGATATCGTTCCCATGATCATGGGATTGTATTGAAGTGTTTTTATGCTATTTTAGATTCAATATCACTTTACAATTATCATATATATTTTTTCATTACACCATTATACCCATCCAAATAAGTTGGTGGTGGAAAACAGATTACACCACGGTGTGGAGACGGTATTCCGTACGTACGCACACGTGGTGATTTCGTTTTCCATAGGATGGATATAAGGTGAAATAGGGTTGTTTAATATTTATAATAACATATCGGAATGTTATTGATAATTATGTTATTACTTCATAATGTAACAACTAAAGAAGAGGAAGTAGAAGAAGAAATAAATTTGAAAGAATCAGTAACGGACATTACTTCTTCTTTGAAGTGCCTCTTCTTAACCTCCTCTTAGGGCACTAAAGTAGGTATTTGAAGAAGAACAGGAACTATAGGATGTTTCTAGGGAAGTGGAGAAGCAAAATTGGAAGGGGTTGGCCGAGTATGAAGGCTCAATGTGGTGTGAGGAGGAGAGGGAGGAGGAGCCCTTTTATAAGGGAGGAGAGGGCTGCCTTAGGAAAAAACATAAAATATTATTTTATTATAATGTCATATTCGGTTTTTAATAGCTCCAAATTGATTTATTTAGAAGCTAAGGTGGGTATTGGTCTCAATACTCTCAACCAATAGATTTTAGACAAGTTTAAGTTACTATTTTAACCTTGTCATTTAGATTTAACTCTAACTTAAATAATTTTACTTTTACCGTGTCTTCTTGTTTTTGTACAGTATATGGTTAATAAACATACTATAACAAGACAAACGAACCCCAAGTGGTTAATTATTAATATATATTAACTTATCTAAGTCATTTGGCTGAACATTAGATTTTTAGGAATAAAATAACAATTAATAATATAATATTTTTTTAAAAAATATTTTAGGTCAATTTTGACACTATTTGGTAATTGATTTTTGTGAAACTCATAACAACATTATTCGAAGAAAGTTAATTAAATCAATAATAATATGTCATATTAACCTATAAAATTAGTATAATTATTAAAAAGTCTCAAATTACATTTATTTGGGTATTTATAACATCAAGTATGTTAATATTTCATTAATAATGTAATTAAAGCATCATCATTGTGTCATAAATAAATTAAATTATTTAATGTTTAAAAATTATAAATAAAATAACATTATGTAGGAAATCATTTTATCTTTCTAATTAATTTTTATAGTTTAATTTACCTTATTTATAACCCTATATTAAATATGTTTTAGTTATTAAACTTTGATTTTAACTACTTTAACTCTTCTTTAAATAAAATAATATTAAATGTTCTAATCTAATCCATGTGGACCTAAATGGTCATAGTTTATTCCTAAGGTTGTTTTTGGTTGAAGAAAACATATCCAATAGAATTAGGACATGTGTTAGGGTAATAATAATATCATTTTTAATCTTAATTTCCCTATTTACTTTTAACTGTGGTAAATAAAAGTAAAAAGTTACTATTCACAAAAAATTATTTTTATCCTATTGAACCACATTTTACTCCATGATATTAACCATGTCTCTCGGATTATTGAAATTCGACTCACAGAAGCGGTAGAATTAGGTTTTATGTAAATTTTCAAACTCTCCTAGGAGGTGGGTAAAAGACGGTGAAAAATTTAATAAAATGTATATATATATATATATAATTATTATAAAATGACTCCAATGAATTTCATTGAACTTATATAGGTATTATGTATCAATTTTGACCTAAAATAAATTTAAATAAAATAAATAATTTTTTAAATAAAAAGTCAGTTTTTAAATAGTAACCCGGTGTTATCACTATACATCAAAAATTGAAAGTTTTCAGAAAAATACAAAAAATACACCCTATGATAATTTTGATATTCCGAATCCAAAAATGAAGTCCATTTTGAAAGATTAAATTTATATAATTTCAAAAACATGGTATTTCTATTTATAACGGCGAGTTTTAATAATATTTTAATAGCATATCGTTTTTAGTGAAACTCGGTATTGCGTACAATGCAAGATATCGAGGAAGTTCGATATTGTGAGTAAAGAAAGTCAAGATAGTGTTGTCTGTAGTGAAAGATTCCTTTGATGATGTTTACAACAAAATATTTCTCATAAAAATCTCTGCTGTTACATTCTACCCCCCTTAAAATGAATTTCACCCTCAAAATTTGTCACTTTGTAAAAAAAAAGATGAGGATACCTCTCCCTCATCATATACTCAAGCTCCCACGTAGCTTCTTCTAATTGGTGGTTCCTTCATAAAACATTCACCAAGTGACTGGACTTGTTCTATAGGACTTTTTCGCTACGATCCAGAAACTCTATCGGCTGTTCTTTGTAAGAAAGATCTTGCTCCAGTGGTACAACTTCTGAGCTGAGTACATGTGAAGGACCGGGTATGTACTTTCTCAGGAGAGATACATGGAAGACATCGTGAACTTGAGAGAGATTAGGTGGAAGCACCAATCGGTAAGCTACCTTCCCAACACGATCTAGTATTTCGAAAGGACCGATATACATAGGGCTCAACTTTCCCTTTTTTCCAAATCTCATTACTCTCTTCCAAGGAGATATTCGTAAGAACATATTATCACCCACTTCAAACTCCAGGTATTTTCTTCGGTTATCGACATAACTTTTTTTTCAACTCTAATCTTCTCTTATGTGTTGTTAAATAGATCGGACCTTTTCTGCCATCTCATCAACAAGATCAGGTCCTAATAGCTATCTTTCCCCAACTTTATCCCAGCAAGTTGGAGTTCATCATTTCTTTCCATAGAGAGATTCATAAGGAGACATCTGAATACTGGATTGAAATATATTATTATAAGAAAATTCCACCAATGGTAGGTGTTGATCCCAACCACCGTTGAAATACATAGAGAAGGCTCTTAACATATCTTCTAGTGTTTCAATTTTTCTCTCTGACTGACCATCTATCTGAAGATGATAAGCTGTTCTGAAACTCAACTCTGTATCCAGAGTATGCTGAAGACATCGCCAAAACTTTGAGGTAAACCTCAGATCCCGATCAGATATAATGGAAAGTGTTACTCCATGTAATCATACCACTTCATTCACATATATCCTAGCAAGATGATCAAGATATAAATCCTCTCTAATTGCAATGAAGTGTGCCGACTTTGTAAGACGATCAACTATGACTCAGGTAACATTATTTCCTTAGGATGTTTTAGGAAGTTCGGTGACAAATTCTATAGTGATGTTTTCCCATTTCCATTCGGGTATGGGTAATGGTTGTAACATCCCCTTTGTCTTCTATCTCTCTACTTTAACATGCTGACAAACTAAGCATCGAGAGACGAATTCAGCAACATCTCTTTTCATGACATCCCACCAGAGGTACTCTTTCAGGTCCATATACATCTTCATGCTTACAGGATGAATAGAGAATGAAGAACCATGAGCCTCATCCAACAACTCCTTCTTTAATTCTAGGATGGGAGGAAAAAAAACTCGATTCCTAAACCTTATTATCCCATAACAATCAAGGTTGAATTTAGGAACATTTCTCACCTTCTTTTGTAACTCTACATCTTTTTTTTGTGCCTCTTTAATCTTCACATGTATAGATGGTTGGACATTCTTTTGAGAAAGATAATATTTTTCCCCTTCCATTATAATTCCAATATCCATCCTTTGTAAATCCATTAATATTGGATATTTTGTGATCCTCGTCATGGATAAGCTAGCATGGCCGTGTCGACTTAATGCATCTGCCACCTTGTTTTCTTTACCAGGGTGATAATGAATTGAGCAGTCGTAATCCTTAATCACCTCCAACCATCTTCTTTGGCACATATTCAACTACTTTTGTGTGAAAATATACTTTAAACTTTTATGATCAGTATAAATATCACACCTTTCTCCATAAAGATAATGCCTCCATATTTTTAATGCTAGCATTACTGCAGCTAACTCCAAATAATGAGTTAGGTAATTCTTCTCATGTATTTTCAACATTCGTGAGACATTAGCTATCACCAAATCGTTTTTCATGAGAGCACACCCCAGTCCCTTCTTGGATGCATCACTGTAAATCACAAACCATTCTCCACTACAATGCAGTGTGAGCACAGGTGCACTAGGTAACCTTCTTTTAACTCCATGAAATTCTCTTCGCACTCCTCCGTATAAACGAACTTAACTCCTTTTCGATTCAACCTGGTTAGTGGATTAGATAATCGTGAAAAATCATTCACAAAACTTCGATAATATCCAGCCAAACCAAGAAAACATCGGATCTCAGTTACTGTTGTTAGTCTCGACCATCTTTTGATAACCTCTGTTTTTGCAGGATCCACATATATCCCCTATTTTGAGATTATGTGACCCAAAAATGCAACTTTTTGAAGCCAAAATTCACACTTAGTAAATTTGGCATAAAGCTTATCCTTTCTCAGGGTCTTCAATATAATTCTCAAGTGATCATCATGTTATTCCTTGCTCTTTGAATAGGCAAGAATATCCTCTATAAAGGCTACCAAAAACTGATCAAGATAGTCTCTAAAGACTAAATTCATTAGATCCATGAAGATAGCATGGGAATTAGTAAGACCAAATGGAATCACTATAAATTCATAATGTCCACACCTTGTACGGAAATCCGTCCTTGGTATATCCTCCCTTTTGACCCTTAATTAATGATACCCTAAACGAAGATCAATCTTGGAAAAGTATTGAGCTCCACTTAGTTGGTCAAATAAGTCATCAATGCGTGGGAGACGATATTTGTTCTTGAGAGTTATCTAGTTAAGTTCTTGATAATCAATGCAGAGTCTCATTGATCCATCTTTTTTATTAACAAAATAAACAGGTGATCCCTAAGTTGATGAACTAGGGAATATGAATCCCTCATCATGATTCTCTTGGATATGCTTCTTCAATTCATGAAACACAATTGGGTCCATTCTATAAGGTGTCTTTGAAATAGGCATAGCACTCGGTATGAGTTCTATTGAAAACTCAACTTCATGATTTGGTGGATGACCTGGAAATTCCTCTAGAAGGACATAATAAAACTCCAAAACATTGGGATTATTTTTAATCGTGAGTTTCTCACCAACCATTGGAGATAAATAACCTTCATTTATTGGAATCAAGGCCCATAAGATGGATGAAATTTCTACCGGAAGGTTATTTTCATCCCTGCATCGATAGACAATCATAGATTGATCGGGAATATGAAATGTGACTTACCTTATTTGGGAATTTATATGAGCTCCATATAAAGAAATCCAATCCATGCCAAAAATCACATCAAATTCCACTATAGGAAGGATCACAATATTTGCAGGAAGCACTTTCCCACAAACATCAATCGGAGAAGAATTAAAAACTTTTGATGTGACTGTTGTGCCATTAGGGGTTGTCATAGCCAACTCAATATCTAAATACTAAGGTAATATGGAGATACCCTTAGAAATTTCTTCCGAAATAAAAGAGTGGGTGGATCTAGAATCAATTAAAACATTTGCTACTTTAGAGTGGAGGGTAACTGTAACTTTCACCACTTTGTTATTGAACTCCACATCACTAATAGAAATTGCATGTGAATTTTCTTTGTCTTTGGCCTTAAGAGTTTTTTGAAGTCGATCATCGTCAAATACCCTTGTATTAGGGCATTGATTGACATAATGCCCCATTTCCATGCACTTGTAACATTAAAGTGTAGGAGGTGCACTATGTGTAGCCTTTTCTTTGTTGGCATCTCTAGACATATTCTTCCCATCACTGCGGAATTCAAATGCCCAATGACCTTATTTTCCACATTTGATATATTTACATGTCCTATTTAGATAACTCCCTCTATGTTTCTTTCCACACATTGAGCATAAGAGAAAACTCATCTACTTTTAAGTGTGGTCTTTAGATTTCCCTTTGAATTCCATTTTCCTCTTCTTATCAAACGCATATGACGGATGGGTTACTCCAATCTCCATCTCAACCTTGAGAGCACATCGAACGATTTCCTCATAACTATTGAAGCCCCTTATGGATAACTCCCTTCAAATACTTGGTTTTAAGCCACTAAAGAATTGATCGATCTTACTCTCAGGTTGGATAATAATTCCAGAAGCAAACCTTGAATGTCTTGTAAAAGTTTCTTCATAGGTACCAACAGATTCATCATCCTTTTGCTTTAGTTCAAGAAACTCCTTCTCCATCTTTGTTCGAAGAATAAGAGGGTTGTACTTATTGAAAAATAATTTCTTGAACTCGTCCCATTCCATGGATTCAATTTCATCCCTTTGCCTCATATTCTTAACAATATTCCACCATTGATCAGGTTCACTACCCAAATGATATACTGCTAAGATGACTTTATCATGTTCAGAATATTGAAGAACTAAAAATATCTTTTTAGTGGTACTGATCCACTGTTCATCCACTAATCAATCAATAGACCCGCTGAATGAGGGTGGACGCTGCCTCATAAAGGATTCAAAAAATGTTTCTCCTTCCTTTGCTCGTTTGGAAGTCCTGCATGAGTCATAGACTGAAAAAGGTGTGTGAGCATGGCTATAAGATTTTTCATTCCAGCTCCCATAACGTTTAGTTGCTCAGGGGGACAATCATTGCATTGCTCGTCGCATTCAGCATTAACACAGTTCCTTCGGGTTCCAGCCGTTGACTAAAACCAAGAAGAATAGTGTGAGAAACACTAATTATAATAGGAAAACCACATAATCAAGAATAAAATTTCACACTTAAGGTCTTATCATAGGTTGTTCATGGACATTTCTAAAACACTATATTTGTGTTCTATGCTTAGACTTATACTTAGGGTTCTTACTAAGGCTTTCACATCCTAGTTTCCAAAGGATGACTATACATTTCCTCTGATACCAACTATAATGGTCCGAAATTACTTCTAGTGGACTATAATTGATACCTATCAGGGCACTCCATGGGAAGCTACACCCCCTGTGTGGGACACACCACCATCCCCAGTGGCAGGCATTTCCTCATGAAGCCCTTGGGCGGAGAGCCAGGCTTCATCCAACACTCACATGTGAGAGTTCCCAATGATCAGATTCATTCATAACTCCTTTGACTCTGATACCAACTATAACGACCCATAATATACATACATTATTATTGCTTCAAAATTTTACTACACATATTACAGCATATAACAAAACCACAATAGGACCGTATATGTATAGTGTCTTTAGAAACTGGGAAACATAAACAACTGGTTCATAAAAAATCTACATTGTCTCCCATTTATTTCATCATATCTAGAATCTCTTTTGGGCATATCCTACTTAATACTCTTCTCCCTGACCTGGGGAAATGAAAACATACAAAAGGGTGAGCTCAAATGCTCAGTAAGCGTATACAGAATAAATATCAACCACATCATATTCATAAGAACATAACATTTTGGAAATCTCAACATCCAAAATAGATCATAATTTCATAACATGGGATAAATCATAGTAGTGAAATGTAATCCCAATAATCATAACATAAAACATGAATCTTTGTGGCATACACACATAATCATAGAGAATCATTATTTAGTAGTCAAGACTCATTTCTATGACTATCTTAGCAGACAAAGTCCATTTTTGAACCGAGTTCACTCCTCATTTCAATCCTGTATCACTGAACCAGATTGACATGCTGTTCCAGCCATGTCTTTCTCATGAGATATAAATCATTACCCAATGCATTGGAGGGAGATGTAGGTCCCACCCATCTCATAATGACACCATTCTTATGTGTACCACAAATCATACATCATATCATAACCCATGTAATAAAAATGGGATTCTTAAATATCATGCCATCATAACATAATCCATATAAGATAAAAGGACATCATAAAAATAATTCAATCATAACATAATAAAATCAATGTAAAAATAGGGATATAAATAGAAACCTATATTATCTTAGATGGAAAATAATTTTGATAAAACACTTGAACTTCATTCTTGAGGAATATATCCTTTCTACTTGAAAAACATTTTTTCCTTTCATAACATGTCATAGAATTTTAAACTAAAAGAAATTGATTGAAAATAAACGTGAAAACTTGTAAACCAAGATTCATGGAAATAATTTTCTAAAAAACAATTCATGCCATATAAGTTAAAGAAAAACATTCTTCTCGTACTTTGGAAGGAAAATTCAAAAAAGTACATCGTACTAAAAATGAAAAAATATTCCTTTCATATCTTTTAATAAAAACTCACCATTGGGTAATATTGGATTTAAAAAATTATAGGAGGATAGAAAAAATATTACATATTGACGAAACATGGACGTGGATGATAAATATTCCTCATTAATTACTGAAGTATAAACAATCTCGGATAAAAATTGAGTTTGTCAGATTTTCCCTAACCTTAGGTACGATTTGTTTCATACGTGTCCGAACCTCCAGTATAATGATTTAAATAATGTTATTGACTTATTACAGAATCATACTGATTGATATGATATCATATATCTTCATATTCTTAGCTTATTATTAGTAATATTTCATTGCTACTTGTTATTCATGTGTTTATTGCTTTTTGTTCTTATGCGTGTTTTGTCAAATAAATTCTTATTATTCTTTTTTGGATATAGATAACTCATTTCCAGAATTCTATTAGTGTAATATATATCATATTTATTCATTAAATTCATTTATATAATCATTATGCATTTTAGATTATGTAGAACGAGTCACATCACATCGTGGAGACGGTAGGCCATACGTACGCACGAGTGATGATATCATTCCCATGATCGTGGAATTGTATTGAAGTGCATGTATAATATTAAATAATCAAAATCACTTTAAAATAATCATATATAGTTATTCTTTACATCAATATACCCATCCAAGTATGGTGGTGGTGAAAAAATAGATTACACTACGATGTGGAGACGGTATTCCGTACGTACCCACGCGCGGTGATTTCATTTTTCGTAGGATGGATAGAAGGTGAAATATGGTGGTTTCATATTTATAATAAAATATAAGTATTTTATTGATACTGATGTTATTACTTCATAATGAAACAACTAAATAAGAGGAAGTAGAAGAAGAAATAAAGTTGAAATAATCGGTAACAGACATTACCTCTTCTTTGAAGTGCCTATTCTTAACCTCCTCTTAGGGCACTAAAGATATTCTTTGAATAAGACCAATAACTATAGGATGTTTATAAAGAAGTGGAGAAGAGAAATTGGAAGGGTGTGGCCGATCATGTAGGCTCAAAGTGGTGTGAAGAGGAGTGGGAGGAGGAGCCCTTTTATATGGGAGGAGAGGGGCACCTTAGGAAAAACATAAAATATTATTTTATTATAAAGACATATTCGGTTTTTAAAAGCTCCAAAATGATTTATTTAGAATCTAAGGTGGATATGGGTCTAAATAATCTCAACCAATATATTTTATACAATTTTTGGTTACTATTATAACCTTATCGTTTAGATTTAACTCTAAGTTAAATAATTTAACTTTTACTGTGTCTTCTTGTTTTCTTACAGTATATGGTTAATAAACATACTATAACAAGACCAAAGAACCCCAAGTGGATCATTATTAATATATATAACCTTATATAAGTCATTTTAAAGAACCTTATATTTTTAGGAATAAAATATCAATTAATAATATAATATTTGTTTTAAAAACTATTATATGTCAATTTTGACACTGTTTTGTAATTGATTTTTTTTGAAAACTATAACAGCATTATTAATCGGAAAAAGTACATTAAATAAATAATAATATGTCATATTAACGTATAAAATTAGTTTAATTCTTAAAAAGTTTAAAATTACATTTATTTGGGTATTTATAACATCAATTATGATAATATTTCATTAACAAGGTAATTACTACATCATCATTGTGTCAAAAATAAATTAAATTATGTAAAGTCTAAAAATTAGAAAGAAAATACCATTATGTAGGAAATATTTTTATATTTCTAATGAATATTTATAGTAGAATTTATCTTATGTATAACCCTATATGAAAAATGCTTTTGTTATTAAAAATTGATTTTAACTATTTTAACCCTTCTTTAAATAAATTAATAATAAATATCCTAATCTAATCCATGTGGGCCTAAATGGTCATATTTTATTTATAAGGTTGTTTTTGGTCGAATTACACCTATCCAATAGAATTAGGACATGTTTTAAGGTAATAATAATATCATTTTTACCCTTAATTTCCCATTTACTTTTAACTGTGGTACATAAAAGTAAAAAGTTACTATTCACCAAAAATTATTTTTATCTTATTGAACCAAATTTTACTCCTTTATATTAACCTTGTATCCCATATTTTCTAAATTTGACACACATAAGCGATAAAATTATGTTTTATGTAAATTTTCAAACTCTCCGTGGAGGTGGGTAAAAGATAGTGAAAAATTCAATAAAATTTTAATATATCTAAAATTATTATAAAATGACTCCAATGAATTACATTGAACATATATAGGTATTCTGTATAATTTTTTACCTAAAATATATTTAAATAAAATAAATAATTTTTTAAATAAAAACTCGGGTTTTAAATAGTAACCAAGTGTTTTCAATATTCATAAAAAATTGAATGTTTTTAGAAAAATACAAAAAATTCACCCTAGGCTAATTTCAATATTCCGAATCTAAAAATGAAGTCCATTTTGAAATATAAAATATATAAAATTTCAAAAATTCGGTATTACTATTCATAACGGCCAGTTTTAATAATATTTCAATAGCATATCGTGGTTTAGTGAAACTCGGTATTGCAACAATGAAGCTATCGAGGATGGTCACGATTGCGTGTAAAGCAAGACAATCTATAGTTATGTGTAGTGAAAGATTCCTTTGATGATATATATAACAATATATTTCTCATAAAAATCTCTGGTGTTACACGATGTATCCCTAACTAGACATGATATAACATGGAGGCATGTTTTGAGGAAATCTATGTCAATATTTCAGGATACGGGAGCCCTCCCAATAGATCATGGAGTTTCAAGATTGTACTTGGAAAATATGTGCTGACCTAAATGCCTTTAAGTGGCTTGAAAAAACTTCATTGGGGTTATGTGAAGTGGAATATGGATCAATTCAACAATAATTTCATTGAAACTATAAATATTTAGTTTAATGGTGAGGGATATTTTGTCTTGGTAATATAGTAAGATATTTAGTGAAAAATAAAAGATCAATTAATTTATTATATGTAAAGTAAGATTTATTCGTGAAACTTTGAAATCATATGATCTATTTTATTATATAACAGAGTGTAAAGCTCATAATACACACCATCCAAACAATAAATACGGGATAAATTCATCCTCCTCAATGGTAGTAATATTTATAAGTGGTTTATATGACTATGTGTTGTACGGTGCTATGGAAAGAAATCATGTATTCTAGAATCCTCAATGCCTAACCTGTCTACTAAAGAGGTGAGTGATGACGAGTTACTGGAATAAAAAAAATATTTTAGTGGCATTGTTGATATTCAATGTATGATTCATTCCTCTATGTCTATTGAAAACTTAAATTCCCAGGAAAACATGGTCGGGTATACCATGCCTAGGAACCTTTATGGCCTTTTCTAAGAGATACCTATAAAAATATTTTCTAAGATATAAAAGGTTATATTGTAGAGAAGTCATGGAGAGGATTCCCTAGCAGGGCCTCATGTATTAAATATCATTATCTAAATTTAGAGGTTATAGTTTCTAGGTTTTAATCTCCCTGGAGAACTAGACACCGATCAGATTCTAGAATCACTTCATAAAAACATCTCTAACATTGGTGTAAATTTTAATATGGAAAATATTGAGAAGTATCTTCAAGATATTATTACTCTCCTTTTTCATGTAGAGATGGATATGATTTTTTTATAGGACTTCCATCATTATTGTGAACCAACAGAAAATGAAAGTGAATATCTTTATGCACAAAGATTCTTCATGACCTTAAAAGTAGAATAAGAATAAGAGTAATTCGAGATAATATAATTTTGTCTTTAACAAATATGGACAAAGGTCCACTTGAAGAAAAAAAACACCTATTAAAATAAATAAGGGGAAGTGTTGGGTGGATTTTTTCTGAGTCAATTTTCTATATGTCTCAAATTGTGTATTAGGTAAAGCTTCTGTAACTCACCTATATATTAATATATAGGAACCAAGTCGATTCGTAAGGATTGAAAGGGTGTAGATATTAAAGTATCTAATAGATCTAAACCTATTATGATAGATATCATTGACTTCCACCACACATTTCTAAATAGGATGATATTGGATTGAATGGGTTGTTATTATGTGATTTCGGTTACAAAAAAATATATGAGTATTCAAAATAGATACATATGGTTTTATTTTATATTTTAAAATAAATGTTTCTTATTTTATAATGATATAATTTTTATGGTAGTTAAAATTAAATAAAAATAATTATGTGTTGGACTACACAATCCAAGAAATAGAAACTGGTAATGAGACAAACTCACATGGCTCATACCACACCCAACATTGGAATCACCTCTTAGGTTTTTTAAATGAAAATCAATTGAATAAAATACATCAATATGGATATTTATAATTTTTTAAACTAAAACCACATGGGTCAGGCCACACATGTTTACAGTATAAAATAACCAAATCCTCATTAAATGGGAAATGTGAAATGGCTAAAGAAATTCATAAATTAGTTCATACTGATATGTTTGAAGAATTTCTTATTGAAGAAAGGGGTGGGTACTAATACTTCATAACATTCACTTTTAGATTTATTAGATATGGATAGGTATAATTATGATGTTTAAGTTATATTATTTTGTTAAATTCAAGATATAAAATAATTAAGGTTAGAACCATCATGGTAAATAGATTAAGAAACTTGAATTTGACAATGAAAATATTTTAATTGTGAATTTACTGAATATTTATGAGATTTAGATAAATTATATCAACTCAGAACTCATTATACACCTCAGTGGGATGGTGTATATAAAAGGGAAAACCAGACCTTTCTAGGAATTTTTAGATCAATGATGTGTCATGCGATTCTTCCATTATCCAATTGGGGATATTCATTACAAACATCCTGACAGATGCAAAAGTAAGTGACAACTACACTAGAAGGTGATATACAATACAAATTATGGAATGGAAAGAAATCTGTGTTTTCTTAGTTATATGTGTGGGTTTTCAAATCATTTGTTAAGGTATGTTTAGGTAATAAACGTTCACATAAAAGAACTAAGAATACCATTATAGGATATACCAATGATACAAGGGGATATTACCTATATGAACCCTCAAGAAAAAAGGTTATACTGGAAAGATGTTCCATATTCCCTAAGAGGGATAATATCTCTAAAATAGATAGTTAGAGTGATACAGACTTTAATGAAGTCAAGGCTCAAGGTACACAAGAGTTGGTACCAAAATCAATTCCAAAAATCTCCAAGGAAAAAAGAAACTGTTCTAGGGGCCAAGATTCAATGTAGAAATACAATAGTGGTTAATGAAATAGAATTTTATGGGTTTTTAGTCACCACGGATGGTTACCAATTATTAGCTGATAATAATGATCATCTTACCTACAAGGAAGGAGTAAGTGGAACTAATTGCTACAAGTGTAAAGAACCCATGATTTCTGAAATCGATTCCATGTACCAAAACTATGTCAATATTTTTTAGATCCTCTAATATATGTAAATACAATTGGTTTGAAATGGGGATTCAAGAATAAATTTGAAATGGAATGACAAGTTAGTACCAATAATGCATGGCTAGTTTACTAGGGTTTTAATAGAATTTAGGTATTTACAATGATGAGACATTTTCACTAGCTGTAATGTTGAAATCCATCAGAATTATACTATAATTTTAATCTTACCATGACTATGAGATTTTGTAAAAGTATGAAAAAATATCTTTACTTAATGGGAAACTTCAAGAAGAAATCTATATGAAACTACCTGATGGGTTTTTGACTTTAGGGGATACTAATACGATATGGAAATATAAAATTCCACCTATGGACTATTGAAATCACCATATTCAAATAAAATTATTTTATATGAATAAATATTAGAATTTGGTTTCATAAATAATGAGTGGAATCATTGTGTATAAAATTTCATTAGTGGAGTTGCAATCATTTTCATAATAGTATATGTTGATGAAATATTACCCATTAAAAACTAAATATTAGTCATATATTTTTTTATGGAATGGTTGAGCATATGCATCTCTATGAAGGACTAGGGTGAGGTAACATATATTTTTAGGTTCAATATCTTTTTTGATTGATATAAGAGGGTTATTGAACTAAGTCAAAGTACATGCATTAATAAGATAATGAAGGGATTAAGTGTGGAACAATCTAAGAGTATATTTTTTCTAGCATCACATGTAATTCATCTTTTTAGGAAAATGTGAACTTGAACACATATGGAATAAAATATAATTTAAAGGATGACATACACGTCGGTGATTGGGTCAGTCATGTATGTTGTGATATGTAGTAGGCGATATGTCACCTACACATTATGTGGGGTAGGATAATATCAATCTAATCTATGTGGCTTACATTGGATGTAAGTCGAGATCCTAACTAATTGTTTGAGGTGTGATGGGGTTATGTTACTTGGTTATAGTGCAGATAATGAACTAGTAATTAAAGGATATTAAGATTCTAGTTTCCAAATAGATCAAGATTAAATGAAGTCCCAAAAAGGATACATCCATAAATTGAATAGAGGTGTTGTGAACTGGAACAACTAAAATAAGGTTGTGGTCATGTATTCTACAACAAATTATGAGTATATTGAGGATTTTAAGGAAGCTAAATAAGATGTATGAAAGTAAGATTTAATCTAATATCTTGAAATGGTACTTATAAGTAAATACCCTATCACACTCTCTTTTGATAATACTAAAATGGTGGATCTTTCAAAAGAGACAAGGTCACATTAGTGGACAAATAACAAAAATTAAAAGTATCCAATATTAATAGAGTTTTCCCATATAGTCTATGTTTTAGTGATAAGTATTTCCATGTAAGAAAAAATGGTTGAACCTTTGAATAAAAGCATGACTGAGAGGATGCATTATAATCATGTATGGTTTATCGGAATAAATGTCATAGGCACTTGGATCTATTCTAAGTGAGATATTGTGGGATTCTTTGTCCTAGGACATACTATTTGTCATTTTATTATGTTTATATTTGATGTATTTAATTTTAATTAAAAATCTTATTACATATTGTTCATTTTTCTACATGGAATTTATGTAATAATTTCTTATAGAATTTATTGGATTGATATGGTCTTATTAGTTTCTTGCTTTGATGAGTACCTATAACTTCCATGATAATGTTTTTTAATATAGTATTATCGTTCGATAATGTATTATAATTGGAAATATGGTATTTATAATATCAAATGTGAGTAATCATAAATGTATGACGCTACTTCTGGTGAATTTTACTAATGGTAATCTTCATGATGGTATATTATGAAAACATACCTTCTAGAAACAAATTCCCCACGTTTTGGTGTCATTATATGTTCTTATATACAAGTGTGTGTAATTGTTCTTAGAAATAAAGATAATCATTAACGCATGTTTTGAATCAGACAATTGGATTTTTTGATAAAACAAGAGTTAAAATTTGATCACAATAAGGTAAGGTACATTGGGTGAGTCAAAAACAAAAAGTCATTAATCAATAAGGTGAGTAATGATTTATCCATTCCATATTTATGGAATCTAATATCTCATATCTTTCATTGGAATATAACTGTCACCCTAAATTCTATGTCCATAGAGTAGAGATGTGTTTATTCCACATTGTCAAAGAAATACATTTTAAAAATATATGATAGTGACATAGATGTGAACCCTACTTGTTAATATATTATAATGAAGGGATTATATTACACAGTGAGAATTCATCTGTGTTTTTCATCATTGAAAATTAAATTCATTCTCTTAGTTTTCTTGATTCGTTACTAGACAACAAACATGGACATTAGGAAGGCTCACCTAATTAAAATGAGAAAGAATCCTATCGGGTCACACACTAAGTGTTTCTATTGATGTTGATTAAATTATATTTTATTTTAATTAATGGAACCAATAGTATTCTCAATATTGAGTAATAATTTTATTCACATTTTATTGATCACATAAATTGAAAAATTATTTATTCACCATTTTAGGAATAATATTTATTTTTTTATTTTATTGGATATTTATTAAATATTTTTTTAAATTTTTGGTGAATGAAATATTTATTTAATAGAATAAAATATTTTATTTATTTACTGAAAAACTTCTAGAGGAATTTTAAAGGAATATTACTGAGTTCGGTTGAATATATTCACTAACAATTTAGATAAATAATAAATTTTATTATGCAAGTTGGTGCACACCACAAAATAATATAATTACTATTTTATTATGTGTAATGGGGTTTATTAAAGGTTATTTTTTTATTTAATCATTAATGTGAAATTAAATAATTATTTTTATATAAATGTCAGATCTATAAAAATAATTTTATTTTTATTTCATAGTACATTGATCGGTGCTATCAAAATGGAGAAATTTTTCACACACCAAATTCCCTCATTACATATCCTTATCTCTCCCTATCAATAAAGAAAACCTTAAGAGACATTTATTCAAGACTTAATAATTAACGATCATGAACAAGCAACATAAGACATTATGTTCACTGTACAAGAACCCGGAGAGCGAGTGGAGTTGCTCAGATATGATAGGAGGACATGTAGATCACCTCTAGATGGATTCTATCCTTGTATCCTCATGATGAAATTATGGATATTTAAAAGGATATTTATGTAATATCAACATTCACCAATGATGAAAGTCACTAAATCTATTTATTCATTTATTAAGATATTTAATAAATTAATTTTAAATATATTGCTCAAGATCCTCACTCAAGAATTTGGTTGATGATAATTAAAATAAATTTTAATATATATCCCAACAATGAAAAGTTCTACTTCACCCAAAAACAACATGACCATCCTAAAGAACATTAATTTTTTAGATGCCTATATTAATTTTTTTAAGAAACTAGTAACCTATTTCTTGGTTTTATTTTAGGAGTGGGAGAGTTGGAAGGTGAAGAAAATGCATTTATAAATATATATTGGTATGTTTATATATGTATAGATGTACACATTTATAAGAGAATAAGTGAATGTGTTAATATTTTGCTGTTTTTATATATAAATGTATGTATATATTTATTTTTATATTATAATGATGGTGCATTTAAAATAAAAGTGGCACATCTCTTGAGTAAACATCTATTGGTTTTGATGGTAAAATTAAAAAAAATAATGGTATAAAAGGTTTTAAATTGGTACAAAAGACTCACCCAAGTTGGATTTTCCGTAATTCAAAGTTGTAACCTTAATGTTTTTGACATCACTTGTGTATGTGTATCCCTCTATAGCCACTAAATTTTTTATTTTCCCTAATTTCACCATCATAGATCATGATTGATAAGAAATTGAGAAATGAATTATCTAGCCATTTTTATTGGGAGGAAAAATATTTTTTTATGATTTGATGATGTTAATGTGGTTGGATTTTTTACCCACCTATATTTTCTTTGATTGTGGAAACTCATGAAACTAAGTACATCTGGATAAGTGTATGATTTTATTCCTCCGGGGACGATAGTTATGGTGTTGTTCTCAAATGAAATAAAAGGGATATAAAGATGGTTCTTGTGCAGTGTGTAAGTAGTGGGCTTGCAAGATAGTTAATTAAGGTTTTGTTAGCTTAACGGGGCTACCAAGGTTGGATAGGATCTTAGTTAAATCCATGTAAAACATGGTTTTAGTTCATAACATGTTACACTAAGGCCCATATTAGACCCCATGAAACCCCATTCTTAATTACTGGTTAATATGGTAAATCTATATCTTCTTTTGACTGTTATCTCTATTGGGTACATTGATTATTTCACATTTTCTTGTTTTGTTTTATTATATGAATTTATCTTGTGGTTATTACAATATAGAATTCCTTATTCCCTATTATTAGTTGTTTTTGTTTTTATTTAATCTGAGGTTAAAAGAGGATTTGGAAAATATTATAATGAAAATAGTTATATCATGGATTTTCAAAGTGGTCTAAAATTGTTGTTTGATAAATAGGTCATCTACAATTTTAAATGTATTTTAAGGGAATATTTTCATTTAAAAAAAATAAGGAAATGTTTGACAAATTTTAAATTTTTTTATGAAAAGGCTTATAGAAACCATACGTTATATTTTTTTAAACAAGCTTGGAAATAGATTGTAAATTTATTGTTTGTAATGTGGAGAGGTGGGTAGTGTCCGACTAAGATATTATGTTCTGATGCCTATATTATAGATCAGTTTTATTTTCATCATTGACTTCTGAACACACTGGGAGTGTTTATTGATTTGGGATCTTGAGGTTAGTGATTTCAGTATATATTATCACATTTGGAAAAGTGTGTATATTACTTTATTTCATAGGAATGAAAATATTTTTATAGAATTATTTATTATAGACCTTAAAATGAGATCTTTTCTATCTTTTATTTTGGTTATGGGTGGAATGCATTATTTAAGTAGATGTTGGTTGATTTTGGAGTTTCATCTTGTTGAGGTACCTTGGGGTGAGTGGAGGTGTGTTGTTAGGGTGAGGGAGATTGGAGGGTGATATGATGGATTGGTGTATATCTTTTTTATCTAATACTTTATTATGTTCTTATATGTGTTTTTTAATAAATGGTGTCAAATTCTAACCTAGAGATGGGTCATTGTCGGTTTTTGGTTGAATTGTTCTATTTATAAACCTTGACTTATGTGAAAAAGTCATTCCCTTAAAATAAATATATATATATAAATATATATTTATGTGATTTCATGGTTCTTTTTTCGAATATTTATATATAAAAAATACCCCTTGGGTTATTGTTTGGATTGTTTTGTTGTCTGTTCACATGATATCTAGGATGGGTTATTACAAATGGAATCAGAGACCATTTTTTATTTGGGAAGTAATGATAGAATGAAAATATGACTATGAGGACTCGAGTGGTAAGTTTTGAAGGGGATTTTATCTGTCTATTTTCCAATGAAAACATCATGTTTCTAGGGGATGTTAGGATTTGGATTTCTTTTTGGATTCTTTTATTGATTGATATTTTTTATTTAGTGGTATGATTTGGGACTTATTGTCATGGAGGATTGTCTTGGGGATCATTCTGAGTTATGGGATGGAATATAGGTGAAATAAATGGTGTGATATTTGATTTAATTTTTTGATGAACCACACAGTCACTATGCACATTATTTTTACCCCTTTTTGGAATAAATGCATGATTAGGACAAGGCCCATCAGCTTATGATCATGTCCGGAATGATTATAGTAATACCCCAACCGTAAAAGCCTGGATCTGGTGCACTACATTATTACATTGACAAGATTATAAGGAATCAAATATATAAGGACTAAAAACATTATCCATTTTGGAGTTATATATTACATACATGATGCCCATTTTTCATTATTAATATAAAATAACACATAATTCATAATAAATAATAATAAACTGTATCCCTAAACCACATTCCAAGAACCGATCTTCAAATCCTATGGAAGGGAAATATAATAAGGGTGTGATAAAATGATTATTACGAGTATGTAAGGAGTAATAAAGAATTAATTGAAAAGAATATATATATATATATGGAAAGGTAAATAAATAAATAAATAAAACATTTCATTTTAACAATAAACTTGTAAGGAAGTTCATCCATAGGTTTTATCATATGAAAACCTCATGGATAATGAAAATGATAACTAAAATATCTAAATGAAATTCTTCATTATTGGACATCAAGTTTGAGGCACATGAAAAATTATAACATAAATACCTTTCACAATATAGTTTAAAACAACAGGTATAAACCCATTTAATTTGGCCAACATTTTTGTCTCATGCGACAATGTCGATGCATTTAAGAGCTATATAAAGTTCGGGCCCTACCTATCACTACCAGTCCAAAGCATTACTTATATCGAGTAATCGACTTAATTCATAATTTTTATGCCTTATAAAATATCTAAATTGATTAATGAATATGAAATTATCAGTAATTCCTTATAAGTGGATAATAAACAATAATTCTTGTTGATGTTGATAATCAGAATTACAGGTAAAATATCATTAAAAACATTCTTGAGGAAAATTAATTTTAGACATTCCAAGGAGTCCCATACCACTATGAAACATTTGAATCATAATAACCATGAATTTGTAACATCAAATATAACCTATAATATCATGATAATAATTCTATTCACGATATGACATGTCAAAGGGTAGTATATAAACTATATAAAACAAACTTGGTGAATAAAATTACAATATGCCTCAATGAACTGAAATTGAGATGAATTCCATTCCTTTTGTTTCCTTTTGGGTGAATATCCTTTAAACTAATGTATAGTCATTTTAAAATTTTTATTAACTTATAATAGATCCTTAAATAGTTTTTAATATCATATATTATCTTATTATAATATCTTACTACCCATTTGATACTAATCATTCATTTTTTCTCTATTTCAGGTGTTAATTGCCTAGTTATTCTAGTATGTTTTGACTACTTACTTCTGGTTCCTATTAACTAGATCATGATTTAAAAATCTCCAGAATGATAAAAATTGAGGTAAATACATATATATTAAGTATTTATCTATTTATAATAATCCATTAAAGTTGGATATAAGAAATTAAATTCACCGTTCATGGAGTCCGTAGGTCATAAGTATGATGGAATGCTACTTCCATTTCTTTATAGAATTAAATTAATGAAAAGAAATTGATATATATGTATATTATGATTATAGTTTTTGTATATTTATATATAATATGTCACTTATTTTTTATAAAACCATCCTTTATACATTCCTTGTATTGTGTGAATGAATCACATCGCTTTGAGGAGGTGGTAGTCCAAACTTCGACCAACGATGTTATCATATTTACAAAAAAATGGAATCCATGAACATATGTGTTATATAAAAAATAAATAAGTATTAATAAAAAATCAATATAAAATAAATATATCATATAAAAACTTTTTTTCCATTAAAATCCCAATCATGAGTGGTGGTAATGAAAAAACGACATCGTTTTGTATGGTGGTAGTTCGGTGTATCAAAATGATAAGATCATTACCAATTTGATGGAAGTGTGTGTATATTTAGGTAGAACACTTAATATAAAAACATCTATGTATGTTGAGTATTTGTTTTATTACATAAGCATAAATTAATAAGAAATTAAGGGGTGTATAAAAAAAATAAAACATAAGTGTACCTTGAATAAAGTTACCTCTTATTCAGGTAACTCCTTTTGGTTCATACCAAATGTATTCATGGTTCAGATTTCATCTCAATGGGAGGATTCTAGGATTAATTCACAGAATTTATAAACTTATTTGGATAGGTTTTGGTCGATCTAGAAGGCTCAAAGTGGTGTGGGGAAGTGACGGAGTAAATGCTCTTTCATAATTTAGGTTAGTGAGACTTTTAGAATCTGTCGAAATATTAAATTAATATAAATTATTTTTTTAATAAAAATGACTCAATTGTGATCTGTTTTCAAGATAATAAGTTTATGGGTCTAAAAACTCACAAAAAAAAAGACTATTTTATGTCACGTTATTACCCTTATCATTTGAATGTAACACTATATTAAATCCACTAACTATTACCATGACCACTAGGCGTTTTACACATTAAGGCTTTAATATAGTTAAAAAATAATTCCAAAAGAACCATAAATTATTAAATGATAAAATTTTCAACCATATACAAATTATTTGGTCATGTTTTATATTTTTATGAATTTTATATCATTTAATAAAATATTATTTATTATATAATATCATTAATGACAATTATGACACTATTGAATTCATGAATTTTGAAAAAATATCAAAACAAAAGATACCTTAAATAACCATTCATAAATACTAAAATATCCAGGAAATTGATAAAAGTTTTCTATGACACTAACTATATCAAATTGTATTAATTTTAATATTTTTTATAACATTTATCTGATCTGACTATGTGTTCAACAAATATTGTATCATCATTTCAAAAGACTTTAATTTTATTATATCTCCCTTAAAAATTAAAAATAAATTATTATGAGGGATATAAAAATTTTATCTTTAAAATGAATATTTATAGATGAATAAATAATCTAAATATCAATGTATAAAAAATTAATACTTCTTAAAAACATGATTATGACATATTGGATTTGAAAGGAACTAGAGTGTATTGGAAGCCCAATTCCTTTATCCTTAGTTGACCTGGATGATGGATTCTTTATAACCTATCCTCTTAGGTTCTTCCTAGACAGTGGGAGTGTCTTCCACGTCTTCCCTCACCTTATCGTCCTTGTATCTTCACTCCTTTCAAAAAAACTTCTTTACATCCATGTCTCCCCACCACATATATTTCCCCTTATGTTCAATAAGACATTGATGGAGTCCTTTAAATTATAATATCCTACATAGAGTTCATGAGGGCATGTTATTTTATAGATCTGAAACTGCAGGCCTGCTTCAGAAAGAGACAACACTATGTTGATGTCTTTAATCGATTCGTCTTTGGTATTCAGAAGCTGCAAGATTGGGAAACTGGAGGACATATGAATTCGAGGAATTTCATAGTTTGTCTCTCGTTAGAACAATACATTATACTGGTCTAATAGAATGATCCATTTTTTATTTTAGGTTTTCACTTTTCAATTTTTTAGGGGTCATTTGATTTTAATTTGAAGTGAAACCCCTCCACCTGTTATGACGATTTGGATCTATCTTCCTCTTCTTCCCCTATAATTATTTAATTTGGAAATTATTCATTTGGTTTGAAATCTGGTTGGTTGCTTCCTCTTTTTTTGCCATTGTTCTTGAGGCATTTTTTATCTTATTTCACTAAGGATATGTGTTGAAGTTGTCATCTCTAAGGAACCACTTCATATTATAATCATTGAGAATGAAGGTGAGCAGAGGGGGTATCAAATTGTTTTCTATGAATTGTGGGTTTTATACTATTCATATTATTGATTCCATGGAAATGATGCCTATTTTTCTAGGAATGGATCGATTATGGATCCTTGCGTAACCCTCCCATCTGATTTATAATGAGAGTCATTCATATAAGGTCACGGGGAATGGTGGAATCATCAACACGATTATGGTTGCAGGATAAAATTATTAGGATGTGGCAGATTCGGGAAATAATGTTTTTGGGAATAAACCTATGATCCATAAAAAGATAAGGAAAAGGTCTTTAAAGATAGAGGAATAAAAAATTTAGGAGTGATTAGGGAAAAATTGGAGGATATATGTTCATTAGTGTTGGACATGAGGACTTATGTGGAAACCATCAACTGCAAATGAAATCCCTCGTGTTATGAAAATGTTGCTGATCCAACCATTTCTATAGCCCAAGTCCATGAGCATTGTAAATGTGGACTAAACAACTTAATCAAGAAGATGGTGAACATGGAACAATAGTGGAAAAATATTCCACTCCTGAGGAGATTATTCAAGATTTATTCATGGTTGATTCACCAGGTTGTAAGGACTGAGAGAGGTCCCTCATGGTTCCACAGGGGGAAAGGTGGTCCCAATAAATAGAAAAATCCCTTGTTAGTATATTTTGAGTAGGAATATGTGTAATTTTTTTGAAGGGATGGTTGAGGAAGGGTCAGGTCAGGATAACTGGGATCTAGATTTGAAAATGTTCTAATTCCCGACTCTGGAACAAGAGATCCAAAATGGTTTGGGTTTTATTTTACCTATAGTAGTTGAAAATACCATAAAAGAAACTTATTCTTTTTTTATTTTTTAAATAAGTTACTTTTTGGGTTAGTGAGAACTTAAAAATCAATGAAAACCATAGTCAGGTCGAGTTTGGAACCACATCCAAGTCCAGAACCGCCCAAAAAAGAATCCAAACAACAACAACAAAAATAATTTTAAAAAAAATGAGAACCAGAATGCCAATACAAGCCATTGGTTTTCTAGACAAAGAACCTTGTCCAAGACCAGATCCACCCAAAAAAAACATCAATACACAGAACCAACAAAAGAGAACTGGAATGTTCAATCATCACCATGACCACCTGAATAATCCAATGAATCATGGAATCCATTGAACCTAACCAAATTGGGGTCATGCGTGATGGATCATGATGCAATAGCATTGGGAACTAAGGAAATGTAGAACCATTTAGGTACAGAACTCCTTGACATCTATAGTAGCTATAAACTGGTCCCAGGTTGAACCACCAGTGCCCGTTAAAGTGAATGCGTGCTTCCAGCACTATGAAAACCCACATAAACCCTAGGCGATGATCTTTCAAATCAGAAGAGCCAACCGGGCGTCGAAGTAGAAGAGAATGAACACACAAGATCTGAATAGATCTAGAAAAGGGAGACATGTAGCACGAGTCAAAACTGTGTACAAAATTGGAGAAATATGAACACCGAACAAGGAAAGGAGTCCGCGACATCGCTTCCACGGGAGACATCACGCCGACAAACACATAGAGGGCGCATGACGACGTTAGCCTCATGGTGGCAGGATCAAGGAGAGGCTTGGTCAGCAATAGACAACCACCTCATGGAAGAGTCTCAAGGAACGACATCTGGATTCTTA
This sequence comes from Viscum album, assembly GCA_963277665.1. NCBI lineage: Eukaryota > Viridiplantae > Streptophyta > Magnoliopsida > Santalales > Viscaceae > Viscum > Viscum album. The sequence goes on from OY728123.1 coordinate 1,620,844,962, forward strand.
CTATCGGGAACAAATGAGGTTGATGTCTCAAACGAGATCTAGGAAAGATTAGTATTGCGGGACGTTGGAGCGCACACGCAAGGGTGAAAAGAAGTGATCATAAGAAAATAGGGTAGGGTGTTATGGATGGAAAGGTGGGTGTGAACAAAGAAGAAGATATGAAAAATTAAAAGGAAAACATTGGGTGCTTAACCTATATTATAATGAAGAACTACATTTAGAGCTAATCAAGATCATGGACTTAAAGGATATGGTGGATAGAATTTAGAAAGAGAATTACATATTTATGTTAATAAATAAAAAAGATATTGTATCAACAAACATGAAATAATTAAATCATGTTGATTTAATGGAAAAAATATTAATGTGGATGAAAACATCCCAACATGGGTCAAGCTGATTGACCATTTAGAAGATATAATCTATGAAAACATGAACACAAAGGTACATGCTCATTACTAGAGGCTAAATGAGGTAAGAGACTCTAAAAATTTCAGTAATGGTTTTAAATATTGTGTCTTTTACTTTTTTGTTTAATGGGCCACTCTGTAGAACTAGTATAGTTTCCCACATTTCCTCGAAAGTTATTTTGGAATAAAAATTTAATTTTTCAGATAGAATATTGGACTTTACATAGAATAAATTACTATAAAATCCTTAAAGTTATCAAATATTCTACAAGACACCATAAAATCAGATCAAGGATGATTTTGGTTGAGAATATTTCACCCAATATAATTATAGCAACTATTAGGGTAATTTTATAATACTTTTTATATTATCTGTACCGTTAATTTTGTGATTTACTATTAAATGTGTTAATTAAATAAAATACTAAAGTTACTAATCGAAGTTTTTCCTAAGAAAAGTAGATGTAATTACTCATTTTGGACCTTCTGATTCCAAATATTGAATCCATTTTTAAAATTATAACCATATAACTGGATATAATTAATTTAAAATTAATCCTTTTGATGGAACTAGTGAATATGTTTTCAAATTGAAAATGTTATAAAATAGTGAAATAATTTTATATTCTTATTATATTTGAAATTGATTAAAATAACCTCAATTAGATTTAATGATAAAAACTTTATCTAATTATACATTATAACCAATTTAAAAAATAATTTAACACTCTAAATTATTTATAAGAAAATGTTGTTTTCAATTAAAATTTAATATTTCATCACTAGTCATAAAAATATGAAAATTATCAAAAAAATATAAAAAATTAAACCAAAGAAGTATTTTATATTCATATAAAAATAATAATTTTATTTTTTCAAATAAACTATATAAAAGTGTCAAAATTGATATAATATAGGTTCACCAATAAATGGTGCTAAAACTTCTTTTATAAAAATATATATTTTTATGTGTAATATTGGGTTTGTTCTTATCTTATGACTATGAAATATGTTGGATCAATAAAAAATATTTTATTGAATATATAACATATATATTCCATTAATATCTATCACCAATAGTAATTAATTTAATTTCTTCTGATAAAATGAATGTGAGCATGAAAATAATTCTTTATAAAAACAAATCTAATATATTCGGTCATTTATTATTTTCATTGGTAATTTATTTTTAACTAATGAAATCAATCATATATTTTCATAATTTAGTAATTACTATTAAAAAAATTCTATCTTAATTAATAGGTTATATATTATTTTTTAAAACAATAATTTTTAATAATATATTGTTATTCGGTAAAACTCTTCTTTGCATGTAATGAACGAAAACTCAGTGTTGTTTGTACTGAAATCATAAAGTTGTATTACTTATGAATAAATAAAAATAAATAATTTTTTTGAAAATAAAAATACTAGAATCTTTTTGGGTGTTACATTATATCTATTTTAATTAAATTGCATCCTCACAATTTGAACGTGATCTCGGTAGTCTAGGGATTGATATTTTAAAATAAACAAGTATTAAAAAACCAAAATCATAAATATGGTTAATAACATGTCTTTTTGATAAGAGTTAAAACTAAATGTGATGGTCACCACAAGACTAGGCTTTCGAATATGAGAACATTAGTGAAAACATGGACATGAGAGAGAAATATGAATATCACGTTGGGATGGAGTGTAATAGATAACATGTTTATCTTAATGTTATAGGCCGGAAAATCATAAAGATGAAGTGTGAATAATGTTCATTGATATCATAAAGAATGTTGATAATATGAAAATTGTTTACAGTATTTTTTATTATTGTTGAATAATTCTTTCATTCTATAAGAATAAAATAAAATAATATAATTTATAAAAAAAAATCTTATCCTTTGGTTGTGCCTGGAATTATTTCTACTTCATATCTTAGAAAAAGATGTATCATATATTGAGTAATAAATAAATAACTAAAAACACATCCATAGTTATACATATACCACGTCATAAATTGTTAACCATTCCAAAAGATCATGATCCAACACATTAGAATCATTTTCATGACAGTTAGTAGTATCCAATTTACTCTAGATATATCAATAATATCCTTATCCAAAATAATTATATCATCATTAGGGAAATATTAATGTTTATCTTTCCCACGACTACATCTTTTCCAAAAAAAAATTAACTAGATATTGAATCATTTCTCTTGGTACTATTCCATATATGATCACAAATCCTTAACAAAAAAGTACTACAGTATAATCGCTCTATATTTCATAATATATATAATGATACCATCATCAATAAAATATTTTTAAAACATATTTTTTAGATAAAAATGTATATATGCATAATAATTATTCCCCCTCATTAGTGTCTATAACAAATGCTTGACCTCGATACCCTGGCTTTTTCTGAGGTATATTTTCTTAATGCTTGGAGAGTTTATTTACATAATACCCCATCTTATTGTTGTTATAATACTGAATAAAAAAAGTTTCCATCTTCTATTTCTATTCTTTTTCCTAGTGACCTTTCTATTCAAACTTATAAAATACTCCCCTATCATTTCATGAATTTATAAGGGTAATTATTTCCATAGATATCACATGTGTTAAAATCCATCACTCAATTATTCCCTTTATGTATTTTTTCTCTTATTTTATCTTCTTATCAATATTACATTTAAAGACATATGAATTGGATAATTCATTCTCAGTCTCGATAGAACATAAAAAAATATCATCATATAAATAAAAGGGATTTAAATACTAGTTCTCTTTTGAAAATTGTCTTAATCCTTTCAAGGAAATGATCAATATCACATTTTCAGTTTCATTTTAAATCTATAGAAATCCTTTATAACGTGGTAAAAGTATATTTATACTCTACATTAATTAATTTATGTATTAGTTTTAAACTATGTATGTTTATCTTAATATCAATTTTTAGATCACGAGTGATCTATTATCGAAGAATGATTTGTTACGTGTTCTCCATTACATGCATTCTATTTCTTCTTCCTCCACAATATTCTAGATTAATGACCTCCATTAATTCTAATATCCCTTGAGACAATAAATTATGAGTGCAACACTTTCTTTTTTACCACATACCAATGCCATAATTATATTCTCTAAAGACATAATCTACTACTTAGTAACCATTGGATCATTAGTCCCACTAAATGATGGGGGCCTCTATCGCATACAGTGATCTAGCATCAGAGAATCTCATTGTGTAATAGGTTTATCCATTCAAGAAATGATATTTTACGTAACCTAATTAAGCTTCCTCAATATGGTAATAAATTGATCAATTCGAAATCACGATATATTGGTTTCATTAGTAGTTTGATCTCTACATTTTCCAGGAGTATTGATACCATTCATCCTTCCAGGCACCATTTATAGACAATTAAATTCACTATATCATATCATATAAATATGAAAGATAATTTATAGTCACACAACTAGTGAAATATTTAACATAAATTGAAATTTTTATGTGTAGCTAATATCATAGTAATAAGGATGGTTTTTTTGGAGATATATTTACATTGAAAAACCTAAAAATGGGTGTTAAATAAAATGTGAATTATCTTAAGAGAATACCCTTGGCGTGTCAAACTAGGTGCACTGTAAGGCCCATTGTCATGTACCCAAATATTCTTGAGTTAGGCCTGACATGCCTTTTCAAAAAAAATTCCCCAAGGTAAATCTATACTAGAACCACATCCACTTGTAGTATACAGATAGGGATGTATTGGTTGGAAGACCGACACAATCTATAACTTACCAAAAATTTAGGATGTTATTCTTATCATATACTAAAATTAAATCTTAGGACTATGTTCACTAACATATGTTTTCTAAATCTAGTTTCATATGTTTCTACAAAACATCCTTTGAAAAAAAACTATAAAACCCTAACCCTATAATCCAAGATCTGATGCATTAATTTATTTTGTTGGCATGAATACACAAAATCAAATCCCAAAGGACTGAACTATTTACGAGTTTTGGACAACCAGATGACATACATGATTCCCATTTTAAATTTTGAATATAAAATAAAACGTAAAACATAATACATAACATATAATAATAAACTACATCATTAAAACTCATTCTAAGAACACGTCTACAAGTCTTTGTAAAATGAAACATAATAAGGGTGAGCTAGAATTCTTAGCAAGGATAAGTAAAGTTGAATAAATTATTAACTAATGAGGTTAAAAATATAAGGATTGGTAAATAACTAAAAATATTCCATTTACTGAAAAATTAAGAATGAAATGAATCCATAGTTTTTATTATATGAAACCCACATGGATAATAACAATAATAAATGGAATATATATGAAAGAAATGCTTAATTATTAAATTTTATGATGGAGGAACATGAAAGCCTATAACTTCAAGAAAATTCCCAATAATGTTTAATATTATGGGTATAAACATTTTCAATTTGGCTAAAATATGTTTCTTGTGATAACCTATTGATACATTAAGGATAAATATATATTCTGGGACCCACACATCACTACCAGTACAAAGCATTCCTTATATCATGTAATCGATTAAATTATTAATTAACATGACATATCTAATAATTTAATTGAGTAAAGAATAAATATTTATCAATAATTCCCCAGTTTTGGATAATTAACAATAATAATTTTTTTATATTGATTAATGGAATTACTAATGAATTATCATTATAACCATTCTTGAGGAAAATATTTTTTAAACATTCCAAAGATTCCCATACCACTCTGAAACATGTGAATAATAACTAAAAAGAAGAGATAATATTAAATGTATCATATAATATCATTAATAGTATGAAATGCATGATAAAATTTGTAATAAGGGTAGTATATTAAAAATATAAAAGAAACCAGATGCATAACAACACAATATACCTCAATTAAATGAAAAATAAATAAATATATTTATAATATAATTCCATATTTAAATATATATTTAACATATTTTTATTGAATTCATCTTTTATATGTTCCATTTATAGTGTGAAAAAATCACTTTTCTTTGATGAGGTGGTAGTCCACACTTCCACAAATGATGTTATATTATTTAAAGAAAATGAAATTCTTGCAGTTATGTGTTATATGATTATTCAAGAAGTATGAATAAAACATAAATATATTATATGTATATATATATTATATAAAAATTGTCTTCACATCTTAATTCCCATCAATGAGAGGTGGTGAAAGAAAAAATGAATGACAACGTTTTATGAGGCTGTAGTCATCCTTACAAGAACCATATGTTCATTGCCCATTTTATGGAATTGTGAGTAAGAATAGGTCAAATTATTTTCCAAAAAACATCATAGTATATTTATGATGATTTTATATATATATTCATTGAATAATATTAAATTAAGTAGTGGATATACAAATAAAACAAAACTATACATCGAAGAAAATTACCTTGTATTCAGGTAATTCATTTTGGTTTATACCAAAGTCTTACTTGGTTGGATTTTATCCCAAACGGAGGATTATAGGATGAATATAGTGATTTATTAACCTTATTTAGCCTCGAATTGATTGATCTACAAGGCTCAATGTGGTCTGTGGAAATGAGGGAGGAGATTCCTTTTTATAATTGAGGTGAGGGGCACTTTTGGAAATTCTTCATGATATTAAATTAATATAAATAAATTTTTAAATTAAAATGCATCCAAAGTGATTTATTGAAAATATAACATAAGGATGGTTCACAATACCCTAAAATAATAATTTTTAGACCTGTTTAGGTCATATTATTACCAATATCATTCGTATTTAACTCTTAATTAAATCATTTAACTCATACCATGACAACATGAATTTGTTCTCATTAAGGGTTGTTATATTTACTATAAAATCAAAAAAGATACATAAATGATTCATCATTGAATTTTTTTACCTTATACTATCAATAATTATATTTTTATATTTCTATTAATTTTATATCATTTAATAAAAGATTAGTTATTTTAAAATATCCTTAATGTTAGTTTTGACACTATTAATTTCTTGATTTTTTATAAACAAAATAGGAGAACAATTGAAAAAATCCATAAATAAATCCCTAAAATATTTAGGTGACTAATAAAATTAATTTTATTAACTTAAATATATCAAATTAGTTTTATGTTAATATTTTTCATAATAGTTAGTTGATATGTTTATTGTTTAAACAATTACTACATCATCTCTGTGCAGAATATTAATATAATTATTTATTCCATAAAAAAAATTCATGATGAATATAAACATTTTATATTAAATATAACTGTTTATAGTAGATTATTTATTCTATATATCCATATATAAAAATATTTACACTTATAAAGAACATGAGAATGACATATTGGAATCCATATAATAAAATAGTATAAAAATATTAAAGTGATACAAGTGGACCCAAGAGGCCATAAAATCATCCCAATGATGTTTTGGGTCTAAAATAGAACATATAATAAAATTTGTACTAGTATTATTGTAATTTTATGATTCTAATATTAAAATTGTTACCCTTAATTACCAGATTTACTCTTTACTCTTTTAATTAAATAAAATAATAAAGTTACTATTCATATTTTGTCCAAAAAAAGAACCCAATTATTAAATTTAGACATTTGGATTATAAATATGGAAGACATTTTTTTAAATAAAAAACACATAATTGGCTAGAATTAAATTAAAATTAATCCCCATGACGGAACGAGAGAACAAGTTTCTATAGTGAAAACGTTCAAAATAATGGAATGTTTTTATATAATTATTCAATGTAATATTGATTCCAATGACCTAAAAAAGATTAAAATATAAAATATTTATTAAATTATAATTTAAAACCAAATAAAAATATAATTACACAGTGTAAATTATTTAGACAAAAATTTTGTGTTCAATTAAAATGGAATATATTATCACAATTCATAAAAACATGAATCTTATCGTAATAATGATGAAAATTAAAAAAAATGTAAAATAGTATATTCTAATTTAAAATAATAAGTTTATTTTTTTCAAATAATGTATATTAAATTGTCAATTTTTTTTTTAAAATATGTTCTCCATTAAAATGTTGTAAAACTAGTTTTATAAAAATATAGGTTTTTATGTGTAGTATTGGGTTTGTTCTAATATTATTACAATCAAATAAATTGGATGGAGATCAAGAATATATTATTTAATATAAAAAATATATATTTCACTAGTATCATTCACTAATATTAACTAATTTAATTTACTAGGGTGAAATAATATTGTGAGTATAAAAATATATCTCTAAAAAATCATTTATTATATATTTAGTTAGTTCTAATTTTCTTTTATAATTATCTTATACCCAGTGAATCCAACCATATATTTTCAAGAGTTGGTTAAAAATATTCATAAATTTTAACTTAATCGGTAGGTTATATCTTATTATATTAAATAATAATATTTTCAAAATATATTGTTGTTCAGTAAAACATCACCTTTTATGTAACACAAGACTACTCATTGTTGGGTATAGGTTAATATTAACATGGTGTTGTGTATAACCAAAGATAGTAGTAAACATTAAATTTATTAAAAAATGAAAATATTTTAAATTCTTGGGGTGTTACAATTCCACTTCTCTTTTTGGGTTTTATTTTTAGAGAATACTATTCTAGAATTCACTTGGGTGGAAATGACCATTGCAAGAGAACTGAAGATGATCTTGTGATATTTTGATGACTATTTGTCAGGATCCATTATTATTTTAATCAATTTATAATATAAACTTATTTTACGCATATATAATATAAGGGGTTGTTATATTAATAGTATATCTATTGGGTATTTTTATTTTATCAATTTATTGATTGATTACTTGTTATTTGTTGCTTGTATGCTATAAAGAAAATTCCTTTCAAAATGGAATGTTTTAATAGAAATACCTATTTTGGAAAAGAAAACTCATGTGGTGGTATAAGGCATGTGTAAGTGATTTTGAAAAGTTGTTTTAATTAAGGTGGATAATGGATATGGGGATTTCATAAAAGGTTTAAATTTTGAAATGTGATAAAATTTGATAAATCATTGAATAATAAAAAATAAAATTGATTAAATGGATGGTGGTTTTTAATTTTAATGGAATAAATTGACAATTGTCATACCTTGATATAGACTCTATTTAAATTATAAATGATATGTTGTGAAAATTTATTTATTTTTTTCAAATTATGATTTTCATATTGATATTGTAAATGATTATATGTTAATTTAATTAATGACGACACTAATGAAAATGCCCATGAGGTGGTCATTGTTAATAAAACTCCCTATAGGGAGGTCATGAATACTTCTTTCATGATAGTTTTCAATAATACCTCCATGGAGGTTTTGAATACTACATTTTTTGGAGGTCATGAATACTCCCTTTGGGGATGTCGTGAGTACACTCACCGTTGGGAGTTCATATATAATCACTCCTGGGATGTTGTTAATAATCACTTTGGGGTGGTTGTGATACTAAAGAAAATTATTTGTGGGGTGGTCATGATATTATTTTTGGGGATAGAATGGATTTTGATTTATTATTATTGTTTCTTGGTAGAGGATAACTTTCCTTCCTTGTTTTATCTACCATTCACTTATGAGGTCTTCGGTATGTGTGGTCGAACCTTCTGAACTATCAGGGAGTATTTTTTAGGAATACATTTATAATAGTGTGAATCTTTCCATGGTTTTTATGCTGTATATCAAAGCGGATGAATCCCCCAGTTATTAGTCTTTATACTGAGGTGGATGAGGTCACTAGGTCACTATCTTTATAGATAGGTGGATCGTGGACTCTAGCCATTATTGAAATGGACTTAGATTCTTCAGTTGAATTATGAGTTACCTTTAGACATAATTCATGATTTTTTGAACTACAAATTGTTTGGGTTTTATTATAGAGTCTCTATGTTGGTTTTGGGTTGTTTTTTCATCCTTTTTAGGGGTTTACTATTAGATCACAATATTCCCAAACCACACGGATTATCTAGGAAAACAAGTAGCTTCTTATAGAGGTACTTGGGTAAACCAAGATTGAGGATATCAATTTGATGAAACCAAATAACATCTCAATAAAAATCATGTAAATGATTTCATTATAATGAAATATTATTGGATCATGGTTTGACAAACAATGAAACCAAATTGGGAAGGCTCCTTTAAGAGACAAAATCCTCAAATGGTTGGTGAAAATCATTGAAGAGAATGAAACCAACGATTTTTCATGCAGATTAATGGTATAAAATCATTATTAATGTCCATTAATCACAAATTTTGACCCTTTATTCTTCCTGATTGTATACCTTCCAAATATATAGTCTTTATAGGATTCCCTATATATTTTATACCCTAATGAGCTCGATTGTGGTTTATCCACATGTGTTGGTGATTTTTAATTATGGTGTGTTCTCCAAACCCTCCATTGTTCAGGTTTGTTTTATATATATCCATCTTTCTTGTACATAAATCATATATATAACATGTCATTTTTAGATATATTGATTTCTATTCCATCTAAGAATCAATTCCTGGATCATTTATAAACATATGGTAGATCTAGAATTTAGAGTTACTTCAATAAATCTTGGATCTAGTTCCATTAGTGATAATTGGGAGGTATAGAAATCCTTCATTGGACTAGAATTCCCTTAAATAGTTATCTATATCCTTGGTTTAGTTGATTTGGGATTGGTTCTAGTGGTGTTTTCCATTTCATATTGATTATGTTGTTGACCGGTTAGTACTCTGGTATCCTCTCTTGATGGTTCTTAGATATTATCATCAAAGAGTTTGAGTTAAATTGTTCCATAACATTTGTGGCCCTTATACAATCATATTTCCTATATAGGATGAACATACTATCATGGCCTGGATGAACATTTTTGACTATGAACACATTTGTGTATGTGTGTACCCCATGATACCCATATATGAATCCTGATTCCGTTAGTTTTGTTATGTAGATTTTTAGACCATTTTTTATGTTGATCACATGTGATTGAATACTGTAACTTTATATCATGATGTTTCTTTGTCGTTTTTTCTATATATGTTCTCCCATATTGTGTGTGATTATAATGATTTTGGGGATACTGATATAGGTACATGGATTATATGGACAATTATGTAATGGTTATTATTGAAAAGGATTGTGTGAACAACATGTGGCAATGTTAAATATGGACCAGAATACATGGAAGGGTCATAAAAAACATGGGGTAGTCCTAAGAAAACAATATTGTGGTGTAATGATCAAGTACCATGATCTTAAGAATGAATGGGATATATTGGTATTGTTTATTGAACCATTATGGAGATAGGGTGTGATGACCATGCCCAACTTGGCTTGTCATCCTTTCAGTAGTCAAATGAGCTCATTAGACACGAGTCTATCTATAAACACAACTTCTATTCAAACCATCTTATCATCCTGGATCCAAAGTATGTACCGAGAGGGCCCATGGGGGATTGGATATCATAAGAGTGCTAAAATTATGATTTTAGTTATTTCTTTATAATTCATATTTATCATGTAATATATCTGTATACTTCTGAATTTATGTAAAGTATTCATTGGAAGTGTCATAATTAGTATCATTACTCGCACCATGCACATGAATCTCAATTTGTCTGTGTGTGTAGAATTTAATACTAGATGTCTACGTAAGGGTAGGGGGTCAGTGGTAGATAAATGATCTATGGATCATGGGTTTGGTAGCTATAATAGAAAAAACTCTAGAGGATTCCTTATTTTTTACTCTTATCCCATTATGATTAGTTTTGGATTTCCACATTGGGAACCTAGTTTATTTATATGTGTGGAATTTATTATGAAAAACCATTAAATTTTTACAAATATATTCATATTTTATTATATAAAATTTCAAATAGTACAACATTGATGATTGAGAATTCTAGTGTCATTAGGAAATCTGTACAAGCCATAACAATATACAATAGGGAATACATCAACATTATTGGAACATTATTTAATGCGATCATATTATTACTTCATACTTAACACTATATAGGATAACCTAGGGATATAAATAACAAATGGGTGATCCAAAAATCCCAATAATGGAATAAAAATTGAATAACATGAACAATATAATACATGTTGAACAATAAAAATAACAAAACTTCCCATGGCTTTTTCCAGACATAGGTTTCAGAAAATAGATAATAAACTAATCAAACAAACCTTCCATTGGTTTTTTCCAATGTTTTCATCAAAATAGGGGTGTTTTAATTATTTTATAAGTTCATGGGACGAACTAATTAAAATAAAACCCATGATAATGTGGAAGTGAGTCATGCTCTTAATGAAATTATTTTAATACCATAAAATATATTATAGGTTTTGGGGGATTTAAAAAGGATTTATAAAATTAATAAAATAAATATTAAAACAAATAAATTGAAAAGGAAAACATAGATTTTTTCTTGGATTTCTTTTATAGTATTTATTACATCACTTTTGGGTCATTATGATGACATAATACATACCATATATTTTTATAGTATTTAATTTTTAAACAAAAATTCAGCTATCAAAGAAAATTTTAAAAAATCATTGTAGAATATTTTCTAAATTTTGATTCAAAAAATAAAATCACTTTATCGAAATAATTTTATAGATATGATTATTTTCACATTAAAAATAATAATTGACATTTATTGAGAAATTTTGGGTTTTTTTGACATTAACATTTTTAGAACCCATTCCAAAAATTAAAATTGGCTTCCAAAAAATTATATGATCTTTTATATATAATAAATAGTATTTAATAATAAAATATTTTGATATATATTTTATTACAAAAATCCAATAATTCAATAAAATAAATTTCTTAATAGACATTTAATACTATTTAAAAATAAAATTTGTGTTTTATTATATATAAAAAAATTATAAAGTATGAATAATAATTAAGCATAAAAATTATTCTATTGAAAATAAAATATATAGTTTTATACTATTATGGTATTCATATATATCCCTATAATAAACTAGAAAATTACTAAAGGGTAATGTGTAAAATGGTGAGATTTTCATGGGATTTTTTAGCATACATGGTAGAGGCCATTATCTTGATGAGCATGAAATTACCTTCTAAAAATGTTAACTCGCAATTTAGTTGTTGGATATCATCTTAATAATGGTCATATGAAAATACCTGTGATGATATATCCCTCAAAATCTATGATAAATGAGTATTATAGAGTTAAATCTTACTAGTTGATACCATTATATCCTTTTTTGTGCCAATTTGATTTATCGAAAACCTGTATTTATAGTATCCATAAGATTATTTTTTATCATCTATTTTATCATTGTTTAAGATCATTAATGTTCTTTAAAATCATATTATATATACTAAAACTAAATATGTGCATGTGTGTAATATCTTTTCCATTTTTGGAGATGTCTCGACCTCGTTTATGGGGACTCTTTTTCCTTGTTTTGAGTATATATTGTTTTGGTTTTCTCTTGCTTGAAATTTAATGAAATTTGGATGTTTGGATAGTGTTTTGGGTATATCATAGTTTTTTTATAGTTAATCCAAACCATGAACCATACAACAAAAAAACTTTCAACCCTATAAAGAGAGGGATTGTATGGCTGGTACACAGTTTTTCAAACTATGTGCCCACTTAAGAGTAACCATGCCCCCCCTAGAAGAGGTGCACAATTTAGGCCCATGGTTTGAGAAACATGTTATCCTTACTAGGAAACCATTCATATGGGTATAATAATTTTGATTTTATTTTAATTATTTTTACCCCCATACTTCACCCAAAGTTGACCCAACTTGACCCAAACTCATAATTATCATTTTTTATGTTTTTGAACCGAATTTCTAGGGATCTTGAACACTATTTATGATTAATTGGAGGCTGAATTCCTAGATATTAACCTCTACTAATATGTGGTTTCTTCATTATTAGTATTCTATCTCTATTTTTTCAATCTATTTTATCAGACCAAAAGGGTATGGTTTTCCTCTATTGGTGATGGTTCTAGATCAACGTTTGATGGATCTTGATTATTTTTGCAAAGAACCTGATCCTAACCACCCAGAGATGGTAGTTACATTTTTTACAATATATTATTTTAAATGTAATCACATCCTGAAGAAATTGATAGTTTACTAGTTTTGGAAAACATGATACATACTTGAAGGAAAGATTATAAATGAAAATACAATATAATGATTCCTTTAAGAAAACCACCATTCTCATAGCTTATCCATATATGCCAATCATAAAATAAATATTTTAATCGTTGAAAAAATGAATCATACAAAGAGGGTGATCACAAAGTCTTCGTATGTGTATGCATACAAAAAAACTAAAATAATATTAAACATTAACGTAAGGTGAATAACTGATTCACAAGACATTTAAACATAATATGGAGCCCAATATGGGAATAATAAATTATAATCAAATAATTACATATAAATAATCACACAAATATTCTCCTAATTGAATAATAAAATGGAAAATCTATAAATAATTTCATAAATAGGGAATACATAATGTGAGACATCATAAACATATCATCAGGCTTCATCCAAGACACTATACATAAATGGGTAAGGTCATAACCAATACCTAAACTAGTTTGTCTAATGAGACCTACTCATGCATCGAGGGGATATAGTTGGACCTGACCAAAACTTACTATGTCTAATGAATTTATCTTATTAAAGGGGTGAAACATAAAAAACATTAATATACGTATTAAAAAAACAGCATATGAAATGTAAATACTTTATCCTAAAATCAAGAATGGTATCAAAATTGCACATCCAAATTCAAAATCAGCATAACCCAATCAATAAAATATGGTAAATGGTGTAATAAGAGATCAAACTCAATTAGTGATAAGATATTACAAATGATGTTGAAACTGATTAAAATACTCAAATAAAAGCAATAAAAAATCCTCGAGAGAAATACCATTTTTTTACTTTGAAATCATTTATTTAAAAAGTATTATAATTATAAATGTAAACATTTTATTTTCAAAAAAAACATTGAAAAAATGTAAAGAAAAATTTAAAACATTAAGGATTCATGACATCAGAAATGTCATCTTATGCTGCAAAAGTTAAAAAACATTCATTCTTTATTTTTGTTGAAAAACTCACAAACTACCTCATTTAGATGATGAAAAAAAACATTCCTTTTAAAAATTTTAAAAAAATTAAAAATTATTAAAATAAATTAAAAAATTATAATGAGAATTGTAAAAACAAATTTGAAAACATTTTATGAAACAATAACATGGAAGGGAAATATTCCCCAATGGATACATAAATAAAAACAGTCTTGATTAATGATGATATTGTGAATTTAACCCTTACCTTTAGTCTCATTTCATCAGTTCGTGTCAAAAACTCATGTATAGTGGTTTTATAATTTTTTTTTCATTATAATATAAATATGGTATTATTTATAATATCATATATGATCCCCATATAATTGTTTGTTCATTTCAGTGTTTTGGGTGTTAATTGCCCTGTTTTCACATGCTGTTTTGTCTTGAACATCTTGGTTCCCTTGAATATGATATAGATACATCATATATATAATTATTTTAAGGTCATAAATATCATATTTAATCATTATATACATTAATATAATCATTCATAAATGGTAAACATGGACAATTAATCACATCACATTGTGGAGACGTTAGACTATACACATGCATGAGTGAGGGTGTCATTCCATTAATTGTGAAAACATAAAGCATTTTTTGAAATATTAATTTTTATGAATCAATATATGTTAATATATCATATATATATATATATCCATTATTTTCATCATTATATTCATCCATGTAATGTGGTTGTGAAAAAAATATAACAACACAATGTGGAGATGATAAGATGTACGTAAGCACATGCAAGGGTTTTGTTTTCGATAGGATAGATAAATTGTGGAATACGGTTGGATAATAAAAATATTAACATCTCATAATATATATTATATTTTATTTGTTACATTATAATATAAACAACACATTAAGAGGATGTATAAGAAGAAATGAACTTGAAGGATTTGGTAAAAATGATTACCTCTTCATTTTCAAACATCATTTACAAATATTCTTAAGGGATCTAGGGTTGGAATATTTGGAAGAATATGATCTCTAGAGATGAATATTGTTATTTGAAACATAAATTATTAGGTTTTGGTAATTATATAGGTCTCAATGTTGTGTTAAGAATCGAGGGGGGAGGCTTCCTTTTATAATTGAGGTGGCAAGTATTTTTGGAAACTCTCAAAATATTAAATTAATATTAATTAAATATCAATAATAAATGGATCCAAGGTGAGTTATTTATAATTTAAGATTATTATGGGTCGAAAGTATCTCAACTTATATTTTTTATTCAAGTTTATTCCACATTATTACCCTTATCATTTGGTATTAACCCTTATTTAAACCCTATAACACTTATCATGACAGCATATGGTTTTACTCCTTAAGGGTTAATATAGTTACACTAAAATGAAAGAAACAAAATCACAAATAGATGGAATATGAAATTATAAAACTTATACAAATTAGTTAGAAAATTTTAGTAATTAATGAGCTTTATATCATTTAATAAAATATTATTTATTTTAAAATATATTTAATGCCAATTTTGAAACTATTCAATACATGACTTTTTAAAAATATCATAATTATATGATATATTCATAAATAAATTTCCAATACAACTCTAATATGTGTAGGTAATCTATAAAATTCGTGGATTATATTTATTATATCAAATTATATTTATTCTATTATTTTCAATACCATTTATTTGATATTTTCATTAATTAAACAATTATGGTATCATCATTGTGCAAGCCATTAATATATTTTTTTCCATATAATTTATAAATTAATTTTCATGATTAATATAAACATTTTCTATTTAAAATTACCATTTATAGTCTAATATATAATCTGAATAACTGTATATTAAAAATTAAATACTTATTAAAAACATGAGTATGAAATATTTGATTTTCCTTAAAATAAAATACTATAAAAGGCATAAAGTCATACAAGTGGCTCCATGAGATCATAAAACCAAAAAAGGATAACTTTGGCCACAAATAACTCTTCAAATAATATTACGATATTTTTTAGGGTAATTTTATAATATTTAAAATATTAATCTTTCCCTTAATTTCTCAATTTACCCTCAACCATGATAAGTACAAAAATGAACTAAAGGTACAATTAAAATTGTAAAAAAATAAATGGGAACTATTTAATAAATATGGGCCTTGTGATTAAAGAAATGGAAACCATTTTTTAAAATTTAAAATACACAATTGGATGAAATTAATTTAAAATTAATCTCATATATTGAACAAGAAGACTTGTTTCAAAAGTGAAAACATTCAAAATTCTGAATTGTTTTTTATCCAAATTCAATGTGAAATTGATTCAAATGACCTAAATTGTACTAACATTTATTTAATTTAACTTTTTATACTTCTAAAACAATAAAAAAATATAATTTAAAAGTATAACTTAATTATCATAAGAATATGTATTGAATACAAATTCAGTATTTGTTATTATTCATAAAAACATGAAACTTATCAGAATAACTAAAAAAATCAATAGACATGAATTTTGATATAAAAAATTGAAATAATAAGTTTATTTTGTGATTTATAATTTATAAAATTACAAAAAACTATATTTGAAACAAGTAAACCATTAAAATGCAGTAAAACTATATTATTGACGAAAAAAAATCGTTTATGCATAATGTTGGATTTGTTATTATATCATGATAAGAAAACACATAGGACGGATCTTAAACATTATATTTAATATAATATATATCATTAATATAATACATAATGTTTGCTTTGTGTATTTTATTAGTATAAATCACACTTGTCCACATTTAAATTGTTTTTTAGAAAATTATTTCAATTTATTTTTAAAATAATTTTCTCTTCATTTATAAATAATTATTACCGAAATAATTAATTATATTTAAATTTTTAAATAATGTGTTCATTAATAAGTAATTCCATTTCATTCACTATATTTTACAACTAGATTATAATGGTATCATTTAAATAATAATATTTAGTGATTCGGTTAACTGTGAAGTGGCGTATCATGAACGCTATTGTACGTAGTGTTTCCTTATAAAAAAAGTGATATTAAATTATCCATAATTTAATAAATTTCATTATCAACATTTTAACTTTGGATTTACAAATACTGGTTTTAATAATGAAAATACCTTTGTGGAAATCCGACATCTAAAAAGGATTAAGGAAATTCCCACTTTAAAATGATGAAAGGGATGTACGAAGGTTGCCAAGTATAACACATACTAGGGTTCTATGTAGGAAAACAAGGACATACAGAATAAGACAAAATATAAAGTTCTCATGGAGAGATATAGAGAACTAGTTCATGAGAATTTTAACAATCACAAAACAAAAAAAAATTATCTACTAAAAGACCATTGATTTTTAGAAAGAAAATTAAAGAGATATTTATTTTGTTCTAAAATCATTTTTGTAAAGTTAGGGGATTATTTTACTATAAAGATAAATAAATTATGGATTTATTTCCATTTTATAATCATAATGTC
Organism: Viscum album; assembly: GCA_963277665.1. Classification (NCBI taxonomy): domain Eukaryota; kingdom Viridiplantae; phylum Streptophyta; class Magnoliopsida; order Santalales; family Viscaceae; genus Viscum; species Viscum album. Next base: position 1,620,863,081 of record OY728123.1, read on the forward strand.
ATCATATTTTTGTGCTTTGATCTATTATCACTACATCTCTTACAACTAGAAACTAATGTTACAGATGAATTTTTCATGCCCGAAGAACTTTTTTTAATCATAAGACCCATGATTAATTCCTTCAATTTTTAAATATTTACTGAAAAAATGGTTATCACATATTACCCAATATTAAAAATCAATGATAAAATACTAATATCCAAAATTAAATTTAATATCTTCCGTAATTAGTTACCTTAAGACACATAAAAAATACATATATGAAAATTCAAAGAAAAAAACATTATTAGGAAGGTCACTAAATATAAAAAATAAAATTAACATTAGATTCTCCCCAAAATAGAAAAATCATATCTTTTTATCACATGAAAAGTATATAGATACCCATAGAACCTTTAAATCCTAATGAAAAAATCCATGATTCAAATAATAAAATTGAATATATATTTCTTAATCTAAAAATGTAGTAAACCCACCAATGATAACATAAACCATAAAATCATTAAACACATTAATAGTAACGAATAAAATTCTATAAACTTCTATATTCATTATTATATCAATATAATTAATATTTTTATGGGTTTTATTCCCTCAATCATGATTTTTTTTCAAAATATCTTCTTCCCACTAAAACACTTTTCTTGGTCATTCATACCATTCAAAATATGCTCTCTAATCTTTAATAAACACTAATCATAGTAAAATACGTATATGTTTCGTAATTATTATAATGATAATTTCATAAAATATATTTCGTGGATCCAAACTAACAAAAAAAATAATCAATGCATTTCGGTTATATCAATAGCATGACGTTAACATTGATCCCTTATCATATTTTGAGGTATATTCCATTAATGCTATGAGAATATGTATGAGTATTATCCCATATCCTTAAATTTAAAACATTGTACATTTACATATTATTTTTTCCCATTCAATTAAAATCTTGGTTATCTTTCTCTCCACACCTATAAAAAACTCCCATTCCCTTCAGTAAAGTACCAGAGTATCTCTTTTCGAAATTGTCAAATGTCAGAAAATACTTCTTTCCCCTTTTCCATTTATTTGCCTCTTTTTATATTTTTCTATCCTTTTATTTATTTCCCTTAAAATCCAAATTCATAGAGAATTTATTCTCTATCTTGATATCACATGAGACTATATCTTCATATGATGAGAACGTTTGGGAGGCAGGTGCAATTTATAGGAATAGATTTAACCCATCAACAAAATGACCAATATTACTCATTCGGTTACATATGTTGTCTGGACGATACCATGATAATATTGAAAACATGTAATTATACATAGTAATTCTATAATCATATTTTTTACAAATACATGGAAATTTTCTCTCCCTATCTACTCGTTGTTCAAGCAGAAAATGTTTTTCTACTTTTTTTATAGAAATACTTCCATTATTTTTTTATATTTCCTCTCCCTCCTTTATGTTTTTAATCCATGAATACCACTGATTAGAATCTTCCAAGAGATAATAAAAATTTATGAAATCATTCTTCCTTTCATTACATCCCAATGAAATAAATATATTCTCTCTGAGGAAATTATCTATTTCTTAGCTACAAATGCATTTGTAGACCCATTGAATGATGATGGTTATTGTATCATGAATTTTTCTAACATTGTTCATCCATTTTGTGGATTAGGATGATTCATACGGGTAAGGTTAATGTTCATACCCTAATTCTGTTTTCCCAGTATAGTTATAATTTATTCAACACTAGTGGAAAATATATCCCTAAAATAATTTTCTTTCATAGGAGTTCAATTCCTACATGGATTATATTAGTTGATATAGTTTTCTATCCTTCCACTTGGTGATATTTCTATATAATGGAATACACTATATTAGATCATACCAGTATGAAACATAATTTATAATATCAAGACTATTGAAACACATAAAATAACTTTAAATTTTATGTATAACTAATCTCTATATTAGTAAATTATAATATTTGAATATAATTTTAAATTATATCATAGGATTTCATTATCTAATTTTTTTTCATAAATATAGTTCCCATGGTTTAGTCCAATGGTATAGTTTTAAAATGAAAATTTTTACAAGTTATATCATCTCGAAGGAAAAATACTTTAGTACATTTGGGAAACTATATACACACATAAAGAATACATTACAAATGTAAATACAATATAATTATTACTTTAAGAACACCATTATTATACTATCATATCCTTATATGTCATTAATAATATACATCTTATTATCTTGTAAAAAATATAACTTAATAAAGGGGTGAACTCATATTCCTATTAAGGATACGCATACAACAGAAGATAAAGTAACCATAAACATCCAGGAACGTTAAATAAATGACACATAAGCCTTTTAAACATAACATTTATCATAATATGAATATAATATGTGATAATCAAATAATTTCATAAAAATAATCAAATGTATATTATAATAATAAAATAATCAAATGGAAAATCAATATTTAATCTCATAATGAAGGATTACATAATACTTAACATCATAAAATTACCTTTAAGTCTTTATCCAAGACACCACATATTAATGGGTAAGACATCATCCAATACACAAACTAGTTTTTCTTATGATACCTAATGATGAATCATGGGGCTATACAAGGCTCAAAAATCACATACTATGTATAATTACATTACTCATTTGAAAGTGGAGGAACATAAACAATATCAACATTGATATTGAAAAAATAGCATATGAAATGTGAATACATTAACCATAAACCATGACTAGAATCAAACTTGAAAATACATAATAAAAATGATCACAATACATTAAATAAAATATGTTATATGGTATGATTAAATATTAACCTCAATTAAGAAAAATATATAACAAAGTATGTTTACATAGATAAAAATAGTCTAATAAAATCATTAAAAAGCTGAGAGAAGTGCCTTATTTTACTATGAATCCGTTTATTTAAAAATAAAAAAAATTATAAAATAAAAACATTTCTTTGAAAATTACCTTTTTAAAATATTAAATTATTATCCAAAAAATTAAGGTATCATGAATGAAGAAAAAAGAATCTCATGTTTCATTAGTTAAAAAAACATTCCTTCCATATTTATGTCGAAAAAACAATAAATTACCTTGTTTAGAAATTGAAAAAATATTCCATTTAAACCATTTTACAACATTTCAAAAATGGGTAAAAATAAGTTAAAATTTAGTTTTATAATATTAAAAATCCTTTTTGAAAACATTTTATAAAACAGTGACATGGAAGAGAAATTTCCCCCATGGAAGACTAAAACTAAAAGAATCTGGATTAATGATAAGACTGTTAATTTAACCCATACCTTAGCTATGATTTCCTCTATATGTGTTTGAAACCCCCTTATAGTGGCTTCAAACATGTTATTAACATATAATATAATCTTAATAATAATTATGATATCATATATGATACCTTATCATATATTATTCATTTCACTATTTCTTATGTTAATTGTTAAGGTTTCCCATGGTTGTTGTTATAAAAGTGCTAGTTCTCTTGTATATGATATAGCTCTAACTTCTCTAGAGTGATATTGAAGTCATAAATATAATATTTTTTCATTATATACATTCTTACTATCATTATTTAATGTGTATCATGTAAAATAAATGGTATCACATCATGGATATTGTAGGCCATACGTACACATGAGCAAAGTTATCATTCCCTTAATAGTGAAAAAATAAGGTAGTTAATGGTTTATTATTTTTTCAGAATAAAAATAATGTGATATTTAATATATATATATATATATATAGATATATATTATTTCTAATTTTATTCCCAACCAAGAAAAGTGGTGCTTAAAATTTTATTACACCACGGTGCGGAGACGGTAAGTTGTACGTACGCATGTGCAATTATTTAATTTCTCATACAATGGATAAATGTATAATATGGTGTCTTATAATCCTAATAATGTCACGACCCATCCCTCGAGGTGCGTATCGTGACTACCCCAAGCCCGTATTCTATAGGACAGGGGATAACGACTGGCACCAAAGGCATAAATCCCTAAATTGGGAAGGCATTGACTTTATAATTGTAAAAAATACATCAGAGTACACAACTGGAAGAAAAAAACTAAGTAAAACTATATACAAAAGATGTGATGGAATGTAAAAGGGGCTTGAAATACAAGCCCGATAGGAAAGTACAAGTACAGCTAAAAGCAAATACCACTGAAGAAAATTAAAGAAGCTACTGGGTCGTCCTCCGAGGTTCCTACCTGAATGGTAGGTACAGATGGCCTCCTCAGAACTCTCATCCATCCGTCTCCTTTGTGAACCATCACACAAAGTGGTCCACCTCCGGGTACTATCTAGTCCTGCATCTCTCTGCCTCATTCAGCGATGTTCGTCATCTGCAACCAACACAACGAGGTGCGGGCATTGCCTGTGTAGGGGTGAGTATAACGATACTCAGTAGGGACCCCAAGAAACGCAAGGTCTCAAAAAATCCTACAAGGATAAATCACAATGTATGAAATCAATGTATAACCATTAACTAGGTATATACCCATACATATACCTATGTTATCTAGTGACCCATATAAATCATGAAGAAAACACAAAAGTCATTGACTCAGTGCAAACATGGATTGTCATTATTGAAACCACGACTGCTGGAGAAATCCTCCTCTATCGAATAGAGTGGGTCTGTCACGACACTAAGGAGCTTCTCACTATCCTTAGACTGCTAAGGTACTCCTCCTGTCAAGTACCACAGGTCTACTGCCAACTACCAGGCACTCCTCCACAGTGGGTCTGCCACCAACTACCAGGTCCTCCCCCTAATATCCTGCAGAGGTACTCCTCCTATAGAGTACTGAAGGTATAACACCAACTAATAGATGCTTCTCCACTAGGGGTCTGCTGCCAACTACCAGGCTCTCCCCACTGGGCTAGTCGAATCACTCCAAGTTGAATCGGTCAAGAAGTCATTATGTCTGCCAGCTACTAGGTCTTGACACTCTGTCTGCTCTTCACTGGAAGGATCCACTCCATGAGCTACTGGGAAATAATATAACTACCATGAAATGACACAAAGAAGTGTCTCAATGGTCTTCCATGTCATAGGGGTCTCAACGCAATATACGGCGCATCAATCGGACACCTGGTTTGTTAGTTATTATCCTTTTAGTCGTGGAGCCCTGGTTGGATTCGTGTACGATCCAACCTGACTGTAACTCAAAAATACCCCGAACTCCATTGGGGTATTATCAAAGGGATGGTCTATCATTGATATTACCAGCGCCGCTGAAGGTTCCTCAAACGGATGTCCGGTGCCAAAGATATGGCCAAAGCAAAAAAGTGTTCGGTAGTGGGCCGAAGGGTGGTCTAACCCGGTCGGACCGACTCAGCCCAACCTTGTCTAGGCCGAACCGGTCTGGGTCAGCCCAAACAGACACGATGGGTCTGACCAGGCCCGTTGGGCGGTTCATCCAGCTATGTTCAACCCAGTCCACTGGGCCCAGCCCAGGGGACTGCGGGGGCGGTTCGGCCCGCGTTCGGGGCCAGTTCGGCCCGGACTATTTCGAGGGCGTGACCTGGCACGACTGGGACTGGTGGGCACGACAGGGCTGGTTCGGCAAGGGCACTTCCATGGGCCCGAGAAACCAGCTCGGCCGGGGGCCGCGAGGAATCTGAGACGTCTTGGGGGGTGACGAGTAAAGCGCGACCAGGCGCCAGAGGCACCGGGCAGGCCGCAGAAGTGACCGGGGGCACCAGGCAGGGCACGAAAAGGCACCGGGGCACCGGGAAGGGCATGAAAAGGGGAGGGAATGTGTCGGAGCCACCAAGATGGGCATGACAGGGTGCCGGGGGCACCAGTCATGTCGTGGAAGGTTCTAGGAAGGTTTTTGAGGGAACACGGGGCGTGCGGGCAGCACACGGGGGGTGTGCATAGTGCGCGAGGGTGCCGATCAGGGCGTCGGGGGGTAAGGTAGGTCGCTGGCGGCACACGGGTAGTGCACGGGGGCACTGGTTAGGGTGCCCGCGGGGCCAAGCAGGAAGGGTGTTTCTCCGGCCGGCGATGGATGGTTGGGAGCGTCGGTGCGCCATGAGGATCGTGGAGGTCATGAGTTGCAAGGCCTTTTTCGTCATATCCTTCGTCACCACATTGTAGTTATGTCTCCATGCTGAAGGAACGTCACAAAAAGTATTGGTGGAGGGAGTCGGGCCATGTTAGTTGGCCCGCACCCTCCGCGTTTAGGGGTGATAAAAATTTTCCAACAAAGAGGAAGGAATTTGAGCTTCAATCATTTAATACATCACATCGATTATTTTCAATGAAGAGGAGAAAATAAAAGGAAAGCCCCAACTTGTACTAACACCCTACCTTGCTCGATGTTTGTCGACGTTGGCGCGAGAAGACAGTCATCGATCCATGGTAAACGAACACACCTGATATCTATTTAGTCTGAGGAAGAAGGTCGGAGGACGTAGTTCTTCGTAGTCGAAGGCATACCTCATCAGCGTTCTTCGTAGGGAGAGCGTTCTTCACCGGAGGACTGTTCTCTGTTCTTCATTGAGAGCTTTTCTCCCAAGTTCCTCTTCTCAAGTTCCACCAAAAAGAATATGCCAACAAAATAATAGATTGAAATATCCTATTACTTTTGTTGGCACAATATTCAAACTAAACTCATTATTTTGGTAGGCTCCCGTTAATAAATGTATAGAATTGGCACAATTAATATGAAGAGGCTCTCCCTCATTAATGGGGGAGAGTTGAGAGGTTATCCTCTTTTCCCATTAATAGTGGTCGGGTGGTCCCCACCCCTATTATTAAAATGATAGTTCATGTTCTTTTGTGGTCCCCACGTCATAACCTCCCTTGGAAGGTTATATTTGGGTAGGTCCTATCACCATAACCTCTCATGGGAGGTTAATGTGTGATGGCCCCACCTCCAACCTTCACATGCTAAATTTGAACACACAATCTCTACAAGGATGATAAAATAAAATAAAGTGTTAGATCACTTTATTTTATAAATTTTTTATAAAAACCCAAAAACTAGCTTTTATTCTCTACCAACTACCATCGAGGTTAAAGTGTTATTAAGAGAATACTGGTGTTGTGTGTTCAGAAGTGCCCTCAGATTTCAGTTTCGAGCACTAGTTCCAAAATTATAAAAACCTGCTCATACGTTTACTGAACATACCTGAACAAAACATTAGAATTTAATTTTGGGCACACCGGGTCTTCGAATCACGCGTAGTCAGTTTTCGTGGAGTTGTAAAATTCCAATGTATTTAAAAAAAAATACATGGAATTTCTGAGTCTTTATATTCTCCCCACCTCAGGGATTTATGTCCTCATAAGCTACAACTTGAAATATGGGAACAAATGGGGGAACTGAGCACACATCTGATCCTCCCGCTCCCAGGTGCTCTCCTGGAGGTTCCATTGCTGCAAGAAAACACGCACCAAATGTATTAACCGTCCACGTAGGATCTTCTTCTATCGATCCTCAATCTCCTCTAGAACCTTTGTAAATGTCACCCCGTCATCGACAGCCAGCACTCCATGGTTGATGATGTGGGAATGGTCATGCACGTATCTCCTCAACTAAGATACATGAAATACATCATGCACATAATGCAACTATGGTGGAAGATATAAGAGGTAAGACACCTCACCTACTCTGCTGAGGACCTATAATGGTCCTATGATCCTCAGAGATAACTTTTTTCCTTGGAAAAATTTCCATTGTCCACATAGAGGTGAGACCCATAGAAAGTCATAGTCGCCATCCTCGAACTCCAGAGGTCTTCATATCTTGTAAGAATACGACTTCTGTCTACTCTGTGCAGTCATCATCCACTCCTGGATGATCTGCACCTTCTTCGTGGTAGCTCGTACCATCTCTAGTCCCATTAGAGATGACTCCATAGGGTCAGTCCAACACAAGGGTGATCTACAAGGTCGCCCGTGATATGCCTCAAAAGGTGCCATCCCTATGGTGGAGTGATAGCTATTGTTATACCCGACCTACACCAAATACAATTGATCCTTCCAGCTGTGATAGAAGTCTAGGACACATGCATGTAGCATGTCTTCGAGGGTCTAAATGGTACGCTCAGTCTGACAATCTGTCTGAGGATGGAAGGCGGTGCTCAGACGTAGCTGCGTCCTGAAAGCCTCCTGCAACCCCTTCCATAGCTGGGAAATAAACCGTGTGTCATGTTCGGAGACAACAGATAAAGGTACTCCATGTAAATGCTGAATCACCTGCACATAGAATCGTCCCATGATCTCTACTGAACCTTATTCTATGATCGGTAGGAAGTGGGCCAACTTGGTGAGTCGGTCGATGATCACCCTAATCAAATGATGTCCCCTGGATGTAGGTGGAAGAACCATCACTAAATCCACGTATATCCCATCCCACTTCAACTCTGGGACCTCTAAAGTCTATACCAAGACTTCTGGTACATGGTGCTCCACCTTTACTTGCTGAAAAGTTAGGTATCGAGAGACAAACTCTCCTACCGCCTTCTTCATACTTGACCACTAGTGCTATCGTCGAAGGTCCTGGTACATCTTTGCAACTCCTTGATGTACCGCTATAGGGGATGTGCAGAACTCCCTCAACACTTCCCCTTGATGTTTCATGAGTTCCATGGTACTTCCTCTGAAGAGGATGACGTGATCCCCACCTTTAGAAACTCCATCAGGTGCATGCCCTATGGATATATGAGAACTTCCAATATCACAGTCAGTATCCACATGTTGTGCCTCCCTGACTCGCTGAAGAAGTGGGGGAGTGACCGTAAGATACTGAAGGAATGCTACTCCATCTCTATCCAGTAAAGATATATATAATGTAGCCAAATTCAATGTCACCTATTGTAGAAGCTGTATACCAGTCTTCCTAATGTGTGCATCTACAACAATGTTCCGCTTCCCAGGAGTAATAGAATATCTCTAAGTCATAGTCCCAGAGGAACTCAATGCAACGTCACTGTCTCAGGTTCATGTCCTTCTGAGAGAAGATATACCTAAGAATCTTGTGATCAGAGTACATGGTCAAACGCTCTCCCATCAGATAGTGATACCACATCATCAAGGAGAAGACCACTTCTACTAACTCTAGGTCATGGGTAGCGTAGTTCTCCTCGTGTTGTCTCAGTTGCCGAGAACCATAAGCACTCATTGTTTTCTCCTACATCAGTACACACCCAAGTCTGTTCCTTAATAATTCGTAGTACACTACATACCCTACTCCCTCCTCAGGAAGCCTCTAGATGGGGGCACTAGTTATCCTCTGTCTCAGCTCCTGAAACCTCTGCTAGAATCTCTCCGACCACACCAAGGGTTTCCCCTTCTTTGTCAAGGATGATAGTTATGCTGCAACTCTGGAGACATCTGGTATGAACCTCTGATAATATCCAGCCAAAACCCCAAAACTCTAAACCTCTCTCACACACCTGGGTGGCTCCCAAGAAAGTACCTCCTAAATCTTCACTGGATCCACTGGAACTCCAGCCTCCAAGATGACGTGTCCCAAGAAGTGAACATATTAAATCCAAAACTAGATCTTAGAGAGATTACACTAAAGTTGGTGCTCTCAGGTTGTGTCTAGTACTACCTGTACATGGTAGGCAAGCTCCTCCTCAGTAGTCTAGTAGATCACTATGACATCAATGAAGACTACAACAAAGCAATCGAGGTAAGGCTAGAAGATCTTGTTCATGAGACTCATGAACACTGCTGTAGAATTGGTTACGCTGAAGGGCATAACCAAAAACTAGTAGTGGTTGTACCAACACCTCAAGGCCTTCTTCTACACATCCTCATCTCAAACTCTGAGCTGGTGATAGCCTGATCAAAAGTATATCTTCGAGAACCACCGTGCTACCTTCAGATGATCAAAGAGGCCATCAATCCTCGAGAGTGGGTACTTGTTCTTTACGGTCACCTGGTCAGGTGACGGTAGTCGACACAGAGCCTCAAGATCCCATCTACCTTCTTGGAAAATAGAATATGGGATGGCCAGAGAGAAACACTTGGCCGTATGAATCTTTTCCCTTATAAGTCCTCTAGCTATACCCGAAGCTCACGAAGCTCGACGGGAACCATCTGATATGCTAGAGTAGATATCAGTGTCATCCCGGGGTACATGTCAATGTAGAAGTACACCTCTTTGAGAAGAGGTAGTCCTAGAACATCTTCAGATAAAACATTCATGTACTGGTCCACCACTATAGGATAAGTCAGACTCTCCACATCAACAGATCTGTGGGTAAGGCAAGCCATTTGGTGAGTGATCGGCTGCACCCTCCTCTGAGTAAGTCCATCCTGTGCTGCAAGGTATGCCTTCTTGTTGGTGAAGGTAAACTTGGTCCCATCCGTGCGGAAACACCGTACTTTTCCACTAATACAGTAAATCTGAGCATGGACTGTAGATAACAATTCTAAGAGAAATATGTTGTCATAAGGCCATGATGCCGCTACTAGGAGATCCCAGCTGAATCTCTCACCTCCTGGAGTAAGCTCACACTACCGGAACCAGTGCGTAATCATCGAGTCTACTCCCGTAAGAGTCTCTACTCGTAAGGATCGAGCCAACGTCTCCATCGGAATCTCTAATCTCTAGACAAGGGAAGTGGAAATGAAAGGGTGACTAGAACCTGTGTCTATATGAACTATAACTAAGGTTGAATAGACATAGATATTACCTAGAATCGTCTCTAGAGCACTGTGATCATAAGCCTCAGATGTCTGGAGCTGAGCTCTCCCCTTTCCACTTTCTCCCTGCGGTCGGGGTGGACCTCCAGGTGGTTGTGGTGGTAACACCTCGTAACGTTGTCCACCGCCAACTGCGCGTCCAGCGCTTCTGCCACGTCCTCCTCCTCCCCAAGGACTACCTCATTCAAACATCTACCTCTGCCTGGGAGGTCCCTCGACTATCTACTGATCATCAGAACGGCTAGTCGGACATTCACGAGCCATGTGACCATGCCCACTGCTTGAGTAAAACTACCCTCTCCTGGCATGACTGGATCTGTCTCCACTTTGGGTGCCCCGCACTACTGATCCTGAGTCACATTATCGACCCCCAAGAGGTGTGTCCTCCTGGACCTCTGCATCATCTGTCTACTTCCAACTGCATAGGACTCTATTTCATAATGAATAGTGGTGGGTCTCACTGCTGGAGACTTCATAGCAAGGAAACTCTCCACTAGGAGGGATCTCTCAAGCACCCCTGTTTGCGTCGGGATGGTAAGTGAGATCGTCAGAGATCTGATCTCTCACCTGAGTCTGAGCTCGAAGGTCTGGGCTATGAAGAATGGGTCTCATACTATATCTGTTGTATAGAGTGAGAGTTCGGTGGACCTCATTCAGTAATGTGCTACTGTCATTATACCCTGTTGTAGACACAGTATCTCCTATATCCACACCGCTCAAAGGGTGTCTAGGACAAACTCCACCCGGAACAGGCTCTCAAAGTCTGCCCAGAGTAGCGTTTTATAATTATGAACCTAGAGCATCAGGATCCACAATCTACCTGGTCCTTCTTGAAGGAGGTTGGCATCAAGTATCACTAAAAAGTTGGTTGGTATCACTACCAGTCTCGAGACTCTCATAACATCCTTCATCCAATCATCAGCCGCACATGGGTCTGTCTCTCCCCTAAACCTGGGTGGCCTCTGGAACTGGAACTTGTCTAATGCGCTCAACCGACATGCATCATCTGCTGCTTATGTTGGTGGCATCAGTGGTCCAATTGAGAGTAGTACCACTAGTGCCTCTGCTGAAAAAGGGACCTGCACCGAGACATCATCACACAGTTGGTTTTCTGAGCGTACGACTCATGGGGCTATAACTGGTCGTCTGCTGGGAGGCATCCTGAAAGAAACAGATGTGAAACGGTCAAAATATTAGACCTGGTGAGCTGACTTAGTTGATCTAACTTAATGAAAACTTTTAGAGATACACACACAATCAGTGTTTTTGTGCACTGAGTCAGAAAACAGAAGCCAGGGACCTAGTGTATGGATACGTCAGCCGCCCATACCAACAATGGACTCACTGAACTGAAAACCTCACTTAGTACCCTTAACACTATTACTTCATAGAAAATAAAGATCAATGTTCTATGTTTTGAGATAGAACTAACTCCTCTGATACCAATTTGTCACGACCCATCCCCCGGGGCCCGTATCATCACTACCCGAAGCCCGCCTTCTATAGGTCAGAGGCTAGCGACTAGCACCAAAGGAGTAAATACCTAAACTAGGAAGGCATTGCCTTTAAAATTGTAAACAAACACATCATAGTAATCAAATTGAAGAAAAACAATAAGTAAAAATGTATACAAAAGAAGTGATGGAAAGTAAAAGGGTCCAGAAATACTATCCCAACAGGAACGTACAAGTAAAAATGAAAGAAAGTACAATTGAAGAAAAGTAAAGCAGCTACATGGTCATCCTCCATGGTTCATACATGAAGGGTAGGTACAAATGTCCTCCTCATCACTCCCATATGTCTGTCTCCTCCATGAACTTTCACACTGAGTGGTCCACCTTTGGGTACCGTCCAGTCCTACCAGTCATTGCCTCAGTCAGGGTTGTCCGCCATCTGTAACCAACACAATGAGGTGCGGGCATTTCCCTTGTAGGGGGTTGGTATAACGATACTCAATCGGGACCCCAAGACCCTAAAGGTCTCACAAAATCCAACAAGGATAAACAAAAAAGTATGAAATCAACAGATAACCATTACTTAGTTATATTCAAATACATGTACATAAGTTATCTAGTGACCCATCTCAATCATGAGAAAAACACAAAAGTCATTGATTGATCTCAAACCATGATTTTCATTATCGAAACCAAAGATGTTCGAGAACTCCTCTGTTGAGTACACTGGGCCTGTCATGAAACTGAGGCACTTCTCACAATCCTTTCACTGCTGAGGTACTCCTCCTGTCGAGTACAATAGGTCTGCTGCCAACTACCAGGCGCTCCTCCGCTGTGGGACTACTGCCAACTACCAGACGCTCCCCCTAATAGCTTGAAGAGGTACTCTTCCTTTCGATTACCATGGGTTTCCCGCCAACTACCAGGTGCTCCTCCACCATGGGTATGCTTCCAACTACCAGGCGCTCCCCACTGTGCTAGTCGAATCACTCCAAGTCGAATCGGTCAAGTAGTCATTAGGTCTGCTAGCTACTAGGTCTACGCAATCTGTCTGCTTGTCACTAGAAGGATCGACTCCACAAGCTACTAGGAAATACTCCAACCATTGTGAAGTTATATGATGAAGTATCTTACTGGTCTGCCATGTCATAGGGGTCTCAACGGAATAGACGACGCATCAATCAGATGTCCGATCTGTTTGTTATTAGCCTTTTAGTCATGGGGCCCCGGTTGGATTCGTGTACAATCCAACCTGGCCATAACTCAAAAATACGCTGAACTCTAGTGGGGTATTCTCAAAGGGGCTATCTTTAATTGAAATTACCAGCTCCATAGACCGTTCATCAAATGAACGACCAGTGCCAAATATATGGCCAAAGAAAGAAAAGGGGTGGTAGTGGGCCGGAGTCCGGTCCGACCAGGTCGGAAGGACTTGGCCCAACCTAGTCTGGGTCAGCCTGCTAAGTTCAACCCAATCTACTGTGCCCAGCCTAGCAGACGGCTGGTGCGGTTCAGCCCGGAGTGTTGTGAGGGAGCGGCTAGGAAAGACTTGACCCAGGGGCACCTCTTGGCTGGTTTGGCTAGGGCACCGTGAGGGGGCCGCGACACCAGCTCGTCCGGGTGGCCGCGAGCGAGTCGGGACGCCGCTGGGGAACCGAGTAGTGCACGACTAGTCGCTGAGGCGCCGGGAAAGCTACGACAAGGACCGGGGGCTCCGGGCAGGGCCAGGCGAGGCATCAGGGGTTCCATGTAGGGCGCCGTAGGGCACCGGGGGTGCCTGAAAGACCACGAAAATGGTCGGGCATGCTATTGGCTGTGCGCGTGAAGCAAGAAGGGGTGCCTAGAAGGGTGCCAGCGGGGTTAGGCTGGGTGTTGGGGGCACGCGGTCAGTGCGTGGGGGCGCTGGGCAGGGCGCAGGTGGGGCCAGGTAGGCCTGGTGCCGCTCGGGCTGACGATGTCTAGCCAGGAGCTTCGGTGCGTCGTGGGGTTCGCATAGGCTGTAGGGTTCGCGGAAGCGCAGGTAGTGTGGCCTCTGTCATCGCTTCCTTCTTCTCCTTGTCATATTTATATTTCCATGCCAAAGGAATGCCACAAAAAGGATCAGGGGGGGAGTCGGGCTGTGTTATTTGGCCCGCACACTCCGCGTTTAGGGGTGATAACAATTGTTCAACAAAGAGCAAGGATGTTGAACTTCAATCATTTAATACATCACATTGATTATTTTCAATGAATAGGATAAAAGAAATGGAAAGTACCAACTTGTAATACCCCCTACCTTTCTCGATGTTTGTCGACGTTGGCGCGAGAAGATGGTCGTCGATTCGTCGTAGAAGAACACGTCCCACATTGAAGGAGTCCAAGAAAGAAGGTCGGAGTAGGTCGTTCTTCGTAGTAGACGGTGTCCCTCGTCGCCATTCTTCATCGGGAGAGCGTTCTTCACCGAAATAGTTTTATTAATTCTTCGTTTGGAGATTTTATCCCAAGTTACTCTTCTCATATTCCACCAAAATTAATATGCCAACAAAATTATAGATTGAAATATCCTATTAATTTTGTTGGAACAATATTCGAATTGGACTCATTAATTTAGGCGGCCCCGCATAATTAATTGGGAGAATTGGAATAATTAATTAAGGGAAGTTGAGTACATAGAGGTGAAGAGGCCCTCCCTAATTAATGATGTAGCGATGAGAGGTTATACTCTCCTCCCATTAATAGGGGTCGGGTGGTCCCCACCACTATTATTGAAATGGGAGGTTATGGTCTCGGGTGGTCCCCACATCGTAACCTCACGCAGGAGGTTAGGTTCAGGTGGGCCCCATCACCATAACCTCTCTTGGGAGGTTAAAGTGTTGTGGTCCCACCTCCAACCTCCACATGGAGAATTTAACCACACAATCTCCACATGGAGGATAAATTAAAATAATGTGTTAGCTCACTTTATTTTATGAATTTTTTATAAAAATCCAAAAATTAAATTTTATTCTTGACCAACTAACGTCGAGGTGAATGTCATCTTAAGAAAATACCAGCACTGTGAGTTCTACTATGCCCTCGAATTTTAGTTCTGAGCACCGGTTCAAAAGTTATAAAAATACGCTCGTACATTTATTGAACGTACCTGAACAAAACTTCATAAATTGATTCTGGGCACACCGGACCATGGAATCACGCGCCGTCAGTTTTCACAGACTCGTAAAATTCCCATGTATTTAAAAAAATGACACCAAATTTCCGGGTCTTTACAATTAACATCTAAGAATATATAATATATTGTATTTATTAATTTATAATGGAAATAATACATTAAAAATAAGTATAAGAAGAAGTGAACTTTAATGTGTTGGTAAAAATGATTACATCTTCTTTGGTGGACTTCCTTTCGATGTCTTAATCAGGGATATAGGGTTAGTATTTTTGAATGAAAAGGATCCCAAAAACCTGGTTAATTATTTTTGGTTGATAATAGGTTATTTTCTTGTTTTTATAGAGGTCTGAATGTGGTTTCAATAAGTGAGGTAGGAGGTGCACTTTTATAATTGTGGTATGAGATCTTTTGGACACTCTGAAAAAATTAAATTAATATAAATTAAATTTCAACTCAAAATGGATAAAATGTTGGTTTTTTAGAAGTTATGAGGAGTATCATTTATTATCCTCTTATAAAATTAATTTCATACATGTTTAGGTAACATTATTACCCTTATCTTTTGGTTTTAATCCTTGTTTAAACCTTATACCTTTTATCGTTACATAATGTGGGTTTACTACTTAAAGGTTAATAGAGTAACTCTAAAATAGAAAATGAACTATAAATGGATCACAGATGACATTTTTAGAATTATCCTATTTTTTCTGATTTTTAGATTTTTAGAAATTTTATATCACTTTATGAAATGTTATTTATTTTTATATATCTTTAATGCATATGTTGTTACTATTCATTAATTCAATTTTTTAAAATATATTACCATCATGGTATTTTTAACCCAAATTTTTTATTAAATCCTTAATATGTCTCATTAATTTATAAATTTTATTTATGATTTTTATTATATCAAATTAAATTATTTAATATTTTTAATAACATTTATTTGATATGTTTTTTAATTAAAAAGATATTTATTAATTATTTTGAAATTCATTAATTTAATTATTTATTCACTAAAAATAAAAAATAAATTATCATGGTTAATATAAAAATATTATCTATAAAAATAATATTCATAATCGAATATATATTCTGAATATCAATATATTAAAAATGTAACACTAATTAATAATAAGAGTACGCCATATTTTACATTCCTTAACAAAAAATACAATAAATGGCTTAATGACATCCAAGTGGCTCAAAGAGATCACAAAATTTGACCAAGGATGATTTTGGTCAATATAAACTCATCCAATAAAATTAGAACTAGATTTAGGTTAATTTTCAAATATTTATAATATTTTCCCCTTAATTACCCAATTTAACCTTAACTGTGCTAAATAAGAAAATTACCAATGTCACTATTCAAAAGATTAAAATGTTTTCATATCCAAATTCACGATAAAATTGATTAAAATGACCTAAATTTTATTAAATGATAAAAAGTTGATATAATTATATTATAAATCTAATCAAAAATATAATTTCACACTCTAATGTATTTAGGCTAAAAATTTGTTATCAATTAAAATTTGGTATGTTTTTACTATTCATTAAAACATAAACATTATCTAACATATACCAAAAATTAAAAAAATGTAAATTTTGAAATATTGAATTAATATATGAATTTTATTTTTTCTTATATAATTTAATAAAGTTTAAAAAAGTTGATTTAAAACAAGTGCACCATCAAACGATGGTAAAACTATATTTTTATAAAAAAAATCATCTTTTATGTGTAAATTGGATTTTTTTATAACATGTCTAGAAAACACATAAGATGAATGGAAAAAATTATATCAATTGTATGATATATTTATTTATTTAATATAATCCAAAATGTTTGATTTCTTTATTTTACTGGAATAAAACATAATTTTGCTAATTTGAATCATTTTTTATGAACAATATATCTTTTTTTTAAAGGAATTTATCTTCATTTATAAATAATTAGTCACTAAATAATATATTTTATTTTAATTTATAAATCATATTTTTATATTTCCGATAATCAGGTTCGTTCTTATCATTCTAACGGTTAGGTTATAATGGAAACATTTAAATAATAATATTTTGTTGGTTGTTTAAGCTCGATGTGATATTTCATATATGTTATCGAACATAGTGTTTTATTTTTCAAAATTCATATGTTACACTTTTGATCTTGGATCTTGGTTTTGGATCTAGATCTCATTATTCATCATGATCTTGGGTACTTTTCATCAATTTGGGATTTCTGTTGGTGAGATTTCTTCAATGATCTTTACGTTGGTGGTCTATGTTATAAATCCCACATTCATGATTTAATTACATGTTTCAAATTATTTAATTGAAACTTCCCGGATTGAGAAATTTCATTGATGGTTAAATATATTAAGTTTAATTTTCATGTAATAATGATTTGGGTGAAATTTTGGCAATTGAAATTGATTAAATTCAATTAATTAATTGGTTAATTAATTAATTGATTATTTTTATTGTGAAACTGATGTGATATTGGGGTCCTACAAATGTTCAGCTAATGTTATTATGAATTAATTAACAATTAGAATTATAACATGGTTAACATGACCTTAATAGGATAATGGTATATGTAATTTAAATATCTTACAATTGTTTTGTGATGAATTTTCACATTAATCCATGAGAATTAAAGTAATAAACCTTGTTTGTTTGATATATTGAAATGGGAAACTTTAAATAGAATGTTTTAGGAGAATATTAATGATTCTTAACCTTGATGGATGTGAAATTTTGATATTATGATACATGTGTTTTTTTATATATGTGTGTGAGAGATGGATTGATGATTTATAATAACATATGTGATTGACTGATATACTTTCATGGGACATCAACTAATTCCTCAAAATCCCACGGTGATAAATGAGTTGTGGGACATAGACAGATTCTTTAAATACCTATAGGCAGCTCGACATGGAATTCTTAGCCCAAAATGTTGGCATTGGACTGTGGTTCTAATTTCTCGTAATATGAATTGAAATTAAATGGATATTGATAACCATTGTATTTTAATATGTGATATGTGATATGGTTTAGACTCAGGAATGTTCTAGAATAGGTATTGAGGGTTTGGGTGTCCTTGGGAACCTACTGGCGTATGTGGTTAATTAAATAATAATGAATTGTGAAAACAATTAACATTGTGCATTGTAATATATTCTTTATACAACTGTATATAATTTTATTTAATGTATATTATTTTAGATTCAATTTTCTGTATCCTAATGCGTATTACTCACTCCATACCTAGGGTGCCTCATTGGTACCTAAATAGACCTCATTTTTTCACAAGAGGATAAGGGAATGGGTCCTATGTTAGATGGTTGAGTTGGGATGGATCACGTATGAGGGAACCAAAAATTGTGTCAGTACCCACTTGGAGTTTTTAGTGTGTTTTAAATTGGGTTTTTTATTAGACACTTGACTCTTATTTTGGAATGAAATGTTTAACGTATTAGATTGGATTTTTTATTCAGTTCTGATTATCATGTGAGACTGGTATGATTTTGGATATTGTTTCGTTACTTCTGTTTTTTTATAATTTTTAAAAAAGGTTATAGTCTGTCTATGATCTATATTAAACCATATCCTATAGTATAAAAGCTCTAGTGTATAGGGAGGTGCACCTAAGACCATGTGGCCAACCAGCTTGGGGTATTAGTATGTGTCACCTGGGTGAGGATGTCTCATATTGATATCAAAGGGTATTTCTTTTTTTTCCTTTTCTTACTATTTTGGAAATGTATACAGGGGAATAGAGTGAGTTATTCCTTGTTTGATTTCTTGTGTGTGGGAGTATTTAACCATTTTATGATTTTAAAATCTAAATACCGAGGGTGTATTTATTTTTATTGATCTATGCTGTTATAGTTGGATGTTATTTCACCTCGAGTGATGAAATGGTTGTTTTATTTGATTTTTGTTTCTAATAATTTCAAATACTTGAATAATAGCCCTGATAGATGAGTATGAATGAGTCATTATTAGTGCATATGATCTACTGTTTCAAGCATCAATTTAGGTACGCACAAGTAAAATAGGTTTTTGGGTATGTTACTAAAATCGATCTGTTTTTTCCATTCTTGTGTAATTGAGACAAACATGGTTTCTAATATGGAATTAAATGTTTTAAAATGATAGAAGATTTAATTAAATTAAGTTATAATGAGAATCATAAATAATTATATTTATTTTACCATTTTTTACCCAGAAATATATGTATGGTGATTAAGAGTAGTGATATAGCCTCATTTTTTACTGTATGGAGGGGTTTAGGGGATGGCTTGTTATGAATTATTATGAATACCTCATAAGTAAATTTGGTAATGTTGTGTAATGTCTCATAATAAGTGTTTTTTCCATTATATAGTTATGCATCCATGATTATAATTGTTGAGAGAATAACATGTGGCAGTTTATCGAAATAATCCTCCAATATTAGAACCCAAGACTCTTGTAGTGTCGGGTGAGGAAGGTGGAGAGAAGTTTTGTGAGAACATTTGTCACTTCATTGAGTTTATGGAATAAGTCCCAAGGAAGGATGCGAATAATATGTCTAATATGAAATTGGATTTCCATTAGTATCACCCTCTAATTTTTACTGAGAGGGTGTGCCTGAGGTAATTGAGATTTGGATTGAGTCGATCCAGACTATAATTGACCACATAAGGACTCCTTCTGAGAAAATATTTATGAGTAAAGAGAATATATATTGTGTAGTTAGGTAAATCATTACTGGGAAATCAAAACACGAGATGGAAAACTAGAGAATATGAATTTTAAGGACATTTAAGAGAAGTGTTTTGACCTATTTTACGTTGAGACACTCAATATGGAGATAGAAACTGAGTTAATGGGGATATTGTAGGGGAGTATGTTTGTGATGGATTATGATGGATGCTTTATTGAATTTCAATGCTTTTTTATAAAAATGGAGGGGATGAGGCTAATGTTGAAAAGTGGTTTTAGTGTGGTATTTAATGTGAAATTAAATAATAGGTTATTATCTTGAGGCCGAATAAGTTTTCAAAAGTGGTTAATCAAGATCAATTTTCGGATGGGGAATGTAAGGAAGCATCTAATGGAGGATAGTTGGTTTTAGCTGGATGGTTAGGATGTAATAATTTTGAGAGAATGAATCTTTTCTATGATAATTTTGACCAGATAAATGGAAGGTAGAGTAGAAAAGAGAAAGGATTAGTTAAATAAGACCTTACCCAGGAGACCATTGACAAGTGTAGTAGGAAAGTTCACTTTTAAGGATAGTGCCCTAGATCACTGGTAGTGTTTCAAGTATGTAGTAGGATGGGACATCCCTAGAGATTCTCTAGGAACCCACAATAGAAAGAGAGTAATAGACCAGATAGGCATAACCAGAGTGTGGGAATGAGATCTTCCACACTATTTCAATCTAGAGGGTGGATTTATACTCGCCATTATGGTATAGGTAGTGTATGTTGTACTTCAAGGAATGATCACTCGAATCAGTAGAGTGGTGCAGCTCAGCGGACTCAGACATCATCATAGGGATGATGGGAAGGAAAATATCATGTTTTTGATCATACACTTATGGATAGAAAGGTTGAACCTTTGATATTTAGATATACTATTCTTATATATTTTATGCTAGCTAGATCTTTATTTGATTTTGGTGACTCTCATTCATTTATATATGAAGTACTTGTTAATTGGTTGATTTTGGTAGTGGAGTTTGAGAACGGGGTAATGATGATAAATACACCATTTGGAGTATGATCAAGCGACAACTTGTTGTTCAAGGGGTGTTCTTTTATGGTTGGGGAGTATCATATTTTATCTCTACATTTTGGATACGTTAGGATTTGACCTAATTATGGGTATATATTGGTTAGTATAATACCAATCACAAATTGATTAGTACCCTAGGATAATGTCTTTTAAATATCCTTAGGTTAACAAAAATATCCACCATTTATAATTGGATACCCAAGAAGGCTGTACAGATCTTTTTCATCAGCAAACGCGGGAGATCACTACATAGGATTTTAGTCTTTTCATGGATGATGGGGGTGAAAATAATGATTTATTTCCACCTATATTGGAAAGGTTTCAGGATGTTTTAATTGATTAATTCTCATGGATTTCACTTTAGATAGATGTGGAATTTATAATTGATCTCATTTATGGGGATGATCCCTTTTCTATACCATCGTAAATAATGGAACCATTAGAGCTTAAAGAACATAATAATCAACTGGAATAGTTGACACATATGGGTTTTATCCAACTAGGAACATCTCTTGGGGTTCACTAGTCATGATTTCAAATAATTCTATTGAGATTCTGCAGTTTTTTATTAATTACAACATGTTAAATATGATTATAGTGAAGAACCAGAATCATCTTCCACATATCAATGACCTATTATAGTAGTTTATTGGATCTTGCGTCTTCTCCAAGATCGACATGCGATTGGGTTATCAGCAGTAAATATTTTGACCTTCTAATATACATAATCCTACTTTTAGAAGAAGTGATGACTTGTACGACTTCGTTACGATTTATTTCAGGCTAACAAACACTCTGGGTGTGTCTATGGAATTGATGAATATAATCTTCAATCCATACTAGGATAAGTTTGTTATTGTTTTTTTTATGAAATCTTGGTGTAATTCAAGGCTCATTACGATCATTCCCAATATCCTGAAATCATTCTAAGTACATATAGAGGGAATTTTCATTACAAAATTCTATCTAAGAGTCATTTTTGGATTGATCAAGTACACATATTGGGTCACATCATCTTGGAGGAAGGTGAGTTAGTGGACCCATATAATTTTTAATAATTATTTTTTTAAGATTTGTTGATTTATGTTTTTATATCTATCGGTTTTTGGGGATTGAGGGTGACTATGGTAGCTTTATCTATGAATTTTATTGAATGTAAGCACAAATTTCTGGCTTGAATAATAAGGGGTGAATTTTGAACATTCTATATCATGTGAGAATTCTTTCTAGGAGCTGGAGAATTATTTGAAATCTGCACCAATCATGATACTACTCATGACAGGTGATGATTATTTAGTATTTTGGGACTCTTTTGGGATTTTTATTGGAGTGGTGTTGGTGTAGGGATATCGAGTTGTGTAATATGAGTCTCTTTAGTAGAAGAAAAATGAACAGAACTACCCTACACAAGACCTAAAGTTGGCAGTAATCATTTATGCTATGATGTTTTGGAGACATTATCTTTGGGGTGAAAAGTTTACTATGTATACATATAAATAAAATCTTAAAGTACATCTTTTCCCATTTATATTAAAAAATTCGGAAGCATAGGTTGGTATAGTATATGATGTAATTTAATTTTGACCTAGAATATATAATATGGAAGTGAAATATTATTTTTAACACATTAAGAAAGAAAGATCATGATTAGGTGGTTCTGGAGTCCAGTGTTGAGTGGAAAAGGATTTCGTTGCAAGATGAGATACATGTTGTAGTTCAGGAGGGTTTGGAGTAGATGAATATTTTATCAGTGTCTGTAGAGTGTAAAATTATGAGTCCGATCTAGGAGAGTTAATATGAGGATCTGAAATGTTTGTCCTTAAAGTAATACCTTGAAGGAGGAGAGACAACTTTATGTTGGACCATAAATTACGATGAGATCATCTATGGAAAGAATCTAGTTTTTTTCCTACAACTATGCAGAAGGAGATGATGCATGAATTTCATGCCTCTAAGTGGGCATTGTATTCAGGTTTTATGAAAATGTATTGTGAACTACATCGATAGTTTTGGTGGATGGGTATAAAATGGGAGATACTATAGTTCATGACATGATTCTAGAATTGTCTACAGGTGGAGGCTGAGCATCAATGACTTGGTCATTTAATTCATATATTTCTTATTCCAGAATAGAAGTGGGACAAAATGACCCTAGACATTATGGTGTGTCTCATGAGAAATCCTCAAAAGAATGATGCTATTTGAGTGATTGTGGAAAAGGTGACTCTGGTATCTCAACTCTTCCATATATATAAGACGTTATTATCGTATTAGTTGGGAGACCTGTATGTTCGAGAGATAGTTTGTACGCACATGGTTCCATGAACTATAGTTTTAGACCACGACTCAAATTTTACTTTATTCTTCTAGTAGGGTTTATAGAAGGTGATGGGTATACATGTTTTTTCGGAGTATGACATTATACCCACAGATAGATTGGAATTTTGAACTTAATATACATGTTTTAGAAGATATTATATGTTTTTGTATTATTGAATTCAGTGGGTCTTGGAAGAATCACTTTCCACTCATTGAGTTCACCTATAATAACTATTATAGTGTGACTATACCTATGGTATCGTACATGTCTATTTAGGGTAGGCCATACAGATCCCCTATATGTTTGATGGAGGTAGGTGAGTTAGAATAGTTGGGACTGAGTCCTATATAGGATATGTCAGATTCGGATTAGCTAATTTGGATGTTTATGACTATAGCTCAGAGTATATATAAGTTGAATGATGATTATTTTTTATGACTTATAGTGTTTAAAGAGGGTGATCATGTGTTCTTTTGGGTTTCTCCTAGGTTGGGTAACAAAAGGATTATGAGATATGGAAAATTGGCCAACTGGTTTGTTGAATTGTTTGAGAATGTGGGGAGAATCGGGTCGGTGGCATACCAATTGGCTCTTCTACAAAGACAAAGAGCAATGAAAGAATTTATTTCATCTATCACAATTTTTTTTGTATAACCCTAACCCTTATCATGTGATAGATGTGGATGATGTTGATCTTGAGACCAATGAGTCCTTTGATGATCATATGATACATGTGTTAGATCGTAGGGGGAAACTATCATAGGGAAATATTATGCTAATACTAGTGTTCAAGAAGAAACATTGGAGAGACAATTAGATATGGGGACTTAGTGTCCTAATATTTTGGACTTGGAATCTTTTATGTTATTGGGAGTACAACTCATGGATGAGCTATTATAAGGTCATGATATTGTAAGATCCTGACATTTTTGTGAAAAGTTCTTAATCTATCTTATGGGTAATCATTTACCATTTTTGTGATAATATATTGTTTGGGATTTATATCTGTGTGTATTGGCGAAATATGGATGTTTATGGATGGTTTTTGGGTAGTTCATTGTCGGTACATAATTTTCCCAAACCGTTCTCCCTACCACTAAAAATTTTGCATCCTTAAAAGGGTTGTATTTCACTGATGAATCATGGTCTATAAAACCATGTTCCAACGTAGGATTAAATAGAAACCCCTAGAAGAGGAACATAGTTTAGAAACATAGTTTGGAAAACTGTGTACTCATTCCCAGGAAACCATTCACACATGTTAAATTATTTAAAGAATTGGTTTTAAAATTCCAAAACCCCCCAAACATCACCCAATGATGACATAATTGGACCTTAAATTCTTCCTATTATTTTTTAGTCGTCTATGTGAATTCATAGGGATCTCAAACACCATTATTGATGAATTAATGGATCTATTTTTTTATTTGAACCTGTCTGGGTATGTATTTTCATCCTGATTAGGTTTATCTCTCTCCAAATTGTCATTCTAGACAAAATGGGGATGTGTTTTCTTCACTGCTGATGGTTATTGAACTAGGGTTTATGGATAAATATTATTTTGATATTGAATCATTGTTTTGGTTCTTGATCTTTTTCTTTATCATGATCTTTGTTTCTCTACATCAATTGGGGATTTCAATTGGCAAGTATCCATCAACAACCATGACGTACATGGTCTATGTTTAAAATTTCAATGACGTACATGGTCTATGTTTAAAATCACAAAGTACTAATTTAATTACAAGTATATAATTATTAAATTTAATTATCCAAAATTGTGAAATTTTATTGATGATTTATTTGAATTAATTGAATCACCATGCGACAAGGATTCATGTTAAATTGTGAAAATTAAAATTAGGAAAATTAGATTAATCAATTTTTTAATTAATTAATTGACTATTGTGATTGTAAAATTGATGGGATATTGGGGTTGTTAGAATGATCAATTAATTTCACTATGAATTAAATGAAATGGGAATTATGACATGGTTAACATGGCCTTCATGGGTTAAATGGATATGTGATTTAAATATTTTAAAATATTTTAGTGATGAATTTTCATATTATTCGATTTGAATTAAATTTATAAACACTTTTTGTTTAATATATTGAAAATATACTTGTTAAA
Organism: Viscum album; assembly: GCA_963277665.1. Taxonomy (NCBI): domain Eukaryota; kingdom Viridiplantae; phylum Streptophyta; class Magnoliopsida; order Santalales; family Viscaceae; genus Viscum; species Viscum album. The sequence goes on from OY728123.1 coordinate 1,620,888,675, forward strand.
TATAATGTTTGATGAGAAATTTAATGGTGCATAACCTTGATTTATTTGAAATTGTGATATTTTGATAAAATTGATTTTGTGATATATGTCTATGGGACAATGAATAATGTTAAAAAGACCACATGTGATTGACTAATATTCATGTGTGGTACATGGAATAATGCTTCATAATCCCATATTGATAGATATACTACATGATGTAGACTGATGCTTAAAATACACACGAGATGCTAGAAAGGGTTTTATAGGCGCAAAACATGGGCATTGGACTATAGTACTCATTGGTCATATTATAAATATAAAATAAATGATCATAGATAACCATGGTATTATGATATGTGATATGTTTAATACTTTAACATGGGTTAAAAAGGTATTGAGGGTTTGGGAGTCCCCAAGAACCTGGGGGTTTTTGCTCTTAATTAAAGAATAATGAATTGTGATATCTATTTAATTAATGAATTAGAATTTTTTATTTAAAATACTACATAAACTTTTAGTGACTAGAAACTGCTTTTAGATGGAATAAGTTGCGGCCTACCTTGTTTTACTCATAACCTAATCGAGATGCTTGATCGGTACCCAAATATACTTCATGTTTGTAGGACAGGATACGAGAAATATTCCTATGATAGATGGTTGAGTTGGGATAGAGAATGGATGAGGGAACTAGACATGGTGTCAGGACCTTCTTGGAGTTTTAATTTTAGTCTTTATTTTTTTCATTAGTCACATGAAACTTATTTTTTCATGACATATCAACTATTTTGTTTGGATATTGTATTCAGTTTTTATTTTCATGTGATACTGGTATTATTTTGACTATTTTTTATTTACTTATATTTTTTTTAAAATTTGATAAAGAGGGTATATTATCCCCATGATCAATATTAGATCATTACTACTATTTGGAAACCTCTGGCATATGGTGATGTGAACTCAAGTCATGTGGCCAACTAGCTTAGGCACTGGTATGTGGAACCTAGTTCAGGATGTCACAATGTGCATTCTATATCCATAATATATAATAATGGAATTGATTAAATAAAATGGGTAATTTTATTTATAAAAGTTATATTCATTATAATATCACCCCTTAAGAAAAATTTCCCTTCAAATTTTCATAATAGACACTAAAAATGATGAGGGTAATCAGGTTTCGTCACATAATTAAGTTCCCAAGACACTTATTCAATGTTTTTGTTTCTCCATAACACATGATCTAGGTAAATTATCCTCTATCACAGAATATTGTATCTACAATCTAAGATCATCACCATCTGATCCTCATATGAGAGATCATTCTCCCATGGTACCAACTCTATATTGTGTAAATGCGAGGGTTCAAGTATGTATTTCAACAAATTAATTAAAAAGAATACTTCATTAACTTGACAAAGGTTAGGTTGGAGTGCTTTTCTATAATAATTCTGTGCAATGTGATAAAGGATATCAAAGGGAAGAATGTATAATTGACTAGGCTTTCCCTTCATCCCAAATATCATGACATTATTATATTGAGAAATATGGAATAATATGATGTCTCAAACATTAAACTCTAGGTCTCATTGATGATTGTCGCCACAAATATATTTTTGACTCAGTGCAGCCTGGATGTGATATGAAATGGTTTTGAACTTCTCTTCCATATCTTTGACCATTTTAGGACCTAACATACTGATTTACCCAACTACATCCCAACATGAAGGTGTCTTGCACCTCTTCCCATAAAGGTCTTTATAGGGAGTCGTTTGGGTACTTGAGTGGATACTATTATTGTATGATAATTTAACGAAATGAAGATGTGTATCATGACATATTTTGAAGTATATTGAGAATTCTCTCAATATATCCTCGTGTGTGTGGATAGTCTGCGCATATTGGCCATTAGTTTGAGAGTGATAATTCATACTAATGTTCAACTCAATATTTATAACTTGTTAGAGACTCTTCCATAACATGGAGTTAAATCTTGGGTCTTGATAAGATACCATTGATAGTGGGGTTCCATGTATCCCCACCACATATTTAATGTATATCATTGTTTTTTTAAGTGATAAATCCTCTCATATCATAATGAAGTGTGTAATCTTTATAAGATGATCCACCACAAACCATATAGAATTATTTCCTCTTTATGTATTTTTAAGACTAGTGAAAAAGTCTACGGTGATGTTTTCCCATTTCCATATAGATATGGGTTAGGGTTTCATCATCCTCTTCGATTTTCCCTTTTATCCTTCACTATCTAATATACAATGAATCTTATTTTATACTCTATGATCTCTGACATCATATTGACCCACCAATAGTCCTCTCAGTGATAACAATACATATTCATGCTTCTATGATGGATAAAGAAGGTTGAGCTATGTGAATCATAAAAAAAATACTTCATTAAATTAGGATTTGATGGTATATAGAGTCAGTAACTAAATATAGTAGCTCTATTGTTAACATTGATCACTCATGATTTCTACTTTCTTATAATTAAATTTTTTTCTAAATTACCACATCATATTGTTGTGAATCCATTATCTTATCCAGATGGGATAGTTGAGAATTCATTTGTGAAATGACTAATTATGTTCCTACCATTATGTTTCTCATTTAAATCCTTTTTTAAATCTAATAAGATCAGTTCCTTTTTAATTTTCATCAAGGATAAAATTGTTGTATAAATTTAAATTAGAGAATCTTCAACTTTATTCTATTTTCCAGTATGGTAGTGTATTGAGTATTCATAGTCAATGATCATCTCTAACCAAAGAAAATGGTTAATATTCTACTCTTTCTATGTTAATATATAATTGCGGCTCTTGTGATCCTTTTATTCTTAAAGCTTCTTCCCAAGGAGATAATGTCATTATATTTTCAATTTAAAGCTCTATATGACCAACTCTTGATCATGTGTTGGGTAATTATATTCATGAACATTAAAGTGCTTTGGCCCATAGGATATCACTTTGTAATTGTATATTAACACATAGCCCATGTCCTACTTCAAAGAATCACTGAACACCAAAAACAATTCTCCACTTGTGGATTGTGTGAGTATAAGAGCATTGACAAGCCTCTTTTTCAACTCCATAAATCTCTATTCACCTTGATTATTACAAAAAATGTTTACTCCCCTCGAAGATAGATTGGCCTGAGGGATTGATAATCACGAGAACATTCTTATAAATTTACTATAATACCAAGATAATCCATGTAAATTATGGATATTTTTCACTTATTTTAACAACCCAGGTACTTATATAATTTTTTTTTCATTCTAGAATTATATAATTATATTCCTTGTAAATGTATAATGAAATAAGTGGTATTTATAGAAATAATGGTATCTATAGAAATATAATAATTACATCACCTATGAAAGTATAAAGAATATATATGTATCTTATACATGAAAAGATGATATATATTTATATCAAAGAATAAGTAAAAAAGGTTTAAAAATGAAAAAAATTTGTATTTTTCTAAATGTAAAATCTTATAAAAGATTTTATAATTAATATAATGATTTAAAAAATAATTTTCTAAAAATAAATTGAAAATTTAATATTTTTTTCTTATTATAAATATAAGATAGTTATATGAGACCTTATTTATTTTTTCAAAGTGCAATAAAATTAGTTATAAGAGTAAAAATGTAATTTTTTTTAATACATGATGATTTTAATAAAAAATTAATTTTCTAAAATTATTAAAATTATATTAAAAAAATTGAGCCCAATTCTAATTGTACACGCCAAAAAATTTAGGGTGAATTTTTGGTTTTTTTCAAACAGTTGAATGTTTGCTGAATTGTGAAATATGGTATCTTACAATATAATAAAATAAAAGAATAATTGGGTTATGGATAATGTATTTATGAGGTAAGAAACCATTTTTTATGAACTCACATGATCTATTTACATTAATATTTTACAATAATCAACACTAGTTATAGTAATGATCCAAAATAATAATCAAATGAATAAAATAATCAAAAAATCCCTCTCTTGTCCCTATAAATACCACCCCTCACCACCCCTTCTCTTAACAACTCAAAAGCCTTGTAAATTTTCTAAATTATGCCCCATTACATTCCCAATAGTTTTACCCATGTCCAAGAACTACTGGTCTCAACAAAAGTATAAAACCAAGTACCTTTAGGAGGTTCCTAAGGAGACAAGATTTGTGAAGTAAAATCTTCCATTATTTCCCTTTTATATTATTTCATTATTTCATTATTTCATTCTACCTTATCAACTCTTACACTATCCAAAAAAACATGATAAATTTAATATAACACATATACAATAATTTTACTATGATAATATAATATCCATCATCAAACCTCTTCTCTTCTCTTCTTATTAAAAAAAATAAAAACATCGTCGGTGACGTTTTGATTCCCTCTATTTGTGGATGAAGAGTTTTTCATTTTCATTTAATACCATTATGAATAGTAATAAAACCATTATTATCGTTAAATTAGAGTTCAATATATATATTATATGTTTTTTAATGTTCTAGGACTAATTTATAGACATTATAATTACCTGAAATGATACTTGTTTTTGATGGTCAGAAAAAAACCCCAGAAACAAACCACACATTTATCATTAATGTTTTATATAATGAGTAATTGAAATATTAAAAATTTATATATGGGATATTTTTAAAATATATAATCATATTATTGTCATTTATTTCCAATTTTGGAGTTATTTTATGATTTTAAATAAGAACTCTGATAATTATACTCAAGGGGGGTGATTTTAATGTTGTGAAATGAACACTCACGAAATGATGAAAATGAACTATTTAACTCATCCAAATGGCCATAAACATGTATAATAAAATTATGATGTATAATATAAATAAAGGAAAGGTAATTAATTTAGTAATTAATGAATCTAATATTATTACCTAGGAAATTAATTCCATGTGAAAAACACTTTCAGACAAATAGTAAGGGACATTATTTTTTCAGGTTAGAAATCATTTTATTGAATAAATGTTTTTTAATTATACGACATAAGAGGATTTTACCAATTTAATTATGCCATATGAATTTTATTTTTCCTTTAAAATATTTCATTTTTATCTTAAATTAAATATATTTCTATTATAATTGTTTTCATTCTTAAAAATTAAACATTATTTAAATATCAAAAATTTCTTGTCTGTATAAATGATTCTTTTATACAAGAATTATGTATTATGATGTTGTTATGGTTCATGGAAATTGATTTTATGATTGTTGGTTCAATGATAAAATGAGTTAGAGTTATTCTATTATATCTCTAAAATTAATTGGGTAAAGATATTAAGATAACACGGTAGGTTTCTCCAAAGAGATCTGGGAATATACTGTGATGGTTATTCCAAGCGTAACCAGAATGGTTGCTCTATGTGTAGCCATGAAAGATACATTATTTTAAATAGTGATATTAAAATGATTCCATATTTCACCTTTTATGATTTATGTTTTCATTCTATGGTTTTACATGAAACCTTTGATTTCATATGGTAAGCTAAAGAGCATGTGTTTTATGTGTCAAATTTTTAACTTCGGAAAATTGTTTTCATTCATGGACTAAGAGCGTTGTTATCCCTTTTCATGTCCCTTACTGATCTTTTTTGTGCTAATAACAAGTTATAAATTGTTTGTCATAGGTTTTATGGATTGTTAATGGAAAGTGATAATTCATGCATGAATTAATGAATTTTCGATACAGAAATATAACATGTTTTATTTTAAATGTTTCATAATGTGAAAAAAATAGATTTTGAGTAAATGTGTGAACTTTGTAAAATAATATTATCTATGAATGAGGTTATAAACTAATTATATAATAAACTAAAAGTCAATTATCATTGGAAAAGTATGAAATTGAATTCTAGTTTAATTAACTATATTTTTTAATGTTTATGTTTGTGTCCTTACTGTAGGTATTATATACATGTTAAGTTATCTATTTGGATTAGGATAATGTTAACATAATACCCATAAATGATTTTTAATTATGTTTAAGTTGATATGATATATAATTTCATGATCACCATGTCTCTTCGTAGAAGATATGTCCACTCTGGATGGGTTTATGCAGATGAAATGTGGAATCCAAAGTTAGAAGGCACCAAAATGAAAATATACTTCCGAATTCAGAACTTGGCATGGTTGGATTTTGAACACGGTAGTTTGTGATAGAAATGGATCAGTTGATTTATGTTATAAATTGTATATTAATCCATGCACAATATCATTTAGATCAATCTGAGAGGAATATTTTTGTGGTGGAACATTGTAAGAGGAAACACCCTCCTACATTTAATGGATATTATGACATAGTGGTAAATTAATGTTGGAATAAAACCGTTGATATTATTTCATATGTCATGGGGTGTTCACAATATCAAATGGTTAGTCTTCATGTCACACCTAGGGTACATTGTTTTTTTTAGATCTGCTTCATTTTTGGGAATCAATTTTTCTCTCGGGTACTGAGTGTGTTGTGTCTGAATTTTACGGTATTCATTACATTTATATTTGGTCTATATTTTTCACATGGTTTCTCATTGTGTTTTTTTAGAAAAATTGAAAATTTGGGTTATTCATCCTGAGGAGAATGGATGGAACATAGTTAACAGAAATCGTGTGCCCTACCCATGTAAATGTGTAGTATGTTGGGGTTTCAGACCCAATATATTGCATGGGTTCTGCAAGGTAATTTAGGTTATGCCAATAAATTTTGAAGTAGGTTCCTCATAGGCATAGAGGCATGCACAGTTTTCGCAAGGTTTGAAAAACTGTGTTAGAAAATCATGTACCTATCAAGGTCATTAAAAATTGGGAATTTTCTAAACTACCATACTTTGAATTTAAGCTTAACTCCACCCCCCAACTACCCCACTCGAGACTTTCGGCCATGAGAGCCTCCTATAAGCTCTTCTAGGCTCCATGGGAACTATTTATACGGTGTTTTTGGAATTTATTCTTCATGTATTCATCAAGTACGTTTTTTATTCTTCATTTTCTTCCACCTTTCTAGGGTTTACTTCATTATTTCTTCTGTTCTCGTTTTCTAGTTGTGGACTTGATCTAGGGAGGGTTTGTTCATGTGTTTTGTTTGTGAGATGTTGATGTTTAATTTTTGATCTTGACTTTATTGGTACTTTTGGTTGTGTGATTGTGGTTTCACACCATTTTTTGGAAGCTTCCAAGCTTGAGGTAGGTGGTTTCATTCCCTAACATAATTAAATGATTTTAAAATGCATGTTTTTGAGTTTAATCACATTCTATAGTATAATTGTGTGGTGATAAATGTATTTTTGATGTGGTTTGACATGCATATGTGTAAGAAATGGTTTTCTATAAAGGAAATGGTTATGCATTGTGAATTTTGTGTTGTGATGATTCTTAAAAACGATTTTTATGCCTTCTATGGATGGTGTGAAATTTTTTATCAACGGAACGTGACGTATGAATGTGTTGAAATGGGTTTCCAAAGGAAATGGGTTATTTTTGGCATGATGGTCTTTTTTACACCTGTTGATATAAATTTTGAGTTTTGAAAATGAATGAGATGCATGTTTTCAATGTGTGGGGTTCATGCATGAATTTTTAAGTGTCCTTTACCATGGAGAAATGTTTGTATTTCAATGTTTTTTTAGGGTCAGATTTTTTAATGGGTTTTATAAATATTGAAAGTGGTGCAAAATGTATTTCTAAAGGGTTTTAGTGTGTTATAAGAAATTGGAAATGGTTTTGATTATTTAGAAGTGGTATATTCTTTGTATGCATGGGATGTATGGATTATGTGTGAAACTAATATTGTGTATGTTGTATGTAGAATTGAAATTTTTCACAAAAAAGTAAATCTTAGGGGATAAGGTGGACAAAATTGAACTAGTATGCTAGTGATTCAAAAGTGGAATAATCTCGGGTTCACTTAACTCAATTGAATCATAAAACACTAACTAAATAATTTGGATGATTAGAACAACTTGAATTATTTTTTTAATCCTATTTAGTGGATCATGCAAGAGGTTATAGTATAGTGTGATTATTATAAAACGTTTCACTGAGATATGATGATCCAAGATACCCATCAGAGCGAGTGTCTATATGGATTTCTTATGATATAGTTTTTTTTCTCTATTTTTATTCTGTATGTTGAAATGTGGTACCATATTTCATCGTATGGTTTACCGTGAGTGCATTTTATCATAAAGAATTTTTATCTTAATAAATGTTTTCTTTGAAATGATACATTTAAAAGTGTTGTGGTAAAAAAAATTCCTTTAAAAAATTATGTGTAATTGTTTCAAAGGATTTTACATAAATGAACATGTTAAATTTTATTTTAATGTTATATCATGTAATCATTTATTTTTTGTGAAATTTTATTGGGCATTAGATCAAAGCCTACATACATATTTTTTTAGTATACATTATTTGTATGACTCGGGTAAAGTAATGTTTTTTTCTTGTTGTTGGATTTGGGTTTATATAATTCCACTAATGTATTTTTTGTGGTGGGTGCTTGAGGGTGAAATCCCTCTCATCATATAGATGTCTTTGGGTTATTTTTGCTTTTCCTTTCTATTGCCATATTTTTATTTTTGTTCAAAAATTTTACAATAATGAATTTGGAACTTCTGTAACATACTTGGTTTTCCTTATTAGTCATTGTTTTGTGTTTTGTTTGGTCGAATTATTTGATGGTTTTATAATGATTTAAATCACTCTTAAGGCATAATTTTGATACACAAGAAATTATTTTCAGCCATTGGGGATCAATAACTTCCTTTGGGCCATGCGACAAAATGGGCCAGGAGTCAGGTTGGATGGAAATCTGGCTTGTTTAATGAAAAAATGGTATCAGAGGAGGTTACACTCATTTGAGGTCATTATATTTGGGATAGAGTATAGGTATACAAGACCATGTATTATTGAGACATTTTTTTATTATGTGTTGGGTTCCAGTCCAGCACATCTCGTGACATGACATGATTTTCCATCAGAAGTCATGTTGCATTTTTTTGTTGGATAATTTTATTGGTTTTATGTCTTGGAAATGAAAATAGAGTTGGTTAAATGGTATAACTAATCTAACATGTCCTGGAAGGCCATGTGGAGCTAGGGACATGTTCTAGGAAGGCTCTCTATGATGGCAGCGTGATTGGCATGTGGACACTAACCATAAATCCAAGTAACCCATCAACTATAGTTCCCCCTTGTGATTTTTTTGGATATTTTTGGATTATGAAAAACTATTTTGTAAACCCATGTTTTTTAAATTATGAAAACCAATTTTACTAGTGTATGTGGTTCAAATTTGGGAAAATGGAAAAATGAATTTCGGGATAATTTGGATGAGGATTTAGAAAATTATATCATTATAAATTTGTTTTTGAATAATTTTGGAATGATTTTATTACGGTTTATGTTTTCTAACTAAACATTTTTTTATCAAAATTTCTTTTTTTTGTAAAAAAGAACAACTCCAAGGTGGGTTTTGGAATATTGTTTTATTGTGGGCTTATTGAACAATAAAAAATACATTTAATGGGATGAATTGAGTTTTTAATAAAAATAATTGGATTTTAATTTCCAAAATTAATGAAATGGAATGGTTTTTGGATCTTGAAAAGTGATTTATATTTTGTGGTTATTGATATTTTTGGAATATATATTATGTTTTGAAAAGGTAATTGAAATTATATTGTGAAACTGTGCGTTAAGTGTTTTGTTCTCGAAATTGGAAATGTTTTTTTATCCTAGGGTATTTCAATGATCTACAACATACATGATACCTATGGAAAATGTTTGTGGTTAATGGAATGATTTAATGGGTTCACTATTTGGAATGGGGATATGAATGTGTGAGGATCCCTGGAATAACTTTTTTTTGAGTGTTCATTCCTCTGAGATTGTTTTGTTTTCAAAGGTGATTTTAAGAGAAAATGTGATGTACTGATAACCATTAGTCATGTGGGGTGTCTCCCTATGTTTTGTGAATAGTTCCTTCTTAGTTTTTTATGTTTTAAAACATCTCTAGTTTAAATGGTGGTTCAAGATTTAGTTCATTTCGATGAGTTGATTTTGAAATAACAATTAGTGAATTCTTTTTATATGTGTTTGGAAAGCTTTTGAGTTGGTCCCTGTGTGATTGATGTTTAGTTGTGGTAAATTCTGGTTAATGAATCATCCTTGATTGAGTTCTCTATCTCCTCATTTCCAAGTGAATGCCCCCAAAAATTAATGATGAACATTGTAGTGAATCTATGAGTGGTTTACCATTAGTATACCCCCCTTAGTTGATCAACCCATGAAAAATATTCTAAGGTTTAAGAAGATAAATTATCCAATATTTTATGATCATGTAAATCCTATCTATGTGGAAGAGTGTATTTGGAGATAATAGAATGAAATAATTTTTTTCATGAGTTTCATCAGTCTTCAAAGATCATGTTTTCCATGTTTATGCTTGAAGGTACTGTCTGGAAGCAATGAATGGAATTATAGTGAGGATAGTGGAGTGTGGCCTAGGGCTATTAGTGTAGGTTGTGGTCATAAATATCATTTGGATATTTCATTGGTTTTTTCTAAGATAGGGGACATGTTGTACCATTAGGGAGTAAAATATGTTGATAATAAGTCATCTTGTCTATTTCCAGAAGTAGTGTTTTGTCTAAGTCATAGTTAAACGTCTATTTTTTTGTAGCGTTTCTTCATAGGAAAAGGGCATGTTTGGTGGAATTTTGAAGTGTCATTTTATCTTTCAAATGAAAAGTTTCATGTTGTGGATTTTTTTGAGAGCATATATTTTGATAGAAGTGTGGTTTCTTTTTAGGAATTCATAATAACTCTATTTCATGTGGATGTGTAATTCATGTGTCCTTTTTTTGTTGTTTCTTATTTACAGTGAAAAGGGATGATGCATGTGAATATTTTACGTCCATTTCCTAGTGAAGTTCCATATTGTGGGAAAGTGAGTCTTATAGTGTGTTATTATCCTTTAGTTCTTCCTATATTGTTGCATGATCGCTCATGAAACCAAATGAAGTGTTTCATCTAGTGATCTTCAATGGATGGTTGTGACATAATAGATGCTTCAAACATCATGGCTATATCCAAACGCCCCATAGTGAAGATGACATGAAGTCAGGATTCGTGAGGGGTTTGAGGGAAATTGTCCAGTCTTAGTCTCCAGTTTTGTATGGAGTCAATTCAATATTCCACATTATGACTCCTTTTTTTGGAAATGTCCTATTTTGTGGGAAATGGCTGGAAGGCTTCATTCTTCAATTCAACTGTGTGGGTGGAAGGGTTCCTCCCTACTTATATGGAGGCGAGGATGTCTTTTCCTCTTAAAATTATAATTTATGTGCATCATTTGGTGTGAGTCTCTATTTTTGGTCACTGTATAACATCCTACTGAATTAATCTCGATTTTGGTTTGTGTTCATCTAATGTTGGTCGGGTCCCATGGGGATGTAAATTTGCATAGTTATTTTATGCTTTATTTGGAGTTACTATTATTAGATCCCTCACGAAGATAATTGTTGTCCCACGTTTTTTAGTACATGATGGATGTTCCTATGGTGGATCTTTTCAGGTTTCCCATATCAGGCTATTCTAGTTAGGAATGTAGGATGTTACATACAGGGGAGACCCCCTGCATGTCTTGCTAAAATCTCTTCTAGAGTAATCTGGTTCCAGTTTGTTTCTAATGCTGGGGAGTCTATTAGGGCCTCCCTTGTTGATAACCCAATTTAATTTATAGTGTTTTCTTGGTAGTGAGTAGTCTATTTCGGATCTATCTAATTCTGAATCCCTCCTTTGAGTTAACATTGGGGTTGTATTGCACCCAATGGTTTACTGAAGTAAGGTTATGGAGGTGTTTCGTGAGAAGATGATTGGGTTCTCTTGCTAGTTTCATGTATATTTTGTTAGTATTGTGTGTAAATTTCTAAAATTATCTTGGAATGAATGGTTGGATTATACGAGTGTGAGAATTTATATTCTTTTGATCAATCAAATAGAGGTGCTTCATCATTTGGGGTCATAAGGCATATGGTAGGGAGACCATTTTAACCTCCCGAATTCCAAATATCAAACCTATTTTTCTATTCATTGTGTTCTTGTTTCCATCCCATGTGATTTTCATAGAGAATATCTTTGACCTATGGAGGATTATCAATTATTGTTTTTGGGTCAAACCTTCTGGTGTCTTTCCAGGGGTGGAAAGTGTTATGGTGGGGATAATGGTAACACTTGGGGTTTTGTTTTCACATTTGGATCTGGTTTGTTTTTCAGAAATTATTTTTCTATTTGAAAGTAGTTGTGAAATGTCAACAAATTTGAAGGATTATTTCTACTTGTCTTTGTAGAATCATTTTCCCATGATTTCTCTTTCAGTTTCTAGAAAAAAAATGAAATTTGGGTCATTCATCCTGAGACGCATGGTTGGCATACCATTAGTAGAAACTCTACGCCCCTTCCTAGGTAACTGTGTGGTAGGTTGGGGTTTCAGAGAGAAGATAACACATGTATTACACATGGTAATTCAGGCCATGTGAAATAACCTTGTGGTAGGTGACTATTAGGAAGAGGGGGGGGGGGGGGGTGCACGGTCACTGCAAGGTTTGAAAAAATATGCGGTCTAATTGTGCGCTTATCTAGGTCTTTAAAAAGTGAGAATTTCATAAACAAACCCACTTCAAATTTAACCCTATCTCCATTCCCATACACCCACTCATGATTTACTGTCATGGTAGACCACTCCAAGATATCCTAGGACTCTTGTGAACCATTAATTTGGTGGTTTTGGCCTTGATTATTCAATGATTCATCAAGTAAGTTAATTCACCTTTGTTTTATTGCATTGTTCTAGGTTTTACATTTCTCTTTCTTGGGTTCTGATCTTAAAATGGGTTTTTCTATCTAGGTAGGGTTAGTTCTTGTGTTTTTATGTGAGATCTTGTAGTTTAGTGTTGGATCTTGCCTTTCCAAGGTCTTATAGTGGTGCAATTGTGGTTTTACAGTAATTTCCAGATGCATCCCAGAATGAGGTAAGTGGTTTCATGCCGTGACAATGTAATATGATTTTAATATACTTTCTTATTTGTTTAATCATGCAATATAGTTTAATTATGTGGTGGGAAATGTATTTTTAAAGTGGTTTTACATGCTTATGTGTTAGAAATAGGGTCTTATGAAGGAAATGGTTGTGTTTTGTATATTTTTCATTATAATGTTTTATAAAAATTGTTTTTATGCCTTGTAGGGAAGGTGAGAAAAGTGTTTTCAATGTTGCATGAGGTGAAAGTGTGTTTAAAATTGGGTTTTAAAAGAAAATGGTTTCTTTTAGGAATGTTTTAATTTTTTGTACATTTTTTGATATAGTTCGTGAGTTCTGAAAATGATAGAGAAGAATTTTTTCAATTATCAGGGTTCATATGGGGATTTTGAAGAGGCCATACCTCTAGAAAAATGGTGTATTTCAATGTTTTTTCTTATTATTCTTTCAAATGGGTCTTATAAAATTTTAAGGTTATATAGAATGTATTTTCAGAGGAGTTTAGTGTGTGTTTAAAAGTTGGAAATGTTTTTGATTATGTGTAATTGGTATTTTCCTTGTGTTATTTGGATGTTTGTATTATGTGTGAAAATTATGTTGTTTGTGTGGTATGTGAAATCGAGATTGAGAAAAAAATGGAATATTTGGGGACTAGGTTGATGCACTAGGACTTGTATTCTAGTTATTTGGAAGTGGCATAGTCCAAGTTTCACTTAGCTATATTGATACATAAAACACAAACTAAATTATTTTGATGATTGGAACAACTAGAATTTTAGATGTAATCCTCCTCAGTGGTTTGTGCATGGGGAAATAGTACAATGTCATTATAATACAAAATTTAACCAAGATATGATGATCCTAGATAACCACTAGAGATAGTGCATATGTGTATTTCTTATGACATAATACTATATCTCTATCTCTTAAGACTTATGAAATTTGGTACCATCCATCTTTATATGGTGGACCTTGAGTGAATTTATTCTTAAAGCATGTTTATCTTTATAAATGTTTCCTTTGAATTGTTACCATTAAAAGTGTTGTCCTTAAATGATTCATACTAAAAATGTGTTTTCCTTAATATAAATTCTTGGAAATGTTTCAAAAGATTTTATATAAATGAGAATGTAAACTTTTATTTCAATTTTATAGAATGTAATCCCTTTTTTTGGTGGAATCCTACTGTGTTTTGTCTCACAACCTGTATACACCTTTAGCTGTATGTAGACATTGTTTGTATGAACCAGGTCAAGAAATGGTGTATTGTGTGTGTAGACCTGGGTTACTAGAGTTCCTATTGTGATGGTTTGGTGGTAGTTGATTTTGGGTCAATTCACTCTCTTCATATTGAGGTGTCTGGGTTATTTTGTCATTTCCTTTCGGTTGTAGTTTTTTTGGTCAAAAATTGAAAAATATTGTATCTCGAAATTGTTGTACATTTTATGGTTTTACTTATTATTCATGGTTTTTTGTTTTATATTGTATCAATATTTTATTCTTTTTTAATGGGTGAAATCATTCCTAAGCCAAAATATTGATACCTAGGAACTTATTGTCAGAACATGGGGATCAAGAACTCCCTTTGTCCATGCCATAGAATGGGTCGGGTGTTAGCTTAGATGAAATTACAACATGGTTTGTGACATGAGATATTTACAATTTTGAAGGTTAAGCTGACTAGTGGTGGTCAATGTTTAGGAATACCAGGGATAGAGATATGCTTTATTATTGGTAACTGGATGAATTCAAAAATATTTTCTTTAGAAATATTTTCCAAAGGTGACTAAACATACGATTGAAAAAAATATATTCTTAAAATTCAAAGAGAAGGGCGATTCAATAGTTTCATATGAATAAAAATTTACATGAGTAGAATGGTAAACTCAAAATTTTATATGGGATCATAAGAGTTATGTCAATTGTTTTTACTCAGGATTGTATCCAAAATAACAAAGGGAATTAGATTCTCATGAATTAAGATGTTATGAAAAACTTTTTTTATGTAACAAATAAAAATTTTATCAATGGAAATTCCCTTATTATAATTATTTCATATAGTATAAACCACATAAAATAAATTTGGGAACACTATATAAAATTTATAGATACCTAATGAATGAAATAACAAGTATTTCTAGAAGCTAAGAAACCAATACCGATGAAATATTAACTTGATCCTTGGAATAGTAATATAATAATTTGGAATAGAAATTTTGAAAATAGAATAGTAACATCACCTATGAATGTATAGAAAATTTAGAAATATTATAAATGATAATGTGCTATATTTATATCATAGTATAAATAAATAAATATTATAAATTGTATTAATTAAGTGTTGGTGTTATTTTAAAATATATAGATGTATATTTTGAATTTTATAATCAATTTATATTTTAAAAATAATTTTTTTTATAAAATATATTTAAAAATTATCCTTTTTATCTGAATGATTTTATGATAATTTTATGAGACCATAATTAATCATTAAAAGTGTAATAAAATCATTTATAATTTTAAAATCTGAATTTTCCAAGTAAATGATTATTTTAAATAAAAAATAAAATTTTTATTTTTTGAAACATATTTTCAAAAAATTTAGATATGTTTTAGTTCTCCACTTAAAAAAATTATTTCGATGATTTTTTCTAATTTTTCCAAAAGACATTATTTTTTATGAATAATAAAATACAACAATTTATATGAAAAGAAAAATACATGAATTATTGAGTCATGGGTGATTTATGGCTGATGTAATCCCATAATCTCAAAATAAAATTCTCCATTTACTTTATTTATTCATTATAATAAAAAATATCCATATTCTTGATCCAAAATAATAAATCAATAAATCTGATAACGATAAAATCCCCCACTCCGACCCTATAAACACCACCCATCACCTTCTCCTCTCTTCACACCGTCCAAGCCTTGAATTTTATAAAAATCGGAGAAAATAATATTACCAATACCCTCCCCAAAATCATGGAGAACTTTATCTAATCAAAAGGCCAAAACCATTTCCCTAAGGGGGTTCTCAAGGAAGAGAAATTCCAGAGTTAAAATCCTCTTTTTTTCTTTTAATTTCTTTTCAATATCATTTATTTTTATATCCTATACAAACCTCCACTTATCCAAGTGGAATTATAAATAAAATATCTATAAAATAATATAATATTATTATGTTAATGTAATATTTCATCTTCAAATCCATTTCCCTTTCCTTTTATTCCAAAATGAAATTATCTTCTGTCTTGTGTCAATTTACCAGTATTATGGATGATATGTTTTAATTTTTTCACTAACACCTTTATGGTTGGTCATAGAACCATTATTAAGTTTATATATAAATTTTTATACATATTATATGTTATATAATGTTTTCTATGAAATATATAAACATGATATTACATTAAATGATAAGAGTTTGTGATGCTCGTAAAATCGACCATATAAATTAAATCATTTTCATTAACTATGTATCTAATGATTAATCCTTATACTATATAACCAAATGATATATAAGATCACATAATGTTATATAATTTTATTAGTAACATATAATTTAAATTCTGGAAAACTACTCTAATTTTAGATGAACTTCCATGCCCATTTACAAATTAACCGATCATTAAAACCATGAAAACAAACACTCATGAATAATGAAATTAAACTATATCACTCATCCAAAATTCCAAAAATGAACTTAACAAAACTATAATGAATATAATGAATGTATAACTGGTTATGGATTTGTTAATTAACGAATTTAATTTTATTATCTAGGATATTAGAGTGAAGAAATCATTCTGACATAAGGTTTGCAGATTCTCAAACTCAACTATATTCCATTGGATTTTCCCTCTTTCAATCCATTTTCACTATGGATTTTCCTTTAATTTTCATTAAATATAATTTTTTCCTGCACTTTTATTATCATGTATATAATTATTTCCAATCCAGTTTTATGAGATATGATTTTTTTCCCAAAATAATGTTTTTATTCAAAAAACATACATCATTTACTTCATGAGAGATTGTTTATTCTTCACCCATGATTGGTGATTCATTTACCCAGTATTTTATTCACTAATTCATTTGGGAACTCAAAATATTATTAATAAATGTATTCATTGTGAAATATATCGTTTCATTATATATGTTATTTTATCTCCATGATTGATATAAGTTCTAAGTGGAATGCATGATAATGTAAATTTTAGGATGTGATGTTTGTGACCATAATTATATAGCACGCGTATATTTTATGATGTGATGGGTTTGCCAAAATTTATATAGAAATAAAATTATTTTGGTAATGTGATTTATCTCTTAAGAAAAATTGAAATATTTATGAACATAATGCTAACAATGTTCACAAATTTGAGAAGTATTTTACCACTAGGACATGAAGTTTCATTTTATTCATTGAAAGATTCTATGTTGTTATATAATTATTCCAATCATGATTATGATGATGATGATTATACTATCCCATGTTCCATGTTTCTTATTCACTCTCTTACTAGGATTTCAGATCACCCATTATATTGATATATATCCCCAGGTGAGTACTTGTACTAAGAATAATATAATGGACAATAAGAAGCTGGAGAAGAGGCAATTAAATAAATTTTAATGTTTTATTTTGTAAATGTTATGTATTTTTGTAATTTTCCATAGACACTAACCATTTGGATCCGGGATTGGTAGCACTATAATGTTGTTTATAGTTAAAATTATGCAATAGATATTTATGGAAATATTGATTCACTATAGTTTTCATCATAGAATAGGTTAGTAAATTTGGTAATTTGGATTAGATAAACTTAGTGAAATCCATTATAATGATACTTTGTATAAGTAATCACCCAAAAAGTTTTTTTAAAAAACTTCTAAAGATAGACATCCCACAAAATATGGATATAGGGTTAATTTAAAAAAGGAATAAATTATTTATTCATGAATTATAGTCTTATGTTTTTAAAACATTTTATATTTTATAAAATGTTAGAAATCCTGAGAAACAAGGCCAAAACCCATACATGGGACAATACAGTGATTGCTAAAATGACATCCATAATACCTTAAGATGTGGTGTTAAAATTTCATGGAGATTCTTACCTAGATGTCTTAGGCTATGAATAATAACCTAAACAATTTAGAACATCCACCTTCACCAAAGAGGGAACAATTGTCTATTGCATCCTTTATATAGAAATAAACACCAATATTTAGTGGATATTTTGATCCACTAGTAACAGAATTGTGGATTAACTAAATAAAGAGGTCTATTATGTGATCCACTATTCATATATAGATATGGTGACTCTGTCAATTTATATTTTATATGGGGAGCCCGATCAATGGTGGGAATTGAATATGAACAACAAGCTGAAGGATGAAATTGAAGGGATATATTGGGAATTATTTATCATAATTTTACATAACAATTATTTCCCTTGAACTCTTCATAAAAATATTTAGAGATAATTAATAGAGCTGACAAAAATGGAAGGTGAATATTTCAAATAATATGAATAAAATATCACATGTCTTTCAAGGTGTGATTCAGGTTTTATTATCAATAATGATAGAGAATTTGATATATTATTTATTATTTTAAAACCATACCTTCAAAAGGCTCTAAAAATTTGTTAATTTGGGAGTTATGAGGAAGTTATTTGATGTGACCTTAGATTGGAGATGGAGTTTGGAGAATGGTCTGGTTGATATTAGGATAATAAATGAAAACAAGGTTTCAAGAGGTAGTATCTAATGAAAAGTGGGGAATAAACCTCAACCACTCATTTGGAAAAAATGCAGGAAAAGGCATCATGGTAAAAATATTAAAGGGATATGGAAATGCTATAAATGTGTGGTAGAATTCCACAAATCTCAAGAATGTTGAATATACATAAATAATTCCAATGATATGATGGAGGTAATAAGAGCACTACCCAAGGTTCAATGCATCAATTGTTGGGAGTGATTGCACTAGGAAAACCAGTGCACAAAACATTAATTTCTCGAGGGTAATAAGCTTTAGATACCACCAAATACATAGATTAAAGGGGAAAATTATGCAATAACTACTTTTGAGGTGGAGCCCAACAATTTTGTGGTCATAGGTAAATTTTTTATTCATTCAATAATAGTGAATGTACAATTTGATTCTGGTTCTACGAATTCTGTCATATCAGGCAAGTTCAGTATAAATATTCAAATAGAACCTCAAAATATATAGGTTGAGTTATTTGTGAGAACAATAAATGGGGTAATTATTACATCCAAATTATATAACTCCTCTCTAATTAATGTCCGTGGATTGATCCTTCGAACAAATTTTGTATTACTTCCTTTGGTGGAGTTTGATGCTACATTGGGCATGGATTAGCTACCTTAATATGAATATAATGTCAATTGTTGGGAAAGGGAGATCACTCTTCACATCCAATGGAATCCTTCAATTCATTAAAACTGTAAGCGGGATGAATATAGTTTATAATTATCATCACAATTGTTGATATTATTAACTTTTCAGCAAGCATATCTAGCTCAAATTAGTGGGACAAAGGAGGGAATCATGTTCTAAGGCATTCCCAATCTAAGGGACTATAGTGATGTGTTACCTGAAGAATTATTTGGTATTAATCCCGACACAAAGGTTGAGTTATCAATTCAGCATATTCCGAGATCTCTACCTATATGAAAAACACTTTATATAATGGACATCATTGAGTTGGAGGAACTCAAGGAGTAGTTAAAAGGGGTCTGGAAAAAGGTTTTATATGCTTGAGTGCTTCACCATGGGTTTCACTAGTCCTCTTCATTATAGTTGAGAGATCAATGAACCTCTTCCTTGATTTTCATGATCTCAACAAAATCATGATAAATATCCTATATCACCTTCCATGGATAAATTACTTGTTAGATCAACTACATGGACCCAAGTATTTCTCTAAGGTGGAACTTCATTCAGGATATTACTAATTAACGGTGATAAAGAATGATATTCCAAAGACTGAATTTTGAAAAAGTGATGGAAACTATGAATTCATAGTGATGTTTTTGAGATTTACTAATACTCCAGAAATATTTATGGAGTTAATGAATATATACTTTAGATATAACCTCAAAAAATTTGTGGTATTCTTTGTGGATGATATTATGACATACTCCAACACAAAGGGGAACATGAGGAGTGTCTGAATACTATGATAAATAATTTTTAATGGAAAACAATTATGAAAATTTCAGTAAATGTGAGTTCTAGATTAGGGAAGTGAAATTCTTGGGGCATGTTATCACGAGTAAAAAAAATATAAACCCTTCTTTGATAAGGTAAATCAAATATTGGCCCAAGAGAACATCAATATTGCAGATTCATAGTTTCATTGGAATATATTGGTATTACTAGTGATTTTTGTAGAACATATCCTAATTTTAAATCCAATAAACAAGATTACTCTGAATGGATAAAATTTTTCTTAGCCTAATGATTGTGAAGGCTACATTAAGGAGTAAAATAATTCTTACCACAATCACAGTAGAAAAAATTATAACAAGTGGGGAACTGTTTGTTCAATACAGTGATGCTTCAGAGAAGGTCTTAGGATGTGTACTAATTAAAAATTACTAATTGATAGACTGCAACTCAAGGAAGATGAGATTTCATTAAAAATATTATCCCATGCATGATCAAGAATGGGAAGATGTGATCTTTATATAAAACATTTATCAAAATTATTTCTATTGGGAGAAGCGTGAGAAATATACTGATCATAAGAGCCTCAAATATATATTTACAAAAAAATATTTATATGTTCCAGTGATGATAGATAGAGCTTATCAAGGATTACAACTTTTCAATACACTACCATCCGATTAAAGAAAATAATGTTCTTAATTCTAAAAATAGACAGGATCTTTCTTCTTTATCAATGATGAGAATTGGTCAAGATCCAATATTCTTGTGTTTGAAAAGGATATACATGGGAATAATTATGGATGAAACATCACAAATCCATTCACAAATGATTGGTCGACCACAACGCATGAAGAAAATAGAGGATTCTCAAAGAAATGATGTGAAAATATAGAATAAGGTGGATGCTATGAGATAGGGGAAATTCTAATATTTTAAAATTAATGAGGAAGGAGTCATATTATTTTGGTCATGAATATGTATTACATCTGATCCGGATATCAATAAGGGCAATCTGAATGAGATATATAGCTCAAAATTCTCTATTCACCCATGAAGCACAAAGGTATATCAAGATATCCATTAGTAATATTAGTGGGAAAATATGAAAAAGGATATTGATAAATATAAAATAAAATAAATGGATATTCAGAAATTCATTGATGAATGATAAAAGCCTATGGGGATTATGAAACCCTTATCCATACCAACATGGAAATGATAAAACATCATCCTAGACATTTTGTAATGACCAAAACATTCATTAATTAAAATTCAACTTGATCTAATAAAATGTCTTATTATGGTTATATAAAATGTGAACTTCGTTGGTTTTATGTTTTAGGATTTTAAAAGACCATTATTAATTGTGAGCATTTCTAATATAGCCATTTAATAGTGATCACATGATTAGTATAAATCTAGGGCTTTAATAAATCCAATTTACTCAGAAAAAGGAACTGATGGACTTATCCAGTAGACTTGGCCCATATGAATACCATTTGTCAGAGCATGGAAAATATGTGGCATTATGGGGCTTCACTCTTGACCAATCCCAAGCCGAGCATGAACACGTTAAGCTTGAGCAAAACCAACTACGAGATAAGTGGAAGTTAATAGAGATTACCACCTGAGCGATGTTATCTGAGCCACCTCAAGAGACTGTCACCATCGAAAACCTTACCCTTAAATCGTATGCAGGAATTATAAGGAATTTTGTAACTATAACATATCACTATGACTATGTACATTTTTTTATATAAATAATGTACATTCATTTTATTATTGTTACATTGTAAATAGTTATTAAAGCACAAATATTTTTTTAGTTAATATTCAACTAAGAAATTTATTTTAATGTATTAATGGATTTTTTAATTAAATAATATTTTAATAAAATATTATTAATTAATTGATTTTTATTACATATAAATGATCATACATTTTTTTATCAATACAATTGTAGTTTTTATTAAGGTTTGAAAGCTGTTTTTGTCAAAACCCATGAATTGTTTATAAATGTCAGTTTTTTTATAATTAAAAATTCACATATTTTGAAAATTATTTAAAACAAAATGAATATTATTTTTGGATTCAGGATGTAAAAATTATCCAACAGTGATTAGTTCATAATTTTCTAAGAACACCATTTTTTAGGTAAAAATTTAATACCCATTAAATATATAATTTTCTTTATGATATCATAATTCCCCAATAGTGATGTAATAAAATACTATATATGATATTTTCGGCCAATATATATTTTATAATTAAAATAATATAATTTTAGATTTTTTTTATTAATTTTATGATGTCTTAGTGGACCCTCTATGACTTATATAACATTTTATATTTTTAAATTGTTTTCCTTGAGAGTGTGACTCACCTCCACATAAGAAACCCTATTATTTTAAAAATTTCGGCCATTATACATATTTAGTATTTTCTTCCACTCCTATTTTGAAAAAACAAAGGGAAAAAATGATTGGCGGGAATGTGTTTTTGATTAGTTTAATGTGTGGTGTCCCAAACATAAATAATAAACAATTCCCTCTCTTTTCCTATATAATCCCACCCAAGCTCCGACTTCCTTTTCACTCAAAGAGTTTGGATTTTATCAAAACTCTTACCTCCTCTCTCTATAATCCTCCCATGGTGCCCCAATATCCCAATAATCCTCTCTCAAGCTTCCCTCAAGCCTTCGTAATCACACTTCAATGTATGTGATTTCTTCCTTTCTCGTTTTGTCCAATTTTCATTAAGTTGTTATGCCATTTTTTTCAATTTCATATGATGGGGTATGATTTCACAGAACCACCATAAATCCCTATTAATGTTTTGATGATTGGATACCCATTTCTCTCTCATTAATTCCTCCCATGTACACCTGTTACCATACTGAAATTCCATGAGGGATTTCTCTTTCCTCTTTTACATCTAAGTAATTATTTTGTATTATGCATCTAAATTCCATTATGTTTGTTGGGAAATGTATCTATATAACCCCATTAATATCCATTTCATGTAAATATTATGAGACACCCCTTTCTCTCTAATCAGCCACTTTTTATGAGTTCTTATTTCACGTCGTTATGCAGCCGAAATTGCACTGTGATTTTCGAAGCCAATGACATTATATAGTGAATACCATGCTCATATCTCTATCAAGATTATTAAACATTATGAATATTTACTTATTTATTATAAATATTAATGAATTTATACCACATCCTTTTATTTTAGAATAAATTATGATGACTGTTTCCAAGATGAATGATCCATGTGGCACAATTATGCATGAAATGAAATGTTTAAGAAGGGTGTGCCCAGATAACAATCAATGCATTGGGTAAATTATAGAATCATGATATTCCATGTTCAATTAGTGTCGACAAATTATAATTCATGTAAAAAGAAGTTTTACTTGTTCTTTATGTGGAATGAGGGTTTACTCATGCTCCATGTGCAATGAGCCTTGGCTCATGCTAATTCCATGTTAAGTGTTGTTGACACATTTCCATATTATTATTATATTTCTTTATCATGCCTTTATGTTCATGTATCTCTTTTATCCATTGATATGCCTATTTCCAAACATGTATTGTAATCTTCATGTTATTCCTTGTTTACTCCCTTATAAGGATTTATAGCTCACCCTTTTATTATGCATGTCCTCAGGTTATCCCATGCAATGGTAAGTACGAGGGAATGTAGTGGTCATGTAAGGTAAGTTTTCAATAAGATGTTGTGTTCTTTGTTTTATGTTGTTATTTAATGTTTCTAATCCCTAAATATAGTACAACTCTCTATATTTTATGTTTTATCAACTGAAGGTTTTATATAATAAATCATGTTTATGTATGTAATAAAGAGCATGGTTGTTATAGTTGGTAACAGATGATAAGTTTAGTTTTTTTGGGATTACGATTAGAAAACCCTAGTGAATCCTTAGGGATAAGAATAAGTATAATAAAAACATCCCTATGTTTTAGTGAGTATTGAGTAAGTGGTTTATCAATTAAATACACTCTGGTTTGGATATGAGCTGGTAGAGGCGGCTCTAGCGTAGATGTACCTAGGGGTGGAAACCCCGACAAGGAGTTTCGGGATTGACCAAGGGTATCATGGTACATGACAACGGGCCTTGCTGCACTCATGGTTACAACACTCCAAGTGGATACACATTGGTAAATTGACAATTTGAGTAAGAACTATTATTAAGGGAATTAAAAAAAATCCCCAAAGAATATATGCAAGAAAGTCTATAATGGATAACATAGATTTAAGCCTATAGATACATAATTTAGGGAAATAAATGTAATTTATAAGTAACCCATTATTGTCTTTGTATTAGCCTTTATGTGATACCCCAAACATTCTTTTAATTAAATAATAATAAATCGTTATACATCAAGTAGTTTACTATCACAATTTTGTCATGTCTAGAGGGTAACTCAAAATTTGATATGTTTTGTTGACATGATAAAGGATAGTTTCTCAATGGAAGGGGAATAAGCTCATACAATACTCTTGTCCCTTATAGAGGACTTACTAGCTATAACTATTTAGATTTCAATATCGCATAGCATCAAACCCTTTTCCAATGTCCATCTTTCCTGAAAGATTCTATACGATATGTCAAACACGTCCTCCATTCAACTGAATTATCATGGATCATGGCTCACCTATGATAAAATATTAATCTCCCATATCTCCCACTCTTCAAGACGAGGGACTTACCATTAGGGTATTTTCAAATATTTTAACCTATCCAGAGAGTATGATAAACTATTTGATTTTAGAATAGCTACCGAAAAGGGAGACCTCATATCAATATATATATATAGTATTTTCATCCAATATTTTTAGAAACATAGAAAATATATTAAAAGAACCCCATTTCAAAAATTTCGAATATAACTCTATCAAACAATTTTAAAAACCCCAGTACATGGTGATGTTTTGAAACTATATGTTATAAACAAATTTTTTCAAAAGGTTCATCATATTATCCATTGGTATGATCCATGTTTCACAGACTGAGTCTTGACTAAGGAAGTGGAAGACATTGAATGTGCATTGAAGTACTGTTGAACTATATGGACCCTCTCTCTCCATGATCAACGTTATAATGAGGGTTAGGGAATTAATAATAGTGGTGGGTAAGTAATAATTAAGTCATATTTAAATTTCAATGTTCTTTTTTGTATATAATCAAATTGTGAGGACACAATTATTTTAAGGGGGAGAATATTGTAACGACCCAAACATTCATTAATAAAAATTCTTTTTAATCTAATTAAATGTCTTATTATGGTTATATAAAATGTGAAATTTATTGGTTTTATGTTTATGGATTTTAAAATACCATTAAAAATTGACACCATTTCTAATATAATAGTTGAATAGTGATCACATGAATTGTATAAATATAGGGATTTAAAAAAAATCCAATTTACTCAGACAATGGAAACAATAGCCTCATCGAGTAGACTTTCCCCATACGAAGAACAAATGTCAGAGCATGGGAAGGAGGTGGCGTCATTGAGATTCACTCTTGACCAAGCCCAAGTTGAGCTTGAACACCTTAAGCTTGAGCTGGACCGACTATGGGAGAAGATGATGTTAATAGAGATTACCACCCGAGCGATGTTATCCGAGTCACCCCAAGAGTCTGTCACTATTGCACACCTTAAACTTTTGTCTTATGTAGGTGTTATAAGGAGTTATGTAAAAAGATCCTAGCACTATGACTATGTACATTATGTTTGTATAAAAAATGTCCATTCATTTTATTATTGTTACTTTGTAAATTGTTTTTAGTGCAAAAATAGTATTTTTTTAGTGAATATTAAACTAACAAATCTATTTTAATGAATTAATGGATTATTGAATTAAATAATATTTTAATAAAATATTATTAATGAATTAATTTTTTATTAAATATAAATTACCAGACATTTTTTTATGAATACAATTGTAATTTTTATTAAGGTTTGAAAGCTGTTTTGGTCAAAACCCTTGAATTTTCGATAAATGTCAGTTTTTATTTTGAAAGTAAAAAATAATTTATTTAGAAATTTATTTAGATAAAATGAATATTATTTTTGGAATCAGGATGTCAAAATTATCCAATGTTTATTTTTTCATAATTTTATAAGACTGTCAATTTTTTGGGTAAAAATTAAATACCGTTTAAATATATTATGTGATTTATGACGTCATAATGACCTAAAAGTGATGTAATAAAAAACTATAAATGATATTTTCGGCCAATATATGTTTTATACCTAATATAATGTTACTTTAGATTTTTTTTGATTAATTTTATTATGCCTTATTCAATACTCCCTGACTTATAAAACATTTTATCTTTTTAAATTGTTTACTTTGAGAGTGTGACTCACCTCCACATAATCAACCCTATTATTTTAAGAAGTTCAACCATTATCATTGTAACATATTTTTTCCCACTCCCATTTTTTTAAAACCTTGTGAAAAACCATGGGCTAGTTTGTGGTTTTGATTAGATTAATGTGTGGTGTCCCAAAATTAAATAATATATAATTCCCACTCCTTTCCTCTATAATCTCACCCAAACTCCCACATCCTCTTCACTCAAATCTTTTGGATTTAGTCCAAACTCTTCCCTCCTCTCTTTATAAACCTCCCATGATTATCCATGCTCCCAATAATCCCCTCTCAATCCTCTCCCAAGTCTTTGGGAGCACACATCCAAGTGACGGATTTCTTCCTTTCTCATTTTTGTCCAATTTTATTTTAGTTTTTATGACCTTTTGTTTTCAATTACAAATGTTTGGGTATAATTTCTAACCTCACACATACTTCCCTATTTATTTTTGGATGGTGGGAGACCCCTTTTCTCTCACTAATGCCTCCCATGTACACCTGTTACCATGTCAAAATTACGTGAGGGATTTCTCTCCCCTCTATTACATCCATGTAATTATTTTGTTTTAGGAATCTAATTTCTGTTATATTTGATGTGAAATGTATCTATATGAACCCCTTACTTTCCATTTCATGTAAATATTATGAGACACCTCTTTCTCTCTCATCAAACATTTTTAGGAATTCTTATTTCATGCCATTATGCAGTCAACATTGCAGTACGATTTTCCTAGCCAATGCCATTGTGTAGTGAATACCATGCCCATTTCACTATCAAGGGTATTCACCTTTATGAACATTTAATTATTTATTATAACCTTCATCTATATATTCCACATCCATTAATCATGTAATAAATTATTATGATAGATTCCATGTTATATGATCTATTTGGCACAGTTATGCATGAAATGAAATGTTTAAGAAGGGTGTGCCCTGATAGTGCTCTAAGGCATTGGGTAATGTATAGTATCATGATAAGTCATGTGCAGTGAGTGTTTAATCAAGATAAATCAAGTGAAACAAGGGTTTAATTGTGATTCATGTGCAATTATGGTTTACTCATTCTCCATGTGCAATGAGTCTTGGATCATGCTAATTCTATGTTAACTGTTGTTGCCGCATTTTAGTGTTATGATTATCATACTTTATCATGACATTTTGTTCATGTTTCTCTTGTGATGTATTGATATGCATATTTCTTAACATGTATTGTAATCTTAATTTTATTCCTTGTCTACACCCTTACTGGGATTTATAGATCACCCTTTTTTTATGCATGTCCTCAGGTTTTCCCATTAAATGCTATGTACGGGAGAATGTAGTGGTCATGTAAAGGGAGATTTCAATAAGATGTTGCATTCTATGTTTTATTTTGTTATGTAATGTTTCTAAACTCTGAATACAAAAGACCTCTAGATCATCTATTTTTATGAATTTATGGTTATATGTAACAAATCATGGTTATGTATGAAATAAAGTGTACAGTTGTTATACTTTATCACTGGAATTATAAATAAATTAAGAGGAAACAAAGCTATATGGGTTAATATTTATCGGCTTACCATGATAAATCATTATATCTCAAATCTAGAAGATTTTACATTGGATCACTAAACACAGATAAACATTAGAGAAGTCATAAGGCAACCTAGAGTACCAATATCGATTATATCTGATTGAGATCCAATATTCACCTCTATATTCTGGAAAAGTCACCAACATGCTCTAAAAATTATGCTAAACATTAATAAAACTCATCATCCTCAAATTTATGGCTAATCTTAGAGAACTATTCTAAGAGTGGATGACATGTTTAGTGAATTTTATATGGACATCAAATGGGAAGTGCCAACATTTAGCTCTGGTTGACTTCTCTTACAAGAACAATTTACACTCGAGCTTCCAAATTTCTCCATATAAATTACTTTATGGGAAAAGATGAAGATCGCTAATGTTCTTGGATGGAGGCAGTGAACGTAAGCTTCAAGGACCTCTAGTGGTTGATGAAATTGTAGAAAAAGTGAAAATCATTCAGCATCACATCAAGGAAGCCCAAAGTAAATAGAAGAGATTGAAAAACAATCATCATTGGGACCTAGATTTTAAGGATAGAGACATGGTATTCCTCCAAATATCATTATGGAAGAGGAACCAGAGATTTGGGATGATATTAAAGCTGAGTGAGGTACATCAGACCATAAAATATTATTGATCGTGTTGGAGTTGTGGCCTATAGAATGGAACTTCCACCTACCACATCTAAGGTAGATGAGGTATCCCTTGTGTCCCTCTTGAGTTAGAAAATATTAGATCCCTCACATGTACTAAATCTAGAGGTGGTACAATTAGAAAATTATATCTCTTATGAAGATTTTCCAAAAATGATCTTCGCTCATGGAGGTAAAGTTCTACGCAACAAGACTAATCGCCTAGTTAAAAAATTATGGTTGGCCCAAAAGTATAAGGTGAATTCATACTGAATAGAGTATGTAATGAAGGAGAATAGCCCTGACCTATTTTTTTAAAAATAAATTTGGAGGGTGAAATTTCATAAGAGAGGATGAATGTTAGGACCCAAAATTTTATCAATGGAAATTCCCTTCTTATAATTGTGTCATATAGTATAAACCATATAAAATCACCTTTAAAATGAAGTAAAAACTTTCTAAATGAATAATTAATGAATATTAACATCACATATGAAATTTTAAATAAAATTTAGGCATCTTATAAATGTTAATATTATATAATTATATAATATTATAAGTAAATAATTTTTTAAAAAATTTATTAATTATGTTTTGTAATTTTATAAAACATAAATCTTTATCGATAATTTTTAAATTATTATAAATATTTAAAAGAAAAATTATATTCATAAAATATATCCATAAATTTAAAAAACTTATGATTATATGATACTTTTAGAATACCTTAATTAATTATTCAGTATGTTATAAAATCAGCTATAAAATTAAAATTAGAATTTTTAAAGTAAATGATGATTTTCATTAAAATTAAATTTTAATTTATGGAAATTATTTTAACAAAATGGAAATAATTTTCTAGTTCTAAAAATAATAAAATGGTTTGGGTGAATTTTCAGGATTTTTATAAAGTACATGAATATTTTGTGAGTATTAAAATACGATAATTTATGATAAAAGAAAAATAAATGAATTATTGATACATAAGTAATGTATAGCTGATGAAATCCCTTAATATAAAACTATAATTCTCATTTTACAATATTCATTTAGGTTAATAGAAATCATTATTAGTCTTGAGATAACATAATATATTAATGTGTAAAATATTAAGATTCTTCCTCTAATCCCATATAAATAACACGTTTTACCGACTCTTCTCCTCACTAGTTGAAATCCTTGATGCTTTTTTGATTTGTAACCAATAATATTCACAAGAACCTCCACCAAATCTTAGATTCCATGGTCACATAAAACTACCATAACCATTTCTTAATAAATGTTAACAAGGAAATATAATTCAAGAGGTAAAATCCTTTTTCTTTTTCTTTTAATTTCTTTTCAATTTCATTTATTACCATGTCCTTTAACCACCTCCAATTATACAATTGGAATGAAAAATCCATTATATTTAACATAAATAAATTTTATTATGTTAAAAAATTATTCATCTTCAAATATCTTTCCCCTTCCTATTATTCTAAAAATGAAATTTTTGTCTGTGGTGTGTTGATTTACCACCATCGTAGATGATGTGTTTTCATTTTTTACTGACACCATCAAGTCCAGTCATTAAACCATTATTATGGTTATATATTATTTTATTATTCATATTATTTGTTTTATAATATTCTCTATGAAATATATAATGATGATATTAAAATAAATGATATGAGTTCATGATGGTTGTAAAATATTCCAAATAAATTAAATCATTTTCATTAAGTATTTATCTAATGATATATCCTCATAACATATAACCAAATGATATATAATATAATGTAATATCTTATATGTACATTAATAATATATAATTTCAATTCTAGAAAACTATTCTAACTTCACATTATCATCCTTACTCATATACAATAGAATCGATCAAGGAAACCAAGAAAACGAAAACTTTTAAACGATGAAATTAGACTATATAAATCATAAACAATTCCATAAATAAAATTTAAAAAAACAATAAAGAATAAATTCAGTTTTGAAATTTTCCATAAATTTTCATTAAGGAATTTAATTTGATTATCTAGGATATTAAAGTGAAGAACGAATTCAAATATAAAATAAGGGGAGTCTCTAACGTAACTCTCTTCCTTTGGGGTTTCCCTCTTCCACTCCATTTTTAGTATAGAGGTTCATTTAATTTTCCTTCAATGTAATTTATGTTTTTCCTCCCCTTCATTTTTATGATATATACTTCATTCCATTCAAGTTTTAGTACAAATGCAATGATTTTTTCAAAAGAACTCTTCTTAAAAAAATACATATTTTACTTGTCGAGAGATTGTTTCTTTTTCACTCAAGATTAAAGATTATTATACCAAGTATGTTATTAAATTTTTATTTTTGGAACCCCGATGTTTATTCATGAATGTATTCATTGAAAAATTAATCAAATTCCTTTACATGGGTTATCTTATCTACAATATTGATATGCATTCTATGTGACATACATGATATTATAAATGTTATTATGTGATGGTTAAACACTGAATTATATAGCACGTGTAAATGTTATGATGTGATTGGTGCACCCAGAATTATATAGAACTCTATTTCACTAGGTAATATGATGTATATTCTGATAAAATGTGATTTATGTGTGAACCTGATTGTAGGTTTGAGAACAACTATGAGTGGTATTTGACAACTAAGATATTATGTTTCACTTTAATTTACTTCAACAATCAATGCATTTATATAATGCTTCCACTCATGATTATAATTATGATTATTATGGTCACCCATGTTTTAGGTCTCTTATTCATCCTCTTACCAGGATTTTAAATCATCCCTTATTTTCATGTATATCCTCTAATGAATACAAGTACTAAAGAGAATATGAGAGCCAGTAAAAAGATAGGTAAAAAAGAATTAAATAAATTTTTATGTTTTATTATATAAAATTTATGTATGGTTCTAATTTTCCTATGAAACTAAACCTTTGTATACTAGGATTTTAAAACCGTTATGTTTTTCATATTTAAAATGATTTAACAATAATTTCATAAAAATTGGAATCTCTATATTTGATGTGTGGATATGGTGGAAATAGAGTTTATCGATTATAATGTGTTCGTTAAATACCAGTAGAAAAAAAGATCTACGTAGTGGTAAAAATAAAATAATGCAATAAAGATGTTTTATGGTATGAAAATTATGATTTATTTTTTTGTAAATTATTATAAAAACACAATGGTGAATTCCTTTTGAAGCCTGGTAAGTGTTTTCGATGTGAGAAGTTTGAGAATATGCCTCATAATTTTAAGAAAAATGATCATGGTAATGGTATGAAAATCTTAGATATATAGAAATAGATTTTTTTTAAATGCAATGAGATAGGTCATTGTGAAAATGAGTGTCGAAAGTGGAAAAAATATGATAGGAAGGACTTAGAATTTAAGAATAATGGTGTGCTGAAATCCTTTGAAACTACATCATAAAATATTAGAATATTAAATGAAGTGGAATCAACTAAATTTTTTATTTATTAACATTTATTGAATGCCTTGTTTGATTTGGGATCTACACATTCTTTCATATCTGAGAAACTTTTTGGTAAATAATAAATTTATCCTCAATAAATGAAGCCAAAACATAGGGTAAAAACATCTTTGGGGAATATTAATGTAAAAATAAACTATAAGTATCTTATTTCCAATTTCTGTATAAGTAATTTACCATCAAAACTTGTTGTCTTAACGATGATAGAATTTGATGTTACTATTGGTATGGGATGGCTTTCTATTTACCATGATATGATATATTGAAGAAATAAAAATGTTTTCTTGCAAAAGAGTTTCAGTTTATATATAATAATGAAACCAAACCATTGATAACAAATCATGAAGTAGAGAAAATGTTAAAATATGTAAATGAATTCTATATTCCACATAATGTTGAAAACAAGGGAACTATTCAGGTTATTAGTTTTCATGTGGTAAATGAGTAACTAGATGTTTTTCGTGATGAATTTCCCTATGTTATACCTAATTGTGAGGTTGAGTTTTCTACTGATTTAGTCCCTGATGCTAAACCTATTTCAAAAAAATTATAATGAATTGATTAAGTAGAACATCTAGAAATAAAAAAAAGTTTCATGAGTTTATAGATAAATGTTTCACCCTATTTTGTACTTCACCTTGGGGTTCTCTATGTTTTTTTATAAAAATAAGCATAGTTCAATGAGGCTTGGAATTGATTATATTTCATTGAAAATCATCTATATTAAGAATAAGTATCCCTTTCCTCATATATATGACTTTTTTTATCAAATATTTGATGCTATGTAATTTTTAAAGATTGTCTTTAGATCCAAGGACCATCAGCTAAAGGTAAACGATGATAAAAAAATTTAAATAGAATTTTGTACTAGATATGTGCATTGTTACTTTTTTTCATTTGGTTTGACAAATTCCACTTCTATATTTATAGATATTATGAATATAATCTTCTATGAATATTTAGGTAATTTTTTTTATTGGTTATATTTTAGTTTATTAAAAAAATTATGATGATTATGAAAAACATATAAATATTGTTCTTCAAACCCTTAGGAAAAATAAGTTATATAGGAAATTTAGAAAATGTTATTTTTGATTTAAAAATATTTTTTTCATAGAAAAATTGTAAATAAGGATTGAATAAGAGTTGATACTTCTAAAAAAATGTCTTTTAGGAATGTAAAAGACATAAAAATGATACTAACATTCATAGTTTTCTAGGATTAGTATACTATTACTGAATGGTTTTAAAAATATTTCATTTTTATATATCCTAAAAAATAAGTTCACATTAGAAGGGTTAAATTTAATTAGAATGATTAATGTGATGTCTACTCCTTGGAATAGAAAATAATATTGATGGATGCTCTATTTTATTCCCTACCATCAAAAATGGATATTTTATCTTCTATAGTGATTTTTCTTTAAGGGAATTGGTTGCATTCTGATGTAGAATGATAAGGTAATTACTTATTCTTCACTAAAATTGAAACATCATGAGTTAAATTATCCCACATATGATTTAGAATTAGATATTGTGGTTTTTTTCTTAAAATAATTCGATATATAATTTATATGGAGCCAAATTTAATATATATATATATATATGTATATACAGATAAAAAAATATTTATGTATATATTTATTCAAAATTAGTTGAACATGATCTAGAGATTATGAATGGAACTGATAAAGGATTATGATTTAATGACCAATTTCCATTATATAAAATCAAAGAGTATGTTGGATACCTTGATTCGAAAACGTCATTCTACAATAATAGTGCTGCATTTAGAACATTATCCCTTAGTTAATGATTTGTTGAATTTTTTATTATAAGTTGTTTGTGTAGGAAATATCTCTATTTTGTTTCGAGTTCTAGTGAAATAAATTCTATAAGACAGAATAAAGAAAGCACAAAAGGAAGACATTGAGTTACAGAAAAAAGTATAATTGGTTTAAATGGGTATGATTCCATAATTTATCGATGATAAATATTGTGTTTATATATTTAGGTAGAGAGTTTTCATTCATTGTGATTCATAGATGAAGATAGAGTTATAATATGAATTTCATAGTTCCCACTTTTTAGTTCATCTTGGAAGTAATATTCTGTATAAAGACCTTCAGAAGTATTACTGATATGATAGAATCAAAAGGGATATTGTAGACTTCACCATGATATATTGACTTGTCAATAGGTAAAATAATAAAAACATTACTGAAGGGAATGTATCAACCTTTTCTAGTTAAAGAGTATAAATAGGAAAATATAACCATGGATTTCATAGTGGGATTACTAAATACTTTTTGAAAGTAAAAAAATGTGATATGGGTTATTATTGATTGAATGACTAAATCTACATATTTTATTCCAATTAATGATATTATGTATTTGGATCAACTTTTTCTACTATATCTTAATTAGATAGTAACATTTCATATAGTTCCTCTCTCCATTATATTTGATCCTTATCCTACGTTCACATTAAATATTTTAAGGGACTTCAGATGTAATTGAGTACTGAATTACATTTTATCACCATTGTGCATCCTTCATCTAATGGATAGTCTAAGAGAACAATTAAAACATTGGAGGATATGCTTCGAGTTTGTTCAACAGATGAACACTGAATTTGAGATCATCATCATTATTTTGTTATGTTTTCTTATAATAACAGTTTTATTATAGTATATAGATGGTAAATTTTCAATAATCATGTGGGAATATGTTTTGAACTGAGGTGTGTTTAGATAAAGTAGTGTAAATATTGTTTATGACACCAAAATTGTTAGACTAAATGTCCTAGAATGCTCAAATGGTTCAATGACACATGATGAAATCTCGGAGTAAGAAGAAAATTTATATGGAAAAATGAAAGAATTATAATTATTTCAAGGTATGTTATTATTATTTTGTCAATTTTTCTATATAGAAAAGTTTGATGCATCTTGGTAATATGGGGAAGATGAGTCCATAGTTCATTGGAACCTATGAAATCCTGGTGAAAGACGTATCAGTTTCCTATCGAGTAGATTTTCCTCCGTGATTTTCTCAAGTAAAAATGTTTTTCATGTTTCTATGTTACGAAAATATGTTTCAAATTCATCTCATTTTCTTATCACTAATATTGTTCATTTATAATATAAATATTCATATGAGGAAAAACCTATTTATATTCTGGATCATAAAGAGAAACTATTGCAGAATAATGTAATTCCCCACATTGATGTTTTATAGAGAAACCACACATTTGAAGAAGAAAACGTGGCATTTTAAAATGGTATGAAGAAAATGTATCCTTGATTTTTACATAAGTGAATAAAATTATGAGGAAGCTATTTCCAGAAGGGGTATAATGTAACAACCTAGTTACATATAGAATAATTTGTTTTTATTCTAGAATTAAATAGTTAAATTCATTATATATGAATAATGAAATATGTTGTATTTATAGTAATTTAATAATATATACTAATAATATAGTAACATCACCTATGAAATTATAAATATATTTTATGATTCCTATAAATGAAAATTTGATATATATATATATATATATATATATCATGGAATAAGTAAATAAATTTTTTAAACATGATAAACTATGTGGGGGTATTTTTTTGAAACATAAATGTCTATTTAAAATTTTAAAATGAATATACTAATTTTGAATAAAATTTATATTCATAATTTATATTAATAAATTAATATCATGTTTATTTTAATTGTAATTTAATTGTATGAGACCTGATTTTACTTTTCAAAGGGTCATCAAATCAATTGTAATATTAAAAATGGTATTTTTTGAATAAATGTTGATTTTAATCAATCATTAAATATCTTATATTTTGAAAATTATTTTCCATATATAGAGTTAATTTCATAATTCTACACATTGAATAATTCTTACGGTAAATTTTTTTGATTTTTCTAAAATAATTGAATTTTTAAGGAATAGTGAAATATTGTAATTTATGGTATAAATAGATAAATGAATTATTGATTCATGGATTATGTATTGATGAGATAATCATTGGTTAGTTCGAAATAACATGCTCTAGTTACTGTACATAGTCACAATAATCTTTACTGTTGATATTCTTTGGCAATAATAATAAACAAATGAATAAAATAATCACAAACATCCCTCTCCTCTCCCTAAACATACCACCACTCACTAACCCTTCTCCTCACACCTCCAAAAACTTTTAACTTATCTATGTTCATCCAAAATATCTTCTAAATCATATTAACCACATCCAATACCATCTAGTCTTACCAGAAGACCAAAAAACGTCCCTTAAGGAAGTTCTCAAGGAGACAACATTTGATAGGTAAAATCATCCATTGTTTTTATTTTAAATTCTTTCTTTCTTTATTTCCCTATACCTTATCCTCACCTATAATATCAAAAATTAAAAAATTAATAAATTATCATAAATATACTTTAATTTTATTATTTTAATGTTATATACCTCATCAATCATCTTCTCTTCACCAATTATTCTAAAAAAATTACCATCTATGACGTATTGATTCACCACCTTCATGGAAGATGCGTTTTATTTTACTTCACCATATTTTAGGCCATTTATAAGTCCATAATTATGGTTAAAATGAATTTTAAAATGTATATTGGAATTTTTTTAATGTTATGTATCTAATTTATAGAAATAATAACTAAATAGAATGAAACTAGTTTGTAATGGTCATAAATTAACTTAAAAAACAATCCAAACATTGCTCGTTAATGTGTTATATAATGAATCATTATCATATCAGAAAAATTAATATATGGGATCAATTAAAATTATGGAAGCATATAAATATAATTTAATTCCATTTTAGTGTTTTTCTTCCATTTGAAAAAGACCTCTAATAATTACAATAAAGGGGATCAACCATAAATCTAGGAAATTAACACTCTCAGAATGTCAAACTTTCACTCTATAGCTCTTCCAAATGGCTATAAAAGAACATAGAAATTTTTTAAAAATTTAAAATTTAATAAATAAGTTCTTTATTTTGTAATCAATTTATCAAATTTTATTATATTGTATAATAATTACAAGTGCAAAACACTTTTGGACATAAGATAAGGGACATTATTTTCTCAAGTTACAAATATTTTTATTAAAGATATGTTTTTTTTTAATTTTAGGTCATAAGAATATTTTACAGATTTTATGATTCCTTATTGATTTTATAATTCCTCTACAAGTTTATAGTCCTGTTTTAAAATAAAAAAAGTATCATTTATAGGAGTTCATATTCAAAAATATGAGAACTTATTTCAAAATGAAAAATGAATTTTCCTCAAAAATGTTTCTTCTATGAAACATTTATATGTTATGAAATGTAATGGTTGTTGGGAATTATTTTGATGATGGGTAGTTCCATGAAAAAATTAAGGAGGTTGATACTATTATATATATCTTATTCACTAGTTAATGGGACGAAATTGACTATTTGGGATTCTCCAAACAGTTTATATGAATATACTGTATTGGTTATTCCATGCATAACCCTGATGGTTACCCTTTGTGTAGCCATGATGGCAATATTATATTCATGTGTGATATGAAAATTATTCTAAAAGTTTCATTCTATTATTTATGTATGCATTATATTATTTTATAGTAAACTTATTATTTCATAATGTAATATAAAGAGCTTATGTTTTATGTGTAAAAGTTATAACTTTTTGAGAATTTTTTCATTCATGGAATAATGGTTTCTTTCTTCCATTTAATGTCCCTTTCTGAGATTTTTTTAACCATCCCAAATTTTAAAACATTTTTCATATGGTTTATGAATATTTAAAGTAAATTAAGAATTAATTTTTAAATTTAGCAGTTTTGATATGGAAAGAAAGAATGTTTTATTTTAAAAGATTCATATTGTGAAAAACAGTGTATTTTTAGTAGAATTTCCTAATATAAAATATATGAATTTATATGTATGATTTTATGACACTAATTCTCCAAAATTATAAAGATAATATATCTTTGGGAATGTATGAATGTGAATTATTGTTGAATTAACAAGATTATGTAATGTATAAGACTATTTCCTTATACATATATTAGCCTCAAACATCCTTCAATTTATTATATCTTTGAAGGGTTTAGATAAGTCCCATTACAAGTGATAATATTCCCTTTAATAATACATCATTAAACCAAAAATGAAATTTTATTTACTTGTAATAAATATTCAACTTTGGTAAGGTCTTCACCAAAGTGCTCAGATACCCCTCATACTCCTCCTTGCTTTAGGAGTATATTAGAATATCATCAATAATGACTTTCAAAAAAATTCAAGGTAATATATAAAAAATGTATCGATCTATTCCAAGATGTATCTGGGATCATTAGTGGTTTCTAATGGCATTAATATGATCTTATAGTTCTCTTACCTTGTACGAATAATAGTCTTGGGGATATCCTCCTTCACCCTAAAATGGTAGTATCACAACTGTAGATCTACCATAAAGAAGTATTTTTCTTCACAAAGTTGATTGAAAAAATCATAAATATGTGGTAGAGGATAAATGTTCCTTATCATGATATTTTTTAGCTCATGATAATCAATCCAAAGGCACATTAACCCATCCATTTTCTTGATGAAGATGATAAGTACACCCCATCATGAAGCACTGGAGTGTATGAACCCTTTATCCAGATACTCCTTTAGTTGTTTCTTTAAATCTAAAATATACACAATATAAAGTCTACAATGATTCTTATATAACAGATATTTTCCATATATAATATAAATTAAGAAAAACAACCCATCATCTATGGGGAATACTAGTCAATTCTTCGAGAAACACATCAGTGTATTCCCTCACAATTGGAATGTTTTCAAGGACTGTCCTTTACGTGGAATCAATCATTCTTTATAGATATCATTTATATTAGGGAAATAATATCCATTCATTATATGTTTATACTAAATATTATTCATCCATCTCCTTGTATTGGTACAGAATCATAGGACTATTCTCGAAACAGAGAGTGATTTCATTATCGTGGACAATTTTGATGGCTATATGTAGGGAAAGTCAATAAATAACTAGAATTGAATCATGTTACACCAAATGTATTATCACAAGTTTTATTTTGGGAATTAAACCCCACATATTTTTATAGTTGATGAGTTATATACATGGAATGTAATAATTTCCCCATTTTCAATTTTCACTGACAACACTACTTTCTTTGCGGTGGTGTTTGAATAGTTATACAAAATGTTTGTGCTGTCAAGGAATGCATAGAACCAGAATAAAAATGTATATTTACAATTCATGAATTAATAACTAGAATAAATATCAACACATTTTTTTGTTTGGATGCACCTTATTGGTTGTGATAGCATAATCTCTCCATTGCAGCCTCGGATCTTGTTGGTTTTCTCCAAAAACCCTTGGCTTAGTGGATTGGTATGCAAAGTTTCCTGGTTCCTTGAAGTTTAAACATTGATCAATGTTATGAGGGTTGAATAGATAATTCCATTACTCCATCATATTATGGAGTTTCTCACATTGAATATCACAAGATAAGTGTCCTTTATTCCCGCACCTAAAGAATTTCATCATTTCCCTATGGAAATTTATGGTGTGCTTTATTTGGCATTTTTGACAAGTGGTATGTTAAAATTTCTCATCACCATTAGATTTATGCATATAAACTCTAGAATTTAAATTCACCTTCCACTTCTTATCCCCATTATAACTTTTATATTAAATTATCTCTATTTCAACTTTGAGGGAATCTAAAACAATTTCCTCATCGCTATCAAATTATTAGATCACCGTGAATTTTCACGGAATAGGTTTTATCCCACCAATTTAGAGATCATCCTTTCATTCAAGGGTAAACAAAAATTTAGTGGTGTATCATACAATTTATCTGATTTTGTCTAATATGTCCCACTAAAGTTGTATTATTATTTATTCATTTCATTGAAATATCTTTCAATTTTATGTCAGAAAGTGTGGGAAAAATATTTATCAAAATCATTTTTTATAATTCCTTCCATTCCTTCAATTAGATGTCTTCACCAGGATTCATATTTCTTATCAATTTCCACCACTAATAATCTATTACCTTGTATATGATAAATATCTAGTAGATCATTAAATTTATTGAAACATTGAAATATTGATGTGATCATATCAATAGAGTTGATCCATTATTCCTCAATTACTAGATCAGATGATCTATTTAATGTCAGAGGTCTTTATCACATAAAGGTGTTAACTGAATGTTTTTCTTTCTTAGTGGTATTTAGTAACTCCTCATAATCTAGGTTTCTATTAAAAACTTGATTCAACTAACATAGTTTCATTATAATGTTCTCGATTCATTCTCGTATTGGGTTGGTTATATTTTAGGGGTATCCATCACATTTCCCTTCACATTGTTTTTTCTCAATGCCTCCTATTTCTGTCCACTATTTAAAAAAGGGTAAAATTAGGGATGAGTATTTATTATATTATAACCACATAGATCAAAATATAATGATATTAAATTGATAATTTATAAATGAAATTAATTTCATAACTTTTGAATTTCATGGATCCATCTATGTTATCCATGATATATTTCTTAACATATAATCCTATAGTAATTTTAGTTCCCTTAATAATTGTTATTAATGAGATTGTGAATTTTCGAAGGAATATCCCCCGGTATTGTCAAACCATATATGCGGAAAGACCAATTTTTGATCACCAGTTCCTTGTTCAGTCTAGCTCAACATGGTGTGATTGGGGTTTTACTTTATTTACATCGGTGACAAACCCACATCTTCTTGTACAATCTAGATGGGGATTCATTTTCTTGACAAGACACTTAATCTGTATTTTAAAAGAAATCTTATTTTTATAATTAGTATTTTCCCAAAATATTTTCCTAGATTTTTTAATCCTAATCCCAAAAATGATAAAACCATTCCTTTGATACCAAATATAACAACCATACTCTTTATTATATAGTGATTCAAGATTTATTACATAAAATTACACATAATAAAACATGGAATATTAGGTATTCTAGTGTAATTCGGAATTAAAAACATTACATAAAAACATAAAATATTGAATACATCATCTTTAATGAAAAAGTCCATAACATGATCATATTATTACTTTGTAATTGACACTTAATGGGATAACATGGGTGCATACATGAGAAATAGGTCAAGTATAAAGTGTAATAAGGAAATAAAATGGAATATAATGAATAAATTAATAAATTATGGAAAATAGGAATATCAATGACACATAAAAGAGGTGAGAATAATAGTCATGAAAAATGAGGAATGATAGATCATGAAAACACAAATTCAATATGGGAAATGTAGAAACAACTTCAAACACTATTTCATAAGCATAGGTTAATGTAAACTGTCAAGAAATGATGATTAAAAAATTCTTCTGATGGATTAGGTTATCTCCTTAATCCCATTAATATTTTCTCATGAGACTAAAACAATACCCAATTCATTGGTTCGCTATATATATTTGGGTGAACAGGTCAATTTCATTTCATTCTCATGTTTAAGTGTTCCACATAGACAACAAAACATTGATTCATTAATCCTACTATTTTATTCTATAATAAAGGAATGTTTAATACATCTATTTATGTACTAAATAAAATAAGTAACAGTTTAGAATGCTGAACACCATTGATGGGAATTGCGTACGGTTATTCACTACACAATTTTTTAAAATAGAAAATTGTGGCCAAATTTCGACAGCATAATAAGGACGTATGAATGTTCATGAGAAGGATTTATAATAGAGAAAGGGTTAAATAATAATTTATAAATAATATGTATACTACATTGGATATGTTAGAAGGTATACCAATATTTTGAAATGAATAATAAATAAATAAGTTAAATAAGATACTAGAATAAAGGGAAGAAGGAGAAGATCCCTTACC
Organism: Viscum album; assembly: GCA_963277665.1. Lineage (NCBI taxonomy): Eukaryota > Viridiplantae > Streptophyta > Magnoliopsida > Santalales > Viscaceae > Viscum > Viscum album. The sequence goes on from OY728123.1 coordinate 1,620,931,057, forward strand.
TTGAAAGTGTGACTCTAAATGCTTGGGAAGTGCTTCATGAGAGATTGCAGTAACCCTGAGGGGACTCTATAGATGCGGGGTCAGAGCAAGGACACAATACAAGAATTATTAGTGAAGGGAAATGGGGTCTTTAGTGGGTTTATTTATGGAAACCGAGGGGATGTTCTTTATTATTTCCCAAACACAGGTTTTAGACTTTATAAATTAAAATATCAAAAAAACACAAACCATCCCATGGTTTTGTGAAATTGTGTCCACCAAATGGGGGATGTTTTAATTATTTTATATGTACAATTTCATAAAAAATTAAAATAATAACTTTTCTTATGTTTAAGTTAGTCATTCTCTTATAGAAATTATTTTAAAACCTTAAAATATATTATTGGATTTGGTGGATTTATAATGGCTTTATAAAATTAATAAAATAAACATAAAATCAAATTATTTTAAAGTTAAAACATCGATTTGGAAATTTTTTAATTTTATATTATTTATTAAATCACTTTTTTGTTATTATTATTTAATAATATAAAAAATATATTTATACGGTATTTATGTTTTACTTGTGAATTCGACAATCTAATGAACTTATGAAAAATTCAACCTTGGACAATTTCAACATTCTGAGTCCAAAAATAGAACCCATTTTTTCAAAATAATTTTATAAATATGTTTATTTTCACATTCAAAATATGAATCAATATTTATTGATAAATGATATGTTTTTGGATAATAATTGTTTTCAAACCCTTATAAAGATTAAATTATAAAAAATTAAAATACAATGATAATTTATATTTAATTAATTATTTTATAACAATATTTTAATAAAATATTACTTATTTACGAAATCCAATTATTCATCAAAATAAAAATATTAATTGCAATTGAATAATACATAAAAATATAATTTTGGTTTTATTATATAAAAATTAAAATTGTTTATAAATTATCTTTATGAAGTAAATATTAAAATTATTTTATCGAAACTAAAATATACATTTTAGTATTATTATGGTATAGATACCTTTGATATTGTGTTTTTTAAATTAAATAATAAAATTATTAAGATCCCCTTATACATGTTAAACCCGTGGAGATCCCCATGAAAAATCATACGGACTAACCCAAGATGACATGCACGCACCCCTGCACATGGAAGTCATGCATCACCCTCCCCCAACCACGAAGAAATATATAGAAGTCCACCATTGTGTGGGGTACCTAAAATTAATGCATTTAAATTGTATTTGCGTGAGGTGACTCATTTGATGAGGGTTCCATATTAACAAATAAATAGGACCCTTGGGCTCCTCATTTGTAAGACTAAAACATCAGAAGAAGCCCCCGATCATTGATTACTTTCCCCCTTCCCCAGGTATCCAAAACATTTCTAGGTATAACCGAAAAACATTATATAAGTATGAATTATGGGGGATAAATGAGAACAAGTCCCCTTTAGGGTCTCAATCTCCACAAATTTTCATGAGGACCCCTTCACCCCTAGTGAACAACAACCCAGACAAGGCCCCTTACCTAATTATAAACTTGTGAAAGTCTCATACATAAATGAATATGGAGACTCATAGTTCTTCGGATAGGCCTGTCCTATGTGTTTTTGTGAAGGTGATCCATTTCCTAATGAATATCCAGATTTTGTAGGCCTATACCTCCAGCGTGAACCACCATAAATTCCTCCCAAGCCCAGTGTGAGGCGCATTTAATCTCTAAACCATGACCAGCACAAGCCTCCTACTACATTCTCTTCTAATCCACCATTGGTTGGTATCCTCTTACATTGGATCCCTCACTCGAGGGGGACCAAACTGAAACCTCCAGTAAAGCCTCCAGACATGAAAAATCCCAAAAATATGGACACAAGTATGCCTCCCATTTGGGTATGCATTCATATAGTCATATTTTTCCCACACTTTTCTACCTGATGGTTAGGGTCCTCGAGAAGCATGTGAGTATGCATTCCCAGGGTCAAGATGACCCCAAGACCCTGGGGGCACTATCAGGGAACTCCCACCATTAGGCATGAGTGTTAAGACCATATCTTTCCCTAGTAATTTTGAAGACATAGCTCCTTCAGTTATGTGCTTAAGGGGGTAAGGATCATGCTTTCCTTTCCCTTTGATAGGTAATGAGATCCTCCTACCCTTTTTATTAACCAATTTTAGGTCATCCCTCCTGGAGTAATCCCCTAGATTTTCTTGTAGGACCTCTCCTACTTCATTCATTCATCTTTCATACCCATTGGTCGTAGCTGAATTGATCACCAAATTTGAATATGTATATTACCAAAATAGTAGGAGATAAGGGAACTTAAAATCCACATCTCTCTCCCTTTGGTTTAAGGGTACAATTATGGTAGGGAAGTGTCGGCAGGTCGACCTCTTACACTAGTGGGTAGGGGGATTGTGTGGTTTTTTAGATCTTCCATATCCATTTGTTTCATGATTTGAAGCCTGACTCATCATGAATCATGTGGGGTTAGAGGATATCCATGACCATGACATCCATGTAGTCAGATGCATGTTTTGGTAGATAATCATCGTTTGGATATTCATCTCACCTTCCATCAGAGGGTTTCCATAGGCATGGGTTTATATGCCCATGTATCCAACCTCAGGTAAAATAAGATTGTGAGGATTCCTAGATCTACTAATTCATATTGTTTCTTGTACTGATCAAGACTCATAGAGACTTTGAGGATTACATTAGTCTTATCATCCACATGATCCCACACCTAAATGAATCCTTTGTGTGAAATCTCTAGATAATTCAACTACAAGAACTATAATTCCAATTGTACAAATAATACATATGATGTCTACCTAAGGTCGAAGTTCAATGGGAATCCTCCCCATAAGTATGAAACCCACAAAAACAATAGATGAGACTCATATTTGGTATAAGCCTCAATCATAAGTAAATTATTGATTACACTGTAGAAAAAATCACCATGTTAATCCTCTCAATAGGACATACTCACGTGAAATAAAAAACTTCTAAGGGCCTCTATAGTCATAGTTCCTGACCACTGAACTATGAGATTTTTGTTTACCTTTATAATGGGATTTTATGAAGCCTCCCTATATTCCAAACCCAATATCACAAAATAATCCCTAATTATCTCAAACCAACTTCCTAGTAGATTCATATTCAAACTAGAAATCTGTATCCCTTCTACGTTCTTTAGGCCTCTTGGGCATATTTCATACACCAATCTCTGACTAGGCACATTTCATATATACATTTATACTGCATGACATTAACGATCAGGTTTGATCCATATCACAAGACCATAAAATGTATGATGTGTACCATTATATATAATCAAACTACATTGGTTTGGAACTATTTTATATGGATATGTAGAAAGATTATTCATTATTCCAATCCCAACATCAAGCCAATTCTCATATCCTTATATGACGATACACTCTAGAGCCCCCTGGCATATGGATACATCCAGCATCATTTCAATATGGACCAAATAATATCTAGTTAGTACATAAGAGGATACTATTGATGGATAACCATAGATACATAAGGATATATCCACTGAAAAAGAATCTCAGATACATATAAATGATTCTAAATTATAAACAAGAAAATAATTGATTGTATTTAATGTTTAGACCACATCATACATTTGAATTAATGAGGGATTCATAAACATATCATAAATATATTATACAACTCTATATTAGGAAAATATTCCCTACAAAAGTGTGTGATGAGCCCAACCTCTAATTGTCTCTGAAAATGTGAGTTATTAAGAACCATTGGAAAAAATACCCCACGAGTTCATGCATTTGGAATGATGTCCTCTAATGTATATAGAACCATTGGTTAGCTTCCATTCCACAAATAAACTTATTTAAAATTATTCATAAATCGTGAACATTTAGAGGAATATTTATTGAAATTAAACCCATCGCAATCGACCATCACGGGATGCGTTCTCTTTAGAAATAAAAAATGGTGAACTCCATGTGAATACTTAACTAAGAAGGTAGTTTCAATAATCTTTTGTGACCATTTCTCTATAAAAAATAAATACTTCCGAGAAATAAACTCAATTATTTATGTGTTCATTTAAATAATTTGTTTCATTGATGTGGTTTTATGATTTTTTTCATCTATATTTGGGAACATTCTCTCAATAATCCCATCAATCCAATGGTGTTGTACCAAATCTCTGTAATGTATGCCCCATATACTATTAATTTCAAGTATTCATTAAAGAATATGAATTCATCACCAATAATATTCAATGTTTGTTATCATAAATGATGGCCCATAACTACCACCAGAATGGAACAATCCCGACCTTAGTGGCTACCTGACAGGCCTCTATCTAGAAAATCCCTACCGATCATCCAATATGTGATGACTATCTATCCAAAAGAAGATGGAACCAACCACCATTTTGAACAATTTCGAGATATTATCCCTATAAACCAACAACCCGTCCCTTCCTTATGTTAGGGAGGTGTTTCATGAGGCCATATATGGCCTCATATAGATAAAAAAGTAGCCCTTATAAAGGTCTCTTTCCAATAGTCACCACCACCAATGCTGTGAGGAAGTGAATCCTTAACATGATGTGGGTTCAATCCTCAGTAATCTAGACCTGGTCATCCAAACTCGGGCATGTAATATGTCCCACTATGGGTAGTAATGGGTCAATAGGGAATATGACCACACCTTTTTTCACTATGGAGAAGACCACCTATCAAATTTGGTGTCCAACTAGGTGGGTTCACATACACCTACCCTCCCTAATTCAATTCTAAAAAAACAAAACCTAGAAGCATTAAATAAATCCCTCTGTTTGAATCTAGTTTTACACTTCATGAAGGAACATACACATGCCTCCACTCATCAAGAATGCCTAAATAATCATGTGGCAGCACTCAATGAATCCCACCAACCAAATACGGTGGAACATAGTGAAAAGAAACAAACATCTTACCACATTCCAAAGACCTTCTATTTCTATCCCTAAAAGCATTCAAAAAATACGTATATCAAGTTTTTTATTGAAAAAACGCAATAAGGTTCACACACCTACCTACATTCAACAATCCATCCAATAGTTTCGTCTTGAAGTACCAAGATCAATCAGTCAAAATGAACCATCAATTAATAGTGGTAGGAAAAAATATATTCCCCCATACATGAGTACTAATACTATCCACTAGTTGGAAATGGAGGATATGAGAAGTCACATGCCCCTATTCCAGATGTAGAATCCGAATATATCCCTATTCAAGATGTTGAATTCACCAAGAATATCCTCAAAATGGTAATGGGTTGATGAATATCCTTTACCACATCCTACAGACCTGACAGAAAGTCATAACCGTGGAAACAATATTGTCATATGTATGGAATCATAGCTTATTCCCCACAAATAGGGTGTCTCACAAGCATGTCACCCTAGAGAAGATATACACCTCTCCTCCCATCTCAGAGGGTCATGGGGAAAACTGCCCCATTATATATAGACAACCGGATCAGGAACACTCACTAATTCCAATAGGATGAAATTGTAAAATTTTAATGGACGCTCCAAATAAGTCACAATCCCGTGCCAAAATCATGGAAGAATACCATAAAATTTTGGCAACAATATGAGTTATATTCATGTAAGATTCCATGTGTGAAAACCTCTTACCCCCACAAGTGGACGCAGTCTCTTGAAATAAGACATCTAAAATGAAACCTCTCCATAGAAAATTATGAAATAATGGGACAATATATGATCACTCTATTCTTACAACTAATCATCTTGAAGAACATGGAATCTTATCTATGGAAGCTCAAGATAATACTCTCCCATTAAAAAATCATGGGTGCAGTAGTAGTAATTCTGAAGTTCATCCTCAATCACTTCACCCAGAAGGATATATTCATGACAATAACCTGATTGGTATTGAGAGACTATATCCCTATTGGATTCACATGGGAAGAATGTAGAATCATAATTTGGTCTTCCCCTTGCAAAAATACACCATGTAATTCCTTCCCATTATGTCATTCTCTGTAAAAGTTCTCTCTACAATGGTGTTTCTCTTCACTAGAATGGTCATCTCCTTGAAGTTGTAGTGAGAATAATCACTCATACCATGAGGCAAATGGTAATATTAGGCCATCCATTTCTAATTCCTTTTCATTGACAAGTGAAATAATTTCTCAACCATATGACATCCCAAGGTGACGATCATTCTCTAGGCCCCCCATTGGATTGAAAGACTTCTAATATAACATGGAAATTCTCTAACAATCTTGTTACTTTTGATAAAGAAGCAGATAATCATCAACTCTAGCCAAATCAGGTCGATGAGACTCTAGAAAAAGAAAATGATTCCACTTAAAACATGAGAAAATAGTTGTCTAATGATGACATACCAGTCATGTTTTTTCCTTTAGTCACCCCTCAATATATAATTCCAGATGAGTTTTTAGATTATTGTGTGCATGAAATCCATCTCAATATATGTAAAAATATTAATAAAAAGAGATATAAAGTATTACCCTATGATGAATATAGAGTTCATGTCATGTTAATAGAGAATATTCAACTCTAATTTGACTTGGCATCTCTCATGGATTCACAACATTCAATGTTCGGGAAGCAGTAAGTAGCCCTCCAATGTACATGCCTCAGCACGTTACAAATATTGTGACCTCTTGTCACAGATACACCAAATGGTGTTCATATTAAAGGATAAGGATAACCCATTGTGTTAAATTATACCATGATCCCTAACCAGAGAACCCCACCATAACAGGTACTATGAAAATCCATAATATTAATCAGGCTTCAACAAACAGTGCTTATTCAGAAACAATGATATTTTCAAAAAAAACATGCCCTGAATGACTCAAAAAAATGTATGTCTATAAGGGAGAATTCTATTGAGAATATTTTTCATTGATTATCATAAAATATTAAGTAATCCTCCCACATAGGGGAAGTCTGTTTTCAATTAGATAAAATGTTGGAAAGAACATAATGATCACCGAAAATGGGTGATTCTGGTTCATACTAAATGATAGACCTGTTCTAGGTTTGAACAAAGCATTGTAAAGTCATAAAGTTAGCTATTTTAATATAATCAATTACATTTTTGGAGAAACAAATCCCATTAGGCTAGGGTATTTATCATAAAAACTTTTTAAGAAAGAAAATCAAGCATGGATACATGTGAAAGTGAAATGGGAATAACACTAACACTCATGTATGCATGCTATTTCCCCTAAAAAAATCCTCCTTAGAGGATTTTAGTCTTCTCAGGGATACAAGGAAAAAAATAACAAATCCTCCCAATTTTTCACATTCCAGTGATTTGATACCCTCAGTAGGGATGCACAAGATTGATCTATTTGAAGATTCCCCTTGGATTACCATTTTCACAATGAATCCTAGGCAATAAAAAGAGAACTATTCTATATAGAGGGAATAAAAAAAATAAATTCTTCAAAATACACTAGTAGAAAATATGTAATACATTATGAATCAATGTATTACATCAATGTTTCCATTACATATGCCACAAAATTAGAGGCCAATTCAGAGGAAGAGCTATAGGAGGACATTTTCGTTCAAAATATGGTACACACTAAAAGAATTGAAAGAGTAATGCATACTCAGAACTAGTCTATTCCCTGAATCTGGGAATTTCCCTCATCACTCTACCATTATCTCAATGTATGGAATCGAACTAGGAAAAGTGAAAGGGTTATACTGTGCTTGACCTACCTCTTAGTGAGTTTATGCCCTTTTCACTCGACAAAATATTTTCTCAGTGGGAGAAATTAATGAATGATTTGAAGAGACTCAATAAAAACCTACTCTTTGGATTCATTCTTATTGTATATGATCTATATGAAAATATATACCTTGGGCTCCCTGTTAGAATAACTTAGAAAATTGGGTTTTCTATAGAAACTAAAATAGATCCTTAACATTTACTCAATGTGGGATAACAACAACCAATATACTTGGATACTTTAGTATAATATCATGAGTTTCCTATATTGGGTGCATAGCCATAATGTGGACAAAGAAACCCTTACAGGTCTGTACCACTCGGTTACCCACAAAAAATTCTAGTATTCCTTCAACGTATAGACCTAATATCACCCACACCTACTAAAGATCCCTCTCATCCATATATTCTTCGAGGGCTCATAAGTTCCCTTTATTCACTCCTGGATTGATGGAATCCATGGAGGAAATGAGTGTGTTGATACCACCAAAAATGAAACCTCTCTATGAGTGGGTAGATCTTACTCTTCCGCTATTGAACATTGGGAACCCAAAATTCCCCATTTTTAATGGATAACAATAACTATAGTATCATTTAATGAATTTGGTATCTCATTATGATCCCATAATGGGGTGCCCTAAATATTAGGATGTAGTGAAACAAAGGTGCTTTGGGAAATCACTGCATGGGACAAACTTTTATGGTATCATAGAATACATTCTTGGTCAAATACAGGGTGGTAAGACCTCTACCAGAAGTATATTGTCAAATTCACCTCGACATTATTGAAGAAAACAATCCTCGAACTATTAAATTGATGAAAGTGGGATAATTAAATGGCCTAGGATTTTATATCATGATGTAAAGGATTGAAATACTCCTTAATCCTACCACACCCCAAATAACACTTGTTTCCTATCTGTATAGAAGATATTTTTGATGAGTTGGGAATGAAACTTATCCATATTAAATAAGATGGAGGGTTTTGTGGCCTTTCGAAACTAATCAATGATTGGGACAATATATCACATAAACCAAGTATATGTCCTGGGTAATTCAATCAGTTCATAGAAAGATGATTGGGAAAGTAGAGGTTTCCATATTTACACTTAAGAAGGACCCTCTACTTACTCCCACTATGATGCCTGAACTATATTGTGTTGTTCTTCTTCTTCAGCATAAAAACGATGCCTACATAGTTAGTACAATTAATGACAATAGAGGCGAAATCTACCAGATGATATTAAAAACAAGTTTTATTATTATTGAAATGACCAAGTCCATTGCTACTTCATATCAACATTGGAAAATAGCGTGATGAAGATTAGAAATCCCAGGAAACCCATCATAGATGGTGATGAAGATCTCCCAAACTATTTACACTTACATCATGTACTAGGTAACACCACACATGAGTGTATTTTTCAATGAAATCCAACAAAATTTGGTGGACTCCGGGAAAGTTAAGCTAAGAAGGACACCTGATCATGTTTCATGTGTCTCTACAATCGATCTAGAGAAGCAGAATGAATTATAGGAAGCTAACAGATGGGGCAGACATAATTTTAGTAATATTATGGTTCAATCAAGAGGACTCATGATATCTTCCTATCACAGTTGAAATACCTATTTGTGCCTTCATCCACTTCCACTACAATACATCCAACTCCATCAACCACTCAACCCCTTGAAATCCCTTCTTTCGAAAAGCGACATGGATGAAAGAGTAAGAAGAAAATAAAATTAGATGATCCTCTCTAGAATCCAAATTTTTTTATGACTATAGAATACTTCATGCATATAGTCCCAAATTTATGGGCACCACCCCGCTAAATGGTACAACATGAGTCAAACTACTAAAAACAATCTCTCTCAGATAATTAGTTGATCATCAATTCCATTAATGGTATTCATATAATGGATCCTTTCTCAGATTATGATCACGATTATGATCCAAAATTACATACACATGATTGGGGAACTCGGGGGAGAGTACATAATAGTCAAGGATACATGGGAAGATATAGTCGGTCCAGAAGTCACTACCACAACTACATCCATACTCAAACTATCTATTTGGCCGAAACATGTGGGAGAGCTCTAGAGTGAGGTTAGTATGAGAAAGAATGATACTTGACAAACGTTATAGTTTTGTTAAGATAATGAAACTATAATATCTATAAAGGATACTTCATCGCATAATCAATATTAGTGTGCCTATAGATCTAGTAGACATCATCCACCATGAGCATAAGCACATTCATCTCATGTTCGAAGTGCTAGGCCATCCACATCATGTACATTTGTTAACATGGAATCTGAAAAAGTTCATAGCTATGATGGGAATTGTAGACCATTAGACCATAATTATGATTTTATTAAGTAATTATCCTTGGATATAGCCATGTTGTATATCATAGACATTCCGAGTCTATAAAAATGTATTTCAGAAGCACTCTTACAGTCCTTGTTAAGCCCTCAAAAATTTAAATTTGAGGTTTCTACTGTTGAAGTGTATGGTGTAAAGAATAATCATGTGGAATTATACATGGTCAAATCTTTCATAGATTAGGATAGATATTCCATAATATAGAGACACACAAAACCATTGTTTAACTCTTTCATGATAAATGACAATGATATCCAATGAGTTTTTATTGAAAATGGCCCAAGATTCAATATCATTCTAATCCGAACACTTCACTAGCTGGGTTTCAATGAATCTCTGTTTTAGACCTACACTATGATGTTACAGGGTTATGATAAGAACAAGAAAAATATTCCTAGAGAAGTAAAGCATAGATATGAGTTTGTGGATCTCATATCTAAGTTCGATTTCATGGATTTTATGCACGATAAACCCATCAACATTATTCTAGGAAGACTTGGCTACAACAGCCTGTAGTTATCCCCTCATCATACAACCAATGTCTAAAATATTGTCTCAATATAAAAATTCTGAAATTTCATGGGGATAAATCTCTATTTAAATCTTATAAATTGTCATATGTTGATGCATGATTCAACTATATGAAGGGAATCCTCCAATGGATAACGATGTCGGTCGAATCAATAAAACAAATTGTATGGTGGTTATTTCAGATTACCCTTTCAACCAACTTAGTGAAGAGTACATGTTTCCGATCAAAAAAATTGATGGGGTGGAACTAAATTCAAGCACACATCCAATGAATTTCATGATGTCAGTCATTTCAACTGAACTAGAAATTCTATATGAATTTGTAAACACTTTGAGAGGTAATAAAATCTTATATGAAAATTTATTCTTTTCATCCACGACCATCAACACATCCATGTACCATCATCCATGATATAATAAGTTGGAATCACAATAGTAAAAAGTTTGGATGCTCATTCTCAGTCCATTTTCTGCCATTCGTAGCTCCAAAAATGCTTTGCGCCATCAATTGATCCTGAAATGTGTTTTTCGTCTTCTTAGTATCCAAATATTGATTCCCCTCCTAGCTATGAGAATCTTACCTTATTGAATACATCGAAGGAAAATGTGTTAGAGGTGTAGAATAGTGGAGAGGAGTAGGAGGAATTCCTCAGGGGATCCCCTACAAAATTTGAAGAAGGTGTCTCCCCCATTTTTTACAAATTCAAAGAGATAAATATGGGTATGGATGTAGATCCATGTCCTTAATAGATCAATGTGTCCATAAATTCTAAATAATTGTAGTTATATAATTTGTTACTAAAGTAACACCTAAACCCATTTTCCAAGAATTACAATGATATTATAGTCCTTGATCCTGAGGTGTCCACCCATCAAATGGATTTTCTAGAAGACCATCATGGATAAAAACATGCATCCAGATAAACACACCCAACTCACACCTCCAAAATTGGGGGCGATGTGGAAAATTCTTAAAAGAATACTTCAACTAAAAGGTACAATATCCAAACTGTATATCCAACATTGTTCCAATAAATAATAAGATGGTACAAATAAAATTTTTCATTAACTTTAAATATCTCAACCATCACTGTCTAAAATACGACTTCTTGATTCCAATCACAAAACTCTTGTTTGATGCAATGGATGGTTATCGAGCCCTCTCATTCATGGATGGATACAACAGGTACATTCAAATTCAAATATCCCTATAATAAAAAGAATAAACCTCCTTTAGGTCCACGATGGAGTATTTTTATATCAGGTTATTTCTTTTGGCATGAAGAACACCGACGCCACATGTCAATGTTTCATGCACCACATCTTCAAACCAATTATGTAGAGGATTTTCAATTTATTTTTTGATGATTTAGTGGTTATGTACCCATTATGTTATGACTATTAGGATAAACTAAAAACCATATTCAACAATATACCACAAATCTTGAACATGGAACCTTTAAATATGATTTTAGGGTATCCTTAGGAATGATTCTCATATTTTTTGTATGAAATCATTGAATCCAAATTGACCCTAATAAAAACGATATACATAGAATTTCATATATTAGAAACCGTAAAATGTTGAGTGGAATTCAAGGACACTTGAACAACATCTATTGATTCATAACCAACCTTACTGGAAAGTGTTTTCCCTTTACCAAGCAGATGAACAACGGAGCCACATATTAGTGGACCAATGATTGTTAGGAAGAATTTGACAACCTCAATAAATACATCATGATCCTAAAAAAGTTAATACCACATGTTGTAGAAAACCACCCATTCTATACATGATATCCCTAGAGTAGTTCTTCAGTTCTATCCTTATGAAAAATTAATATGTTGGGAATGAAAAAAACCTTATTGTCTTAGTAAAACAAATCATGATGTAGAAACTCATTATTCAATTATCAAGAAGAGATTCCATGACTTAATCATTGTAGTTTAGAAACTGATAAACTACCTACATCACCACGAGGTTCATTTAGTCTCTCATAATAACCCACTCAAATACATCTCGTCATTATATCTTAGCAGGATTTCTAACATTGTGGGAGGTTATTTTTCAGTAGTTGGATATACAATTTATGCCTTAGAAATCAAAAAAGTCCATTCCTTGGCATATTTCCTTGTAGAACACCAATTTATAGAAATATTTTTTAAATACTAAATTGATAGATTAGGAAATATTATCTATTCAAGGAATCCCCCATACATGGGAAGTGTATTTTTTAGGTTCTTATAAGATCCTGGTAGGGAGAAGAATGTAATAACCTAAGCTCAAAAAATTCAGTCCAGAGATCATTCTTATCGATCAAGAAAATGAAATCATGTCATCATCCATCCTGTTATTATATGGCTATACTAATAATGAATCTGAATATTAGGGCCTTAGTATATCCATGGAGCTGGAACTCCAATTATTAGTGGACCACCTAGAAGTTAAAGGTGACTCATAGTTGGTAACAAAACAAGTTTAATGGGGATTATAACATCAAAAACTAAATGTTAATTCCCTTTTTTGATTTCATCCAAGGGTTAAGGGTTGAATTCCCCTCAATCCCAAAATTTATCCACATCACATAACTAAAAATTCTAATTAAGATAAATTGGGAAATTCATCTACAACACTAGTAGATCTAAAATAGGAAGAAATAGTAATCAACATTTCTCCTCATCGAAAGGTCTCACCTTTTATTCATGTTATAATAGAATAGATCAAAAAAATCAACCATATCCCCAAACCATATGGTCCTACTACTGGGAGGATGACTCCCCCGATAGACTATGACTAAAATAAAATACTCCCATTAGAAGCAGATAGTAAATAAAAAATATTAAGGGAATAATCCAATGTCAGTCTTTATAGTGATGCAAATTAGCATAAAGTCCCCTATGAGCCAGGATTTGATGGATTCCTTCTTAAATATATTGTTTGAAAGGAGACCTATTCTATCATGAATGAAGTGGACATAGGATCATGTGGTTCCCACTAGTCTAGATATAATAATTCCTTTCAAATCTGAAATATTGGGTACTACTAGATCACTATGATAATAGATCTCACAAAATTCACCAATAAATGTCATTCCTTTCATGTAACCTCAAACTTCATCCATCAACACCCTATAGTTTCTACATAAATCCAAATAATATGGTCTATTTTTACATATGGGTGATGAATGTTGTGGGCCCATATTCTCTAAATATTTCCAAAAAGTTAAAATACATCTTATCTTTTTCTAACTTCTTCTCCAAATGGGATTAATCATTACCCCTCAATGAATTCTGAAAAAAAAAGAATCGGTAGCTTTGTGAAATCCAACATCAATATCTGATTTAGTCTCCCTCATATGATACTTATAGACAAAAAAATTGATACTATACAAGGGTATAGAATCTAGATTAATAGTACAATATCAAGTCTGTTAATTTGTATATATATCATAATGTGGATAATTGACAGATAGAGGCATTCAATAAGACCCTATCAAACATACTTCATGTGATGGTAGAATTGATAAAAAGTCTTGGCCTAATATTATTTTGGATTCTTCATGGGAATAATGAATTAAAACTCATACTAACTAATGGGAAACTGCATACTCACTGGTGTATCGAACAAAATTAGTCTTTCCCATTGAGGTTCAATAATAATCACAATGTATTGCCACTTGCGACTAGTTATCAACATATAAGAAATCCCAGAAAGGAATGGATGAATAGGGGCATCTTGATGAGAAAATATTTCACAGATTTCCTCACAAGGAAGTCTATCAAAATCGAATAGTGTGATACATTAACAAGATGGTATTCCACCAATCATTCCTCCTAGGAGAACTTGTATTACTCACCATACCTCTAATGTTACGAGGAATGAAGTATCCAATGAATGAACCAAATTGAGAGTGACCATACTATATAAACAAGTTCCACTCTAATAGAGATAATTTATTAATCTAAATGGTTGAAGATCCCATCACAACACCAACTATTGAAGGATTCCAAAATAAATCTTTTGTGCAATTAAATTATATATGTACTAGATACAATATGTTAAACTACATAGTTGATATTCTTATCATGACCATAAAAGGCATAAAAATTGTCAATTATGCAAGATGCTAAACTGTACAGAATCATTATTATTATAGTACGATGATGAACTACACAACATATGGTCCTAATCATAAGACCTAAAACTGCACAACACCATTCTTTTTCATCACATGACAATGAACTATATAGTTAATGTCCCTCTCATTAAACATTATGAAACCCATGAGATACCATAAGATAAACACTCCTCATGGTCCCTTATATATTTTCCCTCATCTTGAGTGTATTTTCTAATCACACCCCTATAACCCATTTGTGTCTCAGGACACCCTCTTGGATACACATGACGATGAATGAATGGGTATCTCCCATTCCAAATTCCCACTCACATCACTTCCACCCCATAGTTTCACATGGGTTCCTATTTATGGGTATTATCCCTGACATTATCACGTCCCTATTTCATAATGATAAAGTACAGGATCATTTAAAGAACTATGTATGGAATGATCTTTATTCTAATGAGATATATAGTGACACCTAGACCTTAATTATATTTCTCTGGCATCTCTCAAGAAAATATAAAACCCCCTTTTTCACTATGTTAGAACCTGATTGATGTGGGAAAATATTCTTCAAGAACTATGTGTGGATTTATTATTACTCTAGAAAGATATGTATTGATTCATATGTCATATCCCCTAGTCGAAATATAATATCACATTCCACTTCGACTGACCCACTTCCATACCACAAGACGTTAAACATCATGGCCAACGTCTTCATTGTATGAAGATAAATCTAATGATCTCTATAGAACTACATGTGGCATGATTCTCATTCCAATGATATTGATATCAATGTTGGGATCTCTAATATCGGGTCTAGTCATAATCAAAACTGCCACTCCATGTTTATAATCCAACCACCATAGAGAACCCATTTATGATCTACATGGGTCCTGATTCTTTCACCTGTAATATACATAGTGAGTCATGAGTCTTACCCACTGATCTAACTGAAATACCCCGTTTTTACATTAGGAAGACTACATCCTTTCATCATGATGTGAAACTACATGGGTATCCAAGAACTACATGCGGCTTAATTCTCATTAGAATGGGATACATAGCGATTCCTATGTCAAATCTTCTAGACCATCCACCATATAAAACTAAAATCCCTTATCCATACCTAATATTTTTTTATGGTGGAATAAACCTTTACTACTTTATGTTTCTCACACTGATCATAGCTCACATGGGATTAGTTGTTTTGATAAAAGAGTTCCTTGCATATCAATTCAAATTGGGACTATCATGGTCCAGGATGCGAGACCATAAAAGGAACACCATATTTCCTCACCAAATGACAATAAACACTATGATTTCCTCAAGAACTACATGTGGAATGATTCAAATTCCAATGTGATACGTACTAACCTATGGATCATTACACCTAGGCCCACTCATAACAAAATAATGTATATTCCCTCCACAATCCCATGTATGATTCAAATCTATATGAGGGGATCCAATATGGATTCTCACCCTATTAATGATCTTGTGTTAAAACCCCAATTTTCTATTCACATATAAATTCAATCAGTGTGGGAGATAGTTTTTTAAACCTATATGGGCCATAATTATTAGTCAAACAAGATATGTATTGATTACCGGGTTCCATAACCTGGTCCGGCTGCAATCACATTGAGGAAAATTTAACCTATAAATCCTTACCAAAAGATGTTAAAAAATATAGATAATGTCCATGCAACATGAATTTAAATTGCATGGTACCTCAAGAAATACATATGGATTGATTCTCTTTTTTGTGAGATATATAGTCACACATATACATGATGTACTAGCCCTAGATACATGGTAAAAAAATCTCCCCTCTTCTACATACAATTAATGATATGGGTTGGATCTCTTAATTTAGGTCCACTCAGTAGTCGATCCACCAAGGAAACTAAGAAGTCCGCCTAATACATATGAGTTAGATCTATGAAAGGGGCTTCATACTGAATGTCCAATATCATTCTAAATTCTTCCACTGTGATCATACAAATCCCATCCACTTTTCATACTCTAAATCATGTAATCTATTAGATCATTATAATAATTAGTCTTATTTTGGTGATATAATTTCTAATACATGAGGACCCCTTTTCCAAACTATGCTGTAACACTCCCCGAATGATTTTGCATAAATATCCCACAAAACTGGCTTTTCATTCAAACAATCCCATTATTTGAATATATTGTAACATTTCTCGGTTTAATTGTTATAATTTATCCCACAAAATGGGGGTTTTCAACCATTGGTATCTTTGTCCTCATGAAAAGCTAATTATGTCTTCATAAAAGTTAACAACATTATGTTGAAACTTATTATTAGAATCAGTTCATGATAATCCATTGTATATTTCTCCCTAATCCTTTATCCAGATCTGAGAACCCCAATGTCTGTGGTTTAAAATCTCCTCTCTCATGTTCACAGTGTGTCGGAATTGACTTGATCAAATTGGTCACATATCAATTATCATTTCAATAATTTCATAGTCCCAGCCATATGACCTAAAACTACACGAACCATATTTCCTATGCTTGGATCAGACCTATGTAGGGAACATATTCCCCTAGATATTTGTTAAATATAACATGAAATTATCCTTCCATGGTTAGGTACATTCTATCCACCAAACAATACTCTATGTTTAGGGAAACTTGAATCCGTAAGAACATCCTTCGGCCATCAATAATATATTATCAGAATTCTGGAGAACACATATGTCTAATAATGTTTTAACACACCCTAGTTATTTTAAAAAAAATTCTCACTAATTTTAGTTCATTTGAGCCAAAATATTCATCTATTTGGTTATTCTATAACGTTCCCCAGTTGGATTTTCATAAAGTACCCCAAAACATGAGTCTGGAAACCAATGATAAATTTGATATCAGGAGAGAGCTCCTCTATCACCATACTCATTTTCCAATAATACTATTTAGATATAAAGATCACTAGATTAAATCTTAGAATATTTTTATCATCTTACACTGTATTGATGTAAAATTATTTGACCAATTACCACAACAGGGGATAATTGTTATCCTTGCGGTCAAAAGTAAAGACCCTAAACTATAGACCCCAAATTTCATTATTTTTTAACATTACACTTCATAACATAATGTTCTTATAGTATGATATTAAACTAAATAACATAGAATCATAGTCACAAGATATTAAAATGTACAGTAATGAACTTTCAATAAGTTGATAAACTACACGGTCAATGTACTAATCATACCACATTAAACTACATGATGCATTAATCCTTCTTAGAATGGGGTCTTCCCCTAACATAAATCATCTAAAAAAACATATTCCTTCACACAAGATAAATTTATATAGGATAGGTTCCCCATTCATGGTCAATTCCAATAAAAATTCTATCATCAATATCAAACATCTAGCATTGGAAGAACCACCCATCTCGGTGTTGAGAAATCTGAGTCTTCATAAACTTCCTTCATCCATCAACTATAGAATGTCAGAACGACTGAGAAATCCTTTGATAAACTATGTTGTAACACACCATAGTTGGTCTTGCATATGTATTTCACAACATTCAAGGCCTATAATCCAAATGATGACATCATTTGACTATGTAGTAAAACACCAGAGTTGTCTTTGTATAATATATCCAAAAATGGGTTTGTCAACCAGTTGTAAAATCATCCTTAGTATATGCATCATATATTCCCAAATAACATGTTTTAGATTCGGGAACAAAAAATAATGGCTCAAAATTCATTATCATATATCTGAATAATGATGAAATATTCATAGCTAAATAGACTTGTTTGGGTCATCATTTCAAAAATTATGGTCAATGTTGTTCAATCTAAAATAGAAGTCTTATTAGTACAACTTTCATGACATTAAATACTCTATAAAAATAGACCATGTACTAATAAAATTAAAAACCCACAATGGAAACTATGGGAAAATGTTGAGTATCATCTTGCCACACACCCACACTATATGTTTGAGGTAAAATATCATGTAATGAAGTGAAAAATGCACAAAACCTGTTAGGATGAAAACCCACAATTAAGAGCCAAAGAAAAATCCCAGCCATACCCAATAGTTCATCCCATATTAGACTTGTGAAATAATTATGGTGATGATGTAAAAGAGGAAAAAAGTTTGTAAGTTTGTTCATATAACCATATAAATATCCCAACAACACTATATAGTCCCCATGGTTTAGGAAAATATTAGAGTTCTCTCTCATTCTTGTCATTGTAATTAAATCATGGTAGAATTCAATCAAATGACAGATTTTTAGTATTGTATTATGATTATAGTAAGGATATAAATGAAATAACAAGTTATTGGGTACATAAATCCATTTTTATTTGTGTCTCAAAGTATAGGTGAACTTTCACATTCTCGAGCCTCTCTGCCAAATTTTATAGTTTATCTTCAGTGTAGGATTTGAGAAGTTGAAATATAGTTTAAGCAGTTTCTAAGGCATACGAAAACTCAGATAACTATTAAAAAACAACATATTGAGCTTTATGGATCTTCTCACACTCTTCACCAATGATGACTCTTCTTTAGGATAAATCCCGATCAAAGGATCAGTGAGTAAGACTACCTCTCCCTTTATGACATTTAATTCTTCTTCAAGGTGAATCATTTTGAAATATTTATCATCAAGAAGATCCCGATACTCCTCCACCTTACTAATGTTTCAAACCTCAACATGGATTATGGTACCCCCTATGTTAATCAAACTAATCCTTGAGTTGTTCCTTTTTTTATCTCATATTTTACCCTCTTCCCTTTAATGAATGATCGACTTCGCAGTATCATGGATATAAAAGTAATTAAATCATCCATATCCAATCCTGGAAATATTGAAAAAATCTCAGTGAAGTTACAATGACATGGATTTGAGTCATTTACCCAATTATATTTGAGATATACTGCCACACAAAAAGGAATGTAGTTCGGAAAGACTGATGTGTCTCCAGATTAGACTGAGATCTACTCTTGGAGGGATATTTAACGTTCAGGATTAAAGTTCCTAATGAGAATCCCAATTCTGATCCCTCCAAAATAGCCTTAGTTTTGCTTATTAAAATTAGTGGGACTGGCATTGATGTCCCCATTAAAAGACCAGTCACTAAAACTAATGGCACTGAATAGAAGGTGACACTTATCATCAACATCAGGAGGTCAAAAAATATTAAATTCAATGAATTGACAATAATATTTGATAACACTCACACATTTTTGGGTCCACTATTGGAGCCTCAATTCTCAGAGAAAAAACCTCCTCATGAAGAATATCCTCATAAGTTTTCTCATCAAATGGCATAAGAGGAACTCAAGTATATCCCACTATGATATTCTCAATTATCACTCCCTCATTAATATGAGATGGGCAGACTTGGATTCCTTGGTTGTGAAGTACATTAAAAATGTTCTCATCAGACATGTTTACACATGTTGATATTTGGTGTGATGCATCTGGTGAAAGAAATCAACAACGTTTGGAAGATGCATGAACAATAAAACTCATGTCAGTCAAATTCTCTATGAAAATCATAAAAATCCTTGAGGGAAAATAGAATATCAATGTCTTGATTAATTATATTCAGAATTTTATGGTACATTCAATCAATTCTCACAACATACACACCAGTAGGGGAACCCAAGATGTGTTGATCAGGACCTGAATTGGCTCCTCGGTCGATCCCCTCTATCATCTTCGTACAAAGAAGAACATCTACATGCCCCTTGGAGTCAGGGTTAGCATAATAACCTTCATCATACTATCCAAGATCCACTTCATCCCTTTCTAAAATAACAGTGGGACCAATGTTGACAGTAGGACGTTCATTTATTGTCGGTAATAGATATGAAATATCATGAGGAATGAAAATTCAGAAACAACACATGAATCCTTAGGGAGTTAATTTGACATTATTAAGGCCCTATCCCCTCTCTATAGGAATTAGCGTAAACACAACTATATCTCTAAATTCTTCATATGTTAAGATGACAGATTCATCAACATGGGTTCATTCTTTTCTAAGCACATTGTACTCAATCTTTGAAGGACCGGTGTCATATCCCTTAATGTAGGAAAGTGATGCAATCTATGTACATGAAAATCACAGTCAAATGAGTACTCTAAACAAGTCATGATATAGAATGAGAACACAACGAATTACTATGGGGAATACATCGGGCCATCTTTATCAATCTGTTTTTCTTCCTCCCCAAGACAGTGAATGGACTATGTCAACTTGTTTGTAAATGGCCTCTTGAGGTGAAGGTCAAATAATTAACACCTCCATCTCATCATTCATTGTCCCTTGATTCAGGGATAGTTCTGAGGATTCATGGTCCTCATTAATTTCCATGGTGGGGGTTCATGTTGGTATATACATTGGTTTCTCATGTTCCTATTCAATCAGTTCTTCTTCATCTTCAAATTTTTTGAGGTGCAAAATAAATCCCCTCAAGATTAATAATAGCATATGAAAGGTCAAAAAATGGGAATGGGAAAAGATAAATACAAAATAATTGTCAAGGTAGATGTATCAATATTATTTGGGATGAAAATATAACCTCTCATGCACTCCTCTGTAAATAATGTCAAACACTCACTTTCTGATTGGGATCTAATCATCTTTTGCATATATCAAATCCTCCTACTCCAAAATATTCCTCCACACCTCATCTAAATCACTACCGAGGTAGATATAATGGGGTTATTTAATATTTTCCAGCAATGGGATTTATATTCTTTCCTAATGAATCATCTATTTATCCCTAACATCCCTAGTCAATCCCTTCCAATATCAGATCAGTAAGGGACACACAAAATTTTTCTTCGATGTGGTTGGCTGCAAGGAATACCCTAATCCTTTCGACTTGGAGTCCTCTTCAGGCCTATTTCTTCTAATGGGATAATGGGTGGTTGAAATATGAGTATACTCCTGATGGTGATGACTATACCACCTTGGAATAGGAGGAGTTTTTTTAAACCCTAGTATGCTCGGTGGTCTTTTACTAGGATTTCCTCGAAGGCCCCAGAGCTACAACATCATCACCTTTATATCAATACATTATACCACATATTCAATTTCTAGTATTTTAATGGTTGTGACCTAGAAAATGATTTTCATCAATATCCGTTGAGGGTATGAATAGATCCACACACTAGTACACCCATCCACTAGCTTGATTGATGCATCCATTAGAGGCAGTGTGATTGACATTTTGTATACCTCCATGGCCATCCGGATCTAGAACTATCTAGATACCATCATATGTTTCTCAATAAAAACGTATGTTTTAGGGGGAGATACGTGTCTCTTTCATAAATTTGAACATGCAATTAAATTTATACAGTGTATATGTCTCATAGTTTATTTCACCATCATTATGAGATTCCCGCATGCTGCGTCAAAATGCTATCATATACTAACTAAGTTTGTGATCATTTTCCATAAATTAATCAGTAAACCTATATACCAGTGTATTACCAAATGGAATGAATTTTAATTATCCCAAAACGTTAAACTTCACCATTTCATCGTTAGGCATCAGTTTAAGAGGTTGGAATCTAGATAGTGCCATAAAATGGGTGAAATTGGATGTCAGGGACTTTAACTAGGATAAAAACTTCATATGAATAGTTTTGTGATACAGTACACACCCACAACACTTGAAACATCCCTATGATTCTAAAATAATCCTTATTGTTGTAACAATGTATTATGAACTAGTAAATTATATTCAAAAGAGGGAAATAAAACCATATGTGCCTCCTCCCTACTAGTTTGGATGTAATAAAATATTCCACAACCTCCAAACTACATTGAAATTTCAGACCAAAAGAAGATAAATTCTTATCCACATTATGAGTCATCCAAGAAGACATTTATTTGTTGTATGTTTAGGATTGACCTTGTAACCCAAATGAGGGTATTTTACCTTCTCTAATATAGGCCAAAATATGACAGGAGAACCCTGATTCTCTATGATGGGGAATCCTTTATGGATTTTTCAAGTGGGAATTTATCCTTCTAGTTCTAAAAAATCATCCATCCACATTCCATGATGGTTGTCACCATAGGGATGAGGATCATTATTCTGTGATTTCTTTGCCACCATAAAAATATCATTGGAAAAGGGTTGTGACCTTTCAATTTCATTATACATTTTATTTAGTGGGATGAACTCATCATATATATCCCCAATATTGGGGGCATTTAGAAATTAGATAGACTTACCATTGGCTAATAGCAGCCTCACCATGCATCAGATGGAATGAATTTGTCTATGGACTCCATCGACTCGTCAGCTCTGTAATGATTTCTGTGTTATTGTAAACATAGGTTTGACCTGTCCATATAGCATCATAGATATGGTTATCTTGAAACTCCTTTTTTAATTATACACATTCATGGTGCAACTAATACACCCACATCCTCTCATGCCCGACTCTACCTCAAGAACCAAAATCACATTCCTTCTTCCAACCATGCATCTGACATGTCAATGAAGAAGAAAAGGTTGAGTCATAGTAAGAAGGCTTCTATTTTGGGATATGTGGATATAGATCTATATTGTAGATACTTTTATGCATGAAAAATTTAATGTGAAATGTTACTTGTTTAATAAAATAAACCTTGGAGGAAATATAGGTGGAAGGGTAATTTGGGTGCTTCACAAACTAGGTCTTCGGAAAGTATCTCTGAGCACTGAGGATAAAGTCTTCCCTTAAATTTCTATGATCATAAAAGGGAAGATAATTTCTTCTTGGATACTCACATTTATACTATACCAAATTATTTTCTAGTTTTTAATGAGTAGATTCAACCAGGTCATAATGATCTATCCCTATAGGTTTGATCATTATGGAAGAATGTGCACCATCTTGTTCAAGGAGGTCAGTCAAGGACGACATTGAAAACCTATAAGAAGGAACCAAATTTTCCATTAGATTAAAATATTTACTAAAACAAATTTAAATTTTGACATGGAAGAATTAAAAATATCATCAATAGAAAGAGAACATGAATTCCCTTATCTCAGGAACCATGTGTAACCCTCTCAAACATATGCCTTGTATAGGCTCCACATTGAGGTGAAATCAGGAAGTATGGTATCTCAAGTGGTAGTACCATAGGAAACAATTCATTAAACCATGAAGAAATGAGATGAAAAACAAAATTTGTGCCACATACCCGTTTTATGTAAATTAAAAATAATCATGTGTTGTTAACTTATGTAGGCAACCTACAAGGAAGACCTACACCACCTTCATAATCTTTTCCCTATTTTAACTCATGAGTAGACACTCTTCCGACAATCAGATCCAATTATGGTGGTGGGTTTTTTTGAATCTATATTTTGTAAAAGTGGATGAAAATATTATTAACATCCCCTTAAACATGTTAAGGAAATGACTATGTCCACAAAAAATCAAAGGGACATACGTAAGATGGAATGTGTACACCCTTGTGCATAGAATGGCCGCACAACCTCCCCCTACATGACACTAAATAGAAGGACACCCTTACATGGGGTATCTGCACTAGACGCCTACACCTTGTATCTATGTGGGGTAAATCCTTCAAAAAGGTTTCCCTATTTTCATATAAATACAACCTTTTGTCTCTTTATTTTCATGACTGGAAAATCGGATGAATCCCACCAGCTCGGTCGCACAACCCCTTTTCCTAATTCTCTAAAAAATAATCAGGTAGCTCTATAAAATCCAATACAATATATAATTAATGGTAAAAGTGTCATTGAAGTGCCTTCAGGGTTAGAAACACAATAAACCTTTATGAGGACCCCTTCTCCCCAAGTTAGAAAAAACTTGTGTGAGGACCCTTCCTAAATCCGGGACCTTCACGACCCACATCAAGGGACACCCAAGGAGACCCATGGTTCATAGTCTAAATCCATTCCCATGTATTATTTCCAATTTGATCCCTTACCCATGGAATATCCAACCCACTAATTCATATACCCCCTGCACGAATCACCTCTCGTTCTTATATGGCTTTGTATGAGGCACCTTTACTCTCTAAATAAGGATTATGGGATACCCCATTAAGTCATCTTCCAATCCACCAATCATAAGAATATCATATTTTGGATCCCTCACCCAATGGGTAAAAATATAAAACCTCCATAGAAGCCTCGATACATCAAAATCCATCGAAAGTAGCACAACAACATGTCCCCCATTTAGGTATGAATTCATACAATCAGTGGTTTCCCACACCTATCATACCTAATGGTTAGAGTCCCAATGGTGCATTTGGGTATGAATTACCATGGTTACGAGGACCGAGATACCAATGGTGGTGTCATGGAACTCTCGGTCATGAGAATTAGGGGTTTGAACATTCCCTTATCTAGTCATCACTAAGACCTGAATCCTTTAGTTCTTAGAGGGGATGGTAAAGATCACCCTTTCCATTACCTTTGATATAGAATGAGATATTCCTCACATATTGCAGAATTAATTTTAAGGAATACCTTATGGAGTAAGCCCATAGCCTTTCCTGCAGGACCTCTCATACTTCCTTCCTTCCACCTCCATACCCATGGTCCAACGCTAGATTGGTCTCCAAATGTGACTTTCATATTTAACAAATTAAGAGGAGGTATGGAAAAATAAAATCCCTTTATATATACCGTTAGATCCAAGATATAATTATGGGAGGGAAGTTTCATATGCCCAACCTATTCTCAAGTAGAGTGTGGGATTTTTTGGTTTTACGGATCATCCACTTCATCTAGTTTCTCACATTCAATCATAAATCATTATGATTTATGTGGTATTAAAAGGTAACCCTAGCCACGACATTCATGAATTCATATGAATGTTTAGTCGAGAATCTTATTTTATATTTTCCTCTTGCTTTAATTTAGACGGTTTCTATAAGAATGGGTCCCCATGTCCATGTATTTACCCACCGAGAAAATAAGATTATATAGATTCCTAGATCTACAACTTCATATTGTTTCTCACACTGATAATGACTCACATGGGATTATAGATATACATTAATCTTGACATCTATGTGATCCCACGCCCAAAGGTAGCCTTAGTGTTTAATCCTTATATCTATGAACTTTAGTAACTTTGATTCCTGATGTAAAATGAATATGTTAGACGCCTAACTAAGGCCAAAGTTCAATGGGAATCCTCCTCAGGAGTAAGCCACAACAAAACCAATATATCAGCCTCTTATTGATTATATTCCCTAATCATAACCAAATCATGGAAACCTCTTCATGAATAAGCCCCAACATAATCCCCTTAATGGGCCATACTCTCCTTTGAGAAAAATATTCCAAGGGCTCCCATAGGAATATATCCATACCATTAAACTACATGGTCATTGATTCCCACATAAATGGGATATGTAGGAAGCCTATATGACGTCTAAACCCAATACCTATAATAAACCATAATTCTCTCATAGCCACCTTCCAAGTATAGTCTTATTCCACCCGAAAATCTATACCCCTTCCAAGTTCGTCATGAAACTTTGGCATAATACCAACACCAAACATTTTCTATGAACCTTTCATATAGACATATTTTTCAAATGACATTAAACTGTATGGTTTGGTCCTCATCACCTGATAATTAAAGGTATGGTGTTCTAATTTAAGTAGAACCGAACTATGTGGGTTCTAATTCATTTCACACAAAAACATAGGAATCCCATTCATGGGTCGGATCCCAACATCAAAACAACTCCCATATCCCGGGATGATGATACATTCCAGACCTCCTTGTTATGTGTTTTAAAACCAGCATCGTCATAATAATGAAAAAATAATCTTTAATTAGAACATAAGAGGATAATATTGATGGAAACCTCATATACATACATATATATGAATTGATGAATAATGTTAGATAAAAACATATTATCCTTAATTCAATACATGATAATAATTTATTGTTAATTAAAGGGCGATGAACATCAAACTTTAGAACTAATGAAGGATTCATGAACATATCTTAAATATATAATATAATCCTAGAGTATTAAACAATTTCCCCCAAAAGGGTGTGATGATCCTAACCAACAATCCTCAAGAACAATGTGAGTTCTTAAGAACTATTTGATAAACCCCCCCCCCCAATAAAATATTTCCTTTATAAATAAGGTACCTCAGGGATATAGAACCATTTGGTTTTTCTAGTTACACTAATAAACCTATTTGGACACCATTCAGAAATAGAGAACCTAATGAGAATGATGTCACAAAAATTCATCTCATTGAAATAGATCATTCGAAAATACATTTACATCAAAAAGAAATAAATATCCCTTTAATATGCTAGAAAATAACCCTAAGGGTAAGGTGCACAACAGTGAGGTTTTCATGGGGTTGTTAGGCATACATGGTTTGGGCCATGATCTCAATAATCTTAAACGTCCCTTACAATCATTTTAACACATTATTTATTATTTGGATCTCATCTTGGCCATGATCAAGGGGAAATACCAATTATGTTATCTCACTAGGAATATCTAATAAAAGGGGTTCATAGGGTAAGATCCTACTGGTTGAGTCCATTACTTATTTTTTCTATTCCAATTAGATTTAACAAAACATGATATTTATACTAATCATATTATCACTGTTCAATGGCTATATCATCAATGGTAAGGATACCTAGTGATAGTTTGAATTGTATAGGATATAATAAAACTAAATAAGTTAATTGGATTTCTATATCTATAATATATAATAATAATATATTTACTAAACCATAAGGGAAATTTTATTTATAAATGTTCAGGTTGATACATGGATGACATTTGGTACTTTATTATGTTTTTTTATCTTCTGTTGGGTTTTTTGGTATGTAAAATTTGTTGAGTTTATGGAGTATGAATGTGATTACTGGGGGTATAGTCTCTTAACTTCCCATTAGATCGAAACTACTAATAAACAACCTCTCCATAAACAGAGTTGTGTAAGAGGACTTGTAGAATCTCCACTCTGGTGTTTTTAGGATAATCACAGGTGGGGTGTTACATAATGGATAATATCATGAGATTTTTTTCTTTTCATCTTGGTTTTTCTATGACATGATATAAAAGAGATAGGTTGTAGGGAACTTAGGTTGTGTATTTTTCAAGTTTCTGACCAACCCTTGTGTAATAGACCTCTATGTTACTAGTGGTGATATTGTTGTTATAGTTTAATTGGATTTGGGTTCATCAATGTATGCTGATTTTACCGGTATGATCACATGTCATATATATATTCTTGTTTTCTATATGATTTTTCTTAAATAAAATTTCGTGTTTTATTCTTAGTAATATATAAATATGAACTTCTTCTATGACATATCTATTCTTTTATGAAACCCTACAATGTAATTATACTAATTGAACTTGAGACTGATTATATATATGGACATTATTAATAGGAAGGTATCGCATCTTTGTAACACCCCAACCCTAGTTACCCAGAGTTGGTGCATTATTACATAACATTGGCATGATCACAAGGAAATCATGTCTCAAAAGACCGATCATTTTAGTATTATTGGAAACAAGATTCATACATAAGTTCAACATTACAACTTGAAAAGGAATACAAAAAATATTTATTCCTATGATAACATCCAAGCCTCCTAGATAATTCCAGCAAGTCACTCATAACTAACTTCTTCATATCCTAGGAAAATGAAACATAAGAAAGGGGTGAGAACAAACACTCAGTAAGAGTAAGCAATACAGCAGAAGATAACATTAATATTAATCATGGTGAATAATTGAAACCATATTCCTTTAACAATAATAAACATGAATACTTTTATGGTAGGAATATGAGATGAGTAAATAATGCCATAATAAAACACAATCATGGGTATTCTACTAGTCGAATGACCACATGTACCATCGATATTGTTTTCTTAATGAGGGAATTATAATGTCGGACATTCGGAATCCTTTTTTCAAGGCCTCTGCCAAGACGTCTAAAAATGAGTAAGGCCTCGGCCAAAACCCTATTTCAAATTTGGAAATGCCTTGGAAAATTCCACGTCGTGTTGTCTCATGAGACCTACCGATTCATCTAGGAGCTATATTAGGCCCCACCCATCACTTACTAAGTCCAATTTATTCCTCATATGAAAAGGTTTAAACATAACATAAACCTTCTTATTAAAACTAGCATAAAAATTGTAAATAATTTATCCATAAACCATTAATGGTTTAAAATATAGCACATACGTAGTCAAACATATCACAAATCCATCAATAAAATATCAAAATTTTGTATCATTATTAATCAACTTCAAATAAACTTAAAATCCATCAAAGGATGTTGACATAGATGAAATAAAATCTTTTTTTAGAGAAATATTTCATTCTATTTGAAAATCATTTAAGAGTCACATAATTTTAAAAAAATCATTTTGAAAATATTCTTACAAGCTTGTAAGGGAAGATTTGACGATTTTATATTGGCGGAAAATAGATGCACCTGGCGTATAAGTTAAAAAAACATTCTTACATTAATTTTGTCGAGAAGGTCATAAAGTACCTTGTTTGGTAAATGACGGAATGATTCCATTATAAAAATCTTATAAAAGTCAAAAAAAGTTATAAATTACTTTAACCCATAGCTAAAAAAATATATATAATGTTTTGGAATACATTTTTTAATAAAAATAGATGTGGACGATAAAGATGTCGCATTAGATACTTACGGAAAAATATCCTCGGATAATAAAGATGTTGTGAAATTAATCATTAACTTGTACTTTTCCTTGGTCGATGGTATGTTAAACTCTTGTAAAATGGTGAAATAATTGTTATTAAATTATTAAAGAACTATATACATTAATATGATATCATATATGATATTCTAATATTTCTTTGTTAATAATATTTTAGTATTATTGTTGTTTTGGGTGTTAACTAATTTGTTTTCATTTATACGATTCCTTACATAAGTAAGGATTGTTATGGATAAGATGAATATTATTAATATTAGTAATTATATTAAGTCTTTAAACATTATTTTTAACAATCAAATGAAAATTATTCTTGAGTAGATAGAATGGGGAATAAATCTCATCGTCTTCGTGGAGACGGTAATCCGTACGTACGCACGAGCGGCAATATCATTATTTTGATATTAAAATAAAATATAATTGGATGGTTTAAAATATATAAATAATCATTATCATTTTATATTTATTATTTACATCAATTATATATCATTATTATACCCATCCAAATAAAATTTTATTGAATAACAACTACACCAAGTCGTGGAGACGGTAAGTCGTACGTACACACGTATGGGGACATGTCATTCAGAGGATGGATAGAATAATGAATATGGTTGTACCATATATATAATGACATCAGAGTATATATAATATACTGGAGTTATTATTTTATAATGGAAACAACAATGAAAGATGAAGTGTAAGAAGAAAGGAACTTGAAAGAGGTGTTGAAATATTTACCTCTTCTTCGAATTCTTCCTTTTGATTTGATCAAAAGGGCTCCATAGGATGGCTTTATGACTATAGAAATGCCTCTAGGATTAAGGGAGGATAGTAGAGAGGATATTTGGGTAGGTTTTGGCCGATCCAAATAGCTTTGGAGGTATGAATTTTAGAGAATCGGAAGTTCCCTTTTATAAGAGGGGTGAGGGGAACCATAGGAAAACCTAGAAATATTATTTTATAATATAATCATTTTCGGTTTAGTTTGGATAAAAAATATATTATTTATAGGATAAGGTAGTTATGGGTCTAAAACCACTCAAACAATAGGTTTTAGATCGGTTTGGGTCACTATATTAACATTATTTATTAGATTTTACTATTAGTTAAACAGTTTGACATGTACCATGTCTCTTTGTATTTTTATATTATATGTTTAATAAACATACTATGTAATTCAAATAGAACCCTGAGTGGTTCATTACTGATAAAAATATAATTATATATGTCTTTTTTCCAAAAGATAAATTTTTAGGAATAGAATATTAATTAATAATATACTATTTGTTTCAAAAACTCTTTTATGTCAATTTTGAGACTATTTGGTATTTTGTTTTTCTAAATTCATAAAAGCATTATTACTTCAAAACAAAATTCATCTAATCAATCATAACATGTCACATTAACATTTAAAATTCTTTTATGGAATGACAACTTTCAAATTATATTTATTTTTACATCTATAGTACAATTTATTCGATTCTTTCATTAATAAGGAAATTACTACATCACCATTGTGTTATAAATAAATAAATATATATATTATGTCTAAAAAGTATAAATAAAATATCCTGAGGTATTAAAGCTTTTTATCTTTCAAATTATTTTTTTAATTGAATAGATAATCTATATAACCTCATATAAAAATTGTTTTACTAAAAGATATTTGCTTTTGTTATTTTTGTCTTTACTTTAAATTTATTAAAACAAATTGTCATTATCATTCATAAGTGGCTCCATGGGGTCCCCAAATAGACCTAAGGATGCCCATGGTCTACCATGACCCATACAATATGGTTAGGATAAGTGTTAAGGTGATTTTTGGTTATTATAATATTCTTTTTAACAAGAATTACCCTAGTTACCTTTAATAGTGGTAAATAAAAGTCAAAAGTTACTATTTACCAAAAATTATTTTCATCTTGTTGAACAACATTTTACATAATGAGTTTAACTATGTACCTCTGATTTTTGAAATTCAACTCACAGAAATTGTAAAATTATGTTTTATGCAAATTTGTAAATTCACCTAGGAAGTGGGTAAAAGACAGTAAAAAGTTCAATAAAATTTTTATATATCTAAACATATTATAAAATGACTCCAAGTAATTATATTTAACTTATATAGGTATTATGTATCAATTTTGGCCAAAAATAAATTTAAATTAAATAAATAATTATTTAAATAAAATGTCGGTTTTAACCAATAACTCGGTGTTTTTCACTATTCATCAAAATTTCAATGTTTTCAGAAAAAACCAAAATTTCATCCAAAACTATATATGATATTCAAAATTCAAAAAGGATGTCTATTTTACCAAATTCTATAAATATAAGTTGAATTAATTAATTTAAAATTAATTCTCGTTGTCAAAACAAATAGCGTGTTTTTAAAAAACAATATCTATCAAAATATTGACACTTGTTTATGCCTTATTTCAAAAGTGAAATTAATTATAATGAGCTGAAATTTATTAAATGATAAAAATATAATCTAATTATACTTTAAAATAATTAAAATTCCTAATTTAACACTATAAGTTATTTTGATTAAAAAAATTGTTTTTAATTAATATTTAATATTTTTAAATATTCACCAGAATATGAAAGTTATCAGAAAAATACAAATTTTTTATCAAAACTAAATTTTTATGTCCCAATTCTAAAGAAGAAGTTTATTTTGTCAAATTAAATACATAAAAGTGTCAAATATTGGATCTAAGAAGGGTTCCCCATTAAAAGGCGGTAAAATTTCATTTTCTGAATAATTATTTCTTTATCTAAAAAATTTAATTTGTTCTTATGTTATGTCTAAGAAACACATAATATATATGTTAAAATTATATAGAGTATATAAAATTCAAAATGCAGTTAATACTATCCATAATCATTTTTCTGATCGGCTAGTTTGGTAAGTCATTGTGCGCTCGAATTCGGTGTTGTGTGAAGCGCAAGTTGTTGAATTACTTTGAAGAGATAACATACTATGAAATATTGGGGTGTTATATTCATCCCTACATTAATAAATTGTGTCCTCACAATTTGAAATTGTTCTTAAAAATAAAAGGATGAAAATAAAAAACACCTTTGTGGGAAAACCCACATTGGAAATTCGGTTAATAAAATTTATTCTAAATAAGAGGAAAAGAAAAATGATAAAGTCACCACCAAATTATAATCTCAATTAGGAGAGAAATGGTGGAAATTAGTGACACATAATTGGAGAAAAAATGTAAATAATTACATGGAGTGATTGAGGTCATCAGTCGAAGACAAATGTATAATTGAGGGACTCAAAGCCATCAATCTATGATGATTTAAAATATCAATGGTTCAACAAAACATAAGGTATTAGGATAACACAATATTAGTTTCATGATTTCTTACCTAAAGTTTGATAATTAATTTCTTTATTGAATAAGAGAAGAAAAAAATATACTTTACAAGTAGAGTTCCATCCTTTAATTAATTTCTACCACAAACTCATCTTTCACTCTAAAAGATAATAGAACATAAAAAAATATTATATTTATCCGATTTTTATAGGGTTCCAAAAAAAATTAATTTATAATTAACCTATAAGACCCTTTAAAAAACGAAACTAAATTATACAATCAAGGGACTTCATGTAGTCTAGTGGTAGGCGATAAATCCCAATCACACTATGGTTTTGGGTTCAATTCCCGCAGCTTTGTCCGACACGATGGGTTGTAACACCGTCTATGTGTTGTCCGTTTTAAAAAATCCAAAAATAACCTTAACAGTAGTATCCAATTTCAAACATAATCCATTCTAGACTTTAGACTTATCCAAAAAACTTCTATCCAAACTCACAATACAAAATTTATAAAGAAGATAAACATAATGATTATCCTTTTCCCACGTAATAACATGTGAACACCTTCATCATGTAATATTTTAAAACATGGTAACACCCGAAATTACCATAAAAACTTATTGATTACATTCATGGTCCCTTATCCTCTATATAACACTGGATATATTCCTTATATCCACAAATATTGAATATTACAACAATGATGAAATAAACAAACTAATAATAAGATCCATGGAGTCAGGAATATCCAATATAATTTATCTAAATCAACCATCTATTATACAAAAATCACTACCTCGTTATCAGGACCATATTAAGGATTACATTTCTTTTATCCATGTATTTTTTCAAAATGTGTAGCTTACTATTAATTCAAGTTTCTTAGAACCATATAATCTCAAATCCAAAAAAATATTACTACAGTACAATCCTTATTTATCTCCAGAATTCATATAACCAGTATATTGTTGATACAACACTCAAATGAAATAATTTTATAATAACAACATAAGAACACTTATCATTCCTCTTCATCTGAGGTAGTATCATAACTTGATTATTATCCAATAGCATCATTTATGTTATACTCTGATGACTCGGAATTGATTCGCGTAGTGTCCCAATGCCTTGTAGATGAAGCATTATACATTTGAAATATTTTTCTTACCCTTGGAATCATGTACATGGTGTCCTTTTTCTCCACACTTATAAATAACTCCCATTCCATTATATAATTTACTAAGGTTATTATTTCCACAGTTATCACATATGGGAAAATCTTTCTTTTCCCTCTTCCCTTTATCTATATTTCTCTCTTACATTGTTTTATTCTCTTCTTTCCCTTCAAATCCATAAGACTCAAAGAATTATTCACTTATATTATTAACACATGATATTATTTCTTCATATGCTGAGAATACATGGGAGACTATTTCCCTTCTAATGTTTTGATTAATACCGTGAAAGATATGATCCTTCTTAATCTTTGGATCATACGTATTGCTGGAGTTCCCATTACTTCTATTGAGAAACATTTCAATACAAATGGGATAAACTATGTTTCTTTATGAATTGAGATGAATAATTCCAAACATGTAAAATATCTAACCTAAATTGAACAGTTTATGTATATAATCCATAATCATAAAAATCTTTTCTTTGAGGAGGTATATACTCGTAAATCCCTCATAATTATATGTAACGAAAATTAGAATTAACTAAAGCATATCCCCTGGGAGTTTCGTAACCAAGAGTGCAGCAAGGCCGGTTTTTGTGCACCCGTTCCCATTATAGTCTAGCTCAAAGCGGTGTTTTTGGGTTTTACCCCTAGGTACATATGTGACATAGCCCCCTCTACCTGCTCATAACCTGACATAGATGTAGTTTCTTATAAAACTCACAAAATCTTTACAGTACCACAATTCTAGGAAGTTATTCAATATTAATCCTCAAAGTCTATCTTAGGTCTATGTGATCTAATAAGAATTTATCTAAATATAGTTTCGAAGGATTGTACTAAACATCCTATGATACCAACAGTAACGCCCCAACCCCAGTTACCCAGATTCAGTGCATTATTATATGACATTGGCATGATCACAAGGAAATCATGTCTCAAATGACCGATTTGTTTAGTATTAATTGATATAATATTAATACATATGTTCAACATTACAACTTGAAATGAAATACAACACTAATTTATTCCTTTGGAAAAATCCAAGCCTCCTAGATAATGCCTACAAGTCACTCATGATTAACTTATTCATATCCTGGTAAAATGAAACATATAAAAGGGGTGAACTGAAATGCTCAGTGCATGTAAGAAATACTGGGGAAGATAACCTAAATATTAATCAGGGTGTATAATTAAAACCACATGCATTTACCAATAATAAACATGAATAATTTTATGGATGGAATATGAGCTGAGTAAATAATGCCATAATAAAACATAATCATGGGAATTCTACTAGTCGAATGACCACATATACCATCAATATTATTTTCATAACGAGGTAATGTATAATGCCGGACATTCTGAATCATTTTTTCAATTCCTCGGCCAAGACGTCTAAAAATGATTAAGGGCTCAGCCAAAACCATATAAAAAATTGGAAAAGGTCTCAGCCAATTCCACATCTACTTGTCTCATTAGACCTACTGATTCATCGAGGGACTATAGCGGGCTCCACCCATCACTCACTAAATCCAACTCATTCCTCATATGAAAAGGTTTAACCATAACATAAACATTCATATTAAAACTGGCATACGAAATGTCAATAATTTATCCATAAAACATGAATGCTATGAAAATAGAACATCCATAATCAAACATATCACAAAACCTTAAATATAATATGGAAGTTTTGTATCATAATAAATCAACTTCAAATAAACATAAAATCTATCAAAGTATGTTGACATAGATGAAATCAAATCCTTTTATATAGAGAAATATCTCTTTGAATTTGGAAATAATTTAAGAGTCACATAATTAAAATAAAAAATTAATTTTTAAAATATTCTTATAATCTTGTAATTGAAGCTTTTAGGATGTTATATCGGTGGAAAATAGCTGCACCCACCATATAAGTTAAAAAAAACCTTCTTGCCATAATTTTGTTGAAAAGTTCATAAAGCACATTGTTTGGAAAATGACAAAAACATTCCTTTATAAACATCTTATAAAAGTCAAACAATTGTATAAATGAATTTAAACCATAGTCTATAAAATAGTAAAAATGTTTTGGAAAACATTTTTTAAGAAACATGGGTATGTATGATAAAGAGGACCCAGTAGATACTTAGGTAAAAACAACCTCAGATAATAAAGAGATTCTGAAATTAACCATTACCATGTAATTTTCCTTTGTCGATGGTAGGTTACAAACTTTCATAATGTTGAAATAATTGTTACTAAATTATTTAATAACTATACTCATTAATATGATATCATATATGACCTTCTAATATATCTTTGTTAATAATATTTTAGTATTATGGTTGTTTTGGGTGTTAACTTATTTATTTTCCTTTATATTATTTATTATATAAGTAATGTTTTTTATCGATATGATGTATCTTATTCATATTAAGTATGATATTAAGTAGTTAAACATTATTTTTATTCATTAAATGAAAATTATCCTTGAATAGATACGATGGGGAATGCATCTCATCGTGTTCGTGGAGACGTTAATCTGTACGTACGTACGAGCGACAATATCATTATTTTGATATTAAAATAATATATAATTAAATGATATATCATATATACAGAATCATTATCATGTTATATTTTTTATTTATGTCAATTATACATCATTATTAAACGCATCCAGATAATAGTGTATTGAATAAAAACTACACCACGACGTGGAGATAGTAAGCCGTATGTAGGTACTATGGTGAAATGTCATTAAAAGGATGGATATAATAATGAATATGGTTTTACCATATTTATAATAACATCATAGTATATACCAGATACTGGAGTTATTATTTTATAATGTAAACAACAAAGAAAGAAGAAGTGGAAGGAGAAAGGAACTTGAAAGAGATGATGAAATATTTACCTCTTCATCGAGTTATTCCTTTTTATTTGATGAAAAGGGCTCTGTAGGTTATAATTTTTACTAAAGGAAGGTGTCTAGGATGAAGGGAGGACAATTGGGATGATATTTGGGTAGGGTTTTGCCAATACAAATGGATTTGGATATGTGAATTTGAGAGAAGGGGAAGTTCCTTTTTATTAGAGGGGTGTGGGGCACCTAGGGAAAACCTAGAAATATTATTTTATAATAAAATCACTTTCGGTTAATATAGGCTCAAAAATATATTATTTAAATGATAAGGTGGGGATGCGTCGACACCCACTCAACCAATAGGTTTTAGATAGGTTTGGTGCACTATATTAACCTTATCTTTTAGATTTAACTATTAGTTAAATAGTTTGACATTACCATGTCTCTTGGTATTTTTATATTATCTAGATAATAAACATATAATATTATTCCAAAAGAACCCCAAGTGGTTCATTAATGATAAAACTATTATTATATAAGTATTTTGGCTGAACCTTAGTTTTTTAGGATTATAATATCAATTAATAATATAATATTAGTTATAAAAACTCTTTTATGTCAATTTTGACACTATTTGGTGTTTTGTTTTTTCTAAATTCATAACATCATTATTACTTAAAAAAATATTCATCTAATCAATCCTAACATGTCACATTTACCGATAAATATCGTGGATGACATCAAATCTTTCAAATTATATTTATTTTAACATCTATAATACAATTTATTTGATTATTTCATTAACAAGAAAAATATTGCATCATCATGTGTCATAAATAAATATATTTATTTTATGTCTAAAAACTATTAATAAAATATCCTAGGGTAGGAATTCTTTTTAGATTTCTAATGACTATTTATAGTCGAATAGAAAAATTATATAACCTCCTATAATGTTTTTTTACTATAAGATATTTTCTTTTATTATTTTTGTCTTTACTTTAAATTAATTAAAACAAAGTGTCATTATCATTTATAATTGGCTCCATGGGGTCCCAAAATCGACCCAAGGATTCCCATGTTCGGCCATGACTCTTCCAATAAGGTTAGGACAAGTGTTATGATAATTTTGTGTTATTATAATATTCGTTTTACCTTGAATTACCCTATTTACCTTTAATCGACGTAAATAAAAGTCAAAAGTTACTATTCACCAAAAAATATTTTCATCTTATTGAACCAAATTTTACTTATTGTGGTTAACCGTGTGTCTCATATTTTTGAAATTCAACTCACAGAAATGGTAATATTAAATTTTATACAAACATGCAAATTCTCTTAAGAGGTGGGTAAAAGACTGTAAAAAGATAAATAAAATTTTTATATATATAAATTTATTATAAAATGAATCAAATGAATTAAATTGAACATATATAGGTATTATGTATCTATTTTTAACTAAAATAAATTTAAATTAAATAATTAATTATTTAAATAAAAAGTCGATTTTAACCAATAACACAATGTTTTTCACTATTCATCAAAAATTAAAATTTTTCCAGAAAAAAACCAAAATTTCATTCTAAAATATATTTGATATTCCAAATTCATAAGTTTTTTCTATTTTACCAAATTATAAACATAGAATTTTCATTAATTAATTTAAAATTAATTCTTGTTGTCAAAACAGATAGTGTGTTTTTATGAAACAATATCTATCAAAAGATTGACACTTGTTTATGTCCAATTTTAAAGTGAAATTAATTATAATGACCTAATTTGTATTAAATGAAAAAAATATAATATAATTATACTTAAAAACTATTAAAATTCATAATTTAACACTATAAATATTTTCGATTAAAATTGTTATTTTTAATAATAATTTAATATTTTTCACTATTCCCTAAAATATGAAAGTTATCAGAAATATACCAAAAATTTATCAAAACTAAATTTCAATGTCCCTATTCTAAAGAAGATGTTTTTTTTTCAAATTTAATATATTAAAGTCAAATATTGGATCTAAAATGGGTTCCCCCTTAAAAGATGGTAAAATTGCATTTTCTGAAAAATACTTCCTTTATCTGAAAAATTGAATTTGTTCTTATATAATGTCTAAGAAACACATAATATGGATGTTAAAATTATATGTAGTATATAAAATTCATAATGTAGTTAATACTATCCATAACCAGTTTTTTTGCTAAGTCGTGGTTCGCTCGAATTCGGTGTTGCGTGTAACACAAGTTATTAAATTACATTAATGAGATAACATACTATTAAATCATGGGGTGTTATAGATTAGTCTTGAACCTTGTGTAGAACTAAGTGGGTTATAAATTATATGATGGTATCCCAAAAGACATATATTTATAAGCATACCTTAGTATACTTAGTATACTCTCTTAAGAAATCTTTTCTGGGTGTTCTAAATGTCTGTTTTTCATTTCAGAAAATTTTTCCTTCGAGTTCCTTTACTATACCCCTTGGTGAAATAGGATAGATGTTCCCATATAGGGTGGATACACCAGTTCCACCACACTCTATATAGTAGGCCTCACCTAGAAATAATCCCATGCATACTCTGGTTTAGGTGTAGGAGTCACTCAATGTAACAGTTTTCCAGATTATATTGTCCCATGGAAGAGGAGTGTATCTTAACATGGTTTTATATGCCTTAAACTTCAAGAACCAACATCCCATGGTCTTCAAGGCAACTAGTGGACCACTGGTTATCAAGGATTGGATAAAAATCATTGGGGGAGTAATCTTCTTTGTCAAGACACTAGAGGATTGAAAGGTCAAGATAAAAGCTCTTATCCTACAGGTACCTGACATGAAATGGGGTGTCATGGAACAAGTAGCAAGGCATGATAGACATTTATAGGTGTCCTTGAAGAACTTGTTCATGGGGGAATTTTTTTTAACACAATTAAGATAGATTATGGTGAGGAAATCACAGATCATTTTTAGTTAACCATGATGGAATCAACATACTCTACTCATTTTATAAAACTGCTTCATTTCTCCACCATCCTGGATGGAAATGAGAAACCAAAATGTAGAAATATTGATATTCGAATTTTTCATCAAATAATATGGAAGGTTATGATTATTGATCTAACGACATAGTTAATGGTTTTAAACGAGTCCATGAATATAGATAAGGGACTATAGGAGGATTATGTAACTAGTTTTCTTCCATCCATCCATAATTTAGGGGAGAACCTCCTACTACTATGATGAGTGTCTCTTATGGAAGAATGAATTGAGAGTCCAAGAATGTGTTTATGGGTACCAATAGTTAGGATAAGCAGAGTAAATATTCATTAACTCCCACAAGAGTAGATCCTTAGTTCTCAAATTGTAGAAGGGCCAGACATTACTATACATTCTACACAACACATTAGTGTATGTATTCGTAGTGTGACAAGATGAGGCACCTATAGAAGTTATACTCCAAATATTTGGGTTCATGCATCTGTAGTGGTATTGGAATGGAATGATCTATGACCCAAAGATAAGGAAATGGTCCTGAGAAATACATCCATGCCCCTTAGATGATATTTTCCAAGGTGAGGTAGGCACCTCGGGGTAATGGAATGGGTTGAATTAATGTGATGGATGAGGTTCCTACTAAATATGTTGAGAAATGATTAATGGTTCCTGATATAGTCTTGATAACTTATTTTCTATCAAACACACTTTTTAATATTGGTTTATTTGATTATTTTGTATCTCTTCTTGTTTTTATTATTATCAACTTAAATATTTTTTTATATGTTGAGTTTCTTTCTCTTGATACACCCTTAGTGACTAATATTTTAAATCTATAGAGATAATCATAGTTCACAGTAGTTATTTACAACTATATCCATCTGTATAATTTAAATATAGTTGATATGAAAATATTTTATGAGACCCTTAGAATATTATTTATCACAATATTTCATGTTCAATTCAAAAATTATCTGAAGTACGTATCAATTAGTTCACCTGATGGAGGGAATTTTTGGTGTATTTTTGAGTGTGATATCTAAGGTAGAACAATTGGAATATATATGAACTAGATTAGAGTCATTATGTCTTAATTAATCGGTTTAGATCTCATAGTGGTACCATTCATACGGTCCTCTTTATTTCCTCCTATTTTCAATATCTATCAAGGTGTCTTTATAGCTGATTTCTCAAATATTAATCCTTAGTAAGAAGTAGAGTTTGACACAGAACTCATTCTATGAACATATACGTTTTTATTCATTCATATTTTATGGAGTTGTCCAAATAGATAAAGCTTCAGATTTATCGTGATTACCAAGAGATGAAGGGTTTCATTAGACCAAGAACATATCCATGGAGTGCTCCCTTGTTGTTTTCTAGGAAGTTGGAAAATAGTATATGACTTTGTGTGGACAATAAGAAGATAAAATAAGTGATGGTAAAGAATATGTATCCTTTACCCATGATTGATAATCTCTTTTATTAGTTTTTAGGAGATTGATGGATCTTCAGGGTTTATTTTCATTCATGTTACAATTAGTTACATGTTAGATAAGAGGATATCAAAAAAATGAAATTCATGAGTATATATAAATTGATTGAGTACCTTTTCATTCCATTCTGTTTGATGAATTCTCAAATAGTGTTCCTGACTCCCATGACCATGATCTTTCATCCATATCTAAACTCATTCATCATGGTCTTTCTAGATGTACTTCTAAGTTTCATTCTAGTACCTTGATATCATGTTATGTAAACTCCTAGATCATAATATTTTTGAAAATATTTTAAATATTAACTTTTTGACTCAATATATATGTTTCCTTGGTCATGTGATCAATTTGTTGTTAATTTCAATGGACCCCTAGAATGTGGAAGTGATAATATCATGAGATTTACCTCATAATTTTTTTTGGAATCAAGAGATTCCTTGAGTTGGTTGGATAATATCAATTGTTCATCAGTAAATTATTCCACTTGGAAGAACAAATGATATGGATTACCATGATGGGGGTGAATTTTGAATCAAATTCTTAGTGCGGGAGTATTTTTAATTAATTGAGGAGAATATTTGTGGTAACCCTAATTATGATTCCTTTAGAGATTGATAATGGATACGTATTGTAGTATGATGCATCATGTTTTAATATGTGTATTGTATTGATGGAGATTGATCTATAAATTTATTATAGTTCATGCAAGCTATGACCCCATTAGAAAAATACATAACAAATGAATATTAGTTGGAATCTACAGTCCACACCAAGAAGATCATTTTGACATTATCTATGCAGAGAGTGATGTTTTCACACAGACCACCGGAGTATTCGATATATCTTATATCAGAAGGATATAAATTTGACTATGTGGAATTGGTTAAATTATCTTTGAACATTTTACTTAAATATGGGATATGCTCTAGGGATGGATAATGTGGTTGAATATCTACTTAGTTAGAATACATTGGAGGTCCACCATTTTGGTGAGAATCCATCACAAGAGGGATAATGTATATTGGGTTTGATAGAATGATGGAATGTGGGTGAATATGAAGAGAATGGATTCATGAAGTGTATGTAGTTATTCATCCCATTTTCATTAGTGCATTGATTAATGAAAATTAAATATTCAAATATTGATTTTATGGTGATGTAGGATCATTTGGTAAGTAGTGAACTTTTTCCACGATGCTTAGTAAGTGATAAATATGTATTTTTCTTACATGGGAAGATTATAGTGTTATCCCCCTTGAGATATGATCTTATAAGAGACACTCATAATTAAAAATGATATGTGAATCTCCGATTTATAAATATGTACCATGACATCCAATGTAAATTTTGGCGGCCTGGTATGAAAATGTCCATAATTGAGTATGTTTTGTAATTCCTTAATTGTTAGAGGGCATGGTAGAGAATCACTATCATGGTGGGTTGATTCATCTAGTTTTAGTTTTGATGTGAAGTGTTAATATGCGACAATGGTGATTTTGATATGGTTACTCTTAATATTAATGAATTGTGATGTGGTTTTTTTTCATTGATCCATTGAGAAAAATTATCATTTATTTCTAATCCATGAGATTCATTCCATGGATGAGTTAGGGAAGGTGTATAAATAGGAAATTATACCACTTTATCATGTGATATCATCTATTATATCTGAAAGAGATTCACATTTATTTCAATGATTTTACAGGGTATTGTATAAGGATTTGGGTACTCAGTCAAAACTATGTATACTATATCATCTGCAGACTAATGGTAAATTATAGAGGAAAATCACAATATTAGAGGACATAATGTGGGTACACATACTTGATTTATATGGATATTTGGATAATCATCTACCCTTGGTTGAATTAATATACAATAATAGATTTTAGGATTTTATTCGGATGGCACATATTGAGGATCTCTTTGACAAGTCATAAAATTCCACAATATGATGGCATGAGGCATGTGAGGTAGTTATTGTGGGGTCAAGCATGGTACATGTGACCTCTGAAAGATTGTAACTAATTAGAAAGTGGTTTAACACTAATTAATGAAGGTACTAGACATATTATTTCCAAAGGAGGTGTCCTTTGTTTTTTGTTGTAAATTGAGTTTTCTTTTGCAAGACACCTCAGTTAGGCAATCGACTTTTTCATAAGTAAGGAATGATAGTGCTGAGATTTTTTTGGGTATTTTGAGATTTACATGTCTGTCGAGAGTAAAAATTACTACTTAAAACATCCTCCTTGTTATAGAGTTATGTAGTATATATTTTATCTATCTGAGATAAATGGGGTATATGTCCGATCATTATCATTTGATTGACTAGAGGATGTTGAGATGAATCCTGCTACATCTTATATAGAATACCTAGTGTTGAATGAAGTTCATATCAAAAATGTTTTTTAAGGGAAGATAGTGCCACATGTCAAGATCCTATGGTAGTGAGGATGGATCTAAGAGTAATATTTGTAGCATGAATTTGATATTCAGGATTAGTGTCCTCAGTTATTCAAGTATGATTCCAAGATATTCATCCCATGGATACGAAGTATGTAGAGTTGTAGAATGTAATAGACTTGGAGTATTTAAGTTCATTATAAATTATTTCAAAAAAATTATGCTTTTTTAACGATGAACCTTTTAGGATTAGTTATAGTGGTTTTGTTACGTTTTAGAGAGTTTATGAGGTATATTTAAGTGTGCTAGATTAGAGTATGATTTTCCAAAATAGTACTGATTCTCTTAGAAACAATTTTACTCTTTAATGGGAACTTGGGTGGATACTGATTGAAGCACACTATTTGAAAAAACCATGTAGCCACTCTTCATAAAACATGAAAC
Organism: Viscum album; assembly: GCA_963277665.1. Classification (NCBI taxonomy): domain Eukaryota; kingdom Viridiplantae; phylum Streptophyta; class Magnoliopsida; order Santalales; family Viscaceae; genus Viscum; species Viscum album. The sequence goes on from OY728123.1 coordinate 1,620,975,373, forward strand.
AAATTCTTGTGGAAAAATCTTGGTCGGAACATGGTTTGAAAAATATTGTGACCAACCTGTGTGGGTGCCCAAGAGAGGTAAAATCCTCAAATGGTTGACACACTATTTGGAAACTATTTGACAAAACTAAGTGAAAGTGCATTAATGATCTGAGAATAATTTTTACAAAAACATTAATCACCTATTTTACTCTTTATTATTCATAGTTGTATCATTCATGAATTTAGAGACTCCACAGGCCTTCCCTAGTGATTGTTTCCCCTTATGAGATCAATTATGATGAATCTTATAGGTAATATTGAATTAAGTTATTTGATCAAGAAACCTATATTCATTGGGTAACGTCTAGATATACCCTTATTTCATGATGTTTATCATAGATCCAACATTTTTTGTCTATATATATATAGATTTAGATTCAATCCAATGACAGATTCATAAATCGTTTCTAAAACAGTGGTGGATCTATACTATCAGTCATATTGCTTCAATTAATTAGATATCTATAATTTTTGGGGGAACCTAAGAGATATGAAAATATTTCCATGATGTAAAATTACATTAAATATTATTCTATATCCATGATGAGGTTTAATTGGGATTGTATATTAGGGTCTTTTTTATGAAATATTGATCTGATTAGTGCACAAGAATGACTCATGTATCATCTCTTGAAAGGTTGAGAATAGTACATGGATGATCTTGATGTTAAATGTTTATTACCATTTTGGGCTCTTTTATAACCTTATTTCCTATATATGATTCATACATTATCATAACTTGAAAGAACATGTTTGATCATGATCACATGTGTATGAATCTATAACCTATGAGACCCATATATGATGCTTGATTATAAGATTAATATTATGTATATTGTTAGATCCTGTTTGATGTCGATATCATGTGATTTTGTGTTCCTACTATCTATCATGATTATTTTATATGTTATTCCTATATATTCTATTTTTAGTTGTGTGTGATTATCATTTTTATGGATGTACACATACTATTACTCAAAATAGCTGGATTTTCATGGTATGGTTATTATTTAATGGGGGATTGAACACGATATGAGACTATGATGAGGATGATGTACCGAATCACGTGGAGAGGGAATGAAAACTTGAGGAAAGGCATGAGTAAGTGACATTGGGGTGTGAAAGATTTATGTCCTGACCTTAGGTATAGATGGGATACGATAGTCTTGTGGCTTGGCTCATAATGGAGACAAGGTGAAATATACAAGTTTCCCAAACTGTATCATCGTGCTTTTATTACATAGATATACTCATTATCCTTATGAATATCTATGAAAATGGCTTTTTTTAGACCATCCTTCCAACACGGAGCCGATGAATGTATGGTTGGGGAATGTGGTGGCTTGGTTAAAACATGCGTTTTTTGAATATGATTGTTTATTATTTCTTTAAAATTTATAGTTATAATGAAATACATAAGTTATTCTTGTTTACTCATGTTTGGGATGAATTTGTGGTGTCTTACTGTGTTTTATTACTCACACTCTATGCAAGAATCTGGATGGACATGCAGACATAATGATTAGGTATCAAGGTAAGGGAAAGGGGCCCTTTATAACATATATGATCTATAGAGCATAAATATGGTATCAGTATTTCGAAAATCTATGGATTTTTACATTATGTTTTATTTATTTTTATTACACATTTATACACTTGTTTGGATTACCAAATTTTGATCTTGGTATATTTTTATGTACAACCTAGTTGATATTTATTAAGATATTATATTTACATTATCTTCTACTATAATAATATAGGTTATTGTTTTTTATTTATGTTTATGTATTATGGATGTGATTATCAAGGTTGTATTCTCCCCACTACAGCATTAGACCCTCACCACTATTTAGTAGGCACTTTCATGCGAGGAAGCAAAATAAGGTATCATACCGTCTCTACATGGGTGATATTTGGGAAAATCTGGGATGTTGAATTGTAATTATGATGTATGAAAACTAATCAGCTCATACATAAAGATACTTTTCATCTAGTAAAAATATATATTCTATTGGGTATAGGTTACAATGTACAAATTAGTCCCTATTTGTGGTTACCAATGTTCATAGACAACAATCATGGGCGAAAGTAGGCATGGTAGGGGTTTGTGGTGGCCCCCCAAATACCTAATGAACATACATGTGTGATTTATATGCTTTGGGTGTTACTATGATCTTTTTTTTTTTGTATTTGGGGGGAATAATTTAATAAACCCACTTTATGGATGTTTTTTATGATTTTTAATTTGTGAGAGTGTGACTAGTATGTATTGGTGGATCGTTTTCATGGGTTCTATTTTAATGGATTTCCCTTTAAGATATTTTTAAATCGTGATGACTACTGAGACTAGCTTCCCATTTTATCTCAAGGGTGAAATGGATATCCTTGTTTTTCACATTCTATTTTGACAAAAGTATTTGTAGGGATATTAAACTTTCTGATAGGGAGAGTTTTAATACCCACCATGTTACTGTTGGATTTTTATAGTTTTATATTATTTTGAGTAATTTATTCTTTTCTAAATTTTGGGATTTATGTTTTAATTTTATTTAATTTTATAAAATAGTAAATAATGATTTAAATTATATTAAATAATAATAAATATTAATAAATAATAAATAATAATTATAGTATTGATCATGTTAAAAATAAAAAGGGGAATGGGTTTCTCCACCGTTCAAAAATCTCATCAAACACCCTTAGTGATATTCCGCATCATAGTCCCACTCCCATGGACAAGCTATCTCATGTGACCCCTAACCTCCAACAAACTTCTCCCTTGCGTGAACAACCTTATGCAGGAATCATGTCTCTGGTCAACACTCTTACTCACACAAAATATCCCATGAAAAACCCACATGGCCACATGCCTCTACTTTTGAGAAACCCCTTCATGTGGTGATTACTTCATGGTTTCATATACATACATGATCAAAGTCCCTGGGTATGTTGTTTACTCCCATATCATTTCCATTTCATATCATGTTTATTTTTCCCAAACCATAATTATGTTGGTCTAATCCTGGTGGGACATTCCTTCTTTTAATTTGTAGACTGATGTAGCTAGGCCTTTTTAGAGGGAATATCAATTCATTTTTATATTTTGATGATATTTATGTTGTTTGATGGTTGTCCAACCTCTACTTAATTTGACTATAGGAACTCAAGAAACTATGTTTGCATAGATAAGAGTAATAATTTGTGTGTTTTGGGTGCCAAAAATTGTTAGGTGTACAAATAAACATTAATGGTTATCAGGGAGGTTCTCATAGACCATTGAAGTAGTTTACTTCTAGGATGGTTAGATAGGCCCCAACTAGATTGATGGGGTTACTCGTGAAAGAATTTTTCCTAGTGATATCCTTGTAAATCATGTTGATTATATGGACGATGTTACTTTATAACCTATGTTCAATCCCATGAAACCTATTTCTCAATTTGGGGGCCATATAGGGATTCTTTATTTTCTACATGACTATTATCCTTATTTATTATATTTATTGTCAAAACATTTAATGATTTCATTTATTATCTAACAGTGACTTGTGGTGGTTACTCCATAGCATTATATATTATTTATGCTTGGTTGTTTTTATTTATATGTAAAGTCGGTTTTAAATAGGATAAGGAATTTTTTTATGTAAATACTATATCCATTATTTTCAAATTGATTCAAAATGGTTTTTAAGTGACCATTTCATTACAAAAAAATAATGAAAATCTTAATAACCTTGATTTTATATTTTATATTTCACATAATGTCTTACAAAATCCATATTTATTTAATTTTATTTTCAAATAAGGTTTAAAATGAATATCATATTAACGTTAGATAATGTGGTACGTCGGGTGGTGAGCTACCATGTGTATATATACACACACCTATATTATATATCAATTATAGGCCCAACATCATCTTCTGACTACTCTTTGAGTATTGATTGATTTTGTTATTTGAGGTTAGTGATTTATGTTTACTGTATTGCTTTTGGATATGTGTGATTATTAAAATATTTTGTAGGTCTACAAATATTTTAATAGAGTGTTTGATGTGTATCACTTTAAATTATTTATTTATAACTTTAGGATGTTTTATATGGGAAGATTTTATTTTATAAAAAGATATTGGGTGATTATGGAGCTCGACCATGTTGAAGGAGCTTGTGGGTAAGCGGGGGTATTATTGTTAGTTGAGGGAGTTAAGAGCATTATTCGGGGTTTATGTTTATAGTTTTTTATATATGAAGATTTCTTATATTTTTTTTATATATAGTTTTTTATTTTTGGTGTTTATTTATGACTTATTGTTGGGTCATTCCAAGTTTTAGTCATAATTTCAATGCTTCTTATCTCTAAATTATGGTATAAATCATTCCCATTATATATAAATATATATATATATGATTCCTTGATTCTTGTCACCAGACATTGGGGATTTGGACTTCCCCTAGGGTCAGTGGCATGTTAGTTTGGGTGCCCATTCCGATAGAAAGCTTAATCATGACATTACCATATGTAACTATTTATATTAGTATTGTTTCCTTACCAATGAATCCTAAAAACATTTATGATTTAAATTGGAATTCATTTAAAATTGTAATAGTATAATAATTTATAAGATATACTTTGAACTTATCTATGATTAGATTCACTCTCAACAGCCTTTTAGAAACTATATTCTCATGAAAATATCATGCTATTATGTAAAAAAATATTTATGGGTTGAAACAACACTTATTTTTTCTTGTGTGAATATTTAATAAAATAATATTAACACCCATATCATATATGTTATTCTATGGGTATAGATAAATATTCTGAAAATAATATTTTATTCTGTAAAATATGAAACTGATAGATGGTGGGAATATTTTCAAACATATTTTAACAAATATATTTTATAAAATAGTTTTTATATATAAAAACGATTTATACTTATCTTATTTACAAACTATTTTACACTATCTGATGAATCATAAACCATGTGTATAAATAATCATCTCATGTTATTTAAAACAACTATCTATTTACAAAAAATTTCTCTTATCACATAAGATAAATAAATTGAAAATATTAATCCTTTATTTATATTCATCCAGACATTAAAATAAAGAAATTATTTAGTTCCTTGATGTAGAGTAACTTTAATTCATCAATTATATAAAAAATATAATTCCTGAAAATCCATACATTGAACTTCTGTATATTCAAAATAATTGTAAAATATATATTTGTTATCTTATACACATGAAAATAAATGAATATATTTCAATAACAAAATCCCTTTATGTGGGTCCTCTATGGACTTTTAGGAACCCTTTAATGTCTTTTGAATGATTCCATATATTATGGATACATCACCCCACATTATCGTATCCTCCTTTAATTTTCGTCAACATTGAATGATAAAAAAAATTTCTTCAAAAATTTATAATATAATTTTTCTTTTTATTTAAAAATTTACTGATTTTTACTATTAATATTGTATGTAGACAAGGAAATATAAAGTATAGTTCAAATATTCTATACACCTCGAGGAGAAAAGGTAAAACTATAATTTAATTCATTCATATTATTGGAACCTTTCCAACTAAAATGTTTCCATATGTATTTCTATAATAGAAAATTTAAATATTTCCATGTCATTGAAATACCCAGTCATTTCGAGTACATGAGTTTAAACTAAAGAAATTTGTCAATTTTGAATCTAATTCATTTGAAACCTTATATGAATCCTTTTCTGATTCTTATATGAACTTGTATTCTTTTAAAAAAACATCAAAATTTGATTTCTTAAGAAGTTAATTATTTAACACATATAATTTTCCTTCCTATTTTATAATGATTATTATGTTTCTATACCGATATAAGAAGTTTCTTCCTTTAATCTTCTTATTTTCAATGATTACTCTCAAATACATGTTTGATTATGATGATTCAATTTTATCTATAATCCTTGTATTTTTCATTTGAGTGACATATTTTACAATCATTTAATTTAGAATTTTTGTAAATATACTCATGGTAAAAATGATATCCTTGTTTAATATTAATGATAATTATTATTTGGATATGTCAATATTTCTATAAAACTTATCACAACGAAGATCATAACAAAATTCAAGACTATATATTACGAAAAATTATGTCAATAATTTTTAATATGACTCTTGGATATTTGTGTGGATAATTATTTATATGAATCCATCTTATGAATTCACTCAGCTCTATTCATATAGTATCATAACAGTTCTGTTTTCCTATCTATGTGTAACCCAGATATCATATTAGATATAGAAACATAATGGTTAGAGTATCTTATAATATTCATTGTAAAGACCCGTATTTTTCCATTTAATTTTTTTAATTATACGAAATTATTTCAAGTTTGAAAAAATTTATGGCACATGATTCTGAGGCCTGGTGTGCTCGAGATGAATTTATGAACTTTTTTGAGGTATGTATAGTAAACATGGGAGTGGCATTTTCTATAATTAGAACTGGTGTTTAGATTAAAAATATGGGGGTGTCATTGAATCCACAATGTCGAGATTCACATAAGGGATACTTTACTTTGACTGTAGTAGGTCTGGAGTAAAATATATTTATTGTGACCATTTCAATGAAATGATGTAAAATGATATTATTATTTTATTTTCATTCATATCCTCTAACGGACAATCGGAGTGTGGGGCAGTGATTTGTCAAGCCATTAAATTTCTTGACCCTTCAATCTAAGTAACAACAATGCTGAAGAATAAGAAATATTTGTAATTAATGAGAAACCATTAATCCCCAACATTGTTACTTAACCATCCCCTATCAAATTTATATATAGTTTAGGGAGGGGTATCGGCAATGCTTCACCAAGCAATGAAGTTCTGAAGAAGTTCCATGAAACCAAACCCTTGGAGGACGTACCAGTTTTTGGTGAGCGGTGACTAGCAACACTGAAACTCTGAAACATTGATCGATTATTTAGCGACGTCATTAGAGGCTAGTTGCAGGGGATGGAGAACACCAACCCACTTCCTCAACCACAAAATTTTCTACATCGTTCTTGAGGTATGGGTTTTACTTGATTTAAATTCTATGAGTTTGTTGATTCTTTATCTCCCTCATCATTACTAGAAAATGCAAAGGGTTCAGGCATAACTAACCCGACACATACCCTCCCATCCCATGCCCCCTTTTCGTTCCCCATGGAAGACCGCGAGTGCAGCGGTACTGGTGATCGGCGCTGGTAGAAACCAATGTGGTGGCAGGCAGTGAAGAAAGAGGCCTAGCACCCGTGCTGTCGGAGGTACCGGTTGTGGTCCGTCTGCTACAGCGGCCATGAGAGGCAGTTGGTATGCTAGCCGGCTGCAGAAGGAGTGGGTGGCATGGCCAATGTGCCTCCAGAAGACTCGGGTGGCAGCTCATCAGCTACGACAGACCGAAATAATGTGGCCAACACATCGGCCGACCGCAGGTGGCAGAGCAGCGCTCCATCACACACCGCTGGAAAATTCGTCCGACACAATGGCCAACAGCCACGGGTTCGGCAGGACCCGCACCTGCAAGTCCTACAGGCCACCTGGCCGTGCCACGTGGCGTTTCCGCTACGGAGGAGTCGAATGGCCTCTCGGATGTTCATGAATTTGGGCTGAGTTGTTCCCCTGTTCCACTTAGTGCGAGCCCCCAGCGGGCCGCGCTTCTCTATGGCGGAGCTGCCTGCCCAGCTGGTTGTCCTTTCGGGACGTGCCACCCATTGTGGGCCGCACCCTTGCCGGCTGCCCCCTTATGGGACACCCCCTTGTGGGTCTCCCCTTGTATGTTAGGCTGCCCTTTCGGGCCACCCTTTGTGGGATACCCTTTGAGGGAATCCCCCTTTGTGGGCCGATCCAAGCACTCCACGGCCCATCCCGGACCGAGTGCGTTCGACCGGGTCGGACCGGACCCGGGCCCAACCGGACCCAGAAACACTAAATGAGCCATATCTTGAAATTTGGGCATCCGTTTAATGAACTGTCTGTGGCACTGGGACCCTTGGAGAAAGAATTTCCTTTTGATATACTCCACATGAGTTTTAAAAACAGTTGGAGTTTAGACGGGTTTGATCTAACATGAATCCATCCATACCCTCGAAAAGAAAACGCTTATAACTCATAGAACGTGCATCCAATTGACACACCGTCTACCGCGTTGGATCCCTTACAACATAGAGGTACTTTGGGTAACTCTATTGTGGAGCTTAGTGGTTGTATAGGTAAGAACGATATCTCGAGAGGCAGATTATACCGAACTTGAGCGCACCGAGTGTGAGGAATTCTATGGCTGGCTGTAACGTGATGAAAGAACATCGATCCTATGGGGTTCAGCATCTATTAGACCTTGTGTGGGAAAGAGATCAGCTATCCTGTGTGTTTTAGATCATACAAATCTTGTGTGGGTAAGATCCTGTGTGGTTCAGCGCATACCAATCCTGTGTGGGTGAATATGGATCCGGTGTCTATTGAGCTTGTGTGGGTCAAATCCTATGTGGATCAGTGAGGGTTAGTTATATATCAATATTGTGTGGGTCATAAGAAGTTCATCTTAATAGAATAAGATGATATATACTTATGACTAATCATATTCACTTATATAATTAATTTATACCTAGTTGTGACATGAGCCTTATTATCTTCGCGTTGTTACTTGTGTGTAACCTCTACCTTCGTGATGATGTCTTCGTTGTGTTACCTATATTGTAATTTTATCATCGTGGTGTTACATGTGTGGTACTTCTATCATTATAGTGTTACATGTGTGGTACTTATACCTTCTCGGTGATGTCTTGGTCATGTTACCTGTGTGGTAATTATATCTTCATGGTGTTACCTATGTGGTACTTCTATCATTGCGACGTTACCTGTGTGGTACTTATAACATTTTGGGGTTAACTACGTGGTACTTCTACCTTGAGGCGATGCCTTCGTGGTGTTACTTTTGTGGTACTTATTTGACAGTGGTCTTACCTGTGTGGTATTTCTACCTTGTGATATTTACTTTCTGGAACTCTAGGAGACCTACAGGGTCTCGGGGTCCCAGCTGAGTATCGTTATACTCTCCCCTACATTTCCTACGTCTACACCTTGTTGTGTATTGTATAGATGATGAACCACATTGATTGAGGTTGAGGTATCCAGGATTTGACGATACTCGGAGGTGGAAAATTTGGCATGATGTGATGCAGATACTACTATTCGTGATCTATACCTACCCTTCAGGTAGGATCATTGATGGATGATCCAAGAGTTATGTGTGATTATCATTTTTATTTGTACTCTTTAGTTGTGCTCATAATTTCAGTTGGGCTTGTATTCCAACCCCTTTAACTTCAGCACACCTTTACTACAGTAGTATACCTTTTGGTTTCTTTTAATTTTGTTCTTGGACTGCGTGTTTATACAGGTTAAAAGGCAATGCCTTCCAATTATTGTGATACTCCTTTCCAATTCTAGTCACTTTCCCCTGGCCTATGGAAGGCGGTCTTGGGTAGTCATGGAACATGCCCAAAGGGACGTGTCATGATAAATTTGTATCAGAGGAGTCGGTTCTACTAAGGAACTAGGACTCTGATCTTTTCTGTGTGGAAACAGTGTTAAGTGTTATGAGTGTGGTTTTTAGTTTGGGGAATCGTGTGTTGGTGTGACGGCCGATATATCCATACAACAAGACCCTGAAATCTGATTTCCAACTCACCACATGAAAACACTGATTGCATGTGTTTTGAAATGTTTTTTTGATCTCTTGCTTCAACTCACCAGGTATAACTTATTGACTATGGCGCAACTATTTGTTTAGGACGCCACCACGAAGACACCCAGCTAGGATTCCCGAGAGAGAACATGATGATGGAACACTAAGCGATGAGGCCTTGATGTAGGGCCCTCTTATGGAGTTAGCACCTTCGGGTGGTGTACCAGCAGTACCACTACCCATAGAAAAGTCATTTCCAACAGCCCCACCAGTAGAGGGTGAACCCCAACTGAGCGCGTTTCATGAGTTTCAACGGTAGAGGCCACCAAGGTTCTGAGGCGAGATGAACTCGCAGGTGGATGAGGACTAGTTAGAGGCTATAGTAAGAGTTTTCCACCTATTTGGGAAACTAGATGATGTTATAGTGATTCTAGAAGCTAGTATTTTTCAGGAATTAGTAGGTAGATGGTGGATCATGATGCACTAGATACACGATGAGGTAAACCTCATCTGGGTGGACTTTGAGAGCCTTTTCAGGGAATAGTTTACCCAGTGACTATACGCTCAGAGCATATACAAGAGCTGTTGCACATATTGAAGGGAAGAGTGAATGTTTCACAGTACTTGGCTAGGTTCACTGATCTCTCTCGCTACACCACCGACATGGTGCCAGACCCTTTGATCATGGCACGAACCTATGAGAAGGGTCTACGATGAGAGATCAAAGCATAGATGATATTGCTCAGCATACTGATGCAGGTTGGGGTGCTAGAGAAAGATCCTATGTCTGAGAGATTCGTAGATGATCATTCACCGACAGTGAGAGCCACCATTGGATGTCAGGTAGCATTGTCATTTGCAGTAGGCAGTAGATGGATGAATCTGGGTCCCAAGCGGGCCAAGCCTTCTGGGGGACAATCTCCGTATACAGGGACGGTGGTGCGGGGCACATGGGACTGAGGCAGACATAGAATATGATCTATCTATACAGTTAAGGTGGGCGGAGATTCGAGGTTCTACCGCCACCACCTCTAGGCGGTCCACCCCGACCACAGGGAGTAGGTGGACAGGGGCGAGCACTGCTCCAGGAAGCTGAGGCCTATGACCACGGTGCTCTAGATATTATTAGTGGTACGATATGTGTCTACTCAACCTTAGCTATAGTACTTATAAATATAATATACATTCATTCTTTTATTTCTATTGCCCTAGTTTGGATCTCAGAGATTATGGTGGAGTCCATAGCTCCAACTTTACGGATAAAGACTTCTACGAGATTATATTCGATGAATACACACTTTTGTTGGTAGTGTGAGCTTACTCTAGGAAGAAAGATCTTCGACTATGATCTTCTAGTAGCAGGGTCTTGGACTTACGACGTCATCTTGGGTATGGACTGGTTATCAACAGTCCATGCCTAGATTGACCATATTAGGCGCATTATGTGGTGTGTCTTTGAGGATGGGACCAGGTGTTCCTTCTCTGGAGAGAATGGAACCTTTTTATTATATGATTGACTAACCCATAGGAGAGTGCAACCGATCACACATATGTTGGATATCCTTAACCTCGAGGTAGTTTATGTCTAGAGTCTGAACTATCCTATATTGGTGGACCAGTATGCCGATGTATTTCTTGATGATGTTTTGAGACTACCTCCACACAGATAGGTAGAATTTTACATCAACCTATACCCTAGGATGACACTGATATCTACACTAGCATATCATATGGATCCCATGGAGCTTCTTGAGTTACAAGTACAGTTGGAGGACTTTCAGAGAAATGAGTTCATAATGCCAATTGTTTCTCCATGGGTAGCCCCGATATTGTTCGCCAAGAAGGTAGATAGGAGTTAGAGACTCTATGTGGACTACTGGCACCTGAACAAGGTGACTGTGAAGAATAAGTATACACTTTTGAGGATTGATGATCTTTTCGATTAGCTAAAGGGATATCATTTTCTTGAAGATAGACCACATATCAGGCTATCATCAGCTCATGGTACAAGATGAGTATGTTCAGAAGATGACCTTTAGATGTTGGTATTTCCACTATGAGATTTTGTTTATGTTGTTCGGAGTGACAAGTTCCCCAACAGTGTTCACGGGTCTCATGAACATGATCTTCTAGCCATACCTTGATTTCTTTGTTGTGGTCTTCATTGATGACATCATGATATACTCAGTTTTAGAGGAGGGACATTCATATCACATACAGATAGTCCTGGATACACTCCGATAGCACCAACTTTATGGTAAAATCTCGAAGTTCTTGTCTGGATACCTGAGGTCCACATTCCAGGACACGTTATTTTGGATACCATGGTTGCAGTAGATCCAGCAAAGATAGAGGTTGTTATTTCTTGGGATCCACCCAGGAGTGTGACAGAGGTTCATAGTTTCATAGGGTTGGCTAGATACTACCAAATATTCATGCATGAATTTTCCAAAGTTGCAACAACCTTGTCATCATTAATGTAGAAAATACAACCTTTTGTATGGATGGAGAAATTCCAATAGAGTTTTCAGAAGCTAAGGAATATACAGAAAAGTTCCCCCATCATGAGGCTAACAGAAGAATGATTTGGGTATGTAGTCTACTACAATGAATCAGGGACTAGACATGGATGTGTCCGCATGACGTAGCATGCAATTATCGTTTAGTGCTCACGACAGCTGAGGAAGCATGAGTAGAACTATTATATCATCCCAACTTTTTATCACATAAACTTTCATTACATTTTAAAAAACCGAGGATCTTTAAGGTTTAGTGTCCTGGAAACCAGGAACTTAAAACATGAAAAAAAACATTCTTCTTAAACACTTGAAAGGCTTCTCCTTATGTTCATCCTAGGTTCATTACTGCATCTCAAAACTTGGGGACATACATCAAAGGAAAGTGTGAGCAGAAGGCCCAGTAAGGAAAACAAGAGAATCATTTTACATGTGAACTTGAGATACTTCAATAAGGTCATGAAAATAACTTTAAGGCATGAGAAAAAAATCATGAGATATATCATAATAAAAGTATCATTTTTCATAACATGAAGATGTGGCTACATCATTTAACATAGACAATCATGAACATATCACCAAGGTCCATCCCCAAGGTGTCATTTGAAAATTACCAAGGTTATTCACCAAGGTATCGTGAAAATTGTAATCTCTAGTGGTTACATCATTACCCAATGCATTGGAGCGCCATCAGGGCGCACCCTTAAATTTGCCTTTATTATCATGTGAGCCACATATATCATCATCAAACATTTCATAAATAACCAACATAGCATAAAATAAATGGGTTTCATTTCATAATCATAACGTTCTAAAAACTCCTTTAAAGACATGATCTTTACGTCACTTTAAACCCACGAAAAGGGAAAGTGGGTCTCATGTATGTAAATCTCAGAATTTAATATAGAACATTTTGGTATATATGTGAATACCACTTTAGGATAAAGAGCGTTGATTAATCACTTAATAATATAAAAGAACTTTAGAAAAAGGGAGAGACATTTTGAGACAGAAATTCTGCAGCATAACGGCTATGTTACGAGGTTTTAGAAGACATTAAAAAGAGAGGGAAAATGGGTCAAACATTCATAAATGACCCATAAAACAGTAGATGGACAGAATAAAAGGATAAATTATCATGGTAATGAAATTTCAAGGACATACCATTTGAAATGAAAAACGTTGAAGGAAGAGAAAAAAATTAGATTTCTCTTATGAAAGTTCGGCAGCCTAACGGCGTTACTTAAACTTCAACAAAAATGATTTGAAAAGATCAAATAGGGTCTCTCATCATGTGAACATAAGAGTCCATTATGATATATATAGAGATAATTCCACAACATAATTAAAAAGTAACTTGAAATACTTGACATGAAAGTAGAACTTTGAAAAGAATGAGAAGGGTGAAAGAATCCCCTAAAAATTCGGCAGCCTAACGGCGCCACTTAAAACTTCAAAATACTGAATTGAAGAGATCAAATGGGGTCCCTCATCATATGAACATAAGATTCCAGTATGATAGATATAGAGATCATACCCCAACATAACAAAAATGAACTTGAAAGAATTGACATGAAAGTAGAACTTCAAAACGAGAAGGGTGAAGAACCACTTAAAAATTCGGCAGCCTAACGGCGCTGCTTAAAACATCAAAATACTAAATTGAAGAGATCAAATGGGGTCTCTCATCATATGAACATAAGAGTCCAGTATGATAGATATAGATATCATACCCCATCATAACAAAAAGGAACTTGAAAGAAATGACATGAAAGTAGAACTTCAAAACGAGAAGGGTGAAGAACCACTTAAAAATTCGGCAGCCTAACGGCGCCACTTAAATCTTCAAAATACTGAATTGAAGCGATCAAATTGGGTCTCTCATCATATGATCATAAAAGATCAGTATGATAAATTTAGAGATCATACCCCAACATAATAAAAAGGAACTTGAAATATTTTACATGGAAATAGATCTTGAAAAATGAGAATGGAGAAAGAATCTGTTACAAAAATTTCGGCAGCCTAACGACACCTCTTAAAACTTCATAAAACGAAATAATGAGAGCAAGATGGGATCTCTCATTATATGAACATGAAAAGGGCAGTAAGAGGAGTATAAAAGAACATCCTCCAACATAAGAACATGGAGCATAAAAGGAATGACATAAAAGAGATTATTTGAAATGAAAGAGAGAGGTCAGATCCCTTACCTTAAAATGTAACTCTTAAACCTCAAAGGATGGGACCTTGAGGGCTTGGGGGAACCTTGGGATGACTCCTTGGGAGGTAATGAGACTAGAACTTCGTTGGGGAAGAGTGGGGAGTCGAATGGATGAGAGGATGGCTTGGTATTTATAGGGAAAGTGAGGGGACAAGGCATTAATGGCCAAGGGACACCTCAAAAGTGGTTTTCTCAAAAGCATGGGCCCTCCCACGGTACTTCCCATAAAGTTAGGCCACATGGGGACCCCCACACAATAATTCATCACCCTTGGCCGGCCAACCCTTAAAATAATCTCATGACATCATCATGACACAGTTATGATGTCATTAAACATACCGAAACCCTAAAACTGTATTTTCACTATTCACTGAAAATTCAACTTTCTCAGAAAGATCCCAAAATTTCACCTTAATCAAATATCAATGCTCTGATTTCAAAAATGAACTCCATTTTATAAAAACAATTTTCTAAATATTTTTAATTTATTTTATAAATAAATACACTATTCACCGAAAATTCATTTTTTCAGAAAAAACCACAAAAATTACCATAACATAATATCGGTGCTCTGAGTTCAAAAAATGAAATCTATTTTATAAAAATAATTTTCTAAATATTTTTAATTTAATTTTTAATTAAAAACACTATTCACCCGAAAAAACTAATACTTGAATAATAATTTATGAAACCGTTATTTAACCATTTTATTGAATCACATTACTTAATCAAGGTTCCTAGATTATTTTAAAGCGTTCTTTAAGTGAGATTACTAATCCATTTGGTCATATTACTAATCCTAATCATAAAATCACTATTCATAATTTACTATTCATAAAAAATCATGTTGATATTATTAGACTCCAAATTTTGTACTGAACATAATTGTAGAAGACCATTTTTCGAAAATCATTACACATTTTTAATTATTTAAGGTTTACATAAACATTTTTAAAATAACTTTCTTATAAAATTCATCAAAAATATGCATACTATATTTATCCGGTCATTTGAAAATTCATAACTTCATCATAAGAAGAAATCCCAATTTTTTATTTAAAACAAAGTATTACACAAGGTAGTTACGGTCTCCTTACATAGCCTCTTATCACACCATCATAGGACCTAAGTGTAAGGTGTGCTAAGGTGAGAGAGTCCGAGGGAGTCTCGGCCAACATTGCCCGAGTAGTAATTTCAATCAGTTTGAACTTCTCGCGAAGGCGATTCCGTTCTAGCTTCACACGATGAAGTTCGGCTTGGGTTTGGTCCAGAGCAAAGCCCAATGGTGCTACCTCCTTCCCAAGTTATGTTAGATGGGCTTTGATCGGTCCAAGACTATTAGGTGAGGCCATCAAATCTTCTTTCTATAATAATTAACCAAAATTACTTGTATTTAGAGACAATAATCAAACCATTTTGTTCACAGCGGTCATATTGACCGATGGTCATATAACAGTCAGAACCCAATGGTCTCATTTTAATTATAATCATGTTTATCAAATAAAACATTTTTGTTGAGTATAAAAATAAAATAAAATAACACATGAAATTAGGAAACAAGATTTATTCAAAATTTCGGGTCGTTACAATCTTCCCCCCTTAAGAAATTGCGTCCTCGCAATTTTAAAAAATTGGGTTTTGAAATTTCATTGAAAGTCCCACATCGGAAAAAGAGTCAGTGACACCATTACTTTAAAAGAAAGAAAAGGAAGTACAAAGGCCACCCGAGTTTACTCATTCTAGGATTCCATGTAGGAAACATGGACATGGAGGAGAAAACAAAGGGTCACGTCCTAAAGGTGAGTGATAGAAAACATGATTAGGAGGAAGTTAACCACCAGAAAATCCCAAAATTATGATGTGTGCAAGCGGTCATTGATTACCTAGTAGGAAATGTGAACTAACATTGTTTTTTTACGTTCCTTTTCATAACTTTGAGGAATTCATTTACAACATAGAACAAAAACATAAGGAAATATATCTACCTTCATGTAGAGTTTCATCTTTTAATAAGTTTCTACCCAAAACTAATCTTGTCTCTAAACTATGAGCATTCAAAACTACTTGGTCTCATCAAAACACAAGAATCATCTTCTAGAGAATCACATAATCCACAAAATATTAACTATCTATTTCTTTTATCTTTAAACATTATCCCAAAAACCGAAAGGGTAAGGTAAAACAACTCTGCAAAAAGGAAGAATCCCATAGGAATGGAAACTACATTTAAATCTTCAAAGTTCCATGGTACTACCCAAAGTTCATCATAGTCGATTCCATAAATAACGGACCTTAAAATTCCTCAAAATAAACCAAACTAATATTGAAACCCAAATACAAGAAGGATTTGATAACATAGTCTTCCAAAATAAACTTCATTGTTCATCTCCAAACAACATCAACTACTCCTAACATCTTATAACAAAAGTATCTAACCTAAACATATTTAACCCAAGATAGGTTAATCATTCACATAAGTAACCTAAATTACTATAAGTCCACCTTAAATTCATCGATTCTTCAAATATAAGTCAACCTTACTCCTCAATGAAAATACCATTGTAATCTATTTACCTCGATCATATAGGGTCCCCAAAATAGTGAACGTCTTCCAAAATAAAAATAATATTTTAATCCCCTAATCATCTCTGTCATATTAATACGGCAATATTAGCATTTCCTATCACATTGGTTGTTGAGACATGTTCTTCTATTTCCCCCCATTAACTAAGAAAAGAAACTATAATTAGGGGCTTAAATACATAGACAATAATCATGAAAAGAAACTTAAAGCATATAAGGATAACTTGTAGTGGAAAAGTATACCCTAAATTTTGATCCCCTAGGTTCCCATCTAAGTTATCCATGATCATATATTCTTATGTGAATCTTCATTTTATTTTATCTTTGTTACTTTAACAATGGTTCATACTAAGATTATGAATTTACCAAAGCATATACCCCGGGAGTGTCGTAACCAAGAGTGCAGCAAGGCCCATTGTCGTGTACCAGTTCCCGTTCGAGTCTAGCTCAAAGTGGTGTTTTCGGGTTTTACCCCTATGTACATCTGTGCCAGAGCCACCTCTACCTGCTCGTATCCAGACATGGACGTATTTTCTTGGAAACCCCTTACTCAATACTCACCAAAATAACAGGAAGATTTCCTATATTTTAAATTTTCTATAGGCTTCTTACTAATGTTTTCATATCCTAATTTCCAAAAATAACTAAACCATCCTTTGATACCAACTATAGCATCCCGCCTTTTTATCACATAAACTTTCATTACATTTTACAAAACCGAGGATCATTAAGGTTTAGTGTCTTGGAAACCAGGAACTTAAAACATGAAACAAAAAAAACATTCTTCTTAAACACTTGAAAGGCTTCTCCTTATGTTCATCCTAGGTTCATTATTGCATCTCAGAACCTGGGGACATACATCAAAGGAATGGGTGAGCAGAAGGCCCAGTAAGGAAAACAGGAGAAACATTTTACATGTGAACTTGAGATACTTCAATAAGGTCATGAAAAGAACTTTAAGGCATGAGAAAGAAATCATGAGATATATCATAATAAAAGTAAAATGTTTCATAACATGATGATGTGGCTACATCATTTAACATATACAATCATGAACATATCACCAAGGTCCATCCCCAAGGTGTCATTTGAAAATTACCAAGGTTATTCACCATGGTATCGTGAAAATTGTAATCTCTAGTGGTTACATCATTACCCAATGCATTGGACCGCTATCAGGGTGAACCCTTAAATTTTCCTTTATTATCATGTGAGCCACATATATCATCATCAAAAATTTCATAAATAACCCACATAGCATAAAATAAATGGGTTTCATTTCATAATCATAACGTTTTAAAAACTGCTTTAAAGACTTGATCTTTACGTCACTTTAAACCCACGAAAAGGGAATGTGGGTCTCATGTATGTAAATCCAAGAATTTAATATAGAACATTTTGGTATATATGTGAATACCCCTTCAGAAGAAAGAGCGTTTATTAATCACTTAATAATATAAAAGAACTTTAGAAAAAGGGAGAGACATTTTGAGATGGAAATTCTGCAGCATAACGACTATGTTACGAGGTTTTATAAGACATTAAAAAGAGAGGGAAAATGGGTCAAACATTCATAAATGACCCATAAAACAGTATATGGACAGAATAAAAGGATACATGATCATGGTAATGAAATTTCAAGGACATACCATTTGAAATGAAAAACGTGGAAGGAAGAGAAAAAAATTAGATTTCTCTTATGAAAGTTCGGCAGCCTAACGGCGTTACTTAAACTTCAACAAAAATGATTTGAAAAGATCAAATAGGGTCTCTCATCATGTAAACATAAGAGTTCATTATGATAGATATAGATATAATTCCCCAACATAATTAAAAAGGAACTTGAAATACTTGACATGAAAGTAGAACTTTGAAAACAATGAGAAGGGTGAAAGAATCCCCTAAACATTCGGCACCCTAACAGCGCCACTTAAAACTTAAAAATACTGAATTGAAGAGATAAAATGGGGTCTCTCGTCATATGAACATAAGATTATAGTATGATAGATATAGAGATCATACCCCAACATAACAAAAAGGAACTTGAAAGAATTGACATGAAAGTAGAACTTCAAAACGAGAAGGGTGAAGAACCACTTAAAAATTCGGCAGCCTAACGACACTGCTTAAAACTTCAAAATACTAAATTGAAGAGATCAAATGAGTTCTCTCATCATATGAACATAAGAGTACAGTATGATAGATATAGAGATCATACCCCAACATAACAAAAAGCAACTTGAAAGAATTGACATGAAAGTAGAACTTCAAAACGAGAAGGGTGAAAAACCACTTAAAAATTCGGCAGCCTAACGGCGCCACTTAAAACGTCAAAATTCTGAATTGAAGAGATCAAATGGGGTCTCTCATCATATGATCATAAAAGATAAGTATGATAAATTTAGATATCATACCCCAACATAATAAAAAAGAACTTGAAATACTTTACATCGAAATAGATCTTGAAAAATGAGAAAGGAGAAAGAATCCGTTACAAAACTTTCAGCAGCGTAACGACGCCTCTTAAAACGTCATAAAACGAAATAATGAGAGCAGGAGGGGATCTCTCATTATATGAAAATGAAAAGGGAAGTAGGAGGAGTATAAAAGAACATCCTCCAACCTAATAACATGGAGCATAAAAGGAATGACATAAAAGAGATTATTTGAAATGAAAGAGAGAGGTCAGATCCCTTACCTTAAAATGTAACTCTTAAACCTCAATGTATGGGACCTTGAGGGCTTGGGGGCACCTTGGGATGACTCCTTGGGAGGTAAGGAGACTATAACTTCGTTGGGGAAGAGTGGGGAGTCGAATGGAGGAGAGGATGGCTTGGTATTTATAGGGAAAATGAGGGGACAAGGCATTAACGGCCAAAGGACACCTCAAAAGTGGTTTTCTCAAAAGCATGGGCCCTCCCATGGTACTTCCCATAACGTTAGGACACATGGGGACCCCCACACAATAATGCATCACCCTTGTCCGGCCAACCCTTAAAAAAATCTCATGAAATCATCATGACACATTTATGATGTCATTAAACATACCGAAACCCTAAAACTGTATTTTCACTATTCACTGAAAATTCAACTTTCTCAGAAAGATCCCAAGATTTCACCTTAATCAAATATCAATGCTCTGATTTCAGAAATAAACTCCATTTTATAAAAATAATTTTCTAAATAATTTTCATTTATTTTTTAAATAAATACACTATTCACCGAAAATTCAGTTTTTACAGAAAAAACCACAAAAATTACCATAACATAATATCAGTTCTCTGAGTTCAAAAATGAAATCCATTTTATAAAAATAATTTTCTAAATATTTTTAATTTAATTTTTAATTAAAAAACACTATTCACCCGAAAAAACTAATACTTGAATAATAATTTATGAAACCGTTATTTAACCATTTTATTGAATCACATTACTTAATCAAGGTGCCTAGATTATTTTAAAGCTTTCATTAAGTGAGATTACTAATCAATTTGGTCATATTACTAATCCTAATCATAAAATAACTATTCATAATTTACTATTCATCAAAAATCATGTTGATCTTATTAGACTCCAAATTTTGTACTGAACATAATTGTAGAAGACCATGTTTTGAAAATCATTACACATTTTTAATTATTTAAGGTTTACATAAACATTTTTAAAATAACCTTCTTCTAAAATGCATCAAAAATATGCATACTATATTTATCCGGTCATTTGAAAATTCATAACTTCATCATAAGAAGAAATCCCAATTTTTTATTTAAAACAAAGTATTACACAAGGTAGTTACGGTCTCCTTACATAGCCTCTTATCACACCATCATAGGACCTAAGTGTAAGGTGTGCTAAGGTGAGAGAGTCCGAGGGAGGCTCGGCCAACATTGCCCGAGTAGTAATTTCAATCAGTTTGAACTTCTCGCGAAGGCGATTCCGTTCTAGCTTCACACGATGAAGTTCGGCTTGGGTTTGGTCCAGAGCAAAGCCCAATGGTGCTACCTCCTTCCCAAGTTATGTTAGATGGGCTTCGATCGGTCCAAGACTATTAGGTGAGGCCATCAAATCTTCTTTCTATAATAATTAACCAAAATTACTTGTATTTAGAGACAATAATCAAACCATTTTGTTCACAGCGGTCATATTGACCGATGGTCATATAACAGTCAGAACCCAATGGTCTCATTTTAATTATAATCATGTTTATCAAATAAAACATTTTTGTTGAGTATAAAAATAAAATAAAATAACACATGAAATTAGTAAACAAGATTTATTCAAAATTTCGGGTCGTTACAATCTTCCCCCCTTAAGAAATTTCGTCCTCGCAATTTTAAAAAATTGGGTTTTGAAATTTCATTGAAAGTCCCACCTCGGAAAAAGAGTCAGTGACACCATTACTTTAAAATAAAGAAAAGGAAGTACAAAGGCCACCTGAGTTTACTCATTCTAGGATTCCATGTAGGAAACATGGACATGGAGGAGAAAACAAAGGGTCACGTCCTAAAGGTGAGTGATAGAAAACATGATTAGGAGGAAGTTAACCACCAGAAAATCCCAAAATTATGATGTGTGCAAGCGGTCTTTGATTACCTAGTAGGAAACGTGAACTAACAATGTTTTTTTACGTTCCTTTTCATAACTTTGAGGAATTCATTTACAACATAGAACAAAAACATAAGGAAATATATCTACCTTCATGTAGAGTTTCATCTTTTAATAAGTTTCTACCCAAAACTAATCTTTTCTCTAAACTATGAGCATTCAAAACTACTTGGTCTCATCAAAACACAAGAATCATCTTCTAGAGAATCACATAATCCACAAAAGATTAACTATCTATTTCTTTTATCTTTAAACATTATCCCAAAAACCGAAAGGGTAAGGTAAAACAACTCTGCAAAAAGGAAGAATCCCATAGGAATGGAAACTACTTTTAAATCTTCAAAGTTCCATGGTACTACCCAAAGTTCATCATAGTCGATTCCATAAATAACGGACCTTAAAATTCCTCAAAATAAACCAAACTAACATTGAAACCCAAATACAAGAAGGATTTGATAACATAGTCTTCCAAAATAAACTTCATTGTTCATCTCCAAACAACATCAACTACTCCTAACATCTTATAACAAAAGTATCTAACCTAAACATATTTAACCCAAGATAGGTAAATCATTCACATAAGTAACCTAAATTACTATAAGTCCACCTTAAATTCATCGATTCTTCAAATATAAGTCAACCTTACTCCTCAATGAAAATACCATTGTAATCTATTTACCTCGATCATATAGGGTCCCCAAAATAGTGAACGTCTTCCAAAATAAAAATAATATTTTCATCCCCTAATCATCTCTGTCATATTAATACGGAAATAGTAGCATTTCCTATCACATTGGTTGTTGAGACATGTTCTTCTATTTCCCCCCATTAACTAAGAAAAGAAACTATAATTAGGGGCTTAAATACATAGACAATAATCATGAAAAGAAACTTAAAGCATATAAGGATAACTTGTAGTGGAAAAGTATACCCTAAATTTTGATCCCCTAGGTTCCCATCTAAGTTATCCATGATCATATATTCTTATGTGAATCTTCATTTTATTTTATCTTTGTTACTTTAACAATGGTTCATACTAAGATTATGAATTTACCAAAGCATATACCCCGGGAGTGTCGTAACCAAGAGTGCAGCAAGGCCCGTTGTCGTGTACCAGTTCCCGTTCGAGTCTAGCTCAAAGTGGTGTTTTCGGGTTTTACCCCTATGTACATCTGTGCCAGAGCCACCTCTACCTGCTCGTATCCAGACATGGACGTATTTGCTTGGAAACCCCTTACTCAATACTCACCAAAATAACAGGAAGATTCCCTATATTTTAAATTTTCTATAGGCTTCTTACTAATTTTTTCATATCCTAATTTCCAAAAATAACTAAACCATCCTTTGATACCAACTATAGCATCCCGCCTTTTTATCACATAAACTTTCATTACATTTTACAAAACCGAGGATCATTAAGGTTTAGTGTCTTGGAAACCAGGAACTTAAAACATGAAACAAAAAAAACATTCTTCTTAAACACTTGAAAGGCTTCTCCTTATGTTCATCCTAGGTTCATTATTGCATCTCAGAACCTGGGGACATACATCAAAGGAATGGGTGAGCAGAAGGCCCAGTAAGGAAAACAAGAGAAACATTTTACATGTGAACTTGAGATACTTCAATAAGGTCATGAAAAGAACTTTAAGGCATGAGAAAGAAATCATGAGATATATCATAATAAAAGTAAAATTTTTCATAACATGATTATGTGGCTACATCATTTAACATATACAATCATGAACATATCACCAAGGTCCATCCCCAAGGTGTCATTTGAAAATTACCAAGGTTATTCACCATGGTATCGTGAAAATTGTAATCTCTAGTGGTTACATCATTACCCAATGCATTGGACCGCTATCAGGGCGCACCCTTAAATTTGCCTTTATTATCATGTGAGCCACATATATCATCATCAAACATTTCATAAATAACCCACATAGCATAAAATAAATGGGTTTCATTTCATAATCATAACGTTTTAAAAACTGCTTTAAAGACTTGATCTTTACGTCACTTTAAACCCACGAAAAGGGAATGTGGGTCTCATGTATGTAAATCCCAGAATTTAATATAGAACATTTTGGTATATATGTGAATACCCCTTCAGAAGAAAGAGTGTTTCTTAATCACTTAATAATATAAAGGAACTTTAGAAAAAGGGAGAGACATTTTGAGATGGAAATTCTGCAGCATAACGGCTATGTTACGAGGTTTTAAAAGACATTAAAAAGAGAGGGAAAATGGGTCAAACATTCATAAATGACCCATAAAACAGTATATTGACAGAATAAAAGGATACATGATCATGGTAATGAAATTTCAAGGACATACCATTTGAAATGAAAAACGTGGAAGGAAGAGAAAAAAGTTAGATTTCTCTTATGAAAGTTCGGCAGCCTAACGGCGTTACTTAAACTTCAACAAAAATGATTTGAAAAGATCAAATAGGGTCTCTCATCATGTGAACATAAGAGTTCATTATGATATATATAGAGATAATTCCCCAACATAATTAAAAAGGAACTTGAAATACTTGACATGAAAGTAGAACTTTGAAAACAATGAGAAGGGTGAAAGAATCCCCTAAACATTCGGCAGCCTAACAGCGCCACTTAAAACTTAAAAATACTGAATTGAAGAGATAAAATGGGGTCTCTCGTCATATGAACATAAGATTATAGTATGATAGATATAGAGATCATACCCCAACATAACAAAAAGGAACTTGAAAGAATTGACATGAAAGTAGAACTTCAAAACGAGAAGGGTGAAGAACCACTTAAAAATTCGGCAGCCTAACGACACTGCTTAAAACTTCAAAATACTAAATTGAAGAGATCAAATGAGTTATCTCATCATATGAACATAAGAGTACAGTATGATAGATATAGAGATCATACCCCAACATAACAAAAAGCAACTTGAAAGAATTGACATTAAAGTAGAACTTCAAAACGAGAAGGGTGAAGAACCACTTAAAAATTCGGCAGCCTAACGGCGCCACTTAAAACGTCAAAATTCTGAATTGAAGAGATCAAATGGGGTCTCTCATCATATGATCATAAAAGATAAGTATGATAAATTTAGATATCGTACCCCAACATAATAAAAAGGAACTTGAAATACTTTACATCGAAATAGATCTTGAAAAATGAGAAAGGAGAAAGAATCCGTTACAAAAATTTCAGCAGCGTAACGACGCCTCTTAAAACGTCATAAAACGAAATAATGAGAGCAGGAGGGGATCTCTCATTATATGAAAATGAAAAGGGAAGTAGGAGGAGTATAAAAGAACATCCTCCAACCTAATAACATGGAGCATAAAAGGAATGACATAAACGAGATTATTTGAAATGAAAGAGAGAGGTCAGATCCCTTACCTTAAAATGTAACTCTTAAACCTCAATGTATGGGACCTTGAGGGCTTGGGGGCACCTTGGGATGACTCCTTGGGAGGTAATGAGACTATAACTTCGTTGGGGAAGAGTGGGGAGTCGAATGGAGGAGAGGATGGCTTGGTATTTATAGGGAAAATGAGGGGACAAGGCATTAACGGCCAAGGGACACCTCAAAAGTGGTTTTCTCAAAAGCATGGGCCCTCCCATGGTACTTCCCATAAAGTTAGGCCACATGGGGACCCCCACACAATAATGCATCACCCTTGTCCGGCCAACCCTTAAAAAAATATCATGAAATCATCATGACACATTTATGATGTCATTAAACATACCGAAACCCTAAAACTGTATTTTCACTATTCACTGAAAATTCAACTTTCTCAGAAAGATCCCAAGATTTCACCTTAATCAAATATCAATGCTCTGATTTCAGAAATAAACTCCATTTTATAAAAATAATTTTCTAAATATTTTTCATTTATTTTTTAAATAAATACACTATCCACCGAAAATTCAGTTTTTTCAGAAAAAACCACAAAAATTACCATAACATAATATCAGTTCTCTGAGTTCAAAAATGAAATCCATTTTATAAAAATAATTTTCTAAATATTTTTAATTTAATTTTTAATTAAAAAACACTATTCACCCGAAAAAACTAATACTTGAATAATAATTTATGAAACCGTTATTTAACCATTTTATTGAATCACATTACTTAATCAAGGTGCCTAGATTATTTTAAAGCTTTCATTAAGTGAGATTACTAATCAATTTGGTCATATTACTAATCCTAATCATAAAATAACTATTCATAATTTACTATTCATCAAAAATCATGTTGATCTTATTAGACTCCAAATTTTGTACTGAACATAATTGTAGAAGACCATTTTTTGAAAATCATTACACATTTTTAATTATTTAAGGTTTACATAAACATTTTTAAAATAACCTTCTTCTAAAATGCATCAAAAATATGCATACTATATTTATCCGGTCATTTGAAAATTCATAACTTCATCATAAGAAGAAATCCCAATTTTTTATTTAAAACAAAGGATTACACAAGGTAGTTACGGTCTCCTTACATAGCCTCTTATCACACCAGCATAGGACCTAAGTGTAAGGTGTGCTAAGGTGAGAGAGTCCGAGGGAGGCTCGACCAACATTGTCCGAGTAGTAATTTCAATCAGTTTGAACTTCTCGCGAAGGCGATTCCATTCTAGATTCACACGATGAAGTTCGGCTTGGGTTTGGTCCAGAGCAAAGCCCAATGGTGCTACCTCCTTCCAAAGTTCTGTTAGATGGGCTTCGATCGGTCCAAGACTACTAGGTGAGGCCATCAAATCTTCTTTCTATAATAATAAACCATGATTACTTGTATTTAGAGACAATAATCAAAACATTTTGTTCACAGCGGTCATATTGACCGATGGTCATATAACAGTCAGAACCCAATGGTCTCATTATAATTATAATCATGTTTATCAAATAAAACATTTTTGTTGAGTATAAAAATAAAATAAAATAACACATGAAATTAAGAAACAAGATTTATTCAAAATTTCGGGTCGTTACAACTACGCTACCCATGACCTGGAGTTAGCAGTAGTGGTATTCTCCTTGAAGATTTGGTGAAATTACTTTATGGGCGAATGTTTTACCATCTACTCTGATCACAAGAGTCTCAGGTATATCTTATATTATAAGGACATGATCCTAAGATAGTTGTGATGGATAGAGTTCCTCCAAGATTATGACTTTGAGATAGTCTATACTCCTAAGAAGGAGAACGTGGTCAAAGATTCACTCAGTACGAGGTCTGGACTACAACTGCTTAGTGAGGCGATAGAGCAGTTAGTCGTGATGCAGATATCTTTCGTGGATAGAGATAGAGTATATTTATTCCAGTATATGGCAGTTACTCTCCCACTCCTTCAGCGAGTCAGAGAGGCGCATCTTGGGGACATTGACTACAAGGCTTGATGTGCTCATATATCCTCAGGACTTGCACCTGATGGTTTTTTTGAAGGTGGGGATCATGTCATCCTCTTTAGAGAACGTACCATGGAAACAATGGTACTAAGTGAGGAGGTGTTGAGGGAGTTATATATGTCCCCTATGGTGGTATATCCTAGTGTGACGAAGATGTACTGGGACCTCCAGTGTCAGCACTGGTGGCTAGGGATAAATAAAGTATTTGCAATGTTATTTTCTCGATGCCTCACTTGTCTCCAAGTGAAGGCCGAGCATTAGGTTCTAGTAGGCATAACACAACCAGTAGAGGTGTAAAAGTGGATGTGGGATGGAATATTCATGGACTTTGTTATATGGATTCCACATACATCCAGAAGACATGATTCCATCTGGGTGATCGTTGACTGACTCACCAAGTCGGCCCACTTCATACCTATCTAAGAGCAGGGATCAGTAGAGGGCTTGGTACACCTCTACGTACAAGAAGACTATGCAAATTAATGGGGTTACATCAATGAACGTCTCTAACCACGATGAATGTGTTACTTCCTGGTTGTAGAATAGATTTCAGGAGGTGTTCAGAACTCAGCTACATTTGAGCACCGCCTTTCATCCTTAGACGGATGGTCAGATAGAGCAGACCATTCAGACACTTCAGGACATGCTTCATGCATGCATCCTATCTTTTGTCCGTAGTTACAAGGATCACATTCCCTTGAATGAGTTATCATATAACAACCATTATAACTCCACCATCGGTATGGCACCATTTGAGTCCGTGTACTGTCGACCATGAAGATCACCTCTATGCTGGACAGACCTAGGGGAGTTAGAAATTATGGGTCCAGAGTTATTATGGGATACCACTAAGAAGGTTTAGACCATCCAGTAGAGGATGAAGACTGAACAAAGTATATATAAGTCTTATGATGATAGGAGGTAGATACCTTTGTATTTCTAGAAGGGGGGACACATAATCTTGTGAGTCTCTCCTAGATGAGGTTTACGAAGATTTGGTTGAGGAGGAATGTTATCCCCAAGGTTTATTGGACCTTGTTTTGATAATTCAGAGGATTGGAGAGGTGGAATACCTTTTGGGACATCCACCACAATTGGAGAGGGTGAAATACATTCTCCGCGTATCCCATATTAAGAGATATGTGCATGACCCATCTCACATCATCGACCACGAGGAGCTGGGCTTCGATGATGGGTCGACATTTACAGAGGTTCCATGGGAGATTCAGGATAGACGGGAGCGAGTCCCTTATGAAATGTTGATACCTCTGATGCGCGTTCACTGGAAGCACGAGAACCTTCATGAGTTCACTTGGGAGTGTGAGGCTCAGATTCATGCTAAGTACCCCCATTTTTTTATTAGCCTATGATGTGGATTTTGGGGGTGAAAGGACCTAATGTAAGAAGAATGTATAGACCTGTATTTTTCCATGTATTTTTTTATTTATATGGAATTGTTAAAAGTCTGTGAAAATTGACGGCGCATCATTCCGGGGCCCAGTGTGCCCGATATGAATTTATGAACGTTTTCAAGGTACATTTAATAAACGTGCGAGAAGAATTTTCTATCTTTTGAACTGGTGCTCAAAATAAAAATCTGAGGGAACTGATGAATCTGTAGCACTAGGATTTTCTTAAAGAAGTATTTACTTGGACCGAAGTAGGTTTGGAAAAAAAGTTATGTTTTGTGGATTTTTAAAAGAAAATAAATGAAATAATTTTATTATTTAATTTTCATTCTTATCATTTAATGGAAAAGAGGAGTGTGGTGACAACGATGTGTCAAGCCATTAAATGGCTTCAACCTTCAATCTATGTAACATCAATGTTGAGAAATTAGGAAGCTTCTTAATTAATGAGCAACCATTAATTCTTAATATCATTACATACCCTCCACCTCTTATATTTATATGGATCTTGGGGAGAGGTATCGACACTACTTCTCTAAGAAACGAAGTGCATACCAAGTGCCGAGATATAAAACCCATGGAGGATGGAGATGATTTTAGAGAGTGGTGACGAGAGACACCGAAACCCCGAACTAGAGATCGACAACATAGAAAATTCATTGGAGGCTTGTTGCGGAGGATGGGGAACATTGAACCACTTCCTCATCCATGGATGTTTCTCCATAGTTTTTGAGGTATGGGTTTAACTTGATTTAAATTCCAAGAGTTTGTTGATTATTTATCTCCCTCATGATTACAAGCTAACACGAAGGGCACATCCCCAACAAGCCTGGCCCGGACCCTCCACTAAATTTCCCCCCTTTTCATTCTCCATCAAAGACTGCCAGCTCGGCGGTACTGGTGACCAACGTCGGTAAAGACCAAGGTGGAAGAAGGAACTAGTGTGCCATGAGGAAGTACACGGTGCACCCACTCCACAGGTGGGAATGGTTGCTGGTCTCCATCTGCGGTGGCCGGGGGAGGCGGCCGACACACCGGTTGTCCGCGGAAGTAGAGGAGGAAGAACCAGTGTGCCAACAGAGGAATCAGATTGTGCCTCATCAACCACGGAGGACCTAAGTAAGGGGGCTGGAACACTGGCCGACCGCGGGTGGCGGAGAAGCACATCATCATGTTCCACTGGAGAAGTCGGTCGGCACACCGGCCGACCGTGACGGGTTCCGCAGGACTGTCAACAGCGGGTCCCGTAGTGAAGGTTACGGGCGCAGCAGAAGCACGTGGGTGGATGTGCGTACTTGGATTTTTTTCATTAGCAATGATCAATCCGGGATCAATTCGACAATAAATGCCAGTCTCCACGGATCGAATCACAAAAAAAAGACAAAGAAGATGGTTTGTCCCGGAACCACAAACAAGGATCATTACAGGTTGAATATAGTTAATTTAATTAATTATAAAGAAATACCATTTGGGTGTTCTTTCTTCATTGATGTTCTCGATCACGTTGTCGATGTGATCCGTCGTTGTGTCGTAGAAGCCAAGTGTAGAATCCCTCTAGCGGTGATCCACACGTGTACCTTGTATCTCTGGACGTCGCCAAAGGATTCTCCGGGTGCTAGCGTGGAGAAGCCTTTGCTTGCGTTGTCCGCCATAGATCCTCTTGATCCGATGGAAGAGGATTTCTCTCGGTCATGAGAGCGTTCTTGGAGGAATAGGTTCTTTCGGTCTTGAAATAAATCTCCAGAGATGTTGTGCACAACGATTCTATTGTGTGTTGGAAAAGAGTTGGGGTTGTGAGGATATTTATAATCAGGTGTGTGGTGTTATAGAGTTATGACAATAAATAAACATGTTACGCGTTTTATTTATTTCATTGACTCTTTATTTAAAACCCCCATGTCGAATACATAATTCCATGACATGCGCCCACACTGATTATAATAAATATCATTTAAAACAATATTATATCCTCAAAATCACGACTGAAAAAACTACACGGTGTGTAATAATAAATACACGGCGTGTACTTGTTTTTCATTGAAAACTACACGGTGTGTACATTAAATGTACACAGCGTGTATATCTTGTTTTCATTTATTCATTTCCTTTCCAAAATAAAACTACACGGCTTGTACTTGTTTTATTTTTTTTCATCCATCATTTAAAACAACTTAGGCTTCCTTGAATAATTATTAAACCACGTATGGGAATAATCATTATTTAACTTGAGATACTTGGATACACTTAGTGTGTGACCCTCTAGGCCTCTTTCTGATTGGAATTAGGCAGGCTTGCCTAAAGTCCAAGATTACTGCCTAGCAACGGGTCGAGGAACCCTAGAAAAAGAAGTTGACGCCGCATTGACTTATCACCTCATACAAACGCTTACTGTGTAATTTAATCCCTTTGTCTCGATATCTCATCAAGCAGGTTTCATGGAAGTGTCATAAACCTATATGCTTGATCTGTCATTTTTTGACTACCTGAAATAAACCCGTCGTTTACACCATGACCATGGAATTTAATGTGACAGTTCTATTTCAATCAAAGGGCCGAGATATCAACTTCCATAAATGGAAGGGACAATTCCTTCCTCGACTTATCCATTAACAACATGTCATTCGTGACGCACCCAACGTACCCTACTTCCCGCCAACTGTCTTCGTGACGATTTTCGTCAGTAAATCTAAGTGTGTGAGTCATGACATGAGTTAAAGATAATCTTCCAGTCTAAGGACCATTACACACGCTCGCAGATAGAAATATCCGATGACCCCAAGACATGCGGAATTACTAATGGTGGGTCTGTTCTCATAATCTCCCATCTTTGTGATTACCAAGTGCGAACTCCATGAGAGAGAGTCTCGTCTTCTTACTATTACTCTCACATGATGGTTTGTATACTATGTGTCCTATCATAGAATGTCATCCAACCACAGAACTTTATTTAAGAATATTGTTATAGCATTTCAAGGTTCTCATCATAGTAGGGATCTACTATGACCTTATTAATGCAACAAATATTCCAGGACATTATTATATTATAGTCATGCAGAACAATGAACAATATATAATAAGTGAACATTCATATAATCAAAGTACAAAATAGTTGGTTCTGAGGACACCAACCCTTAAAAATTCCCACTTGGACTAGAGCCAACTACCTATGACTTTTAGTCTGCTAGTCCTCACATGATGATCATGTTTCTGTTGAGTCAAGGCTTTAGTCAGTGGGTCTGCCACGTTGTCTTCCGTGGAAATACTGGTCACGGAAACTTCACATCTCTGAGAAAAATCCCTCAAGAGATAATACTTTCGAAGTATGTTCTTTTTCCGCTGATGTGACCTTGGATCTTTTGAAAGTGCCACCGCTGCATTATTATCACAATAGAGTGTGATAGGATCTTTACTGCTCGGTACTACATCCATCTCTTGGACAAAGCTTCGCATCCATACTGCTTATTTAGCTACCTCTGAAGCTGCGATATACTCGGAGTCCGCTGTAGAATCTGCCCCCACACTTTGTTTTGTGCTCTTCCAGCTCACTACACCTCCATTCAAACTGAATATGTATCCAGTCTGCGACTTCATGTCATCTTGATCAGTCTGGAAACTAGCACATACATGTCCTCTAAAGACTAGTTCCTCATCTTCTCCAAAAACCAGGAAAATATCCTTAGTACGCCTCAGATACTTAAGGATAGTCTTGACTACCATCCAATGGTAGTCTCCTGGATCAGCTTGATATCTGCCTACCGCACTTAATGCGTAAGCAACATCTATCCTTGTACATAGCATAGCATACATGACTGACCCAATCGCAGATGCGTAAGGGATCTTTGCCATTATCTTTCATTCCTCATGTGTCTGAGGACACATTTTCTTGGAAAGATGAATGCCATGTGATACTGGAAAAAGTCCCATTCTTGGACTGTTCCATACTGAATCTCTTCACTATCTTGTCAATGTATGTACTTTGACTCAGGCCCAGCATTCTCTTGGATCTATCACGATGGATCTTGATCCCAAGAATATATGCCACCTCGCACAAGTCTTTCATGGAGAAGAATTTATGCAACCATGCCTAAACTGACTGTAAGGCAGGTACTTCGTTTCCAATTAGCAATATTTCATCAACATATACTATTAGGAAAACGACTACACTTCCACTAAACCTTTTGTAGACACAAGGCTCACATTCGTTCTTAACAAATACAAATTCTGTAATAGCTTCATCAAAACAAATGTTCCATGACATTGATGCTTTCTTTAATCGATAAATGGATTTCTGCAACTTTCATACCTTGTTGACATCCTTTGGAGTCACAAACACTTCAGGTTGTGTCATGTAGACATATTCCTGGAGGTTCCCGTTAAGGAAAGCTATTTTGACATCCATTTGCCAAATTTCATAGTCATGGTAAGCAGTAATGGACAATAGGATTCTGATGGACTTCAGCATTGCAACCAGTGAAAAGGTTTCATCATAGTCAATTCCCTGATGCTATCTAAAACCTTTTGCAACTAGTTGTGCCTTGTAGGTGCTAACTTGCCCCTCCATGTCTAGTTTCTTCTTAAATACCCATTTATTACCAATAGTCTTTACATCAACTGGAGGAGCTACCGAAATCCAGGCTTGGTTTTGGTACATGGAATCCATTTCAGAATTCATGGCTTCATTCCACTTGGTAACATCTGTGCCTTCATTTGCTTCCTTGTAGGTAAGAGGATCATCATTGTCAACCAATATTGAGTCACCATCCTCGGTGACAAGAAAACCATATAGTTCTGGTTCTCTCACCTCTCTCGTGCTCCTACGCAGTTCTTGTGTCTCTGGAACAGATTGTTCTTCCACGGGGATTTGTGGAATCTATTCTTGTACCAATTCATGTGTATCTTGAGCCTCGACTTCATCGAAGTCTATCTCGCTGCCACTATCTCTTTTGGAGATGTGCTACCTCTCATGGAATATGGTGTGTCTTTCCACTGTAACCTTTTTGTTTGAGGGGTTGTATAGATAATATCCTCTTGTTTCCTTGGGATATTCTATAAAGATACACTTTGTGCCTTGAGGCATGAGTTTTTTACCTGAAGAGGCCTTAACAAATGCTTCTCTACCCCCACACATGTAAATTCAATAACATGGATTTGCGTCCACTCTATAACTCGTAAGGAATACCATTTATCGATTTAGTTGGTACTTGGTTTAGTATATTCACTGTTGTTTGTAATGCATATCCCCAAATGGATAATGGAAGGCTCACATGACTCATCATTGATCTCACCATGTCCAACAGGGTGTGGTTCCTCCTTTCACTTACACCATTCCATTGTGGCGTGTAAGGAGGAGTGAGTTGAGATAGAATCCCAAACTCCCGTAAGAAATCAATGAAGTCCTGATCAAGATATTCTCCTCCTCTATCTAAGCGGAGTTTCTTAATCTTCTTACCATTCTGGTTCTCATCTTTATTCTTGTTTTCTTTGAACCGATCAAAAGAATCTAACTTATACCTCATTAAGTAGATATATAAATATCTACTAAAATCATCAGTAAAAGTTATGAAGTATGTGAACCCCCCCCCCCCCCTTGATTCCACTGGAAATGGTCCACACAAATCTATGTGAACTAATTCTATAAGCTCTTTAGCTCTTTCACCATTCCCAGTAAATGGGGCTTTAGTCATTTTGCCTTGTAGACACCCATGACATACACCAAGTGGTTTTAGTTTGAAAGAATCTAAATACCCATCTTGATGTAATTTTGTCAAACGCTTCTCATTAACATGACCTAGCCGGTGATGCCAAAGTTGGGTGTGGTATGAGTCATGTGAATTAACATTGTTATCAATTTCCATTACTTGGTTTGTGTAGTCTAACACATAAAGGCTGTTATATAAATGTGCCCTACCAAAATAAATGTCATCTTTATAAAAATAGCAACATCCACATACAAACTTGAAGATTAATCCATCAGTATCTAATCTGGATACTGAAATAATGTTTTTAGTAACATAAGTAACATAATAACAACCCTTTAACACCAAGATCATTCCAGTTGGCAATGTGAGGTGGTAGTCCCCGACAGCAACAACAGAAAGTCTGGCTCCATTGGCTGCTCGTAGATCTACCTCCCCTCGATCAATCTTCCTGAATTTACTTGGTTTCTGTATTTGGATATAGATGTGAGCACCAAAAGTAGAATACAATACTCAATTAGTAGAAAGAGATAGATTGCATTTGATAACAAAGGCATTTGAAGCTTCCCCTTGCTTCCTTTGCTGGGTGCAGTTTTTCTTCCAGTGGCCCTTCTTGCCACATGCGAAACAAACAACATCATGTTCCTTTGCCTCCCCATTGATCTTCCCTTTCTTGGAAGGCCTTGAAGAAGCTTTGGTCTTAACAATCTTCGCCTTCCCTTTCCTTTTATTCACCATGAGGACAGAAGGCTTTTCACGCTTCATGTCATTGTCCACTTGGTGAGTAAGGACAAAAATATTAGACATAGAATTCTCAATGTTGTTCATGTTGAAGTTCACAACAAAGTTTGAGAAGCTCTAGGGGAGTGATGCAAGAATGAGATTGGTACCCAGTTCTTCGTGGAGTTTAAACCCTAGAAACTCCAAGTGCTCAATGTAGCCAACGAGATTGACTATATGAGGCCCGTCTAGGGCACCCTCTCCATGATTGCTCTGAAATAGAGCCTTGGAGATCTCAAACCATTCCTATTTTGCTCTCTCCTAGTATAGACCACGGAGATGCTCGAGCATGCTATAGGCATCCATGTCTTCATGAGACTTCAAGATCTCACTAGACATTGATGATAGCATCAAACATTGAACGTCGAGTGCATCATTCAAATGTTGATCATAGACTAGGAAATCATCATCACTCGCCCCTGGGGAAGGGGAATCAGAAAGTGAGGACTCCAGCACGTAAAACTTTCGTTCATGGCGTAGGATAACCCGAAGGCACCTAAACCATTCCTGAAAGTTGCTGCCGGTGAGGATGTTGTCTTTATCCAAAATTGATCGCAGAGAAAAAGTGGTTGATGAGTTTGTCATCTTGATTTTACAATTTAAAAGAGCAGATTCATTAGTACTTTATTGATTACATTTTATGAGAAATAATAAATTTTACTAATTCTCCCATTATTTTATCAAGTCCTAATGGCCCTCACCATATGAACTCAGAATGTCCAGTTGCTTTGACATTCTAGTGGCAAGGACCCATATTTCCCTTCGCATAACCCCAAAAAGGGTTGGTCAAGCTATTTGAAGGTATTTTTGGTAGGCAGGTCTTTTCCAACTGTGAGCTTACAGTTCCTTGATATGTTGAGTGGACTCCCCAATCCTGAAATCCTGACTTGGATTTCCTCAACTCTTGCCTCTAATATTACACCAAGTCTAGAAAGGGATACTTATCTTGATGTAATATGGTTAAGTCAACCCGAAACCTTTCATAAGGGCTTCCTTTATAAAAGTAAGTGTCCCAACAAGGGTTGGTCAAACACATAGTTTTATTGAGTCTTGCCCTTAATCAAGTAATGGAAGGCTTGGTCTGACTTAGTATGGTATTTGAGGGATTTTATTCTTTATGCATATTTTTGCATTATGACATGATTGTTAATATTATGTGATGCTTTCTTAAGTGATTAACCATGTTACGATAATGTTTACGCATATTCCAGTTTTTATTTTATTCTATCTTTGCATGCTTTTTCATTTTATTAATTATGTGATTGCGAGAACACATACATAATAAATAAACCATGAAATCAGACAGAAATAAAATAAGATGGAATGATCATGAGCTTCTATTTGGCTAGCTTATCTAGTGGTTTTGATAAGATAACCCTGACCAAGGGAAAACACCTTGAACCTGATGGTTCGTGTTTTGCAGCTCCCACCTTTCCACCTTTGTATCTTCTTGCATCGGTGTCACCTCAGCTTCAGGATTTGAACCGTCTCCTCTGGCTTGGGAGATCCTCCATTACATGGGTTTACATTAAAGAAACCATGGGCACATAGGCCCTATATTTTATTGGAAGGAGGCTTATAGGCCAACAAATTTAAATTAAATAAATTTAAATGATACCATAAACATACAGAGGGTCTTTTGCCTAGCTCATGGTCATCCATAGTATGCAATGACAATTACGCATATTTTGAATTCAAATTATTTTAATCGTTCTTTTATTTAAGATAATCCGTGCTCGAATTCAATTAATTATGTTCTTATAATTAATCAATTAATTATCTTAAATTCCTTTCTGAATTTCCTTGAGATCCTTCTCATCCATATTCCTTGTATGGGTCTTTGAACATTGGAGGAAACCTAGTGAAATTCAATTTCTGGAAAGTACACGGCGTGTAGTTTATAATTACACGGCGTGTATTTTTCTCTTCACCCTTTATCCAAAGTACACGCCAGGGCTTTGGCGTGTTTTTCGTACTTTGGAAATATTAGAGTACACAACGTGTAGATGAATCATACACGGCGTGTACTTGTTACATGGTAACCGGCCTGGCGATCCCATGTACGTGGTACACGTCTTATCTTTGTACATGGTTTTACCTAGGCCGAAACGGACTACACGGCGTGTTTCTCCAATATACACGGCGTTTATTCCGGTTTCCACGCGCCGTTAAATTCTGGTCAACACGGTGCGAATAAAACTTAGGCATAATCAATTCACACGACATGGTTTGGTGGACCAGTGTCTGTTCGTTGAACCTAAGTACATGGTGTGTAGTTTTAATTACATGCCGTGTAATCCCGTGTTGTACAGACAGAAAGAGCGGCTCCTCCGGATGAGTTCCTCATTTTTATTTTAATCAAAATTAAATTTAAAAGGTCAATTTCTGTGATATGAATCGAGATACGAAGGAGGAAGAATAGATCTCGTTAATTCAGATTTATAGAATGATTTATTTCAAATTGAATCAAATATGAATGCGTAAATTATCAATGAAAATTAAATAACTATAATCAACATTGTAACCTCGCTCTGATACCATTTGAAGGTTCCAGGCGGAGCGGAAGCGCGTGGGTGGATGTGCCCACTTGGCTTATTGTCATTAGAAATGATCAATCCGGGATCAATACGACGATAAATGCCAATCTCCACGGATCGAATCACAAAAAAAAGGCAAAGAAGATGGTTTGTCCCGGAACCACAAACAAGGATCATTACAGGTTGATTATTGTTAATTTAATTAATTATAAAGAAATACCTTTTGGGTGTTCTTTCTTCGTTGATTTTCTCGATCACGTTTTCTATGTCATCAATTGTTGTGTCGTAGAAGCCAAGTGTAGACTCCCTCTAGCGGTGATCCGCACGTGTACCTTGTATCTCCGGACGTTGCCAAAGGATTCTCTGGGTGCTAGCGTGGAGAATCCTTTGCTTGCGTTGTCCGCCTTAGATCGTCTTGATCCGATGGAAGAGGATCTCTCTCAGTCTTGAGAGCGTTCTTGGAGGAAGAGGTTCTTTCGGTCTTGAAATAATTCTCCAGAGATTTGGTGCACAATGATTCTCTTGTGTGTTGGAAAAGAGTTGGGGTTGTGAGGATATTTATAATCGGGTGTGTGGGGTTATAGAGTTATGACAATAAATAAACACGTTACACATTTTATTTATTTCATTGACTCTTTATTTAAAAACCCCATGTCGAATAAATAATTCCTTGACATGTGCCCACACTGATTATAATAAATATCATTTAAAATAATATTATATCTTCAAAATCCTGACTGGAAAAACTATGCAGTGTGTAATAATAAATACACGACGTGTACTTTTTTTTCTTTGAAAACTACATGGCATGTAAATTAAATGTACACAACATGTAAATCTTGTTTTTATTTATTCATTTCGATTCCAAAATAAAACTACACGGCATGTACATTTAATAATTCACAGTGTGTACTAGTTTTATTTTATTTTTCTTCCATCATTTAAAACAACTTAGGCTTCCTTGAATAATTATTAAACCACGTACGGAAATAATCTTTATTCAACTTGAGATAATTCGATACACTTAGTGTGTGACCCTCTAGGCCTCTTTCTCGTTGGCATTAGGCGGGCTTCCCTAAAGTCCAAGATTACTATCTAGCAATGGGTCAAGGCACCCATGAGAAAGAAGTTGACGCCGCATTGACATATCACCTCATACGAACACTTACTGTGTAATTTAATCCCTTTGTCTGGATATCTCATCAAGTAGGTTTCATGGAAGTGTCATAAACCTATATGCTTGATCCGTCGTTATTTGACTACCTAAAATAAACTCGTCATTTACACCATGGCCATGGAATTTAATGCGACATTTCTATTTAAATCAATGGGCCAAGATATCAACTTCCATAAATGTAAGGGACAAATCATTCCTCTACTTATCCATTAACAACATGTCCTTCGTGACACACCCAACATACACTACTTCCTGCCAACTGTCTGCATGACGGTTTTCTTCAGTAAATCTAAGTGCACGAGTCATGACATGAGTTAATGATAATCTTCCAGTCTAAGGACCATTACACACGCTCTCAAATAACAATATCGGCTGACACCAAGACATGAGGAATTACTACTGGAGGGTCTGTTCTCATAATCTCCCATCTTGGAGATTACCAAGTGCGAACTCCATGAGAGAGAGTCTCGTCTTCTTACGAGTACTCACACATGACAGTCTATAAACTATGTGTCCTATCATAGTATGTCATCCAACCGCAGATCATTATTTAAGAATATTGTTATAGCATTTCAAGGTTCTCCTCATAGCGGGGATCTGCTATGACATTATTAATGCAACAGATATTCCAGGACATTATTATATTATTGTCATGCAGAACAATGAACAATATATAATAAGTGAACTTTCATGTAATCAAAGTAGAAAACAGTTGGTTCTAAGGACACCAACCCTTACACGTAGTCCATGTGGTTTTGTCGCTATGGATGAACCAAATGGACTCTAGGATGTTCTTGAATTAGGGGTGAGTTTTCCCCCATGCAAACCAGCACGATCCCCTAGTTGGCTACACTTCACCATGGTCGAGTGACCTGCACAACGGGATGCCTCTCTACGAGCCGCAGGCCCAGTAGGATGCCCCTTGCAGGATCGGTCGCCATAATGTGGGCCTCCCCTTGCGTGTTGGGATACCCTTGAGGGTCGGGCCAGATCTCGGCCCATCGGGCCGACCGGGTCGGACCGGACCCAGGTCCGACTAGACCCTGAAACACTAAATGAGCCATATCTTCAAATTCTGGTGTTTGTTTGACACAATGTCAATGGTGTTGGGAACCATAGAGTGACATGGTCCTTTTTTATAATCTATTTATGTTTTGAATATAGTTGGAGTATGGCCGGGTTGGATCGAACCCGAATCCAACTGGGCCCTCAGAACTAAAATGCTTATAACTCATAGACCCTGCGTCTGATTGACACACTGTCTATCGCGTCGGAACCCGTACGACGTGAAGGTCCTTTGGGTTACTCCTTTTTGGATATTAGTGGAAACAAGTGTATGAATGATATCTCGAGAGGTAGATTATTTCAAACTTGAGTGCACTGGGTGCGCGTAATCCTGTGGTTGGATATAAGGTGTAGAAAGAACACTGATCATGTGTGGGTTAGTATCTATCCGATCTTCTGTGGGTCAGCACTCATGGATTTTATACGGGTCAATGTATACAGATCATGTGTGGGTCAGCGCTGAGCAATCCTGTGGGCATCAGTGCTCAGCGATCCTGTGTGTGTCAATCCATACTGATCCTGTGTGGGTCAGCGCCCATCAATCCTTTGTGGGATAGATCCGATGTGGGTTATTGGGGGTTAGTTACCTATAGATCCTACGTGGGTTAGTGGGGGTTAGTTACCTATTGATCCTGTGTGGATCTGAATCAGTTCTACTTAATAGATTAAGATAATATTGCCTTACGACTATTCATCTATCCTTATGTACTTAAGTTATACCTGGTTGTGAGATGAGTCTTATTATATTCGTGGTGTTACCTATGTGGTACTTCTACCTTTTTGGTGAGGTCTTCATAGTGTTATCTGTGTGGTACTTCTATCTTCGTGATGTTATGTTTGTGGCACTTTAATCTTTTTGGTGTTACCTGTGTGGTACTTCTACCTTCTTGGGGATGTCTTCACGATGTTACCTGTGTGGTACTTAAATCTTTATAGTGTTACATGCGTGGTACTTCTATCTTTGTGGTGTTACCTATGTAGTACTTCTATCATTGTGGTTCAAGCTGTGTGGTACTTCTACCTTGTGGTGATGTCTTCTTGGTGTTACTTGTGTGGTACTTCTATCTCAATGGTGTTACAGGTGTGGTATTTCTACCTTGTGGTATTTCCATTGTGGAACTCTAGGAGACCTATGGGGTCTCGAGGTCACTATTGAGTGTTGTTATACTCACCAATGCACGGGCTATGCCAACACGTTATTTTGTCTTATGTAGACGATGAACAACATTGATCGAGGATGAGGGATCCAAGACTGGATGGTACCAGGAGGTGGACTATTTTGGTGTGACGTGACACATAGACTACTATTCATGAGATGTACATACCCTTTAGGTAGGATCCTCGATGAATAATATAGGAGTTGTGTGTACTATTTAGTTTTATTGGTACTTTCCAGTTGTACTCGTACTTTTAGTTGGTCTTGTGTTCCCACACCTTTACATTCATCACATTTCTACTACAACAATTTACTTTGTTGTTGCCTCCTATTGTGTTCTTGGACTGCATGTCTATACATGTTAAAAGGAAATGCCTTCCCATTATAGTGATATGCCTTTCCGATGCTAGTCACCAGCCTCTGGCCAATAGAAGTAGGGCTTGGGTAAGTCATGACATAGACCCCGAGGGACAGGTCATGACATTCTTTCCGTACACTAGATAATTCACAGGCACTTAAATATTATGTTTAACAATATAAAATGATTGTGGTCTTGAAAAGTTTTTTGTTTGAAGAGATTCCAACACATAGTTTTTGAAGGGTATTTTTTATCACAACATCATATTTTTTATATCCCCATTATGTTCATGAATTATTATTATTATTATTTTTTCATCACAATGTTTTACACTAAATAAACAATTCTAAACCTTATTCACGTGTAACAATTTTTAAAATTCCTTCATGAGTAGATATTATAAATTAAAATTCAAGGATATTTATATATAACCAAAATAATCCTATGAAAAGGGTATATATAACCATTTAATATAATTTCTAAGAATCATATCAAATTAACAATATGAACAAAAATAATCATGGACTTATAGGTTTCAAACCCCCATTTTTGATTTAGAATCTATGCCCATAGGTTATCGAGTATCTCAAACTACAGTACCCATTACCATTGGATAGTAAAGAGACATTTGAATCCATTAAAATTATAATGCCTATTATGTTAACTCTATATTGAATTTCATACGTCAATCTCATAACCCAGTGTAATAAAAATTAAAGGTACAAGAAAGCTAAATTTATTGTCATACGAATCATTTGACTCCTTATATGCATGTATAATAGTTTTTGTAAGTTATCTAAATAGTCTCACACTTCCATTTATAATATAAAATTTACAATTATTAATGAATCTAGTTACAATACAATATAAATAATTAATTCATAAATTTCGACATATGATGAACATTTATAAACAATTCATCAGTAAATAAATAATAAAATCATTATAATTTAACCATGAATTATGAACATTCCAGAATTAAATAAATATAAACACTAATTTTTTCCAAATATATATAACATATTACCATTTACATGAAAATTACATAAAATTGTGGTATTGAAGATATAATTTTTTTAATTCATATCTATTATGTAAATGTTTCAGATAACCCAAAAATTACTTTACCCAAAATGTCAGATGTTTAAAATAATTTAAACAAAGATCATGTAAATTTATTTAAACTAATATTTATATGGTTCAAATAATTTCTCAAATATGGCTTTTTTAATTTGAACATTCGAATTTAATAATAATGAAAAATTCATAATTTAAATTTAAACACTTCATATTTTTCCTTATTTTATAAATTATAATCATATTTTAAATTACGCTTACAATTTATATATAATAATTTTATATCCAACATTTAATTTATATCATACAAAATCAACAGTTTTTTAATCACGACATTTAGAATTAAAGTTATCTTTTTAACAAATAATCAAAAAAATATTTATTAATTACGAACACATTA
Organism: Viscum album; assembly: GCA_963277665.1. Lineage (NCBI taxonomy): Eukaryota > Viridiplantae > Streptophyta > Magnoliopsida > Santalales > Viscaceae > Viscum > Viscum album. The sequence goes on from OY728123.1 coordinate 1,621,018,122, forward strand.
TAGTTTTTAAATAAATAGGTTAACATTTCCAAGAGGGTATGAATATTTTATTAGGAGAAAAATAAGATTATAAATTTCTAAAATATATAAATTTACAATAACCCCATTCCAAAAATATTACTAGATCATTTGGTAATTTATTGCACAATGTGAGGTTGCCACAACTTATACCATTATTATAAAGACCATTAGCTATGAAATTGGATTACTAATATACATTTGTAATAAAATAACTCTTTTTTGGAATGATTTATATGAATTTGATCCACAAATATGTAAGCTTCCATTATAGATTCAATTGGCCAATTCTCACAACATGCACAATAGTGGAAGAATCACACTCAATCCAAAACATGTTACATCCTCTCCACCATTATATCTCTACCAAATTAATCAATATTGATATTTCCATCTATAAGGATGAATTAATTCCATACATTCCACAAATACAACCCATTATAACTCCATTGTGATCTCTAGAGAGAGCTCAAAAACCTGAAGGCCCTAAATTTCCCCAAAACGCCCTGTGTGGGATAAACATAATACATCCAATGGAGGAAAAATTAAATATTATCTCTATAGATCTATGTGGTGGCCAGATGTTACCAATAATTCAAAGACATATAAATATATAAGGGTCATGTGCTGACGTTTCTCATTACATATGTTACAACACATGGTCATTCATTACTACAACTATGATGCATGGAAGATCTGTTTAATGGTTAAAGGGGACACGTCCATGGATCCCTTTGTTATGACAAAACTGGATGGTAGGAATTATTTCATCACAATATACATGGAATAAGTTGAGGAGTTTTGGAGGGAGAGGATCAAGATAAGGTTTTATGGTTTTATTGTATGTCATCATTCCAAGGGGGATTCCCATAGAATATATCAGAATACGTATTACACAAATCCAACAAAATAGTGAAGATCAAGAATTGATGATTGAGGCCATCCATGTTTTGGTTTTATAATATTCATTTATAATAACAAGAAATAAATATTATATTTAACAGTTTAAATATAATATACTTGACTTCAACATTTTAAACACAATTATAAGAATCAAGATGATTTGTAGGATCTGATAAAACTAATGAATTTATAATGATCGAATAAAACTTATTCAAGTTGTGTGAGAGATTACGAAAACCTAAACCAAGATCTCAATGATATGGTACAAAAACTATATATGATAAAAAATGTTGAAACTTTAGATCCTTTCACTTATATTGGTCATGAATTCATTATTTAATCATAATTTTATTTAATATCACTAAAATGAAACCATTGACATATTTCTTCTATGGTGTATCCATTGATCAACCTAAATCACCAAACATATGGGTTGGATTCTCCACTCCTCTATGATATGATAAAATCATGGGTGGAAAATTGTAAATGAGAAAGTGAACTTCAAGGGAATCGAGTGGAAGAGAGAACCGTAACTCAATGGATTCATCCAATTTATATGGGCCTGAGGTATTCACCCCAATACTTCATATAATTTTCTAAAATTTTATGAACGGTTTAATTTTTACCAATTATTATTAATTTTTTTTTAACATTTAGATGAGTAAATGCATGAATTTATCATATATATTTATTATTTTCCAGATTCATTATCATATAGATTTTTATAATCAATGATAACCAATGTGGATGATATTTAATATGTTATATTATAATTTTATACTTCCATTAGTCAATTTTGTAGTGTTATGTGTATCATATAACACGATTCATCACACAAAACCACCTTTTTCATACCTTTGACATGCACTATGACTGGTCAAGGAATTTTACTGATATGATCATATCATTCCTTATTATATAATCATATTAAAAGATATCATATACCCTAATAGTATAAAACAATCCATTTTTTCAAATGTATTTCATATCATAAAACATCCCTATTGTAACTTTTCAGTAAATACTTAACCACTACATTGTTGTTTAGACCATGTCATGCTCCATATAGGTGTGAACCATGAAATAGTGAGGGTCATGATGTCATGGTATCCTTCATGAAAATTTACATTATATATGATATCTAGTTTTTAAGATTAATTATTCAATAACAAGTTATCATTATCAGTTTTTTCCTAGTATTATTATTTTTAGAGGACTTACAATATCCAAATTATTTTATAAATTCTAAACAATTAATTCCAAATTATAATCTAATAGGTAAAGATATTTTAACTTGTGGAATTTTTATTAAATGATTAATTCAATATTTTAAAAATTTTAGAATCTGATGGGACTCATTAACACCAAACCACATTTTTATTTAATTTTATAAAACCCACTTATAAGAGAAGTGGTCTCACAAGTAGACACAAGAAATAATTCACCCATAAACGCATTACGTGGATATGTGGTATTTTATTAGTGATTCACGTACACTAGAAGATATATAATAACACGTAACTTATTCTAATTCATGCATCATAAAATGTATTTGATCATTCTAAAATTATTATTCCTAATAATATGATAAATCCCATCATTCTTCTCAATAATCACAAAACATCCTTTTTATATATGTATATAAGTTGGTTCTTAGTTTGTGTTGGGTGGAATAGTCAATGTTTTCCAACTTCTTACGCTGAATCATTCTGGATCATGTTTTATTTTAAAATTTAAACGAAATTATATAGTATACCATGGAATAATGTAGTTTATTATCAAATATTGGGTGATTCACACAGCTCGTAGACAACCATAGAAAATGGTGACCATTAGATACTTCTTAGTCATCTCTATCAGGACCATGGTGAAGTGCTTGGTTAGATTTGTATCATTATATAATAAGGTATATTGTTTCTAATTTATTTATTCAATCCAATATATAAAGAAATATTCTAGGTATTTATAGGTTTTGTTTTATGTTTTCTTCTATGTTTTGATAATTATTATCCAATAAAAAATATTTCAAAAGCATCAAAACCACAATCAATTCATTCATTTAATTTGAATATTTTAAGGGATAGAGAAACTATTAAAATAATAAATCCTATATTTTATATGTATCATAGATCAAAATGATTATGGATCATTAAAATATCTAGAACCATGATATAATGGTTATCTGAAAATATTATTTTTCTAAGACAAATTATAGGACCATGTTATAATTTATTCAAAACATTCATAAAAACGAGTCAAAAAAACATAGAATTGTTTTTTGAATTTATCACACATGGTCAATAGAGAACAATGATTCAATGAATTCTTCCATGATGATAGACCACATCGTGGTAGGCACTGAAAATCTAGGTGTAACACTCCATGTTTTTTGAGGAATTGGTTTGCTTACATTTTATCCAAACCATGAGTTTTTAATATTATTAGGCTATATAAATATTTGGAAGATGTTGGGGGTCTGTATTTGTGGATTTAACCTAGGTCTGGGTTGAAATATTTTTCTAAGAATAATTATGCACCCCAACATAGATAATTAATGTGTGTAAAAGGTAGTGTATGAAAATAATGGTTTAGTTGGATGTACATTCCACAAAATAGGTTGGTTGCACCGTGAATCCATTTATAATGGAGGGTATTATGTCATAAAGTAGATTCCACATCCAAAATTGGTGTAGTTTTGGATTTTTAGTTTCACCTTGGAACATGGAATCACATTTGGAAATAAAGGTATATAATATAATGTGACCCTTTGGTGTGGTGGTGTACATTGTACTATGTGGCATTGTTTTAATGGACATCAAACTTATCTTTTTAAAATTTTAATTAAATGGATTAAAATAGTAAACCCTAAAAAAATTATTTCTCACATCCTTTCCCCTTACTTCATGATCCTCTCATCCTTTCTCCTTGGATACTCTATCCGATTATTTTATTTCTCCTTCAATTATGTTTAGATTCAATAACCATACATATTGAAGGATTTATACTATTGTGGATACAATTCTTCAACCATATATTTATCATTTCAATATATGTTTTTCATTCTCTACCAGCAATAACATAAAATAAAGGTTTTATCATATTTTGATAACTCCTTCTATTTAAAATGATTTTTCAAATGATCTCTTCTGATTAGGGATATACTTAGTCTAGGTTGTTGGTTCCTAAATATTTCCATCATTTTATATGTGTTTTCATGTGAAATGTGAAACATGGTAATGATTAATGTGATATATTTACCTAAAATAAATCTAAAAGGATTTCCTTTTCCCGCAATGAATATGTTTGGGATATTTTGGGTCATAAGTAGTATTTCATACAATGTACCATGATTATGTGATTAATTATGGACAAAAACATGAGATACATTGTTATAAACTATATAATAGTAACATAATGAGATATTCCTTTAGTTATTATATGATGTGTTAGACCCTATTAGGATCCCATTTACCTCATTTGATAAGTGGATGTGTGATTATTATAATGCATAGAACAATGTTATCTTTAAAATTATTTTTTAGAAATATTACCTTAATGACTTGTAAGGGGTGAGAATATTTCCCAATTATAATGTATTGATTTGGGTAGAGAATTATATGTATCTAGATTATGGAAAGGGGTTAGTTTTAATGACTATCCTGACTTGAATATGAAACCTGTTAGATATTATGTCAAAACATGTTATAATTTTTTTGTTTAATTCAATTTGTTTGAATCTACTATGATGGGTTAATATGATAGGGTTTAGATGCATTATTCTGAGATTAATATAGATATATGGAAACCTTTTTCCTTTTTTCTTTATACTAATATATTTTGATTGAGGTTCTTTGTCATATTATACTATTATAGTCATAGTCCCTTTTTCGCTTTTTATATTCATTGAGTCCAATGATTAAGATACCAAACAGAATATATCATTTTTGATATGTGACTCTCTTTCTCAAGGTAACTATATTCATATGAATGAGATCAATATCATATTTAGGTTATTTTATTATAGACATGGGATTGAACTTCCCCATGTTCATTACATTATTTTAATATGGGATTGAGATGACTTAGGTATGAGATAATTATGGAAACAATTATACACTTCCCATGTTTTTTATAATATTATTTGTTAGAATGAGATGACATTGGTCAATGATCATTATAAACATGGTCAAACATTACAAATATCATAATATTGTTATGTATAGTTGTCATGAAAACAAATAAAATATATTTTTATAGACATTGTTTCGAATATATCCATGTCTTCATTTTATTGTGAGTGAGGGTCTATATTACCTTGGCTTGAGACCAGTATCGACATGGGATAGCTTCCCCATTCGTATTAAATTCATCTAAGATAAGGTTGATAGTCACTACAGTATTAGATTATTATAGGATATGGAACATACTTCTACACTATCCTATAACGCTATTATGATATGTTTAGACTTATTCTAGTAGTAGATGAGGTTGGTATGGTTTATCGCAAGGTGTCTTGTTATGACTTGAGGTTGTATCATTTATTATTAATGTTAATTGTTAATCTCATTGAAATATAACATGATCATGCAATTTTATATGATGGGATTATTTCGGGACACCATTTTTTATACTAATTTTTAATTACACTCATCATTATTATTCCATTCTGTGTCAAAATTTTATGGTTTGTTATAAAGGTATCAAAAACATCCTTACTATATATGGATGAGTTGTAGTTCCATGGTTGATACTTGGATGTGGAACTGGGTGGGGAATGAAGTCTAGTTTTGTAGTATCCTCTAGTATTTAATTTTTTTACTATATTTTATATGTAGGACCATGTGTGTTAATCTTTCACTTTTTTAAGGACTTATGTATTATTACAATAGTTTAATTTTATAAAACCTGTGATATGTTATTTTTCCATTGTTATATCATACCTATAACATCCATTTATTTTGTTTATTGTGATTATTGATATTATTATTTATTTATTATTAGTTATACATTCCTATATCAAAAGGTATATTCTCACCACAGTCACTTATAAACCATCTGTAACAACCCAAAATCGTATCAATGGAATCACCCATTTCATTATATAATCATGTCATATTTAGTATTGTATTATCGTATAAAGCACTTATACCACATGATATAACCAACAGCCTTTAAATATATTTATTTGAACATTACATTTAGAGTATGAATATTCATTAAATTGAATATAAATATATTGGGAAAAAATAAAATATGATAATTAAATTATAAAAAATGGATATGCTTAATCCCATAGATTGATCACACTCATAAACAACACTATATAAATGATACATAATATTATTAATGATATATTATGTTTAAAGAAAATAATATATATATAATTGAGATAAAATATAATTAAATTAATCATTAATGAAATATGAGGTTTTTATTAAATGTAGAGAACCTATATGACTATTACAAATTTTTTTTGTTGGAATTTTCATATAACATCAAGAATTATAATATAAATTTTTTGAACAGTGATATAACCATTAAAATTGTATCCTCACCTATATAAGTGAAAAATAATATTTATTTATTTTATAAAATGATAATATGATATATTTATATCATAGTGCATGTGAATAAATGTTTAAATTATGATAAAATTATTGTTTTTATTTTTTAAAAACATAAATGTTTTGTAATAATTTTTATAACAAACATAAAAATTTTAAATAAAATTTATTTTGATAAAAAAATTTTATAAACTAATTTTATAAAACTATATGAAATTTTTTAATTGGTTATAAAATTAACTATAATAGAAAAACATGTATTTTTCAAATAATTGTTGATTTTACTTATAAAATAATTTCTCATATTAATAATTTTCTTGAATAATGGGTTTCAATATTTAAATTTACTTGTTTAAGAAAATGTTTAAGGAAATTTATTTTTTGTGTTTTTATAGATGATTTTATTTTTGGGGAATATTAAAATAAAGAAAATATGGTAATTTCCATTATAAAAAAACATGAATAAACTAGTCATGGATGATGTAACCCACTATTTTCATGGCCTCTCAACAATATGTTACATTATTTATTCAAAATTGTCAATACTTTCCACATTATTGATATAAAATATTTAAAAAATCTATATTATATTCAAAAACATGCCGCGTCCCCCCTTATAATTACCACCCCAACCATCCATTCTCCTCACAACGTATAAGACATGGAAATATCTGAAGATCTACCAATTTCTCTCCCTAACCAACCTGTACACATCCAAAGATTTATTTTTTCTTTCCAAAAGAGTATTCTAACGATCCTTAAGGGATGACCTAAGAGGAGACATCCATAGGAATAGGTAATACCCTCATCGAAGTATTTTAATTTTTCTTCCTCCACATCCTAGAAAACATTTCCCTCCAGTAAGAAATAATATCCCTAATATCATAAATTTATAGTATTGTTTTTATTTTTAATGTAATATCTATTATCAAACATCTTCTTGTTTTATTCTAAATTAAAATTTGTTTTAAAATATGGTCAATTCACCACATATTTAAAAAAACATTGATTTTCTCTATAGTCATAAAGGGAGTTTATAGGAAAAAATTATGGTAAATATGATGATAAAATGTATATTATAACATATATTTTTATTTCGTAATGTATTAATAATAAATATATAAAATAAAATGAATATATTTCATTATGGTTAGTAAAATTTCCCAAATTAACTACATGTATGAAGATGAAATTTATTCAAAGTGAATCATAACTATGTAAAAAAGAAATATGGATATTTGGGACTAATTAAAATTATGGAAATAAATTAATATCATTTCATATTACTTCTGTAGTTTTAGTTATATTTGAAAATAACTTCACTAATTATCCACAATCTAATTTGACACTAAAACTATAAAACTATCAACCGTGAGATAGTATAAATAGAAATTATATATCAATTAATTGACTTTGAATTAACATAAATGATTATTAATAAATAAAATATATCTAATAAATTCTTTCTATCATGTATTTAATAATTTTATTTATTTATTTTAAAGGTTAATTAAAGGTACATAATGATTCCAATCATGGGCTAAGGGAAAATTGAATCTACCACCCTTTATTTGGGAACATAATTTTCTCTATAAAAATAACATCATCACAAAACTATTCACATTTATTAAATTAATATTCTATATAAATATTTTTGGGCCTCTAGCATATATATATATATTATGTCCTTTCTTTATTGAGGATGTAGATTAGTTAATGTTCTCGTTCTCAATTTTACTTTTTAAGTTTAGTGGATCATAGATAACATCTCCAATTTTATTCCAAATTTTTAGAACCACTCAATGAAATGTTTTTATAAATCCATAAATTATAAATAATTCATGTATATATGGAAACTTATTTTTTCCATTTATTGTTTTATGAAAAAAATTACTCTTACCATCTTTAAAGACTCATAAACCTTTTTCCTAAAACTATGCATAAAAAGCCTATTACAAAACCCATTTTCAAATCTTTTTATGTCTCCACTTATATTTGACATTATTTTCATGACCTATACTTATCTACTCCCCCATTAATGTATAAAAATTCATTAATCATTTATTTTATTGTAATATTAATGTTAAAAAAATTAGCTATGTTCTAAGAGAGGGTTATGTAACCCATTTCCCTTTTAACAGGTTCTTACTTGTACTTATAAATTAAATTTTTGTTTCTTATGTGGTACACATATTCAGGTAAATGTTATTATGGGTGCACTCAGATATCAATCTAATGAGTTGGTTAATATTTATATCTCACGATATCGCATGTATTATATTAGGGAACAAACCTAATCCATGTTGTGACTCTATCAGCCATGTTTTATTGTGTGAGATGTGATCCTTGACTTATAATTATTTTATTTTTTGTTTATATTCCCCATTCTTATGGTGTCATGAACTTATAATTCCATCTTAATTATGTCATAATTCCATAGGATTATCCTTGAGAATTTAATTTATGATATCATGATATTTAATTTTACTCACATGATATGATCAATTATCATGCTTATTTCCTTACTGGGATTTACAGGTCACCCCTATTTTAAGTATTCTCTAGGTAGTCTTTTTAAATTTTAGAAAACATGAGAAATTTATTATTATGTTGTAGATTTTAAAATAATGATTATTTATTTTATGATTATGTTTTTTTAACATGATTCTAATATTCCAAAGAAACTACACCTCTGGATCATTGGGCGATGTTTTGTGGATCTTGATATTAAATGGAATGTAATTACATGTGTGTAAGGATTTTGTCACTATACACATGATATAAGTTATAAATATTTAGCTTAAAGGGAGGCATATCTAAAGAATGTGGCACTCTGGTTCAGTCATAGTTGGTGTGGACCAACTGTGGACAATAAAAGTGGTATTAGAGCCTTTTTTACTTATTATGAGGGATATAGTGGTAAGGAAAGGACATAATTGGAGAATGGGATAGAACTTATTCCTATTATTTACAATCCCACATATAATTAATGTCCATTTTATTAGATTTGATATTATTATTCTTGGTTTTTTTAATCTTTTATTTATAAGAATTATTATCTGTGACATATGGGTTGTGGCATTAATCTTAGTTCAGGGTTTCTTAAGGGTGTTCACTCTTGTAATATATTTGAAAAAATGGATTAAAATAAAAGTTGTGTTATTAGTTACGGTTGATACATTTATTATGATTTAGTGTTTAGTTATTTTATGTTTCAGTGGAAACTTATATATAGTTTCCTTATATAACTTGATAGAAGAAATATACATTACTAAGAGTGTGTTTCTTTTATGTTTTAATTTTTCTATGATTGATTATGTTAATCTTTTATACTTTTCATCCTAGATATGAGAGTGTCTGAGCTTTAAGTATTACCATGTTAAATAATAATATTATGTTTCAAGGTTCATGTATTATAAAATAGGATATAAATCATAAATATTTATTCTAATTTTTATTTTAATAATTTTTTGGCATGTTCTTGACATTGTAATGATATTCCACTTCAATAACATATAGTCAATCATAAGGAGGAATGGGATAAGTATATCATACTATAGATTTATTCATATCCCACTATTTTACTCACACCACCAATCAATTAGTAGCTCTCATAGAGTATAATTTAAATAATTTAGTCTATGGGACATGAAGATCCATTTATAATGCATTAAATGTTAGATCTGAATTGGGATTTCCAGCTGCAGCATCAACTTTGCATATTAAATTTTAGATTGATTTTTTAGATACTATCTTCAACTAGATTGACACATCCTTAAAAATGAGGGTTAATCTTTTTTATGTATATGCTATTGGGACCAATGAACTAGTAGTGGAATATATATGTACATGTATATGAATATAATTATAAGGGATGTCATTGTAGAATTTTAAGGAATTTTTCATTGACATGTTCTTTCCCAAGATTCTAAAACAGTATATGGATTGAGAGTTCATTAATATCACTCAATGGTTGATTATTTTAATGGACTATAATGATTGTTTCATTGATTAACATCTATTTTCATCGATTATGTTACGTGATGACATTGCAAAAGTATTCGATTTTGAGGATCGTCTAAACAATTCAATATGGGTTAAGTTGAATGTTTTTTTTCGTAACAAAGTCTGATGAGGTGGTAATTAATACCATCATGTTTGAGAAGAATTTGGTATATGGTTTTATTTTAAGACAATTTAGCATATATTATAGACCTAAGAGTAGATATTTTATTAATTTGAGGTCTTTATATAATGATTCTCAAAGATGCGGTGATAGATGGGCATGTTCAAGTCCAAGACTATCATCTTCCTCGCATGGGAGGACTACTTTTATGTTATATTAGTATTTCTTAATGGGGTGTTCCCAACTACAATTATAATGGGAACCGATGGAGTATTATTTATTTTATAATATGGGGATCATCACTATTAATTCATGATATAATCTCATCCAGTTAGTGGTTATGGATATATAATGCCTCAATGATCAATATTTAGATCCCAAACCATACTTCGTAATTGTAATTGTAGTTCTTCTAGCAAATCATGGAAGAAATGAGGATGTGGGACCTAGAAGCAGAGGTAGTACTGTATTTCTTATCAAGGTAATTAGTTGAAAAGAGAGATGGTAATAAGATCATTATTGTTCTTGTTTCTTATTTTGAGTTAGATCTTATTGATCATAGTATGGGACCAACTACTATTTAAGGCACAATTTTAGTGGAAGCCATTGTATCATCGTCCTTATTTGATATAGAATAAAAACAACCATTTAAATCATCTTAGATTTTTGATGTTATATGGTAGGTTATTTAGTAACATTATATGGTGATTTATATTAACAAAACCCTTAGTGGTGTGATTTTAGGATATTAAATTATTTACCCAGTGGTTTATTGATTCAGTGGTTGTATTGAGTTGAGTTCATTTTTTTATGAACTCATGAATAAATCAAAAGACTAGCTAGGGTCATTTAACAAGGAGTTTTTTGTGGGTAATAATTAATTTTAATAAATTATTAATGTATTTTAATGTTTATTTTAAAAATAAAAACAAATTGATAGAAGTGATGATGATTCGTGTTGAAGAAAATAAAATAAATAGTGGAAACCCTAAACATGTGTTAGCAGTGAGAGGGGATGAACCCAATATTCATCTAGTATTGACCTTTATTATCTATGTATTATTACATTACCAAATTGATATTTCCATCAATAATATTCATGCATCAAAATCCTCTATTAATATTGAATGATTCTAGGAACATTTAGAAATATCCTAGGCATAAAAATTTTCACCCTAGCCATTACTTCATATGATTAACATAAAATATCAGAAATGTTTTCACAAAACTCTTCCTAACTCCATCTTATTTTATTAATTCCTTAACTCTCACCATTAGATCATATAATAAGTGAACCGATAAATGTAAGAGGGAAATAATATTTAGATGTTAGAATTAAAACATTATAAATTATAATGAGGACCATTGTATCTATGGATCACCCCTGGAGATTTTTTCCCTTAGGCTAGTACACCATTATCACTAAGTTGGGAGATCACATTAACATAATAAATTACAAATATAAAAACAAGATGTATAATAAAGAATAATATAATTTCACGTCACATAACATAACAAATTGAAAATAAAAACATAGAAAAAAATTGTTAGGAGTCGTCCCATGGAGGTAGGAATTAATCTTTTCCATCATTACACATCCCTTTAATATACATAAATTGATACCCTCATATCCATTAAAATTATAAAAAATAATCCTACCTATCTGGGGAATCATTCTATTATTGTCCATCATATGAATTAAATACATATAATAGTATTAAGTGCATCCTTATGTTATGATTTTAGTGAAAAACAAGCGATTCTTGAGTTGTTTTGTTGTGTGTTATTATACTTATGTGGAGTTGTGAAAGGATACATAGGGAAGTATTTAATTATTATTGGGACTTACCATATTTTATAAGGATTATCCTCATACTGGGCTTAATGTTGTCCTAGAGATTGGGAATGACGAAAAAATGGATGGAGTAGTCTATGTTGTATCCCAAACTCAGTCATATCATGTTTAGTGGTGACATCACTGTAATGTGAGTTCTCTACTAAAATGTCATTTTTAGGTCATTATATAACACTACAACCTTAGAAATGAGATAACATTACACATGCAGATCATTCAGGATGGTGAATACAACATTCCTAGATCAATGTAGTGTGATTTTTGAAATTATTATTCTACTTTGGATTTATATCAGTGTTCCGCTTAATAATAATAAAATAGGGATTCAACTTGTAAAGATTTGAACATGTTTAGGTAGGATTAGGTGGATTATATGTAATTAAATCATAAATAGAAGGCATGTTTTATTAGTGTGGGGAGAGGTTTTGGTGTGTTTCGGTTGAGTAAAGATATGGATGAACCTTGGTCTAATCTACCTTCGTTTGTGTAGGAATTTCTTCAAAATCCCGGTGTGAAGTACTGATTATGATTACAACTAGTGAATTTTTAATGTTCATGATCTCATTATATTAAACCATGGTCTTCTATAGAGACTAAATATAACAACTATAGGACCTCAGCTCAATCTTGGGTGACTTCTCATTTGGATTTACCTTATCCAAGCATCCATTACATTTTTCATCATTAATAATATGGTTCATGTTTGTTGTGGATGTGAACTTCATGGATTTTTAGGATATAATATCGATTGTTTTGAGTTCTGGTCCTTGGTCTAATTGATGTAAATAAAGTTTTATTGTGATATTGTTTCTGGTTGTCAAATACAGACTTCAAATTCATACAATTATTAGGATGGTTAGATACAGTAAGGGAGGTGATTATACAATTATGATTCTCAATTCATTAGGTAGATGGTGTTTTCAAATGTTTTTCATGTAGTGATTAATTGAATAATGAAATATAATGTTTGGGCACTTAGAATAGATGATTTATGTGATAGAGGATTGATTGGGATAGGTTCTATATGGTTCAAACATATAATGGCTCGAACATATATCAGGCTTGACACATAGCCTGGCTGACACATACATTGGTGTGTTGTACATTATTTTTCATTAAAAACATAATTAGGCAGGTTTCCAAGTCATATGAGAATTTAATTCATCCAAAATTAATTATTATAGAAAAAATAAACTAATTTTTAAATTCTAAATGTATTTCTATCAATAATATAAAAAAATTAAACCATATGTATTTTATTATTATATATCATACTAAATTTGAAAATAATGAAATGATAAATATTTTAATGGAATTTTTTGGAATAAACTAAATAATTATGAATAAATATTTATGAAATTTACAGCTCATTCACCCCACAAACTTCAAATATTTTGTTTTTGAACATTAAATTTTCTATTAGACTTTCTAAAAATGAAATCCTACTCATGAATATAATTCAACGTCCCTACCATCTCATCCAACAATTTATTTAGAAAATCCGGTTTAAAATCAGGTTTAATAACAGAATAGATTGATACTCCAACTCAAGGAAGTAAAACTAAATAAAAATTTACATTTTCAGAAAATTTTACAGAATTACTATATATATATATATATAGTAATGTAAAATAATTATTTTTTATACCTAGAAAAATGTTTCTGGTAGTTTGAATAAAATATTAATTGAAATATAATCTGAGATCAATTGAAAAATTTACAATAATCCATTGATTCTAAATTTTTATGAAAAATAATTAATATGGAAATCACAAAGCATCCCATATTAGTCATAACTAAAAGATATTAAATGAAAATAAGTTCCCAAAAATATATTTAAATTCTAGTTCAATTGGATTTATTTTGAAAATTCAATTAATGAAAAAAAATCAGACTCAAATAAAATTCAAACTACCTTGAAAAATGTGATGGAACATTTATGTTTTCCCATTAAAAATTTTCTCATGCATCATACATGAATTTAATTTCAGTATTCATGAATTTATTCTTTATATTTATATAATTAAACCCTTAATATCAATTCAAAAAAAATCATGATCTATCTTTCGTGGAGTTCATTCTAACAATTCATTCAAAATAATGAATTTATGTTGTGTTATAATTATATTTTGGAAATGAATATTTACCATAGTCTTGTAAAAATTACCATCTCCCCATACTATAAAACATCACAACATAATCAATCATGAGTTATTTAAAAGGATGTTTAGTGAATTTGTGATGGTGATTAAGTGTTTGAAAAAATATTTTAATAGGAATAATGTTTTAAACCATTGAATACAATTGATGATCAAAAAAGATAACAATTTTAGGTCCCTCACTCAATCAACCTTTACAATCAAAATCACATACACCCCTTCATTGTTCCCTTCGTCAGTCCATGCGCCATAAAAAAATTCCCGTGAATTAATGTATCCTTACTCACCTTTTTTGGTTTTTTGTTTTTAATGTACCTTTATTTTTTAGGAGAATGAGTTCAGAATTAAGTAAAATTAATGTTTATTTATGCTTGTTTTTTAATTATGTCCATGAATCAAACAAATAATAATAATGAATGTCTAAACATTATTTTTTTCTTTTTATATATACTTCTTTAAAAGAATGGAATGAATAAAAATGAAATGAAATAGATTTGAAAGAAACATTAACATTTTCCTACATAAAAGTCCATAAAATGATGACACATCTATCACATTCCCCTTTAAATTCAATGACTCCCATAGAAAACCACATAGAGTCCCCTTTAGTTTTCAATTATTCCTGAATTAATCATGAAAATGTATTTTAGAGTGAGGGATGTTAAGAGGTAATTAGTCTTGTCACGTGTCTAAAAACTATAAGTCCATTCATGGTTCACTAAGGGCTTAATAAGGGTAAATGTTCAATGTAGTTTTATTTGATAGACAAGGGAATATCTAATTGACTGACTGAATTATATTTAAATCATCTAATGATTTCCAATTATTTTTTAGGATAATAGACACAATTTGTAGTTTATAATCACTTCCAAATAATCTCTCAAGAAGTGAGGGTACTAAAAATATTACATCAATGTGGTCAAAAAACATATTTGGATATGAATTTAGTTTTTGGACAACCAATAGTGGTTTTGAACATCAATTTCTAGTTAAAAGTCATTTGTATTGAGAAAACTAAATGCCTAAGGAATGAAGTTAACATCTAATGTACTTGGATCTTTTGAGGTTAAATAATATAATAAAACCCCTCATAATCAACATGAGGTTTAAAAATGAATTATATTTTTTAATTTATCTCAAATAAAATTTTAAAATCACAGAAAAATCAATATAAAAAAGATTTGTATATATTTCAAAATAGTACAACAATATTTTAGGTTTTTTATAGATTCACTAAAAATTGGAATGAATCAAAAAATGGGATACCGATTTAATGACTAAGAGTTAAATCTATCACCCAAACTTAGTTTTAGCTTAATCATAATAGAAACTCAGCATTTTTAATTATTATTTCCAGAATATTTTTAAATAAAAATGCGAATACTAAATTATAATTAATAGAGTTAATCTAGATAATCATGTATACATTGAAAACATTAGTGTGATGCAAATTATCCTTATATTTTTTTTAATGATCATAAATGAGGATCATTTTTTTATACAACATTTATCCTATAGTAAAAAATTATAAATAATTATCTTGTTAAAAATTAATCTACTTGATTGAAAAAATGGAAAGGGGATGAAAAGAGAATTTGGATCCTGGTACCCCCTATGAGGAGTTAGTAATTATACTATCCACAAAAATAAAACACTTGAATTATCCCCAATCCATTTGAATGTTGTAATTGTGTGGTAAAACCCACCACATCTTTGTAGTTCGCTTTCTTTTTAGAAATTGATTCTTCTAGTAAATGCCCTATATATAATCATGCAATGTCTAAAAACATTGTATGTTTTGAAATTGTTAATTAGCTGTTGTGGGAAGTAAGTAGAAGTCCCATTTTAAAATATCTCATACTAGTGTCATAATGTTTTCCACTTATTCATTTTATTCTGGTGTGGGTAGAAATTTATTCTCTCCTATTTCAGCCACTTATTCTTTTAATTCTTCCATTCATTTTTTAATAGATAATTTCACTAGTGATAAAATATGTATGGAAAAATGTAGAATCTTTCTAAAAATTGGTTTCTATTAAATCAAAATGAGATAGATTCAGAGTTATATTGTATCCCCAAAAATTATGAATTATACGTTCATTTTCCTCTTGTACGACCACTATAAAGTTACATTATGAAATTGGGGTCATTGATTCATCAAACGTTTATGAAAATTTGCCACATCAAATATATTCTCTCCATCATCCTCTATATCTTTATCTATGGTATGAAAGTTTTATTTTTTATTATAATTATATTCAAAATAGGATTTATTCATATTTATTTTTAAGATATATTTAAATAATATGGATTAAAAATGGTGAAATATCCCTTGAGTGAATTGGTTAGCATCCCTTGATCCTATTTTAATTTAATTTAATATAAATTTAAAATTATTTGGAGAGGAGGGTCATTCAGTTCATCATCATCATCATATATGTATTTATCAAATATTTGAGGGATGAGATCATTGAATTCATCTACTAGATACTGAGAATATTTCATGAAGTATATCAGAATCCTGATAAACTCTTTGAGAAAGGATTCAATTAATAGTAATTGGAGGTCCTATTTAGGGTCCCAAAAGAAATCCACAAATTCATATTTACTTTTTTTTTCAAATTTGTCTTTTCACATATCAAACAATATGTAAAACAACTTATTTTTATGGTGGTGAGTTAAAAATAGATTTGTAATTTTTTTAGATTTTAAAATTTAAATTAGAAAATATTAAAATATTTATAATTTGAAATGGAAAAAATACAAAACTGACCTAACTTCCTTAAAATAATGACATTTTAATAACATTTTATTCATTTACCATGGTCAAACAAAATATAAATGAACTTCTAAATGTAGTAAATGGATGACCAAGGTAATTTTCTATTGAGTTTTTGATGGATATATATTAATATAAATCAGTTATTAATATTTTTAACATTTATTATTAATATTGAAATCAATTGGAATGAAGTGATGATGATATATGTTAATAAAAACAAATAAAAACACACAAAACCCCCTAAAAATAATTATTGTGGAAAGGGGAAGGAAAATAAATTGATACTATATAACCTTCATTATCCATATATGTTTCAATCATCCAATTAATATGACATTTAGTAAAATTAATGCATCATCATCCAATACTACCTCATCCATTTCACTTTTTAAAATATCTGAGGTATATAGAATTACTCTCCCTCTATGGTCTCATATGATAGACATTCCATAATAGACGACTTGTCACCAATCTCCACATAAATCCATCATTTCTTTTTCATGACCTGAGTCCATGAATTCCATTATATTTGAATATAACTTCTATATGGTATGGATAAATAATTACCGTAGGTTGGAATGAAATGAGGATAAATTAAAATCAATTTTTTGGTATCTGTGGGAATCCCATGGGAATTCACACCCGCTGGTTAGTACTATATTATCACAGAGTTGTGAGATCACCATTATCGAGTGAAGGAATAATTAAAAAATTAAATCTGAATAGAGAAAAACATAATTTCACTTAACATAAAATTTACAAATTACTAAAGTGGCTCAGCCAGGGGATAACCCCATGACCGTTTATTAAGAAAAAAGAATAGGACAGTAGGAAAGCAACACAATTCGGAAGAAAAAGATACATGTCATAAAAACCATACCCATCTCCACACCCCTGGTAGCAATATTCCTCTGTAGTAGCCAATTCCTATTCCGAGCTGTCATAATGCTTCAGAATATTATCATATTTCCTTCGGAGATTCATCCGTTCCAAGGCTAAAATCTCCGTGTTACCACCAGAAGTCCTAGTGGCCAACGACTGTGGCATGTAGGAGTAGTCCTTCCTTGACCTGCATCACGGAGGGCCAGTCAATACTTTTTGGGAATCAATCATCTTCATCTTACCGCCTTGGACCACATCACTAAATTAATGCTTGATCAAACCGCCATAGTTCTCTTTGGCACTCTCAGAGCAATCCCCCCATTTCCCATTGATGATCACATTTTGAAAAATAACTTCCCCTATGATACCCTTATAGAGTTGGCTGTTGGTGTCAACAGAAAGTCTCCTTTGCTATTCCACAACCTCATTATTAACCAAATTCCCCTGTTTCACAACTTTAGATCCATTGTCACCCTCCTGTGGAGGAGACCCGTTCTGAAGATGGCTGTTCATATCAAGCAGAGCAAGGCCTGGGGGCTAGTTCATCACACAAAGATCTGCACATAACCCATTTCCAAGTTCCACAAACACTGCACCCTCATTCTCCCCTGCACATAACCCATTGTACGTTCCAGCATTCACTTCATCCCCCGGTTGATCCTACAAACTACCTTCCCCAACCTCAAACTCCAGCCCATGAAAACGATTCCACATGGACACCAAATCCACCACACCATCATCCTTCTCAACCTGACCACAAAACTCAGAAACCCCTATATGTAGACCATTACCAAAACTCACTAAAGTAGGTGGATACACTTCATCCCCATCCTCAAACATAGACCCATGCCTCCCTACATTCACCTTACCACTGATGCAACTATTGACCACACCAACACCTCTAGTAAGCAACCCTCATTTCTCTTAGTTGATCTCAAGCAAGTCCATTCTAGATGTGACCCCAGGATCCTGATGCTCCCCTTATGAAGCATGATATGATGATACAGTATCACATTGGCCATTAGATCTCTGGAGACCAGCCCCTCAATTTAAATCCTGCTTCAGTCTTGAAAGCACAGAAGATACCACATGGTTAGCATGAACTTCCGCTGGCTTTTCCAAAACAGGTGCAACCGGGGGAACTTCCCCAATGGAATTGCCAGCCCAAGGGGCCACATCAATAAAATCAATCCTAACTGATATGTCAAGCTGCCTCCCCAGACCTGAGGACATCCTGCTCGAAATAGCACCATTACACTTATCAACCAAATGCCCCATTTTACTGCAGGTTTTACAATAATCAATCCAAGATTCATACACTACAGCTTTCTTCCATCTGTATTCCTTACCCACCGAAATCCATACCCACTCCATCGGAGGTCTTGAGATATCCACTTCAACACATAGACGAGGATTGATTGGGTGACTCACTGTGGATGTTCGGACATCAGAACACAAAAAACGCCCGACCAGATTCCCCAGCATGCATATAATCATGAGATTTTGGAAAGGTAATGATCAAAGAGGGAAACTTACCCAGACCAGGATGAAGGAGGGGTCATGATTCATACAGAGATCAAAATTACACCGAATGTGAAGAAACTTACAAAATTGGGAATGTGGTGTTGAGTAGATAAAGTATTTCATGGTGATTTATTACCTCCATTGGTAGGTGCATACATAGTAGGATATTGTTTACAGTGTTCTTGTAATGATTTGGTGTGTGTTTTCTCGATTATGTTTCTTTATGGGACTTCAATATGTGTTGAAATTCCCAGAATCATGATGAATATTCAAGCATGAAATATTTCAAATAATTTGTATAAGAATAAGTGGATGATAATTTATGAAATCATCATTTAAGGGCATGGAACACTTGTGTGATGAGATGATCTACTGTGATTCAAATTAGTTAAAATATGGGTGCACGTGGGTTCTATCTCCCAGATTTATGTTTGAGATTTTTTAACAACTTATGGGTAGTGCTATTTATGGTTTTTTCCCTTGAATTGTCTAGGGTTTGGGCCCCTTCAACTTCAAGATTAATATTTCATGGGGGGAAATCACAATATCCATATTCCTTTTAATCGATGTTATGAGAGTCTTTATTTGACTTTGATTCATTTGAGTATCCATGAATTATTTTCCCATTCCTAAGCTGATTCGGGCATGTTATAGGTGTGTGATACTAACAGTTGAAGGAAACAATCTAGATAATAAAGAGTTATTGTCCTAATATATGATCATTGACACTAATGTTGTGATGGGTTTTGGTTCATGGGGTAAAATATGTACTTTTGATTAAACAAATGAATAGAATGGTTGTGAATTAAAAGGTTGGTATTTTTCTATAGAATACATGTTTTCCCTTGATCAAATGGGTTTCAAGGACATTCCATCGAGGGTTCAATTTAGATGGGAAATCCATGCTAAAGGTTATTGGATCAGCTTCAGTTGGGGGTATCTTCTAAGTTATAAGGTAACCCCATAATACTACATCAATGTAGGGATCAAATCCTATTGGTCTATAATTATAAGGTTACAACCTAGGAGTAATGTCGATGTTGCCAAATCATACAGGGTGGTCAACATGTCTATGGGGTTGAAATTCACATCAGTTAGTGTGTTCGAGGCTTTGGGCTGTAGATGCGGTAGTGAAAATCGAATAACGTCTCGATGGGGACTTTCGGTGAGGAAAACTCTATGGTGGTGGCTTCAGAAAATGAATGTGGCACTGATGACAAATGGTAAGGTTCATAGTGGAAGAAAACAAGGAGGGATAATGTTGTGGCTGTGTCATTGAGATACAATTGTGGCCATAAATAACATATTCATGCTCATTCATGGATATTATTGAGGAGGGTTGATATTATGTAGGGGAGCCTAGGATGAGGATGTGGCAGGGATGACAACAAGATATTGGTAGCAGTGTTGGATAAAAATATCAATTATGTTCATATCTATAGTGGTGAGTGATGGTGTGTAGCTTTATCTTCTTGCATATGTGGATTGGGTGCTGTGTATTAGGAATTCAATCCAATTTGGTCTTAGGGGTATGGGTCTATAGGTTGTTCTGGGGTTTAATACCCATTGGTAATATAAAGGTCTTATAATGTGTTCTATCTACCCATAATAACTAGAGTTGTGTCCTTGTATCAATAAAATGGTGTATTCCCCTAATATAATAACGAATTATCTTTGTACTACTGAGCTCTGTGGTGGAGGGTTGACATAGATGGTTTTCATCATGTTCACACTTACACATGATCCCTTGTCCAATGACTATGACACATATGATGGATTACACATAACCTTTTTGGTTGGCCTTTTTTTAATGAAAATATTATTTTCTAGACCTCATAATCATATCATAATTGAATTAAAAAAATATTATTTATAATAAAACACAAGAATGTTAAGGAAAATTCTAAATGATTTTTATCATAAAAATAAAAAAAGTCAAACCAAATTTATTTTAATCATGTAAAATCTTATTAAATGTGAAACTTTATAATTCCCATGATTTTAATGAAATATAAGTGAACAAAATAATGAATTATAGATAAAAAATATTAAATTTCTATCTCAATCAATTATCATTATCAGTGGTTATGGGGTTTTCTAAGATTTTTTTCAATTAGAGATGAACAGTTTTTATGTAATCCTTGGAGTGGATTTTCTTACTAAATATTGAGCATACATTAGCTGCTACCACTGATGGGTCTATTACACATCTTCTAAGGGGGATTGTTATAACTTTATTGGGGAGTGGTATTTTTTGGAATGTTCTTATAAACATATCTATTTCACTATATTAGATAAATACTATAGTGTTTAAAGAGATAATTTTTCAGTTTGAGAACCTTGAAGTAAATGGATTCATTCACACAATAATTCCACATAGAGAACTCCTATGTTTCATTCTATAAAGGATGATGTTTAATTATATTTGCGCATGGATTATCCAATGCAGAACCATGTGATGGTTACAAAATGTTGTCTTTTTAATCATATAAATTTCTTCTTTTATCAATTTAGTGGATCCATGTTAGTATTTGAGATAAATATGAGTTTGGGATATCATCAACCACATGTAAGGTTATATGATATTAATCATTCTAATTTTAGGAGAAGATATTTACTGTAGGAGTCTACCATGATTTCATTCAGTTTGATTAAGATTTACTAAGTGTTTTTACCCAATATGAATAATTACTTCCATCCATATCTAGAATACTTTGTTGTTGTCATTTTTTACGACATTATGGTATACTTCGAAACATATAAGAACCATTATTAACATCTAGAGACTATCTTGATCACACTAAGTGAATAGTAATAATTTTCCATGATCCCAATATGACATATATGGATCGTAGTTGTTTTATTCATAGGAAACATGATATTAGAGGATAAAATTTCAAGGGACCTGGAGAAGGTTGAGGTCATTAATTATTTTGAGTAACCCAAGAATGTTTTTAAGGTTTTTAGTTAGAAATATTTTACAGGATATGATTAGAGATTCACTCAAGGAATATCCTGATTTTTAGAATTTTTTATGACTATGTCTAAGAAGAAGTAGATGTTTTAGTGGTCAAATACTGTTGACAGATCATCTTATTCATTGAATGGAAGGCTGAAATATGTTTCAATCATAACCTTATCCATGAAATGTAAATAGTATACCCTATAATGTGAAGTATCAATGGTTATTCATGGAGTTGTTGAGACACTGGATAAGTGTGTTTTCAATTACAGATATTCAATGTTAAGGCTACATGAGAAAACTTATTTAACTCATGATTTAGATCATGTATTTGTGGTGAATGAACTAATGTTTTGGTCTCCATACACGTTGAATTAGAGGTTATTGTGGGTATGTTGACTAAAATATCCTAAGGTATAAGATTTTCCAACATAACATAAACCTTTTGTAGGGAAACTGAGTCAATTATCTAAAATCCATCATCGTTGAGATAGAATATACCACCAAGAATGGAAATACCATTATTTATTAGTTGAGTATAAAGATTTAGGCTCAGTTGTTTCATGATGCTTGTAATAGTGATGGTTGATGAGCCTCTTCATCATGATGAATATAGAATTCAATAGAACTAGTCTAGGGACTCCCCCTTTGTCCATGAGTATTAATTTTTTAATCTTTGACAGGGTCAAGCAGAGTAGGTAGTATGAATGATACTACTGAGTTATGCTGGACAATGTATATATGGTAGTGGTCCACTATAGAGACCCAAACTTCTCACACATATATATCCAATCATAATATATAAATATTCATTAAATTAAAAAACACACACTCAAGAACATCAATGGATTACTCCCTTTAATGACTAATTACAGAATCATATTATTTAGTGAAATATCTTTAACATCTCTCATAAATATATTACCCCTTAGCACTTCAAATACATACCTTATTTAAAACCATTATTCACAACCTGATAATTGTAACATGAGAAAGGGTGAGTTCAAATTCTTAGTAAGGGTAAACATGGGAAATACCAAAACATAACATGATAATAATGATATGAGATCATTAGAATATAAAATGAAAATCATACCCTAAATATTAATGATAAAAATATTGTTTCATGGCATAAAAATTGGTAGTTCATAAGACATGCATCATAATGAAATCAGATAACATGATCCATGAGAACAAAACATTGGCATAATACATGGATGCGTGGAATGCACACAATGTTATAATAATGTGAACATGTATAAATGGAGACATGTTCACTCATTAAGTTATGGATATGAAACCTGTCCATCACATAAACTTGTGGACATGAAACATGGTCCATGCATAACAATATGAACATGAAATACAGGACCATTTATAACAATGTGAACATGTAATCTGGTTCTTTAATAAAAATGCGAACATTTCATCTGGTTCACACATAATGTTGTGAACACACAATCAAGTTCATGCATATCATATTTACTCAAGTGTAGTCCATCTTTAACAAATACTTTTTTGTGAGATATAAGTCACACACATCAAAAAATCCATAATTATGGGTTCCACACTATCATAAAACATTCAACTTGTCATAAACCATGAAAATAAATAAGTCTCATAACATACCCAATGGAAAACAATGGGTTACATAATCATTTCACAATTTCATAAAAGAATAATCCTTGGGAAAAAAGATAGTTTCAAAATCACATTATCATGGAATAACCCATGGAAGAGAAATGGGTTTCATAAAAATATTATCCAGATAAAATTAAAATATTATAATAAATAATAATAATTTTGTCCATGGATCATATACCTAGTAAATAATAATTAACATAAAATGTTGTTATCTTATATGGAAAGTGATATTGAATAAAAAATCACTTAGAACATTCTTTGGGTAAAATAATCGTTCAAATTTTAAAAAAACCAATCAATTCATTAATCATTTTTGAAATAATTTTTTTAAAGAAACCTTTGAATATTATAATCAATTCTTTAAAAATACTTCAAAACATGTCTTGAGGGAAACACATTTTCACTTTGAACTCATTTATTTAAAAAATAAAAAATTCCCAAGTATTAAGGAATTTTTTTAAAAAAATAACATGATACGATTTATATTAATCAGGAAATTATTGAGCAGTCGTGATAGTATGAAAAATTGACGAATCTATATATATTAAAACATATATCCCTATATTATTATTGGTAAAATAAAAACATACCATATTTTTGAAAACTACATGTTGATTCCTAATAAATTTTTGTTTAATGTTGGAAATGGAGAAAATTATTTAATAAATCTCTTGTAAAATGTTGAATCATTTTTTAAAGCATTTTTAGAAAACATGAACATTAATGAAAAAAAGGAATTTTGACCGAGGAGAAAATTTAAGACGATTTTACTTAAAAAATTTCTTTTGAACTCTTGAGTAAATAAATAGAGGAAAATAAAGGGAAAATGTATTTTTTAATGGAAAATTCAGATTAAAAAAATTCAGGAATTTATTTAAAAATTGACCATATGATTTTATCATAAAAAGGATAGTACTAAATAATAACTATAAAAATAACATTATGACATGAAACCTTAACACATTGGTATCTATTGAATAATGGTTCCAATTAAATAAAATCATAAAATTAAACATTTAATAACACAAATAGAGTTATATTTTTTATATAAAATTTCAATGGGTATTATACACACCTCATTGAAGAATATAGTTTCATAACATAACATATGTGTTAATGAAGGATAATTGAGGAAAAAATCTCTTAATTCTTTGGTAAATGTTGAACAGTAAACCTCGTGAAAGAGATATCCTATAATTGATATGTATATTCATATAATTATATTAAAATAACTGTAAATTAATTTTATTTTTATTATATACACCACATAAAATAAAAACATATTAATAAGGCATGTGTCTAATAAAAAATAAAATTGAGATGGAAATCACATACAACTTTATTAACAATTTGATTCATAATCCCCAATAAAGAATAAAATAAAATGAAAATTTAAATATAAATAAAATATGGATATAGATGGTTTAAAATTTCAACAGGTTAGAATATATTCCACACAAATGAAATATGTGGTCAATTCTCATGACTCATTGAAATAGAGTGACTATGAATCCCTTTCCTTGAATCTTTAATTACTTTTTAAATATTCAAGACTCATTTAAAATAAATTTTGGTTTATTATAAATATATTAATGAACCAAAATTATATAAAATACAACATATTATATACTTATAACCTTTTATTACCCATTTATTTACAATTTGTTTTTAAAAATTATATTTTGGGTAATAACTGCTTCGTTTTTCACATATGTTTCGGTGTGGTATTTTTGGGCTTATTAAATTTATCATGGTTACATAATATAAATATTTCTAATAATGATAAAAATTTAATATATATAAATTATACGTGTATATTTAGTAATCTATATTAGTTAGAGATGGAAAATAAAATACACCATTCATGGAGACGGTAGGATGTACATACGCTTGAATGTTGTTTCCATTTTATCAATAGATGAATTTAAACAATGAAAAATAATATATAACCATTAATGAATCAATTTTATGACATATATCACATATATTCATTAAATTTACACTAATTACCTTCAATTAAAAGCATTAGTGATAAACGAATCACAACGCTTCACGATGTGGTAGTTCGCCACACACCCGGTCGATGATATTATATACCCCATAGAATGGAAAGTAATAAGGTTTATATGGTATCATAATTGAGTAATTATAATTATAATAAAAAATAATATATATTTATTTAATATTTAATTATTTTCATTAATGTAAAATAGAAATGAAAAACACATCACATCGTTACGCTAGGCGGTAGTCCGTCAATCACACTAGTGATGTTATTGTATTCCAATGGGTCGATTGGTAAGAAGTTAGATGTGGTATTACAGTTATATAAGAATAATACTATCAAAAATAACCTGAATAATAATTAATTCCATTAGTACTTGCATCCGTGAAAGGTGGTGATGGAATCTGTATAAAATCCGTTCGTGAGACAGTAGTCCATCATACAAATGAGCAATGATTATTGTTTATTTGATGGAAGAGGATAAGAATTTTGGATATGAAATTAAAACAGTCAAATATAAATATCAAAAATATATATTTTTTACTATATCAACACAGTTTAATAATAATCTATTCACGTGTCATACAAAATAAAATAAAACCCTCAGTTAGGGATGTTCACTCTTCTTCACAAATATTCTTTTGGTTTGAACGAAAAGAATTCTTTGGTTTTATTTTTGATGAAAGTAATATTTCTAGGTTGTTATGATGGAATTAGTGAATTTATTTGGGTAGTTATTGGACAATCTGATGTGTTTTGGAAGTGTGAATAGGATATTAGAGGGGGTGGACTTTTATAAGTGTGGTGAGGGGAACATAAGTATTTTTTGAAATGAAAAAGGTGTAACCACATTTTTCATAAGATAGAAGGGATATAAAATTGGGTCTTTATCGAAAAAATAAGAGATAATTTCTGATTATGTCCATTGAATTTGTGTTTTAGATGTTTTATTTCATTTTTAATCCTTATCCATTTTGTTTAACCCCAATTAAACCAATTTTTACCTTAACCATAGTAAATAATGCTTACTAATTTTAGAATTTTTTATTATAAAAAATTTCCTTGAAAATATTAAAAAATATAAATTACACTAATTTTAAATATTAAATATATTTTTTCAATGTAAAATCATATAATTTTCAAAAATTAATTTTAAAATAAACCAACATATGCGATGAGAAAGCATGTTTTCAAAGAAAAACATTTCATAAGTAGATAATGTTTTAATATGAATATTGATTATTAAATAAATAAAAATAACATAAATTGTATTAATAGATATATAATTTTACTAATTTTATGTTTACAACCATCTCAAAAATAAAGTGTTGATTTTTAAACCTTTATAATTAATGGAAATTATCAATGAACACTAGTATTTTAAAATATTCATCAAGAAATTTATCTTTTCCAGAAAATATCAAAAATTCACTCCAAGATAATTTTGAAAATAAAATTTTAATGATTAATTATATTTATTAAAATAAATTTTAAAAATGTGTATATAATTAAAATTTAATGAAAAAAATGCTATAAAATGGTTTTTTAAAAAAATGCAGTGTACAAGTGAAAATTTGGATTTATTCTTATCTCATGTCTTAAAAAACATAAGATGAATTTTAAATAATTGATATATTTTATAATAAATATATTTCATTAAAATAATTCCCAAAAAGTTATTTATTTAATTTATTTATGTGAAACATGATTTCATTCATAAAAATTGTTTTTAAAAAAATATTTACTTTATTTTCAAATAGGTTTTTCATTTTAAATAAACTGGTCATCAAATAATTAATTTATATACCTATGTAAAACATATAACTTCATAGTTTACATAATTTATTCATACCCTCCATTCCAATTTCTAGGTGTTAACTACTGTATTAAATATTAATAATATGTAGTGTTTCACTTACACTCACTATTTCATGTAACACAAGATAAACTCAATGTTGCGTATATCAAACAATATCAAAATTATTAAATTTAATAGAAAGAACCAATTTTCACAATCTGATGGTGTTCTTACCGGATTAAAATTAATTTATCCCTTTAAATTTCGTCTCTTTATTATCGAAAACTAATGATACTTCTGCATCGTTACATCCTCTGGTTCCCTCAAAACTTTTTCATGCTAGTGGTTTTCCACCAGACATTAACCATGTTTGTGTTATTTTTATAAATATTTCATAGTGTGATCTTAAATATCAACTAATTTTTACATATAATAATTTTCATGATCCAATGGTATGACCTCTGAGTTTAATACCTGTGATGTATTAGGTATGTACTTCCTCAACATAGATACATGGAATGCATCAAGGACTTGAGAGAGGTTTTGTGGAAGGTCCAATATATAGTCCACAATTCCAATATGATCAAGAATTTAAAGGGGATTGATATTCCTTTGGATTATATTTCATTTATATAATATCTAAAATTTTATTCTTTGGTTTTGATTTCAAAAATTCCCACTTCATCTTATACTCATGAAATAAAGAATAATTTCTTCATCCGGAAGCACTAACGAATCCCAAGATCCATAATATATTGATATGTCATTCCTTCTATCTAAATATATCATATTAATAAAATGGTTATCACAATTTATAAAATGACCTAAAAGTTTTAACATTATCCTTTAGATGAACAGTTAACCTTAAAGCTCCTCCATATTTAAAAAAAAATTGGAATAAAAATAATAATATAGAAAGATGATAACTAAATTTCCAATATCATCACATTATTAATCCCCCAAAAAACATAAAATATCACTTAATGTAAAATATAAAATATATGAATACCTTAGTCGTATATTTTCTGGAAACATGGTAATAATGAGAATTACCATAAATCCCTAATGAAAACATACAATTATACACATTCCTTGAATAAAAACATATATTATTTAATATATTCCATAAATACAATAATTATTTAAATTCTATAAATGATTACATAAACTAATTTTTTTCCAGAATCATTAATTAATTCCAAGTTCATCAATACTATCCAATTTAAATTATTCATATACAACATCCATTTATACCAACATCATTATCTCAGTATCAAAAATATATTAAGGGATATCTTCCCTTAATCATGAATTTATTTTGGAATATCACCATTCCATTAAATCACTTTTATGGGTTATATATACCATTCAAAATATTATTTACAATCTTTATTGAAAAAATTATATGATAAAATACTTTTATATTTCATAAATATTTTTTAGTAATACATAAACACTTAAGTCATTTTACTTAATTCTTAAACCATAAACTATGATTTATCATCTTATTTCATAATAATTCTTCCCGAAAAAATTAAATAGATATCTTTTCTTAAGATTCATTAAACACATTTTGTCAATATTTTTATATTTAACATAAATAATAGTATTAGAATAAGTCTTACCATTCATATGTGATTACTGGTATCTTTAGCATCCATAGTATAACCATTATTCATACAACCTTTTTGATTCTATTCATGATATTTTCTACTAGAACATCGATCTTCACAATGTTTACAATATTCACATTTAATACATACAACCATTGATAATACATTAGAGATTCCATTATTATAATATATTTTTTTACAATTTTTTTTGTCGATAATTACATTCTTGGTGTCCTAATTTTCCCCACATGAGACATATTCATGTTTCTCTAAGACATTCACATGGGTGGTTCTTCTGACATTCTAGATAGATAAGAAAATAAATATTCTTTCATACATGGTCTCTACCACCTGAGCCTCTATAAAACTCAATCTATATCTTCTTTAGTGTGTCTAAGTGTTATATAAGGTGCAAGTTGTTAATCATATATATTTATAATTAATTGGTAATAATAAAAATATATTTCATTCTAGTCATCATCAGATTTTGTTTATTATCATCACATTTTATATAAAATTCAGTTTCAATCCCATTCCATATAGTTTTTACCACTTAATGAACAAAAAATAATTACAATGGTAACAACATTAATCGATGGAAAAAACATAATCATGAATAACCACGTATAGGATGTCAAAATCATGTCACTTTATTTTTATTCTATGAAACCATTTTTTTACCCTAATTTATTCATCTTCATAATTAAAAACCATGTTCATTATTAGTAAAAATATAGTTAATTTATAAATCATTTTCCCTAATAGATTCAAACTAGTTGTGTAGAATGAATCATTTTTATCCAGTAGTTAATGATTGATTCTGGCTTAATGCACCCTTTTCAGTGTTATTTCCCATCGGTGACTATATTTCAGAGAAAAATGATCTTTTATTTTCTATATAGTTATGTAATTACAGGGAAGATTCTCACTCTAACCATTACCAAAATTCCAAGACATCTTTTATAAATTAACTCATTATTATAATTATAATTAGATATATCCTTATAAATTCCCTTGGAAATATCCATAGGGATCACACTAAAATTTTATTATCATGGTTTCCAAATATTTATGAAATATTTTCTCTCATAACTATAGAGACCCAAACTTCTCATAAATAGATATCACCTCTAAATAGATAAATATTTATTACATTTAAAAAATATGTGCCCAATGACCATAATGGTTTAGTTCATTTGGATAATAGGTACACAATTTTCTTATTTGGTAAAATATCTTCAACATAAGCCATAAATATTTTCCCCTTTTTTACTCATAAAAACATTCCATTCATAAAACATTTTTTTATAACCTAGGAAAATAAACAAAAGAAAGGATGAGATCAAATGCTCTGTAATGGGTAAAATGGTAAACATATAATCCTAAGGTGAGAATAAGGGTATGAGAACAACATAGTTACATATTAAAATGATAAATTGTATATAAAAGTTCCAAATCTAGTGTCATTTTTGAGACCCAATCTTTACATACATGGAAATTGCATTAATTTTGTGGAATACTTAATACATAACAAAAAACAAACACCGAAGGACAGTAATAGTTTAGTGTCTTTGGAAACTCGGAAAAATAATCTTCTAATCGTGGTGAAAGATCTTCAACATCGCCCATAAAGATCTTCCCCTTTTTTTCTTACCTAAGACCTTTATTTATATCATGGGGAAAAGAAAACATAAAAAGGGTCTCCTTAAATGCTCAGTAAGGGTAAAAATAGAGATCATAAAAAAATCCATAAACATTTGAATATAAAAACATGTACATAAAATCTAAATATCAAAATCATGAGTAAAGACATAAATCTTGTAAGTATGTAAGGAATATATCATAAAATACAATAAATCATGATAAAATAGAATTGGAATAAAAAATTTAATTATGTAAAACCATTAATCACATGATATGATTTCCATAGTAGCCAAGGCATTGCATCTAAGACCATATTAGTGGACAAAGTGCCTTTCTGAATAGAGTTCACTCCTCATTCCAATCATGTGTCACTGAACCGGATTAACTTACCATTACATCCATGTCTACATAATGAGATATAAATCTTTAACCAATTAATTGGAGGGAGATATAGGTCCCACCAATCTCATAATGAAATCATTCTTACTTGTGACACAAAATATAAATAAATCGTTCATCATAACCCAAAGAATAAAATGGGTTTCATAAACATCATCCCATCATAACATAATCCATATAAAAAATGGAAATCATTTCATCATAAGAAGAATCAAACCATTTAAATAATAGAGACATTTTACATGAAACATAATCATACTATATAATGTCATATTAGATAGAAATGGATTTTGTTGAAAATAATAACAAAATCTTGTAGGGTAGTCTTCATTAAAATTAGGCATTATGAAACCGTAAAAATCTATTCATGTCGTATAAGTAAAAAAAACATTATCCACGTACTTTTTCGGAAAAGTAAAAAAGGTTCCTCGTATGGTAAAAAAAAGAAAGATTTATTCCATAACATATGGTAAAAGTAAAAAAAGGTAATAATTTCCTTAAAAATACATGAAACCATGTTTAGAAAATAGGGACATAGATGATGAATAGAACCCCATTAAATACTTACAAATAAACAATCTCACATAAAAATGATATTTGAAAAGTTATCTGTTACCTTAGGTCCGATATGCTTCATACGTATCTGAACCTCCTGTATAATGATTTAAATAATGTAATTTACTTGTTATAGAATAATATTCATTGTTATGATATCATATATGGTTCAATTATGACTTTATCTACCCATTCTTTTTTAAATTCCATGTTAAAGCAGCGTTTTGGGTAAAATACTTTTATTTATCGTACGAGTTTGGACTTGTTGTTATTGATGTTATAATTACTTATATCATGATTTACTTACTTATAGAATGTAAATAATGAATTATATTTCATATATATTCAGTATATATATATATAATAGATATATGAATGAAATTAAATACACCATTCATGGAGACGGTAGGTCGTACGTACGCATGAACGTTGTTTTCCTTTCCTTATTGAATTGAATGGAAGAAGTTAGATGACACACATATATATATATATATACATAAATCAATAAGCTTAATTATGTCATATATTTAATTATTATTCATTATATATACTTTATAATCATTCTTGAATGGTTAACATGGAGGATGAATCTCATCGCGTCGTGGAGACGGTAATCCGTACGTACGCACGAGCAATGATGTCATTCCCATAATTATTAAATGGAATTAGAGTAGATGTTATAATATATCATAATAAGTATGATGTTATAATAACCATATATTGTAATTCTTTACACCATTATACCTATCCAAGTAAGGTGGTGGTGGAAAAATAGATTAAACCACGACGTGGAGAAGGTATTTCGTACGTACGCACGCGTAGGGATTTCCTTTTCCGTAGGATGGATAGACGGTGTAATGGGGTTGTTTCATATTTATAATAACATATATGTACATTAGTGATACTTATGTTATTACTTTATAATGAAACAACTAAATAAGAACAAATTGATGAAGAAAGAAACTTGAAAGTATCGGTAGAATAGATTACCTCTTCTTCGATAAACCTCTTTTAAGATTCCAATTAAGGCACTAGAGTTGGTCTTTTGAGAAGCCAAAAACCAATTTAATGTTTCTATGTAAGTTGAGAAAGGAAATGGGCAGGGTTTGGATGAGCATGATGGCTCAAAATTGTTTAAGTAAATGAGGGAGGAGGTGCCCTTTTATAAGGGAGGAGAGGGGCACTTTAGGGAAAAGTTAAAATATTATTTTATAGTAAAGTCATATTCGGTTTATAATATCCCCAAATTGATTCATTTAGAAGCTAAAGTGGGGATGGGTAGAAATCCTCTCAACCAATAGGACTTATACAACATTATGTTACTATTTTAACCATATAATTTATATTTAACTCTATGTTAAATAATTTAACTATTACCATGTCTTCCAATTTTCTTGCAATATATGTTTAATAAACTTACCATAACAATCCAGAAGAATCCCAAGTGGTTAATTATTAATATTTATATCCTTATATAAGTCATTTGGCCGATCCTTAGAGTTTTAGGAATATAATAACAATTAACAATATAAAATTTGTTTTAAAAACTATTTTATGTCAATTTTGACACTATTTAGTAATTGATTTTTGTAAAACTCAAAACAGCGTGATTAGTTCAAAAAAAGATAATTAAATCAATACTAACATGTATTATTAACCAATAAAATTATTTTATTTCATTAAAAGTCTCAAATTACATTTATTTGGGTATTAATAATATCAATTATGTTAATATTTCATTAATAAGTTAATTACTTCATCATCATTGTGTCATAAATAAATTAAATTATTTAATGTCTAAAAATTATAATTAAAGTAAAATTATATAGGAGATATTTTTATATTTCTAATTAATATTTATAGTAGAATTTATCTTATGTATAACCCTATATTAAAAATGTTTTAGTTATTAAACATTTTTTTAACTATTTTAACTCTTTTTTAAATTAAATAATAATAAATGTCCTAATCTAATCAAAGTGGAACAAAAGGGTAATATTTTATTCCTAAGGTTTTTTTTTCTAATTACACTTATCCAATATAATTAAGAGATGTGTTAGGTTAATAATAATATCATTTTACCCTTAATTTCCCTATTTACTTTTAACCGTGGTAAATAAAAGTGAAAAGTTACTATTCACTAATAATTATTTTTATCTTATTGAACAAAATTTTACTCCATGATATTAACCGTGTGTCTATTATTTATGAAATTCAAATCACAGAAGTGGTAAAATTATGTTTTATGTACAATTGCAAATGCTCGTAGGAGGTGGGTAAAAGACAATGAAAAGTTCAATAAAATTTTTATATATCTAAAATTATTATAAAATGAATCCAATTAATTACATTGAAATTATATTGGTATTATGTTTCAATTTCATCCAAAAATAAATTTAAATAAAATAAATAATTATTTAAATAAAAAGTCGGTTTTTAAATAGCAACCCAGTGTTTTCACTATTCCTCAAAAATTGAATGTCTTCATTAAAATACCAAAAAATCTCCCTAAGAAAATTTTGATTTTCTGAATCCAAGAATGAAGTCCATTTTAAATGATAAAACATAAAAAATTTCAAAATGTGGGTATTACTATTCATAACGGCTAGTTCATAATAATATTATAATAATATCTCGTTTAGTGAAACTCGGTATTGCGTACTACACACACTATCGAAGAAGGTCTTGATTGTGTGTAATGCAAGCCAAGTCAGGGTTTCATGTAGGGAATGCTTCCTTTGGTGTTGCGCATAACATAATCAAAATTATAGTTCAATTATACATTGATCCAAATCTATACATCGTGTTGTGTAAAATAAATTTTATTCGAAAGAACATGAAATTTTGTGCATCACAAGCCAAGAATAGTGTTGAATATAATACAAGATAATATGGTGTTGCATATAGCACAATCTAATCTTGGTGTAGCATAAAACACAAGACGTAAAATAAATTTAAAAGACTCTTTCTCATAAAATTTCAGGGTGTTACATTCTACCCCCCTTATAATGAATTTCGCCCTCGAAATTTGTCGGGGTTATAAATGGTATACTAATTGAAAGTTTCTTTCATAGAAACCCACATCGTAAAAAGGAATACCAAAACTAAATTTTAGAAACTAAATTATGAAACATAACAGTTGCAAAAACTAACTCATCACTGGGATTCTATATAGGATAACATAGTTGAAAATATAGATATGGAAGAGGAATCTAACCATGATGTTTTGATATAGAGTGGTAGAGAAAATGGCATTGAAAAAACCAACAATAAAAAATCCATCAATTTGTGATAATCTATGGTACCATCTGGCTCATCAGATATGTGTGTATTAGGAAAACATTTTTGGTTTTCAAGATTATTTCGCTAAATTAGAAAAAAAAATTGCAATAAGAAGAAATACATTCTCGATTTTTGTAAAATCTCACCGTTGGACGTTACTTGAACAATTTCCACTTCATCTCTTAAATAAATGAAGTTGAATTTGTCATTCGTGATGTGTTAGTAGATCATGTGATAGCATGATGGGTCATTCCATCTCTCTCAAACGAAATGTTAGATAATGTTTTCAAATATTCATAAGTCCATATATGGTGAGGTTAATCGTATATGATTCCACAAGTAGACTTATACTTCATCTATTATACCGCTTAATAAAATAAAACTAGTTTCTACTAACCAGGGACATCCTGTAGGCCAGTGGTAGGTGATAAAGGCCTGTCGCACTTTGGTTGTGGGTTTGATTCCCACAGACTTGTCCGACGCGATGGGTTTTCGCCCGTCCTGCAGGTTGTCCTTTTTCTAAAACAAAATTATTATTATATCCCATCAATATTATCGAAAAACATTCTATCCTCAAACAATACTAACTTACGTCCAACATAATCCATTTTAATCTTTAGGCTTATCTTACATACTTCATTCCAAGATCATAGTATAAAGAAAACAATTACTAGAAATATCATCTATTGAGCAAGTGAATACAATCATTTATCTCCCATATATCTTCTGATATATCTTGTTCGTCACATTCCAAACATGTGAATTATTTAATGATGTATTCTTTTGAAACATTAATTACCATAGGACCTTAGTGAAAACATGAATGTTGTCAAAAGTTAACTCTTTCCATATAACGAAATCCCAAAATTTCTATATACTCAAACCATTATATTAATTTGTCCTTATATCAGTATGAGCTCATGAATACTATCAAACATATTATCTTCTCCTTATCCCTTCATTATTATCATATCATCTTCTTTCCAAAAATATTGCAATCACTTTTCATGGTTACCGGTACCATATAATTATTAAAAACATCAACAAACCATTACATAGATATTCCAATATTCCACAATACTATAAATGAGATTCCACAACATTATTTTAGAATCCCATTACCTAAACACATAATAATTCCACCACATCATTGCCTTTCTCAACATCTCCAATAGTGATCACATGTAACTTCTCTTTGTCCTTTACCTTAAGAGGTTGTTGATGTCGATCATCATTAACCCTTGGATTAGGGCATTGGTTAGCATAATGCCCCATTTCCTTGCACATGAAGCATTGAAGTGTTGGAGAAGCATTCTATGTAATATTTTCTCTATTAAAATCATTAGCTACCTTTTTCCAATTACATAGACACCCAACTACTCGATGACCTTAGTTTCCATAATTAAAAAATTTTCTACTACCTTTCAGTCAATCTCCACCATGCTTCTTTCCACACTTTGCGCATAATGAAACATTCAACTGCTTTTCACTGTTGTTCTGAGGTTTCTCCTTGAACTCCATCATTCTATTCTTGTCAAAACCATGAGATGGATATGTAACACCAACATCCAGTTATACCTTGATAGTACAATGCACAATTTCTTCATAGCTACTGATGTCTCTTATCGTTAATTCCCTTCAAAGGCTTGGTTTTAAGCCATTGAAGAATCTATCAACTTTACTTTCAGGTAGGATGATAAATCTAGATGAAT
Source organism: Viscum album (assembly GCA_963277665.1). Classification (NCBI taxonomy): domain Eukaryota; kingdom Viridiplantae; phylum Streptophyta; class Magnoliopsida; order Santalales; family Viscaceae; genus Viscum; species Viscum album. The sequence goes on from OY728123.1 coordinate 1,621,055,549, forward strand.
AACTTACATACCTTGTAAAATTATCTTTGTATATACCATCATATTAATCATACTTTCTTAATCTCAAGGAACTTATTCTCTATCTATGTTTTAAGAAAATGAGGGAAGTACTTATTGAAAAACAAGTTCTTCAACTCTCTCCATTCCATGGATTCAATTTCATCTTGGGGACTTGTATTCTTAATTAGAGTCCACCACTGGTCTGCTTCACCTTCTAAATGGGAAACACCTAAACTGAATTTTTCATTTTTGGAAAAGCAAAGAATGTAAAATATCATTTCAATAGTACTGATCTATTGTTCATCAACAAGTGGATCAGAATACCCATTGATTGAATGTGTATGGCGCCTCATTAAGGACTCAATAGAATATTGTTCCCTTCTCTACTCATTTGGAAGTCCATAATGATTCATAGCTTGTGTAAGTATAGCAATAAGATTTTTCACTCCATCTCCCAAAATGTTGGATTGATGAGGATGACAATCATTGCATCGTCCATTACATTGATCAACAGGGTTCCATCAGGTTCCAACCATCGTCTAAAACACAAAAATAATAGTGTGAGAGGCACAATCATGATATGAAAACAACATAATAAAGGGGGAGCACCTTCAATATCTAAAATCTTACATTTAATTCTAATATCGTTACCATAATTCTAGGATTATAACCTATACTTATACTTATCCTTATGGACATCCCTAGACAAACCTTAGAAATATCTCTAGGGATCTCACTAAAGTTTTCGCATCCTAGTTTCCAAAGGTTATGTAAACCTTTCCTCTGATACCAAATATAGAGATCCAATCATTACATACATGTAAATCACATTACATTTGTAAAATACTTAATACATAACAAAAAAACACTGAAGGACCGTAATAGTTTAGTGTCTTTGGAAACTTGGAAAAACAATATTCTAATTGTGGTGAAAGATCTTCAACATATCCCATAAAGATCTTCCCCTTTTATTTTCATACCTAATACCTTTATTTATATCCTAGGGAAAAGAAAACCAAAAAATGGTGAGCTCAAATGCTCAGTAAGGGTAAACATTGAGAACATAAAACAATCCAGAAACATTTTAATGAAAAAACTTATACATAAAATCTAAACATCAAAATCTTGAGCAAAGATATAAATCTTGGAAGTATGTAAGGAATATATCATAAAAGAACATCAATAATGATAAAATAGCATGGGAATAAATCAACTAATTGTGGAAAACCATTAATCATGTGATATGATTTCCATATTATCCAAGGCATTACTGCCAAGACCATATTAGTGGAAAAGGTCCCTTTCTGAATCGAGTTCACTACTCATTCCGGTCCAGTATCACTGAACCGGATTAACTTACCATTCCAGCCATGTCTATCTCATGAGATATAAATCATTACCCAATACATTGGAGGGAGATATAGGTCCCACCCATATCATAATGAAATCATTCTTACTTGTGCCACAAAAATATACATAAATCATTCATCATAACCCAAAGAATAAAATGGGTTTCATAAAAATCATATGATCATAAGATAATCCATATAAAAAAATGGATATCATTTTATCATAAGAAGAATAAAACCATGTAAACAATAGAGACATTATACTTGAAACATAAACATACTAAATAATGTCATCTTAGATGAAAATAGTTTTAACAAAGCACTTGAAATTAATTCTTGAGGAAAATATCCTTTCTTCTTCAAAATAATTTTCTTTTCACAAAATGCCATTCAATTTTAAAAGAAAAGGATTTTTTTGAAAATAATCATGAAATCGTGTAGATGAATCTTCATGAAAATTAGGCGTTATGAAACTGTAAGAATCCATTCATGTCGTATAAGTAAAAATACATTCTCCATGTACTTTTGTTGGAAAAGTAAAAAGGTTACTCGTATGGTAAAAAAAGAAATATTTCTTCCATGGCATGTAGTAAAAGTAAAAAATGGGTAAAAATTACTTTAAACATACATCAAACCATTTTTATAAAACAGGGACATGGATGATAAATATAACCTCAGGAAATACTTAGGAAAAAACAATCTTGGATAAAAACGAGATTGGAAAAGTTATCCCTTACCTTAGGTCCGATATGCTTCGTATGTATCCGAACCTCCTATATAATTATTTAAATAATGACATTTACTCATTATAGAATCATATTCATTATTATGATATCATATATGGTTCACTTATGAATTTATATTACCCGTTCTTTTGTAAATTCCATGTTAAAGTAGCGTTTTGGGTATAATCGTTTTATTTATCGTACATGTTTGGACATGTTGTTCATGATTTTATTATTACCTATATCCTGACATACTAACTTACAGAATGTAAATCACGATTTATATATCATATAAATTCCTTATATATATATAATATATAGATGAATGAAATGAAATACACCGTTCATGGATATGGTAGGTCGTACGTACGCATGAACGTTGTTTTACTTTCCTTGTTGACTTGAATGGAAGTAGGTAGATGACATATATATATAAAATTAAATCCAGTATATTAATTATTTCATATATTTCATTATTATTCATTATATATAATTTATAATCATTCTTGAATGGTCAACATGGAGAATGAATTTCATCGCGTTGTGGAGACGGGAATCTGTACGTACGCACGAGCGATGATATTGTTCCCATAATTATTGAATGGAATTGGAGTAGATGTTATAATATCTCAGAATTAGTATGATGTTATAATCACCATGTATTGTTATTATTCACACCATTATACCCATCTAAGTAAGGTGGTGGTGAAAAATCAGATTACACCACGGCGTGGAGACGGTATTCCTTACGTATGCACGAGCGGTGATTTCGTCTTCCATAGGATGGATATAAGGTAAATGGGGTTGTTTCATATTTATAATAACATATCCGTATATTATTGATACTTATGTTATTACTCTATAATGAAACAACTAATGAAGAAGAGGTTGAAGACGAACAAAACGTGAAGGAATCGGTAGAAGAGATTACCTCTTCCTCGATGCACCTCTTTTATGCATCCTCTTAAGCCACTAGAGATGGTCTTTTGAGAATACCATAACCTCTATAATGTTTCTAGTAAAGATTATAATGAAAATGGGCAGTGTTTTTCTAAGCTTGAAGGATCAATATTGTGTAAAGAGTAGATGGAGGAGATGCCCTTTTATAAGAGAAGAGAGGGGCACTTTAGGGAAAACTTAAAATATTATTTTATAATAAAGTAATATTCGGTTTATAATAGCTCCAAATTGATTTATTTCGATGCTAAAGTGGGGATGGGTCTACATTCTCTCAACCAATAGGTTTTAGACATGTTTTGGTTAATATTTTATCCTTATCATTTAGATTTAACTCTATGTTAAATAATTTAACTTTTACCATGTCTTCTTGTTTTTTTACACTATATAGTTAATAAACATACCATAACAAGACAAAATAACCCCAAGTGGTTCATTATTTATATATATATCCTTATCTAAGTCATTTTTACGAACTGTAGAGTTTCATAAATTTAATAACAATTAGTAATATAATATTTGTTTTAAAAACTATTTTATGTCAATGTTGACACTATTTGGTAATTGATTTTTGTGAAAATCATAAAAACATTATTAGTTCTAAAAAATTAATTATATCAATAATAAAATGTCATTTTAACCTATAAAATAATTTGAATTGATAAAAAGTCTCAAATTACATTTATTTGTGTATTTATAATATCAATTATGTTAATATATCATTAATAAGGTAATTACTGCATCATCATTGTTTCAAAAATGAATTATATTATTTAATGTCTAAAAATTATAATTAAAATACAATTATTTAGGAAATTTTTTTATCTTTCTAATGAATATTTATAGTATAATTTATCTTATGTATTGCCCTATATTAAAAATGTTTTAGTTATTAAACTTTGATTTTAACTATTTCAACTCTTAGTTAAATAAAATAATAATAAATGTCCTAATCTAATCCAAGTGGACCCAAAGGGTAATATTTTATTTCTAAGGTTTTTTGGTTGAATTACACTTATAAAATAGAATTAGGACATGTGTTATGGTAATAATAATATCATTTTTACCCTTAATTACCCTATTTACTTTTAACCGTGGTAAATAAAAGTAAAAACATACTATTCACCAAAAATTATTTTTATCTTATTGAACCACATTTTACTCCTTGAGATTAACTATGTATCTTAAATTTTCTAAATTCATCTCACTGAGCGGTAAAATTATGTTTTATGTACAATTACAAATGCTCCTAGGAGGTGGGTAGAAGACGGTGAAAAGTTCAATAAAATTGTTATATATCTATAATTATTATAAAATGACTTCAATGAATTACATTGAACTTATATAGGTATTATGTATCAATTTTGTCCTAAAATAAATTTTAAATAAAATAATTAATTATTTTAATAAAAAAAATCAGCTTTTAAATAGTAACCCATTGTTTTCACTATTCATAAAAAATTGATAGTTTTCATAAAAATACCAAAAATTCACCCTAGGATAATTTCGATATTTCAAATCCAAAAATCAATCCCAATTTGAAAGATAAAATTTATAAAATTTCAAAAAGTCAGTATTACTATTCATAACGGCACGTTCATAATAATATTATAATAATATATCGTTTAGTGGAACTCAGTATTGCGTACTACACACGCTATCGACGAATGTCTTGATTGCGTGTAATGTAAGCCAAGTCAAGGTCGCAAGTAGGGATAGATTCCTTTGCTGTTGCGTATAACATACTCAAAATATAGTTCAATTAAACATTGATCAAAATCTATACTTAGTTTTGGTTAAAATGAATTATATTTGAAAGAACATGAAATTTTGTGCATTACAAGCCAAGAACATTGTTGCGTATACTAGAAGATAATATGGTGTTGCATATAGCGCAATCTAATCTTGGTGTAGCTTACAACACAAGACATAAAAGAAATTAAAAATAATCCTCATAAAATTCCTGGGTGTTACATTCATGGAATAAATATTTTTAGTATATATAATTTGAATCATAATGGAATCAAAGAACATGAGCAATAAGAAAATAAAATTTTCATTAGACATAGATTTTTTGTGAAAAAATTATCATGTAAAACTGTAAACAAGTATACGTAGGAACAAGTTCACTCATTATGTTATGGACATGAAATTTAGACCTCACATAAACTTGTAGACATGAAACTAGATCCACGCATAACCTTATAGACAAAAAATCTAGGTAAACAAAAAACACTATGAATACGTAATTATGTTCACTCATAACATTATGTACATGTCATGAAGTTCATGCATAACCTTGTGAATTTGTATTCAAGTTTACACATATCATATGTACTCATGAGGTATTCTTCATTACCTAATAAATTGAATGGAGATATAGGACTCACCCCATCAAATAATCTATAAATATGTGATTAAAAATATCATAAATATAAATTTTATCTCTTGAGTACATAAAGAGATAAAATTGAAGGGAAATTTTACTATAAAGTATTAACCATATGTTAATAAAATTCATGATGTTCTTTATAATTAAATTAAAAAATTATGAGTGAAATCCTAATCATAAAAAATCTGATAATTAATGAGATTGTAATACAAAACCATTACCACTTTAGTATCTTTTGAATGGTATACCCATTTAAGAAATATTTTGAAAGGAAAATTATAATATCATTATAAAATGGGGTTACATGATTTAACATGTCCTAGAGGTAGTATGTACACCTCATACAAAAATATTGGTTCAAAACAAAACGTTTGTTCCAAAGAAAGAAAATGGAGACAAATATCCCTTACCAATTTGGAAAACTTTTAACCACAAAACCCATGAATGAATGATCCTAAAATAGATATGTAAATTCCCCTAAACTTCATTATATTTATCCAAAAATAAATTCATGGGAAGTATATAAAGCACATAAATGAAACATGTGATTAATATGGCATGTATCTCTCAAAAAATAAAAGTGAGACAGAAGTCCCTTACTTCCTTAGTAATCTTTTGAGTTTTTAGGACCCATTAAATAATAACATCCAATAAAACATTAAATATCATAAAAATAATGTGAAAAATGATATAACATGTCAAATGTGTAGTATATGCACATTAAAAAAATAAAAGAGTACTGAATTTTCATATGCCTCTTGGAAATAAATGAGAGACCAGAAATATCGTACCTTGAGGTTTCATTTCCATTGTACACATTAGAGCATCCTATATAAAAAATATTATTTTATTATATATCTATTAAATAACCACAATTATATAAATTGTACCACATATTATTTAATTATTACATTTTGTTACCTATTTGTTAACAATTTCCCATTGAACTTATGTTTCAGGTAATATTGGATTCAATTTTAATTTATGTTTTATTTAGTATTTTCAATAATAATACATTTTTTATAATTACATCATCTCAAAAATTTTAAATATTACATTAATATAATATAAATATATATATTATATGTATTTATATTAATCCCTAAAATTTATAGATATAAAACTTATCACATAGTTCATGGACACGATATGTTGTACGAACACAAGAATGTTATTTTCATTATCTCGCCAGATGAAATGAGATAAATTTAAATAATATATTAACTATAAAAACCTGAACCTTGAATCCTAAAGTCTATTTATACTAATATTACATTGGTATGATTATAAGGAATTAAATCATGAAGGGACACATTGTTTAGTAGTCTTGAAAAACCAGATACATAAAAGAGTCTGGAATTTCAAATGACCACAATAATTACAATATAATTTTTTTATTAGAGGATAAATTTATTCCCTCAATTATACCCATAAATATATTCCATTGTAGGATTCTTGGATTCCTAAGGAAAGTAAACATAATAAGGGTGTACTCAAATTCTCATTAACGGTAAAGTATAGCGGAAGCAATAATGAGTCAATGAGAATAATCAAAATGAAAAATTAAATAACTAACCACACGTTCCATTAAAATAACTAGATATGTAATAATAAATATTTCATAGAAGTTAACCGAAAAACATGAAATTTTATCAATAATATGATAATGAAACAGATAAATGGATATTATAACTAATTTAATAATAACATGGTAGAATGATAATTGAATTCACAATGATGGAATCCACAACAATTGATTTCTAAATCATACCATCAAGGTTTCATGGAAAAAATATAATAATATCAAGGCATTATTACAAGATATTAAATCTTCAAGGCCTCATTCAAGGAATCTAATACCTTAAAGGCTTTATTCCAAGAATATAATAATGTCAAGGAATCATGCCATGAATCTAAAATTTTCATGTCTGCATGCCAAGAATCTAATATTTTAAAGGCTTCATTCCAAGAATCTAATATTTTAAAGGCTTCATTCCAAGAATCAAATATTGTTAATGTATTATTCCATAAAATTAATACCATTAATATTAACACTTCATGATACATGGTATATAGTTTAGTTAAAAATTATGTCCACAGAAGATGATATGGATATTTAGGGGAAATACAATGTCAAATGATCATATAAAATTGATTACTTAAAGGGGAATAAAAGGAATTGAGGATGTGAATGTCACTATTATCCCTAGAAAAATCAATTATAAGCCAACTGGAAGAATAATAATGATTGTATTTGTACAGCATATCCCGTGTGGATTAAAAATAATGTGTTTTCTTCCATTTATGAATAAAAATACTATGAAAACTTCTTTAAAAATGTTTCTTGAGAAAAATATCCTTTTGTTCTAAAAATCATTTTGGAACTCCTATGAAAACTGATTTTCCTTGAAAATAACTTTTTAAAATAAATAAATATTAATTCTATATACATGAAAAGGAAGCTCCATGTAAATTATGGTTGTAAAATATATATAAATGTCGTATGAGGTAAAAAGAACATTCTTTTTTCACAATCAAAAGGTTATAAAAATTCATTATTTTGAATTATATAAGAATATTCTTTTAAAATCGATGGTAAAAGATAAAAAAATGTAAATTTTCTATGAAATAATATTCCAATGGTAAAAAACCTTTTTTTATATCCTTAATAGAAAAATGGGTTTTTAAAATAAAATAATTTCCTTGAATAATGTGATAAAGAAGTCGGGTTTTCATATAAATATTTTCAAAAACATTTTGAGTAAGAAAGAGAAGGAAAATGGCATTATTACTTGAGAAAGGTTATGAATAACCATGGGAGAGGAAAATTAAATGGTTAATTGAAAATATTTTATATAATTTATTCTAATTAAACAATGATTAAAGGATCATAGAAATATTTCTTAAGGAAAATTTTTTTTAAAAATTTTGTAGTGTCCCATGACACATTAAAAATATTTAAATCGTAATCCCCATGAAGGAATAAAAGTAAAATAATGTTTTGGATAAATTTATAATAAAATTATTATTGATATAATATATCAAAAGGGGTAGTATAAAATCCACACAAATGTTAATTGGTTCATAATAAAAAATAAGTATCAATGAAATGTTAATTGAGACCAAATCCGTTAATTATCATTTACTTTTAACCGGTCATACAAAAAAATCATGTATAATTGTTTTATCCTTTTAAATAACAAATATTATAATGATTATAATATTTATAATTTCATATATTATCTTTTTATAATATCTTATTACCCATTTGTTAATAATAATTCATTATTTTCACAATTTCAGGTGATAATTTCCTAGTATTTTGAGTAAGTTTTGACTGGTTTATTATTGTTACTCTTTTTTAGATCATGGTTTCATCATATAAAAAATTCAATCCATGATTTAATTAAATTATATATTCATGAAATATGTATTTATAACAATCTATAATATTTTTATATAATAAATTAAACACACCGTTCATGGAGAAGGTATTCCATACGTACGCATGAATGCTAATTTAATTTCATTTCCATACTAAAAAAATGAAAAAAAAGTAAATATATGTATATTATAATTACAGTATGAGAAATATTTCATATATGGTACATAGTTTTACTAAACCCATCCTTTATACATTCCATGTATAGTGTAAAGAAATCACATCACTTGAAGTGAGCAGTAGTCCCTATTTCTACAAACGATTTTATCATGTTCCCACAAAATGGAGTGCATAAGGTAATGTGTTATAAAATAATTATTTTAGTATAAATAAAATAAAAATATAATATATTAAATATTTAAATAGAGTGTTCATCATAGTTCCCAACCATGATACATGGTAAAAGAAAAATGAACAACTTCATTTCGTGGGGCGGTATTTTATCATACACATTAACGATAATTTTGTTACCCATTAGATATATTTGTGTCTATGTGTAGTTCAAAACCTTGATATAAAAATATAAATTTTTATTTAAGATAGATTTATTATTATATAATAATGATAAAAATAGATTTTATGGGATGGGTAATGGATATAAAACAAAATATCTTGAGTAAAGATGTTACCTCTTCTCTGGGTAACTCTTTTTGGTTTGCTCTAAAGGGTTTTCTTTGTTTTATTTCTGACCAAGGTGAGTCTTATATGTTTAGGGGAGGTATTTTGATAAGAAATTTGGGTTGTTATTATTTTATCCAATGCGTATTGATTGGTTTGAGGAAGTGGTATGGGTGAGTTTCTTTATATATTGGAGGGAAAGGATACAATTGGTATTTTTGAAAATTACCACGTGTTCTTGAAGTATTACTTGTTACAAAGTTTTCAAAATAGAACATTATAGATAATAAGATGTGTGGTGATCGATATATGGCCATATAATATAATATTTATAGGTTTATATGTTATCAATACCCTTATGATTAAGTTTTAGTCCCTTGTTATGCATAATTTTACCTTAATAAATTTAATTAATTTATATTAATTTCCTTAATATATTTGGTGAAAATCCAAGTTTAATTCATTAAAAATTATAAATTATGATTAAAAAACAATTTTATTCTATTTTCACACATTTTAATCACATAATTGGTACAAATTAATTTAAATTTAATCCCACAAACGGGATAATAATGCGAGGTTTAAAAGTAAATATGTCCAAAAGATTGCTATGTTTTTATATCCAATATCAAAGTAAAATGGATTCCAATGAACTAAATTATATTAATGAAAAAATAACCGACCTAATTAAAATTTTAAAAAAAATTAGAATATTATTTGTCCTTAGAAATAAATTAGATGAAAAGGTTTTTTGGAATTAAAATTTAGTACTTTCGCTATTCATTAAAAAATAAAACCTCTAACAAGAATACCAAAAATTCACCATAAACTATTTTTTATTTTCATATTTAAAATTTTAATTGTTTTTGGACATATTAGGTTTATAAAAGTTCCAAAAATTGTAATTAAAATAGGTTCTCCATTAAATTGTGGTAAAAGGGCCTTTATAAAAAAATATGTAAATTATTAGGTTTGTTCTTTTCTTATGCCTATTAAATCTATTAGATAAATATAATAAATATTTTATTTAATAAATGACATATATATTTAATTAATATCATTAAATAATTTTAATTGGTTTAATTTGTTAGGATAAAACACCATTACGAGCATAAAAATAAATTTCTATAAAATACTCCCTTTATTTTCCAGTGGTTCTTATATTCATTTATAATTAATTTCTAACCAGTTAATTAGTTTTTGATTTTTGTAATAAAATTAATTTCATAAGTTAGTTTATAATTTTCATAAAGGCTAGTTTATATCTTATAATATTTAATAATAATATTTTTATAATATATTATTGTTTGGAAAAAATCTCTATTGTGTGTAACGCTAGACATTAAAGAACCACGTTGTTGCATGAAAGATACATTAAATAATTGTATCATGCATTAAAATCAATAAATTATGTTTAATTTATTTTAAATAGTTAACATATTATAAATTCTCAGGATATTATATTCCTTTATTCACTTAGTGTGGTGTTTCATACACACTATCGAATACAATGTTCCTATGTTAGGTTTTTAGAATTTTACATTCTCCCCACATTAATTAAATTATGTACTTTCAATTTAAAATCAATATTGGTAATAGATTGTTTGATATTTTATGTATTTGAAATCCCACATTGTGAGAATGGTATGTGGTAAATAATATAGAAAATATGGAATGGTAAACATAGTGGTCACATGGAATAACATATAACAAGGACTCTATGTAGGTGAATATTAATAGAATATAAATATATATATACACATTAAGAAAAGGTGTAAATATATATAGGGAGTTATTGATGTTTTTAATAAAAAAAGTGACTTATCAATGGAACTTTTATGGCCTCAATCCCATCAATATATGACTATTTAAAAGACCATTGGTTTGACTAAAATTATGTTATTAGGACAACAATTTAAATGTAAATTTTCATAATGTTGAGTAATTATTTTGTAGCCTAAAAATTTAAGTAAATTTACATACATTATATATTTAAATTTCATATGAATAATTCCATATTTTTATTGTTCTTTTATCAAATTCTAATTTATCCCTTATATAATGACATGGGTATAAAAAACTAAATATGATCCCTAAAGCACTAAAATAAACAATTATGGACTGTAGGGCCCATTAATGAGTGAAAAGTATTTAAATTTTTCTCTAACTATTTTAAAGAGTATTATGTTTATGAAATTAATCACTCAACCAAAAAAATTACACTACTGGTTCAAGATCAATTTTTTCATCTATAAATAATGATATATTAACTCAGACATTGTGTAGGTCAGTGTTTTGTCTAAAATCCCTTATCATCCTTCAGTTATGAGTTCATGACCCAATACCTTTCTAGACATGATTGGTCGTGACCCAGCATAATAATTTTCCTTTTCTAAAATCATATTAATAAAATTTTTAATATAAATTTGATATAAATCCTTGAAATAAGGATAATCCTTCAACATCCTTTTAAATGAGGTTTTCAAAAAAAAATCTCAATACATATATATTTCATCTGTTTTATTTCCACATAGGTCATTCCTTTCTCTAAGTTTTATCTTAGGTAATTGATTTTAATTTTATATTCAAATCAATCATAATGTTTTGTAAAAAAAAATTGAATTACTCTTAGAGTATCCCTGAGGTGTATAAAAAGAGGTGATCAGTAAGGCTCATTGTTGTGTACCAAGTTACACCGAGTTAGGCCCAATAAAACTTATCAAAGTTATGACTCTTAGGTACATCTCTTCCAGAACCAAGTAAACTTTTAGTGTCCAGAAAAATATTTATGGCTAAAGAACTACATAATATTTATATAAATAAATCATTATAATGTTCTTCTATACATATCCTTAATTTCTACCTTAGGGGTTTGTTCTCTAATATATGTTTTCAGAAATTTAGTTACCAAAGGTGATACTAAACTTCCTTTGATTCCAATCATACTAACTCAACCCTAGAATATTTGAGTCAGTTTATACTATCATTGAATTTTAATGATTTAATGAATCAAATATAGAAGAAAAAAAGAGTTTAGTAATTTTGGTTAACCAAATATATACAAAAGTATTTTATTAAACATTAACACACTAATTACAACATAATTTTTTAATTTCTAGGATAACTTTAATTAATCTAGTATACCCCTTTATATCCTTCATAGTATGCTTCTGGGATTCCAAGTGAAAGGAAACTTAATATGGTTGAGCTCAAATAATTGGTAAGGTTAATTTATAGTTAAATAAATAATTAATAATTGGTACTAATAAATATAGAATGGTTAGTAACTAATAACATATTCTTTTCAAATAACTAAATAAGGAATAATCAATATGGAAATGTACATAACTACAACACATGAAATTTAATAAACAATTTGAGAATGAAACATAACCATGACTAATTGAATAATCACATGGAATAAAAATAATTTAATACCTAATGATGTAATTCATAATCATTGACATCTAAAACATATAGTTGAGGCTTTTTTCCAAGAATCTATCAATATAAAGGCTTTATGCCATGAATCTAATATTGTTGAGGCATTGTTCTATAAAACTAATAGAATCAAGGCTTCAAGACAAGATTCTAATAATTTCAAGGCTTCATTATATAGATCTAATACTATCAGGGATTCATGCTAGGAATCTAATATTGTCAAGGATTTGTGCCACGAATAAAATATTTCCAAGGATTAATTCCACGAATCTAATATTGTAAAAGTTTATACCACGTGACAAATGGTACTCATTTTAGGATAAAATCATATCCATGAAAAATGATATGGATATTGAGGATAAATTCATTGTTGAATGATCATATAATGTTTAAAATTTCATGGGGTCTAAAAAGAATCAAGTAAGTTTGTGTGCATACCCTCCGTAAAAAAATCAATAATAAACCATGTAGAGGAAGAATATGGATATTATAAATAACTAATACCCCATGTGGAGTAAAAATAATGATGTTTTTTTATTGATGTATATAAATACAATGAAATGATATTTTAAAAAAAATATTGAAAAAAATTTCATTTTATTAAAAAATCCTTTTGATACACCTTTTCATTGAAAATAATATTTGAAAAAAAACATTAAAACTATACTTGTAGACATTTACAGGAAGATTAAATGAAATTATGGTGGGTAAATTGGTATATTTCTTAAAAGGTAAAAATAATGTTCATGTTCCATGATAAAAAGGTTAGAAAAATTCCCAGTTTTGAAATCAATAACAATATTCCGTTAAAACAAGGTTAAAAATAAAAATGGATAAAATTGTATTTAATAAAAAAATTTGTAAAGGTTAAAAACATTTTTCTGAAACCCTTTTTAAAAAATTGTGTTTTTCTTGAGGAAAAAAGATTCTCTAACTAAAGAGATAATCAAATTAGGATTTATAAAAAAAGTGTTCTAAAAAAAGTTGGTTACCAAAGAGTGGAAAAAATGGTTCTAATAATTGAAAAAGTTCTTGAATAATATTAAGAGAGTAAAATTAATGTTTTAATTTAACAATGGTCATAGAACTTCAACTAATGTAAATTCCATTAAAGGATCATTAAAATTATTCTTGGTGAAATAATCTTTATACATTCCAAAGTGTCTCACACCACTTTGAAACATTTAAATCATAATCCACCTCAAGGATTAACATTAAATGAAAGTTTTTAAAACCATTAAGTTAAATTTATTAATTATATAGAATATAAAAAGGTTATGTATATACACAACACAAAAGTTAATTGGTGAATAATTAAAAATAAGTCTCAATTGAATATAAATTGAGACAAAATCCCTTGCCGTAACTTTACTTTTTGAGTTAATATAATTTATCATCTTTTATAATAGTTTTAAAATTTTCACTGTCCAATACTAGAATAATAATAATATTTATAGTATCATATATTAATCCCTTATAATATATTATTAACCATTTTTTAACAATCGTTCATTATTTTCAGTACTTCTATTATTAATTACCTAGTATTTCGAGTGTGTTTTTACTTATTAATTGTTCTTCTTATTACATAGATTTTATTTTCATCAAATATATAATGTAATCCATGATCTAATTATCATATATATTAATTATATATGTATTTTTAATAATTTATAATATTTTGAGATAATAAATGAAATACATTGTTCATCGAGATGGTAGGTCATACGTACACACAAATTCTACTTTCATTACATTGTCACATTAAAAGAATATATACATATATATATTATAATTCTACTATCATATATATTTCATATATGTTACATATTTGTATCAAAACCTTATTTTATATATTCAATGGGTATAATGAAGGAATCAAATCTCTTTAAGGATACAGTTTTCCACACATCCAGAAATGATGTTATCGTATTCTAGGAAAATTGAAGGAATAAAGGTATGTTTAATAAAATAATGTAAGTAAAAATACATTATAAATAGAATATATATAGTTTATAAATATAGTTTCCATCATAATTCCCAATCATGTGAGGTGGTGAATGAAAAATTGAATAACAATGTTTCATTAGGTGGAAGTTAACCAGACAAATAAAAAGTAATTTCTTTATCCATTAGATGGAAGTGTGTAAAAGTGTAGGTTGAATCCATGTTATAAAAAAATATTATGGTATTTAGGATATGGTTTTTATTATATAATCATGTAATTAGGAAAGTTTATGGGAGGTCGAATGTATATAAAACTAAAGAGATTGAGGAAATATGGTAACTCTTCTTTGGGTAACTTCTTTTGGTTTGCACCAAAAGGGATTCCTTGGAAATATTTTTGAACAAGGTGCGTCTTATATGATTAAGGGAGATATTTTGAGGATATATTTGTATGAATTGTTCAGTCCAATGTTTCTTCAGAGGTGTGAGTTAGTGGTAGAGTGAGTTCTTTTTTATTGTAGAGGGAAAGCACACAATAGGTATTTTTGAAAAGAGTTTTGTGCTCTCCAAGTATTTAAATGGATCATTCATGGATGTTAGAGGTTTATTGGAAGAAATATTTCCATAAAATATGTGTTTTACAATATAATATGTTATTTTTACCCTTATGACTAATGTTTAGTCCCATGTGAATCATAATTTTACCTTAATCGATATAATTAATTTTAATTAATTTTATTAGTATTTTTTGGTCGAAAACTAAAATGACATTTTTAGATATTATAAATTATTCTTAGTCCAAATATGAAATCAATATTTAAGAATTTCAAAAAAACTAGTGGTAGAAATTAATTTAAATTTATTCTGGTAGATGGGATGACAATTAGGGTTTTAAATGTAAAAAAGTCCAAAAGTTTTCTAAGTTTCTATATCCAATTTCAATGAAATGTAGATTAAATTGAACTAAATGGATTAGTTGATCAAAAATTTATCTAATTAAATATTAAAACAAATTTAAAATATTATTTATCCATATAAATAAATTATATGAAAATGTTGTTTTTAATTAAAATTTTATATTCATTACTATTCATTAAAAAATGGAAATTCAATGAAAAATTCCAAAAATTCAATATAACATATTTCTGGTACTCTTTAAAATTTTAAGTTTATTTTGGCATATATATTTTTTTATATTTCCAAAATTTGGATTTAAAATTTGTTCTCCATTAAAAGGAGGTAAAATTACTATTATAAATATATATATTTTTTGGTTAAATATTTGGTATGTTCTTAAGTTATCTCAATTGAATATATTGTATAAATTTCAAAAATATTTGAATGAATATATAACATATATATTTAATTAATATCATTAACTAATTGTAATTAATTTAATTTATTAGGATAAAACAACATTTTTAAAATTAAATATTTTTCTATAAAATATTCTCTTTATTTTCAAATGGTTCTTATATACATTTATCATTAATTTTTAACAAACGAATTAGTTTTATATTTTATTATTACATATATTTTCATAATTTAGATAATAATATGCATAATGGATAAGTTATATATTATTATATTAAATAATAATATTTTCAAAATATATTATTATTGGAAAAAACTCAGTCTTGCATGTAACACAAGCCATTGAAGAAACTCGTTATTGTGTGATACATATGATAACACATTGTCACATTCATTAAAATATATAAATTACATTTAATTTATTTTAAATAACTAATATATTATAATTTCTAGAGAATTATATTCTCTTACATTCTTTTTATTGCATGTCATACATGCTATTGAATACAACGGTTCTACTTTAGAATTTTGTGGTGTTACATTAAAATTACGTTATATTATTTTCATATATATCACATTTATTCATTAAATTTACCATATTTACCTTCATATAAATGTGTTAGCAAAAAAAGTATCACTTCGCTTCGTGAGGTGTTAGCCTTCCCTCCAAATAAATGACATTATTGTATGACTTATAGATTAGAACGTAAGAAGGTATATGTGGTATAATAACATCATAAGTATATTTATATATTATATATAACATATATTAATTTATTATATACATATTATCATCCAAATAAAACAACAAACAAAAATACATCATATCAGGTCACGAGGCATTATTATATCTAATAGTTTGGGATGTAAGAAGGAAGATATGGTATTATAATTCTAGAGGATTAATAATATCATAAATATCATATATAAATAATATATACTTCATTATGTCAACCATGAGAGGTGGTGATGAAAAACAAATAACATTGGTTTGCGATGTAGTAGTTCATCATACACACAAGTGATAATTTATTATTCCATTTGATAGAAGATAACAAAGATTTAGGTTATTATTAAAATAAAATAACATATATATGGGAGATACCAAGGTTATTATATCATCATGGTTTAATAAAAATTGAACGAAGTGGAAGAATAAATATAATATAAAGGCCAGTTAGAGACATTACCTCTTCTTCAGAAAACATCTTTTGGTTTTCACAAAAAGGATTCATTGGATGGATTAAATAGAAAACGAAAGATTATGGGATGATATTGTGGAATTATGTACATGATTTCAGAAGCAATTGGACAAATCAACAGGTTTTTGATGAAATGAAATGAGTGACACCCTTGTATTTTTTTTAATTATGAGGTGCTCCAAATTTTTACGCAAGACACAAGGCTAATAAATATTTCATTATGGAACCTACAAGTGATAAGGTAAAATTATGGCCTGAAATAGATGTTTAAAACGTTTCGTGTCATTTTTATCCATTATATTATTTGTTAAACCCATGGTAATTCCATTTTTACCTTATCCTCGGTTAATAAGTTTTACTATTTTTATTATTATCAATGATCAAATATTGATCATAAATTATTATATAATATAAATTATACTGATTCCAAATAATTAATACCTTTATCCAAATTCAACTCTTTTAATTGGAAAATTTCAACATATAATAAAACCCACATATGCGATGAGAAATCATGTTTTCAAAAAGAAAATTTTCATAAGTAGAGATAGTTTAAACATCAAATTTCAACATGAAATTGATTCCAATAAATCATTTATATTAATATATATATATTCTAAATAATTTTACATTTAATCCCATATATGAAAAAAAAATATATTTTAAATTCTTGAAAACAAATGAAATTTCTTAATAAAAACCAAATTTTTTAAATATTCATCAAAAAATAATTTTTTTTTGAAAATTATTAAAGCTTCGTTCCAAGATAATTATGAAATGATGGTTTCAAAAATCTAGCTTAATATTATAAATAATTTTTATAAAATGGGAGAATTTTGTTTTTAAAATATGTGGGCAGAAGATGAGAAAATTGTTTTTAAGAAAAATATTGTTTTAAGTGAAAATTTTGATATTTTATTATCTCTTATATATAAAAAACATAAGAAGAAGTTTAAAAATCGATTGAATTTATAATATATAAATTTTATTAAAATAATTTAAAAAGGTGATTATTTAACAATTATTTTGGTTTAATCATTTTTTGAAAAAAACATTTTTTTAGAAAAATATTTCTTTTATTTTCAAATAGTTTTTTATTTTTATTTCTAATAAATTTATCACAAAAAAATTATCTTATATATATGTGTAAACCATAAATTTTCTCAACATAGTTAATCCTATTTATAACCTCAATTCAAAATGATTGGTGATGACTATCATATTAAATAATAATATTTTAACAGAATAACACATTTTTTTAAACTTGTTGGTGTATGTAACGCTATCTAAAATCAATGTTTTGTGTAACAAAAAATATCAATAATATTAAATTTATGAGAAAAACTATAATTCAAAAAATCTAGGGGGTGTTATATTCACTATTATATTGATCCAAGGATGGTGATAAGATCCTTTATTTGTGTGGTCTTTTTATGATCCCTATGATCACACGTGGGAAAATAATATTTGAATCATATTATAAAGAATCAGTATCATAGGCCCACCATGATCGGGTGGAGTGGTAAAGGTGGGGAGGGGATTAGGGTTTGATCATGGGGACAAGTCCTTAGGCTATTTATTTATATTTATTTTCTTCCATTCATGTGTGTCTTTTTAATTATTGTACCCAATTTGTTTATTTTGGATCATTGGAAACATCACCCGATGAGGATCAACACTTGACCTAAAGGGTATTTCAATACCCATGGGATGGTAAGTAGTTCCTAGATTTCATGAATTCTAAATTAAGTATTATTTCACCCAAGAAAATAAAAAAATTAAGTAGTAGAAATAGAATAATAAAAAATCCAACATGGAATAACAAAAAACCATACACCCAAAAGAAATAACTGAAATTAATACCCAGTGGAAGAATATATATGTAAAATATCTTGTTGAATGGTCAATACAAATTGAAAAAATACATAACCAAAATTTCTCTAGCATCACCAATAGTTACCTCTTAGCCACTTGATCCATCACTTCTATTATATATAGATCAACCAAAATCAAATGAATTTGAAATGAATTAGGTATCTAAAATATTAAAATAAGAGTTCCATACATAGTTGGGTATTGATACATATGGAGGCTATGAGATAAATATGTGCCATGGAATTTTACCAAGGATTATAGGTGAATAACTTCATAATAAATATAATTTTATTCTATTTAGAATATATATATATATATATATTTATAATATTCATTATAAAATTATTTATAAAGGAAATCCAATAACAATCCATGTTCACATTTCTAAAACAACCACCCTTTATAAAATAAAATAAAGATGGATAACCATTTTAATTAATAATGATTAATCAATGGAATGGGGAATTTTAATGGATATTGACAACAATCCAAGATCACTATTGTATCTCTATTTTCAAAATAGCTCACAAACCCCATTTTTTTCATAAACCGCCCTAATTTTCCTTTTAAAACACACTTTTCAAGTCATTTCAAAAAACAACTTGAAGGTAAACCAAATATGTGATCATTAAATAATATAAACACCACATGTTCCATAATTTCAATTTTGAATAATAAATTAGAAATAAAAAATGGTGTTTCCATGGGATCAAAATACAATAGGGGAAATAAAATCATTACGTGAAATATAATTATCCAAAAACATATTGAGAATGACCTAAACATCACGTGGAACATCCTTAGGCTCATATAAAATGGTCTGAAACATAGAAATGAGTTTTTGGCCTATATATAAGAAACCTTTTTTCTTATTATTCCCATTAAACATTACGATCACTAACACCATACCTAGAGAATGAAGCTACCATGGGGACCATCTGAATGCACTTCACATCTATAATTCCACTTTTATCTAGACAAATGGAACTAGATGTTTCCACTCATCGAAGATATATAATAACTCCTTAAATTCCCATTAAAATTAAAAATGATCTAAAAAATAAAGCATGTAATCGCATAAATCTAATATAAATCATTTTAAAAAAAACACATCTCACCTTCTATAGTCTCTAATGAAACAAACCTTTTCATTTTTGTACACATGCATCAAAAAATACATCAAATTCCAACTATCCCACAAGGAATCAAAAGCCATAATGGAAAAAATAAACAAATTAAGTTCAACTGAGGATCTCACATTCTTTATAGAAAAAATTTCATTCCAATTTAAAACTGGTATTTCTAAAATAATCTCAGGGTTCCTAACCATTTTCACACCATTTGGAAACCATGTCAAAAATATCATGACATCTATTTGTTAAATCATATTTGTAAATTAATTGGGAAACCAATTATTTTTCAAACACCCATTTTAAATAAATTTAATGTCATAATTAAGACCCAATAGTATCAAAAAAATTTAAAAATGGGAAGAACATCTTGATTTTTATAAAATACCCATTTAAAAGATCACTTATACCCTCTTTTAAATGAAACCTACATCAAATGTAATTTCATAACATAAATCCATGAAAAGTAATTAAAACAATTTGAAATATTTTTTAAAACCCAAAAATAATATTCTTTACTCATATAAAATTATAAGAAATAAATTAAAAATTAACAATAAATTTATATCATGTATTACAAAGTAATTTCAAAGAAATAACACCCTCATTTCAAGACGAACTCATTATAACAAGTTGTTTTACGGAGAATGAAAAGGGAATCCAAGAGATATCCTAATCATTCCTAAAAAATAAATATCCCTCTCATTAGAAATATATAAAAACATGTTTAATACCCAAATAATTATTAGACTTCATATAAGATAATAAATCTAAGGTAAATGAAAATGATAAAATAGGGTAATACGAATGGCGAATATTACCCAGAAAACCATGCATAAAATCAATATAGGGGAGGAATGAGACTTAAGGATGACGGAGGGAATCAACATTGGCTGTGATACCCATTTATGATGAGTAGATAGTGGGGTATAAGGAGAAAAAAATATATATGAACCCAAAATAAAAAAGGGTAAATCCCCTTTTATGTATGCATTGCACTGTGTCCCAAACAACCATGGTGCACCAATGAAAATTGATTCCATAATTTTTCATATCCATTGTATTATTAAAAACCATCCCAATAATTATTGAGTCTTAACCACTAGGTACAACACTATATGTAGTTTCCTTTGGGCCATGACACATTTGTGATAATATTTCTAGTGGACATGCTCCCTCACCAAAACACTTCCTTATTATATCCATTGAGATTATGATTTGGATATCCCTAGATGGGTAGAACTAGATGAACTAACATTATCCTCTATATTATGGTTTCCAAGTTTTGTAGAATTTCTCACATCATACCTACTATGAAATATATAAAAACCACTAGAAACTTCCCAAAACAACAGAAACTCCAAGAAAATTTAAAATAAACCAACATCACATATTAAAAAACAATAGTGGAAATGATATTTTAAAACCATTAAATAATATTATTTATTCACTTGGAGAATACTAAGAGTTTTCATTATATCTAGTAATAATACTTAGGCTCTATGGTAAAGAATAACATTACAGGGTTTCTTTCATGGGTCTTTACATGTTAGTGGGTGTAGGCCAAGGATCATTGAACTAGATGACTTATTTACATCCACTCATTCTCGAGTGGAAGTGGGATGATATGATAATGGATTTTGTATTGGTTTCTCCAAGTTAAAATAGATGAAGTGGTTTTGTATGAGTCATTATATACTAATTAAAAAATGGATAACATTTCCTACTAATCACAGAGACATAATCTATTGATGAGTTAGGTAGATTTTTTAGAGATAATAAATCAACATTGTAAGACCAAGAGTATCATTTTAGATCAGGCTGCCCAATTTAAATAATCATTATGGGAGGGACAGAAAAGGTACTTTAAATTTAGGTTTATCTAAGTGTAATATTACATTCATAGACTGAATACCTAGTTGAGTATACTATCTGATAATTTAAGGACATATTACGTCAATGAATCCTTCATTTCAATAGTTTATAATAGTTCATTCTCATATTACTAGTGTCTTCCAATATTAATTGTTACCATGAAACTATTTAGAAAGATATTTTAGAATTATTATATAATATTAAATGTAAAACCTTGAGATTTTATGATATATTGGTTTAAAAAAATTAAATTCATCTATGGACTGTGGTACATGCATAACTGAGTTTAAATGTACAATGATATAATATTGAAATAACATTATTTAATTTCATTTTTTCCACTTAGTCGTTGGATTTGTGTATATGATTAAGACTAAGAAAATTATAAAACAATTATTGTTTTCACATGCATAAAATCAATTCATTAGTTATCAATTTATTATAAATGAAAATAAAAAACATTTTAAATCAAAATATTTTTTTTTCATTAAAAACTCTTTTTAAGAATGTAATTGGTTTTTATCATAAAAAAATATTTATTAGATATTCAATAATGAAATTTAACATTAATAAAATGTATTTTCTAGGGAGTTATAAGAAAAAATACTGTTTAATTCTAGAAATTTATTTTTTAAAACTGTTTTAGACTTGATTTTCACACTGAATTTAAAATGAATTATTACGACTAATAGAAACAGAATTGGGATAAATTAATTCCATATTTATAATCAATAGGTCTAAATTTGATAAATATCACTATTTTATTTTTAGTATTTTTAAATAGTAATCTTGGTAAAATTTACCACCACTGTAAAGCGTTGTATCACCCCTAATATTATAAAATATTAATTGTAATTCAATAGGGTGTATGACACACGACACCAAGGGTGTAAATGAATGTAATACACCAATACTTTAAAATATAATTAATATTTAAAATAAATTAAATCTATGATAGATATTAAAATTCATGAAATACTGATTTTGCTTAAATCACACACAAAATATAATTAATATGTTTTACAAAAATTTAAAATAAATTAATTTATTAAAAATTAATTTAAAATGAAAAAAAGAAGCAATTGAATATAAATGAAATATTTCTATACAAAATATCTTTTATGCTCAGAATATTATTTTATCCTAAGAAGTTAAATTAATAAATATTATTAAGTTATATTAATGAAATATATATATTAAATATCCCATAAAAAAATTTTAAACTCGTATAATTTATTTTATAGTCATAAGATAAGAAGAAACCCAATTTTATGCATAAAAACCTATATTTTTATAAAGACACTTTTAACGACTTTTAATGGAGAACATATTTTAAAAACAAATTTTAGAAATATTAAATAATATATACGTCAAAATGAATTTCATCTTTTAAATAAAATCATATAAATTATCTTAGGGTTTATTTTTGGTATTTTTCTATCGAGTATGATTTTTTTTATGAATAGTGAATAATACAAAATTTTATTCCAAAAATTATTTTTCATATAATTTATTTATATGAATAAATTTTATTTTAAATTTATTTTAATGTTTTATTATATACATATATTATTGGTTATCCCAATTGAGGTCATTTGAATCAATTTTAATTTGAAATTGGATATAAAAACATGGAAAACATTGAACATGTTTATATGGAAAGAGAGCATTGACGTATCATCTACGAGGTTAAATTTAAATCATTTTCTAAAAATTATGTGTTTTGAATTTATAAAAATGGATTTCTTTATTTAATAATAAAAATTAATAATTTATAATAATCTCACCTTATTTTTTTATCAAAAATATTAGAAAAATTAATTAAAATTAATTACATCGATTAAGGTGAATGTAAACATAACAAAGGAAAAACCTTATTCTTAAATAGAAATTACCTAGATACTTTTCCAAAATCAATTGGATGTAAATATGTACACACTATAATCCATTTGATATATTTTTACCATTATTTTATCCACTTTATATGGGAAAAAGTTGGGTGGAATTCTCTTTTCTAAAATTTACAAGAGTATCACTCCTCCTCCACTATAAAAAATGAACTCACCCCTTATAATTCTTCATGCCTCTCAAGAAACTTTTTCTTGACCAAGCTCTACCAAAATTGATCCTCAAAATCTCTCCAATCAACCTATAAGGCTCACATTGGGAATAAGTTCATCCATGGAATCTCTTTGGTGAAAACCAAAAGGAGTTACCCGAATAAGATGTAACATTCTTATTCAAGCTGTTTAGATATATTTTCATTATCCTCCCCTTAATTTATTATTATTACATGATTATATAAAAACTCCAGTATAATAAATATACTATTATTTTTTTATTCTATCGGTTTAACCTAAATTTGCACACACTTCTATCTAATGGGCAACAATCATATTGTTCTTCTGTACGGAGAACTACCGCCTCAAGAATTGATGTTGTTCATTCCCCCTTTACCATATATAATGGTGGAAATTATGAGGGAAAAACATATATTATATTCATAAATTTTTCCTGATTATGTATTCATTATATATAATATACCTTTATTCTTTTTATCTGGTGGGAATACGATAACATCATTTGTGGAAGTGTGGACTACTACATCTTCAAAACGATTTGATTTTTTCATGCTTTACATGAAATATATAAAGGGTGATTTTAATATTCCAATGTAACATATAAAAAATATATATTATAATATAATTATAATAAAAACACACATTCATATATATATATATATCATTTACTTATCATTCATTTAATATGACAATAAAATGGAAACATCATTCATACATACGACATACCTTCTCCACGAACAATGTATTTTATTTCTTATCTCCAAACCTTATAGATTTTTATAAATACATATATATAGAATATATATATTTTATTAAAACCATTTTTTACATTCTAGATATTATTAAATCATGACCTATGTAATAGGAACACAAAATAAAAAATTAAAACATACTCGACAAATATGTAAATTAACACATGAAATAGTGAAGATAATGAAAGGTTATTAAAAATAGGTAAATAGCTATTATAAAATGTTAATATATAATATAATATATATGATAATGGTTAGGTTATAAGTTATAGACATGTGTAAAACCATTATACGTAATGTTAAATTATGTTCACATGAATGGAAACAAAAGGTAAGGGATTTCTTCTCAATTTACATTCCATTGATATTTATTTGATGTAAGGAACCTAGTTTCTTTTTTAGGGTACATATACTACTATTTGACATGTTATATCATGCATATATTTAATCTCATGATATTATAATATCTGTTTTATGTTATTCCTTCGTGAGTATTGTGAGTCAAATGTTTCAAGGTGGTATGACACACTTTGGAATGTTAAAAATATATTTCCCTCAAGAATAATTTTAATGGCATTTAAATGGTATTTCCATTTCGGGAGGGATAATTTATTTTGATGAAAATATTTTTATTATGTGGTGTATATACTTTAAATTAAATATATAATATCATGATTCCTTCATTATTCATGATATTTTTATTTTTAATATGAATTATTTCATCTATTGAGATTCACAGATAAAGTTACTCAAGTGGAAAATCACTTCATGACCAAATTTCTTTTCATTAGGTTTTATTACATTATCGTTTCCATTAATATTATAATATTAGGTATATAATCACTATTTTAATATATATTTTTTATTTACATTTGACACACATAATCTATTCATTAATTGATTTACATATAAATATTATTGACTTTTCAAGGGCTTACTTCAGGAGCTCATTTTTTCTGGATTGTTTAGAATTGAATTCCTATTAGAGGAAATTATTTCCTAAATTTATAATAAAACCATTACTTTTCCTATCCTTGGTTTATTAATGACCCTTTTAAAGTAATAATAGCTTCTTTCATTCTTTGGTACTCAAAATGCATTAGAATATGTTATTAAAAAAACCCCACTTCATTTCAATCAATAGTGGGGGAACCATTTTTATTCAAAAAACCATATTTTCAAAAAAGATTTTAAAAATTGTTATAAACCTTTCTAAAATGGAAAATTAAATAAAATGTTAACCCTTTTTCTTTTACAAAATAATTTAATGGAATTTTTCTGTTTCTTTCTGGATGATGAACTTTTCTAACATTTTTTCCATGGTAAAGGAATGATTTTTACCTATTATAACATGTGTGGAATTACCCAAAATATTTTCTTTAATGATTCGTTTTCATGTTTAAAAGGATTAATTTTAAATAAAATTTCTTTAAAATTTCTTTTTAATGAAAATTATTATCTATTTTTTTCAAAATGTGATGGATATTTCCCCTAAGAAAGTTTTTAAAATATATTTTTATAATATTTATATTAATCACTAACAACAACCCTTTATTTTTACACCATTTGGTATATGTCAAATTGAAACCATTCTTCTCCTTTATCTGGATGGTTTTTGATTGGTTTGGATATGTATAATATTCACATTCTCTTCCTTGATTATTTCTTAGTAGTCCCTTTGAAATATTAAAATGATCATTAAAAATTGAATTTACACTAATTATCTATATCATAGAGCATGGCTGTAATTATTCGCTAAGAAA
Source organism: Viscum album (assembly GCA_963277665.1). Taxonomy (NCBI): domain Eukaryota; kingdom Viridiplantae; phylum Streptophyta; class Magnoliopsida; order Santalales; family Viscaceae; genus Viscum; species Viscum album. The sequence goes on from OY728123.1 coordinate 1,621,082,412, forward strand.
TATACCATTTTTACATATGGGTTTTACTTTTATAGTTATTTGACTCACTAGGGAAATATTGATAAATTTGTATCAAGTACTAAATATGAATATTTGTTAAGGGACCCTATTTATGAAATTAAATCAATTATTCGATAATGATTTGGACATGAAAGAAATGAGTTAGGGACAATTTAAGTAATGAAATATGAGTAGGTGATCAGCTAATGTAATACCCACGATGCATCATTAGTCTTATCAGATTAAATTAGTTGGATAGCTTAAGATAATGGGGTTTGAACTAGTACATTTTAAACTATCATTATGGTAAAGGTATCATGTTCTTAAGAAACATGTAGGACAATAATTAATAATTTTATTCATTTTTATTTGGTAATTATTATACATAATATTTTGTATCAACACAAATATGGATTCATTTCAATATTAGTTCATTGTTTAAATGGAATGTGTTTCAGTTTTTTACCTTACCGAATTGATTTTTCCTTATCTAGTTATTTGAATGGTAGGTTTTTTCTATTATTTACCGTGAAATCTTTATAACTCTATTCTTTTTAAATTATTGAATACATATAACCTATTATCAAATATTTACCTTTCTTTGGTTATTATTGTCATTGATTCATTATTTATTTTTCTATAATTTAACATTACTGTTCATTTGATCTCACCCTTATTTTTTTCACTACACATAATTTTTTTGAAGTGTACTGAAAATATATCGGAGGATACGCTAGATGGAATAATCTTATTATCCTCAAAACAAAAAATATTTCGGTATAATTCGTATATTCATTTGTAAAACCGAACATGTGGATGTATCTAGTTTAACAAGACTACAAAACTATTTGGTCCTTTGGAAATAATTTACTTGTATCTTTTTTCATTGTAATTTTATTAGATATTGGCTCCATGATTTATATGGTCTGGTGTCTACAGTTGGTATCTGAGCAGGTTGAGAAGCAATATTTCGAACAAAATTTTTAAAAACATAGTTTACAAAACTAGTCCCTAATATATAAATTGAAGATAAGTATATAAAAACATACAAAAATTTTAGTAATATAGATATTATGTGGGTCCCCCAAGAAAAAAATCATGGTTTGGATTCTAAAATTTGATATCTCTTGGATATATATTTTCATAGGGGTAACGAATTCAACATGGTGTGTTGATCTGGACTCAACGTATCCTAGTACACAACAATGTGCCTTATTGTATAATTAGTTTGACAGTACAAGGAATATTCTAAGGATAATTTTCATTTTATTTATGAACCATTATGATTTGTATGGATAGATAATGATAATGAATGGTCAAATTTTACCTGAGTTATCTTAGATTGAAAATAATCTGTGAATATTTTGACATCCTAAATTTGATTATACAATTTTCCCAATATGATAATTGATTCTCACACTATGGTTTTTAGTTTTAAAAAATGGCCTATTATATTTGATAAACATTGGACTAAGGAAGGACCCATGAATAAATAAATGGATGAAGTATTTATGCATTGGGTATTTATTAAAAACAATTGTCAAAAAGATATATATTTATTAACCTTATTTGAAAAATTTATATAAATATTATTTTGGAAATTATATTAACATATTTTTAAAAAAGGAAAACATGTATGCTAGGAGAAAACAAACCAGTAAAGGAAATGTTATGAGACTTGTACCCATGACCAAATGATGATAAGGGTTCAAACCAACCACTAACCTAGACAATGTTCTGGTTAATATGTCTTTGTTTTTAATTGAACAACTTGATCAATAAATATATTGATAATACCATAGTGTTTATTTTTAGAATTATAGATTAATGACATTTCTATATTGGATTTGTATAATAGTGAGAGACAAATGTTTAGTATTTCAACTCTTTTATGGGACTTTCAATCCGTTAAAAGTGTGTTTTGGTGCTTTAGGTATCAAATTTTATGTTTGTATACCCATTTAATGATGTAATGGATGAATTGAAAATTGAACTAAATAGAACCAAAGGTTGAAATAATGTTTATAGAAATATATCCATTATTTAGATTTCCTTCTAGACATAGGTAGAAAAATAGTTTCTCAATATTATGAAAATGATCTTAAAAATAGTCTGTCCTATTACCTAATTTTTTGTAAAATTGGTGGTCTTCTAAATTCATCAGAGATTTATGTTTATGAAGCCCTCAAATTTTCATTTATCATTCACATTTATTGTGAATGATTACCTAAATCAATCCCTATAAATATTTTCTCTTACTCTCCATGTATGTATCTTTACTTACAACTAATGTTCTTCTACTTAGATACCATGTAACATATTATTCCATGTAACTGTGGCACTTCCCTTTCCCTCTTTTCTAGAAATTTTTTTATGAAGTCTTATCAGGATATTGAATTTTATCAAATGAAATTTCAAAAAATTTATTATCATGATATATTTTAAATTGTGAGGACACAATTTATATATGTTGGGGAGAATGTAACACCCTGAAAATTCTAAAACAGTAACCTTTATTTGATAGCGTATAGGAAACTCGACACCAAGCACCTATGTTAATTTAATATACCTAGAAATTAAAATATATATACTATTTTAAATAAATTCAATCTATTCTATAGCTTGAAATTAATGTAATACTGAGTTATCATTTATCTCACCCAACAACAACCTTCTTCAATGGATTGGTTACACACATGACGGAGTTTTACCGAATAACAACATATTATTAAACATTATTATATAATATAATAATATATAAACAAGCATTTATATTATCATTTTTGAACATTATTAACAAATTATAAAAATCTATGGTTGAAACAAATATAAATTTAATTCATTCGTTACAAATTAATTAGAAATTAATATAAGAACCAATTGAATAAAAAGGGATTTATTTTATAAAAAACTAGTTTTTTTCTCACAATGTTGTTTTATCTTAATAATTTAAATAAATTAAAAATAGTGAATTATATTAATGAAATATATATATTATATATTAAATAAAATATTTCTGATACTCATCCAATTTATTTTATAGTCATAAGATAAGAACAAAACAAATTTTACGCAAAAAACAAATATTTTTTAAAAGAACTTTTATTATATTTTAAAATAGAACCTATTTTAAATTACAATTTTGGGGAATCAATAGATTTTATATATCAGAATAATATTTATAGTTTAAATATAAATATAAAATTTATATTAGGTTTATTTTTTTGTATTTTTGTATGGATTTTTATATTTTGATGAATTGTGAGAAATATTGAATTTTAATTTAAAATTGTTTTTTCATGTATTTTATTTATAGAGAAAAATTATATTTAAAATTTTTAATAAAGTATAATTAGATAAATGTTTTATTAAAATAATCCAATATAAGTTATTTAACTCAATTTCACATTGAAATGAGATTTAAAAACTTATCCAACTGTTGAACATTTTTACGTTAAAAACATGCATGTTCGTCACGTCTGTGGGAATAAATTTAAACTAATATTATCCACACATGTGATTGAAACATGATAAAATAGATTCCATAATATTAATAATCATAATTTATAATTTATAACAAGTTCAACTTAGTTTTTGACAAAAAAAACATTATTTAATTTAATTCAAATTAATTACAACGAGTAAGGTGAAATTAGGCCTAATAATGGACTAAACCTTAATCTTAACAAAAAAACTGACCTATAATCATTTTAAAAATACATTTTATGTAAATATTTAAAACACATCATACCTTTTATTTATTTTTTAAACCTATTGGAGCCATGTTTCATGGAAAAAACATAAGTGTAATTCCCTTTTCAAAAATTTATATGACTGACACTCCTCCTCCACTATAAAAAGGTACTCAACCCTCCCACTTTTTCACAATACCCAAGCCACTTTATTCAACCAATATCTTCCAAAACGATTCTAAAAGTATCTATCCAAATACTAGAGGCCTAAATATGTTCATAAATCCATCCATGGTATCCTTTTGAGGCATACCAAAAGGAGTAACCTGATTAATAGGTAACGTTATTCTTCAAGATATTTATTTTTATATACATACTTCACTCATTAATTTATTATTATTACATGATTATATAATAAACTAATTATCATAAATATAATTAAATATTTTTATTTTTATTTTTTTACCTACACTTAAAAACACATCAATCTAATGGGTAACGAACTTACCATTATTTTGTACGGTGAACTACCGCCTCACAAAACAAATTTGTTTGATCTTCCTTTACCACCTATCATGGGGGTCGTTATGATGGAAAATATATTTATATATGATGTATAGGATATTTATAATGTCATTATTTTTCTTATATTTTAATATATAATATATCATTTTATTATCCAACTTGTGGGAATACAATAACATCATTTGTGGAAGTGTGGGCTACCACCTCTTGAAAGAGATGTGATTCGTTCACACTATACATTGAATGAATAATGGATTTTTTAAATAACAATATGTAACATATATGACATAGATATGATACTATAATTATAATATACATATAAATATATATTATTTATAATTTGTTAATTTAATATGACAAATAAATGGAAGTATCCTTCATTATTACGTATGTCTTACGATCTACATGAATGATGCATTTAATTTCTTATCATGAAACATTATAGATTATAATAAATAAATATATAATAAATATATATCATTTTAAAATAATGTTTTACACTTTTTATATTATGAAATGTTGTTCTATGTATTAGGATTAAAAATAATGAGTTAAAATATTCTCAAAAAACTAGGCAATTAACATCTTAAATAATGAAAATAATGAATGGTTATTAACGAACAAGAAATAAGATATTATAAAAAGTTATTATATTATATTATAAATATTATTATTGTTAGGATTTATGTTATTGACATGTTTAAAACCATTATAAATGATTTTAATGTACCTTCACCTGAAAGGAAACATAAGGTATGTTATTTAGTCTCAGTGTACATTCCATTCAAACTTATTTGATGTTTTTGTTTCGAATCGGTTCAAAACGCCCAACGGTTCCATATACGAAGACACGTGGACCAGATTTCCAAAGGTAGGCATTTGCTGGGCAATTTGGCCAGTGACGCTTAAGAACTCACATTGGTGGAGAGGATTGGAATTCTGGATCATCACACCCTTTTGGGGGAATTATTTCCTGATCTGGGATGCTCTTATAGATTTAGGACATGTCCATATGTTCGCGAATCATTGGTTTATACCCAAGCATAATATCCATGGTTTACTCCTGGTTGGAAACAGTCAGCTGAACATAGGGATTCAGAATCATTTAGGCCCATGTTTTACCACCCCTCATTGGATTAATGACTCCGAGGAGTTTAGACTCGTTGGGACGATGCTGGTTTAAAGACTCATAATTGGGCGCTCTAGAGTTTATTGTCATCCAGGGAAGATAGATAATGACTTGAGTGTTTGGATCGAACCCATGATGCGACCTTTATAGGTATCCTTGCGAGAAGGATTAGAACCCACATTGTTCGGTGCCACTTAGTGGGACACATCACCTTTTAGGGTCTTGTGACAAGGACTCAACCGTTCAGTTTAATGTCATGTGTCAAGGACCCCTAGGAGAGAGATTCCCAATCAAAGATGGTGCAAGACTTACACCAAGACAGCCCGGAAGACCCAAGAAAAATTATTTCCTAGGACTGAAGATGGTCCTGCTGGAGTATACGGACATGGGATGATAGGGACAAATGTGTATCAGACATAGACATCGGGCATGAACCTCGGAGAGGTTCTCTACATATCCTGGTTGGTTGGGAATCGAAGTCCAAGTATTTCGTGGAATATTAGGGCTTACATGTGTGTGTCGCTTGTTATTGGTATTGAGCCTCAAAGAGGTTTCCTACGTACCCTGTTTCAGAAATAAGGATCAAAACCCACATAGTTAGTTTCTGGGTGTTAGTGAACTGACGCGCAGGCGGACCTGTGGTCCAAGGGATGTTGGGATTGAACCTCATGGAGGATTCCTATATATCCCCGTGGTAGGGAATCAAAGTCTACGTAGTTCGGAATATTGTCGGAGAACTGACGTGAATGTGGACCTGGGGGTCCGATGGTAAGTGGGATTGAACCTCGTGGAGGGTTCCTACATACCAGGCCTTGACATGGATCAAAGTCCCTATAGTTTGGAATTTGGGGAATTTGGGCTTACACTCTGGGTGGCCCAAGAGAGGATGTCATGATCCATGATTAATCTAAGACCACTTGAGTCATGCTCGGTGTGTGAAAAAAGAGGCTGCAGGAACCAGACGATCAAATCGCGAAAGGTGCGTCTGTGGGGAGCGCAGTGGGGCTTATGTATTGGGTGGCCTGGAATGTTAGGGATTACTTCGATATGGATTGCCGAATTGGTGACAAACCCCAATGGAAGAGGGATTTGGGACCGAAGAATAAAGGATGGGTATAGGTACCACCTCCTGCAATAAGAACATGGGGCTTACACCCGAATGGTTTCCCTAAGAGATTGGGACTTACTCGGGGACGGAGGCTCGGATGCTGCTACGAAGCGTTAACAGTGCATGGGGCTTATGCAAGGATGCTGCCCAGGTGCCACTATGGAGTGGAAATGGTTAATGGGGCTTACACAAGGATGTTTCTTAGGTGCCACTATGAAGTGGAAACGGTAAATGGGGCTTATGCAAAGATGTTTCCCGGGTGCCGATGTGGAGCAGCAATGGTGAATGGGTATTAAGCAAAGATGTTTCTTGGGTTTCTTCCCCTTTTCTATTTATGAGGGCATCCCAACTCACCGGTGGGTTGAGGAATTTACCTATGCACTAGTGAAAAAGTGGGTTAACGCCAAGGGCGTTGGAATCAGTCCAAACAAAGGGAGATGAAATGTGTGAATCACATGCCCGACATTCGGAATGCAATGAGGGTGGCATGGTGATGGAGGATAACTATTGACCGTGTTCGAAGCACATCATCCTTATCACATTATCCTGAAATAGGGACAAACAATTGAGGGTATACTATTGACCGTGTTCAAAACACATGACCTGACTCGAAGTGTTGTCCAATGTCTTCCGGGGCGTTGGCCCAGGACGGTAGGAGAGCTAATGTGGTATGGGACCTGGCCGTTAGGGGGTCTTTTCAGACATGGAAGTGGATGAGGATCTAAATGAAGGACACACAGAGCGTGGGGTGGGGTGATGGAATGTTTGAACAGATTCCAACACTCTTGGAATTATGCCACTGTAATCATGGGAGTATGCATCTTATGCAAGGAGCATAAGGCATCTCTTGTGTGGAGAAAGAGGCATCCTATGTTTGGAACATAGGGTGTACTACATTTTAGAGTCATGTAGAGAGGACTATTGGAATATCATTCTTGGAGTATAAGTCATCTATCTTATAGAGCAAGAGGTATCATATATTTGGAACATATGGAATACTATAGTTTATAGTCATCTAGATAGGACTAAAGACATCACAGTTTAATTTTGTGTTTTAGGGAATATTTCCATATAGTTTAATGTCATATGGATTGGATGAGGGCCATATAGTTTAACATCATGTGGTCAGGATGAGTAGGTAGGAGATACCTAGCAATGGTTGGTGTGGGACTTTCACAAGGGAGGCCCATTCGGGATGAACCTAGCATGGGAGCTAGGTAGTGGGATTTTAGGGGTCTCATGAGGAGTATCTCGACTCATGGAATATATTGGATAGATGTTGGAGTGTCATAAGGGTGAAATAGAAAATAATGTTGACCCGACTCGAAAAGTTTTTGGTGCGACTCTCCATTTTTTAGGAGGGACTCTGACGGGCCGTGTCGGAGCTGGCCACGGAGGAACTGGCCGCGAGGGACTAGCCGTTAAGGAGAAAATCACGTAGGAGATTCTTTGAAGAGACTTTCCACAAAGGGTGTCAGTGGATGAGATGGCCGCAGAGGAGGCGGGGCTGTGTAGAAGTAGGCCGCCTAAGATATCTGCAAAGGGGTGAGCTGTGTATGAGCTTCTTGTTTAGGAGTTGGCCACAGAGGGTATCCACGGAGGAGAGAACCGCGTATGATGTGGGCCACATAGAAGCTAGCTGTATAGGGTGTCCACGGATGAGATGATCGTGGAGGAGGCGGGCCGCATAGAAGGTGGCCACCTAGGATGTACATGATGGAAATGCCCGCTAAGGGCTGGCCGCGGTGGAACCTGATGCATGTGGTTCGCGGTTTGGTTTCTCCTCTATCTAGAGGAGTGCATTCGTGGAAGATATGGGGTCCGCGGATGGTCCCTGAACATTACCACTTGGATCAATTTCTCCCGCGTCTCCCCACGGGTTTTCACCCATCCTTTCCTCCCTCATTTTTTACCCTCCTTGGTGGATATTTATAGATTAGTGAATAGGTTGTATCGATGGTGTACACGACACTTTCTGTGGAATCCCATGAAGAAATCCCCACCCGCGGATGACTCGGTTAACCAGGAATTTTTGGAACCAAGATTCACAGGATTTCTTCACGGTTGCATACCTCTCTACCTCTGTTCCGCAAAGGATGAGGTTCACAGCCAAATACGGCTTCCGCCTCCATTTCGCGAGAGACGATGTTCGCGGCCACATATGGCTTCCGCCTCTATTTTTTGAGCGACACGACATGTGGGATTGTGGTTTTCCGAACTAGCCATGTTCTATTTCTGGGGGCCGGTAAGTAGTCCAGTTCGGTCCTTTCCCAAGTCTTGGGGTAATTGGATTTCCCCCTTCCAGAATTTTCAGGACCCTACAGTTATGCATGTAGTATCATTTATATGGTGTATATACTACCATTTCACATGTTATATCATTAATATACATATTTTACGGATATTATAAGATTTGTTTAATTTTATTACTTCAATGATATTATGATACAAATGTTTCAAGGTGGTATGGGACATTTTGGAATTTTTAATGATTATTTTCCTCAAGAATAATTTAAATGACATTTAAATGGAATTTTAATTATTTACAAATAATTTATTTGTGTGAACCTGACTTCATATATTTGATTAATGTAATACCACTTTGACATGTAATATCATGATTAATTCATTATTCATGATATTTTGAGTTTTAATTTTAATTATTTCATCTAAGTGGATTTACACTAAAATTTTCCCAAGGGGAAAAGAATTTTGTAACCCAATTTCATTTTATTTGATTATATTACTTCCACCTTTTAAATAATATTTTAATATTTTTTTCTCGTAATAATTTTACTATATATTTTTTTATCTACATTTTAAACATTTAATCGATAAACTGATTTATTTTTACATCAATGTTAGAGTCTTTTCACGGGTTTATATCACAATAATATTTTTTCAGGATTATTTACATTTGAATTCACAAAAGTATAATTTATTTCATCATTGAATAATAAACCCTTTAATTTTTTATCATATGCTTATTCATGACCCTTTTTAGGAAATGTTTCCATTTTTCAACTCTTTGGTACTTAATACATTTTATAAATTCTTTGTAAGAAAACCCTACATAGTTTCTCTCTTATTTGAAGAATATGTTTTCTTATTTAAATCCTATTTAATAAAATGTTCTCAATTTTTTTTACATTTAAAAAATTATTGATTGGTGAAATTTTTACCCTTTATTTATTTTACGGATGTTTTTAAAGGAATATTCTAGTCTCTTTCCAAACAAGTCACTTTTCAAACATTTTTTCCTTGAAAAAGGTGTGTTCTTTTTACCTCATACATCATATTTAGATTTACCCACCCCCATTTCATTGAAGATTCCCTTTCAAGTTTAAATGGTTGAATTTTAATGAAAACTCATTTAAAATTCATTTTCAAATAATACAAATTTCTAAACATTTTTCACAATTATAAGGATATTTTTCTCAAAAATGTTTTTAAATGAACTATTTTAAAATATTTCTATTCAAAAAAAACAACGGCAATTTTTTTCTCCGCTTGTAATATATTTTATTGATATCATCATTATTAATCCCTTGTATGGCTTTTGATTTATTTGGAAAATTATTTCATTCACATTCACACTCTTAATTCACTTTTAGTAATCCCCATAAAACATTCAAATGATCGTTGAACATTGAATTTCTCCTAATTATCCATATCACTTACCATGGATGTTATTATTACATAAATTATATACCATGTTTATATAAGGTGTTCACTATGATATTTATTTGACTCATTGGGGAAAATTGATATATATTTCTCCATTACTCAATACTGATATTTGATAAGGAATATTTTTTATGAATTTAAATGGATTACTCGATAATGCTTTTGGCATGCAAGAAATGGGTTGGGTACTGTTTAAAAAAATCCCTATGGGTTGGGGGCTTGTTAATTCAAGAACCAAGATGAATATTTAGTCTCATGGCATGAAATTAGTTGGTTATCCGAACCTATTGGGGTTTTAGCTAGTGTGTTTTAAACAGTATTTATGGTAAAGGTATCATATACCTGGGAAACTTGAAATTTAATACAATAATTTCCATCATTTTTATTCAATCATTGTTATCCATGAGATTTTTCATCGACATATATATGGATGCATTTCGTTATCAGTTCATTGATTAAAAGACATTTTTTAATTTCTAAACTTAACATATTAATTTTTCATTATCTATTTATTTTAATGGAATGGTATATTGGTTACGTAACATTCCATATTATGTACTCACTTCCATTTTATTTATTGAATAAATGAGATGTGATAAAGTTATTTACCTTTCCATATTTATTATTATCTTTCATTAATTATTTATTACACTATATATTACCATTACTAATAATTTTAGATCACCGTTATTTTTTTTCCATTCCCCAAGAATTACCTGATGTGTACTATAAAATTTCACCAAGGATACGCTAGATGGACAAATGTTATTATCCTAAAAAGATAATAAATTTTTTTAACTAGTGTACTCATTTATAAAACAATACTCATGTATGCATCTCTATTTCCACCACGACAATACTATTCTATCATTTTGGAAAAAATGTACTTGTATATTATGTCGGTGTAATTATAGTATACAAGAAATCCGGGTTTTCTGTGGTTAAGTCGCTACACGGGTAAAACAGGTAAAATTTTGTTAAATATAAGTATTGAGGTCACCATTTATCATATTAAATATTATGGGTTGAAACAAATAATACCATCATTAACTTATTCTATAAATTTTATTTAATTAAGGAACACCTGTTCGAGAAAATGTCCTATATAATATTTAATTCATAGATAAATATAAATTTTCACACTCTTACTTTTAATTTTATCATATGTGTTCACATGGGGAGAAAATAATTTTTTAATGAATATTAAAAATTATTTTAAGAATAATGACATTATTATCATTATGGTAAATTATTTAAAAAATTTAATAGTTTTAAATTTACTTTATATTTCGGCACATCACTGTGAAATATATTTTTAATTGATATAAAAATAAAATAAATTATTTGAAAAATATTAAATGTAGAATATTTTGGGTGATTTATAGTGTTGAAAAAATAATATAATTGACTTTAACTTATTATTTCGGTGATAATTTATTATATTAAACATTCAAAAAAAATTGCTGCCTTTAAAGTCTAAATAAATGAATATAGTCAAAATATTAATTTAATATATTTTATTGAAATATTATTTTTAAATGTTTTATAAAAACCAAAAAAATATTTAACAAGAAAATGGTAGATAATAAATGTCCTAAATTTTAATATCTCTAAAATTTAAGAACCAATGTTCACCTTATACCTTTATTATAACCCCTTAAGAATGAAAAGGATGTTATAGTGGTTAAGGTTAAAATATACTAACTGAGGGTTCAAACCAAAGATTTGATTTAAAACACCACATAATCCTAACCAAAATTAATTGGATGTTGTGATTTCAACTAGAAACCAAAATTATTTAAGAATACATATCAATTTTGAATCATTTTTATTGATTACTACTTTTTGTATTTTAATATTTTATGAAATTCTAAAACTGCCCCTCCCCTCACTTATAAAAAGAAACCCCACATTTCTTTTCTTTATAGAACATTGAGCCATATATCATGACAAATCCTTGAAAAGGTATCCTATAAAAATACTTATCCACATTATGTAGGTTATTTTCTTCGTAAAATACTAAACATGGGATCTTTAAAGGATATTTAATGGAGTTCTTTCAAAGAATAGGTAATCACCTTAACCGATCACTTTAAATTTAATTCTTTTTTTTACTCCTCTAATTTTCTGGTATATATAAAATAATAATAAATAACGTATTATAAATATAATAAAATTATAAAATGATTATTTAAGAAAATTAAAAAAAATTCCTATCAAATGCGAAGGGAAAGTATCGAATGTGCAAACGTGTGACCAACCGTCTCTATACAGCAATACAAATCATTTATCATCACCATATTTTATGGACGTGTATTATTATGGAATTTATGCATATATATCATATCACATAAAAAATTTCTTCTAGATTAAAAGCATCTTATATACCTTTTTTCTATCACATACATTTGAAAATTATACAGGTACTTATGAAAATGTATGGGCTACCACCTCCACGAAGCGATGTGATTTCTTTTACATTTCCATTTTACATAGATGGTAATATTATTTTTTTGATAAGTATATATTATTTATATGATATAATAATTATTCTATATATTTTAATTATTATTCATATTTATTTCATTCCATCTATCAAAAATAGAAAAAATGTTTCTGCGTACGTATGACCTGTGATTAATATAAACATTGAAATTCATTTTTATCTCTATAACTATTATGGATGACTATTAATGTGTATATAAGGAGTATATATTATATTCATATAATTAATACAATTATAGATATGATTTAATAATTTTCAATGTACAACGACTAGAACCATCAAACTGAAATTCTAATTAAAAAATGAAATAATTAACACCAAAAAATGACCATTTTAAAAAAGTATTATTAATAAATTGGTATTTAAAAGTTTTAAAGGGTAAATATATGATATTATAAGCTTCTAAATTGTAATATTATAGATTTATTAGAAATATAAATACATTATTCATGATGAAATATCCCTTTCAAAGAATGTGTAACTCATGGTAATGGGTTTATATTGCAATCTCATTGTTTATTGGGATTGTTTATGATAAATTTTTTTTGATAAAGTCATATTATATAATACATCTCCATAATATTATTAATATTATTATATAATAGTTATTTATTTATAATATATGTTTCCATTTAATTTTTCCCACTTTATGTACTCATGATACAAAAATATTATTTTTTAACGAAAATGTCATTATTTATATCTCGTGTAAAAAATCATATAAATTCAATTCCTATGTTTTATTAAATATTCCAAGGATGTTATTAATATTTTTTATGATTTTTTTAAAGTCTATTTTAACCCTGATTTAATTTTTTTAAAAATAAAATGTGATCTTCTTACATTATTCTGAAATATAGTACTTTTAAATCCTTACAAAAAATGTGAACATAATATTTCTTTTATCTTATGCGATATGAAAGGAATTACTCACTATCATTAAAACTAAATTTTTTAAATCTTTCTTTAAAATTTACAACTTTATTTTGAAGGAAATATTTTTCCTTAATATTTAAAAAATTATTCCATATAAGTGATTCCAAATTTAAAGGGTTATATTCTTTATGAAATTTTATATATGATATTTTAAAGGCATTTTTCATCTATGATAATCTAATTTTTTATATTAATTATTTTTTTTAGGATTATGTCCAATGATACCATCCGTATTCTTTATCTGTATGGTTTATGTTTATGTTGATAAGGGGTTTATGAATTTATTTTCTTTTCAATGGGTTTTGCTAGGATGAAAAAAGGAAATGTTTTTGAAAATTATTTCTTTTACATGGGTTATTTTATGAAAAAATGTTTATGTGTACCATTTAATTATCATATTTTAGGATATGATTATTATTTTATGATCTTAAAACACACATATTTATGATTTTTATTATGTGATGGGTGGTGTAGGAATTATATATCTCTATAATGCATCTGGTAAAGATGAATATATATTTATGGAATCTATTTTGGAATAGTATCTAAACCTATTTCAGTAAGATACAATGTATGATATGATAGACTTGGGAGTGAACCATGATTAATATGAAGATTTGGGGAGTAAACCCCATCCTCTATGATAGTCTTGGCAGTGATCATTAACTACTAAGAAATTGATCTTCTATACGTATGTGTATTCCAAAAAAACATATCTCTTATGCCATAATTATGCTCCCATGGCTCATGTTTACTTGATTATTTTATGATTCATAAATTATGACCTACCAAGATTTATGATTTGACTCAATATTAAGACCTATGATATACATGTGATAATTTTCAAAATGTTTTATCGTGTTATCATATGCTTACTCTAATGTTATGTTTGTGGACTCATTGATAATCCATTTTTACCCTTAATGAGCTTTTTAGATCACCCTTTATTATGTTTCACTTCCACTAGTAATAACGAAATTTATTATTTAGGATATGTATAATAATGGTGTTAGTTGTGAAGAATATAGTGGGAGATGATGTAGTTTACTTATGAACTGGTTTTTCAGGTGTCTGTGTTTATAATTGAACTAGAAATATATGATTCTAAAGTGGATAATTTTAATTTGAAATGAATATTCATATATAATGTTGTAATTTCTATATATGAAAAGTTTTTCTCTATAGTTTTAATTATAGGATGTTTTAGTGAACCTTTTGAAACTATAATGAGAAAAAATTAGTGATGTCCCTTTAGATTATCTTATGTATAGGTGAATACCCTATGATATGGTAAGTAAATGAGTATGGTTTTACTATAAAAATATCCTTATATAAATTTTATAATTGCTTGTGGTTTTGGAATATACGCATTTAGGGGTAATAACCTAAAAAATACTTGGTTGATTATATCTCAAACACCATTCTAGTGAACTGTGAGTGTGCCCTTACTGCACACATATTTTCACACTCTCATGGGATATATGTGGGTTGATTTTTATTTTGTTTATAAACTATTATAAATGATTTAAATAGATGATGTCCATAAATGTATAAGGTTAATTATAATGTGTAATAGATTAAAAATATTTATTTATGATATAGAAATCCTATAAATGGATTTTTCATGATTATAATGTTTCCTACCATGATTATTGTTTCCCACAGTAGGTTTTTTGGATTTAGGCAATGGATTTACCTTGATGAAACCACATTAATAATAAATATTATTGGAAATGTAATGGGTTTACTCTTGAGAAACCAAATTTTATATGTGTTTCATTGTAATAAATTGTTTCAATGCTGACGCAACTTTCTCAATCCATAAATCATGCTGAGATTCCCAACAAGAAAATAAGGGAACAACATCTTGTTGGGTCATGAATTAAGAAACATCCACATTTTTAGTGGGTATGCTTGTTCACTTGTTGCTAAGAAATGGTTTAGTAAAATTGTAATGTTATTTTTTATTCTCTAACATTTAGAACTTGAAAATTTTATTTTAGATGTTTGTTTTTTGTAAGGTGATGGAAATCAATGTAAGACAGTTATCAAGAATCATAGGGAATGGGAAAATTGACTCCATGAATTCGAATGATTTTAAGAGCTTATTTTTAAATATTTTATTCTCTTATATTCTTTATATAAAAATAATGAAATAAATCCTCAATGTAAAGTGGAAGGATATTGAATCTATATATACCTATGATAAAAATTTTACAATAATTTCAAGGTACACTACTATTTTTATCATTATACCTAATTATAAGGTTGATCGAATTTTAAATACATTAAATAACGTCTCTGAATGGAAGTATCCATAATGGAAAATATTATATATGAAGATATATTTTGATGTGCTATAAATATAGCAATGGATATTAGAGATACCAATAAATATAAAGATTTTGATAAAAAAAATAATGATGTTATTCATAGGAAATTCTAATAATCTTGGTGAGAAGAATACAAGATTTCTTATTTTCATGACATGTGGAAGGAAACATGGTGTAAATTGTGTTAAGGGGACTGTTAAATGTTTCATGTGTGTAAAGTAATATCATCAGGAAATAAAATTCCATAGTGATATGAATAACTAATCCAATGATGGAGGAAAACCCCCAATTAATGTACCACCCACACATTATAGTTTCAATTTTATAGAGTATTGGAATTATGGTCATCAGTTCAAAAGTTCAACAGTTAATGATGATGATAAACATCAATATCCACTTGATATCATAGAAAAGGAAACTCTCATGTGACTACTTTTTATAATGATATTAATGATAAATATGATGTGAAATGTAAAATTACCATCAACTTTTGGCTAATGTATTATTTGATTCTCAATCTAGCCACTCCTTTAAATTTATAGAATCTACTTAGGGTATCACAATTCCACCTCATTGATTTTATTTTTAATTATAAATGAATACCGTAATTGAATGATGATATCATATCATGTATACTATTCTTCTCTAACTGATGTTTTTGGGAATGTGCATCATATAAATATAATTAATCTCCCTCTAGTTGAATTTGATGTTATTTTGGGCATGGATTTTTCTCCTTTAGATAAATATCACATCAATTACCAAAGAAAGTAAGCCATGTTTGATATTCCAAACTATCATATGATCATATATCTATATAATGGTAAATATGAACTTCCTATGGATATATATTCTATTTTATGGTCTTTTTTTGATTAAATTGGGTTATTTGTCAGAAATAGTTGGGTAGAAACATAAATTTAAAGATATTCCTAATATTTAAGAGTTTTTTATGTATTTTTGATATAATTTACTTGAATTTCACTAAACCATGTATAATTGTTTTCCATTGAACTCTTGCCTCGTGAAATATATAATTCAATGAATCTAAATTAAATCCCCTTAATTGAGTTTCAGGAATTAAATATAAAACAAAATGAGAATCTTGAAAAGGGATTCATTTGTACAAGTGTGTCACATTGGGGTGTACCTATTATTTTAATTAAGAATAATTTTTGATCAATGTGACTATTTATTGATTATCAGGAACCAATAAATAATGTTATAAATAATAATTATCATTTTCCTTTCATTACAATTTTTATAATCAACTTCATGGAGTACAATACTTTTCAATGTTTTATCTTCATTTTGGATATCATCATTTGAGTTTCAAAAAAATTCATATACCCAAGAAAAAATTCCATACATGATGTGGACATAATGAATATATAATGATGTTTTCTGGTTTTTCTAATACCCCCACTTTCTTCATTAATTTAGTAAATAATTTCATTAATGAATAACATAATTAATTTGTGGTAGTGTTTATAGATGATATTATTATATATTCAAAGGGAATAGAAGTTCATGAAGAGAAATTGTGGATTTTACTAATGACCCCATGAAAGGAGAAGGTATATGAATGAAATATAAACTATTAATTTTAAATATAAAAAGATTCAATTTCCATTATATAATCTCAAGAGAGGGTATATATATGGATCCATCAAATACATATGTTTTTGAACGTTGTCCCAGACTAACCATAATGATTGAGGCCTATATATTTCTTTGTTTCGCTGGATATTATAAATGACTTATGGAGAATTTAACTAGGTTTTCAAATTCAATAACTAAGTTAACTCATAAGGGATCCATCTTCCATTGGATGGATGAATGTGAGGTAAATTTCATGTAACTGAATAAAATGATAGTTAGTGCACCTGTGATTACTTTACCCTATAGTGGAGAATAGTTTTTAATCTAGAGTGATGCATTATTGTAGGGTCTAGAATGAATTCTCTTGAATAACGATATATTTATAGGTTATGCCTCATGAAAATTGAATGTTCATGGGAAAAATAACCCAAATAATGATTTTCATCTAGCTGTGATAATCTTTAAATTAATTTTATGGAAACATTATCTTTATAGAGAAATTCATGATTTATATTTATATATTGATAATAATAGTTTTTTGTATATATTCACTCCAAAATATATTAACATGTACCCAAGAAGATGGTTGGAGTTGATTAAGGATTATGACAACCCAATACATTACCACCATAGGAATTCAAAGGAGGATGATAATGCTTTGAGTTGAAAGGATCATGATACATTATCTATTATGATGTTATAAAAAATCTTGTATTTTTATATTTTCAATTGATCCGTCTAGAAATACTTAATGAATGGGATAAATTCTATGTTTTTCAAATGTCGGTTAAACCATCTATTAATGTGGTGATTAGAGAGGCCTACATTAGAGATGTGGAAGTATATAATATGGTTTGAAATGTTACTAAGTCAAAAGATTGTTATGAATAAAAAGGATTATGTTTTGTGTATGTTTCAGTGCATAACCCATTGGAAAAAGGTGTTATAGGATAAGGGCCATATTTCATCATTCTTTATTCATCATAGATATAATAAGATGTATGGAAATATGAAAGAGTATTTCTTATGGGACAAAATGAAAAGAGATATTACATAATATATGTCCTGGTACTTTTTTTGTTATAAATTTAATACTGAGAGGTGTATGTCCAATGGAATGTTATGTACCTACACTAGAATGGAAAATGTGAAAACATCACCAGGAATTTTGACATTGGACTCCACAAAACATATAATATCAAAAATTCTATTAGAGTTATAGTTTATCATAATATAAAGTCAGCATACATCATTGATATGATGGAATATTTATATCTTGATCAACTTACCAAAATATACATTATGTAATTGTTATGTTTCTTTTAGTATCACATTCTATTTTTTTATCAGGATTTGAGGATTACGATGAATTTTTAGGAAAGTATTTAGCAAGAACATGAATCATAGTTGTGTTTTAGTACTACTTATATTCATTAAAATGATTTTCATTCTGAGAAAACCATAAATAAACTTGAGGATATTATGATATCTTGTTCAATGTATTTCAATGGTGGTTAGGGTTAATTCCTTTATGTAGTAGAGTTTTTGTATAACAGTAGTTTTCCCTCAATAATTAATATGGCTCATTTTGAATCCCTCTATTGAAGGATGTTTATAACTCCAACATGTTGATATAAAGTTGGAGACAGAATTATATTGGGACTTAATATAGTTTAGGAAATGATACAGAAATTCATCGATATTCAAAAAAACCTCAATGTAGCTCAGAGTCGATAGAAAATTTATCTTGAAAATCATTTTTTTATCATATATTTTAATTTGGTGAGAAATTATTCTCTTGTATTTCTATTTGAAATAAGGTTTAGATATTAGGGAAAAAAATACTCCCAAATTATATTGTCCCTTTTTAAATTCTTGGATGAATAGAAATTTTATATTATCATTTTTCTCTTCCACCAATCCTTTATCAATTTCACAATGTGATCCATGTATCACTCCTAGATAAGTACATACATGATCCTCACATGTACTGAATATAGAGGCCATACCACTACAGCATGATCCTTCTTATAAAGAAAAAAAGTTTAAAATATTGGATCCTGGAGATAATTTTCTACCAAAAAGGCTACTCACATGGTTAAAGTTCTTCATAGGAATCAAAAATTCAAAGAAGATACTTAAGAATATGTTGATTTGATGAAATATAGATATCCTCCTTTTTTTGTATCAGTTTGAAATAATTTCATGGGAGAAATTCTTTTTAAGAGTAGTAGAATGGAAAACCACGATATTTAATGATATATATATTTTGGAAGAAAATTAATTTATTTTATATCTTTTTATAGACACAACACCAGGTTTAAATGAATCATGACATACTATTGAAATATTCTTATTTAATGTGACACTTACTGCCTAGTCGTTGTATTAGTGGTGATGAATATGAGTAACTAAATTATGAAATATAAATGGTTTTAATATGCATAAAATATAATAACACAAGATTTTAATAATAAATACTATTTTTTCTAGCATACAAGATAAGAAAAATTGAGTTTAAATGAACAATAAATTTTTATTATTTAAATGTGACCATTAAAACAAGCCTTTAAATTGGTAGTAATTAATAGTATTTTCTACATTGAAATATATATATATATATATATATAATGGTCCTACTATGTTATAATGTATTAATTAATTTGTTTTAAATAAGAATATTATTTTTAGTAGTCATTTTATTCTTCAAAAATTTATTACAATAATAATTAGCTATTCTTTCTTTTTATGATCAAGTATTATTAATACTTTTGAATTTTTTTTCAAATTTATCTAAAAAATGAAATTTATTTTTTATGTCATCATTTCAGAATTATATTTTGTGGTTGTTTTTATAATTTTATGTAAATATTGATGTATTAATGATTAGTGAAATATATTTATTTTTAATTACAACCAGTATTTTCATTTAATGTTTTTATAAATTCAAATTGTATTATTTAATTATTTTAAATTTTAGTTTTTTAATCATGATTCAAAATGATACAATATGGTTTTTTAATTGAAATTTATAATTGAATTCAGTATAAAAAAAATTTATATTTAAATTGTAATTTTTTTAAGAAAATCATTTATCTTTTCATTACGAGAGTTTAATTATAAATTAAATTATAAAACATATTTATTTTGTGTTCATAAAAAAGAATTATATAGTTTGAATCACTGGATCCAATATTTTTAAATAGTTATCTTTTATTTTTGGTCTATATTAAAAGTAACCTAATTCATTTTAATACCATTATATAAGGAAAATTGTGTAATTAATGTTAAAAATAAAATAATAATAACAATAAAATGGCGCAAAAACATGATTTAATTTTATTTTATGTTTGTATTTCATCCTTATTCACCCCATATTTTGTGAAATTGATTTTTTTGACCATTTCAATGGGATTATGACATTCATAATATTTTACTTAGAGAAAAAAATGTCACATTTTTACTTTTATTAAATATAATATTTTCAAAATAGATATTACTAGAGAATATGTTCATTTATAAATGGTATTTTAAAATATAAAATATTTATCCTCATTATGAAAATTCATTTTTATTTTTTACTATATAATAAATACCTAAAATTATTACACAATAATGATGTGGAAATAATTCAATTAATGAAAAAAATAATTTTAATGATATTAAAAATATTAAATGTAATATAACATGAGATAAATAATTTGATAGATGATTTTTTAGATGGAAGTTCTATGTTATATATTTTTCAAAACATAGATTTTTAAATTTTAATTATTATATTGATGTTTTTAAAATCAAAGTTATGAATAGTTCTAAAAATTGATATTAATGATATATTATAATAAATAATATTTTTCTAAATTATATAAAATTCAAAAAAAGTAGTTTTCAAAAATATTTTTTTATTAATTTTATGATATCAACCATGGTATATTAATGGTCAAATTTTTCATTTATAGTAAATCTATTTACCCTCAATGTTTAAAATATATGTCGTCATGATAAGTGGCAAAGGGGTTAACAAGGGATTAATACAAAATAAATAATGGAAACAATATGATAAAAAAATGTATAATTTTTATTGTATTAGATTATTTAGGCCCATACTAATAATATCCTCAAAATAAATTATTTTTTATCTATTTATAATTGAAAATTAATTTATATTAATATATATTTTGTGGTATTCTAAGAGTGAACATCCCCTCTCTTATAACTGGAAACCTCTTATTCTCATTATTTACCACATAAAACAAATTTATTCACATAGTACCTCTAATAATACCTAGAAACAATCTATATCATCATTATAGTGATATTTTTTATTAATAATACAATCCATATATTGCTTAATGTTTTTATCAAAGGAGACTTACCGAAGAAGAGATATATTTTTTAACCATATGTTTCTATTTTAGTTGTTCTTCAACCACATATAAATCTATTTCAACCACGATAAAATAAAATATATATAATAATCCATAAACCAAGATGTTATTATGTTGATATAATATCCTATATCCATATCTAATATCAATCAAATGGGAAATAAAATCATTCATTATGTGTACGGTGAACTACTTCCGTGCAAACTAATATAATTTGTTTTCCATAATAGTCTCCCCTGGCTAATGATAATTAATGAATTTATTTTTATTAATTATATTCATAAAATGTTTATCAATATAAATTGATAATTCAATATTTACCATATTAACATTCTATTCACTGAAATACGATAATGTCGTTAGTGCTTACGTGTAGACTACAACCTCCATAAAGCGATGTGATTAATTTTTCATCACCACATCCCAAAGATAATATATATATATATGTATGTATGTATATTTAAATAATAAATATTATATTTATGATATTATGATCATTATAGGAAGATAAAATAATACTTACCTTATTTCCATAAGTTTCATTAAAAAATTGAAACGTTATTTATTTGTACATAATCCCAACCATCTCTGTGATTGTAAAGTAGTTTATTTTTCATAACAATGGTTTTATTTAGAATTATAATTGATCTATGAAAATGATAATTATGAAATTATTATTATTATGGAGATGATTTAATTAAATATTTTACCATATTCAACTTACTGAATTCATTTAAGACATATGATTAGAATATCGTCCAGCCACCCAACATGAATTTAATTGATTAAGTGATTGTTTATAGCATGTAATTAAGAAAAATTGGCATAAAGAATATGAAATAGGTTATTAATAACGTTTAATATTAGTATATGTTTTTTATTCAGGAAGATAAATTAAATATGTTATTATTTAGACTTATGGTAAGGAACTTAATTTTAAAAAAATCATTTAAAATTAATCTTTAAACTATTTTTACAAAATTCAAAATATTTAATTCTTTTCATATGTATCATAAAACAAATCTATTTACATCATGTAACCTCAATAAACTTAATTTTTAATTATAATTTTCCACATTTCGTTTCAAATAAAATGGTTTCTTTATTATGTGTATAGTTATTTTATTATAATAAATGATTTTATTTAATTTATTTCAATGTATTTAAAAAAATATTTATATGAAATGTTTTAATTCAATTATAAAAAGACAAAATAGAAATGTTATATTTTAATATATACCATGAGTATGAAATTTTTATCCATCATAACAATTATTTTATGCTTCGATTTTTGTATATGGATTCATATTTTCTTCAATGAAGTCTCGTCTTCCCCTTTTGTGGGTATTTTTGTATTGAAAATGTGGTTTTATGTTTAATGGGTATTTTTATATTTAAAATGTTTTACATATGAGTTTAAAATAGTTTTTCAAGGTTTTTATTTATTATATGGTCTTTGGACATTGTTTACGAAGGGTTGAGCTCAAATATAACTCATAATTGATCCTGAAATAGATTATACAATGGTTGCTACCATATAGCACCGAGTGATCCCTTTATAGTTTATATTATGGTTTCATCCAAGTAGTGCTCCAATGAATTAGGTGATTATTATTTTATTGTGAGAAATATATTTGAATATGGTCATTTAGTTATTCTAATTGTACGTTTTCTTCAAGTGTTTTAAGATGATGATTTCCCAAGGAGCCTATATGACTTTTCTATGCATGAAAAT
Source organism: Viscum album (assembly GCA_963277665.1). Classification (NCBI taxonomy): domain Eukaryota; kingdom Viridiplantae; phylum Streptophyta; class Magnoliopsida; order Santalales; family Viscaceae; genus Viscum; species Viscum album. The sequence continues at coordinate 1,621,106,053 of OY728123.1, forward strand.
GATTTTTAGTGAAGTTATTTTATTTAAAAAGGTAATAGAATGATATTTTTAAATTTTATTGTTATTATATTTTGAGATAAAAAGTCATTTTTTATGAAAAATTATTTTCATGTGTTTGGATGTTTTTTTACTAGGCGAAGCGATTTCATCTTTTTTATGTCCTTTATTGAGATATTTGTTATCATCCAATTTTATTGAAATATTTTTTCACTGGGTTTCATGGACGAGTAATGGAATGGAATAAGTCAAACTAAAGTCATGATGATTTTTCATGAAAAGAAATATTGTTTTATTTTAAATCTTTTATATTATGGAAAAAGGGATACCAGTTAGAATGCCAACATTGTTAAATATGATTTTTTGAATATAATGGTAATGGTATAATTATTTAAATCTCTAAACATAAAACATATTTGGTAAAAGAAAGAGAATTATATTTTAAAGACACCATATTATGTGATGTTTAAGGTCAGTTCCATATATTTTTTATTATAGTAAGGTTTAAATAACATTAGAGTTTAGGATATAATTTGAATATAAGTTACAAGTATTTATAACAACAATGTTTAGTAGGTTTAAGAGAATCACATTTATTTTAGATGAATCAAAATATTCTGAGATGACATAAATAATGATATCATAGTGTTTATCCTCGTCATAATATGGTATACTATGATTTTATTATTATGACCACACTATGAATTTTTTGTTTTAGTAATTTTAAAGACCCATATGGAAGAAATGTAACAATGGATTTGAAGGGAAATTTTATAGTTATCTAAACGATCCACTGAAAAGAATGTGAGTTATTGTGAGATCTATTGTGGTAATTCTTTACCATCTATCATGAGTAATGATTTACAACTTGAAACATGGCGAGTTTCATGATGCATAAAATATGAAATAAACGTATACACATGGAGGTTCCTGTGATAATGATCATAAAGGTATATATATTTAATGATCTGTGATTTAAGAATATAAAAATATAGATCCATAAATATTTATTAAAAGAAAAAGAAGATGATTTATATAGGGTAGATGAGATCATAATATAAAAAACCTTTGAGTAAAAATGAATAATTTAGTTTAATCCCTGAAAAGGAAATCAATTATTTTTTATATATCAATTTAATGTTTCAATTGTGGGGGGAATAATCATTATCAAATTCGATTTATTAAGGGGAAGGATCTCGAATGGGATCAAGAAGAATGTAGAAATATCTATATAGAATTACTTAATTATATTATAGTTAATTTCGAGGAAACTAAAAATAACATATGAAAGACATGGATTATTTCTTTTATTATGTTTCTACGTTGTAAAATATTTGTATATGATTCATATTTTTTATATGAAAGAATTATTTAGTAATAATATGGAAAATAATAGTTTCTTGTTTGTGAAGAATGTTTAATGCTTATGTTTTCTACATTCAAGGGATTCAATAGTTTTGATATAGTTTTATATTTAATTATGACCATAATTTTAAAATAAGTAATACTCTTTTGAGGAAGGGGTAACTTTAGATCATTTTTATAGAGTTTTGATAGAGTTTTGAGTTTATATAACTCTTAATTTTATCATGTGAAAAATTTATTTGAGGAATAATGATCTTTTATTTTTTTGGAGATAATTTTAAATTTATAGATATCATTTAGGATTTATATGATCTTTGATTTTTAGGTAATTATGTGTTAAAAAAATTTATTGATGCAAAATGAAAGGTATGAGAAGATATTTTCGGTTAAAACATTTTTTTATTTATTAAAATATTAATGTTATATTTAGGGATATCTATCACATTTTTGGGAATATTATAAGGATTATATTAATATAGTTTTTTATAAACGACAACCCATAGGTGAAGTGATAACCCATCAAATCTATTAATGCCATTTGGCTTTAAACCATAACTATAGAGAAATAAGGATGAGCTGCTGACCACTAGCCTACACAATATCCTCGTAATTATGAAATTGTTTCCATTATTTAAATAATATGATAGATTATGGTTGTGTTCATTTTGGGAACATTTTGTTTATCATACTAATAACCATGAAATTGAAAATTTATTTGGTGTTTATGTGATTATTTCAATTTCAAATAAAAATATCTATAATTTTAAAGACACTTATTGGATTGAGGTAAACACATTAATATAGAATTGTTTTTAATAATAAAGGTTGGATTAAATATTGGAACCATATATGGTTTTCATGTGGATTTATAATGATTCAAGTTATTTATGGACATGATTATCATATCTTAGAGATAATGTGAATATGGAAATTACATTTTTGGTATGAGACAATAAGAGTGATTGGTGTTATTTGGATATAAATATTAATTTAATCTTGGATGACTATATGATAAAATAATTCTAACTTTTGGGTTGTAGTATTATTATTACATATTTTTAGATATATTAAATATAGTTATTTATTGAATGATCAAATTTTATCAATCGATATTGGTGTTGAATTTTTAAAATTAAAGTATTTTTTCTCCATTTAAATGTTTATTAACATTGGGAATTGCCTTATATTTCCCTTACTATTTGATTTTGGTTAAAATTGATGGAAAATAGGAATATATTGTTTAACATTTTTAGATTATGTGATCTATTATAAGATTATTCAAGTTTGTTAGTCAGAAATATTTATCTATAATACTCATCATATGATGGAAAAGATGATATTATTGTAGGAATTGATTAAAAGATGAAATTATTCTTTTCAGGTATGTATATTTTCATATTTTTTTAGTCTGAGCAGTAAAATAATTCCTCAAATTTTGGAAAAGTATTTTGAAAGAAAAAAAATATTTATTTTCTTTTCTTTTTATGAAATCAATTACCTTTTAACCCATCAAATATTTATAGTTTTGTGATGATTTACATTCCCATGAACATGTCATCTATCACTCTATATGAGTCCTTGGGAGTAGTTTTGTATTTTATATCTATGATTTCAATTCAATAATTTGTTCCTACATGGAAACATATTTTACGCTATTCTGGATGACCATCGTACTTCCCTTTCCCTCTTTTAAAGTGTGATTTTATGACTTATTTTACAATGTGAGTTTTCAATAATGTTACTTCGAAAATTAAAATCCAATTTACCAAGTCTAGTTACAAATTTTTATGATAAAAGTTCCTAGATTAGGAGGAATTTAATAAACCTATATTTCAAAAGGAAATACTATGTTCAATATCATATAATATACACAACATCGGGCTTAAACAAATAATAAATGGTTATTTTTTAAATGTGATTGTGATAACATATTCATTAAATTGGTGGGAATGAATATTATTAACCATGTTATAATATATATGTATATATATATATAAAGGTCCAAATAATTTCTAATGTATAAATTATTTATTTATTAATAATAATATTTAGTAAATTAAATTTATTATTCAATAGTATATTTTCATCAAAATGAGTTTTCTTGACTTTTATGAGGGAATACAGTAATTTATTATTGAAAACTATTAAACAGTTCTCTAAATATTTAATTCTATTTTTAATTTAATGTTTAAATATTATCTTTTGATGAATTTTTAACAATTTTTTAATAATGATGATTTTTTAATGAAGAGTGAAAATAATTATTTTTAATTGACACATTATTTTCATTTAAAGTGTTTGTAAAGTAAATTTTATAATGAGGATTATTTTTGAAATATTATTTGTTAATTTTTATTGAAATTTATATAATTATGGTTTTTTAAAATTATTTTATACTTTATATTTTTTATAAAGTCGTTTTATATTTAGAAATAAAAAATTTTGACTACCTATTTTTTGTTGTGTTTTACCGGTTTAATTTTATATTTTTTTATGAAACATACGAATTTTATATTTTTTAATATGGATTAAATATTTTTAAATTAGTGGTTAAAAATTTGGAAAATATGGTTCGTCTAGTTAGGTTCTATATGAATAGTTACCATATTAATTTTTGTTACCACGATAAAAGGTAAATTGGGTTTGAAAAATTAAAAATAAAATGATAAGGACTATAAAATTACCAAAACACTTATGTTAATATTATTTTATTGGTAAATTTCATCCCTAATTTACCATTATTGGGTTATATGTAATTTGTTTAAATGTTTGATGAGATTATAACCATAATAGTATTTTATTTCAAGAAATGTCGAAAATGTGAAACTCCTATTTTTATTAATTATAATATTTTAACATAGATATTTATAGAGGATAAGTTTCTCTAAAATTCATATTTTTAAATATTAAATATTCATATATTACATATTATTTTATTTTTAATTTTTAGTGACGAAAATATTAACTTAAATATTTCCACAACACAGACGCAGAAATTTTTCAATTAATGGATAAATAAAATAAATGATATTAAATATATTAAAAGTAATATAAGTTGATTTAAGTAATGTGATATACGAATTTAATATATGAAAATGTAATTTTGGGGTTGTATTAAAATATTTAATTCTAATTTTGATTATTTTACTGATGTTATTAAAATAAAAGTAGCGAATAGTTCTAAAAATCAACATTAATTGTATATTATAGAAAATGTTATTTTATTAAATGATATAATTTTTTCAAAAAACATTATTTATTCCAATGAGATTATTAAATGGTTTATTATATCAAATATGGTCCATTTATGGGCTGTTTTTCCATTTATTTTAAATATATTTACCCTCAAATAGTAAAAGATTTTGTTATCAGAAATATTTTGAAAGGGGTTAACGAGGGGTTAAAATGAAACGATCAAGGTATAAATGGGATAAAATCTAATAAAATTTTTATTTTATGAGTGTATTCATATGAATATTATTCTTATAATATAAATAAATTATTTTAGATCCATTTCTAATTTAAAATTGATTTATATTAATTTAATATTAGGAGGAATTCCAATAGTGCCTCTCTCATATCTTATAAAATGAATTCGCTTATTCTCATTAATTCACACATAGAAACTGATATGTATCTTGTAATAAATTCCTAAATACCTTACTTGAATAATTACCATATTATTTAGTTATCATTTTAGGTATAATACCATCTGTTGAGTGCTTAAGGTTTTAATCAATGGGGAAATTCCAAAGAAGAAGTATAGTTTCTACCCACATGTTTCAATAATATTTCTTCTTACACCTCCTAAAAATAATTTTTTACCAGGATAAAATAAAAAACCATCATTCTACATATACTGAGATGTTATTATGTTAATATAATAACCTAAATTCATCTTCAACATCCATGAAATGTGACAGAAATTCATTATACGAGTCTGTGACAAACTATTACCTCATTAATTGATGTAATTTGTTCCATCGCTGTCTATCACGTTTGGTTATAATGATAATATTAATGTTTATATATGATATTCATGACATATTAATAATTATTGAAGGATAATATATCACATACATACTTACCTTTTCATTCACTGAGAAATCATAATGTCGTTCATGTGTATGTGTGGAATACCACCTCTACAAAGCGATGTGATTCATTAGTCATCACCACATCACATGGATGATATCTATATGTATTTTTAAATAATTAATATGATATTAATGATATTGTTAAAATTATTTAATGAAAAAATACTTACCTTTTTTCAATAATGATTATTGAAAAATGGGGATGACACTCATGCATACGTATGACCCACCGTCTCAAAGACTGTAACATTGTTCATTTTTCATTACCATCGATTAATTTAAAAGAATAAATGATGTATAAAAATGATAATTATATCATTGTTATTATTTCTTATGTGATTTAATAATTACCTAGTTTACCATAGTCTACCTTCTTAAGTAATTTATCACATATGAGATGAATTTTTTCAAAAAAACCCAATATAAATTTAAATTATTATGTAATTGTACATAACAATGTATTAATGTAAATAGATAAAAATTTACTTTAAGAAGTTTCATAAAAATTTATCAAAATTTATTCAGGAATATAAAATACGTATGTGAAGAGTCAGACTCAATGTTAGGGTAATTTTTTTTAAAAAATATTTGTTAATGTTTTTTCTATTACAACTCTATTTTCAAAAGTCAAAATGAATATGTAATTTTAAATAACAGTATGAATTTAATTTTATAATTTTTTTAAACTTAAATTATTTTATTTATTTATAAGTTTTAATATATATTTTTATCTAATATGGTATATTTACGATTTTCATTGTTTTTAGATTTTATAAATTTATTTTCTTTGATTATCATTCAAAGGTTTTCAAAAAAACTCTTTTTACAAAATGATTGAATTTATTTATAAACTAACAAAAATTAATATTTTATTTTAACATATATGGTGAAAAAAAAATTTCCCTCTACTATAAATATTTTATAAGTTTGGGTTTTTCTAAAATATTTCATATTTTCTTCAAATAAAAATACTCTTTCCATTTTTATTGGTATTTTTCTATTTAAAATGATTTTTTAAGAAGAAATGATATTTTCATATCTGAAATATTTTTCACATGGGATTAAGGATGTTTTTTAATTTTTCAATTCTTCATATGGTCATTAAACAATATTTATGAAGGGTTGGGTCCCATTATACTTCACGGTTGAGCAAATTATTGCTTATACGATGGGTGTGCATGTATAGCGTTTGGTGAGCCCACTATAGCTGATATGATTACTAAGACTAGATTAATCTTCAATGAATTGGGTCATACTTATTATATCTATGGAAATTTATTGTACGTTAGACATATGGTTTTTCTAATTATAAGGGTGTTGTAAGGGTTTTAAGATGATAATGTCTAAACGAAGATACATGCCATTTCTTTGCATTTTATTGATATTTTGGGGAAATAATTTGATTTAATAAGATAACATAATGATATTTTAAAATGGAAAAGTGGCTTTATTTTTGGATAAAAATTATTTAGAAAAAAAATTCGTGGGTTATCATGATTTTCACTGAACTAACATATTAATTATTTTGCATGTCCCATTCTGAGCTTTTTTGTGGCCATCCCATTTTTTTAAATGTTTTTAATAGTCCATTATGTATGTGTGAGGTAAAGTAAGAAGATAAGTTGAATTTGTGTTTATTTGTTATGAAAATAAATAATGTTTTTTTAATGATATTATATTGTGGAAAAAAATGTGCACTTACCAGAAGTGTCCACTTTCTAAAATATGGTTTTGTTATGTAACAGTTATGAATTATTAATCCAAAACTCTTAACATATAATTTATTTTGGAAAATTAATTGAATTTAATTCTAAATACTATGTAGTATTGTATTTTAATGATCAATTCCTTACATAAAATTAATTTATTAATTATCAATTGATTATAAATTAAAATAAAAATCATTTGAAGTTAAAAGATGTGTTTTTCTAAAAAAAAGTATGCATGAAATATGTTTTTTTCTTAATAAATTAAATTTGACATTATTGGTAAATTATTTTAATTAATTTTAAAAATTATATATTTAGTAATATGTTTTTAACATTCTTATAATCTCATTTCTATCCATGCGAAACTAATAAATCTTATTTTATGATTAATATATATTGTTTCTAAAAAACCATTTTTTTAGGTTTTTCACACTTATTTTAAAATTAATTTATAACACATAAATATAATTAATTGTGAAAATTTAATTAAATATTTGTAATTGGGAATTAATTTTTTTTAAATTGGTTCCCTTTTTTATGAATTCTTAACAATAGCCATGGTAAAATTTATCACCTCAGTAAAGTGTAACTTAGGTTAACCTGGGATAAAAATAAGAGTATAGGTCAAAAAATTTCTTCATAATATTTAATTTTGTAAGGTAATTAGTCCCTTATCATATTTGGATAAAAATTGATTTATTCAAGGGAAAATGTCTATGAAAATTTCCTATATAATATTTAATGCAATGGAAAATATAAAATATGACTCTATTACTTTCAAATATCTCTTATGTGTTTACATTGGGACAAAAGTAAGTCGGAAACAAATATTTATCATAATATTTTTCATAATAAAATTGTTTTTATGATAGAAATATATTTATAGTTATTAATAATTATATAATTACCATAAATACTTATTGAATACCAACAGAATATATCATAAATTAAAAGAAAAATAAAATAAATAATTTAAAAAATATTAAAAGTAATATAATTAGTGTGTTGTATAGTGTTACATGAATTATATATATTAATATAAAACATTTGTTTTGGGAAAATGATTATATTATAATTCCATCCTTTTCCCAAATCCTTTTAAATTCTAATTAAATTAATAGTGTCAAAATGAAATTAAATATATTTTATGGAAATAATATATTATAATTTTTTAAAAAATAATGAATAATTATTTAAAAAATAATGAATAAGTATTTAAAAATGTAAAGGATGATATTATATGGTCAAAATTTTCATCCCTTATCAATTTATGATCGATTTTTAACCATGTAAGTAAAACTATAACCCTTTGTGAGTGAAAAATATATTACCATGGAGAATGTTAATATAGGTTAACTGAGGGGTTAAAACGATAATATTAAAATAACTGAATAAACATTTTTAAATTTTATTATTTAGTCGGATTTCAACCACATCATATATGTTTTTTGAATAACTATAAATTTGGATTCATTTTCCAAGAGAATGTCTTTTTTATATTATCATCTTTCAATAAATTCCAAGAGTGCCCCTCCCCAGACATTGAAATGGGAGCCCCACATATCTCCTCCACAAATATTAATCCTTCTATCTCAACAAAACCATGATAAATTATGTTCTCAACACCCTTATCTACATTATAAAGGTTATGTTCTTCTTGAAATACCATACCGTAGGTCATTAATAAGAGATCCAAAGTAATTCATTCAAAGAAGAGGAAATCTGATTAATAGATCATTTTATTTTTTTACATCTTATTTTAACTCCTATAAAAATTTTATTTATCATAAAATAATAATTTCAGTATACAAAATGTAATGATATTATGTTATGATTATTGATCCACTATTATCTAACATATTTCCAATCAAAAAGGTAGTGAATGTGTAACGTCCTGACCCAAGTTCCACACAATAGTGCCCCAAGCTGGTCTATCACATGACCTCAAGCGGTCCACCCCATACCCTATAGGCTGCTGACTAGTAGCGATGGTCTGGTAAGTCAGTCGTGGGCAGACTATACCATATTTTATAAGATTAAAATACCAGCATAAGTAAACAAGCAATAGTGGAAGCATATATAATCAAAATAGTACAAAATGTAACAAGAATAACAAAAACACTAAATACATTACTCAAATGAAATGTAAAGATGAAATGTTTATATATATGTATCAAGTGTCAAAAAAAGATGCCTGAGGCTAGCGACTCCCAAGTGTGTCCCAAACCATGTCTGTTTCCCTCAACCCAGCTCCATCCCCAAACAGCAATCTGAACTACTGCTCTTTCCCTTGTCATAACCTACAACAATAAAGTATATTCAGTTACCGTTTAGGAACCCGAGTAGGGTGTGAGTACAAATCAGTAGGCCACCACCAACAGTGTCTAAAAAAATCCGATCAGAAGTAATGTATACAATTATATAAAGAATAATGTTCAAGTAATAAAGTAAATAATTTATATTTATTCGATTATCACTTAGTAAACCTCATAAACCACCGGCTTCTCATTGATGCCCGTATCTCAATACCCTCTTCGACCCATGTCGGAGTCTAAGCAACTTTATATTATCAATTCACATTTCATTTAAACCAATGTGCATCCATTGTCTATTTCAATTCAATTAATATTTCATCTAGTTGGAACCATATTCCAATGTCAATTATTAGGTGTATAACACCATGTCTATCACCCTCATGAGTATTTGGAAAATCAGTCCATGTCTCATAATCAATGGGTACTTGGATAATCATTCTATGTCCAATAAAATAATATTTTCATGCAAGTTGGGTATAGAATTCCATGTATATCACCCCATGAGTATTTTAAGCATCATTCCCTATCTCACAGCCAATATCTCAATCAAGAACATATATCACATATATCACAATTATCATGAATAATCATCATCAATCTTTTATTACAAAATAACATGTCATATGTATCAAAACATCACCATATTTAATTCAATAACTAATTTATCACATCATCACATTAATTAATTTAACATTTCATTAATTACATAGTCACATTAATTAATTCGAAAATTAATTAATTATAATACCACATTAATTAATTCAATAATTAATGAATTACATAGTACCATTAATTAATTTGAAAATTAATTATTCATAATACAAATTTAATTAATTAAACAAATAATTAATTCAATAATTAAATTAATTATTTAATTAAATAATTAAAATATTTATTTAATTAAATAATTAAAAACATATTCCCATTAATTAATTTAATAATTCATTAATTTCATCGTTACATTAATTGTTTCAGAAATTTATCAATAATAACATCACATTAATAAATTTTACAATTAATCAATCGATATCCACAACTAAAAATCTCATAATTAATACTTAAATTAATTATCCTATTCATTATAACAATATCTTATAATTAATTCTATAATTAATTTTCTCGAATAATCTATTTCAAAATCAAATAATTAAATGAACATTTTATTATTAAACTTACAAATCTCATAGACTTATAAATAATTCAACCATTAATTATTCGACCTTATCAATTCAATATCTCAACCATCGATATTAATTAATTTATCAATTAAATAAAAAATTCATTTAATTTCACCTTCACAAAAATTCTCATTGATTAATTTATAAATTAATTAATCTACTCATAAAATTGTTTCAACACAATAATTTCCATTAATTAAATCTTCAATTAATTAATCTGACTCGCCCAGTTATTATTATACAATAATCACAATTAATTAATTTTCAAATTAATTAACTTAGATCCAATAATATCAACCCAAAAATTCCCATTAATTAATTCCAATGTTAATAAATTTTACTTAAAAATAATAACATTACATCCATTAATTAATTTACTAATTAATTAATTCAAATTATTCTCATTAACTAATTCAAAAATTTATTAATCTAACTCAATCCTTTCAATTAATTCTTAAATTAATTATCCATGTCATTTAATTAATTCACAATTAATTAATTAACATTCAACCTCCACTTCAATTAATCTACCAATTAATTGTTTCTGGAAATTCCATTATTTAGTTCATCCATTAAATAATTATGTTACTTCAATTAATTGATTAATCTATAAATAATTTAAACCAACCAAATTAATTTATCATATGACGAACGTTAATTAATTCAAAAATTCAGTAAACAATTCCACTATCACAAAATCCTCATAATCAATTTATAAATTAATTATTTAAACCAAACAATTCTATTCCAAATTTCACAGTCCCCCCAAAATTTTTAATTTACACTCTTAATTATTTGAATATAAAAAAAATGTTAATTATATCCTAAAATTTCTTCAATTCCATACACAATAATTAATCAAGATTATAGGATTTAAATTTAGACCACCATCCTCAAATATGATGAACACATTATATAAATCCAAACATCGCTGATGGTGCGTTATTCTGATTAATATCGAAAGAGAAATTAAATAAATAAGCATATCTAATTTAATAAAAATCTTCTCAAAATAATTCATTTTCTATGAAAATAAATTTGATACGGACCATTCTCTTATAAAGAAGATTCCAATGCGTCTGACATCACATAGATATGATCAATATCAAAAAAGATATTGATTATTTGATTTTTGATAAAGTGGAATTGAAGAACAGAAAACCTCCCTAAAAATGCAAATTATTCACTGAAAAATATCTTATAATAATATCACAAATAATTCTCATGTGATAATTCCAAATTAATAATTAATAATTATATTTTTTATATTATTTCACAATTATTATTTTACAAGAAGACATAAAGATTTTTATTAAATGATTATTTCATCAATTTAATCTTTGATAATTTCATTTAATTTCAATGAATTTATAATCATAAAAAACTAGAATTATCATTTTAGAAAACATACCGTTGATAATTTATAGCATAAAATATTAATCAAATTTCACAATTGTTCTCGTAAATTTGAGATGCAATTATAAAGAAACAAAACAAATAAATAAATAAGAAATAAAATGAAAAGAAGTCATTTTACCTGCACACAATGCACTCATGAGGAAGAACGACTTCAATGCTCAAATGGATTGCTTAAACAATCCAAATTGGTTTAATAATATGTGAAAATGGATTTCGGAGCTTTTAGTACCCAACTAGATCCACCTGAACCACAATAGAATGGTTAGGGTATATAAAACCACAAGCTTCATGTGGTTCATGACCTCAAGAATTAAAACCCTATTTTAATCCATCGTATCAACTGAATATTGATAATTGATGATATTAATTTTCCACATTAATTTGTTGGTGTTTGAAACAGTCTAAAATTATTAAGAAATAAATCTTTTCTAGTTCTTTGTGCGTCAAAAATGGAGGTGTCTCATTGGAGAAGATGACTTTGACATCAAAAATGAAAATAAAAATTAATTTAATTAATATAATGAATTAATTATTTAACATAAATATTAAATGTTATCAAACGTCCACTGTGCATAAAAATTATACCCCATCTAGGGTAAACCACTCATTATGGAAACATCAGTGGTTTCATATTTCTCGTACGATGCACTGTTAGTTAGTTATTATTGATTTATTCTTTAAAAACAGAATAAAAAATTAATTAAAATAAAAGGGTTATTTATTGCGAGGATGGAATCCAAAAAATCCACACAAACAAATATTATACCTTTTCTGGGGTAACCACTTATTCCAGACCCATTGGTGGTCTTATATTTCCCATAAGATTCACTATTTGAGATATATTTAATTATTTATAATAAATAATTTATTTAATAGTATTTAATAGCTTTAACTCACGAGCGAGACAACCAGACTTCTGATGCCTACATATGTCATACCCTGAAATTAGAAAAACCACATTTTAGATCTAACAATAGCCTCAGATATTTCAAACCACAAATCATTTTAGAGTTATTCAATTTTTTAATAAATTATCCGCACTTATTATAATATTATTTTCATTTTCATTTTTCCTTTTCCAAGGATTTAAGGGTCTTGGAATCTAACACTATCCAATGTCTGACTTCGAATACGTTTCAATAAAAATAATACAATGTCTTAACTAGAATTATTTCTTATGTAAACCTTTAAACAATTATTAAGTTCTTTCGCTGATAAACTATTTTTATCCCACATAAAGTATTTCAAATTTATAAAAATAATAACTCAAAGGTAAACATCTTTGGTAATAGGACAAAATATTACAATATTCCACCCTTACAATGAATCATCCTTAAGCAGTACTCCCATGTACTATTATAAAAACCATTTTTTCAGTCTACCCACCTTTGAAGCTTCGTTAACCCCTCTTATTATGTACCTTAATACAATATTTTTTATCGACCTCCAGTCAATCATGATAACCTCAAATGTAAATTGACATTTATATACATCACACTATCACGATCCACACATATATTGCATTATAAGTAGTACCTCAAGGGGCCCCATATCCAACCTAAATACATTCATTTATCTAGGTATAAATCCAGAGCATTCTCATTATACCTGGGACAATGTCAAGATTGGAAACATGATCGTCACTAATTAAAAGTACACTAAGAATTCATTTATAAATACCACCACAAATCATTCACAATCGATGTTACCTCCCACTATAGAAAAACCATAACCTATTCGAATTTCTCTGCTCCCCTATTCGCCAACATCTCACCACACTGATTCAAATATAAACGATCATTTACACAACCCGTAACTATGTTCTAAAAATAGATACTTTTCTTTTCTCAAACTACCTGTATCCAGGGAAAAAAATTGATGGATTTTTTTCACAAAAATTATCATAGTTAAAAAGTGGGATTTACATAAAACCATATCATGTATATTCCCCATATCAAACCACATGGTGAAAATTGAGGCACTATCTCTACCATTAACCATCAAACACCTAGGTCCTGGGTAACAAGGGTATACACATTATATTTTTTTTAATTTTATCATTTAGACACTGATTTCCTCGCATCTAGCATCCTTTTTCAATCTTCCTCAATTTCACATTAGGCATAATTTCAATTTCCATTATACAAGTATGGAAAAATAGTTTAAGCTCAACAACTTACCCAAAAACCATTTTCAAGTGCATGCCTACAATAATGTATGTCAAAAAATAATCTTGAGATCCTAGAATGATACATACAGACTCAACCCTCATGCCATACGAGGCCACGAGACAATCTCAACAAATCAAAAAAATACAATAATCAAATCAAATACAATGTTTGTCTCCCAAGGAAAAATAATATTCCAATGTAATAGGAAACAACAATAAAAATAATCCCACTTGGGGTACATGGGTTCCCCCCCGCCATACATGGGGTAGATACTCCCTTGCATGAGCTCATAACCCATCCCTGACTCTTCCAAATCACCTGTCTACCTTTCCCAAATAGTAAGACAAAATAAGAAGAAAGAAAACATCATCGGATACAACTTTGTAACATCCCGAACTAGGTGCCACGTAATAATCCTCTAAACTGGTCGGTCACATGACTTCAGGCGCACTTCCCCATAGCTAGAGGCAGCCGACTTGTAGTGAGGATCTGGAAAGTCAGTAATGGGGAGAATATACCCTATTTTATCAGAGTAAAATACAAGTGGAAGTAAATATGCAATAGTGGAAGCATATATAATACAAATACTATAAATGTAACAAGAATAATCAAGATAAGAAATGTAATACTCAACAGAAAGGTTAAAATGCAATGTATATATATATATATCAAGTGTCAAAAAAGATGTTTGAGGCTAGTGACTAATAAGTGGATCCCAAACTATGTTTGGTTCCCTCTACCAAGAACCATCCAAAAAACAGAAATCTAAACCAAGGTTTATTCCCTTGTCATATCCTATTACAAAAAAATACTATTCAGGTACCATTCAAGCATCATGAGTATGGTGTGAGTAAAACTCAATAGGCCCCCACCAATAGTGTTTAAAACAAATCCATTATGAAGTAGTGTGTGAAATTTTATAAAGAATAAAGCACAAATAATAATGTAAATAGTTTACATTTACTCAATTATCCCTTATTTAACCACATAATCCCCCGGGTTCCCATGGACACCTGTATCCCAATGCCTGCATCGGCCAGTTCTGGAGTTTGAACCATTTTATATTATCAATTCACATTTCATTTAATCCAATGTTCTTTTATTTTCTATTTAAATACAATTAATATTACTTCTAATTGAACCCATATTCCAATGTTAATTAATGAGTGTAGAACTCCATGTATACCACCGTCGTGAGTATTTGGAGCTTCAGTCCATGTCTCATGACACATGAGTTTTTAAATCATTAGTCTATATCCCATAAAATAATATTTGAATGAAAGTTGGGTATAGAACTCTATGTCTATCACCCAGTGAGTATTTTGGAGAATCAGTCCCTGTCTCACAACCTGTATCTCAATCAAGAACATATATCACATATATCAAATTATTCAAGATAAATCAGAATTAATATTTTATCATAAAATCACACGTTATAAGAATCAAAAAATCACTATTATTAATTCAAAAACTAATTAATCATAACCTCACATTAATTAATTCCAAAATTAATTAATTACATAGTCTCATTAATTAATTAGACAATTAATTAATTACAATACAACATTAATTAATTCAGCAATTAATTATTTAAATTGTCCTATAAATTAATTTAATAATTTATTAATCATAATACCACATTAATTAATTCAACAATTAATTAATTACATCATTAAATAAATTAATTCAATAATTAATTAATCACATATTCCCATTAATTAATTAAATAAATAAATAATAATATTGTCACATTGATTATTTCAAAAATTAATTAATAATATATTTAAATTAATTAATTTCACAATTAAGTAATCAATATTTAGAACTCAAAATATCATAATCAATTCTTCAATTAATTATCTCATTCATAAAATCAATATATTATAATTAATTCTAGAATTAATTATCTCGAATCATCTATTTCAAAATCACATAATTAATTAGTAAACTTAGAAATCTCATTGCCTCATAATTAATTTAACCATCAACTATTCGAACTTATTAATTCAATATCTCAACCATCCACATTAATTAATTTATTAATTAATTAACCTAATTCATTAAATTGTGCCTTCCCACAATTTTCATTAATTTATTTACTAATTAATTAATGTACTCAATATATTTTTTCAACTTAATAATATCTATTAATTAATTTATCTATTAATTAAACTAAATAATTGAATTATTATAACACAACAATCCTTGTTAATTATTTTTCCCATTAATTAACCTAACTAATTCAATTATATCAACCTAAAAATTCCTATTAATTAATTCTCCAATTAATTGATGTAACTCAAAAATCATAACATTACCTCCATTAATAAATTAACAAATTATTTAATTCAAATTATTATTATTAAATAATTCCACAATTAATTAATTTAACTCAATCCTTTTAATTGACTCATCATTTAATTGTCTCTATCATTTAATTAATTCACAATTAATTAATTTACATTCAACCTCCTCTTCAATTAATCCACCAATTAATTGTTTTTGTCAATTCCATTATTTAGTTCAACAATTAAATGATTATGTTACATCAATCAATCAATTAATTAATTAATTAAACCAAATTAATTAATCAAATCATGACCGTAAATTAATTCCAATGTTAATTAAACAATTCAACCATCACAAAATCCTTATAATCAATATATTAGTTAATTATATAAATCAATGAATTGTATTCCAAATTTCACAATCCCCCCCCCCAAATTAATTAATTCAACCAATTAATTAAATGAATATAGAAAAAAATCAGTTGTTAATTATATCGTAAAATTTCTACAATTTCATACGCACTATTGATTCAAGACTATGGCTTTTAAATTTATATTTCCTATATCAAATATTATGAACACACGATATGAATCTAACATTTCTGAAAGAGAATTATTCTAAACACTATGGAAGGAGAAATTAAATAAATAATCATATCTCATTTAATAAAAATATTCCCAAAATACTTCATTTTCTATGATAGTAAAATTGATATACACCATCCTCTTATTAATATAAATTTAATTCCACTGACTACACATCGATATGATCAATATCTAAAAAGATATTGATTATTGATGTCTGTTTCAACTAGAAATGAAGAACTAAAAAACTCCCAAAAAACACATTTTATTCACTAATAAATATATATTAATTATATCATATATAATTATAATACAATAATTTCATAGTAATAATTTATAATTATATTTTACATTATTGTTTAATTTTTATTTAACAAGAAGACATAAAGATAGTTATTAAATGATAATTTAATCTATTTATTCTTTGATAATTTAATTTAATTTCCATGAAATTATCATTTAAAGAAACTAAAATTATCACATTATAAAACCAACCTATGTTAATTTTTAGTTTAAGACATTAATAAATTACCACCATTTTTCTCTTAAATGTGGGATGGAAGAATAAAGAAAGAAAATAAACAAATAAATAATAAATAAAATGATAAAAATTCATTTTACGTACACACCACACATGCATGAGGGGGAATACCTTCAAGGCTCAAATGGATTGATTAATGATCCAAATGGATTTTCTAAAGCATTCAAAATTGATTTTTGAGTCACTCGGGAAAAAAATAGATCCACCTGAATCACAACAGAATGGTTGGGGTATATAAAACATATTGATTTATATGGTTCATTATCTCAATAATTAAAACCCTATTTTGATCCATCAATTCAACTAAAAATTGATGATAGTTGTTATTCATTTTCCACATTATTGGGTTGGTGTTTGATACGGTCAAAAACTCTTGAGAAATGAAGCTTCTAGAATTTTATGTGCATCAAAAATGGAGGTATCCCGTTGGAGAAGATAACTTTAACATCAAAAAATCCAATTAATTATAATTAATATAATAAATTAATTATTTAACATAAATATTAAGTTTTATCAAAATTTTATTGTGCATGGAATTTATACATTGTTTAAGGTAAACCCCTCATTCCAGAGACATCAATTCTCTCATATTTCTTGTATGACACTCAATTTGTGTGTTATTAATGATTTATTCATTAAAAACAGAATAAATAATTAATTAAAATAAAAATTTTATGTCTTGAGAGCAAGGAATCAAAACACTCAGTGCAAACAAATGTTTTACCTTTTCTAGGGTAACCCCTCATTTTAGACAAATTGGTGGTCTCATATGTCATATAGGATACACTATTAGAGATATATTTAATTATTTTTAAGAAAAAATTATATTAAATATTATTTAATAACATTATCTCATGAGCGAGACATCCAAAAATATAACTCCTACAAATTTCATGCCCTGCCTAGGATAAACACCTCATTTACGATCTAACAGTGGTCTCAGAGTTTTCATACGACAAACCATTTTAGAGTTATTCAATTTTTGAATAAATTATCCCCTCTTAATATAATATTACTAATATTTTTATTTCTCTTTCACCGAGGCATTAAGGGTCTCAGAATCTCACACAATCAAATATATAACTCTAAAAACATTCCAAAAAATAATACAACATCTTTTCAGGGAATTATTTTTAATGTAAGTCTTTCAACATTTATTAAGTTGTTTCTCCAATAATTTTTTTTCACATAAAGTATTTATAATAAATAAAACGTAATAACTCAAAGGAAAAAATATTTGGTAAAAGGAGGGATTCTTACAGAAAGTGCTGCTCATACCTATATATGACTTTAACTACATGTAGTTTTGCAATTCATTTTTCATCACCATAAATTATTGATTGGTTTTATGATGGTTTTAATGTTTATATATTATATGTGTGACATAATTATTCCTTTAGAATCATAATATCATTATCTTTTGGAAATTGATAATGTTTCCCAATCTCATGTGTGGACTACTACCTCCACGAAGCGATGTGATTTATTTTTTATTTTGTTTTTTACATTCATTCATTTCATTCATTAAAAAGTGAAAATTGTTTTAATACGTATGTTTATCCTATCATCTACATGAATGGTGTAATTCATTTTATTATCTATAAAATTTATATGTGACGCTCTATATATATATAATTAATACTTGTGATATTTAAATCATGATTAAAAATTATTATGTGATTTAATTATGATCAATGTATAAGTATCAGAACTATAGAACCAAAATTCATGTGAACAAAACAAAATGTCAACACCCAGAAATAATGATTTTATTAAGTTATTATTAGTAAATGGTTGTAAAATTGTTATAAAGGGATAAAATATGATATTATAAGTATTTAAATTATTATTTTATATAATAATAAATTTTAATTTATTATACCGTAGGATGGGTCACTTTCCGAGGAAGTGGAACTCGATGTAATGGATTTATGTTACAATCTCGTTGTTTGTCGAGGTTGTTTATGATTAATATTAAATGATGAAAAATTATGGTTTACCTTTCAATAATCTCATTATTTTCCTTCTCCATTGGTTATTGTTTAAAAATATATTTTTTTCCTTTCATTTTCATTACTTTAAGTACTTGAGAGACAAAAAGATCTTATTATGGGAGAATGGATTTATTTATCTATTTGTTTGAAAATACTCTACCTTCCATATATTTATTTTAAAAAATTAAATAATAATTTTAGTTTTATACTATGATAGATTAATCTAATTTTTACCCATTTAAGAATTTTTAAAAATAAATTATAATTAATATTATTTCTGTTTTTTTAAATAAGGTACATTTTACATTTTACCAAAACTATTAAAGGAATATTTGTTTTATTTTTTTCATTAAAATACATGCAAGTAAACAAAAAATATATAGGGAATCATTGATTTGACATATATAACATGAATTTAATTTCTTATCTTCAAGACTGCTTAATTATTTAAATCTTTCTTTATAGGATTCAAATTTTTATTTCAAAAAATGGTTTTTGATAATAATTTGGAAATATTTTTTATTTTAAAAAACTAACATTTTATTTTAAATGTTATTTTCCTCAATAAATGTTCAATGAGAACTTTTGAATGAATCTTTTATCTAATATGACATACATTGATGTTACTTAATATTTATTGGTGAGGAGATCAAATAATACCATAATTATTATTTCTCTAATTGGATTATGAAAATAAGGAAAATATATTTATTAAACTCATTTATTTTCCACATGTTATGCTTAGAAAAAATGATAATTTTTTTATCAAACCCATTTCTTTTCCATGGGTTATTTTATGATAAATTTTTTATGAAACCAAATCGATTTTAATGGGTTCTGATATGATGAATATTTTATGATCCTATTGAAAACGTATATATAATTTTCATTATGTTACAAGTTGGAAAAAAATAATATTTCCTTCAAATGTATTAGGTAAATATAAATATATCATGAGATAAATAAGACTAGATTGTAGAGTGAACCCAGTTCAGTAAGAAATTTTATCCACTATGATAGTCTTTTGAGTCAAGCATTATTCAAAAGTTAGTTTTGGGAGTGAACCTAGTCAATGATAATAATATAAGTAGTAAGAATTTAATACTAAGGAAATGATATTCTATGTTTGCGTGTATTCCAAAAACATATGTGTTACTGAAATGTTGTTCTCTCATGGTTCATGTTCTTTTATTCCTTTATGATTTATCTATTATGAACTTCTCTGATTTATTCCATGTCTCTATATTATGACCTACGCTATATATTGTTTTGTTTTCAAATGTTATTCTCATGTTATCATAACCATATATTCATGTTTTGTTAAATTGATAATTGATATCTCATTTGTTTACCCTTACAAATATTCTGATCTCACAATTTATAATGTTTCATTTCTTCATGTTATGATGAATGGTATTATATTTGATATGTGTTATAAGGGTACTAGTTTTAATTAAATTATTGGGAGATGATATTGTTCACTTATGATCCAGTGAATTATGTATCCATGTTTTTAAAGAATAAATATCTATATAATTATATAATTAATATTCATCTACTAAGATATAATATTTATGTATGAAAATTATGGGTCTTTATAGGACATGTCGAAGAACGTTTTGGTTAAAATTAGGGGAGTCTTCGATTATTGGGTAGTTCCTTAGACACGAGATGTCAAATAATATTTTATTTATCTAGGAGTGGATAGTGACTGACTTGAGTAGGAAATAGTTATATGTATACTAAATATTCCATCAAATAAAGTTTTATGTTTAAAAGATAATTTTTATGGGAGTGTCACCTTAATTTAGACATCATCATTTTTAATGTGAGGGGAAGTTGCATCTACGGTATTTATGGTCATTGGAGATTGTTTAGAGGATTCGTTTTTGTCTTACTAGTTATAATTTTTTATAAGTATTTATGTGATGAACAATTTTTTCCATGTATCTAAGGTCATGAAATACAATGCCGGTTATTATCATGTGATCTATGTCAATGTTGTCGGCCTATAAGAAGACTGTTTGTTCAAGGAATAACTAGTCCAAATAGTGTATCACCCTGAGAGATTAATAAAAGAATATTGTTTCTAATAATGTATTTGATATCTAAAACCATGTTTAAACAACACTAAAAAGATATTTTTTAAACATTCCAATTATTCAAAGCTTTTTAATATGAAGGTATAAATATAAGTAACTAAATAATGAAAATTAGATCATAAAAAATTAATTCATTGGTTTTCAATTGATTAGGAATGATAATAAAAACCATTTGGAAGTCAATTATTTTTTTTTAAAAACAATTTTGTGTGAACAATGTATTTTTATATTAATAAATTTGATATACCAAACCCAAGTTCCACTCAGAGGTTCCCCGATTTGGGTTGACAACATGGCCTCCTGTGCATCTCCCTGATTACGAGAGGTTGAAAACTTACCACAATGGCCTGGGGTGTGTCTGTAGGGAGACTATTCCCTCACTACCTAAGTTGTTCATAATAAGTAAATATAATAACATGTAAAAAGCATAAATATAATATAAAAATAGCGTACCATAAGTAGAAACTATAAAAACTGGACCAGTAAACCACTGTAGCATAAGTAGATAAGAATAATAAATAACCTAAATAGATGATAATCAAAATCAAAGATGAGGATAACCTATGTCATGTATCTATAAAGTATTAAAACATGGATAAAAGGTAGATAAAAATACATTTTATTGAAAATTACCAAAAGATACAAAAATTAATCCAGAATCTCAAACCCTAGTCCAGTCATCTACTACCATTCTTCATCATAATATAAGCCATCATGATTAGTTTTCCAAAGCAGTACACTTTATAGACACTCAAGACTTACATACATGAAAATTACAACCTTTTTTATGAATATTATACATATTACAAAATTAAATCACAAAGGATTGTAATATTTTCGTGTATTTTGAATCATGCAATAAAAGTTTCTGAATTGGTGTAAGATATTCAATATTTCCCATAAATATCTTCCCCTTTATTACTTCTACTTAAACATTTAATCATAATCTAGGGAAAGGAAATATTAAAAAGAGTGAGATTTAATTCTCAATAAGTGTAAATATAGAAACTTCAAATGCATAACATGAACATACGTTTATGAAAACATGATCAAAATATTTAAAGATCATACCCTATATAAATAGATTAGAAACATGGGACATGTAATAAATATTTTCAGTTCATAAGACATGAATCATAAGATAATAAAGAACATGAACCATGTGGGAATATCATAGGCATACGACATATACTTTTTGGTAGATACATTAAAATGTGACATCATTCCAAATATGTCAAGGATCCTTGCTAAAAAACATATTATATCACTTCATGGGAACTAAACATATTGGGAATGACAAACTACCATCCCCAGTCACACACCATTCCTTATATGGGATTAGGTTTCCCCACAGTGGACCGGGTTTCCCCATCTTCCATAGTGTATAAAGCCCATTCACTTTATTCTCATCATGATATCATGAGATATAAATATTTAACCAATTATTTGGAGGTATATATAACATCCACAAATATCATAATGCAATTATACACACATGTGCTATAAAATCATAAACAATGATATCTTAACTCATGTAATTAAATGGGTGTAATAAACTTGTAATCAAATCATAACATCTGGAAAAAGATGGGTTTCATAATCATTGCATCAAAGAATAGCCTATGAAAATAAGTAGGCCTCGTAAGTATATAACACATGAAATGGATACAAGATTTATATAAATTATGTTACTGAAACATAAAAAATTAAGATATGTATTATTAGTGGTTTCCCTGGATCATATCCCTAGTAAATCATAAATTATATCGAATGATTCCATCTTAAATGGAGAAATATTTTCAGATATCACCTGGAACACAACTTTTCAAAACATATAACATTTTTAAAAGTCATTTATTGGGAACCACTTTTAAAACATATAAATGAGTCATATAAAATCATTTAAAACATTTCATAAGGGAAATATATTTTTTTCTTTGAAACAAATACTGCTTAAAACATTATATATTTTAAAAAACATTTTCTTTTAAAATATCTTTAAAAAATTATTACAAATTCTTAAAAATGATATCGAAAACTTGTTGTTTAAAAATTTATAAAAGAAGCATGAAATTTTTTTACAAAACATTATAAACATAAAACGTTTTTTAAATCCATTTCCTTTGAAATTATATTTTAAAACCTGTAAAGAAATCATTAAAAATCATTTAAAAAACTTCTTGAACATAAAACTTTTACAAAATTTTTTTTATTTGAACCCTAACATAAAAGAATGAATGTAGAGGTTATTAAAAAAATAATTTTCATAAATTTTTTTTGTAAACATTAATATAAATCATTAAAGAATTATGGTTATGATGATGGATAAATTCGTACATTCTAAACATTCCTTCTGTGATATGCGATGTTTTTAAAATGTGCCTTGATTAGAAAAAAAGACAAGAAGATCCATTTATTAAAAGAAATTTTTTTGGAAGGGTACAAAATGGTAACTAATATATTTTATTATTCACTATAGAATAGTATAATAGTTTTTAAAAATATATTTAGAAACCATGGTTTTTAGATAACACAGTTTTCTGACTGAATGAAAAAGATTGTCTGCTTTTCTTAAAAAATATTTATTAATTATCTTAAGTACAACTAAGTGGGAAATGGTAATAATAAATTAAGATATCATGGAATAAAAAAGGATAATATATTTAATTATTTTTCTTGAAAGATGGATCATAATATTTCATCAATTGAATCATAATCATAAACAATCCCAAAAAATTATGAGATTGTTTCAATAAAGATTTACCAATTTAATAACATTGAACCATTATATCCATGAAATGATAAAATTTCATGAAGCTAAAAATAACATGAAATGAATGAGATAAATTATTTATAATGTTAATGTGTAGTATACACACCCCATATAAAAATATAGGTTCATAACATTACATTTCTCTCAAAGAATGCAAATAGAGAAAAGATTACGTTTATGATTTGGTAAAATTTGAACCATAAAGGCCATGAAAAAAATACTATAAAATTGATACATAAATAAAAATAAATTGAATTATATGAGACAAAGAATATATTATTGGTAATTATATAATATACACAAAATAAATTTTCGGTGAAGATGTAATAAGTCTCCTAGAAATAAAAGTGAGATGAGAAAACCCCTTACTACTTGATTAACATGAGAATTTTCATCCCCATGAGAGAATAAAATAATTTAAAGATTTAAATATAATTATAAAAATTAAATTATTGATATAAAATTTCATAGTTTAGTATATACACAACATAAATTAAGGAAAGTGGCGAATAAGGCTTGTATCTCAAGAAAATAAAAAGTGAGATGAAATCCCCTTACATTATGTCATTAATTTATTCATACATGTTAAATATACATTTATAATAAATATAAGTTTATTATACATCTAAAAAGGATCTATATTATAATATCTAATTCCATGTATTATATCTTTATGATTTTATATTACCGATTTATTGACAACTCCTTGTTAAAGACGCATTTTTAAAATACCCACTTTGTTTTCAGTGTATGTATTGACTTGTTATCATTAATCCTATTATATAGATCATGATTTAAATATTTATAGAATATTAAAAATGGTATAAAAATCATATATATTCATTATATATGATTTTATAGCAATTAATAAAATACAGAAATATGAAAAAGAATACACCATTCATGGAGACAGTAGGTCGTACGTACGGATGAATTCTATTTTTGATTTATTATTGTGTAGAAATAAATAGAGTAAATCACTTATACTATCTATATATAATCATTAAATTATAATTATTTTGTAATTTATATAATATGATTTTACTAAATCCATCCTTAATACATTTCATATAATGTTTGATCGAATCACATCGCTTTGACGAGGTGGTACTCCACTCGTCAAAAAACAAACTTATATTATTTACAAAAAATGGAAAGAATGAATGTATATTTTATATAATAAATACAAAATAATAAATAAATAATAAATATCCTACATATCATATAAAAACATATTTTTCATCATAATTCTCAACTATGATAAGTGGTAAATGAGATATGAATAACATTGTTTTGTAAGGCATTAGTTCATCATACAAAAGAATGGTAATTTTTGTTAAACATTAGATGGAATAATTTTTATGAGTAGGCAGAATCATAAAAATAAAAAAAATATTTCTATTTATGATATTTTTGTTATTATATAATAATGAAATAAAACAAATTAGGGTAGTGCAGAAAGAAAATAAAATAAATGAGCTTTTGAAATAATCTTATCGCTTTTTTATGTAACATCTATTGGTTTTGCACCAAAGGTCTTACATGGTTGGATTTATACCTAGATAAAATATTCTTGGATTAATTAATGGAATTTGGGTGATACAATTGTCTTGGAATGTTTGAGTAATGGGTTGGGTTTAGTGCCTTTTAATAGTGTATGATAAGTGGATTTTTTTAAAATTTTTTAAAATGAAATTTCACGAATGTTTTTCCCATGTAATGTGGAACCAATAATAAAAACATTTAAAAAATGGTCTATATGGTCCAAATAAAAAAATCCATTTTCTGTTGGATAAGATTATAGGCCATTTTGGGTCTTAAGATTAATTTTGAATAATTTTTCATACTGATTTTTCACTTAATTGTGGTACATAATTTTAATCACATTCAATAATATTTCTGATAAAAATATAAGTTAGAATTATTTGAACTAATAAATTAATCTTATTTAAACTATGGAATCCATTTTTCTAAATTATAATTATATATTTTAAAGAAATTATATTCCAATTTATCTTGTAGATGTGTAACAACAATAGGTTTTTAAAAAAAATGATTAAATGATTGGGATGTTTTGATATAAAATTTCAATGTAAAATTGGATCCAATGAAATAAATTAGATTAATATTTTTAAAATTAATATATTAAAACTCAAAAAGAAAATTAAAATATAATATAAATATCAAAATAAATTATATGAAAATATATTTTGAATTAAAATTCACTTTTTTCACTATTCAACAACAAAACTTCTCAGAAAAAAACCAAATAATTAGACACAATGATTTTTGATATTATAGGTCTACAAAAGAATATTATTTTTTAAAATTTATCAAAAAAATTTCAAAAATCACATTTATAATGTGTTCTCTATTAAAAGGCGGTAAAATTACCTTTAAAAAAATAAATCTTTTTATTCAAAACAATTGATTTATTTTTATCTTATACCTATCAAATATATTGGGTGAGTATAAAAAAATCTATTAAATATATAATATATAAATTTTATTGAGAACAGTAATAAAAAGTGTTTTTTAGTTTCTTGAGATAGAATTGAGTTTATACATATTAAAATTCTTTTCTTATAAAAGTAATTTCTTCATTCTCAAATAATTCCTATTTTCATTTATAAAAAATTGAAAACCAAAGGATTTATTTTATATACATGTTTAGATCATAATTTTAAAATTTATTTAGTATTATTCATAACATCTATTCCAATGGCTAGGTAGTAAAAATAATAATATTTTCATAATATTATTAATTGTATGTTTTAGTTTGGTAAAACATTGTCTCTCATGTAACATGTGATCTTTAAGGGACTCCGTATTGTGTATAATACAAGAAAAACATAGTATTGTGTATAATAAAATCTAATCTATGTGTTGTGTGGAGTTCAATATTGACTTGGTGGTATGTATAGAACAAACCAAAAATAGTGCTTTCATGTAAAAAAACAATATTTATTATGGTATGAAATTTTAAGTATCAAAATGATAAATAAATTCCAAAATAAAAATTAAAATAATCTACATGTATTACATTCAACCCCACATAAAATGAATTTCACCCTAAAAATTCCTCTATGATATTAAAGGATAAATTCAACAAAGTTTATTTATTAGAGACCCACATCATTAAAATGAATACCAAAACATCTTTTTTTAATAAAATATTAGTGACTTAACGGATATTGAGAGCAACACATAACTAGTTTTCTACATAAGAGAACATTCGTTGAAAGTGGAATTATTAACTTAGAGGAGATGGTTAAATATTTATATGGATTGATTGAGGTCATAAATCATAGATAAGTGAATGATAAATGTAAATTATAGGTCTTCATGGTCATAAATTCTTTATTATTTAAAAGGTCATCAGTTATACAAAAAATAAATTATTAGGATAAAATTTTATTTCTAGATCATTTTCCTAAAGTTTAATAATTTTTATGAAAATATACACCTTCATGATTTTCAGAAAAGCTCGCCCTTTATTGTTCCTTGATCAATTTCTAATTTATCTATTCTATTAAAAATTGAAGTTGAATTTTTCATTCTTGAAGATTTAGCTGACCATGAGATCCACAAATAGAATGTTATGTCATCCGATATATAAAAACAAAAAGGTTGTCACAAGATACCCAATATGAAAAATGTACATATTGTGAGATAAAAATTTAATCTCTAAAACCACATATGATTTTTATCATAAAAATTTCCATAAATGGTTAACCGTGTTATCCAGCATTAGTAATTTTTTTTGATAGGGGTGGGAAAATCCTGCAAATTTCATGGGGGATGAAAATAGTGGTTCCAAAGAGAAATGAATATCACAAGACTCACAGATTCTTGGGGAAGGGAACCGATGGTGTCAAAGGTGGTACATTAATTGACCATAGAATCATCGGAGTCTATAATGTTTTCAACCATTTTACCCTCTCTCCACATGTGGGTAATGAACATATTACTTGAAAGAGGTTTTCTTCATGTTTGGAAAATATAGGTGATATCTCAATGGATTGAGATATCCTTTATGATAGACCCCTATAAAATGGATGAATCTATTTCCACCCCTCCTATTGAGATATTGTGAGAGAGGCATAGTCACACTCCACTGTTCATGGATAAGCTTTAGCAAGGAGAGAATCACTAGTGCCAAAATAATTAATAAATTCAATGATGATAGAGACATACTCTTTGTGAACAACCCTTACCCCTCTCATGATATTGTTGATGTAGGACCCATCAATATTTATTTTGAGACTAGTGGAAGGAGGAATCAATTGAACCCTTTTTCCCCTACATTGAATATATGTGACTCATGTGAGGAGAGGCCTTACCATGCAAGATCTGATGGAGGGAAGAGTAAGTCTCTTAGTGGTTAAACATAGGATCCAAATCAACTTATAATTAATTATTCTAGAAAATAAAACCCAAATTTAAAATATGATTCCACTCATGTCTCCCATTTTTTGAGCATTTCATTATGTATTGCATCTAACGACCATGAACTACATTTGTGCCCTGATATACAAATATTAGACCTATTTATCATGAAACAAGTTATGAAAAAAAATTATTACCCGGGAGATCGTTATTATACATTCCATAAAAAGTTCCAAGACCTCCCCACATAGTAGGATCCCCATCCCTATCGAAGAAAAAGAGGTTCATGGTCTCCACACTGGGTCGGTGGCAACAACTGCATTGGGAGGCCAGTGATATTATTCACTGTCTCACTAGCTCATCAGTCGGCAAGGTATTATTATGGATGTTATAATGTAGGTAGAGAACATATACAAGATATACATACACAATATAAAATCTCACCATGTTATGTTCTCAGGTTCATCATGAATAATTTCCAAAAAAACATGTGTTGAGAAGATCCCAGAAGAGGAAGTGGTAAAAACTAGTGTATCGGGTCTCAAACTGGTCATGATGTTGTTGTAGACTTCAAGCTATTTTTAGTTAAGGGTTTAATAGATATGAGAAATAAATGAGATGAACTATGAAAAGGAGATATCTTGTATAGGCCAAGATGGTAATTCCATAATCCTTCCCATCCCATTAGTGTTCCAGTAGTTAATAGATCCACATACAACAATACAACGAGAGTGATGTTTAATTCTATATAAGTGATTCCAAATTGAGTTACATATCTTGAAACTCCTACCCCCTAGACCAACCATACCATTCCCATATATTCTATTAATAAAATTTCCTAATAATGATTTCCCTTCCATAATGTATGATGCTAATCTTTCATGGAGAATATACATGGTTTCAATGACACTTCAGAAGACAATTCCTCAAAATTCAACATCATGAGACATCATATGCCAGGATTAATAATGACATTTAACTTCTCTCTGTGAATCCTAAATGACTCCAGAACGAGTATTTTAAATTCTTTAGAGGACAACCATAGGGATAGCGAAAGAATACAAGACATCCATGGCAGTGGTGGAGAGGATGATGTTAACTAGGGTGATGCGATAACCAAAATAAAGGAAGTTGTTTTCTAGTTAATAATGTAGTGGGATATTTTATCAATAATTCCATCATTATGATGCATTTGATCTCTACCTCAGTAGATTGGGGCTCCAAGATATTCCACGGGGAAGGGACTTTTTTGGATTCGCAGACTATCAGTAATTCTCTTTCCACGTGCAAATGACATTAACTGGAGAGATAAACATTACTCATCACTTGGTTGATGGATTGAGCACTCCATTTACAATATAATGAAAATATTAGGTTAGGATCATGGATCGATATGATATTTCCATTCAGGAAGAGAAGCATATTATTCACAATGAAAGGGTGGGAGGGTACTTTGATGTTAGGATTGTACTAGAATGGACTCATGTGGCCCTAATGAGTGTTCTTGTTGAGATGTATACTAAACACACCTGGATCAAAAATAAAGGCACTTGTAAAGAAAGGATCCCCTTTCTGTAATCCACAGACCGATTTGAAGAAACCATAGATTCTACACATGAATGTTATAAAAATCTAGGGGGATAAAATGCATCCAATGAAGCGATCAATATCATACTACAAGAAACCCATGAATCACATAACACTAATGATTAAATCCACTCTATCCTATCATAAGCCTTGTCCATATCCAACATTATATCAATTCCAGAGCCAAATAGATTCTTATTGATGTCTTTTTTCATTTCATGAGAAAGGGAAATGGAAAACTGGGTAGATCTTCCATGATCAAAGTCATATTTCTCCTCAAAAAATCCAAATCTGAAGATAGATGGAGAGTCCCCTTTTTAGGACCATTGAAAATAATTCATAAATAAAATTATACAGACCGATCGGGCATTACTATTTAATAAAGGATGAATTATATGACATGGGGATGGGGATATGGGAGGCCAAACAAGAAACCTTAGGAAGACCTCCCCCACTAAAGAATTCATGAATTATCCCCACATGTTCCTTCGTAATTATGTTAGAATAGTTATTGTAGAATGATATAGAAAATATTTCTAGACTCTGGGCACTTAGAGATTTGAGGGAGGTGACAACCTCCCAAACCTCTCTCTCATACAATGTCCATTTAAAGAGATTATTATTAATAGGTATAACACAATGAGTAATTCTATCAATGATTTTTGAGTGGCCTCAGGTGTAACCATCTTACATGAAAGGATTAACATCAATGAATAAGAATCCAAAAAAGGATGTGTCCATACCACCCTAAAAATGTTGGTCATTGGTGAAGGATCCATATCCAATTAATATGTTCAGTGTTAGAGCTAGTTTCTTCTCTCAGATTCATTCTTGAAATAATGTGTTATTTTAGTCCCCCTCCATTATCTAGGTAACTCTATCCCTATCCTTAACTAATCATTTTTACTCAAGGATAATTTTATCTAGCTGAGTCTTCATACCAACCAAATTTCAGAAAATTTAATAATTCCATTTTGATTCAGGATCCATCTCAGCCTATTTATTATCTATATTTAAGGTCGTAACTATTATGAAATAAAGAGGTCTTGTTTTATTCTCTAATATGAAGATCACCTCTCAGCTGTCAGAGTCTATTATAGAACCAAAACCATGACCCTTCACCCATATGTTTTTTCCCACAAGGTACACATTGTTGCCTGATAATTTAGGTTAGAAACCTAACACCGTGAGTTGAATAAATGGTTTCCACGACTAATGATATTATCCAGACTAAAATCAATGGGCAATGGTCCAACAACTCCCAAAACAAATGGTCAACTTCTTCATTTGGAATGGAAATAATAGTTTAACTGTTTTCTAAACAATTATCCAAGTGGAACCACTTGTGGCAGTCTCCCCTTTAATTGTTACACTATATGAATTTATCCCCTATCAAAACCATGTCCAAAAGTCCCTTGAATGATGAAAAACACTCCAAATCAAGGTGGAATTTATTCAAATATATACCTCTTACATTATTTTCTGAAGGTTCCATAATGACATTAAAATCATTTCCCATAAGAAATGCCAAATATCCCATGTACAGGTTATCCAGGTCCTTCCAAATGTATTCTCACTCCCTCAGATTGAACTTTTCATAGAAAAAATACATATAGCTAATAAAAGTATCAAAACTAATCTTTATATAAAGATTCTGATCAAAAGCAGCCACTTTTTCAACTGAAATATAATTTTTCCAGAAGAACTATATGTTTCGATTATTAGGATATTTATACAATGACTTTCAGTGGCTGATCTTGAAATAAAAGTTCTAAATATTTACCAACTTCTTTTTATGGTCAAGAATAGAAAATTATTAGTCTTTGCGACAACAGAGTTTGGATGAAATGATGTCCAAATTCCATGGTATCCCAAACCTTGATTATTTTAGGTGATAAATGATATCATTTGGGAGAGACTACATGTAATTATCCCCCCATGAAAAAAGTCATATAATCATCAAAGATGATGTATTTTATTCCCTTCATTCATGGTCTATGGTATACGGTATATGAACCTCTACACTATGGAAAGATAATAGGATCTATATTGGATCCTAAATGAGAGTGAAAATTGAACCGCTTTTCATGTTGTATAATAGAGGAAAAATTTATTGATAAGGTTGGAGGAAACTGGAGACTGAGAAACAGTCTTTTTTCAATCCCGATGTTTGGCCTTCTAAGGACTAGCTATAGGAGAATCCTAGGTCATAAATGAAAGGGAGTGCCCCTAGAGATGGAATCCTATATAGAAAATATTTGGGGAGAGGAAGATCAAGGGTTTCCACCATGAATGTGAAGCACCTGCTTGGAGAAGAATCAGTTGTGGAAGGGGACAAGACAAGTCCATCTTGACACAAATGCGAGAAACACCTGCATCCTATAACTAAATCATATGCCCGTCCATAAAAATGAATGATCTAATGGAATTTTCTATAACATGTGTAATTATATTGTTATATAGGTGAATAGGGAGACTAGGTAAGCTGATTAATATAACTTCTTTAGGGGAGTCGATTTTGAAGTGAGCTTCCATCATCCCCCAAAAGTTGTTGAATCCCCATATAACTATAGATCTAGGGTTTTGAGTCCATGCCTTCACAAATCCTTCCTTGGATATAATGACCAAAAACATTATTTAAGGTTGAGGATTGAAATTGAATTTGGATTAACAAGACCCCATTAAGGGATGACGAGCTGTAGGATGGAGAGGGAAGGATTGTTCACCACAAATCTGGCCACCAGCGTGCATTGGTGGAAATCCACAACCACCCAAAAGGCTTCAAGTGGAAATCTAGGACAGGGGACACATCCATTAATAAACAAAAACGAAGATATTGAGAGAGATTTATGGGATAAAAGGTATAGGAGATGCTCCAAATGAAGATAGATGATGAGGAAGGCACATCTCATATTATCCTATCAGAACATCCTTGAAATATAAAGGGGGAGGATGAACCCCTAGATCTGGGTTAGTGGAGATCGACAACATGATATTAAGTAAGAGAGGGACATTAGCCACTATAGTAATGGTTGATAGAGAGGAAGCTGACACAGATGGATGAGGAAAACATGTGAGGGGGATTTGAAAAATAGGAGGTGTGTGTGGTGTGTTCTCCTCATACATTACATCCTCACTCTCTTTAATGGTTAGACTTTTAACCCCTCCAAAATATGGAAATCCCAAACTCTAGAAATGAGGTCACAAAATCTGATTATCATTGATCAACATAAATCAAAATATATATCTCTATTGTCACAATACATTAATGTGAATACCGTTGTTGTATATTTTCTTGAAACAAGGTAATAATTTAAATTGTCGTAAATCCTTTTAGAAAACATGCATTATTTCTTATTCCAAATATTAAGAAATATATTCCATAAATTCAAAAAAAATTAACTTAATCCATGTTGACATAGAGTACTTTTAAAAAATATAAATAATCAGTTCGATGTTAATAAGTACTATCCAATTAACTTTATTAGTATCAATCATCTCTTTATCCAAGACAAACATAATTTTTTGAACTACAAAGACACATAATGGGTGACCTTCCCTTAATAAAAAAATATCTATTCCATTAAATCTATTTTATATTTCATCAATACCATTTAATATTTTTACCAAATCTTTAATGAAAAACATACATCATGATTCATATAACATAATTCTTGAATTATTATACATATACACTTCAATAATAAATATTTATTCTCAAAACATTGCTCAGGATACATCATATTATCCCTTAATACCCTTTACTGAAATATTAAATATGAATCATGGCTTAAGTTTATTCATGCTCAATATAATCTTGCTTCTTAAATTATATGTGAATAATAATATAAGAACATCCCATTCCTTTCACATATCATTTTCATTCTCTTGATCATCAATAGAAATGAAAATTATTTAACCACTTTATTGATTCTATTTATGAGCCTTCCACTTAGGAAATATATTTTTATAGTTCCCATAATTTCAACATATAAAGTAGTCATAAATTTATAATACCTTAGGGAGGAAAAAATTATCATCCATTGTTTTTCCTGAACATTTCATTTTTCCTTTGTATTTACTTACATTATTCACTTTTTTCCATATTCAAAACAAACTCTTATTCCTATAGAAAATTCACTTCGGTGATTCTTCCCACATTATTGAGATAACATAAACTGAATCCTCTTTCCTCCATGGTCTCTATTACCCAAACTCTCAAAAAACTCTTTCATTGTCTTATTTAGTGAGTCTGGGAGTTAGTTAAGGTACACATTGTAAATCATTATTGACACTCTTTTTCATCACAGAGTCGAATGACTGAAAAAGGGGAATACCTTAGCACAAAGAGATTCATTCTTTGATGAAATATCAAAAATTGAGAAAGGCATGAACAAGGATTTTTTTTAATATGGGCCGCTCAAGTTTCATCATGGACGTGCAAGTATACATGTGCGCCACATATTGGCCTCATGGGTGACTTGTGTGCCCGACTTTATTTTCACCCAAGGTCTTCAATAGCCTATAAATACCCCTTATGGGCCCCCCATTTCGAGGACAGAAAATTCCAAAAGACAGATTTAAGCTCTCGGTGCCCTAAGTCTCTACTTGAAGTCTTCCGAACACTTCTAAGGTAATTTCTTACCTTGAATAGAAGATCTAAAGAGGGGGAACAAGGCCTAAGTGTTGAAATTCACCAACACTTGTGCGCCTAAGTGTCTAAACATTTAAGGGAAATGAAGACACTTGAACTCCACCTTATACCTTCAACAATACTTGCGTGCCACACTTTTGGAAGCCTTTAGGGATAATACAAAAGGCTTGAGCTAAGTCTCGCCCATGTATTTCTTTATGGGTTAACGGTCACACAATTACTCATGTGTCGCGCAAGTATACTTATGCGACCAGGGATTGTGCGCCTGCCTGTTTTTGGGTGCCCCTCCTTCCTATTAAACTCTTTTCTTCAAATCCATCTCTCCTCTTCATGGTTGAGTCTTTAAATCCCTCTTCAAACCAATTTATGGCATAGTTCCTTTTTCGGATTCCTTATCTAAAAGGAATTCTATGGAACATATCTCAAAACCTCAAAATTTACATAACTTTATGTCACTAAGGTTAGAGATTTAATTCATCTCAACCTCATCCTTTAATATGATAAGATCTTTAATTTGGGCATCTTCCTTAGAAGTAATCCCCATGTTCCCAAATTTGTGCCTCCTTTTCAGAAGTACGCCTGAGATCATAAGTTCTTCTTAACTTGGGCCTCTTTTTTAGGAGTAAGCCCCAGTTGTAATTCCTTTAACTTGGGAATCCTATTTAGGAGTAATCCCCAATAATAAGTTAAAGTTACCCTTTAATCTGTACATCCTCATTATGATTATGACCCAAATTAATGATCTAAATCTCTATAAGACACTAATACCTTTATGGACCCAGTTAATGGGCCTCTTTCTCAGGAGTAAGTCCCAACGTTATTTTCTTTTGATTTGGGCTTCCTTATAAGGAATAAAACCCAATCATAAGTTCCACCCTAATTTGGGCATCCTCCTCAGGAGTAAGCCCCAAGTTAGAGTATCCAAATCTCTATAAAGCATGAATATCTATGTGGAACCTTCTAAAGGGCTTTTTTCTTAAACTAAGGCCTAATATTAATTTACTTGGGAAGTCACACATATATAAGCCCTATATCATTCCTTGTGACCACATCTTTCGTGGCATAAATCTTTAGGTTTACTGATACCTCTTGTTTCTCACACCAAGAATGACTCATGTGAGATTTGAGTGTAAAAGTAACTACGACACATCTCTTCGGGCCGTTAATCATACATAATCCCCACACTTTTTACTCGAACTACTTGGCCTTTGATCTCTCCATTAAAAATAGAATAAGTAAGAAGACTTTATACGGTTCAATCCCATAACCCATTAACTTACATTAGTCCCATATGACATTAAACTATATCTTAATTCCCGAACTACATGGGTTCTGATTCGTTTTCTAAACCTGGTTACGTAGGTAGACCATCTGCGGGTACGATCCAAACTCTAAAGTAATCAATGTCCTTTTGAATGAAAATTAACTTCAAGTTCCCCACTGAGTGGCTTTAAAACCAGTATGGTCATCATAATGACCAGGATATTTCTATAAAATGTATTGAAGGATCCCATTGACTAAGAATCTCCAATACATACGGATGATTCTCCATCGATGAACAACCTCAAATACATATAAAATATTCTCTAAAACTCATACATATCAATCATTGATTTCCAAATCTTAAGGGGAACTCATTTTCATGCTTGGTAAATTAATAAGGATTCACAAACATAACTTAAATCTATAAGAGAGTCCTAGAGTAGACAATAATTCCCCCCAAAAGGTGTGATGATTCCGACCTCCCATCCTCTCAACCAATGAAAATTCTTAAGCCTCATCAATCCATAACTAATTATCACCTACATTTGAAAAGTATATCCAAATGGATATAGAATCATTGGATGTTTCCGGTTCTATGAATAAAACCATTAGAAACTGATTGGAAAATTTTAAAACTTAAACAAACGAGGCCATGCCCATTTCCAGAAGAAACTATAATGTTATATGAAAACTGATTAGACATGATCAAAAAATAATTTAATCTAATGATCATATCATTTGACTACTAATCATCAAATTTTTCATCACATTCAGTGTGAAACTAGTTCCTTTTAGTTCATAACATTGACTAAAACCAATAAGTACAGGGTTATAAACACTTCTTATAAAAGAAACCCACATAATCAAGAAAAATCACTTATATGCTGTCTAAATAATGACACCTTATTAATTATAATTTGATACCCTGGGTGTATAATATTTTATTCATTGTAATTGTTTTTACAATCCTTCATTATTGTTGGAAAATAATTTTTCATTTCCAAAAGAATATGACCCGAGAATGTCAGATGTGGTTTGCAGTAATGTATGTTGTCAAATACCTAGTTACACTTGAATGAGGACCAACACACCTTTTTTTAGATGTTATCCCAAGGTACATATCTACTCAATCCACATCCACTTGTAGTATTCATACAGAGATTTATTACTAGGAAACTACTTTCTCTAGAATTTACCAAAATTCCAACACATTTTTTATAGTATTACTCATCGTTATACTTATCCTGAGACATGTACTTAGGGTTCCCACTATGGTTTTATCATCCTATTTTCTAATGTCTTACTAAACATGTCCTTTTATACCAATTATAGAAACCTGGTTTTAATAGACACAGATATTACATTAGTTGTTTATTAATCTTTAGCATGTTAATAAATTACATGCCTGAAGAATATAATAGTTTAGTTTCTTTGGAAACATTGAAAAAAATCTTATAACATGGTGAAACATATTCAATTTTTTAAAAAATATATTCCTCTTTAGTACTTCTACTTAAAACAATTCATTATAATCTACGGAAATGAAACATAAGAATGAGGGAGCTCGAATTCTCAGTAAGGGTAAATAAACGAAATACATGAGCATAACATGAAAACAACAGTACAAGAACATGAGCATAATAATTGAATAGTGTACCTTTCATATCAAAGACTAGAAACATGATACATGGAAATAATATTTACATTTCATAATACATGAATCATAAGATAATAAATAACATGAACTATGTGGTCATTTCCTAACCACATGACATAAAAATTTTGGTAGATACATAAACATGTAACATCATTATTATATGTCAAGGCTAACTGTCAACAACTTGTCATGGAACATCATGGGGATAGCACCTACTATACAGAACACATAACCATCACCATTCATATTCCTTTCTATGTAAGGGATAGGGTTTCCCTATATTCTAATAGTGGATCATTTTCCCTATCTTTCCAAAGTGGATCGAGTTTCTCCATCATCCCATAGTGCATTAGGTTTCCCCATCTTCCCATTGTGTATTGGGTTTCCCCATATTCCATTTTGGATAACGACCATCGACCCATTTCCCATCATTATCTCATGAGATAAGAATCTTTACTCAGTGCATTGGAGAGAGATATTGACCCCACCCATCTCATAATGAAATCATACATACATGTGCCCAAAATTCATAAACAATAACATCATAACCCCTAAAATGAAAAGGTTTTCACAAACATGTAATTAATCTTAAATAAGTGGAATAAAGGAATGTTTTAAAATCATTTCATCAAAGAATAACATGTGAAAATAATTGGTTTTAATAAGTATATAACTCGTTAAAGAGAAATGGGTGTCATAAAATTCATTCCACGAAAACATAAACCATTTAGATAGTTAATATTAATGGTTTACATGGAATACAACCCTAGAAAGACCTATACTCTAACCATGGATGTCATCTTAGACGGAGAAGAATTTTGAAATATCACCAGGAAAATGAATTTTTAAAAAATATAAAATTTTGAATATAATTTTCTTTGAAATAAATATGAAAAAATATAATTAAATAATAGAAAATAGTCTACAAACGTTTTGTGGGGAAATGTTTTTTCCTCCTAAAAATTATCTATAAAATATAAAGCATTTTGAACACCTTTTCTTTTGAAAATATATTTCAAAAATTATATTTGAGGATTAAAAAAATATAAAAAATATTTTTCTTTGAATACATATAGAATAATTTTGAAAAGAATTTAAAATATGTTTTAATCATAATATATTATTTAAAGAAACTTTCTTTGAAAAAATATTAATTACCCTTAAAAGGAACCTTTGAAAATTATTTAAAAATATTCTTGAACAAAAATAATTTTTGAAAACAATTTTATTCAAAAACAATAATAAATTAAATAAATATCCATATTATTAGGGATAATTATTTTATTAAAACAATACTATAAATTTTAAATTAAATATTCAAATAATGACAGTCATGATGGTCGATAAATCTGTACCTTCCAAACATTCCATTTGTGTCATGAAAAAGTTTAGAAAAGTGAATCGATCGGAAAACGAAAAGAATATTCTTTTTTAACCATTTTTATAAAAGGAAAAACATGGGTAAAAAATTATTTCATTATTTATAAAATAATAGTATAACATTTGTTAATTTTTTTAGAAAACATGGTTTTTAGAGAACACTGATTTCGGACCGAAACGAGGAATAAAGTCATATTTTTTATAAAAACATTTTTCTTAATTATATTAAGTATCAAAGAGTAAAAAATTTCTAATAATACATGAATATATCTTGAATAACCCTATGAAAAAATTCATAATTTTTCTAGAGATATGAATCCTACGATTTAATCAATGGAATCACAATCAAAAGTAATCCTGATAAATGATGAGTTTGTAACAATAAATTGTTACCAATTTGGTAACATTAAATCATTACCCCATAAAAGAAAAAAATTAAATTATTCATAAAATATCATTAAATCAAGGATATTAATGATATTACATGAAAATGGGCATTATATACACCCCATAGAAAAATATAGGTGCATAACCTTGCATATATATCAAAGAAGGAAAATTGATAAAAAATTTCATTACGATTTGGTAACTACTAAAATGTTAACCCCATGAAAGAAATATCATAAATTAGATATTTAAATACAAATATATTTAATTACATTTATCATTTAATTAATTAATTGTTCATATATACCCCATATAAAATAATTGAGTGGTGAATAAAGCGAAAGTCTCACAGAAATAAAAGTGAGATGAGAAATCCCCTTACTACTTGAGTAACTTTAGAATAATGATGATCATGATAGAATAAGATCACTTAAATATTTTAATATAATTATATAAATTTAATTACTAATATAATTTGTAATATTTTATTATATTCACCACAAAAAATAGGCATGTTGTGAATATTGAATGTATATCATTGAAAAAAGTGAAATGAAATTCTCTTACCTTATGTCTTGACTTTCATTGTACATGTTAAAAACTCCTATATAATAAATATATGATTATTATACATCTAAATTAGAATTATATTATTATATATAATAAAATATATAATTTTTATGACTTCATGTTAACCAATTAATAGAAACACCGTGTTATTGTTATGTTTTGGGAAATATCTGCTTATTTTTTATATATGTTTTTCTTTTTATTCCTGATCCTCTTACTTAAATCATGATTTACTTATTTATAGAATGTAAAACGTGATATGAATATAATATAAATTCATTATATATGTATTTATAAAAATCTATAAAATATAGAAATAAGTAATGGAATGAACCGTTCATAGAAAGGGTTGGATGTATATATCCATGACTGTTATTTTTGTTTTATAGTCGTATTGAAATAGTGAAATTAAATTACTTATATATATATAAACATATATATATAATAATTATAGTAGAATTATTTTGTAATATATATCATATAATTTCACTAAATTAATCCTTAATACATTCTATATAAAGTGGTAGGGAATTACATGGATTTCAGGAGGAGGTTGTCCACACAGCCACAAACAAAGTTATCATATTTACAAAAATAATATTCATTATAGTATTTTTTATATAAACACTATTAAAAAATAAATAAATTACAAATATTATATATATCATATAAAAACATATTTTACTTCATAATTACCAACCATGGGAGGTGGTAAAGGAAAATCTAACTACATCATTTCGTGAGGTAGTAGTTCGCTGTACACAAGAATGGTATGTTCGTTACCCAATAGATGGAACTATTTTTAAGTGTAAGTATGAACCATATAATTAAAAAATATCCTCTGTATAAATAATAATAATGTTATTATACAATCATGGAATAATAAATATTGAGTTGGTGGAGAAATAAAAAAATAGAAATGAGCTTGAAGAATGATGTTACGTCTTCTTAGGGTAACTCCTCTTATTTTGCACCGAAGGGCATCATTTGTTGGATTAATTCTAAATTTGAGGCTTATAGGATGTAGGGATGTATTTTTTTAGAATAAAATATCAGATTTTGCGCCTGATAAATGGATTTAGATTTGATAATAAGCTGGAGGGTGAGTTTTTTTATAGTGGAGGAGGAGTGGCATTCTTGTAATTTTTTTAAAAGGAAGTCCCACACTCATTTTTTCAATTTATGTTGGATCCCATAGTGTTCCAAATTTGATAATAGGTATTATAGGTTATAAATAAGATCATTAAATGTATCCTGAATATGTTTCTAGTTTATATTGGACATTATGTTTATGGTTTTATTCGTTTATTAAGCTAAATTTTCTCCTAATCGCTGTAAATAATTTTAATCACTTTAAATAATTATTACTTAAAGTACTATTGTTTAATATTATACATTATAAATTATTCTTATTAAAAATATCTAATCAATTTTTTCATATAATAATCAAATAATTGGAGGAAATTAATTTAAAATTAATCTCGTAGACATGTCCTTACAACAGGTTTTTTAAACAAAAATGTTTAAAAGTTCAAGATGCATTGATACAAAATTTCAATGTGAAATTGGTTCTAATGAACAAAATTTTACTAATATACTTAATAAATTTTATTAAAATTTTAAAATAAATTCAAATATAATTTTACAATATCAATAAATTAGATGAAAATTTATTTTTAAATTAAAATTTAGTGTTTTTCACTGTTTATCAAAAATTGAAACTTCCCATAAAAATACAAAAAATATAGCAAATATAAAGTTTAATATTAAACATCCAAAAATAAATTTTTAGTTTCTAAAAAAAATTTAAGAATTTTAAAAAACATATTTATAATGGGTTCTCCATTAAATGGCGGTAAAATTACATTTTTGAAAAAAATTATTTTTATTCATAATTTTTGATTTATTATAATATTACTCAAATAAATTAAATTTGATAAATATCAAAAATATTAATTTAATATATAATATATATTTTTTTAAAAACATTATTCAAAAGTGGTTTGTTTAATTTTTTGAGATAAAATATTGTTTGTACATAGAAAAATAGGTTTCTTAGAAAATGAATTTCTTCATTCTTAGAGAATTCTTACATTAATTTATTACTATTTGAGAACCACTAGTTTCATTTAATTTACATGTTTATATCATATT
Organism: Viscum album; assembly: GCA_963277665.1. Lineage (NCBI taxonomy): Eukaryota > Viridiplantae > Streptophyta > Magnoliopsida > Santalales > Viscaceae > Viscum > Viscum album. The sequence goes on from OY728123.1 coordinate 1,621,148,628, forward strand.
TTAAAATTTTATTTAATATTATTTGTAACTTCAATTCCAATGGCTACGTGGTAACTATAATAACATTTTAATAATATTACAAATAGTATATTGTAGTTCAGTAAAACTCACCACTGTGTGTAATAAAAGCTATCATGGGGACTTATTATTTTGTGTAATACATAAAGAACATATTGTTTTATGTACCATAATCTAATCTAAGTGTTTTATGTAGCACAAGATTCACTTGGTGTTTTGAATAATAAAAACAACATGTATTTATTTCGTATTAAAAAAATCTACATTCAGAGTTGTGTGAAATGTGAAATATCAAAATATTGTATTAATTTCATAAAACAATAATTAAGAAAATCTCATGGTGTTTCACATTTATCTTTTTTAAAAATTTCGTACATGTAATATTCCCAGGTACCAATAGTGGCCCGTATAGGGTGTGAGATAAATCTAAATAGGCCACTACCAAATCAGCCTATACAATCCAGTATGTGAAATATAAAATGACAGTGTCCATGTATATATAAATGTAAATTCATAATATAATGTGAATTTTTATATACCAACATTAGCCTTGGTTGGTAATCTCTCTAAACATGAGATCATTTAACTTGTTCATTTATGTTCATTTTATATAATTATGTCATGTGATATATAACAGCACTGAACATATATCATATTAAAGATAACGAAGGATCCATGATGAAATAAGGAATCCTATATCAATAATGATAACATTGGATCCAAGGTAATAACCAATGCATCCTTCATCTCACGGGTGGAGGAAATTCATTATTAACCTATAGCCTGGCTATAAGAGGTAATAGTTTAATCCATGATTAATCACACAAGGCATTACATTGTAATATAATTCCAATAGAGTCAAAGGATCATATACACGGTAAAACATGTGAGCAATGAATTGGACGGATGGTTGTAACGATGGAACAAAATGATTATAAATTCCATTCAGAATCAAAATAGTATATCCAAGGCATCCTATAAAGAAAATGATGGGGTGCTATGGAATATTCTTAGGTATCCACTGATATATAATGATCATGTTCCAAGGTGGGTATCTCACATGGAAACTAGATCCCTGAATTAGATTGGAATCCATAAGTGCTAAATTGATTCCCTTGGAAAGACAAGGATATATCACATCTGACCACATCTATAATGGTTTCAACGTTTATATGAATTAGGAACATTATAATTAATTCATTTACTAAATTAGGTTATGTAATACTCATGCCTTTTATAATTCAAGAGGTTCATTACACGCCACTCATAAGTGTGACAAGGAAAAGGGAAATGAAACCATTACTACATTAAAAAAATAATAAATTAATTAGGTTCAATATGATTCATTATATTGATCTTGGAAATGTGGTCTATGAACATACAACCAATCCATTTAATTTCATTCCTTTATATCAGGTGATATGTTTCAATATAAATGCCATTTATCATGTAAGGTTTCACTAATTAATTTGAAGCACATACCTTAAAAGGGTAAAGTGACACTATAAAAAATATGAGATGAAAATTATAAAATCTATAATCAATCTACCTGAGAGAGGGATTACCATTAATAGGTCCAAGCCATAGTACACTCAAATTATGGTGCATGAAATCATGATAAACCACTAAAGACATAAATATGGAAACACCCTACTTGGGGTGGAGAGTGTTGAGGTTTAAACCTATAATGATATGATTAACAATTATTAAATGGTTTATATAATACAAGAATGTATAATATAAGAATAGATCATTAATTAAATAAGAAACTCCTAATGAAATCAATATGCACACAATGACAAAAAAATTTAAAATGTTTATATTTTAGGGATGAGTCATAGACCACCTAAATTAAGCTCATAAGACTCTCCTCATATAATATTAACATTTAGTTTGGCATGGATTTGAAGAAATCTAAATAACATATTAACACACTGAAAAAAATACATATTGTCTCGACCCGTCCTCGGGGCTCGTGCTGTGACTACCCCAAGCCCGCCTTCCATAGGCCAGGGGCTGGCGACTAGTACCAAGGAATAAATCCTGGTAAAAAGGGAAGGCATTGCCTTTGAAAATTAAACAAACACCACAGAGTAAACAAGCAGTAGAAGTAAACACTAAGTAAAAGCTGGTACAAGAGTAAGTGCAGAAAAGTAAGTGGGCCAGTATACAAACCCAAACTGAAAATAAAGTACAGCTGGAAAGGGAAAACAACAACAGAAAAGTAAAGCCGCTACGCCGAGCTGTCCACTAGAAATCCCTCCTTAAGGGTGGGTACAGATAGCTCCACTTCTCCTCGGGTCCCCCCATCCGCTCTGAGTATGTCCCGCCCAGTGGTCCACCTCCAGGTACTTTCCTACTCTGCAAGCCTCAAAAACGATCAACGATGTCCGTCATCTGCAACCAACACAACGTAGTTCAGGCATAGCCCATGCAGTGGTGAGTATAAGCTACTCAGTAGGGACCCCAAGACCCCCGAAGGTCTCCCAAAATCCATAGAGGATAAACCATAAAGGAAATATACAATCACAAAGTAACAACCGACACTTCTTAGGTATATGCCAATACATATACCTAAGTCATCAATTCCAATACGCTCTAACCTCCGAGCCCAAGTACAACCCAGTCCACAAAGGAAAGTATACGTATTCCACCCAGGAAAGCAAAACGTAATCCACATAGGATAACACAATACAATCCACATAGGAAAGCATACAGGATTCAGCTCACACAGTTCTACTTCTTTGAAAGACGATATAGATGATCACTGATCCATCTAAGTCGTCGGACCCACAAAGGATCGATAGGTACTAACCCCCGCAATGACCCACACATGATCGGACCCACACAGGATCTGTAGGCGCTGGCTCACACAGAACCGCTAGGCGCTGACCCACACAGGATCGGAACCACACAGAATTGGTAGCACTGATCCACACAGGATCGCTGAGTGATGTAGTCGTCGTCGTCGAATCCACTGAGGATCTCTGCACAGTCGTCGTCGCAGTCACAGTAGGAGTCGCAGCCAGCTCTAGGGTTCCCGCACACAGCAAGCTCGTTCGGGAGGGTCCGCTCCATGATCTGAAAGGCTGAAATATCAACTAACGCATAGTTCAGAGTTGATGATTGAATGTTCCGTATTGTCAACAGGAACTCAACGTCGCAGATGGCGCGTCAATCGGACGCCCGGTCTGAGAGTTATTGGTCTTTTCGTTCCAGGGGCCCGGTTGGTTTTTAAGGCAAAACCAAACCGACAGTACTCCACCTGCGTCCAAACCTCGGGTGGAGTAAGCCAAAAGATCCATCTCACTAAGAGGTAACCAGCAAAGTCGACGGCATGTCATTCGGACATCCGGAACATAAGATATGAGTGTTTCTACTCCGAGGGCCCGGTTGGTTTTGTGTACGAACCAACCCGGCCGAACTCAATGTACTCTGAACCCTTGAGTACGATATACCGAAACGACCGTCTCGTTCAAAGGATTGTGTCGCCGCTGACCGCGCGTCGATCGGAGGACCGTATCCCGAGTTATGGGCAATTGAACCCAAATAGTCTGAAAACGGGGGTTTTGGGCCCGGACCGACACGGCCCGAGACCCCCTCGGTTGGCCCGAACCGGGTTGACCCGACCTGGGTCCAGGTCGAACCGGCCTGGCCCGGCGACCCGCGCACTGGGCGCGCTGGTCGGTTGCTTGGCCAAAATGGCCGAGCCGTTTTTGGCTCGCGCGAGGGGGGGGGGGGGCTGCTCCCCCAGTTTCTTATAACCGCGGCCCCTTAATTGGGGCCGCATTGATGGACTGCCGGGGGATTCAATTCCCTCGGCTTCTCCCTGTCTGGTCGGCCCGACCTGGCTGACCGGTTCATGCTCAACGGGACCGGCGATGGCCGGTCCCCTTCCAGCTCCGACGTCGGCGGCCTGGTACCGGCCGCGGGTCACCCTGCTCCGCCACGGCCCCGGTACCGGCCGCGGTATTTTCGGATGTCTCGGACGCGGCACGATGGCGCCACATCCTTGTATTAATGTGCGGCGCGGCACGTCGGCGCTGCGTATTTCTTGCCGCAATAATTCTGCGCGGTGCGATGGCACCGCGCCACTTCCATTTCAATCCAAAATAATCCAACATGAAAAATAAGGAGGTGGGTCGGCCGTGTTTGTGCGGTCCGGCCACCTCCCCCCCCCCCCTCACGTTAATCGATAACAGTTGGTTAAAAATTCACGAAGAAATTCAAGGATGTAATCACGAACAAATTAATTAAATACAATCCCCTATCTCGGTTTCAAGAACGGTGCACGTCAACGTGTCGCGGAAGACGAGCATCGTGGAGGTCGGGCGTCGCGGAAAACGAACGTTGATTCCGTTGTCGTTGAGGTGCGTCCGAAGAGGAAACATTGTTGGTGAAGTTCTCCGCGTTCTTCGGTGGAGATGTACTTCGTTGAAAAATGGTGTTCTTCGTTGGAGTCCGAGGTGTTCTTCACATTCTTCGTCGAAGATGTTCTTCTTTGGAGATGAAGAAGATCTTCACGCTTCCCAAAACCTCTCAACGTGGCATAAACTCTAACATTAATAAAATAAGCCCAAGTCTTAATTTATTAACACAACTTACCCTTTTGAATTTCAAGAGTTTGAAATTCAATTAACCACACTTAACTCACCTCATTAAATTACACATGTTGTCAAATTAAATGAATTGGAGTTAATGGGGAGTTGAAGAGTTGAAGAATATGAAGGGGTGGGGTTCTTGTGGGCCCCACCACCCTCATAACCTCCCAAGGTAGGTTGGGTAGTTACCCAACTTCCACCCATACCCTTAAAACACAAAAGGAAAATAAAAATTGTTTAATAATAATAAATTAACTTCCACAATTTTTATCTTCCACACCCGTGATAACGCAACTCCGGAACAGGAGTTCCTAAGCAAATACCGGCACTATGGTTCCATCGGTGCCCTCATAATTTAATTATGAGCACCGGTTCAAAATATAGAAATTCCCGCTCGTTCGTTCACTGAACGTACCCAAGCTAAACTTCGGATAGAAATTACGGGCACATCGGGCCTCGGAATCAAGTTCCGTCTGAAACCGCGTTCTTGTAAAATTCCAAAAAAAATTAAGAAAAAATTTCCCTTCAATTTTACGGGTCTTTACATTACTCCCACCTCAAGGATTTACGTCCCCGTAAAGATACATCATAACTAGGGAAACAAAAGTGGGTACTGAGCATGCATCTGAGCCTCCCGCTCCCAAGTGCTCTCCTGGAGGTTCTCGTGCTGCCATCTGATGCACACCAGAGGAATCGACCGTCCACACAGGACCCACTAATGTCGATCCTCGATCTCCACTGGGACCTCCGTAAAAGTCGCCCCATCATCAACGTCTAGCTCCCCATGGTCAATGATGTGTGTCGGGTCGTGTACGTATCTCCTCTTCTGAGAAACGTGGAAGACGTCGTGCACCCGGTGCAACTGAGGTGGTAGAGCTAGACGATAAGCCACCAAGACAATCCTGCTGAGGGCCTGAAATGGTCCGAAAAAGCGTGGAGACAACTTTCCCCCTCGGTCAAATCTCAGCAATCCACGTCGATGTGAGACACGCAAGAAGACGTGGTCGCCATCCTCGAACTCTAGTGTCCTCCGCCTCCTATCAGCATAAGACTTCTGTCGGCTCTGAGCTGTCCTCATCCGCTCCTGGATGACCTGGACCTTCTCTGTCGTGGCCTGGACCATCTCCGGTCCCACAAGTGCTGACTCCCCAGGGTCTGTCCAGCACAAAGGAGTTCTACAAGGTCGATCGTACAACGCCTCGTATGGTGCCATCTCGATAGTGGAGTGGTAGCTGTTGTTGTACGCGAACTCCACCAAGGGTAGGTGGTCCTCCCAGATATGACCAAAGTCGAGGACACATGCACGGAGCATGTCCTCAAGAGTGTGAATGGTCCTCTCCGTCTGACCATCCGTCTGAGGGTGAAAGGTTGTGCTCAGACGTAGTTGTGTCCCGAACGCCTCCTGCAACCCCTTCCAAAGCCGGGAAGTAAAGCGACCATCTCGATCGGAGATGATAGATGATGGCACACTGTGAAGCCATACAATCTCTTGAACGTAAAGTCGTCCCAAGCTCTCTACTGAGCCCTGCTCTCTGATGGGTAGAAAGTGCACCGACTTGGTGAGTCGGTCTACAATCACCCAAATGTAGTCGTGACCTCTGGAAGTGCGTGGAAGTCCAATCACTAAGTCCATAGATATCATGTCCCACTTCCACTCTGGGACCTTTAAGGGTTGTACCAAGCCTGCTAGTACCTGATGCTCTGCCTTCACCTACTGGCAGGTGAGGAATCGTGAAACGAACTCTACCACCGCCTTCTTCATGCCTGGCCACCAGTGTTGTCATCCGAGATCCTGGTACATCTTCACCACTCCAGGATGTACCGCCAAAGGAGATGTGTGAAACTCTATCAGCACCTCCCCCCGTAAAGCAACTGGTACCAAGGTACGTCCTCCAAAAAGGACGTCGTGCTCTGCTCCAAAGGAGAAACCATCAGGTGCTTGTCCTGAGGATATCTGTGCACGCCGCGTCTCATAGTTAGTGTCCCCACGCTGTGCCTCTCTGACCCGCTGCAGTAATAGAGGAGTGACTGTGAGAGACTGAAGAAAGGCTGCTCCATCTCTATCCATGAAGGATATCTGCAAAGAGGCTAGCTGCTCTGTCTGCTCCTCAAGTAGCTTAATTCCCGTCCTCCTGCTGAGAGAATCGGCTACTACGTTTCCCTTCCCATGAGTATATAGACTATCTCAAAGTCATATTCCTGGAGGAACTCGATCCATCGTCGCTGTCTCAGATTCAGATCCTTCTGAGAGAAGATGTATCTGAGACTCTGATGGTCAGAAATGACTGTAAAGCGCTCGCCCATCAGATAGTGTCGCCATTTCTTCAGAGCGAAAACCACTGCTGCTAACTCCAGGTCATGGGTAGAGTATTTCTGCTCCTGCGGCCTCAACTAATGTGATCCATAGGTGATCACTGCCCGCTCCTGCATCAGGACACATCCGAGTCCGGTCCCTGATGCATCGCAGTAGACTACGTACCCTACTCCCTCCTCAGGAAACCTCAAGAGTGGTGTGCTGGTCAATCTCTGTCTCAGCTCCTGGAAGCTCTATTGACATCTATCTGACCATACAAAGGGTTTCCCCTTCTTCGTCAAAGATGAGAGTGGTGCCACAACTCTGGAGAATTCTGGCACAAATCTTCGGTAGTATCCAACTAGTCCCTAGAAACTCCGCACCTCCGTCACGCTCCTGGGTGGCTCCCAAGCTAGCACAACCTCGATCTTCGCAGGATCCACTGCAACTACCGCCTCAGAGATGACATGCCCCATGAATTGGACCTCACGTATCCAGAACTGACACTTCGAGAGCTTTCCATAAATATGGTGCTCTCGGAGTGTGTCTAGTACATCCCGAAAGTGGTAGGCGTGCTCCTCCTCAGTCATCGATTAAATCGAAAATTTCGTCGATGAAGACCACGACAAATCGATCGAGGTATGGCTGAAAGATCATGTTCAAGAGGTCCATAAATACTTCTGTATCATTGGTTATGCCGAATGGCATAACCAAGATCTCATAGTGTCCATACCGACATCTGAAGGTCGTCTTCTGCACATCCTCGTCTCGAACTCCGAGCTGATGATAGCCTGACCTAAGGTCTATCTTCGAGAACCACCGTGCTCCCTTGAGCTGATCGAAGAGGTCATTAATCCTCGGTAGTGGATACTTTTCCCTCACTGTCACCTGGTTCAGGCGACGATAGTCGACACAAAGTCGCAAGCTCTCATCCGCCTTCTTGGAAAACAAGATCGGGGAAGCCCAAGGTAAAACACTGGTTCAGATGAATCCCTTGCCCTACAAGTACTCTAACTGTACCCACAGCTCTCAAAGCTCGGCGGGGGCCATTTGATATGCTGGAGTCGATATCGGGGTTGTTCCGGGGTACAGGTCTATATAAAAGTCCACCTCTCTGCGAGGAGGTATCCCTGGAACGTCGTCGGGGAAAACGTCCGCAAACTGATCCACCACTGCAGGAAAACTAGGACTCTGTATGTCAACAGCTCCTAGGATGAGGGTAGAAAACTAATGAGTGATGGGCTGTCCTCTCCTCTGTGGAAGTCCATCGTGTGCTGCAAAGGCTCCCTTCTCATCGGTGAAGGTGAACCTGCTCCCATCGGTGCGTACACATCGCACCTTGCGCCTAATACAGTCAATTTGTGCATGGACCGTAGACAACCAATCCATGCCCCAGATGACGTCGTAAGGCCTCGACGCCGCTACAAGAAGATCCCAGCTGAAGCTCTCACCACCTAGAGTAAGCTCACACTGCCGACACCAGTGTGTAATTGTCAAGTCTGCTCCCGTAAGAGTCTCTAGACATAAGGATCGAGCCAACGGATCAGTCAGAATTTCCGAGCTCCAAAAAAGGGCAGTAGCTATGAAAGAATGACTCACTCATGTGTCTATAAGAACTGCAGCAAGGGTGGAATAGACACAGATAGTACCTCGAATCATCTCGGGCACGCCGTGGTCGTAGGCCTCTGCTGCCTGGAGTTGTGCATGTCTCTGCCCGCTAGCTCCCTGTGGTCGGGGTGGACTTCCTGGTAGTGGTGGTAGTAGAGCCTCAAAGCGTCGCCCAACACCTGCTGCTTGGCCAGCTCCTCTACCTCGTCTGCTTTCTCCCTGCGGACCGCCACGGTCGACCCCATGCCTCTGCCTCGGTGGTCCCTCAACCATCTGCTGCTCCTCAGCACGGTAGGTCGGGCAATCACGAGCCATGTGGCCCTACCCGCCGCACGAGTAGCATTGTCTGCCTCTCGAAAGACTGGCTCCGCGCTGTGTGCCCCGCACTGCTGAATCAATGTCCTGAGGTTGTCTGCCTGAGGGTCGGGTCTTCCTGGACCCAAGAGTCATCCGTCGACTGCCTGCTGCAGAAGACTCTACTACGTGTCGCCCTGCGGTGGGTCTCGGCGCTGGTGTAGACTCAGTAAGAATGATCTCGATCAAAAGAGCTCGCTCCAGTACTCCTGTCTGAGTCGAAATGTTGAGGGAGATTAGTGATGCCCTGATCTCGTGTCTCAATCCCTGCTCAAAGGTCCGGGCCCGGAAGAATGGGTCTCGTACCATGTCTGTAGAGTAGCGCGAGAGATCGGTAAATCTTGATGAGTACTGGGAAACCTTCATGCTGTCGTGCCGCAGTAGAAGAAGCTCCGGAATGCGCACCGCACGGAGGGTGGCCGAGACGAACTCTTAGCGGAAGAGACTCTCAAAGTCTGTCCAGAGAAGAGATGCCTCATCGTGCACCTGGAGCATCAAGCTCCACCATCGGCCCACTGTTGCATGCAGTAGGCTCGCTGTTAGGATCACCATGAGGTCTGATGGTGTCCTCACTAGCCTAAAAACTCATACCACTGCCTCCAGCCAGTCCTCGGCTGCCTGGGGGTCCATCTCCCCGTGGAACCTTGGCGGTCAATGGCGCTGGAACTCATGCAGTGCACTGAGGCGACATGCATCGTCAGCGGCTGGTGCTGGAAGCATCGGTGGCTCGGCGGGTAGAGCTACCGTCGGTGCCACGGCTGACAAAGGGCCCTGTACCGAGGCCTCTTTGCTCAGTGGGCTGTCGTCATGCTCGACTCTATGAACCCTAGCTGGCTGCCATAGTGGGGCCATCCTGAAAAGGAAACAGGTGTGTCACAGTCAGAATAGTATACCTGGTGAGCTGATAAAAAGTAATCACAAAGAAAACTTGAATCAATCACGCAATCAATGTTATCGTGCATTAAGTCGGAAATCAGAAGTCAGGGTCCTGGTGTACGGATACGTCAGCCGCTGCACTAACACTGGACTCCCTGGACTGATAACCATACCCAATACGCTAAAAACTATTGATTCGCATAAAAAAGATCAGAGTCCCAAGTTCTGTGGTAGAACCGAACTCCTCTGATACCAATTTGTCATGACCCGTCCTCGGGGCTCGTGCCGTGACTACCCCAAAACTACCTTCCATAGGCCAGGGGCTAGCGACTAGCACCAAGGCGTAAATCCCGGTAAAAAGGGAAGGCATTGCCTTTGAAAAGTAAACAAACACCACAGAGTAAACAAGCAGTAGAAGTAAACACTAAGTAAAAGCTGGTACAAGAGCAAATGAGGATAAGTAAGTGGGCCAGTATACAAACCCAAACTGAAAGTAAAGTACAGTTGGAAAGGGAAAACAACAACAGAAAATTAAAGCCGCTACGCTGGGCTGTCCACTAGAAATCCCACCTGAAGGGTGGGTACAGATAGCTCCACTGCTCCTCGGGTCGCGCCGTCCGCTCTGAGTATGTCCCGCCCAGTGGTCCACCTCCAGGTACCGTCCTGCTCTGCAAGCCTCAACCACGATCAACGTTGTCTGTCGTCTGCAACCAACACAACGTATTGCGGGCATAGCCCATGCAGGGGTGAGTTTAAGCTACTCAGTAGGGACCCTGAGACCCCCGAAGGTCTCCAAAAATCCTCAAAAGATAAACCACAAAGGAAAGATACAATCACGAAGTAACAACTGACACTGCTTAGGTATATGGCCATATATATACCTAAGTCATCAATTCCAATACGCTCCAACCTCCGAGCCCAAGTACAACCCAGTCCACAGAAGAAAGTACACGTATTCCACACAGGAAAGCAAAAAGTAATCCACACATGATAGCACAACACAATCCACACAGGAAAGCAAACAGGATTCAACTCACATAGGTATACTTCTTCGAAAGACGATAGAGATGATAACTGATCAATCTACTTTGTCGGGCCCACAAAGGATCGATAGGTACTAACCCCCACAATGACCCACACAGGATCGGACCCACACTGGATTTGTAGGCGCTGGCTCACACAGAACCGCTGAGCGCTGACCCACACAGGATCGGACCCACACATGATCGGTAGCACTGATCCACACAGGATCGCTGAGTGCGGTAGTCGTCGTCGTCGAATCCACTGAGGATATCTGCATAGTCGTCGTCGCAGTCACAGTAGCAGTCGCAGCCAGCTCTAGGGTTCCCACACACAGCAATCTCGTTCAGGAGGGTCCGCTCCACGAGCCGAAAGGCTGATACATCGACTGACATAGATTTCAGAGTTGATGTATCCAAAAGTTCTGTATCGTCAACAGGAACTCAACGTCGCAGACGGCGCGTCAACCGGACGCCCGGTCTGAGAGTTATTGGCTTTTTCGTTCCAGGGTTCCGGTTGGTTTTTAAGGCAAAACCAACCCGAACGTACTCCACCTGTGTCCAAACCTCGGGCAGAGTAAGCCAAAAGATCCGTCTCGATAAGAGGAAACCAACAAAGTCAATGGCACGTCATTCGGACGCCCGGAACTTATGATATGAGCGTTTCCGCTCCGAGGGCCCGGTTGGTTTTTTGTACGAACCAACCCGGCCGAACACAAAGTATTCTGAAACATTGAGTGCGATATACCGAAACGACCGTCTCGTTCCAAGGATCGTTTCGATACTGGCGTCACATCGATCTGAGATCCGTATCCCGAATTATGGGCAATTGAACCCAAATGGTCCGAAAATGGGGGGTTTCAGGCCCGGACCGACCCAGCCCGAGACCCCCTGGGTCGGCCCAAACCGGATCAACCTGACCTGGGTCCGGGTCGACCCGGACCGGCCCGGCAGGCGCGGCCCGGCCCGGCGACACGCACGCTGGGCAGGCTGGTCGGTTGGTTGGCCAAAATGGTCGAGCCATTTTTGGCTCGCGGGGGGGGGGGGGGGGGGGGGGGGCTGCCCCCCCCCCCCCCCCCGGGTTCTTGTAACCGCGGCCCCTTAATTGGGGCCTCATTGATGGTCGGACGGGGGATTCAACTCCCCCGGCTTCTCCCTGTCCGGCCGGCCCGACCTGGCAGGCCGGTTCCTACTCAACGGGACTGGCGATGGCCGGTCCCCTTCCAGCTCCGATGTCGGTGGCCCGGTACCGGCCGCCGGTCACCCTGCTTCGCCGCAGCCCGGAACCAGCCGCGACCCTTGTCGTCCGGAACGGCGGGACGGTGTCGCGCCCCTCCGCCGCGGCCCCGGTAGCGGCCGTGGTATTTTCAGATGTCTCCAACGCGGTGTGATGGCGTCGTTTCCTTGTATTAATTCACGGTGCGGCGCGTCGGCGCCGCATATTTCTTGCCGCAATAATTCCGCGTGGTGCGACGGCACCGCGCCACTTCCATTTCAATCCAAAAGAATCCAACAAGAAAAAAAGTAGGTGGGTCGGCCGTTTTTGTGTGGTCCCCCCCCCCCTCACGTTAATCGATAGCAGTTGGTAAAAAATTCACGATGAAATTCAGTGATGTAATCACGAACAAATTCATTAAATACAATCCCCATCCTCGGTTTCAAGAATGGTGCACGTCAACGAGCCGCGGAAGACGAGCGTCGCGGAGGTCGGGCGTCGCTGAAAACGAACATCGATTCCGTTGTCGTCGAGATGCGTCCGAAGACGAATCTTCGTTGGTGATGTTCTCTGCGTTCTTCGGCGGAGATGTACTTCATTGAAGAACGGTGTTCTTCGTCGCAGTCTGAGGTGTTCTTCACGTTCTTCGTCGAATATGTTCTTCGTTGGAGATGAAGAAGATCTTCACGCTTCCCAAAACCTCTCAACGTGGCATAAACTCTAACATTAATAAAATAAGCCCAAGTCTTAATTTATTAACACAACTTACCCTTTTTAATTTCAAGAGTTTGAAATTCAATTAACCACACTTAACTCACCTCATTAAATTACACATGTTGTCAAATTAAATGAAGGGGAGTTAATGGGGAGTTGAAGAGTTGAAGAATATGAAGGGGTGGGGTTCGTGTGGGCCCCACCACCCTCATAACCTCCCAAGGGAGGTTGGGTAGTAACCCAACTTCCACCTATAGCCTTAAAACACAAAAGGAAAATAAAAATTGTTGAATAATAATAAATTAACTTCCACAATTTTTATCATCCACAATCGTGATAACGCAACTCCGGAACAGGAGTTCCTAAGCAAATATCGTCGCTACGGTTCCATTGGTTCCCTCAGAATTCGATTCCAGGCACCGGTTCAAAAGTTAGAAATTCCCACTCATTCATTCACTGAACGTACCCGAGCTAAACTTCGGATAGAAATTATGGGCACTCCGGGCCTCAGAATCAAGTGCCGTCTAAAAACCGCGTTCTTGTAAAATTCCAAATAAAATTAAGAAAAAAATTCCCTTGAATTTTACGGGTCTTTACACATATGAACCAACATTGAATTATAATATTTGAGTGAAAGAAGAATGTTGAATTGATAAAAAGGAATCATGAACTTACCAATGCACATACAAAGTGATAAATAGTGATCAAATCAGATTTCAGATCAGATCATAGGAAAAGAAAACTATAAATTAGGGGGTTTAGATATCAAATAGTGATATGGGAGAGATTATATTCTGGTGGAATGATCCATGGAAATTGAAGGACGTGTTTAACATTTCATTAATGATATTTTCATCATTTCGCCCAAAACAATAGAGGAACATGTTTTGGTCACAGGTTTAGCCAAATTGTGTTCCAAACATGTGTATAACCTCTACTAAAAACTATAAAAATTTATCATGGGCATGCACCAAAACCATATCTCAACCGGGTAAATCACCTATGCTAAAACCTTTAGAAAGGTTTCATGGGTATGTAGCCCCTAGAAAATGTTTATTGAAAACGGAGTGCCCTAATGAAAGGACCCAACCTTATAACATTACATAATCATGAATTAAATGAATAATTCACATAGGGAATCTTTTCAGGTTTAGAGTTTTAGAGAATTAGTACATAACTATTACATCTCAAAAGATTACATAGAAGACACTTCTACTAAGTTTCCATAAAATAAAAACTCTTAAAATGAAACATGTCTACTTCCATGATTTAGATAGCATGTCTTTCCCTGATCTCATCCTTGACCCTATTCATATTTAAGTCATGTGGAAAACATTTCAAAAACATGGGATGAGCATAAAAATCCCAGCAAAAGTATACAGAAAGAAAGAAAACTGTTAGTTTTTCAAAACAACAAGTAAATCATGAATACCTTATCAAAGTAATACTTTTCACCTTTATGAAGTAGTAAATACTCTTCACTGAATAAAAGATCAACACTTATCCTTTGTAACCAAAATATTACCATAAACCCATATAAATAACACATAACATATAAAGGTAACTCAAGACATAAACATACTTAAATAGAATAACCATACGATTGACTTCCACAGATATCACTACATAGAATAGCCATAAGGCTGACTTACATACCCAATGCATTGGAGGTTATAACATAACCACCTGTCCTGGTATTCACGGCACCACCCGTCATATGGTTTATCACATAACCACCCGTCAAATGTCCAAGTACCATTATAAAATCATAAGACAAAAAAATATAATGGAATGAAAACATTTCAAAATTTCAATAACAATAATTCACTTAAATATATTGACATAAAAAATCCATTATCAAAACCATTTTCAATACCAAAATACATAAAATATTATATGGTATTTATTTCATTTTAAAAACATTATGTATTGTTGAGGAAGACAAAGATCAAATAATACTCATGGCGACGAAAAAGGTCATTGTCACCGCGTACGTTAAAAAAACATTCGTTTTTGTCATTTAGTAAAAAGATTCGTAGAAAAAGATTCCCTTTGAATGAAAAGAAAATTCAAATGTGTTTATACAGAATATAAAAGAAAGTCTTGTATTAAAACAAAATATGCCTCAATGAAAGGAGATTGAGATGAAATCCCTTAAAAGTCGGTATCCATAGATTAAGGATAAATCAATTATGTGATTATGTGTGGAAAATATAAATACACCTAACATAAGTGGATATTAATTGTAAAAAAATCTTATTTCATCCACACATATTCATGGCACGACATGATCAAGAAGTATAGGTTTAACCCAAAGAATTGAAATTGGGTTAAGAAGTTCCCTTACAAAAATTCGATAGTCTAATGGTGTCATTTTAAGTTTTAGAGAATGAGACGATGAGAGATAAAAAGGGTATATCATCACTTGTACATATATTTTAAATCAAAAAGGATATATAATAACATATCCCAACATAATAAGATTTAAATTAAATGACCTATCAAAAAGAAGTCTTTTAAAAAGAGGAGGGTGAAAGGTTCCCTTACCGATTTGGGTAACATTCGAAACGTACACCCCATAAAAGAAGGACTATAAAAAATTGATGTAGAAAATCATAAATGAAATTATATTACACAAAGAGTAGAATAATGGTCAGTACATACACCACTAAAGGTAAATGGAGGGAAATGTAGCATAAATCTCACGGGAATAAAAGTGAGATGAAAAATCCCTTATGAAAACTCGGCAGCCTAACGGTGCCACCTAACACTTCAAAAAATGGATTTATGAGATCAAATAGGGTCTCTCATAATATGAAAATAAAAATTTCATAATGATAAATATAAAAGAACATACCCATAAATGAGATATATGAGCTTAAAAGAAATGACATAAAAGAGAGTACTTAAAAAGAAAGATAGTGGTCGGATCCCCTACCTCATGTCCGACTTGTCTTGTTCGTTTCTTTATATTCCAGAACAATAACCATTGTTCAATTTATAATTTCTTAAGGAACTAATTTAGAGATTATTATTCATTTCATATCACATATTATAATGTTATAATAATTGGTTAATAATGTGATTTCATATCAGACGTTTTCGTCGATGTTCGGTACGTGAGTAAAAATTGAACTTGTTGGAAAATAAGTTTCCATGTAGTTATAAGTACATAATATCCAGAATAGTATTAATATTTTAAATATCATATATATCCAGTATATATTCATTTTATACTATTCCATAACATTTGGAGAAAAAAAAGAAAAGAAATGCACCGTTCATGGAGACGGTAGGTCGTGCGTACGCATGAACGCTACATTAATTTCTTTGGCACATTAATGGAATTAAAACTAGATGATATATATATATATATATATTATAATTCCAGTATAATATATATGTTATATAGGTCACATAGGTTCCTCAATTTCATTCTTTATACATTCCATATATTTCATGAATGAGTCACATCACTTGAGGGGGCGGTAGTCCACACTTCCTAAAATGAAATTATTGAATTTTCACAACATGAAAAGCATAATGGTATGTATTAAATATAAAATACAGAAGAATAAAGTGTAAATAAATATAATATATATCATAAATAAATATAGTGTCATCACAATTGCCACCATAAGATATGGTAAGATAAGATAGAAGAATCATTGTTTTGTGATGCAGTAATTAGTCATCCACGGAAACAATATGTTCTTTAACCATTAGACGGAGGTTTGTGTAAGTGTAGCTCGAATATTTCTCATAAAAACATCCTAGGATATTTAATATACTGGTGTTTTTACAAAATAAAGGAATAAAAAGAGTTTAGGGGGTTGGATAAGAAAAATAATACAAAAGAATATTAGGGTAGACTTTACCTTTAAATCGGGTAACTACCCTTGGATGGAACCAAAAAGGGTTTCATGAAGAGATTAATGCCCAAGGAAAGGCATATAGGATTAAGAGAGTGATGTGGAGAGATTAAATGATCAGATTTTGGCCAAGCCAAGGGCTTGAGAGATGTGGGTAAGTTGGTAGAGGTGGGGGCCTTTTATAAGAGGGAGTAGGGGCACTCTTGGAATGGATTGAAAAGTTATTTTATTATAAAAAGATTTTCAGATATAAAAGGTACCAAAATTATATATTTCTAAGATAAGATGATAAGGGTTCGAAATACAACAATACAATAGGTTTTTGACAGGTGTATATCTTAGATTTTACATTATCTTTTCATTTTATTTAAATAGTTCATTAATGAGGTAATCGTTGCATCATCATGGTGTCATAAATAAATTATTTTATATAATTTTTTTATATTTCTAATGAATATTTATAGTCAAAAATATGACTTCTATGACCCAATGTAAAAATTGTTTTAGTAAAACAATACATGTTTGTGACATTTTTATTTTAACTATAAATAAAAAGTTATTAATGTCATTTTCTTACCCAAGTGGCTCCATGGGTTCCCCATGATGACCCATGGATTGTCTCGGCCGACCATGACTCATCCAATAAGGGTAGGACATGTGTCAAGGTCATTTCATATTATTATAACATTATCTTTACCTTAAATTATACTAATTACCTTTAATCGCGATTAATAAAATTTAAAAGTTACTATTCACCTAAAATAATTTTCATCCCATTGAACCACATTTTACATCCTAATGGAAAACATGTATGTAGGATTTTTGAAATTAAAATCAAAGAGGTGGTAAAATTTCATTTAAACGAAAAATCATTTTTTTAACTACCACTTAGTGGTTTCAGTATTCATCAAAAATTGAAGTTTTTCAAAAAAAAATCAAAAATATCCCCTAAGCTATATTTGATATTCCTAATTAAAAAATGATTTCTATTTTAAAAAATTAAAAAAATATAATTTGAATTAATCAATTTAATAATTAATTTTCGTTGTCAAAACAAAATAGCGTGTTTTTAAGAAACAAAATATATCAAAAGAGTGACACTAGTTTAAGTCCAATTTCAAAGTGAAATTAATTCCAATGACCACCAGTGGAGTATAAGGTAAAAATATTTTATAACTACACTTTAAACCCAAATAAAATGATAATATATCCATATAAATAAATCAGATTGAAATGAGGTTTTGAATTAAAATACACCATTTTCACTAAAAATGATCTTTATGGGAAAAATAACAAAATTTACACAAAGTAAAATTTGATGTCCAGATTTTAAAAAAAGGATTTTATTTAGTCCAATATAACATATAAAATTTTCAGAATGTTTATTTAAAAAGGGTTCACCATCAAAAGGCAGTTCATTGACCTTTTAACGAATATTCGAATATTTACGCTTAAAATTGGATTCATTTGCATTTTAAGCATCTATCATTTATTGGATAAAAGTCAAAATATTTGACAAACATATATAATCATTTTGTAGTTAGTTCTGTTCATTCCCTCCATTACAATGGCTAGGCATTAACTACCATTTAAAATAATATTATTTTATTATTAGAGTGCAACGTAAGATTTCAAAGAAACTCGTTGTTGCGTATTGGGTACGCCATCGAGCATAGCGTTCCTTTTAAAGTAATATTAATATTTTATTCACAAATATTAATAAATATTAAAATGTAATATTATTTATTTACCCGGGATGTTATAGCCTTCCTGCCTTTTGGGAATTGTGTCCTCGCAATTTTAAAATTGGGCTTGGAAACTTCATTGAAAGCCCCACATCGGAAAAGGAGTAAATTAAACTTTCACTTTAAAAGAATTAAAGAGAAATACAAAGTCCACCCGAGTTAACCCATACTAGGATTCCATGTAGGAAAACATGGACATGGAAGAGAAAACAAAGCGTCATGTTCTGATGGAGAGTGATAGAAAACATGATTAGGAGAAATTTAACCACAGGAAAATCACAAACATGTGAAAGGTTAAAGGGTATTTGATTCCCCAGTAGGAAAAGTTAACAGACAACATTTTTGTTTGAATTTACTTTTCATTGAGTAATTTATTTATGATCTTAACTAAATCCTAAGGAAACATACTTACATGTCATGTAGACTTTCATCTCTTACTATATTTCATACACAAACTCATATTTTCTCCAAAAGATGAGTATTTAGGATGACTTTTTCACATTAAGAGTGCTATAATCAACTTTTAGAGAATCACCTAATCCATAAAAGAGAACTATATATTTCCCATGCCTTTATACCCTTATCAAACCCAAAATTGTTAGAACAAGATCAGATAATCCACAAAAGGAAAATCCTTCATAAAAAGAAAATCGATTCATAATCACCAAAATTTGTCCAACAAAATCCAAAGTTCAACGAAGTACTTTCGATAAAACATTTGTCCATAAAATTATTCAAAGTAAAACAAACTATGATTGAAACCCAAATATTTGAAGTATTTAATAATATAGTCTTCTAAGGTAAAAATTAACATTTATCTCCAAATAACATCAGTTGCTCTTAAAGTCTCATATTGAAAAGTATTTAACCTAATCATATATCCTCATCGATAGGTCAATATTTTCCTAGATAACCCAAAATCAACTTATTCGTGATTCATAAAATTCTATAACTAAAAATAATTTGTCATACTAACCAGGTACTTCACGTTGTCCAGTGGTAGGCGATAAATACCAGTCGCACCTTGGTTGTGGGTTCGATTCCCACAACTTTGTCTGACGCGAAGAGTTTTCACATGGTCTGCGTGTTGTCCTTCTTCCAAAACTATATAATTCTCAAAACATCCCCAAAAAGAGATAAAATCATCAAAAATAACCATAACATAATTTAACCTCAATTTTATCTCATGGATTTCATTTTCCATCATAACATATAGTAACCCATAATTACCTCAAAAGCAAGGATCATATTAACCCTAATGGTTACCATTATAATTATTACATGAACATCCACATCGAGTTGGTTCTCCCGTACATGATGCATCAGAGAACACACCAAGGATCAAGTGGTCAATCATGACTCCTTGATAGTTGGTTTATAATAACCACAAGATTCCTCATTGAATCCCCTATTTCATCCAGTCTCTTAATCAGAGAACCACCACATTTTCCTTCAAACCCATTGTCACTTTGGTGCCTGCTAGATCCATCCATTTACTAAAACCAAAAATGTCAGTGTGAGTATATCAACAAAATTATCATGTACTAATGAGGAAGATAAACACTAAGATATACTTACTCATTCACTTTATCTAAAACATTGACTCTTTCTTAAATCCTAACCATTGTGGTAATGTCACTTATGCTTAGAGAATACCCTAACCTCTAAAGTTATCTAAACCGACCATTGATACCAACTGTAAGGAACTAGCCTTATAAAATTCCATAATCATTAATTAAATGAATAATTCACATAGTGGATCTTTTCAGGTTTATAGTTTTAGAGAATTATGACATAACTATTACATCTCAAAATATTACAAAGTAAACACTTCTACTATGTTTCCATAAAATAAATACTCTTAAAAAGAAACATGTCTAGTTCCATGTTTTAGAAAGAATGTATTTACTTGATCCCATCCATGACCCTATTCATCTTTAAGTCACGTGGAAAACATTTCAAAAAATTGGGATGAGCATAAAAAGCCGAGTAAATGATACAAAAAGAAGGAAAACTGTTAGTTTTTCAAAACAACAAGTAAATCATGAATACATTATCAAAGTAATACTGTTCACCTTTATGAAGTAGAAAATTCTCTTCACTAAATAAAATATCACCACTTATCCTTTGTGACCAAAAGATTACCATAAACCCATATAATGAACACATAACATATTAAGGTAACCTGGGACATAAACATACTTAAATGGAATAACCATACGGTCGACTTCCACACATATCACTACATGGAATATCCATATGGACGACTTCCATACCCAATGCATTGGAGGTTATAACATAAGAACCCATCCAAGAATTCATGGAAGCACACATCATATGGTTTATCACGTAACCACCCATCAAATTTCCAAGTACTATTATAAAATCATAAGACATAAAATACATATAATGGAAAGAAAACATTTCCACATTTCAGTCACAATATATCACGTAAATATATTGACATAACAAATCCATTATCAAAACCATTTTCAATACAAAAATATATAAAATATTATATTTTATTTATTTCATTTTAAAAACATTACAGCTTATCGAGAAAGCCAAAGACCAAATAATACTCGCGGCGACGGAAAAGGTCATTGTCACCGCGTACATTAAAACAAACATTCCTAATTTTCATTTAGTAAAATGCTTTATAGAAAATATTACCTTTGAAAGAAAAGAAATTTCAATGGTTTTTATACAGCGTATAATAAAAAGTCTTGTATTAAAATAAAATATGCCTTAATGAAAGGACATTGAGACGAAATCCCTTACAAAGTCGGTATCCTTAGATTTAGGATAAACAAATTACATTATTATGTGTGGAAAATATTAATACACATAACATAAGAGGATATTAAGAGTAAAAAAATCGGAGTTCATCCACACAAACTCATGGAATGACATAATCAAGAAGTAGAGGCTTAACCCAAATAATTGAAATCGGGTTAAGAAGTTCCCATACAGAAATTCGACAGCTTAACGACGTCATTTTAAAATTCAGAAAATGAGACGATGGGAGATAAAAAGGTTATCTCATCACTTGGACATAAAATTTAAATCAATAAGGATATATAAGAACATATCCCAACATAATAAGATTTAAATAAAAAGGCATAACAAAAAGAAGACTTTTAAAAAGAGGAGGGTGAAAGGTTCCCTTACCGATTTGGGTAGCTTTCGAAACGTACACCCCATGAAAGAAGGACTCTACAACATTGATTTAAATACTCATAAACAAAATTATATTACAAAAAGAGTAGAATAATGGGCAGTACATACACCACTCAAAGAAAATGGTGGAAATGTAGCATAAATCTCACGGGAATAAAAGTGAGATGAAAAATCCCTTATGAAAACTCGACAGCCTAACAACGCCACTTAAAACATAAAAAAATGGATTTATGAGATCAAATAGGGTCTCTCATAATATGAACATAAAAATTACAGAATTAGGAATATAAAAGAACATCCCCAAACATAAGACAGATGAGCTTAAAAGAAATGACATAAAAGAGAGTACTTAAAAAGAAAGATAGAGGTAGGATCCCTTACCTCAAGTCCGACTTGTCTTGTTCGTTTCTTTATATTCCAGAATAATAAACTTTGGTCAATTTATAATTTATTAAGGAACTAATTTAAATATTATTATTCAGTTCATATCACATATTATAATTTTATAATAATTGGTTAATAATGTGAGTTCATATCAGACATTTTTGTCGATGTACGGTACATGTGTAAAAATTGAACTTGTTGGAAAACTATTTTCCATATAGTTATAAGTACATAATCTACAGAATAGTATTAATGATTTAAATGTCATATATATCCATTATATATTGATTTTACACTATTCCATAACATTTGGAGATAAAAAGAAATGAAATGCACCGTTCATGGAGACATTAGGTCGTACATACGCATTAACGCTACTTTCATTTTTTGGCACAATAATGGAAATAAAAATAGATGAGATATATATATATATATTATAATTACAGTATAATATATATGTTATATAGGTCACATAAGTTCATCAATTGAATTCTTTATACATTCCATGTATTGCATGAACGAGTCACATCACGTGAGGGTGCGGTAGTCCACACTTTCTCAAATGAAATTATCGCATTTTCACAACATGAAAAGCATAATGGTATATATTAAATATAAAATATATAAGCATATAGAGGATTGAAATATAATATATATCATTAATGAATATATTTCCATCATAATGGCCACCATTAGAGGTGGTATAAGAAGATATAATAATCATCTTTTCGTGAGGTAGTAATTCGGCATCCACGGAAACAGTATGTTCATTATCAATTAGATGGTGGTGTGTGTGATTGTAGCTCAAATCCTTCTCATAAGAACATACTAGTATATTTAGGATATTGGTTTTGTTACAAAATAAAGGAATAAAATGAGTTTAGGGGGTTGGAGAAGAAAAATAAAACAAAAGAACATTAAAGAAGACTTTACCTTTAAATCGGGTAACTCTCTTTGGTTTGAAACAAAAGGGTTTATTGAAGAGCTTCATTCCTAAGGGAAGGCATCTAAGATGAAGAGAGGGATGTGGAGAGATAAAATGATTAGAGATTGGCCGAGTCAGGGGATTGAGAGATTTGGGTAAGTAGGTAGAGGTGGGGGCCTTTTATAAGAGTGGGGAGGGGCACTCTTGGAATGACTTGAAAAGTTATTTTATTATAAAAAGATTTTCAGATATCAAAGGTCCCACAATTATATATTTCGAGGATAAGGTTACAAGGGTTCTAAATCCACCCATCCAATATGTTTTTGACAAGTTTATGTCTTAGAATTTACATTATCTTTTCATTTTATTTAAAATGTTCAATAGTGAGGTAATCACTACATCAACATGGTGTCGTAAATAAATAAATTTATTTAAAGTCTGAAAATTATAAAAAAATACTATTAAGTAGGAAATATTTTTATATTTCCAATGAATTTTTATAGTCAAAAATATTACTTGTATAACCCCATGTAATAATTTATTTAGTAAAATAATACATGTTTGTGACATTTTTATTTTTACTTTAAATAAAAAGTTATTAATGTCATTTTCTTACCCAAGTGGATCCATGGGGTCCCCAAGTTGACCCATGGATTGTATTGTTAGTCCACGACTCATCCAATTAGGGTTGGACATGTGTCAAGGTCATTTCATATTATTATAACATTATCTTTACCTTAAATTACACTAATTACCATTAATCGCGATTAATGAAACTTAAACGTTACTATTCACCAAAAATTATTTTCATCCCATTGAACCACATTTTACATACTAATGACAACCATGTATGTCGGATTTTTGAAATTCAAATCACATAGGTGGTAAAATTTCATTTAAACGAAAAATTGGTTTTTTAACTTCCACTTAGTGGTTTCACTATTCATCAAAAATTGTTGTTTTTCAGAAAAATCCCAAAAATTCCCCCTAAGCTATATTAGATATTCCAAATTAAAAAACGATGTCTACTTTAAAAAATTCAAAACATATAAGTTGCATTAATAAATTTAAAATTTAATTCCCGTTGTCAAAACAAATAGCGTTTTTTAGGAAACAAAATACATCAAAAGATTGACACTAGTTTAAGTCCAATTTTAAAGTGAAATTAATTCCAATGACAACCATTGGATTAGATGGTAAAAATATATTCTAACTAAAATTTAAACCCAATTAAAAAGATAATCTATCCATATAAATAAATCAGATTAAAAGGAGGGTTTGAATTAAAATAAAACATTTTCACTAAAAATGATCTTTATCGGAAAAATAAAAAAATGTACACAAAGTAAATTTTTATGTTCAGATTCTAAAGAAAATTTTTATTTGGTCCAATTTAACATATAAAATTGTCAAAAAGTGGATTTAAAAAAGGTTCGCCATCAAAAGGCAGTTAGTCAACCTTTTAAATAACATTCGAATATTTACCCTTAAAATTGGAATCATTCGCATTTTAAGCCTCTATCATTTATTGGATAAAAGTAAAAATATTTGACAAACATATATAATCATTTTTTAGTTAGTTCTGTTCATTCCAGCCATTACGATGTCTAGGCATTAACTGCCATTTAAAATAATAATATTTTATTATCAGAGTGCAATGTAAGATTTTAAATAACTAGTTGTTGTGTATTGGGTACGCCACTGAGCATAGCGTTCCCTTTAAAGTAATATTAATATTTTATTCACAAATATTAATAAATATGAAAAATTAATATTCATTATTTAGCTGGGATGTTACACATAATTCATGCCACTATCCAAAACCACATGTTTATTAGAGACCATGTGGGAGGGGCCTCACAATTTATATTAACTGTGCGGTCTAATGGTTTTCTTCACTGGATGGGGTTTTGAGCCTTGAAAAAACCTAAGACACCCTTAGAACCTTCGTGAATTCAATAGGAACATGTATTATGTATAAAATAAAGAATAATTCCAAAATTTTAAAGGATCAATAAATGAGAAAAAAATTATTTTCTTATAGTCTTCCCACCATAAAAAACTCATCCCCATGTTCACCTTCCTAGGGTGGTGAAACACTGTCTGAGAATAAATCTTGCAACTAGGCACAAACATTGGACTCCAACTCCCTCATCTCATCGTTTATATGGATATTCTTCTATAGAATCTATAATAAATTGAAACACTAGACTCAAATATCCTTCATTCTCCATTCAATGATATGTATAGGATACTCCTCAAATAAATCAACAACATCTAATTCAATCTTCTCAAGAACAAAATTAAGAGACAGATCAACACGATAACTGTGATACTCTAAAATCTGGAAGACATCATGGATGGAATAGTACCTCTGAGGGAGTGAAAACATATAGGGTGTATGCCCGACTCTCTCAATAATCTCAAAAGGCTCAATATAATGAGGTGACAACATCCCCCTTTTTTTGATTCTATCTATTCCAAAGACTATGTGGTACATACTGGGAAAAAGGATCCATGTTCTTGAAATCTAGAGGTTTTCTATAGAGATCAAAAAAATATTTCTATGTATACTGAGATGTAGGGATATGCTTTCTGAACTATTAGACCTACTCCGAAGACTCCATTACATGATGAGAACATAATAGGACTACCTCTTCTACCTCTAGCTAGCATAGTGTTGAACATAACAGCCTACCATACAAAGCTTAAAAAAAGATCCATCTGAATGTAACCAAAAAAATATTATTATATTAAAAGTAGATGAGGTGAATATTATTCTACAAATGACTACATAAATTAATGATGAATTCTGTAATAATTAACTCTGACACATGTATCATCTTTTCTTACTTACCATCAGTCTGAGGGTGGTTGTTTGTGCTCAGAAGCACTTATGTACCCATAACTCCTAGCAACCCCTGCCAGAACCATGATGTGAAATGAGTGTCCCAATTTTAAGTGATATTAAAAGGTACCCCATGTACTAATATAATCTCATGGACATACATTATTCATAGCTCATAAACTAATAATGTCTATTATATAGGAAGGAATTGGTGTACATTCATCAGTATTTCAATGACAACCAAAACACTCTCGCTACCTTAAGGAGGCATCGGTAAGCTGAATACAATGTTTGTGGAAACATATTCCTGCTCCCATTTCAGGACATGAAGGGGTTTTATCAAGAATATGGGTCACTGTTTCTCTACCTTCATCCACTAATAGGTGGAACACCTATTAATAAATAATCCTATCTAATTTTTCATCATAGGCCATGAATATTGGAGTCACATATCTCATTACATCTTAGAGATTCCTGGATGAACTGCCTAGTGGAAATCATGGAAACCTCACGTAAATTCAAATTCCATATCTATAATAACCCAAATAAATTCTAGTATATATAGGAAATCCTCTCTATCCACATTCCAATTTAAAGGTGAGTCCTCACTAGTAATACTCTCCATGATAACAAAGCCTTTGGGATCTTAAAATTTCTTAATCTTCACCTTATCAAGGAGAAAAGTTTTATCATTTATAGATGTGATAAAATACTTATCAAGTGTTTAATGAAAATCTATATGTAACTCAAATAATAGGGTCATAAATTTCCATTCATCAGTAGCTTCCTGTAAGACATGTTCCTGAGATTTCCAACTCAGTGCATCAGTTACTACATTGCCCTTTCCATTCTTATAGGAAAACTCACAATCAAATGAATGAATATATTCAACCCATCATCAAAATATAAGATTCAGTTCATTATTTTTAAAAATATATTTTAGGTGTTATTTGGTTCATATAAACAAAAAAACACCCACAAATCAGATAGTGACACTAGAAATGAATGGAATGGACAACTATTGCTAGATTGAGGTCGTGTGTTGGGAAATTTATCTCAAGAGGGCTCAACGTTGGAGATTTGTACCAAAATACTATGTATTCCTATATCAGGATGTCACCCAATCCAATTCATGATGCATTATTGAAATATTTATATACTCTGTTAGGATTTTCAAGAATTAAAATAGGTTCCAAAACAAGCCTTCCCTTCAAATCCTAAAATCCCTTCTCTAACACTTTAAACCATCTGAACATAACACCCTTCTTTGTAAGACAAGTAAGAGTTGTTTCAACATGTGATAAGTCATGTATGAATTCTTTTATATCCATATAGCCTCAAGAAACTCCATATATCAAACATGTTCTTGGGATGATCCTATGAAACCAAAAAACTCATATTCTCTGTGTCAATAAATAATTTTGATTTTGAGATAAGAAGACCCAAGAATAAAACTATTTCAATCCAAAAGTGGGACTTGATAATTAGGGAATAATGATGATTCCCTCTAAGATTAAGAAAAATGAGCTCAGGGTGTTTATCATGGTTTCTATGAGTCTAAGAATACACAAAGATATCATCCACAAATACAATGAAAAAAGAATCCATATTGTATTGGAAAAGACTATTTAGAAAATCCATGAAAATATAAATCATGTTTTTAATAAATAAATCATCAAAATATACTCATACATACCATATGTACTACAAAATGTTTTATGAGGTGTGTTTGATGGTCTCACTCACACATGTTATTAAGATGATCTCAGGTGAATTTTTGAGAATAACCTTTCCCCTTAGAGTTAGTCAAAGAAATCATCTATAAGAGGATTTGGATACATTTTTTACCATAATATGGTTCAACTATTTGTAAACCACACATTAATAGGGTTACTATCCACCTTATTTGTGAAAATAATGAGCCACCACTAAAATTAAATGTTAGCCTGTTTGAAAAAATTGTCCTCTATATCATCCAATAGTCTCATGTGCTTCTGGATCTTGATAGGTGACATCCTACATGGAGGGATAGACACTATATCTACTCTTAAAATGATATTAATCATAATATACACATCTCTCTCAGTAGGTACGAAAAAATTTGTTGGGGAAGATGTCACTAAAACAATCGACTACTAAAGGAAAAGCATCCATGTTTACTCCCTGCTCATCCCTGAAGAAGCTAGAAATCTGGAAGGTCACTGCACCTAGACCTTGGTGTTCTATTACCACTATACATTCCCAGAAATCCCACTCAACATTGTGAATATAGCTACTTCAATATAGTGATGTAAATGATACCCTAGAATGATAGTAGTCTATAATCGTGTGATAAGGGACCAGCCGATCCATCCTAAGAATGATGTTTATCCCTATCAAATTGAATACAATTTGGTCCTATAATGACGGGTAACTTCATAACTCATAGGGATAGTCCTTGCATTGGTGTATGCCCTCTAACCGTACTCCCAAAGGTGTATCCAAGGTTATTACACTACATTAATAATTAATTTTCATATCGAGGCCTTCCCGGATACATATATGGATGAAGGAGGGTGATTAACCTATATAAAAAAAAACAAAATATTATAGTTGATCCTAATAAAATTGTACCTCATACAATATATAGACTGGAACTCTGATCCATGGGTATCGTCTATAAAGCATGCAGCAGACCTGATCCACGACCATGTTCTATAACTAGAATATGTTGAGTACAACTGGTCTGACAGTGTTGCTGGTCTGTATTTTTGCTGACAAATCCATAACCTACACCTTGACTAGTCATGATGGTGATACCCCAAATTCATACCTGATGTGTCATAAAAGAATATACCTATAAATGTTGATCTGGTGTTTATTCTCTTCCAGTAGATGTTTATGGAAAGGACTGATATAATCTCTAAATATTCCCCATATGACCATAAGATCAACACACCAGAGGGTCTTTATCACACAGAGGATTCAGATGCCCATGTCTTCCATGCTGACAGAATATAACAAATCTGTTAGTGTAGTTACTCTGACCAACACTGCTATGAAATTAATCCATGAAGGAATGATTCCTGCTATTGGAAGAACTAACGACCTACTTTTTCACTGATCCTTTATTCCATGTACTACCACCTTCCATCATTTTACACTCATTTATAGGATTCATATTAACTATCTGAAAAAAGGTAATTGAAATACATTAAGTTGAGTA
This sequence comes from Viscum album, assembly GCA_963277665.1. Taxonomy (NCBI): domain Eukaryota; kingdom Viridiplantae; phylum Streptophyta; class Magnoliopsida; order Santalales; family Viscaceae; genus Viscum; species Viscum album. Next base: position 1,621,177,486 of record OY728123.1, read on the forward strand.
TAGATGGAATACTGGATCCCATTCTCAAAGTGTCTAGAACATGAAATATAATCACCAACTATAAGTAGTGAAAAGAATTGTAACTCACTAAATGATGCTAAATAATCCATGACTAAAATATCACCATACTATAGATTCATGAACTCTATGAATCAGTCATCCATTGATGTTTGAGAAAATAAGTGATTACAGAAGGTAGCCTCAAAATCACTCCATAACAAACCCCGATGATGACCATCCTAGGTAATGACATCCCAGTAGTTCTTGGCAGAATCACATAGAATATAGGTGGAAATATTTACCCTTCCCTCTAGAGGTTTCTCCAGACGCTCAAAGAGTGATAGAGTGGCCTCTAGATAAATATCTATAGCCTTTTAGACTCCATCCCCCTCATGGTTGGAGGATGTTTATTCTAGAACTCACGTGTCAGATCATAATAATAGGTGCATGTCATTGAGCACCATGCATGGATTGCATCACATGTATAAAAATATCATGAATTTGAGGGTTAGTTCCCTTGTCATGTATTATAGGCACTGCCTCAAGTGGAACTCCTAGTGGTAATATTGGCAAATTAGGGCCCACCATATCGGGATTATGGCCATCACTACCCTCCTCACACACAACACGATAACATCCTAGTAGATTATGTTGAATAATTACAAGAAAAAACATTCAAACAAGATTTAGTTAGATAGATACACTATCATAATCATACCATAAGAATAAGGGATCACTACCCATGATATACTACCCCAAATACCCACTTAGGAGTCTAATTATTGGTAAGTGTTCTTATTTAATTTAACGGGGTTCCAGCAGTTGAATGTTCAATAATACGTTTCCACTTTATTTAATGGAATCCATTTATTTTTAGAAGTGATTTTTTACTTTTTAGGTTTCAATTACTTATAAACATATATAAAAATCAAATTAAAAAGATTATTATTCCTAGTGAATTGGGGCCCACACAACTTATCACTAAAAATGAAACCCCCCTAATTTCTTTTTATCCTTTATACATTTGGTCTCAGATGGTAACATGAGATATAAAAATTCTTGACTTAGTCCTTCCAACCTAAGAGGGCCCACACAACACATGAATTGAAACTGTAAATCAAAAAATCACAGACCCAGAATAGTAGAGGTATACATTATAAACACTAAGAAAATAACCCACCATTGTAGAAGAAGATAAGAATAATAAAAAACTAAATCAACTAATTAATATAATATAAGATATTGATAATTTATTTCATGTATCTATAATATACGAAAACAATTATACAAGTAAATTTGCAATACATGTTATAAAAAAGTTGAAAACGAAACTAAGAACTATTCAGCAACCCAAGCCATGTCTCAGTCATCTACTACCAAACTCCATCCTAAAGCAATCAGTCAAGATATGGTTTCCAAAGAGGGACACATCCCCTTATCAACACTAGAATTCATGTAATTTTCCCACGTACTAATGTAATTCCAAATACGGTGTGCGATAAATCTCAGTATTCCACCATCAATAATGATTATACCATATATTCGATGAAATATAAACTGATAGTGTGCAAGTATACATAAATGTAATGCACTTTGTCATTTTGAATGACTAGAAACCTTCTTTATCCTTAGATGTTAATGTCTCTGAACAAAAAATCATTTAATTAGTTCATTAATGTTATATTTATATAATTATTTCACATTAGATATCACATCACAGACCATATAACATGATAATGATAATGAAGGATCCATGATATAAAAAAGGAAACCTATAGTAATAATGATAATAGAGGATCCATGGTAATAACCAATGATTTCATGACCTAAGAGGTCAATAAAACTCAGAATAAATTGAACCCTAGATATAATGGGTACCACTATATTCCATGGGGAATCACTAAAGGAATTCAATAATATTGAATGTATAACTCAGTCTAAGGATATCATCCAAGGTAAAATGGGTAAAAAATTACTAGGATCGAATGGTGTAACCAAGGTTCCACATAGCTTTAGACATCATAATATATCTAGGGAGTGTATCCAAGTTGTCATGTAATAATAATAGAGGGATTTGATGGATTCATGTTGGGCATCCACTAACAAAAAATGATCAAGGTCCAAGGTGGATATCTCTTTTGTAAACCAAAATCCCTAAATCAGAATTCAATCCATGAGTGCTAAGGAATTCCCTTAGGAATCAAAGGCTAGCTTGGGTTTGGCCACTTCTATATATACATCAAGGTCCATAAGAATTATGCACCTTATAATTAATTAATATAATAAATTTTTTCATGTAATACTCATGCCTTTTTATAATTCAAGAGGTTCATTCCACACCTTTCATTAGTTTGATAAGGATAATGGATATGAATCCATTACTAATTTAATCACTAAATAAATAAATTAAGTTCACTCTTATTCCTTCCATTAAGCGTGTAATGGGGTTGTACAGATATGAAACCAATCAATTTTATTACGTTCATTTTAGGCATGGTGATTTATATCAATATACCTTATGTTAATAATTTAAGGATTGATTGATTAATTTGAATCACTTACCTTGGAAGGGTCATGTGACACTATTACATACATGGGATAACCGTTATCAAATCTATAGTCATTTTATTTTTGGGAGGTCTTGAAATTAATATGGTCAAGCCATATCACCCCCAAATAGTGGCATAAAAAAGTATCATAAAAATCTAATGGAATAAATATGGAAACACCCAAAAAGGGGTGGAGATAACTGGGGTATCATCCTTCCATGAAACAATTAACTATTTTGAAACATGCTCTATAATATAAGAACACTGAATATAAAAAATGATCATGAATTAAATAGGCCATGCCTGATGAATTTGACATGTGAACAATGATAAAAATTTAAAAATGTAGAGACTTGAGGGATGAGACATATACCACCTTCCTTAAGATAGTACTACTCTCCTTGTCTAGTATTATTTTTTAGTTTGTCCTAGATTACTTGAAATATGAATAATGATTCAACAAACTGCAATTACGGAATATGACACTGAATATAAATAGAAATTTTGAGGGAAGAAAGAACCATAATCAGTTGAAAAGGAAACTAGTACTTAATGATGTGCATCCAACACGATGGATGATGATCGAATCAGAGTTTAGATCATTGCTCAAAATAAAAAACTAGAGAGTAGGGTTTTTAGATTATACAGAGGTAGATGGGAGAGATTTTTTTCCAATAGAATGAACCACGAAAGAAATAGGGTGTATTAAAATTTTTATTAAAAGTGTTTTCATTATTTTACTCAAAAAATGAGGCTCATAGTTTGGCCACACGGTTGGCCAAACACTATTCAAACCTTGTGATTAACCTATGCTAAAAAAAATAGAGAAATTTCCCAAGGGTGTGTGTCCCATAGTGCATGGTTAGGGAAAATTTTGTGCCCTAATTTACCCCACCATCCAGCCCCACATGGTTATTATAGACTGTGCGGGTAGGGTCGTATGATTTATACTAATTTTGTGACCTAGTGTTTTTCTCCACAAGACATGGTTTCAAGATCCAAACAAGCCCATAACATCCCTTAAAACATTCATGAACTCATTAGGCATCCTTATAATATCCAAAATAAATAATTAGACTAAAATTTAAAAAGATCCATAGCTGGGTTAAAAACTGAGTTCTTACAAGAAGATAAATTAGCAATTATTGGTTAATTATTTTAATGAAAACTGAATACTATATATTCAATTAAATATTTTTTATTCAATTAATATTTTTTCTTAGAATGAGAAAGAATAAATTAGGTCTAATGGTTAAAAACTATATTTTTTAAAAAAGTTGGTTCACCACATTTTGTAATATTATTTGAAAAATAATATTCTGAACTTATAGAAAATGCATTTGAAAAAATTTAATTCATTTTTGAAATCATAATGACCAAATTATCTGAGAGTGAGCTGTTTAGAATTTTTTTAAATTATTAATTTGATGAATAATAGTGAAAAATACTAATTTTTTCAAACTAAATTTTCATTTAATGTGTTTAGAATTTTCTATTTATTTTTAAAAAAATAAAGAAAATTAATTCAATTGTATTATAATTAATCCAATTTAGCATATTTTAATCAAATATATGTTCAATTATGATATAATAACGCTTTATACTTTTTGAAAAAAATCATTTGGAAAACTACTCTTTTATCACATCTACGGATTTATTTTTAATTTATATTCTACAGATTTTTTGAATTTAATTTGGTAAAATAGATTCCATAATTTTTCTAATCATATTTAATATTATATAAAAATTTTAACATATTTTTTGTCAAAATAAATAGTAAAAATATTAAAAATTAATTATAGTGATTAAAGTTAAAATTGGTTTACTGGGATTTAAACTAAAAATATTAGGGGTAAAATAACCTTAAAACTTATATAATTCATATTTTTTTGAAATATTTAGACCTTAAATTACATTAGTTTTTATAATGATTCATTTTAGATCCAAGATCCACGTGAAAAACATGGTTATTATTTACTCTTTTCAAAAAAATTAATGTATAACCTCTCCCCCACATATAAAACTCCACAACCCCTCCTCTATATTTAACACACAAAAATCCATTTTTATCTGACATGAAATATCAAAATACATTACTCAAATCCATCACTATTACATATAGTCTCTATTTTAATCATAAAAACATTCTATAAATGATTTAGGTATAAACCTAAAGAGGTTCTCCGATGAAGATGTATTGTTCTTAGCTATTCACCTTTGCTTTATTTCTTCCTCTTACCTATTTAAATATTATCCAACTATGATTAAATACGAAAAAAATTTATCTTCCATATATTGATATTTTATTATGATAATTCCATAACCTATATCAATCCGATATTGTATCAAATGGGAAAATAAATTTTCGATCATGTGTATGACAAACTATCGCCTCACAAACTAATATAATTTTTTTCTATCAAAATATCTCATGGATTCTATTAATGATTAGTATAATTATTATATATGATATTAATGATATAAATATATTTTGGGAATTATAATAACATATCTAACTTTATACCTTAAAAAACATTGGAAAATGATAATGTCGCTCATGCGTACAAGTGAACTTCAACATCCCCGAGCTGATGTGATTCATTTTTCAATTTATTTTGAAATAGATAGTAATAAAAATATATTGTATTAAAAAATATCATTTATTTTATATAACAATTTTTTATTGATTTAATATTATAATTTACCATTATTTCATTCTATCTGTTAAAAAATGAAAAATATGTTCTTGTTCATGTTCAACCTACTGTCTCCATGAATGGTGTTACTCATTTTTCAATCTCTAAGTTTTATAAAATATTATAAATAACTATATAATAAATATATATGATACTTATATCATGATTAGAGTTATTTATATTGTCACGAACCAGCCTGAGTCAACCTTGAACCTGTAACCCGATCTGGTCAGCAGTAGGGCCTGAAGGGCATTCCCAATCACCACAGGCTGTCAACATGTGTTGGGAATCATTAGAGTATATAAGGTAAAACTTTCAACCAATAAATAAATAAAAACCAATAGAAGAAACAAACCAAACATACCACTATATAAAAATAAAACTGATTCAAACATCATTTATGTCACGACCCGTCCTCGGGGCCCGTGCCGTGACTACCCCAAGCCCGCCTTCCATAGGCCAGGGGCTGGCGACTAGCACCAAGGCGTAAATCCTGGTAAAAAGGGAAGGCATTGCTTTTGTAAAGTAAACAAGCACAACAGGGTAAGCAAGCGGAAAGTAAACACTAAGTGAAAACAGAGTACAATTGAATGTGCGGAAAAGTAAATGGGCCAGTATACAAACCCAAACTGAAAGTAAAGTACAACTCGAAAGGGAAAAAGCAACTGTAAAGTAAAAGCCGCTACACCGAGCTGTCCACTGGAAATCCCACCTGAAGGGTGGGTACAGATAGCTCCACTGCTCCACAGGTCCCACTGTCCGCTCCGAGTACGTCCCGCCCAGTGGTCCACCTCCAGGTACCGTCCTGCTCTGCAAGCCTCAACCACGATCAACGATGTCCGTCTTCTACAACCAACACAACGTAGTGAGGGCATAGCTCGTGCAGAGGTGAGTATAAGCTACTCAGTAGGGACCCCAAGACCCCTGAAGATCTCCCAAAATCCAAAAAGGATAAACCACAAGGTGAGATACAAACACGAAGTAACAACCGACACTGCTTAGGTATATACCCATACATATACCTAAGTCATCAATTCCAATACGCTCCAACCTCCGAGCCCAAGTACAACACAGTCCACACAGGAAAGTATACGTTTTCCACACAGGAAAGCAAAACGAAATCCACACAGGATAGCACAACACAATCCACACAGGAAAGCAACAGGATTCAGCTCACACAGGTATACTTTTTCGAAGGACGATAAATATGATCTCTGATCCATCTAAGTCGTCGGACCCACGAAGGATCGATAGGTAACTATCCCCCGCAAAGACCCACACAGGATCGGGCCCACACAGGACCTGTAGCACTGATCCACGTAGCATCGCTGAGTGCTGTAGTCGTCGGCGAATCCCCCAAGGATCTCTGTACTGTCGTCGTCGCAGTGACAGTAGTAGTAGCAGTAGCAGTAGCAGTCACAGTCGTAGCCAGCACTAGGGTTCCCGCACACAGCAAGCTCGTTCGGGAGGGTCCGCTCCATGAGCCGAGAGGCTGATACATCAACTGTCACAAAGTCCAGAGTTGATATATCCAAAAGTTCCATATCGCCAACAGGAACTCAACGCAACAGACGGCGCGTCGATCGGACGCCCGGTCTGAGAGTTATTGTCTTTTTCGTCCCAGGGGCCCGGTTGGTTTTTAAGGAAAAACCAACCCGACCGTACTCCGCCTGCGTCCAAACCTCGGGCGGAGTATGCCAAAAGATCCGTCTCACTAAGAGGAACACAACAAAGCTGACGGCATGTCAATCGGACGCCTGTAGCTCAAGATATGAGCGTTTCCGCTCCGAGGGCCCAGTTGGTTTCGTGTACGAACCAACCCGGCCGAAATCAAAGTATTCAGAAACTTTGAGTGTCATATACCGAATCGCCCGTCTCTATCCAAGGATCGCATCTCCGCTGACAGTTCGTCAATTGGAGGTCCGTAGCTCAAGTTATGGGCAAAAGACTGAAGTCGATTCGAAAACAGGGGGTCCGGGTCCGGGCCGACCCGGCCCGACCCCCCCTGGGCCAGCCCGAACCGGGTCGACCAGACCCGGGTCCGACCCGGCCCGGCCGGCGGTGCGGCCCGGCACGGCGGCGCGGTCCGGCGCGGCGGCACGGCCGGGGCGCCGCTCGGATGCCACGCGCGGGGGGCAAAGCCCCCGCTTTCCTTCAGCTGGCGGCGCAGCTTAATGCCATGCCTTGGAGAAACCCCCCCCCCCCTCACGTTGGGGCCTTCCTTTGAGAAAAACGAGGGGGCGCTGCCCCCCCCCCCCCTTGGTGTAACCGCGGCCCCCCCATTATGGGGGGCCGGTTTTGGCCAACCGGGGGAATTAATTCCCCCGGTTCTTCTCCCTTCCGGCCAGCCCGACCTGGCCGGCGGGTCCTTCCTCAACGGGACCGGCAAGGCCGGTCCCCTTTCCGGCTTCCGACATCGGTGGCCCGGCTGGCCGCCGGTCTTCCCATTCCGCCGTGGCCCGGAACCGGCCGCGGCCTTCGTCATCCGGCGCGGTGCGACGGCACCGCGGCGCCTTCGGTTTCATTCGACGAGGCGCGACGGCGTCACATTCTTGATAATCTTCCCGCGGCGCGGCGCGATGGCGCCGTGAAACTATAGCCGAGCGATTCTCGCATGGTGCGACGGAACCACGCCATCTCGTTCATCCACAAGAAAATAATAATATTCAAGAACAAAGGAGGGGGATTCGGCCGTGTTTGTGCGGTCCGACCCCCCTCTCGTTAAACGATAACACATAAACATTTATCCTCATGTTTGTCAGGCTAGAACCAAGAACGAGAATAAATAAATAATCAACAACAAACCCCTACCTTAGTTTCAAGAACGATGATCGTCAACGACCCACGGAAGACGCGTTGCGGTGGTCGGCATCACGGAAGAAGGACGTCGATGTCGTGAAGCGAGGATTCGATGTTCTCTGACGACTATTTCATCGTGGGAAATCGTCGCGGAGGAGATGGCGCGGAAGAAGACGTCGTCGGTGTCGCGGGTATGGCGTCGTGGAAGACGATTCCTGAGAACGTGGCGTTCTTTATTGATGTTCGAAGGTTCTTCGCGTTCTTCATCAAAGCTTGAAGAAGAAGAAGAAGAAGGCTCCAAATTCTCTCAAGATTGTCTAGAGAATTCTAACCCAAATAAAATAAGCTAAAGTCTTATTTTATTCACACATTTATCAAATTGAATTTCAAAGGTTTGAAATTCAAACAATTCAACTCCATTAATTAACAAAGTTGTCATGTTCATTAAAAGAGGAGTTTAAGGGAGTTTTTAAAAAAAAAGAAGGTGAAGAGTTATGCTTCGTGTGGGCCCCATCACACATAATCCTCCCAAGGGAGGTTAAGTGGATGTGGGTCCCACCTCTAACTCCCTTTGGGAGAAAATAACCAACAAGTTAAAAATAAAAAGTGTTTCCACATTTTTATTTAACTTCTTTAAATTTTTCCCAAAACTAACTTTCATCCCGCAATAAACGCAACCTCGGAAAAGGTCTCCTTAAGCGAATATCAGCGCTGCGAGTTCATTGGTGCCCTCGGAATTTGATTCCGGGCACCAGTTGAAAAGTTAGAAATTCCCTCTCGTTCGTTCACTGAACGTACCTGAGCCAAACTTCGTAAATTGATTCTGGTCACTCCGGGCCTCGGAATCAGGTGCCGTCATAAACCACACTCTTGTAAAATTTCAAAGAAAATTAAGAAAAAATTTCCCTTGAATTTTATGGGTCTTTACAATTTATTCATTAAACTAAATGTACAACTGAACAATACAACTCGACCGACCAAACCGGACATCTAGACTAACTCCATGTGACCTCATTGTTCACTCTCCAACATAACTATCACATGTTTCTCAAGGTGATCAATCTCAAGAAAAATCTTGCAAAAGGATCAAAATAGAAATGAACTATATGCATGAGTATTAAAACTTAGTAGGCTATCCTGAAAATCTATTCCAAATGAACATTTTTTGAAATAAAAGATACATCCGTTTTCAATTTTTTACTACAATATATAAATGTATGTTTTTCTAATAGGACTCCATGCTATAATCATTATAATACAAAACACTTGTAAGATTTCATATATAGAAAATGGTAGCAGTAATTTTTAAATGGAAGAAACATTAAATTGAAAAACAAATTAAGGGGGAAACATTAATGAATAAACACTTTTAAAAAACTCATATTATGCTAAATTTCCAAACCCAACACACCATATGGCAGTGGTAAGTACAAAATTTCCATTGGCCACTAGTTACGGGAACAACCCTAGGCACTAGCTAGCTATGGGGCCCTTGGTACAATGTATCTCAATGTAAAAGTAACCATAAAAAATAATCTTCTCATTCATGATCCACTAGGAGTGGAAACCCCAATAGACAAGTGGTCCCTAATAATCATTGTAGTTTAGTTATTGTTTTCATCACTTATCTTTCCATGTTAAACTAGGACGAAACCACTACCAGATCACTAGTATACTAGTCCAAATCCTCTCACTGAGATACCTGGGCTTCCCTTTTTGTGCTAAATAAGTTCAACATGTTATCAAATACCATATTCAGATCAAAACTCCACTTCCAAATGATACACCCAAAAACCAACCTCCAATCATATTTCACATCTCTTTTACAAATCAATATACAACTTAATATTTTCACCCAACAATTTCAAGAATTATATTAGTCATTGCACATACAATCCATTCCTAAAAGAAATTTTAAGAAAAAACACCCACCAATACCCTACAAAACCAAATTTTAAATCCCAAACACCATTTAAAAAATCAATTTGATGAATCGCCAAATGACCCCATATGGTATAATATGAAATACACATGAAAACCGTTTTTATAAAAAAATTCCAAGTAGGCCTTTATGTATTTTAACAAACCAACGTTTATCAAACTAGAAATTCCATTTTCCATAAAGAGGACCACACACACAATTTTTATCATTAATACATTTACATAAATCCCTTAAAACATCCAGTTTACACTTTCAAAATAAAACCACCTTTATAAAAATTCAAAATGGTCCATTTTTTGATAACTCAGGTCAAAAAAACATTAAAACCAAAATTCATTACCTTATAAATCCAAAATCCAATTTCGAAATCATTTAAGGTTTCCAAATAAAATTTCACATTCTTAAAATTTATTTATAAATCGAAACAAATCACGTTATATCACAAAAAACCCAGAAAATCCAACCTGGAAATTTACTGAACTCATGGAATGAACTTTCTAAACTATACAATTCATTTTAAGCACATTTGAAGGAATAAAACACCAACTACATTCCATAAATTTATTCAATCTATTGAACCATTTTCAAAATACCATGAACCATGTTCAAAAAAATCATTTATCACACAATGGGAGTACACAATTATGCCAAAACAACCCAATTTTCCACAAAACATGGCATAACAAACATTTTTTTCATCAAACAATTAAAAAAACAATTTCAAAATAACACATATCATATAAAAAATATATTAACAGAATATAAAAATGAATCTTAAATGATAAAGTTAGGTGCTTGGTATATCCAACATTATATCTACGGTGGAATGGAAACACACACCCAAAATTACCCCTTGTGGGTTCCAACACCCTAGGTTTATGAAGTCCAGCACTAAATAAATAAAACCACCATTAAAAAACCAGGGTAAAATAAAACCATAGGTCTAGTATGACTAGGGTAGAAGAGAAAACAAAAAAAATGTTATAAGAATAAAGAAGTGGGAGAAGATATGAGAAAGAATCTCACCTTGGAAACTAGTCAACCCTTCATATTCCCTTATATCTACACCATTAGAGGAAGAGGCATGGGTTGGGAATCCTTGGGACACCTCCTTAGGACTGGAAGAACTACGGTAAAATGAATTGGGAGGTTTTGGGTCTAAAAATTCCAAGGGGTAAAACATATAAAATTTATTGTTTTCATTCTGGGAACTATCAAACGATCACTCTTAAGTGAGAGCACGCCTGTGCTCAAGTCGTGTGGTAGGTTTTATACCTAGCACACGGTTACCCCTATACCACTACCCAACCTTGTGAAAATTGTGTGCAAGGACTTCTCATTCCAAAAATTTTATATTCTCTCCCAAAATCCAAAACAAGCTAGGGACCAACCATGAGGGAAATATTATACAAAGAAAACACATCAAAACTCAACACTTGACACACCTGAATCCTAAAAAAAGAATGGGATTCCAAATGAACATACTCAAAAACAAATATGAAAAACCGAGTTTGACAATTATTCCCTACATTAACGCTTCCCTCCCCTGGGAATTCATAATACATTCTAGATTATTGATCAATTATTAAGGATTTCATATCAACACAATCCGACCACTTGACCAAGAACATTTCACTCACCAGCAACAGAAATTAAGCCTCTTGGTTGAAACAAAAAAAACTCTAAACTACATCCAAACAATCAATGGAAAATATCAATCCACCCCCCACAACAACAAAAAGTACCATATTTTTTGTCCTTCTCCCAATGAACCCAATGATAACCCATCCCAATGTGAACTCATGAGCGCAAACAATTCAAAGGGAGGCCAAAATATACTCCCCACCATTAAAAAATAACTAACATATGAAAAATACTTTAAAGAATATCTATGATACACAAAGTGGGTCTCCCCACCATTAAGAATCAACTATTGATGATCAAATGAGAATTCTACATGAACTAGAAGCGGGCCTCTCCCACGCAGGCCCACCAAAACTCTCCCACAACAACCTACCAACTCAAGATAAAAGAAACAAAACATGAACATTAAACCACCCAGTCATGAATAGAGTGGACAAGAAGTGAACCAAGACTTCCCACACCTACCAAAAAATCCCACCCAAAGGGGAGGGGAGGGAGGGGACCCAATGTTTGGACCCCTGAAACTATATCCAACAACTACCCATCACATTCACCTAGGAGCGAAAAAAACCCAGAATTCACCTAATTCATGTGGTCAGTCCACAAAAGGACATTGATTAGAAACCCACATTTTAGAATGCGAAAACATAAAAATTGTATGAGGGGTATGTCCACCATGATAATTTGAATAAGTGGAAATACAAAGAAACGTGAAACATCAATAACAACACTAAACTACCTCACCGCAATGGTAGAGTCTCAAATGTTACCAGACATCCCACACCATGGGTATTTCTGACTATCTGTCAGCTTTACTCCGAGACATATGGATGGATATTTTATGGTTAAATCATCTACTGCCTCATAGTTAGGAGCTAATAATCCCTAATTGGAACTCTTTCCCTTAGTTCCACAGGATCCACCAAACTCTCCTAGGTAGAAACAATATATTGTGAATCACCACAAAACTCACTTCTTAAAACAACACACCTTTACCCAAAAAGGAACTCATAGGTACCCAACACATTTCTCACTCACTTTATATGAGTTGAATATTGAGAATTGAACACAACTGAACACATCAACCACCCAAAGAACCACTACCACATTCGAGATAATCACCATAATAGGATGACAGTTTGAATCGAACCCAAATATCTCTTTATTCTAACAAATTGTTCAATGCAACATTTCATTAGGTGGATTTAACCATTGAAAAAAAATCCTTAGCTTGATCAACATGAAATCATTCCACTGGAGAACTATACATATCCACATCATAAGATCCAAAACATCTTTAGAAACCCACAGGACATTGCTCCAAAATAGAGCCACCAACAAGATTTCATATCAAGACAATACAAGAGTATCACTTCCATATAATGAGAAAGCATACCAAACAAAAAAACAATTCTAATACAGAAAAAAAAAGTTAACCACATAACCATCCACATATAAAAACACCATAATTTCTAACTCAAAACTCTTTTTAAAAACAAATCAAACTATCTTTGTGGATTTTTGGGCTAACCAATGGTGTTCCATTGAGTTTCACTCACATCTACATTTCTACGCCACCCCGGGAATCCATCCAAACATTCCATACCAGGAATCGATCAACATTTCTATATACCACCATGAATATGAGCATCAATTAACATACCAAAGTCTAAAACAAACGTCCTCATTTTCCAAGCCAAATCATTCAATCCCTTTAAAAAATCATTACCTTCCAATAGAACACTAACCACAATGTTAAAAACTATTTTAATATTCCACACATCAAACCATTTTACTATGCTTAAAAAAAGACCCCATAAGTTTCCATCAAAAATCATTTTGACATCAATAATTTACAAATAAAAAATGAACAATCATCCCATTACCATTTTAAAGATTTCACCAAAGCCTTTTTCTATAATCCAATGAGAAAAAGACCAAAATCCTTTTCGGAAAAACAATAACCTCATAAAAAAAATTTCCAAAACCAATTCATGAGATTCAAAAACCTTTCAACAGCCCAAAAAATCCCATATATAACAATGTAACTAAATAACCCTAGAAGAAATCATTATTTTATGTCATTTTATTTGAACAAACAAAAATGTAAGATTATGGAAAAACAAATATGATTAAATGATAACAAATTTATCAACATGATTATTTTCTCAAAACCACAACTTCCAAAAAGCATTATTATATTAAATTTTGAAAACATATTTTCCACTTTTAAAATTTCAATAATTCCATTAAAATCATTTTCCTCAATCATCATAGAAGGATTTAAAAAATAACTTCCAAAATTCATTAAATTCCCAAGAGACCCATAAAAGGGAACTATTATCGGTGGGTTACTTGAGCATATGGTTGGTGGCCATATGTCAAACACATCACCAACATAGAGAGCCATATTAGGAACATGACCCAACTACACATGGATTTTTAGGAGCTATTATTTCATAGATCTGTTTAGTCCAACTCCCCTTATTGTATCTGAATCACCAAAAAATCCCTAAATGCCAAAGAAACTAACAAATCTGAACTTCCTAAAAAAAATTGAGTATTGGAATGAGAAAGAGTTCATGATGCAATTCCCATACCTACCTCTCATGTATTAAAATTCCAAATCCATATACCTAACATCATTAAGTAAGAAAAGGAACTATGAAAAGCATTGTCTGTTACGATCTAACCACCTTTGATACATTTTTTTCATGAACCAGCCTGAGTCGACCCTGAACCGGCATGCGGCATGGCCTGATGGTCATTACTGATCCACACGGGCTGGAAAATAGTGTTGGGAAACATCATATAATTTAAGGGAAAAATTTATCCCAATAAGTAAATAATAACCAACAATAAAAAGAAACCAAAAATCCAACTATTTATAACTAAAACTAAACAAAACATCATTTATATAAAAACAAAAGGTACAACTGACCAATACAACTCAAACGACCAAACCTGAGGACCAAACTCCATGTGACCCCATGGGTTACTCTCCAACACAATGGTCATATGTATCTCAAAGAAATATAATTCAATATGAAACCATTACAAGGATAAAAATAGAAAATAACTATAGGCGTGAATATTAAAAGATACCAGGATATCCCAATAATCTATTCCCATTTTACTTTCTTTAAAATAAAAGAAAAATCCACATTCATGATTGAAATAAAATATATAAAATTATGTTTTCTAAACAAGAATCCATACTATAAGAATTATAAGACAAAATGATTGCATGTTTTCATAAACAAGAACTTGTATTAGAAAGTTTTAGAAGGATAAAACTTTAAATGGATACACTTTTTAAGGGGAAATCATTAAAGAATGATAACTTTTAAAGAAAACACACATGACACTAAATTTCCAAACCAAACACAATATATGATGATGGAATGTACAAAATATCAAATGAGCACTAGTCATAGGAACATCCCTAGGCACTGGCTATATTTGGGGCCCTTCGTACATCATATATCTGTGTAAAAGTAACCATAACTAATAAAATTATTGTTCATGAGACACTAGGAGGTAAACTCCCAATGGACTAGTTGTCACCAATCATAAAAATAGTTTAGTTATTATATTCATCATAAATATTTCTATGTGAATTAGGGATGCAGACACTACCCGATCACTAGAATACTAGTCCTAGTCCTCCCACCTAGATACATGGGTTCCCTATTTGTGCTTAAACATGTTACACATGTTAAAAAATACCATTTTTACATCGAAACTCTACTTCCAAATCATACAAAAACAAAACAACACAAAACCATGTTTCACATCTCTTTAAAAAATCAATATACCCCTTAAAATTTTATAAAACAATTTTAATATGTATAACAAAGCTTTGCACAAAAAATCTATTCCTAAAAGCTATTTTAAGGCCAAACTCCCACCAATAACATACCAACCCAAATTTGGAATCCCCAAAAACCATTTAATAAATCAATTTAATCAATAAAAAAAGACCCCATATGGTACAGAAAGGAATACACATGGATTCAATTTTTACAAAAAAATACCATGTTATCCTTTAAGTATTTAACAAAACCATTGTTAATCAACCCAAAAAATCCACTTCCCATAGAAAGTAGAACATAAACCATTTGAAGCATCCAAACAGTTACATAAACCCCTTAAAACATTTAGGTTACACTTTCAATACACAACCACCTTTACAAAAATGCTAACCATGCCATTTGCTGGAAGCTCACGTCAAAACACCTTTAAAACCAAAACTCATTAACTTATAAAGACAAGACACAATTTTTAAACTTTTTAAGAGATATCAATTAAAAATTTACATGCTTCCAATATCTTTATAAATCCAAATAAATCACTTTATATCACAAACATCCCATAAAATCAAACTGGGTAATTTGCATAACACCTGGAATGCACTTTTTTAAAAAAACAATTCATTTTAGGAACTTGAAAAGAAATAAAATACCAATTTCCAGCCATTCATTTATTCTAGAAACTCAAACAGTATTAAAATAATATGAAACATGTGCAAATACTAACAGAACCATTTATCAAACAAGGGGAGTACACATTTATTCCAAAATAACAATATTGTTTCACAAAACAAGGCATAACTACCATTTTTCATATAAAAAATTTAAACCAAGGACTGAAAAACAAGATATAGAATATAGAAAAGGTGAGAATATAAAGAATCAAATGAAACTGAAATGATAAAGTAAATTTCATGGGATATCCTACCTCAAATCTATGGTGGAAATGAAACGCATACTAGAAATTACCTACCACGGGTTCCAACACCCTATATCTATAAATACCAGCCGTAAATAAAACAAACCCCTATAAAAACCATTGTAAAATAAAATAATAGTTTAATAATTACTATTAGTGAAGATTAAACCATGAAATAATGTAAAAATAAAGAAGAGGGAGGTGAAAAGAAAAGGATACTCTCCTTGGAAACTAGTCAACCCATCTTCTTCCCTTAGATATACAACATTAGAGGAAGGGGAATGGATTGGAAAGACAAGGGAGACCTCATTTGTTCTAGATGCACTTGGGGAAATATGTTTGGGTGAATTTGGTTCTGAAAATATTAATTATTTAATATTGGAAAATAAAATAATTTCAATTATGGGTGGTGTTGTAGGGTTAGGCTGCATGGTTTATTAAATCGTGTGCCAAACCGTGTGGTAGACATAAGAGCAACATCATGGTCACTTTTAAGCGGCTTCACAACCATGATCAAGATATATATTATGTTTTATAACTACTACATGGTTACCCCTAATCCACCACATGGCCATGCACAAACTGTGTGCAGGGCCTTCTCTGGCCAAAAATTTTAATTCTCTCAAAAACTCTCAAACAGGCCAGGGACCGACCACGAGGGAAATATTATTCAAGGGAAAAAAAATCAAAAATCAAAACCCTTCAAAACAAAAACCTGAAATAAATACTAGGAATCCGAATGAGCTAACTCGAAAACAAAACAAGAAATACTGGGTGTGACATATATGACATAAAAATTATCCAAGTACAAGGACAGAATCCAATAAATAAAAACATAAATGACAAATGAATCATCTATCACCCAAAATAGTAGTTTTAGGAAAATAATTTTAATAAATTGGTGATACAAATATAAAAGTAAATAATATATGTTGTGATATATATGATTATGGTTCTATAACATATTTATAATAATTAAAATTTAGTATAAATGTGTAATAAACATGTATGAACTAAATAAAACATGAGGTAAGGGACTTCATCTTAGTTTCCTTTCATTGAGGCATATTGTTTGTGGTGAAAATGTTTTTATATGGTCTATAAACATACCATTTTACATGTAATATCATGAATACATCACAATTTATGTTATTTTAAATTTTAATTTGAATTATCTCACCCAAAATGACTTGACTAATAAGTTACAAAGGGGTGAATAATTTCATAACTCAGTTTATTTTTGGTAGGTTATAATATATCATCATTGACTTTGATATTACAATATTATGTGAATGATGAATTTATGTTATCTAATTTTTTATTTCCACTTATTTATGTGGGTTTTAATTTGATACAAATAATATATTCATTGAATAATCCTCGCTTCAACATTATGATCATTATAAGTTTATCTCTTCTTAGTTTTACTTCCTTGAGACAAATGCGATATTCACCAATTATTTCTTAATTGTGATTTATATACTACCTCTATGAAATGTAATATAATTAATAAATTTTTATTCATGGAACTTATAGTTTTAGTTGGTTTTATTTCATTCCTGGAGGTTATAAATCAAAAGTTACCAAAGTGGTAAGGAATTATTTCACAATCTATTCATTATTCTAAATTTTTTATGTTTAAGTTTCTATTATCGGAATTATTTGATAATTATATCTTAAACCCAATATATGTTTTTCTCCTATGGTTATTCAGAAAATATTCTAGTAATATTACAATTTTTATCTCTTTGGAACTCAATATGATTGTGAAAATATTTTTAAGAATAGATGAATTTATTTCCCTATAGTCATAAATTTTGTTTTTTATATATCAATTTTTTCTAATTTTATTAAATTATAATACTTATTTTTTGAAGAAATTTTTATCCATGATTTCCTTTAAAAGAAAAATGGAATCATCTTGTTGTTTTCTATATATGGTATTTTAACCTTTTACAATAGTGTGAAGAGAGTGTTCTTTAAAATTTTATATCATGTATGTAATTACTCACCATAATTATTTTAAAGGCTTATTCACATGTTCAAAAGGATTATTTTGAAAGAAAAATATTATTCCTTATATTCTAGAAATGTTTTCTCATAAACTAACCAAAATATCATAGTACCTTGATAATTGAGCCGACTTTGACAATGCATGAAAGGAATTACCAATTCCCATTGTTTTGGGAATAGAACCTAGAATAATTCAAGATTAAATGGGGAATGAATTTCCCAAATAAGAGTGGAAGATAAATGTTTTAAAAGTTATTCTAGTTAACACTTCAAAGGAAGAATGTACAAGAAACCATACAGGTGTAACAAAACCCAAAGGTGTACGTCATCAAATTACATAGTATCTAAAAAGGTAAAACCCAGATAACTAATGAAAAAAGTGGATAAAATATCCACCAGTCACTTTCAGTAGTCCAATCCCAAAAGATCCATAACATCCAACCCCTCTAAGTGGCTATGTCTATTTTCTTGGACCTGACAGAAAAAAATTCTACAACCTTCTAAAGTTAATGGTAGGGTGTGAGCTATAAATATTTGTATAAACTCACATAGTTATCAATAAGAGATTCCAGAGTAATAAAACAAGTCATTATTTGAATTTAAATAAAATTGGGAATTGAATGACATATGATTTTCCTATTTAAAACAAAACATTATTTATTTTAAATATATGGAGAACATTTCAATCATAGGTTACATAAATTTTTTATATCAAATAATTTTTATTAATAATTTGTTATGAATAAAATATTTATATAATAAAGGGAAGATATAATTAAAATACCATAACCAGAACCATTATCAACATCCTTACAGTGCATTATTTTTTGGATATAGGATCCTCACACATCTGTTATACGTGAAAAAAACTAATTATGTGTACAAAAATCCTTCTAGATCATGCTGAATATTACTCCTCAGTATCCTATTAGGGAAAATCGTACCAGACTAGGTGTTTGTGAGAATTTTTATTTTCAATCAAATTCAAGGGGATTAGGATCCTAACCTTATTTTACCAAACAACCCACTAACTGTGAAGACTCACATGTTCTCAATCAGTCAATATAAAAAGGTCAAACCAACTCATTTAAATTAATTCATAACTTTCACTTCAATTTACCAATGTTCAGGTTCAATATGCCAATTCAATATGAAAACCAAAACATGGAATTTTCATCATTTAATCTCTTTTCAATACAAAACCAATCATAGGTTTTCATCATTCAAAACTAATACATTTTTTCATAAATCATTTCTCAATCATTTCATCATTTCAATATTTGTAAAATTTCACCCCAAAATTCTATTTCTAATGGAATTGAGGTTTTTCAAAAAATACATGAAATTTAACATTTCGTAATCAAATCACTTAATATCATAATTATAAAAATCAATTGACATACATTTCAAATAAACAATAGAATCGGTGTTTCAATTACATGAAAAATCTAAAATGGAGCCGCCTAACATTAAGTAATGGATAGCAGAAAATTAACACATGTAATGGGAGTTACAACATTGATTGTTTGCAAAGGAGATCTTGAAATCAAGCCTATAATCAAAAAATTATTAAATACAATGAATGGGAGTTTATATCCATCATGAAAATGATAATATATCATTCTCTAAGGATAAGATAAATAAATATTGGAGGATACCACCCAAAAGGAGATCCACATACCGGTGGAGGATCAGATCTTCCATAGGAAATTTGATTTGTAAAAGTAGGAGATTAGAGGAGCCACTCCAACTTTTGGGGAGCCTTCACAACCTTGGAAATCACATTAGCATAGAGAAGGGTGATTCTGATCATAAAATTGGGGCTCAAAAAAATATCTTATTTAATTTGAAGAAATTAATAATCATGTTGACTATTTACATGGGAGGGATTCATTATTAGAAAATTCATACACCCTAACCATGTGAACCCATTTGAACTCAATGTCCAATGGAACATGGATTCCCCTAGGTTATAAAATGGTTTTGTTAACCGTGAATCAATTGTCAAACTACCCCTACCGAAGGGCACATGATCTAGAGGGTTTGGCCACATTATTTGGACAAACAGCGTAACCCCCTAGAGAACCCTAAAAGGGTGCACAATTTTCTTGAAAAAAATACATAATTTTCCCTAAAAATTCACCAAACCTTCATATTCCCAATGTATTCCCAAATTCACTAATTTTCACATTAAACAATCAAAAAACAATCCCCAACCAAATTATGATCAAAACTATGGTTTATGTGTACCTGAACCTAAGAAATAGAATTTTATGAATTCCCCCACCATAAAACATTATATCTACAGAAACCATGTCAGGATGTTTCCATATTAAAAAGGCGAGGGAAATAGTCTCTCATCAATACCTAAATCTCTCATGTCTCATAATAATTAGAAACATTGCTCTATAGAACCTAGAATATTAGTATCATACTCCCACAAAGTAACTTTCTCTCTGAATCAATAATCCCACCTAAATTCTCAGTCAAAGGTAAATCAGGAATCAAAATTGACTTCCCCCTAGCCCAAGACATGAGATTGTTCATAAAGATACTTTAAAATATGTGATATATGAAGCACATTATGTAACAGCATCAACTACTGTGTAAGTGATAAATTGTGATCAACTTTCCCCCCTTCTAAACGACCATAAAAGGACCCCCAAAATGAGGAGCATGTTTTCCTTTCCACCTCAGATGTTGGTGAACAATACAAGGTGAAACACTCTATAAAACATGGTCACCAATAAATAACTCCAACAGTCCACAACATTGATCATGAAAGAATTTATACTAGATCTATGTCTTCAAAATTATCTAACAAATAAACTAAATCTTCCCCATCTTATCTTTTACTAAGCACATTCTAACCAAGGATGTTTCATTATTCATTGACCCACACAACAAATATTTACATGGCTTACAATATAAGGTCTCAAAAGGATCCATTATTACCCTGTATGGGTAACTATTGTTATTAGAGAACTCAACTAGTCTTAAATGGTTATCCTATACTCCACTAGAATTGTGGACACATGAATTAATCATATTATTTATAATATACATAGACATCTCTATTTAAACATTCATGTATGGATAGGATGGTATACTCAAACTAACCAATGATCCCACAACCTCTTATGTGAATTTCCAAAAATGAGAGGTAAAATGAGGTTCTCTATCGGAGAATATAGTAGATAGAAATACCTGAAACCCAGATATCAATTTCACGTAGATATCTCCCAACTCCTTAACTATATATGTATCATGAATGGGTATAATTTGAGCTTATTTGGTCATATGATCGATCACATACCACATCACATTATTATTTATAGGGGTATGTGGGAACTCAACGAATAAGTCTATAGAAATCTTATCTCAATTCTATGTCATCATTGTAAGTGGCTGAAGAAAACCTGAAGGTCTATGGTTCCTTGACTTGACATTTTGATAGGTATAAAAAATGTGAAGCAATAAAATCATGTCCAATCTCATACCTGGCCACCAAAATCATCACCTCATATCATAGAAGTTCTTTTTGGTACCTCAGTGTACCAACCACTAAGAATTATGGAAATCCTCCATCTTATCTTTCTCACGGAGAAATGTAAAATATATCATTTCTAGAAACATTGAATTCTCTAGGTGGAGAATTACCACAAAACAACGGTATCCCCATCATAAAGAGAGTATCTAATGATAAAAATGATATCACTAATATGTTGTTACTAAAGTATCATCTCAAGAAGATGGGAGGTCAAATGAACACCATCCATGAAACCATGGACTCTTCCTCTTAAACTCTTAAAAAAAATTTCAAAAAGAACCATTATGTTTCAGTCTTATTTTGAATCATTCATAGCCTAGGTTGGATGTTTCTTATTCAATGTAACAAAATCAACATAGTTATTCCCTATGGTGTAGGAAATATGCAAACCAAGGACTACAAGTACACTACCCAACACAACATCCATAGATTCAAATATTTTTAGGATAAGATATAACTCAGTCTTTTATGATTAGAATACATGGTTAACATTTATATAAAAGTCAATTTATCCATCACTCAATCACATGAATCATGTCTATGAGTTCAAGGTCGTGGGTTGGATAATTATTCTTTTGTGGCCTTGATTTCGATAACCATAGGATATCATATGATCAACATGTATAAGAACATAGCCCAAAACAATACCTGATGTGTCCCAAAAGCCAACATAGCCTTCACCAGTCCTTTGATGATTCAAAGATGGAACAATAGTAAAAATATGTTTCATATCAAAAAAATAACTTAGATATTTTTTATCCCAAGATAATTTTACCCCCTTATATGTAATAATGGTTATCAAAGATGTAAACTTTGAGAAATCCTTTAAAATTTGATGATGATACCCTGTTAAATGAAAGATTCTATGATTATGAAAATAATAATGTAGTTGTTCCCATGTCATAAATTCTTTAACCCTATCATGATCAACTGAGATACCAGGTTCTGAGACTATGATTCACAAGAACATCACTTCCTACACCAAGAAAAAACATTTTTATATCATGGAATAGAGTTCATGATTTCTAAATGATTCTTGACTAAATCTTATAAAATGTAGATGGTCCTACTAAAATAGAGATTACACAGGATATAATCCACAAGGACAAAAAGAAACATATCAAAATAATGGTAGAAATCTTGATCAATTAATCCATAAAGACTACCTGATCATTTTTTAGACCAAATGGATTTATATAATACTTATATTGGATATAAATTCTTTTAAAGATAGTTTTATGAGTTTCCTATTTCTTTATTATCAAATGATAACATCTATATTGAAGATTAATCTTTGAGAACCATTTTTCCCTTTCAATAGGTCAAATAGATCATCAATCCATTGAAACTGATACTTTCTCTTTACCTTAACTCATTTGAGTTTCTAGTAATCAAGGAATATGAGAAGTGTTCCATCATCCTTCTTAGAAAAGGGAATAAGAGATTCCCAATGTGAAACAATCGAGGGTATAAAAATTTCCTATAATAGTTCATCCAAATAAATCTTTATAACTTTCATTTTAGTTGGTTCCATTTGGTAAGAAGGAATAGAATGTTTTTGAGTACCAAGAAATGAATAAATAGAAAACTCAACCTCTATTACCATTGGAAAATAAAATAAAATAGATGGAAAAACAATAGAAAACGTAATAAAAAAAATAGGGGGATACGACCTCAAAGACACCGACTCTAGATCAAAACAAATAACAATTATTACTTTCCCCAACTCTAGATAAGAAGGTTTGGCTCTACTCAACCTCAATTTCTATTTTCCCTGAATGATATGGAACACCCCATTGGGCTCTGTAAAAGAGGCCAATCAAAAATATGAATCAATTAAATCCAAATTAGAAATGATCCAATCCATCGGAAAAATAAAATCAAGAGGTGTCATGTTGAAAACTAGAATACACTGGGTAAGATTGATCTATGGAAAAAAGAAGACATGGGTAGGGAAACGAAGACCCTGCACTCTCTTCATTCTAAGGGGCATTGTAATATCCATCACATTGGATAAATAATCTATATGATTATTTATTAGTATTAGAATATTAGTTGATAAAACTAAGTGAGAAACACCAATATCAAATAAAGTAGTCACTAAAGATGATGCTATAGTGATGGTACATCTCATATTCACAAGAGCTCTATCGGCTTCCCCTAAAGAATCCTCTATTGCGTGAAGAATATATGTTATAGTTGCAAGTTCCTTGAACCCCACATTCATGAAGTATATTATTATAAATAATTAAGTTTAGGTTTTAATGATCCCATGACACTATGTATATAATAAAAGATATAATAGAATTTCTATATGTGACCTAATCTGTTGTATGAACTAAGGATATTTGGTGCCCCCGAGAAAACCCATTTCAAATTTCCAACCATGGGACATTGGAATTAGATCATATGGACTATTCTAAGAAATAGAGAATTTCTAGAGGAACCCAACATTCAATATCCATTATGAGAATCATCATGATTCTTCATTCCTTTAAATTATCTCACAGAACTACCACTAGGATAAAAATTAACTTCCATCAACACTGACATATGAGCTTGGTCAAGTTCAAAAACCCTAACTCATTATTTTTTTTATCAATTTCCATCAAATACCACCATCCCCTAATAGGTCCATCTAGTTTGAATGTAGAAAAATTCACTTTAATAGAATCATTAATTTCTATGAAATTAAATAGAACATGTATATTTATTAACGAATACTCAACCACATGAGTATCATTAGATCCTTACAAAATTGGTGGATTTTGGTGAAGGAACCCTTTCAAACGATTATGAGATTCATCCTTATAGGGTTCCTTACCATTATCATGAATGGTAATAGATGTAGGTATTTGTACTAGATCATAGACAGTGCATACAATATTCTCAAAAATATTCTACTCCTCGAAAGGATCCTCTCACTTTGGTTAACCAACATCTTTCTTTGATATCATATTCAAACATAATTTCAGAGAAATGATGCTAAAAACATCAACATACAACACCAAATACATCAAGAGGATTACTCAGATCAATACATCAAACTATAGAAATTTTATAATTAATCCAATCAAATAAGATATCAGTATTTGGATTTCAATCTATCCAAATAAATATTAATGGAATGAATATAATTAGATAAGTGAATCCTCAAGAAACTATTACCAAACATCCAAGGGTGACTTAAGTCTCATGATGATGATAGTTTTCTTGGAACTCACATTTAATTACCTCTAATTTCTTGACAAGACATCCCAAACTACATACTCACACTAAAGAAAGATGTTTAACCTACACCTATGATACCACTTTTCATGAACCTTCTGGGATTCCCCGTTACCCTTATAACCGTGTTCAATCTGACATTCCTTGATGGGAATTATTTATCTTCATGGGTTGGTGAATAAAACCTGGAATTGTACTAGATAATATAAGGAACAAATTTTTATCAAAATAGTGGAAGATAAACATATTAGAAGTCAGTATGATCAACACCCTAAGGGGATAAATTAATAGAAACACAACATTTAAAACAAAACCCAAATTAGTACATCATCAAAGTACATAGTATTGGACATGATAAATTTCCAACATAAAATGAAATAATAGGATAACATCTACATTTGTCACTATCATAAAACTACGATAAAATGGTCAAGAACATCCACCACCTCATTATGGCATTTTCCCATTGATCACTCCTCGCATAAGAAAGTCTAAAAATCCCTAAAGGAAAAGGTATGGTATAATCTATAAATCCTATAATGGTCTAAATAAGTGACCCATAATAAATTCTATAGTAATAAACAAGGTCAGTATTTTGATTTATATAAAATAGCTCATGTCATGAGATATCATTTGCATATTTAAAACATACCATGCATTTTTTTAGTGATATGAAACATTTCAAACATGGATTCAATTAAACATTATACATAAAATCATTTATTTTCCTGAACTGTCCCTGAGGGCCCATATCGTGACTACCCCATGCCTGCCTTCAATAGACCATGGGTTGGTGACAAGTATCAGAAAATAAATTTCTCTAAAAAATTGGGAAGGCATTGACTTTAAACCTAAAAACACCAAGAATAGGTACACAAAAAGTACAAACCACATAGTATAAATTCTTAATGAAAAAGTGTGAAATGAAAGTAAAGGGGAAAGTATAAAAGCCCAACTGAAAGAGATACATCAAAAATTCAAAATAGATTATGAGGTCATCCACCAAGGTCCATACCTGAAGGGTAGGTACAACTCATCTCTGTGGTTATCCACATTAACTGATCACCTCTGTGCACCATCTGGTCCTGACACCCTAACCTTGTTCATATTATTCCTTCATCTTCACAAGACACAAAAAGGTGCGGGAAAAGACCATGTAGGGATGAGTATAACAATACCCAGTAGGGACCCTGGCTCCCCTGAAAGTCTCTAAGAATTCCATTAAAGAAAAACCACAAAGAAGGATCCCTATCAGAAATCACAAGAAAAGACTCATCTCAACTAGGTATATAACTCAAAGAACATGAATAATGTTGATTAGTTGTAAAGCTAATTAATTTCATTCCATTTCAAAGATCCACTGCTAAAACAGGATGAAGTATCTTTGTCACTTATCCAAATAGGGTTGTAAGCCACTGATTTACACCAGTTCGTAAATCATCGATACACACAAGTTCGTAAGTTGCTGGTCCACGATGATTTTCTCTAAGGTTGGTCCTCATAAGGTCATGCTACTTCTGATTCACACGTAGTCATAAGTTGTTGATCCATACATCAACATATGTCATTGATCCACATGGGGTCATATTCCTTCGATCCACACAGGGTCGTAAGTCGTCGAACCTCACATGGGCATAATTCACTGATCCACACAGGCTCGTAATTCATCGATCCACGCAAGGTCATAAGTCATCGATCCACATAGTTTCATAACTCACTAATACACACAAGGTAATAAGTCACTGATCCACGATGTGATTCATGAAGGCTGTTCCATGTCAGGTCATGCTACTACTGATCTATATAGGGTTATTCTGATGCTTGACATCCAGCCACAAGATTCCCACACCTTGAGCGCTTTAGTTTCTGAGAAACCAATTCTCATGATATCGATTGTACCTAAACTACCAAAAAGTCCCACTAAGAATCAACTTGATGAAATATCTTTTCTTAAGGATTCCAACACAATAGATGTCACGTAAATCAAATGCACGGTCTGTAAGTTATGGGAATTTTAGTGCCAGGGCCCTAATTGGATTCGAGTCTGATCGAACTCGGTCATAATCCATATTGATTCAAAACCAAAGTGGAGTATTTCAAAGGATTGCCTCGTCCTAAGGGTTCCATCTCCATAGAAGGTTCATCAAATGGACTTACTTCTTAGGAGATATATACCTTTAATCGAAACTGGGTAGTAGGTGGGTCTGGGCTCGACCCGACCCGGTCCGCTGGGCCCTACCCGAACTGGCTAGGCTCAGCCTAGTCCAGCTGGCCCCAGTCTAGCCTACTGCTCCATGGGATTAGTCCGACCCAACCACTTAGACGCTAGACCAACCCGACCCGCTGGATGGGTGCGGCCCACTAGCTGGGTGCGGGGGTCGGCTCCCCTCCCGAATGGACAAAATGTCTATTCTGTCTTCAATAAATGACGCCTATTGGAGCTGATCCACCTAGCCAGTCCATGTTGACCAGTCATTGGTGGGATCCATGGGTTTGGGTTTTCCCTTCACCCACCGTCGCGGATCGGAGCCGCGACTGCTCCTCTATAGCATGCTGCCTTGGCACACCGCCTAAATTCAACTTGGACAGGGATGAATGTACACCCCCTTCATTCTCCCTAGTGCCTTCGAGCGCCACCACCTCCACAAGGATGGTGAGGGTTGGCCACCGCCTCCTCCGGTCTCCGACGCCGCCAAACTTGTAGAGCTTCATCGGGGATCCAGTGAAGCTCTGGATGTCCGTTTTATTTCCTAACTATGCCTATGAGCCTCTCAATAAGCTTTAATCATTGTGTGGCCCCCAGTTTTATATTTCCACTGTATCGGTCGGTCTCACATGAAGAACACAATAAATTCCATGATTGGCGGAGGGTTTAGGCCTTGTTCGGTTTGGCCCATTCCCTCCCATTAGCATCATAATAAAGTGAAGGGTTCAAAATCATAAAAAGGATATGAAACATAAAACCCTTAAACAAAACCAATACCTGGAATTCGTTGCAAGGCATTGTGGATGAGGGACATGAACCCACATTCGAAGGTATTCGTCATCACTCATCATTGCTAGATCAGAATCCTCCAACGGTCTTCGAATCTTTGTTCTATGTTGGTGGAAGACGTCTACGGAACATCTTTCGAGTTTTATCTCCTGAGTGACCAAAACCCATGCGCATGATTTGTTTAAATAAGAAAATAATATCCCACATTGTGTTTAATATTGGGATTCATTAATTAACCATAATTAATGAGTCAATTAAACACACAAACATGGTCATTACAAAACTAAATGAATCATAGGTTTAATACATTAAAAGTATCTTATTTAAGGTATGATGTTGTATTGTGGTCCCACCACCATTTCTCAATGGTTACAGGAGAAGAATAAAATAACTTTTGAGTTATTTTATTATTTTTTGTAAAGTCCAAAATAATAATTTTTTCATCCAACCTTTGCCGGCCAAATTTATGCTTTGCATGAGAGAATCACTATGCTTAAAATTCAATGATTCCCTTTGATTTTTAATCTGATCATGGTTTAAAAGATTGAAATCGCTGCTCTCACGTTTATTGAACGTACCTTAAAAAAATTCAAAGTTCTATTCCGGGATCTCTAGGCCTCAGAATCAGGTGCTTCCAATTTTTGTAGACTTGTAATAATCCCAAATAATTTTATATAAAATTATATTGAAATTCAGGTCATTACAACCTCACCATATTAGGTCCTTACATCCCTGAAAGGCACAATAAAACTTGGGAAACAAATCGTGGTACTGAGCACGTATCGAAGCCTCTCACACCCATGTGCTCTCTTGGAGGTTCTTGTGCTGCTACCGTACTCGCATTAGAGGAATCAACCGCCCATGAAGGACCCGAACATGTCGATCCTCTATCTCCACCTAGAACTATTCGAACACCACTCAATCATCAATGTCCAGCTCACCCCAGTCGATAACGTGCGATTAATCATGCACCTACCCCCTCAGCTACAACAGATGGAAAGAATTATTCACCAGAGGTTTCTATGGGGGAAGATCTAGGTGGTACGCCATATATATTACTCTAGTGAGGATCTGGAAAGGTCTGATAAACCTCGTAGATAGCTTGCCACACCTGGCAAATCACTGAAGTCATCATCGGGGTGAGACCTCTAAGAATACATGGCCCCCACCTCGATCTCTAATAGTCACCATATCCTATTGTCATAAGACTTATGCTTACTCTATGAATTAATAATCTACTTTTGGATGATCTTCACCTTCTTCATGGTATCACGTACCAACTAGTGTCCCATAAGTGATAACTCCCCTAGATTTGTCCATCATATAGGTGATCTGTGTGGTCGGAAATACAAGGCCTAAAACAGTGTCATTCAGATGGTGGAGTGATAACTGTTGTTGTTTAAAACTTCATCAGGGGTAGTTGATCCTCCCAACTATGGCCAAAATCAAGGACAAAATCACAATGTATTTCCTAAAGAATTTGTATGGTCCTCTTCGTCTGACCATCATTATGATCATGAAAGGTGGTGCTCAAGTGTAGATGAGTCCCAAATGTCTCATGTAATCCGTTCCACAACCTGGATGAAAAAAAATCATCATGACCTAATATGGTCTTTGATGGTACCCCATGATGTCTTACTATCTCTTGAACATAAATGCATCCCAAGACCTCTACCGATATCTTCTCTCAGATTAGTAGAAAGTGAGCCGAATTGGTGAGTCGGTAAACGATCACCCAGATAGAATTGTGGAAGCGGGACATATGTGGTTAGCCCTATCATAAAGTCCATAGAGATGTCATCCCAATTCCACTTCATCACCTCAAGTGGTTGAGTCAAGTCTAATGGATCCTAGTGCTTGGCATTCACTGTCTGACAAGTGAGGCATAGTGAACCAAACTCTGGCAGTTCTTTCTTCATCCCTGGATACCAATTCTAACACTATAGGTCATGGTACATCTTCTCCACACCATGATGTATCACCATAGAGGACGTGTGGAACTCCCTCAACAACTCCTCTCATAGCATCACTGGTACCATAGTGTGTTGTCTGAAAACGATGATGTTCTCCCCACCTTCATAAAACTTTTCAGGAGCCCATCTTGAGGATATATGAGAAAGTCGGGCCTCCCAGTCAATGTTCCCATGTTGTGACTTCAGTACTCACAAAATGAGTGGGAGAGTTACCATCATCAACTGGAGGTATACTACTCCATCACAATTCATGAAGGATAACTGCAACGTGGCTAGCTGCTTTGTCACCTCACTCAAAAACTGTAACCCAGACCTTCTGCTGAGTGCATCTGCCACCACCTTTCCCTTCCCAGGAGTGTAGACTATCTCAAAGTCATAGTCCTAGAGGAACTCCATCCATCTTCACAATCACTGGTTCAGGTCCTTCTATAAGAAGATATACTTGAGACTCTTGTGATCAGAATGGACAGTAAATCATTCTTCCATCAGGTAGTGCTGCCACATCTTCAATGAAAAGACCACTCCTGATTACTCCAATTTATGTGTAGCATAGTTCTACTAGTGTTTCCTTGGCTTCCGTGTGCTATAAGAGGTAACCACTTTCTCCTTCATCATAAAACATCCCAGTCTGCTACCTAATGCATCGTAGTAGACTACACTCTCAAAACCCTCTTCTAGTAGCCTCAAGATGGGGGCACTCGTTAGTCTCTATCTCAACTATTGAAAACTCTAATGAAAACTCTCTGTCTATATGAAAGGATGTTCCTTCTTTTTCGAAGCTTCAAAATGTGTTGTTATTCAAGAATTTCTAGGTATGTATCTTCAAAAATACCCTGTCAGCCCTAGGAAACTTATCACCTTGGTCACACTTCTAGGTGGCTCCCTAGCATGCACGCCCTCTATCTTCACCTGATCCACCTCAACTCCGACCTTTGAGATAACGTTCCCCAGAAAGTGGACCTTCTGAATCCAAAACCAGAACATTGAGATCTTACCAAAAAACTGGTGCTCTCGGAGTGTATCCAGAACTATCTGTTGATGTGTAGCATGCTCCTTTTCTGAACCTGAGTATATTAAGATGTCATCAATGAAAACTGCCATGATACGATCAAGGTAAGGGTGGATTATTCTATTCATGATCCCCATGAACATTACAAGAGCATTGGTCACACTAAAAGGCATCACCAAGAACTCATACTGAACATACCGTCTTCTGAAGGGTGTCTTAGGTACTTCCTCATCCTGTACCATGGGCTGATTATAGCCTGATCTGATGTCTATCTTTGAAAACAACAGATCTCCCTTCAAATAATTGAAGAGATATTCAATCCTCAAGAGTGGATACTTGTTCTTCACGGTCACCTAGTTCAGGTGCCAATAGTCCAGGAAAAGACTCAAACTCTCGTTTGTCTTCACGGAGAACAAAATCGGGCCTCCCCATAGAGAAACAATGTGCCTTTTGAAACCCTTACCCTATAATTTCTCCATATATACCCTCAATTTACAATGATTTGTGGGCGCCATCTAATATGTTGGTGTATATATAATTTCCATCCTAGGTTACATGCTGATTTATAAGTCTACCTCTCTATGATGTGGTAATCCCGAAACATCATTGGGAAAGACATCATCATATTGGTCCACCACTACAGGATAACTCAAACTCCTCTGATCAAATGCTCTGAGAGTGAGGCTATCCAACTGATGAGTTATCAGATGCACCCTCCTTAATGAAATTCCATCCTAAGATACAAAGGTTCCCTTCTCCCTAGTGAATGAAAACCAAGTCCCAACATCAGGGTCACACCAAACATTGTGCATAAAATAGTCGATCTGAGCACAGACTGTAGATAAATATTCCATGCCCAAGAGGACATCGTATGTCCTTGAAGATGCTACTATGAGATCCCATCAAAATATCTCACATCCTAGAGTAAAATTTCACTTCTGGAACCAGTTCCTAATCATCAAATCCCCTCCAATAAGAGTCTCTAATAATAAGTATCAAGCCAATAGATCTACATGATTCTCTGAGACCCAAACGAGAGCCATTGCAATAAAAGACTGACTGAAAATTATGTCTATAAGAACTATAGCTAAGGTGGAGTAGACACAACTTTTACCTTGAATTATCTCTACAGTACCATTGTGGTAGACCTTAGCTTCCTGAAGTTAAGATCTTCTTTATCCACTTGCTCCCTGAGGTCAGGGTGGACCACCTAGAGGTGGTCGTAGTAGAACCTCAAACCGTCTCCCAATGATTGTTTCATGGCCTGCTTCTCTGCCACATTTTCTGCCCTGTGGATCTCCCCACTCGAATCTCTACCACTACCTCAGCGGTCCCTCGACCGTCTACTGATCTTTGGTACAATGGGTCGGGAAATTGTGGTCCATGTGACCCTTCCCACTGTATGAGTAGCATAGTCTTCTCTTCTTCTGATATACTCTTTCCCGTGATCTCCACACCACCGACCCTACATCATGGGTTCATCCACCAGATTGTGTATCCTGTACGGGCCCATGAGTTATCCACATAAACACTAATTTAAATGACTCATCCACTTGAAATTCGGTGGTGGCTCTCGCTACCGGTTCCTCCTCAGCTAAGAACCTCTCCACCAATTGCACTTGGTCAAGCACTCCATCCTACGTTGGGATGTTGAGAGATATCATTGATGCTCTGATCTCCCATCGGATACCCTGCTCAAAGGTTTGGGCCCTAAATAAGGGGTTATGTACCGTGTCGGTGGAGTAGTGCGAGAGTTCTATAAATATCTCTAAGTACTGGGACACTGTCAGGCTTCAATTATGTAAGTGCAGTAGCTCTTGAATATGCATAGAGAGTATAGTCCCTAGAACAAACTCCACCCTGTAAAGTCTCTCTAATTCCAACTAGCTGAGGGTCTCCTCATTGTGCATCTGGATAATTAGGATCTTTCATCTCCCTACCGTTCCCTAGAACAGACTTGCATATGAGATCACCATCTAGTCAGTTGTTGTCCCAACAAGGTGGAAAACCCTAACCATAGCCTCCAACTATCCTCAGCCGCTTGTGGATCTATCTCTCTTCAAACCTAGGAGACATCTGTCATTGGATCCCATGAAATGTGCTAAGTCTCCATGCACCTTCTACTGGTGGGGATGATGGAAACTATTTCCCTACGTATATTGGTATTGCGGTTACACCACCTGAAGGTACCATCACCGAAATAGGGCCCCATAACGAATTCTCATCGCTCGGTGGGACACTATAATGAACACTCTCTGGAATCCTGGCTAGATGTCTATGTGGTGACATCCTGTAAAGAAACATATGTCCCATGGTAAATATGTTTATACTAGATGAGATGAATCAAAAGAGATCAGAATGAAAAAAAATTCAATGACGTACATAATCAGTGTTTTCGTGTATCGAGCCAGAAATCAGAATTCATGGTCTTAGTGTATGGATATGTCATCCGCCGCACCAAAACTAGACTCCCCAAACTGAATCTCAAACTCAAGACACTTAAAACTATTGCTCAATTGAAAACATAGACTCTTTGTTCATATGGTAGAACCTACCTACCTTTGATACCACATTTTTCAGACCTATCCCCCATGGCCCATGTTGTGACTACCCCAAGCCTGCCTTCCATAAGCCATGGGTTGGTGACTAGCACCCGAAATGTATTTCCCTAAAAAATTGGAAGGCATTGCCTTTAAACCTGAATACAAATAGACCAGGTACAAAAAAATTACAAACCATGTTGTATTACTGAAGAAAGTAAATGTGTGAACTGAATGTAAAGGGGATAGTATACATGTACAACAGAAAGAGATACAGAAAAAAAGGAAAAACATCTCTTAAGGATGTCCTCCATGGTTCCTACTTGAATGGTAGTTACAAATCATCTTTGTGGCTCTCCACGTAAACTGGTCACCTCCATGAACCATCTGGTCCGGACTCCCAAACATCAGTCAATGTTTTATGTCGTCTGTACAAGACACAACAAGGTGTGGGAAAATCCCAGGTAGGGGTGAGTATAAAAATACCTAGTAGGGACCTCGAGACCCCTGAAGGTCTCCCAAAATTCCAAAAAGAAAAAACCACAAACATGATCCCAATTATAAAGTACATGAAAAGACTACGCTCAAACCAGGTATATAACTTAATGAATAGGAATAATAATGACTAGTCATAAAGCTAATTCATATTATTCCATTAAGAAGTTCCACTGTTGAACCACAAATAATTCAATCAGGAATCAATCCACTTATGTTCGTAATTCACCAGTCTATACTAGGTCGTAAGTCACTGATCCCTACAGCATCGTAAGTCATCGATCCACACAGGGTCATTAGACGTTGATCCACGATGGGACACTCTAAGGCTTTATATAATATGGTCATGCTACTGCGGATCCACATAGGGTCATAAGTTGTCGATCCACATAGGGTGTCAATTTTTCAATCCACATAGGGTCATAAGTCGTTCATCCACACAGGGTCTTATGTCGTCGATCTACACTGGGTCGTAAGTCCCCAATCCTCGCAGGGTCGTATGTTAGGGATCCAGATAGGGTTGTATGTCGTCAATCCACATAGGGTTGTATGTCACCGATCCACAAAGGTTCGTAAGTCACTGATCCACAACCAAACTCTCTATGGTTGGTCCATGTCGGGTCACGCTACTGTTGATCCACACATGGTTGTTCTGATTCTTGATAGCCAGCCACAAGATTTTTTGACCTAGTGCACTTGAGTTTTGAGAAACTATTATTCACGATATCGGTCATACCTCAACTGACAAGAATTCCCATGAATAAGTAACCCGATGAACCACCATGTCATAAGGGTTCCAATGCAATATATGGCACATCAATTGGACATCAAGTCAGTATGTTATAGGAATTTTAGTGCTAGGGGCCTAGTTTGATTCGAGTCCCATCCAACCTGGACCTACTCCATATTTCTCCAAAACCCAAGTGGCGTATCTAAAAAGTACCTCCCCATCCTAATAGTTCTATATCTATTGATTTTTCTCCAAATAGAAGTTCCATTTTGGATATATAGCCCTTTAATCAAAACTGTGTCATAAGTGGGTCCGGGTTGGGTCTGACCCAGTTGGATCGTCCCAACCCAGTCTGTTGGGCCCAGACCGAATAGTTTGGGGTTAGTATAGACTAGATGGCATCGGTATAGCCTACAGGGTAGCGGATTGGGCCGCAGGTCTGTTGGACCTACCCATCCCATTGGTTGGGTGTGGCCCACCGGCTGGGCGCAAGGGTCAGCTCCCCTCCAAAATGGATGAAATGTCCATTCGATCTTCAATCAGTTGTACTTATTGGCACCGCTTTACCTGGACGGTCCATGTGGACCGGTAATCGACAAGACCCATGGGTGCGGGTCGAACCTTCACCCATCATCATGGCTTGGAGCCGTAGTTCCTACTCCGCGGCGCGCTACAGTAGCGCGTTGACCGGATTCAACATGGATGGTGATGGCTGGCCGCCCCTTCGTCTGTCGTTCTGCCTTCGAGCACCACCAGCTCCTTGCATCTGAAAAGAGTCGGCCCATGCCTCATTCGGTTGGTGGTGCCACTGGTTTCATCTTTTCTTTGTATCAATAGATCACCCATTAATAACGAAATCAATACTAATATCGGTGGAGGGTTTTTTCCTTTTTCAGTTTGGCCCGTGCCCTTTGCGTTAGCATTATAACATGACGAAAGGATCCACATAATAACAAATAAATGAAACTAAAAAACCCTTAAACTAAATCCCTACCTAGAACTCATTGGAAGGATCTGCAGATGAGGTAAATGAACCCACGTGTGAAGGTGTTTGTCGTCGCTTGTCGTTGTCCAGTTTGTATCCTCCAATGATCATCGATGCTCCATTCTACATTGGTGGAAGACACCAATAGCAAATTTTCAGAGGTTCCTCTCATGAGTGACCAAATCCATGCCCAAGCATTGTTTAAATGATAAAATAATATCCCACGTTGTGTTTAATATTATGATTAATAAATTAACTGTAATTAATGAGTTAATTAAACACAAACGCATGGTTGTTACAAATCCAATGAAATGAGAGGTTCAAGATATTAAAAGTCTTCTATTTAATTTATGATGTTTAACGATGTTCCCACCACTATCGCTCAATGGTTATAAGGAAGGAATAAAATAACATTGGAGTTATTTTGTTATTTTTTTGTAATGTCCAATAAATAATTTTTTCATCTGACACTTGTCGGTAGACATTAATATTTTCATAAGAGAATCTCAGTGTTGTGAATTCAATTTTTTCCATCGTATTTTTAATATGATAACTGGTTTAAAAAATAAAAATCACTGCACGCATGTTTACTGAACATAACATAAAAAGTTTTAAATTTCTATTTCGGGCTTTCTGGGCCTTGGAATCACATGCCGTCAATTTTCACAGACTTGTAGTAATCTCATTAAATTTAAAAGAAAATTAAATCGAAATTCCAGGTTATTACATTTATATAAATATTTTTAAATAAACAAAATGGTTCTATAATCGAAGTAAAATATAATCAAAACAATCACAAAAGTCACCATGGTTTTCTTCCCTGATGTACGTTAGTTTCTATCTATAGTGACCTCATAATTTTTATATTAGTGATAATGACTATGTTTGTGTACACACATCCATCGGGATCATAAATTGCATGAATTGTTAACATCCTACCAGGGATAATCATGCCAAAATGAGTTTTTTTACATTTTTTTATCATTAATCCAATGCTTGAGGATCAAGATCCTAGAATGATTATCCGAAATAACCCAATAAATACCCTATTTTACATGTTCCCTATAAATCAATAGAAAAATGGAAAATCAACTAATTTAGAACCAATCATAAATCCATTTCCCAATTTTCAGTTTCAATGTGCCAATTTAGTTTCAATGAAAAAAAACATGGGTTTTTAATCTTTTCATGCCTTTTCAATAAAAGCAATCATAGTTTTTATCATTCCAATTAAAGCAGTTTCTTTTCAAAACAATTCTCAATAATTGCATCAATTCCATCATTTTCAAAATGTACCACACAATTCCAATTCCATTGGAATTGGAGTTTTCCTCAAAATCCATTCCATTTAAAATTCCATAATCATATCACATTAGATCAAGGTTTTATAAATAAATTGAAATTTTATTAAAAAAATGTATTCGTTCAAAGAGTCAATTATATTGAAAATATCAAATGGAATGACCTAGCTTTAAGTAATAAAAATCAAATAATCAACACCCACAATGTGAACGTCAATGTTGATCAATAACATTAGAGATATAGAAATATATCCAGGAATAAATACATGTATTAGATCTAATAAAACATAGTTTAGATCCATCAAGGACATTATGATGAAAAACTATACAAGTAAAAAATAATGGAAGATCAAAAGTGAACACCTAAGAGGTTATCCACTTAAATGAGGGGGGTCAGATCTTTTATGGTTACATTGATTCTCTAAATGTGGATTATGGATGATCCAAAACCTCTTTTATTATTCCTCTACAAAAACATAAATCACATTAGGATTGAGAAGGGTGATTGGGAACTTAAACTAGGGGATCATGAATTGTTTTAAAAAAATTGAGTAATTAATTACTTCTTATATTATTTCATGGGGAGGAAATCACAGTCAGACAAACCTTGCACCCTAACTATGAGCCCCCTCTGAACTCGCTTTATAAGGGTGCATTATTACCCCTAGGTGGAAAATGATTTGGTTAACCATACACCATCCATGAAAATTCACATTACCTGAAGTTTCACAGTCTGTAGTGTCTATCCCCACAACTTGACCAAACCATGTTCCCCCTCTAGAGCATAATGAAACGTTGCATAGTTTTCTTGTCCAAACCACATAGTTTCCCTAACCACTCACTAACAATAAATAGCACAAAGGGAATCCAAAATCCTGCCAATTTCCCCAGAAATAACTGAAAATAAGACCCAACCCTATTATGATCAAAATTTTGGTCGAGGGGTACCTGAAAAAATAACATAATGTTACATTTTTAGTTTTTAAAAATGATTTTAAGTTAAAAACGTAATTTTCTTCAAGAATTTTTAAATATAATTTTTATTTTATTTTTAATCATCAATGAAAAAACATTATTTTACATATTCTCCAATAGAGATACATTTTAATGATGTCATCTACCATATTTCTCTAGGTGGTCTATGATCAGTTTCATGAGAGATGTATAAATTTTATACCATTCTCTATATTACTCTGGATGGTTTATGATTATGTTTTTTGATTAATGAAATTATTAACACTTCATATTATAGTTTTCAATCTAAATTGTTTCAATTATTATTTTTATCTCCTATCATATGTGGAATACATTGGACTTTTTAATTGATTAGTGGGGACTACAATATCCCCTAAATGCATTGGTAGGTCTCATGAGAAAAACTTGTTTAGATATTTGGATAAGACCCTACACATTTAGGTAAGTCATCTTGGCATGAGGCCTTGATTGTATAGTTATGATTTATATTATTATAAATTACCTAATTATGGGATTAGTTACTTAAGTCCATGTAATTATTCAATTAGTTATACAATCTATGGATATGATTCAATATAATGTAAATATGTAGATGTCATTATTTCACCATCATTTTTTCCTGAAATAGTATTCTTCATGCTTAAGTTATTAATAATATGGAATTTTTTTTTGTTATTTACCTTCCTATATTTATTTTTCCTTACATATTCATGATATATTCCTCTATAAACCTACCCCTAATGAGCATCTGATCTCACCCCTTTCTTACGATTCCTTTCCCCATGATGCAAGGACGTGTATTGTGATTGATATATATGGATATTCTAAAATATAATTATATTGTTCTCAAATAAAATAATTTTTTATGTTTTCAAGTGTAATGTGAGATTAAATTATGTATCTCTTTTGCCAATACTACTAATCTTTTCAGTCATTTGGGATTTGATTCCTTGTATCTAGTGCCAATGTAATAAAATATCCATAGAGATTGGGATACAAAAGTCAGAGTCATTATAATTGGTATTATAATAAATTTAGTAAAAACCTTGGGAACTATATCTAAGAAAACATAGGTCATATATAATAACTCTATGACGGAATTTGATGTTAAGTATATGTATAGTATAACATTATTATGTTTTTGTAAGGTAGATATTAGGTGAATTTCTTAGCAATGCATCCATTTTTAGATTTTACAAGGGGATATAGCTCTGACATAGTTATACCTAGGGGTAATAACACTATAAGGGTGCATTCGGATTTTACTCGATTCTCACTCAGTAAATGACTATGTATGCTTGTGTTAATTCACATTTTCTTTATGAACCATAATAAAAGAGTTTAATAGATGAGGATCATGGATTACCTATTTTAATCCTAAGGATTAATAATTTTTAAAGAAGTTTTCATTATTTTTAAATCCTATAAATGATGTTTTATAATTATAGTATTTTTTCTCACACGATTATTTTTTGTTTTTAGTAAATGGATGAATCTTAGAAGAATTATGTTAAAAAATAATGTGATGAATAATGTGGTGTTTGTGAGTAACCAAATGGGATGATTATTAGAGATAAATATATTTTTACTGTTCATAATAAATTATCATGATATAATAATAAAAAACTACAACTTAACTAAGTCTAAAACTTGGTAAAAATATATGGATAATGTTTTCTAAGAGGATGGGTGGTGGATACCATGGAAGAATGAAGGACAAATGTTCTTCATTTCAGAAATGTGGAAAGAGGAAACAAAGAAAATTTAACAATGAAATGGGAGAAAATTTATATATGGAAAATGGATTAATAGAAATGAATAGTTAATGAAATATTTATGGTTCAGTGTAGAGAAATAAATTTCCTCATAGAGATCAATTTATGTTTTGTGTCATAAATTTTGGGAACATATCCATTATCTGAGTCCATTCCCTCTTCAAAAGGTTGTCTACGAGACTATGAATGAACATATTTTATAACAATCATTTTAGTAAAAGGGTTTAAGTATTTTAATATTATGAATCAATAATTATTTGGTAGATGTTTTTTTACCAATTGAAATATTAGTTATAAGAATCTTGAAACATCTAATGATTGTATTAATTTTTTGAATTATACATGTAATTATCTAAGATAAAATGCGATTTTTGTCTACCATCTTGTGTTTTTGAGTATAATGTTGATACTATGTTAAAATTCTTAAATAACCCCATTATTTAGATTTTAAAAGATGAGATTTTAATGTGATGAAAGAAATTTTGGGAGATGTTTTATTGGTAAAAGCTATATGTTACCTTTAGGATCAACATGAAGATATATTTGAGGTGGAATGAACTTTTCATAAGTTTAAAGGTATTTAAAAACATTAGGGCTTATTTTAAATTTTATTATTAAGGTTATTTTAATGATGTTTATTGTATTTTTGGGGACTTTATAGAAAATATATTAATATAGTAAAAATGAAAACCAATCACATCTATCAATGTCATGGTGCTTGAACCCTTAACTGATGGTTGATAAGGGGTAAATACTACTACTGGAATATGTGATGTCTTGGTTAGTATGATATTGTTTTTACATAAGTAGTTTGATTGTTAAATTTCATTTTTAATTTGTTATACAAATTATAGGATCAAATATTTTTTGATTTTAAGGTAATTAGTGGCGTTTATGGATATATTTTATTTAGTGGAGGTATTTATAATAGTTAGTTTTAACATAATTTGTTATTTGGAAAGAATGCTACCATGTTTCTGGAGGTGTAATATTAATGGTATGAGAAAACCATTAAGGTTAAAGCACTCTTTAATGTTGAGATTATTTGAGATATTTTGGATATAAAGTTGTTTATTTATGGAATGGTATGTATTAAAACATTGGTTTTATTGTTTAATTTTAGAAATTAATATATTATATTATCCCATATTGGATAACCAGTACTAGTCATCTTTTTTAATGACTAGTGGAATAGCTTGCTATCCTTTTGTGCATTATGGGATCTATTATATGATTATTTTATTACGTTAGAAAAATAATAATTATGAATACCCATTGAATATATTGTGCTGTAAATTAATTAAAGTATGAAATGTTACTTACTAATTATGTATATTTACTTGTTTTATTGATCTATATGGTAAATAAATTCTTCAAACTAATAAAAGGATTTTGAAACCAAAATTTTGTCCTATTATGTTAATTTCTATTGAATAAATGTTTTTTTCACACCTCAGCGGTTTATGGTTTAATCATTGTCAAATTTCCCATTATTATTCACATTATTGTGATCAATTTTCTTAATCACTCTATATCATTTTGTTGGAATTATAATTTCATTCCATGTTATTATCTTCATAGAAAACCCATTTTATCCTACTTAGAAACCATGTTCTATGTTATTCTTGATGACCTTCATACTTCCCATTGACTCTTATCAAGGCGACATTTTATTAACCCGAATTATGATGTGTTATTTCATGAAATTTATTTTAAAATTATGAACTATTGATTATCGAGACCAGGTTTAAATTTTTATGATTCAATTTATTGAAGGTGGTAATAATGTAAGACTCTGATATTTTAGAAGAAGAACATTTTTTTCAATATCTTATATGACACACAACAATAATCTTAAACAATCTCATAAATATATTATATAAACAAGACCATAATAAACTAGTCATTAAATTGGAAGGTATGAAAATGAATAACTAAATTAATTAAAGTTAATGGTAAAAAATAAATTCATTATGTATGAATTGATTAATAGTGAAAATAAATATCATTTGAATGTTATAGAAATGTTTCTTTATGAAAAAGTGTCTTGTGTGTGAAATGTAATTTTACCTTCATAAAATGAATTAGTCACTATTGGTTAATCATTTTAATGAAATTTAAATACTTCATCTTCAACAAAAATTAATGATTCAAATAATATTTTATCTACTCATGGGATAATAATAAATAAAGTTTTATTCATAAAAAAAATGTTTTTATAAAAAGTTGTTTGATATCGTTTTGAAAACAAAATAGAATTAATGATTAGAAGATTTAGAGAATTTATTTGAAAATATAACTTCATTTTTTAAACCATCATGTAAAAATTATCTTATAGTGAATTTCTGTTTATTTTCTGAAAATATTAATTTTTTAATGAATAGTGAAAAAACTGACCTTTGTATTGAAAAATTATTTTTTTAATGATTTTTTATGTTACATTTTTAAAAATTGTTTTAAAAATAAAATTGTTTCAATTACATCTTAATAAATTGATGTTATTTAATTTTAATAAATTATATGTTTAATTTTGGTATAAAAACATTTTATACTTTTGAAACATTTCCCATTGGAAAAATGCTTTCCATCGTGTTAGATGTATTAATTAAAAAAAATTATTCAAATTATATAAATTAGATAAGGTAAATTTTATTAAATAATTTTAATCATAATAATTAATATTATATAATAGGTTCAACTTAATGTTTTCCATAATGATAAACAAAAACTTTAAAAATTAGAATAAATAATTAAAACAGGTTAAACCAAAAAAGAATATAGTTATTATATCCTAAAAACATATATAATTCATTTTTAATGGAAATATTTAGACCATATATTATATATGGTAAGATAATGATCCATTTTAGATGCTTATTTCATGTGAAAATGTGGGTATAATTTTATCTTTTCAAAAATTCCTAGTGTGTACTTTACCCCACTTATGAAGGGTAACCCACTCTCATCTCCACTTCACGCTACCAAATAACTTTGTTTTGGAACATAAATTATATGATAAATTACATAGACCCTTCAAAATTACTTAGAGTCCCAAGTTTTTTCTTAAAACCTTCCACGGAAATATTTTGGTATAATCTTAAAGAGGTTCTCTGAAGAAGATGAATAGTTTTTCCCCATGTATAATGATTTTATTTCTTCCTATTACCCCTTAAAAGCCTCTCCAAATAAGATAAAATAATAAAAATATTATTCTTAATTATACTTAAATGTTAATCTGCTAATTTAACAACCTATATCCATCCCTTGTTCCATTCAATAGGCATGGAAACAATCAATTGTGTGTGGGGGGACTACCACCCCACGAACCAATATAATTCACTTTACATCACTGTCTCTCATAGATGGATATAATTATTATATATTATATTTATTATATCAAAATAATTATTTTGTTATAATAATCCATCTACCTTCTTACCTTCAAATTCGTTGGAAAATGATAACATTTTTCGTTCGTACGTGTGATCTACCGCATCCATGAAGCGATGTGATTCATTTTTAATTATATTTTGAACTTTTTTGTAATAAGGATGTGCTTGATAAATATTTATGATGTATATTATATAATAATTATCCTGAATATATGAATTATACTATAACTTTACTTTTTTCATCTATCAAAAAATTAAAACAGCATTCTTGCATATGTACGACCAACCGTCCCTATGAACGATATTACTCAATTTTCAATCTCAATCTTTTATGGAATAATATAAATACTTATATAATAATTATATATGATATTTATATATTCATTAAAAATAGTTAGAATATTTAACCATGATTAAATTATAAGTAATAACACTACCAAACCAAAACATATATGAAAAAATGTAATTATAACCTGAAATAGTAATTTTAGTAAAATAGTCTCCAACAAAAGGTTGATTAAAAAGTATAAGGTAAGAATATATGGTATGATATATGTGTGTGTATATATATATATGAGTATTTCAATTATATTTATATATAT
The DNA here is from genome assembly GCA_963277665.1 of Viscum album. NCBI lineage: Eukaryota > Viridiplantae > Streptophyta > Magnoliopsida > Santalales > Viscaceae > Viscum > Viscum album. The sequence goes on from OY728123.1 coordinate 1,621,221,410, forward strand.
AATCTAAATTTATTATAATTGAGGTACAAACATGTTTTATGGAAATCACACATGAGGTAAGGGACTTCGTCTCAATTTCATTCAATGAGTGATATTTTATTTTTATAAACATAATTTCTATTATATGGTGTAAGAATTGAACATTTTATGTATAATATCATAAATCATTCATACTTAATTGTATTTTTAGTGTCAATTTCAATTATTTCATCTATATCTATTTGTATCAAATCTTACCTTGTGGTAAAGAATCTCATAACTAAATTTATTTTATTGGATAATATTACTTTTTAATAATCTTTGATATCCTAATATTATGTTTTTAATTACTTTTTATAATATATTTTTTTATTTCCACTTGTTTTATGTTGATTTTTATTTAATATAAAGAATCTATCTATTTATTTATTCTTACTTCAACGTTATGATCATTATAAGTGATTCTCGTCTAACTTTAAAATCCATGATACATATCTCATATTCACCACTGATTTATTTTATGTGGTGTATATACTACCCATTAGACATTTTATATCATTTATATCTATATATTAAGGGTATTTATAGTTACATTTTATGTTATTTATTTCACGGTGGTTAGGATTGAATAGTTACCAAAGTGGTAAGGGGTTATTTCACAATCTAATCATTATCTAGGATTAATTATTTTTAAGTATCCATTAGGGTAATTATTTGAAATTTCCATATTAAACCCATCATATTTTAATCTTATATAGTTATTCATCGAATATTTATGTAATTATTTAGTTTTTCCTCAATATTTTACATAAGATGATTGAGAAAATGTTTTTTAAAAAAGATTTTATTGTTTTTCTCATCAGTCAAAAATACTGTTTATTCCATATCTTTATTTTATAAAAAAGTATTCAGAAATGTTTTTAATAATATAAAAAAGATTTATTACAAACATTTGTACCAATTCTTGACTTTCTAATATTCTCCTTATCATTTTCCAAATGAGGTACTGTTTAAACTTTTTACAGTAATGTGGAATGAATGTTTTTTAACTTATAAAATATGTACCATATTATATAATGTCATTTTTTTAAAGAATACATTAAAATTATACGAAGATAATTTAAAAATAGGATATTTTCTTTTAGGAATATATAAAATTTTTTTTTAAAGTTATTTTCATGTGAAAAGAATATTTTCCGCAAAAAAATTAATGAAATTTTTATTGAATTTCTATAAATTGAAGACAACAAACATTAATTTTATTATGATTCATAGGGATACGATATAATGATTCAATGCGATTTTTTATCTATAGGTTTTGTGATCAATTTGGATGAGAGTGTGCTATTTTCATACCATTTGGCACATTAATCTTGATGATTTTTGTTTATGTTTATTGAATGGAGAAATTATTAACATTTTGTATGTTAGTTGTTTAATACAAATGCTTACATTGATTGTGTCTCCCCACTTTCATATGGGGAATTTATTGAACTTGGTTATTGATTTGCAGGGCTCTCTCTATCCCCTTGATTCATTAGTATGTATCTTGAGACAAACTATTATGGGTATTTGGATGGGGAATAACGCATTTATATAAGAGATCTTGGGATGATGCCTTGATAATATGGTTATGATGTTTGAAATTATGTATTCCCATAGAGAAGGGTTATTTATTGATGTCTGTGAGATTATTAAATTAGTAATAATATCACTGGATACTTTCTCTGATAATGTTTCTATTTAAATATAATTTTTTGATCGTCATTTATTTCTTCTATATTATTCATTATGGTATAGTTATTGAGCAAATGACATTTATTTATACTTTTTTATATTTATATATTGATTATGAATCATGTATTCATGATATTTTATGTTGTATACATACCCTTATTGAGAATAATATGTCACACATTTCTTATGATTCCTTTCTTGAGGTTTCCAAAAAATTTACTATGATTCATACATGGGGATATGCTAAAGTGGATTATGGTTTTGTCAAAGAAAATACTGGGATATATTTTATATTTGTAGTTTTAATTTTGTAATAATGTTTGTATCTAGTTTACCACGACTACTAAACTATTTATTCCATCATGATGTAATTGCCTATATCTAGTTCCAGTGTAATAAAGTAATGATTGACTCTAGGCTACTAGGGTCTGGGTCTTTTAATATTGTGGACTAATGTAAAAATATCCTTCTTGTGAAGATCAAACCTCTCATATGAATTAATTAGTAGAAAACTCATATCATGGAGGACACATGGGAATTGGAGGATGGTATATAAGCATAGTGTCTGCTGATTTAAATCGATGATACTCAAATATAAATATCTAAGATGAGATGACATAAAGGAGTGTGGTTTTAACACCCCACTTATCATGAAGTATTAATTTTTTATATATTCTTATTTACCATGTATATTTATAGTTTTTTGGTAATTGGATAATTCGATGGTGGAAAGGGGTCAATATGTTGGTATTCATCCAATATTTGGGTGAAAATTATAATATATCAGGAGGATTATGCCACAACATAAGGTATTTTGATGTTCTGACAGGTATATAAGAACAAACATTGGTGGAAGTTTCTTTCCACACTAAAATAGAGGGTTTTTTCATTATATATCCTTGAACAAAATATATGTATTCAATATAAATCTCCAACCATTCCTCAAATTTAGATGTCCACAGTTTTTTGGTTATACCCTAGAACTGGGTATTATGTCAATGCAGGAAGTGCCACATTGTAAAGTGACCTTAGATAGGGGAATTGTGCCATGAAACTTTTGGAATTAGTCCAACGGTTATCCTACATATTTTTTAAAATATTTTAATTAAATAAAATTATAATTAAAGACAATAGAAGTTATGTTTTCTTCAATATTCCCCAATCTTAATCAAACCTCCCTTCCCTCTTCCTCGACTCATCTCCCCTCTCCTTTTATTTCTCCCTCATTTATTATTGGATTCCAAAACAATATTTAATAGAGGATTTATAAAGTTAAGGATACCATTTTTCTACCATCTATTCTTAATCATGATCATAGTTCCATTTTTCACTACATGTTAAGCCCAAAATTAAGGGTTTTAATTGTGAAAAATCTAGATTAAAGATGATTGATCCGATGATTTTGACTAGATGTTCATTATTAATTAAATATCGTAGGTTTTTAAACATTCCAATTGATTTGTATGATTTTTCATATGCTTCATGATATGTGGTCATGTCAAATGCGTGTTATTGATCTGAAATAAATTCATACCATTTTCATTTTCTCTTAATGAGTTGAGTAGGATATTTATGGACTTGAGTGGTCCTAGATATATTTTAATTTGGTTTCATGGTCACTGATTTTACTTTTCATGAGATAAAAGGATGTAAACCATATAATGATAACCTAATTAGGTGATACATGAGTTATTTTATGATTTAGTGGAACCTGTTGGGTTCCCATTTACTTCATTTGATAGGAGGATGTGTGCTTACCATAGAAGCTAGCATGTATTCATATTTAGAATGAAGTTGTGGGTAAATATATTGAAAAATTGTCTAATAAAGATGTATAATATTCACCAATTAAAATATGTTACATTGGTTAGTTTATTGATTATATTTAGATTATGTAAAGTAGTTGGGAGTGAGGAATGACTATGTGTTAATGTGAAAGGTGTTAGATGTTGTTTCAAACATTTTAATAAGTTTTTATACAACTGATTATATAAATGTAACTTGAGGGTTTAATATGATATGACTAATATTACTTGAGTTGAAACAAATATATAAGTGGGGTATCTTTTCCCCCTTTTTCGTTATATTGATATATATTGGTTGATATGCCAATAGTCTGAGCTCATTTTAAATTGGGGAATCCATTATAATTTATCTTCAAATTTATTTACAATGATCAAATTTAATTCGATATGAGATCATTTTTTTACATTTTTACACCATTACCATGGTATTTATATTATTATGAATGAGATAAACATTCCATTTATTTGTTCTTATTATAAAAAATGGGACACATTTACTCATTTTTTTATATTTTTATGAGATGGTATCTATATTCCTTTTAAAAATATCATAAAGGATATGTTGTCACCATTCACATTTTTATTATATTATAATGACTTGGTTCATGATTCCTGAAGGATTATATCATTATAGTCTTGTTTCACCTTTACCATTTTCATTATATTTTATGTACAATGTTTAATATTCTTTAAATATAATATTCTTATATACATGTGGTCAAACCACCTTGTATCTTCATTTTGTTATGAGTTAGGTTCATGATACCCTTGGGTTGAAACCAATATATACAAGGTCATCATTTTCCATTTTTATTATACTATTCTGAGTTGATGTCGAGATTCACATATGGATGATGTTTTTATAGGTTTGGGAACATACTACCTTACTAGACCTATAATATTTTGATGTCATGGTTAGACTACTTCCAATACTAGAAAAGGTAGGTGCGGTAGCTCCCGAGATGGCTTAATATCATTAGGGGTGTGCAATTAATTTATTTTTTGTTGTTTTTTATTATCATTGTGACAATCCATGAGCATGAACTTGTATTTTTTGTATGTGTTTTAGTAAATTATTAGTAGTGGAAAACTAATTTTTACTTACACCCGGCACGAGCATTCTAATGAACCTACCAAATTTATAGTTTATGAAAAAGTTAAGGGTAAGAGACCTAATTTTGATGCATGGGATGGATTTCCATGGTCTGAGATGGGTGGTGAAGCTATGGACTGACTCAATTCTAATCTTATATTTGCCTCTATTATTTTCATTATTTTGGATAATATTGTATATTTTTAAACCATGGGTGATTCTGTTTACCATCGTATGACTCATGGAACATTAATATAGTTTATTTTGATATAGAATGTGGTATGAAATTTCTCATCGGTAAATCATTATTCTAATTATCAGTTATGTTATTTATTAGGATTAATTTAATTGTTATTTATTTCATTATTATTTTTCATTACATTTACTAGAGGTAATAGTCACTTATAGACCCTCTCTAGTAGTTAAAATCCTCTATATGATGAGAATGTGTGCTTAAGGTTTGTATAACTCTAATTATGTCATAGTTTGGGTGTATTAGTTTATGGATGATTCAACATTTTTGAAAATAGTTTTCCATTAATCTAAAATGGTCATAGTTAATGTGTGATTTGATTCCATTATACCTAACATGATGTATTCATCAAGAACCGCAACGTACTCAACCAAAAATGGCTTTAAAATTGTTTTTATAATGGTAATACTATAGAACAAAAATAAATTAAATTATACCATAGTTACTTTTCCAAAATGGGTTTCAACCATGCGAGAGTGATATGTCATTATATTTATAATTTTAAGGAAAAAATATTTTTTGTTAAAATTCTGAAAAACAAATCACTGGTATAGGTCGGAAGAGGGTATTAAACTAAGAAAAAAGGTTTTGTTAAGTGTGATCACGATTTAAATTGGATTTACAAAATAAATAATTTATAATTTGTCAATAATTATAAATTAATTCAAAATATATAATGTTTATATTCAATTGTAAATATTTCATAAATTCGAATATAAAATATTAATATTGTTCAGTATTTTTTAGAAATTTATTTAAACCACTTCAAAATGGTGTTTGGTTGATTTTATAAAAAAATTTAATTAAAATAAAATATCAGATATTTAAATTTTTTGAAAAATATATATAATAAATTAAATGTCTATATTATTATTAAAGAGTTCATAAATATGTTATGTTATATTTGTGAAGGAGTTCATTTAAAATTCCATGTAAATTAATAATATGATACCGTCCATAAAGAAATAGACATGAAATGTCCATGTTTAAAGGAATCGATATAAGTGTGTTGAATTATAATTGGTTTATAATTTTCTTTAATTATTTATTATTCATAAATTATTTCTCCATAGTTTAATATATAAATTATAAATCCTTATTAGAATATATGTCAATATTTAGTGAAGAACCGTGGATAGAGGGACTTTTGGTTAGACTGCTCATTGATCTAGTAGATTAATATTTTTCTATAAATGTATAGGTTTCTTTCTTGTTATTTCATTTTCACTAAGGAATATGTATTTCAAATAATTCTAAGAATTTAAATTAATGGGTTTAATATAAATTATAAATATGATTAATTTTTATATATTTATATATATTTGGTTTTAAACATTTTTTAATAATTCAATCTATGAATTTTGTAACGAGGTACACATCAAAATAGTTTTAAAATATTTATTTTGGGGTAAGAATAGGGGTTAAAAACCAAAATAATAAAATTATACAAATATAAAAAACAATAGATGAGATTATATGGTGAGATTATAAATACCCATAAAAATACAAAGAGTTATATTTTATGTGAAAACATGTATTAAGGCCTATATCATATAACCATGTTTATTCTAACGAAAACGTATTCCCATGGATTATCTGTTTTAAATATAGAATGTTGTGGGTGAAACAGAGAGATAGGTTCTCATATTAGGAATACAATTTGGTTTATACTTATTGGGGAAGTACCGAATATTAAAATACTAGTGGAATAAAGTTCAATTGCTTAATATTATTTATTTGGAATAATGTTGTCTGATGAATAATTCTATAGTCACATGTGATATGATTGACCTGATAGCCTACATTAATAGCTATATTATGGGAGTAATTCCAATTAAGAACCACTGTTAAGTGAAATATGAATCATGTAAATTTAATATATATGATGGGGTCATAATTTTATTTGGATAAAATTTAATAACATTACTTATTAAATCAATTTAAAACATGAAATTCATCTAAAAACTATTATGTATTAGATAAAATAATATCACTATAATTAAAAATGGAATTGATGTAAATATTATTGAAATAAAATATAAATGAATGAAACATATTATATTGGTATAGAAACATAAGAATAATTTTTAATAAAGAATAAAATTTCTATTTACTAGAGAAAAATATCCATAAGAAGGCTCTTGTTGATAAAGAAAATCTAGAATAGAAAGATTCTTATAGTAATCATAATAATAATTTTCTTAATTACTCTATATATATGAAATTTTTAATGTTTTAAAAGTTAAAAAATTAATAGATGGATATATATTATTTTGTTAAGATAGGATACCTTGAAATTATTTATCCAGAACAAGATAGAAAAGAGATATATAATGTTTCACAAATACTTTTTCAGTTCATGATGTTCGTGATTTATTCCATATTAACTCATGTACAAAATATGATTGGGTTTTAAATGACTTGGAAAGGTTGCCTTTACAACTCAAGATTGAAATGTCAATAAATTATTTCTATAATCACTAAGTAAAATGGTTTAAAATTTTAATATGAATTAAAACATGGTCATGTTCAATAAATTTTTACCTTATCTCCCCAATACATTTAGGATTATTAATAAACCCATGGGCTGTTAATGCTCAAGTTCGATAAATATAGAACAGAAAGGAAAGTGTAAAAGTTACTCTTTGAAGGAGATGATGATATGTTCTGATATTAACTTCTAAAATGAAAAAATATTTCATAAGGAAGTGTGGGGTGTTCCGTATAGAAAAACTAAGCATGAGATGATAAACTATGAAAAAAAACTAAACGTTTACAACAAGTACCAAGGAGAGTCTAAATTTTATATTATTTTCACTAAAAAATTTATTTTATTTTAAAGGCTATATGATACGAAATATACATTAAAAACCATTCTGAATATTTATAGGAGTTCAATATTGAATAATAATTGATGGATAATGCTTTATGTTTACATTTAATTGAAGGAGAAAGAGTTTCTACATCATGAATTTAGATTTTATCTAATCCATTAAATAATTGATGAATATAAAATAAAATATGTGTATATAGAATATCATTTTTTCTATTATATAAAAAGATATTTTTGTAAATAATTGATTTTTTATAATTAAATGAGATGGTTGTTTGATACATATGGTTTATGATTCATCATATTCAATAACTTGTTTGAAAAATAGTTAAGGATGTATTTTTTATTTATAATAAGGTTCTTAAATGGGATATTTATGAAAAAACGGGGGAAGTGTTCCCATCACCTAGTAGTGAAATATTTTAATGAATAGAATCTTATTTTATTAATAATTATCCAAACACATATAATATCACATTAGATATGTATATTAATAATTTTTTCTCATGTATTCCCGTCATAATAAATAATTTTTATTTCTTCGAAAAAAAGTAGTTTGTGTCTTAGGATGCTATTATAAAGAGAATATATCATATAAGAGGCAAGTGGAAGATTATAATGTTAAATAAGTTTAAATTAAAGAAATTAAAATACGAAACTAGTTATATGAAAATAAAAATTAAATTTATATCCTAAAATGGTTTAGGATTTGTTGTCAAAGAAAGTAAATATAATGAAATATATTTTGTAATAAAAATGTTCTCAAACAAAATGTTTTGAATGAAGAAGTTATATGCTGATAATGAATAACAAAGTAAGTGTTATATGTAGACAATATGAGTTATTAACATCATAGAAGTGGTTGTGGGGAATAAAATAAGTTTGAATATTGGTTTAAAAGAATTGAATTTTATGATTATTATTCCTATGTTTTAACAATATTCTAATAAACATTATTAATAGATGTTTCAAAATAAAGTTGATTAGTTGAAGGGTTTTATCAAATATTTACATATAGATATAGAAGGAATTATATATAGGTTTAATGATTTTAACAATTCCCTAAAATTATATAAACCATAAGGCCTTTTTGGTGGTCAATTATATGAGATATCATATGACTGGATCTTATATATTATTTTGAATGTATACTTAAAATATATTAATAATATTAAACTATATCATGTTATAAAAAAATTAGTCTCCATTTTATCATTCATTCATGTTTTATGAATATATTTTTCTAATTGAAAGGATAAATAACCTTTCAATGTATGACTTTGAATTATCCCGATACTATGTTCATAATGGATTATTATTGGTTTTTATGAAAATATTAATCTTACCATGATTATAACTTGATTTAGAGATATGGAACATTCCATGAGACACATAAATAGTTGTGTATGCTAGATTACATGATATGTATACCACATGATGGGTCATACACTATTTATTTGGTATCCTAGATATTCATGGTTCATATTGAATTCTCATACCTGAGGTTATGAGAATCACCATACTTTTATACCTTTCTTATACTAACCTTAAGGATGATCTAATCCGAGGTTCATTAGGTTTGTTGCATATCATGTAATAAGATAAGGCTTAACTAAATATGATTTTTCATCTTATATGTTGAGTATGAAATATGGTCCTTCAATTAAAATATACTAAAGAAGTGTATGTGCATGTCTAAATAATGTACATGTGATGTTCTTATCAGTTGGTATGATGAGAATGTGATGTAATCATCCTCTTGAGTGAATTAAAAGTGATATGTTCATCAATTTATTCAATATATACTTGAATAAAAAACATATGATTAAGTTATACTAGATTGGAATAACTCATATTCCATGGTAACATGGTGTATTAGACAAAGTGATTATATGATTATGAATACTATTATATGATACATTTGGTAGATGTAGTTATAGAGATGAAAGTGTTTAATATAGATCATTATATTACCCATTTTTTAATGAGTAGCATTAATTCTTTTTTAAAGAATTATATTTATTATAATTATGGATTGGGTATTTTATAATTTTTTTCAATTCTATAATGGACCATGAGGAAAAACATTTTAGCAATGTGAAAGATAATTATTATTCGTCGCAATGTATTTATAGAAATATTTGTGATATATAAAAAGTATTTTTGAGGGTATTAAAAGTATGTTTTTGATGGATTTTCACAATTTGTTACAGATGATGTAACATGTGGTGAATATTAATGATATGTTTTTTAAATTAATTTTTGTAATGCATGAAATATGAGTTTTGTAATTATGTTTTACATATCATTACATATTATGTGATATAAGGTGAATATAATCTATATCTATTAGAATTTAGTATAAGTGTTATATTTTTTTATAATGATTACTAAATGATTTACCATAGAATGGTGGTTTACACAAAATTATGGTCTAAATTTTTGGGAACCATATAATCATGGGTATCACTGTGTTTTGGTGTTCTATACTAAAATTTATATGACACGTGGTATCACATGGTTTAGTTTCCTTAACCCATATCAAGATACTATACTCTATTTATTCATAATATGATGACTATTAGAGGAGTTTGAGAATACCAATTAGTACTTTAAATTTAAAATGATCAATGTCAAATCATAATTGTTTCGTAGGTCCTTGAAACGTGATATTATATATTTAAGAATCATTGTTTCCAAGCGGTTTCCATTGGATTTATTCATGGAACTATAAACTTCCAACAGTTCATTATCCAAATAGGACCTGCATTCCAAAGGTAGGAGTTCATTAAGTTTTGAAATTTATGATACTTAAGAACATGCATTGGTCGAGAGGATGGGAGGTCAGACTCATCACACCCTTTTGGGGGGAATTATTGTCTACTCCGGGACTCTCATTTAAATTAAAATATTTTCATTAATCCTTATTAATTCACCATGTATATCATAAGTATCCCATGTAATTTAAAATCTCTTATTTAACATGTGTATAATTTTAGAATTATCTGTACGTATTCGAGGTTTTCCATCGAATGTATCCACTAATATACTGATTAGAGATTCTTTTAAACATCATTTATGATGATAAAAGTTTTCAAACCACTCAGTGGGGCACTCTGGAGTTTATTGACATCCAAACAGATTAATGTTTGTTCTAATATTGGGATCGTGCTCATAAAATGATCTACCTATGTATCCTTGTGAAAGGAATCAGTACCCTCGTAGTTCGGTGCCACTTAATGGAAAACATCAAACCTTTTATGGTCTTGAGATAAGGACCTCTAAGCGGAAGGTTCGTAGATGAAACGTAGTGTGGGACTTATGTGGAAGCTTCCCAAGGAACTTTGAAAGGATATGGGTCTCCAAATAAGATCAAACCCTATTGGGAATATGACCCAAAGAGAACAGGTTTTATTTGAAGTGTTTGGTTTGAACCTCAAGGAGGCTTTTTACGTATCCCATATGGATGGGAATCAAATCCCACGTAGTTCGATGAATCTCATAGGAGAGTATAGTCCTCTGAGAGAGATGAGTTTTGGATTAATTCCTAAAAATGGATTCCTTGATGATTTTAGGATTTAATTTTGGACTTGTTTCCAAAGGTGGATGCCCAAATTGGGGGAATTAGGGTCGGATTCCTGAGGAGGATATCCAATGAGCTCAGGCCCTGAAAGGGCTTACTACGTAACGTATTTTGAATAGGAATCAGAGTTCTCATAGTTCATTCCAATGAGTTATTGTGCACATGTTTCAACCATCACATATCTCTAAGCCCACGTGAGTCATGCTCAGTGTCAGACATAAGAGGATGTCAATAATTAAACAATGACATTCACACTTCCAAAATTTTCCTCCATGCTGATGGAAGAGGGCGTGTCGACCATGGAAGAGGGTGAGGCGACAAGCCTTCCCTCTGTTCTATTTACATTGAACAAAGTTGCAATGTAATGAAAATGGGGTGAAGGAGAAGGGATTATACAAGGATGGCTTCCCTATTTGAGATTGGTTAGGGATTACTCCTAAGGAGGATGCCCATTTGAGATTTGGTTGGGGCATACTCCCTGAAAAAGGATTCCCATTTGGAATTTGTTGGGGCTTACTCCTAATGAGGATTCCCATTTAGAATTTCATATGGCTTAATCATAACGAGGATATCCATTTGAGGTTTAACCTGGAAAAGAAGTCAAGTGGGGAGGTTTGAGGAGTTTCTTGAGGATTTTATCGACTCAAGGTACTCGAGGAATCCCTAAGGAGAGTTCAAACTCATAACAATAGAAAGTAACGAAGAGAAGTAAGTCAACTCAAGGCACTTCATTGAGTGTGATGGAGTGTCTCAAATCATGGTATTCCAAAGGTTGAAATTATGGCTTCATAAAGGGTGTAATGTAAAATCTCATCGATCGGATCTGAAAAGATCGTGGTGCGACTCTAAATTTTTTATGGGAGTCAATGATGGAAGTGAAGGGACCGGCCATAATGACCGGGACCGTAGGCCAGCAGTGACTCAAAGCAGGGGTGCGAGGGTACCACTCCCACGGTATAGACTAGTGGGGTCACGTAGGTTCTCCAACAAGGTTCCTCGCGTAGGTGCTCCGCGTAGCTCCACCATGGAAGTACTCAGCACAGGTGCGGCACACAGCGGCTCTACGCAGATGCTCCGTGTAGGTGCGCAGCATAGCTACTCTGCATTGATTCTCCACGTAGGTGCTCCCTGAATCTCTATGTGTTCTGGACCATGATGGGACTTTGAAACATGTTTCCCCATTTAATTATATCTTCTCTCATGTTATTGAGATCTACCTGGGAACAATTGGGGGATCATGGTGAAAGAGCTATGCGATTGGATCTTTGGGACGTCGTCCAACGCTTTACATCCATGAAATGTAGAGCCCAAGGGATCTATTTATAGGCAATGAGGGGACCTGGATGAAGGTAAGTTGTCTACACAGGTCCTCTGCATAGGTCACTCACATAGGTCCCTCACATAGGTCAATTTTATAGGTCCTCCGAGTAGGTCCCTTTGTGAAATTGTATTCGTCTTCTGAGTGCCATAACTTTTGATCTGTAAGCCTGTTTGGGCTCTGCGACCAGTCAAATCGATGGTCTTGAAAATATTTACACTTCTTGATATGGTAAATATAAGAAGTATTCTCAGATGAAAATTGGAAATATAAATTAATTTTTCAACACCTTTTTATCATGGATCTTGGAAATCCACTGCCTACTTCTAGATGGGGAATCATTCCACATATCCATTGGTATGGAGTTGTACCTTGGCATGTAGAAATACATCTTGAATATTATTCCTTTTTGGTAAAAACATATTTACACATACATGACAGTTGTCTTCTATGTGAGAATCATATCTCCACTCTATGGAAAACAGCATGAAACACATTTCCTTGTGTCAACAATAATTTTGGAGTTACAACCATTTAAACTCATTGATGTTTATAAAATGTTTAATTCAATATAGATGAAAGTTAGAATGAAAGGGGTCTTCATAGATGTCTTTGTATGTTGGTTCATAGTTTATGATTGGAAGGATTTCCAATTATTCAAACGTTCTCAAGTGGAAGATTCCCATATATTATTTTCTTCATGTATTTAATAATTAGGTTTCGAAAGACCGTGGGTTAAATGTGGTTCTTCCCAAATGTTGTGTGATTTTCACTGTATGTGTATACCATTTGAGGAAGAAAATCATTGTATTATTTTTAATGATAACTATATTATCATGGTGAACATGTGGATCGAATTCAAATAATTAGTCAATAAAATTTGTCATTATTTATTTATTTATTCAGTTCAATAGTTATGGAATGATCCTATGTCTTTATAGATTTTGGTTTATATTTTATCATTCTTCTAGATAAGTGTTATACAATTTAAAACCCTTTTTTCTATTAAAAATAAATCATGATATAGGATAATATATACCATATATTTATATATATATATATATATCAATTTATGGAATATCTATATCAGACCATACAGAAGAAAAATACTTATTGTGAAAAAAATAAACCAACTACGGGTGAGATGGATGAGTTGGCTCTGAAGATCTTGGGATTCGATCATAAAATTTAAAATGGGGATATTTTTAAATAAAAAATAAAAAATATAACTCATAACATAGGGTCTCAGAGTTATGGAAAAAAGGGTGTGTCACAAAAGATGATAATAGGTGGCATAGACTATGATTGAATCATAATCAATGATGTCATAATATCATAAAGTAATGAAAATACCTTATTTTATATAAACAATGTAATAAAATGAAATAAATTCACATCACTAATTTTTATTGTTAGACATCACATACTCTAAATTGGATGTTGAACTAAATAGGATCCATACCGTCAAAAGATATAAAATATTTTAAAATAGAAATTGAGATCACTAAACACCCAATCATGTGATATTGTCAAAAGAAAATTCAACTATTCATTTAAAAGATCTTAATTATTTTATAATAGATACATATTCTCATATTATGTATTAAATATATGTCCTAGATGATAATTAGGGGTAATGAGCTGTCATAATCATCTCTTAATTACTCAAATGGATTCAGGCTAGGTCACACCAACAACTTAGGCACACCTCCATATCACCCAAGGATGGAAAAACACTATGTGTTGAATTATATGTCAGATGGAGATGGTTTCCAATTTTTTAATATAATAGAAAAACATATCTCATACTAAAATTTAATTATGACCTTTTGGGGTTGATGAACATCTGAACCGCAAATGCATTGGGATCCACCTTATGTACATGTTTAACAAATCATATGGACAATAGAAGAGGGAACATCTTCATGTATATGAATATATACATTGTCTTGGTATAAAATATCAAAAAATTATCAAAATGGATAAATTATAAAAAACATCTTGTATAAAAAAAGTAAAACATAGCCTAATTTTATAAAATTTTAATATTCATGTGGCAACTCTCATTATGAATAACTAAGACATTATATAAGTTTCCACTCCTCAATACCACTACAAAAGACTAAAGTGTATCACCAATTATCTAAGATTCATATAGTTCTAGACTCGACAATTTGGTGTTTCTCCCTTGTACAATATACAATGAGGTTTGAATGAATCCCATAAGGGAATATATAGTGTAAGGGTATGATAAATCAATCGGTGGTAACTAAACCGGCCCTATATACATATCATGACCTCAAGGGAATTAAGGAAACAATATATGGATATATATACATATAATAAATCAACCAAAACTCTTAATATATTAAGAGATCTAATATTTATTATCAAAATTGGTATCATCCTATACTAGGAGGTACACAATATCAATTAACTATATTAGTAATATCCAAACAAAAATTTCATTCTAAAGGTGTGGAAATATTTTATCCCATACTATCTCGGTAGATATATATATATATATATAATGTAAGTTTGTAATCCAATACTGCTGGATATTGGAAAGGGTGCACCAACTTAGGGGCTAAGCTTGTCCCATAGAATAGGGGGAGGGGTATACAATGTTAGGGAATTGTGACACCATCCCACCACCATTCTTGAAAAAAGGTATAAATTCTTAAAATATATAAATTAGATAAAAACCCCTTCTAATACATTAAATATTCACCATATAATAAGTTTAAATCATTTAACAATTCATTGAAATGATATATGGAACAATAATTTCCAAAAATTCAATAAAAACATATATAACAAACTAAGAATATTTTTTTAATAAATAATGGAAATAAAAATACATTTATATTTGTATAGAATATAAAATGCACCAACATGAAAAAATAAAAATGAAATTCACCCATTCCATACATATAACAAGTATAAATTAAAAGAGTTCCAAATTGATAATATTGATTTGATAAAAAAAATGATTTTTTTGATAATTTGTTTAACGAAATCCACATACACCTAAACAAATTAAAAAAATAACCCTTTGGTATTATAATATGGAATAGGTGTAAACCTACTAAATATAATTACAAAATATTACATGAGGACCTATAAGAAGTAGTATGGAACTATAATTATTCCCTACAAACCTACACATAAGGGCTATACAAATTTTCATTTACACAATTTATTGGTAGAATCACTGTTAAGAAATTTGAAGTTTTACCTTTTATTTTACTATGATAATAACTAAAAGCACCAATATCGAAAGAAGTAAAAAAGAATATATTATTCTTATAATACCTTCGATTTGGAAGAGGGATTACTGCCACTAAATTAGAAAAATATGAAGTGAATCGATTAATTATAGAGTCATAGTGTTAACATATCCACTACCCAAATCAACGATGAGGGGTGGATCCTCATGGTTTTATTGAGAGGATAGGGGGTTTAAAGGATATGTAAATAAATGTAAATGAAAGGAATTATCCAGACTCATACTATTTTATATTTAGATACAATAACAACTTTTCCTAAATTTTCCTACTTAAGGAATCTTTTTTTATAAAATTACCCACTTCCCATGAGAATACATCAATAACTCAATGGTTCAAAACAGTACCACCTCAACCACCTTCACCCCCTCGGGTACCCTGTCTCAGGCCATAGAGTACCATGTGGTCCCATTAGACATTGGATATTTTCCTCCCCCTCCCTTCTTCCAAAATCATATATCCTATAATCTAATAAAAAATTAATGTAAAATTATTCCTAATTACAAAACCTAAATAGTGATATCAATCTGAATGGGTTAGGTTATTTACAACCACTTTAATATTGGGATTCTTATCTCCAATCCTCTACAACCAACTTATTACGAGAATGGGTTTTCCTATTCTCTCATAATATCTAATTTACACTCCCATGTTTTCTTATTAGATTTTTCCATATTTCCACAAAACCAGAACAAGGGGAATCACATTTCCCAATAACACATTGTGAATTAAATTAGAGAAATTAATATGATGTTCTAGGTATTAATATGTACTAGAATCCATATTAATAGAATCTTATCAAATCATATGAGAGAGGTTAGGTATATACCTCCTCAATTTATAGAGGTGAAGGTTTTTATGTGTCACACATAATTTTAATTATAATTCTAACAGTTAATGTAACATTAATAAAATTTATTTTAAAAGGATAATAATCTCAAAAACTTCCTTAACATGTAATGTTTATCTTTGTAAAAATTGAGATATATTATAAAAATAATATTATTTTAAAGTGAAAATAATTACATAGTCATTGTAACTCCCAGATATGTTTGGGAAATAGTTTTTATTAAATAATTGGATTTCATTTATGTCTTTCGTTACATCCAACAATGTATTATCTTGTACTATACACAATGATAATTATCTATGAAATGTCATTATATTATTATAATATTTTAAATAATACAATTTTAACCCATATATTAGAATTGTAGGTATGAATAGGATTAAATGAATTAAAAAATTTTGGTTTAAACATAACTCTTTAACCAATTAATTTTAAATGACTGTAAAGCCCTTATTAAAATAAAATGTAATGTTTTTCTGAAAAATTATTTAAATGTCCACTATTATGTTTGATACTAATAAATAAAAAAATAAATATTGTTTAATATTATTATTTATTTATATATATATATAATATATTCAATATAATTTTTAAAATTCCTATTATATGTTTTCTAGATATGATATATGAACAAATCCAATTTTACGCATAAAAGAAATATTATTCTAAACAGGTAGTTTTTCACCTTTTGATGGAGCACTTGTTTTAAATATATTTTTTGAAAAATTAATAAATATTATATTAAAAAATAAACTTCTTCATTGAAATAATAATATTAAAAAATATTGGATCAATTTTTGGAATCTTTTTGATAACTTTCATGGTTAGACGAATAGTGAAAAATACTGAATTTTAACTGAAAATCAATTTTTCATATAATATTTTATAGGGTTAAATTATATATTTTATTGGTTTTAAAGTATAATTAGAAAGAGTTTGTATCATTTAGTCCAATATAGTTCATTAGTATCAATTTTAAATTAAATTTGGATATAGGAACATTTCAATCTTTTGGACGTTTTCACATTAAAAAAATTGTATTCTCATCCTATCAATGAGATTATTTTTAAATTAATCTTAGAAATTTTTTAATTATGAAAAATTATATCAATATTAGTAATTATAATGTAATTTTTTTTAAATAAGCCACGTTTATTTTTAGCCAATATGAATAGTAACATTGGTTGTTTTTATTACAGTGGTAAAGGGAAAATTGGGTAATTTAAGATGAAAATGTAATGATAAGGACTATAAAATGAAAATAACATTTTCTAAAACTTTTTTTTGAATTTAATTATACCTTTAACATAAAAGTATCTAAATTTAATTTTTTAATGGAAACGTTTCTAAAAAAATGACTTGGATAATATTCAAAAAAAAGAGAGCGGAAAAATGTCACACTCTTACTTTTAATATGTATAATATTTTTAATATGGGGATAAATAGAATCCTTCCTAGCTATATTTATTATTATTAAATATAAAATTATTATCCACTTGATAGAAATTTATTTTTAATTTTTAGTGATTAAATTATTATTATAATTATTTCCAAAATTTTGATGGAGTAATTATTCAATTAATAAAACAATAAATTAAATGATATTATAAATATTAATATAAATATAATTTGACTTACTTATGGTGATAAAAAAATTATAGTTTAATGTTACCTTTTATTGCTTTATTAAATGAATGTTTTTGAATTTATCGTACAGTATTGATTTCCTTGATGTCCATGTAATGGATAGTGTCAATGTTGAAACATAGGATATTTTATGAAAATCATATATTATGAAATTATATATAATTCATAAATATTTAAATAAAGAAAAATGGGGTGATATATGATAAAAATATAATAAATATTTATTTTATGTTCCAATTTAATCTTTATAAGTAAAAATTACATCATTTTAATATTGAAATACTTATTACTCTAGTAAAAATTATAATGTCATAACTAATGGTTAATTAAATTGATAAGGTTTAAAATAACAACCAAACATATCTAAATTATATTTTTTATGATATTTAAACCTTATCATATATTATATTTGAATAAATTTTTATTTTGAGGTAAATTTATTGAGATTTAATTTAT
Organism: Viscum album; assembly: GCA_963277665.1. Classification (NCBI taxonomy): domain Eukaryota; kingdom Viridiplantae; phylum Streptophyta; class Magnoliopsida; order Santalales; family Viscaceae; genus Viscum; species Viscum album. The sequence continues at coordinate 1,621,240,251 of OY728123.1, forward strand.
TGTAAATTAATCTTTTAAAATTTCGAAAAGTTCCCCTCCCCTCTCTTATAAGAGGGAACAACTTCTTCTCCTTTATTCATGCTTCAAAACCTATTTTTATCTCAAAAAATATTTAAAAATATCAAAACAATTACCAACCATAATTATATAAGCCATAATTTGGTCATAAATCCTACCAAAGAAGCCAGTTTTTGAAAATAAAAAGGAGATACACAAAGAAGAGGTAATATTTATCAATGAATGATTTTCTTTTATTTTTTCCTTAAACAAATTAAATTATTTTTATTTCACATTTATATAAATCCATAATAATATTAAATATACTTATTTGTTTTAAATCCATTTTTTTGTCAAATAATTGCACACACTTCCATCAAATCAGTAATGAACTTTCCATTCTTTTGTACGATGAACTACCACCTCATGATATGTTGTTGTTAATTTTTTACTTTTTCACCACTCACGGGTTGAAATGATGGTTGAAACTATGTTTTTTATATTATATATAAGATATATTGTATGTATATATGCTTCTTTAATTATTATATAACACATACCATCATACATTCCATTTGGTGAAAATACGATAACTTTATTTATAGATTTGTGGACTACTGCCTCCTCAAAGATATAGGATTCTTTCACACATTACATGGAATGTATTAACGATTGGTTTAGTGATTTTATTTTATATATATTGCCAAATAATTCTATTCTAATGATATATATTACATACATATATTTCATTTACTTTAATTGTCTATTTATATATTTTATAGACAACCATAAATATATATATAATGAATATATATGATATTTATATTTTGGTTATCATTCTGGATATAAATAAATCATGCTCTAAGTATGAAGACCAAGAATAACAAATCAAAAGATGTACGATAAAAAATTCGATTATTACACAAAACTTAACTTAAATTGTTAATAAGAAGGAAATAAAAATCCATAAGTAAATAATATATGATATTATATACATTAATATGGTTCATTAATATATGTATAACACAAATTTTTTTTATACAATAGTTTTTCATGAGTATTATGAGATAAAAAATATAAGGTAAGGTAATTTTTAGTCTCAGTTTTATTTCAATGAGACTTATTCCACATCCACCAGTTATTCTTTTTCTTTGTGTGTATATACTGATTATGAATATAATATATGACCCTATTAATTAAATTTAATGGTATTTATATATCTGTTTCATGATATCTCTTTCTTGGGCTTTCCAGTTCAAAATATACCAAATAGGTAAGTGATTAACATCTCACTTTTATTTCTATGGGACACATGCCTTATATAATACTTATTTCTTATACATGGTTTATATAATTACCATGAATGTACTTTATGAGAATTATATTGAATATTATGGTATTTTCATATCTATATAATTTTCTTTCATTCATGGGGAATATTTTTATACTGATTATAATGTGATGAGTATTTATTTAATAGCTCATCAATATTTGGGATTGTTTCATATTGAGTATCCATTGGGTGATATTTATCTTCCATGTCCATGTTTTCTAGAAAATAATAAAAAAATGTTTTAAATATTATCTTATGTATTTTTAAAATCTATTTTACCAATTTTTTACTTTTTACTACAGATTCTGAAAGGAATATTTTTGTTATTTACCAAGCAAGGTACACTGTAACCATTCTAGAAAAATTTCGAAGGGAATGTTTTCTTGATTATGCGATATGAATATAATTTTATTCCATAAATATGTCTTAATTATTTAAAATTTACATTAAAATATTTTTGGTTTATTTTCAAAAAAAATTATTTTAATATTTCTCATCATTTTATAAAAAGAAATTATTTTCAGAGAAGGATATTTCCTTCAAAAAAAAATTTCTAGTGATCTTTAAAAAATAATTTGTATCTAAGAAAACATAATTTGAGGTAAAATATATCTTAATAGAGATATGATTCAATTATACCATTATTATTATTTCTAATAATGTTTTATGTTTATGATGGAATGATATATATGAAACTCGTTTCTTTTCCATTGGTTATATTATAGTTGAATGGTTTTCATGAAAGTCATTTAATTACATGTGTTCTGATATGATAAACAATTTATGTTATTGTGGAAAAAATATGTATGGTTTTCATTAATCGATGGGTGGTTCCTATATCTCACCCCAATGCATTGGGTAAAGATTTATATCTCATCACATAATGATAGAAACAAGATGATAGGCTTTATCCACTATGGAAGATTGGGAAACAAGATACACTATGGGAAAATGGGAAAATCCAATCTACTGTAGGAAGATGGTGAAATCCAATACCTTAAAAGAAATTAACTATAATAGGGGATGGTGGTGTGTCCTACCCATTTTTTGTATTTCACATGAAGTTCCCTTTAAAGTGTTTGAAATGAACCTTGACTTATAAGAAATGATATAACATCTTAATATGAATGCCACAAACTCCATGTCTTATTCATAGGTTATAATTTCATGGACTATACTCTTGATTACCTTATGATTCATGTCTTATTAACTCAAAATATTTTTTCCGCGAATCATGTAAATTATCATTAATATATAAGATATTATCTTCAAATTTTATTCTTATATTATCACACCCTTATGTTTATGTAATGCTTACATATCTCCATTTTTTCCCTTAATGATAATCTGATATCACATTTTATTGTTTTTCCCCATGATACAAAGAAATGTAATAATTCTGATATGTCAAAAAATGTCCTAGTTATTAATAAATATTCTGGTGAAGAAATAGGTGTCTTATAAACTAGTTGTTTGTGTTATCATGTTTCCAAAGGCACTAAACTAATACAGTCTTAATGAATATGCTTATTTATTCCCAAATAAATGATGTAATTTAAATGTACATTCAGACTGGGTTGTTATAGTTGGTATAAGAAAAAAATATGAGTCATCCTTTAGAAACTATAATGAGAAAAATATATTCATATCCCTTGAGATATTTTAAAGGACATGTCTTGGGATGTCTCTAAGGATAATTATATGAATAGGTTATAATCCTAGAGTTTTTATAATAATCATGAAAAAACTAAGATGAAATATAATGTTTTGTGGATTTAAATATTATAAGTAATTTACATTAATTTTGTGATTCTAACACTATGATTAGAGTTACTAACACTATGTTTTCTAGTGTTAGTAAATGGACGTAACCTTAAGTAAAAATGTTAATGAGGAATTTCATGGGAAATGAAATTATTGTCCTCATAAGAAACTGAATTTTATGGGGGAGGAATTAAAAAATATAGTGGATTTACTCACACAACTTTATAAAAATATAAATTATGATAGACTTCCAAATGATAAATGTAGGGAACAATATTATGTTGTGTCCATCATGAGGTAGAGTCCACATTCTATTAGGGGTTATTTTGATCCACTTGTGCCTATGGAATGGATAAGTACCACTAATAAGTTATTTTTATTTATCCAATGTTCAAAACATGAGAAATTGATTTTGGATTTCTATAATTAGGAAGGTGAGGTAGATCAAAGAAGGAATATTATCATGAATATAAAGAAACTATTTCAAATTTACTCCTTGCACTAGTGGAAAAAATCTTTAACACATAGGTATTTTTCACGTCAATTCTATATAATCAATGTCTAAAGTTGTAAAAATAGATTTATCACACCTGTTATTTTATAACCATCATGATAAATCAATGAGAATCAATTTAATACGTCGGTTATTTCATAACTGATGTAAGAAAAATATATATTAGCTTTATTACATCAGTTATTTTACAACTGACTTGATATATCAAATCTCAGCGCTTTATCATGTCAATTATTTTATAACCGACGTGATAAATTTATTTATACATCGGTTATTATATAACTGGTGTTATAAACATTAAAAAATATATTTCACCACATTGGTTATTAAATAACCGATGTGGTAAATCTTTTCAATGATTTAGCGCACCCTGTATTGATTCATTATGTTTTCTTCGATCAAGAGACCTGTGACTCGTCTCTCTCCCATGAAAAACCTAGAAACAATTCTTCAAAGTCGTGCCCTCAACCCTCATTTTTCCAACATCATTCTTAATATATATCATTATCAGATATATCAGGTTGACTCGCAACACTCATGTAAGCCTCACACTGCTCTATTTCTATTTCTATTTTCCGTGATGCCCTAAACTAAATTTTTGAGATGTTATTTTTCATTTTTCTGTCTATCAGTGTTTGTTTCATAGTGTTCATTTATACCATGCTAATTTTTTTTGTAAAATAAACATATGGAAGTGATATCATGCACGTTTACAGTTTTTGTGTGTTCTATCATGTCTGTGTGCGCATACAAAGGGTTTTCAAGGGGGTGGGGGCTGTGCAAGTGGGTGGGGTGTCCCGGAGGGTTGGGGGGCTATTTAGTGGGGTGGGGTGTCCAGGGATATCAAAGTGGGTGGGGTGGTGTCTAGGGGGTGAGGGGGGTTGTCCAAGGGGGTAGGGGTGTCCAAGGGTGTGGGGTAGTATTCAGGGGGTGAGTGGGTTGTCCAAGGGGGTGGGGGTGTCCATGGGGTGGGGGGGGGGGCTTTTCAGAGGGATGGGGGTATTTTCAACGGTAGGGGGCTTTCCATCGGGTTGGGTTGATGCCTAGGGGGTGGGGTGGCTGTCCAGAGGGGTGGGGGCTGTCTAAGGGAGTGGTGGTGTCCAGTGGCTGTCTATGTAGGTGGGGGTGGTGTCCAGGGGGTTAGGGGATGTACAATGGGGTAGGGGTGTCCAAGGGTGTGGGGGTGTCCAGGGGGTTAGTGGGCTGTCCATGGGGGTAGTGGTGTCCAGCGGGTTTCGGTGTCCATGGGGGGGGGATGTCCAGAGCGATCGGGGGCTTTCTAGGGGGCGGGGGCTGTCCAGAGGGTTGGGGGGATATCCATGGGGTTGGGGGACGTCCAGAGGGGTGGGGGTTGTCCTTGGGGGTGCTGGTGTCTGGGGGGTGTCCAAGGTGGTGGGGGCGGTGTCATTGGGGATGAGGGGGATTTCCAATGGGGTAGGGGTGTCCATGGGTGGGGGTGGTGTTGAGGGGGTGAGGGGGCTATCCAGGGGTGTGGGGTTGTCCAGGGGTGTCCAAGGGGGTAGGGTGGGGGTGGTTTCTAGGGGGTGGGGTGGTGGTGTCCAAGGGGTGTGGGTTGGTTTCTATGGTGGTGAGTGGGATGTCTAGATGGGGTATGTGGTGTCCAGGGGTTGGGGGGTCCCGGGGGTGGGGGTTGTCTAGAGGGGTTGTGGGGATGTCCAGGGGTGGGGGGCTGTCCAAGGGGGTGGTGGTGTCCAGGGTGTGTCCAAGGGGGTAGGCGTGGTGTCTTGGGGGGTGAGGGTTCTTTCCAAGGGTGTTGGGATGTCTAGGGGTGGGGTGGTGTACAGGGGTGATGGGGCTTTTCAGAGGGTTGGGGGTGTCCATGGTGTGTCCAATGGGGTAAGGGTGGGGGTGGTGTCTAGGGGGGTTGAGGGGGCTTTCCAATGGGGTAGAGGTGGTGTCGAGGGGGGTGTGGGTGTCTTTAGGGAGGGGGTGTCCAGGGGGTGTTCAGGTGGGTGGGAGGTAGGGGTGGTGTCTAAGGAAAGTCGGGGGTTTCCAAAGGTGGGGGTGGTGTCAAGGGGGGGTGAGTGGGTTGTCCAAGGGGTTAAGGGGTATCTAGGGGTTGGGGTATCCAGGGGGTTGGAGGTGTCCAGAGGGGTCGAGGTGTTGTTTAAGGGGTGGGGGTGTCCAGGGGGTGCTGCATAATCGTGTGTAGTGCCCATGTTCATTAAAAAAAATTATTTTTTACCACTTCCCCTATTCATTTTCTGATACTCATCGGATCACCCCCATTTTAAATATAACATGGTAAGCTACAATCGGTATGCGATTATTTGAGAATGCATGATGCACTAGTTTAATATTATTCTCTGGCTAGTTAAACCTTAGTATAAACACGCTCTACGTTGGGGATGGATAACCTCATGCATTAGATATGATTGATTATATCAGGCATGCCAAAATATTGAATAGGTTGCAATATGTTCTATATTCTCCCCTAAGCTCCTAGGTATTACCTTGTTCTCTAACACTTGATTATTCGTGGAGGATAATCTTGGTGCCTCATCTGGTATGGTTACATGAATACTACTTAACCATTGCCCTCATTATGCCATTATTGATTATGATTCCTAATTTTGGTGTGTTTCTTTGGTAAAATTTATTGTTTGGTTTTAAATGTTTTCATGCATATTATTTTTAAAAAAACTATGTTTATTTTTCTATTTTTCAAACTATCAGCAAATGAATCTTTTATTTATATAAAATTCATAGGGAAAGCCCTTACCCCTGGATATACCCTTCCACCTAGGACGCCCTGGATATCCCCTACCCCCGTGGATAGTATTTACCCCCTTATACAGCCCCCACCACCCCCTGGATAGCCCCTACCCCCTTGTACACCCCCTTGTACACCCCCTTGGTATATATATATCCCAACGGTTTCATTGAAACCATTTGTATATTTTAACTTTAGGTAGTCTATACCAACGGTTCTTATAGAATCATTATTATAATTCTATTGCAAAGTCCATCATTCCAATGGTGTGTCAAACCATTTGGGTATTCTATCCCAATGGATTCAAGGGATATCCCAATGGTTTCAAATCATTGGGATATGTGTAATTTTTAGTAGTGAATGTATACATATTTAAAAATTTACACTTCATATTTCTTTTTTACGGAATGGTGAATTTGGTATCTAGTTGCATCAGGATGTATTATTTGTGTACCTTAAGAATAAAATATCCAAAATGTATTTATAATTGTTATATCTAACTATATTTTTCTGAAATCATTTTCATGCATATTTTTTTAAAATGTGCATAGATTTTTTTTATATTTCAAAATTGTTTTACATTCAAATTAGGATATTTTTCATATAAATATATATTTCTCTTATCTTAACAAGATGTATAATTTTGAAATTTGTTATAGGTAATAATGAGTCGATGTTAGGTTATGTCACATCTAATGAGTAATGAATATGAGGAAAGTGTTGATGCCTTTTTGGGATATTCTAAACAAAATGTTCTAACTAGTGACATTTTTTTCTTTCCATTCTTGAAATGTTTGAATATGAAGAAGTTTGAATGTTAAGAGATCAAAGATCATTTAATTTGTCATGGTTTTAATCAGAGTTACAACCCTTGGATTTGGATTGGTGAAAATGGATAGTATGTCAGATCTACTGATGATGATGATTTGCAAGATGGTAACTCTGATGGAATTGAAGACATGATTCATGATATTACAGCAGAACAAATTGATATAGAACTGAGAGTTGCGCGTCTATATGGTGATGTTGAAAAACCATTTTATCCTAGTTGTATGTATTTTACCATTTTTTCAATAGTGTTAAGATTGATTAACCGAAAGACAAAACATGGATGGACTGACAGAAGTTTTACACAGCTACTATAATTGTTGAAAGACATTCTTCCAAAAGACAACAATCTTCAAGATTCACATTATAAGGCCAAGAAAATATTATGCCAAATGGGATTGGTATCCAAGAAAATAGATGCATTTCTGAATGACTATATGATATATAGGAATGAATATGAATTTTTGTCAAATTGTGGTAAATGTTGGACATCACAGTATAAGTTGAAAGAAAAATCATAGGTTGATGTAGAGATTACAAAGATTCCTTCCTAGGAATTTTGGTGTCTTCTTTAATTCATCGTTTGAAATGTATATTTTCTAATTTACATGATGAAAAAAGTCTAAGATGGAATTCTCGTGACAGGATATGCAATGGAAAAAATACATCATCTAGCTAATTTTCCATAATGGAAGAAAATTGATGCGCAGTATCCTTAATTTGGAAATGAAATTTGAAATCTCATACTCGGGTTGTGAAGAGATTGAATGAATCCATACCGAACCCTCAGTAGCACACATAGTTAATGGCCTGTTTTATTGGTAATTTATAACCACTCTCATAAATTTTGTATGAAGAACAAATATTTCATGTTGAGTATAATGATATCTGGTTCGAAAAAACCTGGAAATGATATTGATGTTTTCTTTTCACCATTGATTGATGATTTGAATATTTTATGGGAGGATGGTATTATGGTGTCTGATTCTTATAAAATAAAATATTTTCAACTACATGCAGTTCTTATGTTCACTATAAATGACTTTCCAGCATATGGAAATTTGTCTAGATACAGAGTTAAGGGGCATAAAGCATGTCTAATTTGTGAACAATAGACTTCATATTGTCATTTTTATCATGGGAGGAAAACCGTGTACATGGGTCCTCGAAAGTTTTTGCCTATGGATCACTCTTATATAAGAATAAAAAAGGTATTCAATGGCTCATAAGAATTTGATATTTCTCCAAAAACATTATCCCCTAATGATTATTTTGAGAGGGTGGAAAATCGTGATGTGACGCCGGGAAAGGCATATAAATATGGTAATGATAGATGAATTTGGATGAAAAGGTCAATAATTTTTGAGCTACCATATTAGAGATATCATAAAGATAAACATAATATTGATGTCATGCACGTGGAGAAAAATATATGCAATAGTTTGATCGGAACATTACTATATATTAAAGGAAATACAAAATATGGGTTTAATGCAAGATTAGACTTACTACCAAGTGTAATACGTTTGGAGTTAGCTCCCAAACCTAATGGAAGATGAACATCTCTACCCCCATCTTATCATACATTATCCAAGAGGGAGAAAATTATCATTTTTCAATGTCTTCGTGATATCAAAGTTCCTCAAAGTCATTCTTCAAATGTAAAAAAATTATCTTTGAAGGATTTAAAGTTTATAGGTTAGAAATCTCATGATTGTCACGTCATGATGCAATAACTTCTACCAGTTTCATTGCGTGGAATATTGCCCATTTCTATTAGAAAGACTATAATGATGTTGTGTTATTTTTTTAATTCAATTTGTAATAAGTTTATTGATGTGAATACTTTGAACATTTGGGAAAAGGATGTAATTTCTATAATTTTTCAATTAGAAATGTATTTTCCTCAATCTTTTTTTTGATATAATGGTGCATTTAATGATTCATCTGGTTTGAGAAATAAAGCTTTTTGGACCTGTATATCTTCGTTTGATGTATCATTTTGAAAGGTATTTGAAAATAATGAAGGGTTGTGTTAAGAATCCATAGCAACCTAAGGCCTCCATTATTTAAAATTATATTTCTGAGGAGGTTGCAGAGTTATGTACGAACTACTTGGCTGCAGCGGAGCACATAGGTTTTCTTCCATCTTGACATGATCAGGTTAATAATGAGGGAAAGGAGATTCATGGATTGAAAGTCAAATCGTTGTCAGCTGAACAGATGAATAAGATAGAATTATACATCTTGAATAACATACCTGATTATCAACTATATATAACATTGCGTATTAATGAGTTAAAACAATTTCATCCAAAGAATGAAGAAGTGTTGATTTTGAATAAGCCCAACAAAACATTTTTTTCATGGTTTAAAAATACCTTGCTTGGTAGATCAAATGTATCAGAGACATTAAGATGGTTAGTGGGTGGTCTATGTTTAAATGTGTTAACTTAGTCCATTTATGACATTAATGGCTATAAATTTTATAAGAATGCTCAGGACAACCAAAGTACAGTTCAAAATAGTGGTTTATTGGTTTTTTCAGAAGCTATGCACTTTTCGATTTCTAAAAACAAAAATCAAATTTCTGCATCAACTGAATATTTTGGAGCCATTGAAGAAATATGGGAGGTTGATTACATTAAAATTAATGTTCATATTCTTAACTACAAATGGTTTATCGATAACAATAATGTCAGGCATGATAAATTTTGAATAACAGTTGTCAATCTGAGTAGATTGGAAGGCACAAAAGATTCTTTTATAATGGAAACACATGAAAAACAGATTTCCTATGTAGTTGATCAACCAGATATGTAGTATTCTGTTGTTTTACAAGGGAAATAACAATATGTTTGTGAGGAACAAATTGATGAACATTCTGATTTATGTGAGATCCATACTTCTATAGAAAGATTAGCAGAACATAATAATGAGCATGTTGAAGACATGGTTTGTGCCATAAGGAATGATCATGAGGAATGAATTTGGGAAAAAAATCCATTTATACATTCCTAATATTACAGGTAACATATGTTTATTTTTTCTTATATTTATTATTTTCATAAAATGTTAGATATAGTAATTTATTGATTTATTAAAACACACAAATAAGTAGATGATTTTGTTAATTATATTTTTATTTAGTTTAGTTTATCATGTTTACCATAACATAAATTATATATCTATTTTTTTTTGAATGGCAATTACATTACCATGTTTACCATGTTTAACATGTATACCATGTTTATCATGTTTACCATGTTTACCATGCTTACCAGGTTTACCATTTGTACCATTATTACCATAGTTTACCATAGGTTACCTTTATGTAACTTATATATTTATTGTTTTTGTTAAATAACAATTACACTACCATATTTACATAGTTTACCATGTTACCATTGTTTAACATGCTTGCTATATTAACCATGTTTATTATTATGTAACTTAGTTCAATTTTCTATTTTCTATTTACATTTTTATTGTAGTATTTTAATTCATATATTTGTGAACTAATTTTTGTTTTTTTATTTAATGGATAATTGCATATCAATCATATGATCAGCCACATGATTCTATAGATGAGCATAATGATCATACCTCTCGGGAAGAACATTCACATTCTCCTCTTGATGTTCTCTAATCTTCCTCATGTGCTATCATAACGAAAAAGTACAGTTCAAGAGTTGTTAATCATGGGTGCACACATTTACCAAAATTATCACTTTCCCATACATAGGACCAGAGGATACTCGTTGAGTATGATGAGGATGATATTCCTTGAGGTCCAAATGCAAAAATATTTAAGTGTTTTGTATCAACTCGAGGTATGACCAAAGTAAGCATTTTTATGATGATGGGTGAAGTGTGGACAAATAGATAATATCTCAGTTGTGGGAGATGATTTTGGAATGATCTTTTGCTATTTTTTTCTTATTATTTAAATGTTTCTAGTATAATATGTTTTACCTATTATTTATTATATGAAATTTGATATTACTGACTCTGTACAAGTTGGAAAGAAATGAATATCGATGGATTCTAGAGGATAGAGTGATTTCAAATCAATCCCCACATCTGATTTCATATTTGTTCATAGGATTCATGAAAATCCATGTCATATATATCCTTTCATATATGAAGATGCATGAACTCTTTTTGTTGAAAGTATAAGAAAAGATTCATTTTTTGTATGGGAAATGTAGACTTTTATAATATTTCTTATATAAATGATCTTATTAATGTTTTGTTAATTATTTTTTATTATTAATGTACAAAAAACAAGGACATCTCATTAAGAGATCCAATCCAAAAATGTATACCCTCATAGTTTATCTCTGGTAGGGTATACATTATTGGAAGAACAAATGAGGACAGAAAAATTACAAAAACTGATTGCTGATTCTTCAACTATTGGAAAGGTTTCCCCTTCATCCCCTCCATCTAAACATAAAAAATGGAAGAGATCTCAGATGGAGAAGAAGGGGCAATATCTTTTATAAGATTCATGAATTGTATTTTAGAGTATTGTAAGATATTTATTTTATTTATTTAAGTTAACTATATTCTTTATATAATTTGAATCATTACAGAAATATTAAACTAATTAATACATGATTCTCTTGACGAGAAGAGATCCCAGGGGGAATTTACAGCTACTGGGAGGCACGATATTTTATCTTTAGCATTGGGAAAACCTGAACATCGTGGTCATTTATGAGGATATCCGACAGGTGTATCGGTATGAAAAGTGTTTCCATGTTCTTCAACTTCTTCTATGGAGGTTGTTTATTAAAAAAATAGAATCACTGGAGGCTGAATTTTATAATATTAATGTGACTATGTAGTAAAGGATTAGAGTGTCGGTACAGTCTATGTTTGCAGAAATGTAAAGAGAATTTCAGACTACAGCTCCCACTCCTCCACCTTCCCATACAGACCCCATTATTTATACTCCACCTCCACTAGTAGCTCCCACTCCCCCACCTCAGCCTGCAGACCCCATTTTTTATCATACTCCACCTCCACAACTTCCTACATATTGCGAGTTGTATTTTTATGATCCTCAATATCATATAGTAGCATACGTGCTGGTTTATTGTATATGAGATACAGTTTATCATCAACAGTTAGAGGTAGAGAATCATAGGGTCATGATACAAGATATTATAGATAGATTATCTTGAGTACCATTACCTACAGATGAGGTAACGATAGTTGTACATAGTATCATCCATTTTTTAATTTGGCCATCTGGACTTTTTCAAATCATTACCATAGAGGTATGTATGTTATATCTTTTGTTATATTATTTTAAATTAAATTTGTTTTAACATTTGAAAACAAATATATTTTCTATTTATTTTTACATGAATACTTCAAAGGTAAATAAATACTGTATAGACAACAACAAAGGAAAATGTCTCTAATATCAGATACAGATTCTTGTAGTCATGACAGATTTTCAAGATATTCAAATTTTTTGGCGGATCCTTTTGATTTTCTAATGAAAACTCATGTTTGTAGAAGTGAAATAAATGTGGGGATTATGAAAAATGATATCATGGAGCTTGTAACTAGAGATAAGTTGGGCATCAACGTGGTGTAAATTTTTTCCATGTAAGTCTTAACACCTTTTCCATGCATTATATTTCTTATAAATGTATACTTATGTCTTTTTTATATTAGGAATCTGTATAACATGTGTGAAAAGAATGAGTGGACAAATGTATATGGATTCATGGACCCGCATATGATTTTTTCTAAATTATGTGCATTGGATGAGGAATAAAGAATGCTTCATATTGCTAAAATATTTGAATAGAATATAAACATACAGTGTTGGATGATTTCTTTTCATGAGATGTATGAAACATATCTCTGGAAAATATTTCATTATATTTTATCATAAAAAACACTAACCTTAAATTTTATTTTATCAGTGATCATTGGCTGTTAGGTGTTTTTTCCCAAGGGAGAAAACACTTTACTGTATATGATTTGTCCATGGAAATGTGTGGGGATGTTTTAAGAATTTGTTGGAAAAGTAATTTTCAATTTCTTAATAGTTGTATTTATTATAATGCATTTTAAATTTATCACATTCTTAATATTTTCTGACATGGGATGGCTCTACTTTCGAAAAAACACAAATAAATGGAGTGACAAGATCTAATATGTTATAATAAAGGTAAAAATCCATTATAGTTTTTACTTTTTGATGTATTACATAAAAATAATATTTTCAATTAACACTCATTTAAACAGAATTTTCATGAACAAAAAGGTTTCGTTGAATGCATATATTATATGTTAATATTTATTTATGAAATAATTACAAATCAAACACTTCTGCACATTGACCTGGTAAGATTTATTTTTAAACATTTCCATAATATTTCTTTTGATTTATTCATTATAAATTTCAACTACTATCCTTTTACATTGTAGCTATTTGATGACCCTCAACCCTACACCATTCATGATTTTACACACTTATAAGTAGAATGGTGATATTATTTTATTGGTTTGATTTGATTTTAGATTTTTTTGTTGTGTAAAATGTAATTTCTAATATTTTCATTGTAATTGTGTATTTGGTATTAGTTTACGGTGGATTAAGGTTTTTTAGTTGAAAATGTATGGTTTCAATGTTATATATGTTAATGATTAATTTTGGCCTACTTCTTATTTTGGTCTAGTTTTGATGGTTTTTCTGGTATGGATTCTGGTCTTGGGGAGGGTGTCCAGGGGTGTGGGGGGTGTCCAGTGGGGTGCGGGGGGGGGGGGGGGGTGGGTGGTTTCTAGGGTGTGGGATGGTTTTCCAGTGGGTTGGGGGTGTCCAGAGTGTCTATGGGGGTTGAAGGCTATCCAGGAGGTTGGGAGGGATGTCTATGATAGTAGGGTCCTGTCTAGTGGGGTGGGGGTTTCTAGGGGAGAGGGAGGGATGTCCCATGGGTTGGGTGTGTCCAAGGTGTCCATTGGGGTGTGAGGGTATCTGTGGAGGGTGAGAGGGTGTCTAGAAGGGTGGGGCTGTCTAGGGGGTGGGGGTGTCTAGGGGTGCGTGGAGGTGTCTAGTGGGGTGGGGGTTTCATGGGTGTGGGAGGGTTGTCTAGTGTGGTGGGGGTGTTCAGGGTGTCCATGTGGGTGGGAGAGTATCCAGGAGGGTGGGAGGGATTTCTAAGGAAGCAGGAGGGGGGCTATCCCGGAGGGGTGGGGGCTGTCTAGGAGGGGTGGATGGGGGCTGTATGGGGGGTATCCCGGGGTGTGTGGGTGTCCAGTGGGGTGGGGGTTTCCAGGGGTGTGTGCAGGTTGTCTAGTGGGGTGGGGGTGTCTGGGGTTTTCATGGGGTGGGAGGGTATCCAGGAAGGTGGGGGATCTTCAGGAGGGTGGGGGATATTGTGGGGTGTCCATGGGTGTGTGGGTATCCAATGGGGTGGGGGTTTCAGGGGTGTGGGATGGCCATCAAGTGGGGTGGGGTTTCCAGGGTGTCCATGGGGGTTGGAGGGTGTCCAGGAGCGTGGGAGGACTATCCAGGGGTATTCAGGGCTTTCCATGAGGGGTGGGGTGTTGGGGGGGTGTCTAGTTGGGTGGGGGTGTCTGAGGATTCCATGTGGGTGAGAGGGTGTCTAGGAGGGTGGGGGTTGTCCAGGGGGTGTCAAGGGGTGGGGGATGTCTAGTGTGGTGGGGGTGGGGTTCCAGGGGTGTGGGAGGGTTGTCTACTGGGGTGAGGGTGTATAAGGTGTCCAAGGTGGTGGGAGGGTGTTCATGGGGGCAGAAGAGTGTCCAAAAGGGTGGGGGTGTCCAAGGGGTGTCCAGGGGTGCGGGGAGGTGTCCAGTGGGGTGGGGGTTTTCAGTGGAGTGGGAGGGTTATCCAGTGGGGTGGGGGTGTGAAGGATGTCCATGGGGGTGGGAGGGTGTCCAGGAGGGTTGAAGTTCTATCCAGGGGAGTGGGGGTTGTCCGAGAGGGGTGGGGGATGTCCATGGGGTATCCAGGGGTGTGGGGGTGTCCAGTGGGGTAGGGGTGGGCTTTCCAGGGGTGTGGGAGGGTTTTCCAGTGGGGTGGGGGTGTTTGGGGTGTCCATGGGGGTGGAAGGGTGTCTAGGAGGGTAGGGGATCTCCAGGAGGTTGGGGGCTATCCAGGGGGTGTCCAGGGGTGTGGGGATGTCTAATGGTGTGATGGATTCCATGGGTGTGGGATGGTTGTCCAGTGGGGTGGGGGGTGTCCAGGGTGTCCATGGAGCATGGGAGGGTGTCCATGAGGGTGGGAGGGATGTCCATGGGGGTGGGGGTCTATCCAAGAGGGGGTGTCTAGGGGGTATCCAGGGGTGTGGGGGGTGTCCAGTGGTTTTGGGTTTCTAAGGGTGTGGAAGGGTTGTCCAGTGGGTTGGGGCTGTCCAAGAGGGTGGGATATGTCTAGTGGTGTGGGGGGGTGTCTGGTGGGGTGGGGTGGTTTTGGTCTAGTTTTGTTCTAGTTTTGTTCTGTTTTTGTTATGTTTTTGGTCTATTTTTTTCTGTTTTAGGTTTGCTTATACAAGGCATAGTTGTGGCTGAACAATTTTTTTTAAAAAAAATTGGTTTTTACACCAGTTATTTTACAGCCAACATAAAATATGCATGTTTATGGGTATTAATGTCAATTATTTGAAAACTGATGTAAAAAAATTCATTGGAATGGGTTTTTACGTCAGTTATTTCATAACCAATGTAATAAATGGTGTGAAAATAAGTTTTTAAATTGGTTAATTGATAACTGACATAAAAAATGGAATGAAATAGTTTTTTGACGTCGGTTATTTAATAACCTATGTATTATATATGTTTTCAAATCGGTTATCATTCAACTGACATAAAAACCCCATAGAGACATGTTTATCAGGTCAATTATGAACATAACAGACATTGTAAACTCTTCTAAGGCACTATTTATTACATCTTTTATTCTATAAAAGACATGAAAAAGTAGACACCAAATCATTTATTTAAAAACCACCATAATAAATCATGACTCTGAAGCATTTTCCACTTCTGTTTTTGATGAATCAATGTGAAAAAGCCATTCAGATTATTGTTTTTTATGTTAGTTTCAAAATAACCACTGTAAAAAACAATATTTATAATTTCTCCTATAATAACATCATCCAAAATCTGATGTAAAAAATAACCTCCGTAGAAAACGTTTTCTCCACTAGTGATGGAATGAGAAAAGCTCAAGAACATATTTTTCAATAATTACTTTTCGCATAATCTTCCTAAAAATAGAAAATAAAATAATTGAATTAAAGAAATAGGGTGATGGATATGTTTGAACTTATGAATAAAATTTTACAAGACTTGTGAGGTACGCTTCTGGAATTATCATCCAACTTGAATGTAATGTTGATCAATTTTTCTATGGTATAAAACAAATTCTATGAAAAGTGTTATCCATAAGGGAAAATATTAGTTATAAATAAATTTAATGATGATCTATAAATGAGGAAATGGAGGTTGGAGTTACATATCAATCTCGTAGTTTTGATAAGAAAATTATGAAGGATTTTAAAAAAAAATATAAAAACCATAGAGAAATGAAGATGTGTTTTCCATTATAATCAAAGTGTGGGAGTAAGATTTGTAGAGTTTGTCTTAAGGGGAATGGTAATACTTCAAGTGTGGAAGCATAGTTTATCTAGAAAATTATTGGAAATGTAATGGGAAGAAGTTATATAATGATCCAAATACAGAGAATGATACATAGATTTAACCCCCCACACTTCAATTCTTTAAGTGTTTATAAAATGGGCATTATGCTAATCAATACCCAAATCCATGGGTTAAAAAGGGTGATTGACTTCCAAATATCATTAATCTAAATAATAATTGAAATATCATGTGATTTTGATTTCCAATATGGTGTATGATAATTAATAGATGGAATGATTGAGTGTTTTTGTAATATAATTAAATAATAATGTTGTAGAAGTATATTTATGGTATTATGGAATTATGAAACATCAATGTATTGGTCCACTATAGTTTTTTCATATGAATTTAAGCACATATTTTTAATTGTACTGATCACCCTGAAAAGTAGTGGAGGTGTTAAGGTGATGTCTCTAAAAAACACATGATTAAGATAAGGATAACAAATATTATGTGTTCGATGTTGGGATAATTATATATAGTGATGTTTTGTTTTGATAAAACAAATGGGACAGTATTGATGACCAAGGGGATGATAATATGAAAACGTTTTTTGTTATATAATAGATTTATTTTATAGAATTTTTGGATTTATGGAAGGAATAAAGATTTAATTTTTTAAAGCATTCAATTTTTCACTAAGGTTTTATAGTGATTCAGGTTATTACCATGTTTCATGAGAATACATGATGAATGTTTTCACATGGTTGGTATGTGACATACAACTATAACTTTATGATATACAAGGGATAAATGGTAATATATTTTTTGATAAATTTAGTGACCTTATTTCTAATGTTTTTGACTTTCACCTTTCATAAGGGATATAAGGATAACCATTTATGTAACTGTTTATGTTAAACATCAGATGAGATTTTACAGAATACAATATTATATAACCACGTCAGTATTTATGCATATTGGATAACATGTTCTAACCATTTTTTATAATGATAAATTGAGATAGAAGGAATAGATTTTCATACTACAATGGATCTTATGATCCACTAGTTTTGCAGGTATTACAACTTCAACTTCATTTATTGGTGTAAGAAATGAAATGAGATTGATAAAGGAATAACCAATGTGTGAGGTTGTACTTCTGAGATGAAATAAAGTGATTATTTCTTCTCAATTAATTTTAATAAAAATATTTATCCAACTATAATTATTTATGATGATATAAATTTCCATTTTCAAGCCTATTTTGTCCATATTTTTGTTGTCATTAACCATATAATGGCCATATTGTCTATCACTCTCCATCAGAACATAATAGTTAGTTTTCTCATAAATATACATTTTCTTATAGTCCACATATTTTCTTCTATTTTCTCAAATGTGGAATCCTAGTTATGAGAAACTTCATGTAACTGTTATGTTTCCTTTTAAAAATGTATTTTTTGTATTCATTTTTACGATGAGGGTTTCGATGAAACTAACATTTATATAATAAAACATTGATGACCCTGAATAATTTTGAGGGAGATATTCATTTTAAGGTGGGATGAATGAAACACCCTAATATTTTTATGAAATATAGTTTTTTAAAGAATTATATTTCATTGATGTCATTAATTACAAGCATCACCAACTTAACTTGTGTTATATGCAACAATGAGTTTCTACGAAACACCATTTTATTATTATACTAATTTAAAATGGAAAATTATAACCATGTTATAATGGAAGGTATGAACATGATTAAATGAAATATAAAATTACTGTTTACAAATAATTCTTTGATCAATTAATTATAAATAAATGTAAAACCCTCTTTAAAATAAAAGGAAATGTTTTTTTGAAAATTATTTAAATGTGAACAACTGTGTTTGATACCAATAAATAAAGAAATAAATATTTTTATATTATAAAAATAAAATATTAAAATATATTATATATTAAATATAAGGTTTAACCTTTATCTTATTTTTTTCTAGATATGATACTAGAACAAGTCTAATTTTATGTATAAAAGAATTATTGTTCTAATAAAACTGTTTTTCATCTTTTAATAAGGAACTTGGTTTACATATATTTTTTAAAAAATTAATAAATAATATTTTAAAAAATAAAATTATTCTTTTAAATATTAATTTAAATATTTATATTGGTTTAATTATTTATATTTTTCTGATAAGTTCTATATTTTGAGGAATAGTGAAAATATGGAATTTAAATTGAAAATAGATTTTTCATAAAAATAATTTATTTTATTAAATTATATATCTTATTTATTTTAAAGTATAATTAGATCAATGTTTTATCATTTAATCCAATATATGTTATCGGAATAAATTTCACTTTTAATTTCTATATAAAAACATTTCTATCTTTTGGAAGTACTCACCTTAAAAACATGTTTACTTGTTCCATCTCTGGGATTAATTTAATATTAATTTTAAAACAATATTTTCTTTTAATAATTAAAAATTATTTCTATATTATTAATAAAATTTTCCTTATTTATTAAATATGCCCTTTTTATTTTTTTCAAATATTAATAGTAACTTTGGTAATTTTTATTACCTTGGTAATGGGAACATTAGGTAATTTCGGTGGAAAATAAAGTTATAAGAACTATAAAATATAATATATCATTCAATAAAATTATTTTATGATGGTTAATATATGCATAAACCATTATTATTTCACATTAATAATTTAATGGACACTTTTATATGAACATGAATTTAATATTATTGAAATTAAAGAGAGTGGAAATATGTGACACTATCACTTTTAATAAGTATAATTTTTTTAATATGGGTATAAATATAATATTTGCTCGACTATATATTTTATTAAGAAATATAAATTTTTTATATACATGATATAATTTTAATTTTAATTTTTAGTGAAGAGATCGTTATCATAAACAATTACAAAATGATGATGCATTACTTATTCAATTAATGAAACAAACAATTAAATGACAATTGAAATATTAAAAGAAATATAATTTTAATTAATTAAGGTGATACATTAATTTTATAGGTTAATATTACATATTTTTGGTATATTAAATGAATTATGGTTGATGTTTTCTTTTTGTATTGATTTTATAAAAGTCAGTGTAATGAACAATGTCAAAATTGACATTTATGATATTTTATTGAAATAATATTTTGTTAAATTTTTTAAATCATAAAAAATTTAATAATTAAACAATGGATGATATATGGTATAAAATATCCTAAATTTTCCATTTATGATCCAATAGAACTTTATATGTCAAATTTAAATCCTCTTAATTTTTAAAAACATGTTACCATAATTCAAAGTAAAATGGATTAACTAATATTTAATCAAAATGAAAAGGTTTAAAATAACAATTTTTTTAGAATCTATTTCTATGAAATTAAATCTTCATAATACCTTATCTTAGAATAAAAGAAAATTTTTAGTTATTTGGTTTTATATTTAATTTATTACAAATTAATTCTTTGAGAAATTTCAAAAGTGTCACACCCCTCTCTTAAAAAAGGGAACATCTTCTTCTCATTTCATCACAATTCCAAACCTACTTATTTTATACAAAATATATCAAAATAACCTCCAAACATCTCCCAATACATCTTTAAATCCATACACTAGGAATAAATCCAACCAAATAAGTCCTTTTTGTGAAAATCCTAGGGAGATTTCTGAATAAGAGGTATCGTTCTTCAATGAACATTTTTGTTTTGCTTCATCCTTAAACCCATTGAATTATATTTATTTGATGCTTATATAAAAACTTCAGTATATTTAATATAATTATATGTTTTTATTCTAATTATTTTACAAAAAATCACACACACTTCCATTAAATGGGTAATGAACATACAACTCTTGTGTATGGTGAACTAGCACCTCGTGAATCGATGTTGTCTGTTTTTCCTTTACCACCTATCATAGATGGTAATTAATATTTAAACTATATTTTTATATGATATATGTTATATATATGATTTATTTATTCTTACATAATTATTATATAACACATACCTTCATACTTTCCATATTCTAGAAATGTGATAACTTCATTTGTGGATGTATGGACTACCGTCCCCTCAAAGGGATGTGATTCATTCACACATTGTATGGATTGTATTAATGGTGGGTTTAGTGAAATTATATGATATATATTAAAAAATAATTATAATATAATGATATTATGTATATATATTTATGAATTTTATTCAATGCGACATGAAATGGAAGCAGCATTCATGCGTACTTACAGTCTATCATCTCCATGAACGTTATGTTTCATTATCTATTTCAGTCATTAATATATATCCATAAACACATATATAATGTTTATATATTACATTTATATAATTTTTAAGATTATATATATAATTAAATCATGATCTAATTATGATAATAAATAATTACACATCAAAACAAACACGAGAAACAAAATAGTTATTACGTGAAACATAACTTAAATTTTCAATTAGTGGGTACTATAAGGTAATAAGTAAATAATATATGGTATTATATAGATAAAAATGGTTCTTTAATATATATATATATATAATAAACTAATATTTATTAGATAATAGGTTTTCATGAGTATAATGAGAGTCAATATATAAGGAAAGAAGATTTATAGTCTCAATTTTATTTTCGTGAGACTTGTTGAGCCCTCTGGAAGATTGTTGATTTCATGTCTATGTTTGATGTTTTAATAATCTCAAATCATCACATACCATTAATGCTTAATCTGGTTTGTTTTCTCATAAACTTAATTACAATCTGTAAATGAATCTGTTATCATGTTTTTGTCTATGCTTATTGACTTACGAAGTATGTTGGAAGTCTTCTGGATTCAACAGACATCGGAAGCCCTGATCCAATATCAAAGGACAATGGTCGCACTGATCAAAATGAATCACCGATCCATCAGACTCACCGATCCATCAGACTCACCGATCCATCAGACTCACCGATCCATCAGACTCACCGATCCGTCAGACTCACCGATCCATCAGACTCACTGATCCATCAGACTCACCGATCCATCAGACTCACCGATCCATCAGACTCACTGATCCATCAGGCGCACCGATCCAAAGACTCACTGATGCAAATGAGTCACCGATGCAAATGACTCACCGATCAGATGACAGACCGATGCTGATCTATCTGAGTCACCGATCATTACTCTAATACTGATGACCTACCGATCACTTGAACAGTCATAAACAACTGTTTGAATTTCTTTTTCTTTATCTTTATTTATTCTAACCAATGGTCATATTAGTTATATTTTAATACCCTGACAATTAATTAATAAAGGTTGTCGGATGTCAGGAAACCGTACCTCGTACCTGCGGAAAGGAAACCTTTTCTGTCCTACGGAGCACGTGATATAAATACAAGAAGACTCTGCTGAAGGAAGAAGGAGAACACATAGAGACAACACACAACAGTGAGATAACACACACAGAGACAAGGAAGACATACGACATACTCAAGAAGAGCTCTGTGAATACAAGAAGAACCAAGCAAGACAGAATCACACATACAATCAAGCCTACTCAAGAAGAGTTCTGTGCATACAAAAGAATATTGAAGAGCTTCATCGACTACATCTCACTGCATGTGAACCTGAAGCATACGACACTCTGGTTCTCAAACAAAATCGAGAAGAGGACTCAGAATCACTTCTGATTAATTCCAAAATGAGTCCAGTGCTACACTGAAATCACTAGAGCCATTTCTAAACTCTACATCTCTGCTCTGTGATTTATTTATTCTACATTTTGAGCAGTGTGTGTTATCTGATGTATTAAACACACACACTGACTCCTG
Source organism: Viscum album (assembly GCA_963277665.1). NCBI lineage: Eukaryota > Viridiplantae > Streptophyta > Magnoliopsida > Santalales > Viscaceae > Viscum > Viscum album. The sequence continues at coordinate 1,621,262,916 of OY728123.1, forward strand.
TACTTTCACTGGAGGATCTGTAAATCCTCAGCAAACCTTTTACACTTTATTTCCCACTGTGGATAGTGGTAGAGGTCTTGTGACCTGGATAGCTGGCTGCTGTTGTTTGTTTTCCCACGTAGAACTGTGGTAGAGGTCTTGTGACCTGGACAGTGTGTTCACTGTTGTTAACCCCGATCCAGGGTGTGGATCATTTTTATATAAACTGTTGAGAGGACTAAGTCTCGGCTTGAGACTGAACCTCTTGGTTAATTATCTGTGTTAGTATCTACATACTTTATCCATACTATACATATTTATTTCATATTCCGCTGCTATTACTTTGAAATATAATTTATCTTCAAAGCTAATTTGATAATTAAATTAGCAAGTGTTTATATTTATTATAAATCATTAAGTTAGTTTCAAAAGTTAATTTAATCATAAGATTAAGTTAAATGAGAACTAATCAATCTTTGAGAAACTAATTGAACCTTTATAATCTATATAAATTCACTACAGTCTAAAAGTACTCTGCTTTTGAACTGTGATTTTAGTTGTATTTTAAAGGTCTTAAAATTTCTGTTATATCTAAATTTTTATCTCTTTAAAATTCTCTCATCATGGACAATAGACTTGAGGGTGCTGCTACTAACCTGCCACCTTTCTTCAATGGAACAAATTATGCTCAGTGGAAACTGAAAATGAAAATTCATCTAGAAAGCATAGGTTTTTATATTTGGACTGCTATTGAATCAGAATACAAAGTTCCCACTACTGCTAGATCTACTTGGGATGAACCTACAAAGACTGCTTACAATAACAATTGTAAAGCTATGAATTCCATGTACTGTGCTCTAGGAGATCAAGAGTTTAATAGAATTTCTGCATGTAAAACTGCATATGAAATTTGGGATACCTTAGTTGTTTCTCATGAAGGAACAACTAATGTTAAGGAGATGATATTGAATACCTATACTATTAAGTATGATAATTTTAAGATGAAGCCTGACGAACCCATTTCTGATATGTATCTCAGGTTCAATGAAATTGTCAACACAATGACTTCTCTGGGAAAGGATGTTCCAGCAAAGGAGCAAATCATGAGAATTTTGAGATGCCTACCTGAAAGATGGAGAGGAACCTCTGTCTCCATTAGAGAATCATGTGACATTGCTGCTCTACCTGTCAAGGAACTAATTGGCAAGCTGATGATGTATAAAGAAGAGCTTAAAGTGAACAAAGAGGAATAAAATGAACCTGCAAGAAAGTCTGTCGCTTTCAAATCCTCAACTTCAAAGAATAAGGACAAAGAAAAGCCTCAAGCTATCAATGAAAGATCAAGCAATGAGGAAAGTGAGAATGATTCTGACAGTGATGCTGAGATGGCTCAAATAGCCAGGAGATTCAAAAAGTTTTATAGGAAAAAGAAATTCTTTAGGAAACCAAATTACAAGGGAAAGTATGACCAACAAGGAAAATGGAAAAAGGATTGGAAGAAGGATGACAGAACTGATGAAGTTGTCTGTTATGAATGGAAAAGAAAAGGGCACATAAAAACAGACTGTCCAAAGCTGAAATACAGAAATATGTATGAATACAAGGATAACAAGTACAAGAAAGCCATGAAGGCTACTTGGAGTGCTTCAAAAGACAGCACAAGTGAAGCTGAATCTTCAGACTCTGAAAAGAATCGGGCCAACATGTGTTTCATGACAAACACTTCTGAGGTAACATCAGAGACTCCTGTTTTTAATTCATACTATTCTGGAGAAGATTCTGACTCAGAAAACATGTCAAAATCTGAATTGTTTGAATACTGTGACATGTTAGAAGAAACTTGTAATGAGCTTAAGGATAAATATAAAGGTTTAAAGAAACAGTATGCTTTAAGTGTTAAGCATAAATCTGATCTGGATATAGTAGTAGAAAAGAATGCTCAGTTTCTTAAAGAAAATACTGAACTAAAATTGTCTAATGAACAACTCAGAAAAGACTTAGAGAAGTTCACAAATTGAAAGAATACTCTAACACAGATGCTAGGAAAGCAAGTTGCACCTAAATATACTACTGGGATAGGATACCAACCTGGACAAAGGAAAGTTTCCAAAACTAGATTCATTCCTAAATCTGGACAGAAGATAGTTAATTCTGGAACGTCATATGCCTCAACTAGTTATATTCATAGTTATGGATCTAATAAGGTTTATCTTTCAAAGAATGATAATTCTGCGAATTATATGAGACCCATTAGACAAATATGGGTACCTAAAGTGCTATTGGCTAACCTGTCTGGACCCAAGAAGATCTGGGTACCAAAATCATCTCCCATCTAAATCTGTTTTGTAGGAGACCTGCTTGAAGAGCTGTCACAAGAAGATATGGTACATAGACAGTGGATGTTCAAGACATATGTCAGGAGACTTTTCATGTTTCAAGAGCTTAGTAAAAGTTGATGGAGGCTTTGTCACTTTTGGTGATAATTCAAAAGGAAAAATCATCGGCTTAGGCCAGATTGGTAACACTGACTCAGTATTAATTTCTAAAGTCTTATTTGTTGATGGCCTTAAATATAATATATTAAGTATTTCTCAGTTATGTGATGATGGTTTTCATGTTAAATTTGAAAATGATTCTTGCAAAGTTTTTAATTCTAAGAATGTTTTGGTGTTTTCTGCCTTAAGAAATGAGAATGTTTATGCTGTTAATCTGAATTCTTTAGCTAAACAGAACATTCCTTGCTTAAATGCGTTTTATAAAGAGTCTTGGCTTTGGCACAGAAGATTAGGACACTGCAATGTACACTCTCTTAGAAAACTTTCTAGGAAGAACTTAGTTAGAGACTTACCCAAACTTGAATTTCTAGCAGACAAAGTTTGTAATCCCTGTCAAAAGGGAAAGCAACATAAAGTTTCTTTTAAATCAAAGAAAGAAGTCTCAACTTCTCAACCACTTGAGTTGGTTCACATGGATTTGTTTGGACCATCAAGAGTTTCTAGTCTAAATGGGAAGCACTATGTCTATGTTCTCGTAGATGATTTTTCTAGATATACTTGGGTATACTTTCTAGCTCACAAAAGTGAAGCTTGTTCTTACTTTATTAAATATTCCAAGTCTGTAGAGAACCTTAGTGGACTTAAGATTAAAACCTTAAGAAGTGATCATGGTCGTGAGTTTGAAAATCAAGATTTTGAATCTTATTGCTCACACAATGGCTATACTCATAACTTTTCTGCCCCTAGGACACCCCAACAGAATGGTGTAGTAGAAAGAAGGAATAGAACCCTGCAAGAAATAGCTAGAACCATGCTCAATGAATATGAGCTGCCTATTTACTTTTGGGCTGAAGCTGTTAATACAGCTTGTTATGTCATTAATAGAGTCTTAATTAGACCTGTTCTTAAGAGTACCCCTTATGAGTTGTGGAACCACAGGAAACCCAAGGTTAACTACTTCAAAGTTTTTGGCTGCAAAGTCTTCATTCTCAATACTAGAGACAATCTTGACAAATTTGCATCCAAGAGTGATGAAGGAATTTTCCTAGGTTATTCTATCTCTAGTAAAGCCTATAGAGTTTTCAATAAAAGAACCAAATGCGTGGAAGAATCTGTTCACATCAAATTTGATGAAACTGATCCACATGAACCTAAAATCTCTCTTGAATATGATCTCTCTGGTTTAAATCTCAACGATAAATACAATGGACCTATAGTTAAAACATCCATCTCTGGAAATTCTCCAGAACCTGCTTCTGTTGAACCTCTATCTATAGATGAACTTGAAATTTCTAGTCCAACCTTTACCAGATCAACGAGGATTCTAAAGAATCATCCTTTAGATGCTGTTGTAGGAAATCTAGATAGAGGAACACAGACTAGAGCTTCTCTAAGAAATCAGGTTGAACATCAAGCCTTTCTATCACAGTCAGAACCTAAAAATATCAATGATGCTATCAATGATGAGTTTTTGGTAATGTCTATGCAAGAAGAATTAAATCAGTTTGAAAGAAACAAAGTCTGGGAATTAGTTGACAGACCTAAGGACACTTTGACAATAGGCACAAAATGGGTTTTTAGAAATAAAGTAGATGAATCTGGAAATATAGTTAGAAACAAAGCTAGACTAGTTGCACAAGGATATAGTCAAGAAGAAGGTATAGACTATGAGGAGACTTTTGCACCTGTAGCTAGACTAGAAGCCATTAGGATCTTACTGGCATATGCTGCACATCTGGATTTCAAGTTATATCAAATGGATGTCAAAAGTGCTTTTCTAAATGGTTTTATAATTGAAGATGTTTTTGTAGAACAACCACCTGGATTTACTAACCCCCATTTTCCAAATCAAGTTTTTAAACTTTCTAAAGCTTTTTATGGTTTGAAACAAGCTCCAAGATCTTGGTATGATAGACTTAGCAATTTCCTTATTTTAAAAGGTTTTACTAAAGGGATTGCTGATCCAACTCTTTTCATTAAAAGAATTTCTAAAGATGTTTTAGTTGTACAAATATATGTTGATGATATTATTTTTGGATCTTCTAAACACTCTTTATGTACTGATTTTTCAAAATGTATGCAAAATGAATTTGAAATGAGCTTAATGGGAGAGCTTAAGTACTTTCTTGGATTTCAAGTATTTCAAAATGAAAATGGTATTATTTTGAATCAATGTAAATATACAAAGGATCTTTTAAAACGTTTTGGTCTGGATAGTATCAAGGAAAGTGAAACTCCTATGAGTACTACCTGTAAATTGGATGCAGATGAAACTGGGAAACCAGTTGATCAAACCAATTACAGAGTTATGATTGGTAGTTTACTTTATCTTACTGCTAGTCGACCTGATATTATGTTTAGTGTGTGTATGTGTGCTAGATTTCAAGCTAATCCAAAAGAATTTCATTTGCTAGCTGTCAAAAGAATTTTTAAATATCTCAAACACACGGTTAGCTTAGGTTTGTTTTACCCAAAAGGACAATCCTTTGACTTAATGAGTTATTCAGATGCTGACTTTGCAGGATGTAAGTTAGATAGGAAGAGCACATATGGAACATGTCATTTTCATGGAAAATCCCTAGTATCATGGTGTAGTAAGAAAAAGAATTCAGTTGCATTGTCTACTGCCGAGGCAGAATACATAGCTGCTGGTAGTTGTTGTGCACAAATTTTGTAGATGAAACACACTTTATTGGATTATGGATTTGATTTTAAACATGTTTCAATTAACTATGACAATACTAGTGTAATAAATATATCTAAAAACCCTGTTTCTCACTCTAGAACTAAGCACATTGATGTCAGACATCACTTTCTAAGAGATCATTATCAGAAAGGTGATATTTCTCTAGAATTTGTTAGTTCTGAAAATCAATTAGCTGATATCTTCACAAAGCCCTTATGCTCTGAAAGAATGAAATTTATTAAACAAAGGTTGTGTATGATTGATCTGTGAAACTGATCTGTGAAACTGATATGTGAAACTGATCTGTTAAACTGATCTGTGAAACTGATCTGTGAAACTGATCTGTGAAACTGATCTGTGAAATTGATCTGTGAAACTGATCTGTGAAATTGATCTGTGAAACTGATCTCTGAAACTGATCTGTGAAACTGATCTGTGAAACCGATCTGTGAAACCGATCTGTGAAACCGATCTGTGAAACCGATCTGTGAAACTGATCTGTGAAACTGATCTGTGAAACTGATCTACGAAACTGATCTGTGAAACCGATCTGTGAAACCGATTTTTGGAACCGATCTATCACACTGTTCTGTCAAACCGATCTATTTTCAATTACTTTTTACTAATTAGTAAATTACTTTGTATGGAAACCCTAAATGATAAAATAAATGATACGCGGCTATTTATCTTCCCTAAACCTTTTGACCTTTCATTTCCCGCCGAACCTCTCAACATCTCTTCCCCTCCACTTCGAACCTTCGAACTCCTACCTTCTCAAAATCCTCGAATGGCTAAGCAAAAGAGACCGAGAAAAGGACCGGATAGCCCTGTACCTTCAAAGCGTGCTCGAGGCGAGTCGAGTAGTACCTCTCAACTATCAGTAAATCCGAACCTGGAAACTCGGATTGTTTCTGTAGAAAAAGAAGTAAACTCTGCCTGGATTTTGTCAAGTAAGTCACTGTTGCTGCATGTTCTTGAATCGCAAAGATGGATAGACTAGTTTTCTGACGACACTCGAATAGACTACCTGAAGCTGGTACATGAGTTCTATATGAATCTGGAAATCACTTTAGATGGTGTGGAGGCTGCCCGGATGTCGTCTGTAGTAAAAGGAAAGAAAATATCCTTCTCATCTAAGCAGTGGGCTGAGTGCCTGAACGTACCTCATGAAGGTCGGTATGAGGATTATGCTGGGAATATTCCTCCGACATCTGATTACTTTTCTTGTGAGCTAGCTCTGGAGCTCCTGACAGGAAACAGAGAGTCACGATGAATCACAGCTTCAGAATTAGATGGTGAGTGTAGACTTCTTTTCAAGTTTATTCAGCACCAACTTTGCCCTAGGAGAGGAGATTTTGCTGCTGTAAAATACCAGGATGTTTTCCTGTTGTTTCTTCTGAAAACACATGAGAAAATAAATTTGTGTAGATATGTGATGGTACACATAGCTGGAATGATAAAACCATCCAAGAAAGCCACTGCCTTGTTTTATTCAAAGATGATATCTACCATGCTCAAGAATCTAGATTGTCTTGATGAAGATGATGAAGTTAATGAAACAGACCATACCTTCTGTCTTAACAAAGAGATCTGCAAGAGGATGAAAATAAATTGGAATCCATGGAAGAAGTGATGGGTTGCAGATGAAGATAAATTGTATGAAGCCTACAATCCCATAGATCATGGCAAGAGGCCAAAGGATTTGAGAGATCCTGGATTAAAACCAGATGAGGAACCAGTTTATTCTGATGATGATGAGCAAGAAGAAGCTGCTACTGCAGAAGGAAGTGTGTCTTCTCCTGATGATAGGAGTGACCCTGACACTGCTAGTCCCAAGAAAAGAATATAATTTGGACCTGCTAGTCCACCCTTAACCCTACCAGAGTCAGAACCTATTCTTGGTGATGAAGAAGATTCTGATACTGAAGAATATCACAGTGAAGCCTCTGAGCAGATTAATAATGAGCAAGGTGATGCTGATGACAATCATGGTGATGATGATGATGCTGATGTTGTTGAAGCTGTTGTTGATGGTGTTAACAGACCTGTGGATGGTCTTGTTGTAGATCAAGTAGAACAACCTCAGTCAGTACAAGAAATCCATATCAGTGGCAAGGATGACTCACCAAAAATCAGTGGAACAGCAAGCTATGAAAAACCAAAATACACTCTGTGTGCTGCCGTTTGGGATGACTACCCTGGTTATGCTGTGTTGGGCTTAGAATATTCTGAAGACGAAGAAGCAATGCCAGAATCTGCTGCAGCTGTGAAGAGGAACCTCCCACGAGAAGCAAGGTCTGTTCCTACTGTTGATCCTACCAATAATAATTTCCCTGGTTCTGGAATCAGTCAAGCTGATCTTGATACGTTTAAGTTTGAATTGCTAACTGCTGTGAGAACCATAGTTAGAGAAGAAGTTTCTAATGATCTTACTCAAGTGTCTCTACATGTTTCTGAAAATTCTTTGGAAGCCTTCTCACAGAGAGTATCTAATGCTGTGAAGCCAGACCTAGCCAATACTGGTGAACTTATTGGCAGGCAAATAGCCTTTTTGAATCAGACTATGAAGGATCTTCACACCGGCCTGGTATCTCTCTCAAGCGAATTCCGATCAACCATCTCTGGTATGATGGAAGTTTTGAGAAATCTGATTGAACTTCTCAACAAGTCTGACCTGAGGATGTTGAAAGCTGAACTAACTCACATAGTCGGCCAAGCCAGTACAGGCAAGGTAACCAAGATCACTACCCGTGAGAAAGAAGCTCTAAAAGAAGTTGTGCGTGAAGAGTTGGCTGCTGTAAGACAAATTCTTGATTTAGAGTCTTTGAGGAAGATGAAAGAGCTCTGTGATAATAGTCATAAGATGGCCTTGGTATATTCAGCAGATGCTAAGAAAGCCCTGCAAGAGATCAAAGAAAAAGTTGATACTTACTTTTCCAAGATTTATACAAAACATGAGATGACTGCAAGCTTCAAGGTGTTAGCAGAGAATCTGAAATTACCTCCTGTCACTCAGGCCTTCAAAACTCAAGTTCTCCAATTGAAAGATTTTGTCCCTTCCTTGGCACAGTTCATGGAGAATAAAGATGATTTTGAAAAAGCTATGAAGTATGGAGCAGAAGTCATTCAGGACTTCATTCATCTGTTGAAGCCTTATTTGGATGCACCGGCCACTGCAATTGTACTTCCTACTTCTGAAACTCTCAGTGCCTCTGATGTAGCTCCAAATCAGCTGTCTGTTGCCCAAGCTCTATCTCAATTAAGACCAGTTCCTCAGCAAGCTCCTCAATCAGCTCCTGTTTCTCAACAACAACCCTCTGTGGTACCGGCTCCTACACCTGCCCGAGTTGTCCTACCACCACTTCAGATTCGCCAAGACCAGCATGTCTCCAAACCTTCCACCTTACCTACTATTGATCCCAAAGACAAAGGAAAATCCCCTTTGTATCCCACCAAATAGTTGTGTATTGTCTTTGATGGGGTGAACAATGTGCTACTTGTAATAATCTGTACTTTATCATTTTTTTTCCTTTCTTTTTCTCTCTCTACTCTCTGCTTTTACTTTCACTTTCTCTTATCTGTTTTCCCTCCTTTTTGATTATCCCAAAGGGGGAGAAAGATCTGATATATCTGATATATATAATGGGAGAACGATATATATGAGAGATGTGAATATCTCAGAGGGAGATCCATATCTCAGGGGGAGAAATCTGAATATTATATATATGGGAATGTTAACTTAAGAAGGAGATTTATATCTCTTTACTCTTATTCTCATTATGATTTTATGTTTTTATTATTGATTGATTTTTTTTTATATATATAAAGATTTGTGATTATCAAAAAGGGGGAGATTGTTGAGCTCTCTGGAAGATTGTTGATTTCATGTCTATGTTTGATGTTTTAATAATCACAAATAATCACATACCATTAATTCTTAATCTGGTTTGTTTTCTCATAAACATAATTACAATCTGTAAATGAATCTGTTATCATGTTTTGTCTATGCTTATTGACTTACAAAGTATGTTGGAAGTCTTCTGGATTCAACAGACATCGGAAGCCCTGATCCAATATCAAAGGAAAATGGTCGCACTGATCAAAATGACTCACCGATGCTGACCAATCTGAGTCACCGATCCATCAGACTCACCGATCCATCAGACTCACCGATCCATCAGACTCACCGATCCATCAGACTCACCGATCCATCAGACTCACCGATCCATCAGACTCACCGATCCATCAGACTCACCGATCCATCAGACTCACCGATCCATCAGACTCACCGATCCATAAGACTCACCGATCCATCAGACTCACCGATCCATCAGACTCACCGATCCATCAGACTCACCGATCCATCAGGCGCACCGATCCAAGGACTCACCGATGCAAATGAGTCACTGATGCAAAAGACTCACCGATCAGATGACAGACCGATGCTGATCTATCTGAGTCATCGATCATTACTCTAATGCTGATGACCTACCGATCACTTGAACAGTCATAAACAACTGTTTGAATTTCTTTTTCTTTATCTTTATTTATTCTAACCAACGGTCATATTAGTTATATTTTAATACCCGGACAATTAATTAATAAAGGTTGTCGGATGTCAGGAAACCGTACCTCGTACCTGCGGAAAGGAAACCTTTTCTGTCCTACGGAGCACGTGATATAAATACAAGAAGACTCTGCTGAAGGAAGAAGGAGAACACATAGAGACAACACACAACAGTGAGATAACACACACAGAGACAAGGAAGACATACGACATACTCAAGAAGAGCTCTGTGCATACAAGAAGAACCAAGCAAGACAGAATCACACATACAATCAAGCCTACTCAAGAAGAGTTCTGTGCATACAAAAGAATATTGAAGAGCTTCATCGACTACATCTCACTGCCTATGAACCTGAAGCATACGACACTCTGCTTCTCAAACAAAATCGAGAAGAGGACTCAGAATCACTTCTGATTAATTCCAAAACGAGTCCAGTGCTACACTGAAATCACTAGAGCCATTTCTAAACTCTACATCTCTGCTCTGTTATTTATTTATTCTACATTTTGAGCAGTGTGTGTTATCTGCTGTATTAAACACACACTGACTCCTGTACTTTCAATGGAGGATCTTTAAATCCTCAGCAAACCTTTTACACTTTATTTCCCATTGTGGATAGTGGTAGAGGTCTTGTGACCTGGACAGCTGGCTGCTGTTGTTTGTTTTCCCACGTAAAATTGTGGTAGAGGTCTTGTGACCTGGACAGTGTGTTCACTGTTGTTAACCCCGATCCAGGGTGTGGATCATTTTTATATAAACTGTTGAGAGGACTAAGTCTCGGCTTGAGACTGAACCTCTTGGTTAATTCTCTGTGTTAGTAGCTACATACTTTATCCATACTATACATATTTATTTCATATTCCGCTGCTATTACTTTGAAATATAATTTATCTTCAAATCTACTTTGATAATTAAATTCGCAAGTGTTTATATTTATTATAAATCAGTAAGTTAGTTTCAAAAGTTAATTTAATCATAAGATTAAGTTAACTGAGAACTAATCAATCTTTGAGAAACTAATTGAACCTTTATAATCTATATAAATTCACTACAGTTTAATTTGTTTTTGAAATTGGGGGATTTTAATAGAAATTGTTTTTAACAGAAATTTTAATTGGTACTCAATTCACCCCCCTCTTGAGTTAACCACTCCGACCAACAAGACTTTTTCCATATTCACCAATCGTTCTTCTGTGTGGTGTATGTAATAACCATATATGTCATATATGACCATATTACTTATATTTATGGGTATTTACATATCAATTTTATGATCTCTTTCATGGGTTTTACGGTTCAAAATATACAAAATCGTTATGTGATTAATGTATCACTTTTATTTATGTGGGACACATGTCTTATAAACTACTTATTTTTTATACATTGTGTATATACTTCCCATGACTTTCATTTAAGATTCATATCCAGAATAATATCCTATTTCAAATACCTATAATTTTCTTTCATTCATGGGAAATATATTTCTACTAATTATAATGTGATGAGTATTTATTTCACAATATCATCAATATTTTGGATTGTTTCATTTTAAGTCTCCGTTGGGGAGTATTTATCTTCCATGTCCATGTTTTTTAAAAATGGTTTTATTTTTTTACTATTCCCCTATAAATTTTAAATATCATTTTTAACCATTTTTTATTTTTATTACATGGTTTTAATGGAATATTCTTTTCATTCTTCAAACAATTTACTTTGTGAACATTCCAGAAAATGTTAGAAATGAATGTCTATTAAATTATACAGCTTGAAATTTATTTCCAGCTATCATGATTCTTTAATTCATTATATTTTCCTTCATAACATTATAGGTTTATTAAAGACAAAATATCTTTTTAAATTGATTTTCATTTTATGAAAATAAATTGTTTTCGAATCATAAATGATATTTTAATTGTGAATTGTTTTCAATTGATCTCTCAAAACTAATTTCCCTATAAGATAACATTATTTTTTGTTATTTTTTTTTCTAAATATATGATTAAATTATACCATTATTATTATTTGTAATAATGTTGTATTTTTATGATGGAATGATACGTATGAATCCCATTTATTTTCAATGGGCTATGTTAGTATTGAATGATGTTTGTTAAATCCATTTCATTCCATGGGTTCTAATAAGATAAAAGATTTATATTAATGTGGCACACATATGTATGGTTTTCATTAAGTGAATGGTGGAACCTATATCTCCCTACAATGCATTGGGTAAGGAATTATATTTCATCAGATATTTATGGAAACAATTCGATGGCTTTGATCCACTGTGGAAGAAGGGTAAACCAAATACACTATGGGAATATGGGAAACCTAATCCACTGTAGAAAAATGGAGAAACTAGATCCACTCTGGGAAGATTGGGAAACATGATCCTTTATAAGGGAAGGGCTATAATTGGGGATGGTGGTTTATCTCTCCTTATATTTTTAGCCCCCATTACGTTCCCTGTTAGGTGTTGGAAATTCACCTTAACTTATTGGGAATGATATTACATGTTTATGTGTCTACCATAAATTTAATATCTTATTCTTTTGTTATGATATCATGCATTATCCCATTGATTCACATAGGATTAATTTCTTATAAAACATCAATATTTTTTCCATGAATCAGGCATATGATCATTAACATGTATGATGTTATCTTAAAATATTATTCTTATGTTATTATGCCCTTATATTTATATTATGATTCTGTATATCTCTTTATTTCCCGCAATGATCATTTATGCTCACCCTTAATTTTATTTTTTTCCCCCAAGATATGAAAAAAATTATTAAGTTCAATATGTCAAAAAAATTCTAGTTATAATGAAATAGGAAGGATATAATGTATTTCTTTATGAATGAGTAGTTTATTTTTCCATTATTCTAAGGGAACTAAACTAATATGTTCTTTAGGTGTATATTTGTGCATTTCTGCAAAAATGATGTGATGTCCATGTTTGTTAAGACTGGGTCATTATAGTCATTGAATTTTGCGGGTAGAAATATGAGTAAATTCATGATGAAATATATTTATAATGGTATTATTATATATAAATGTATTGATAATTCTTATGAACTATTTACTCAATTTTAACTACAGTAATGTTATGCTTCTAAAAATCATTTTAATAAAAAATTGAATTTTATTGAATTTTTTAATTGAAATTATAATTAATTTATTATAGATTTAGATATTGTATTTTCTAAAATAGACAAAAATGTTAAAAGGAACATGTTATAATTCACATAGAGTGAATTTTTTTAATTTTTATGACATGATTGATTTTTTAGTGAATAGTTAAAAATAAAAATTTCTCAAATATTGCCACTTATTTTTATTATATAAATAAATTTAATGATCCAATTATATTTTAAATTTGGTATTAATTTTTAATATTACTTTCTTAATTTATAATAATATAATTAAATCAATTTTATTTGGTAATATTCATGAATTTTATATAAGATATTTTTTATGATTAAAATTCATTTTTTTGAAAACTATTTTTCATTATGTCATACACATTTATATTAAAATTTATTTCTTCCAAATAAATATATGTAATCTTGGTAAATATATCCCATATTTTTAATCAAGAGGTTCAAATTTGGTACACAGGTCCCTTTTATTTTTGGTCACTGTAAATAGTAACCTTGATAAAATATTTATCACTTCAGTAAGGGTAAAACAGGTAATATTTTGTCAAAACCGTAGTGATAAAGATTCAATTATTATCCAAAACATTCATTTATACAAGTTCATGAATGGTGTATTACAATTTCCATCCATGTTTTGAATATATGGTCACATGGTGCACTTATTTAGAGATTATGATGTTTATAATAATTTTAGAAACAATAAAAACAAAATGTCACTATCATGATGTTAATATATCTAATAATAAAATTATTATAAATATTTATGTTATATATAAATCAATTTATTTATTATTTTAATTTATTTTTAATTTTTAGCGATTTTAATAATTAAATGAAATGTTAATTCAACATTGACACATTATTTATTAAATTAATTGAAAGATAAAATAAATGAATTTAATAATAATAAAACTAATAAAATTTGGGTGACTTTTCATGTTATATATATTTTTTATATTAATATAACATATTATATATTCTTTAATGGTTTATATTCGAATTAATTAATTTCATGTTGTTTTTAAAATCAAATTATGTGATTAGTTCTTAATATGACGTTAATAGTATTTTGTGATAAAACTATTTCATTGAATTATTTAAAAAACATAAAAATCATGAAATAGAATATTTATGATTAGAAATGGTCTATAATTTACCTCTTTGTGATTTATGACCCAATTTTTTACATTATATGTAAAATTATAACCCTTTAATATTAAAAAATTTATTATCATGTTGAAGATTAATAGTTGATGACCAAGGGGTTAAACTAAAAGATAAGCTTTAAAATGACACAAAAACTTCTATAAACTTCAATTTTAGAATATTTGTAGATATTAAACTCTATTTTATTATAATATAAACTTAGGGAAACATTTTTCCAGATAATGACTGTTTCCGACGCTTTCGCCGGGGCGCGCGCATCCGTCCATCCGCGGAGGAGGACGCGCTACACTGTTGCCCCGCATTCCCGCTTTCCAAAGGTGGGCGGCATTCACTCCTTTTTCAGGGACGTCTTCTCCTTGATCGAAACGGGATGATGGGATGTCGGTTCTTCCATCTGTGGATTCCTCCTTAGAACTCGTCACCTAGTCCAGGTCTCCCTCATAGATTTAATACGTTGTTCGTGAAACTCTTCCCAGTGCCATGTTTCCATGGACGCCGGTTAATTACACTACCTCTGTCGGGACATTCCAAAGGGTCCGGTCAGGGCAGCAACCTTCAGTCGGGGGAGTAGTCACGTTGAGGCATCAGTAGCGTGTCTGGTTGCTGGGGAAATGGCATGTATGTCTATTATCCCAGGTCATAGGGCTTCTCGAGGGCGTGGAAACCCAAGGCATCTTACATCAAGTGTGGGGAATTATATGCCATAGCCATATATCTGAGGTTTTCCTCTGCTTCATGGGTTTAACACAGGGTATGCCGCGAGTTTAACGTCCAGTGGAGACGGATCAGCCCGATCAGAGCATTAGCTAGAATGGATCGAATTGAGGGATTTCCCTTGAGGGGGTGCCGATATTGGGACCAGCCTATGGACGGTTGTGAAGAGGAGCGGGCCGGCATGGTCTCACCGGGATATGATGGTCCGGGCGAGAATCAGGTTGGATGATGGATGGATGGATGAAGTGGAGGGGGGAATGGCAAGGGACTATCGCAAGGGCGATGGTGATGTTGGGCTTGAGCCTCGAAGAGACCTCCTACGTATCCCCATGGCAGGGAATCAAACTCCACGTAGTTTGGGATGGTTCCAGTGAACCGACATGAAGGTGGACCTTGGTCCGATGT
Organism: Viscum album; assembly: GCA_963277665.1. Taxonomy (NCBI): domain Eukaryota; kingdom Viridiplantae; phylum Streptophyta; class Magnoliopsida; order Santalales; family Viscaceae; genus Viscum; species Viscum album. Next base: position 1,621,278,097 of record OY728123.1, read on the forward strand.
GTCAGTGAACCGACGTGAAGGTGGACCTTGGTACAAATGGTGCGGGGATTACACACTAGGCTGCCCGGGTGTGGATGAACTGACGTGAAGAAGGGCGGAGTGACCAACAGGTGGTGGGCTTGAAGCTTTGAGAGGCTTCCTACGTACCATGTCATGACATGGATCAAAGACCACGTAGTTCAGGTTGGACATCGGAAGGCCGACGTGAATGAGGAACAGGAGGGTCCTAGTGGTGGTGGTCATGGACCTCGTGGAGGCTTCCTACATACCATGCCGTGACATGGATCAAAGACCACATAGTTCAGAGGGGATTCGTCGGTGAACCGACGTGAAGGTGGACCTTGATCCAATGGATGGTGGGCTTGAACCTCTGGAAGGCTTCCTATGTACCATGCCTTGATATAGATCAAAGTCCTCATAGTTCAAAGGGTTTCATCAGTGAACCGACGTGAAAGTAGACCCAGGGGTCCACTAGTGGTGGGATTGAACATCATGAAGGATTCCTACGTACCACGCCTTGACATGGATCAAAGTCCTCATAGTTCGGATTGGTCACAATGGCTTGCCGTCGGACTGGAATACAGTTTAACAACATGCTGGACGAGAGTGAACCCTGACGTGAATGAGTGACGGGCGGTGGGCTTGAACCTCATGGAGGATTCCTATGTACCATGCCTTGACATGGATCAAATTCCTCGTAGTTTATAGGGGCTTCGTCGGCGAACCGATGTGAAGGTGAACCCGAGGGGGGGCACTTGTGGTGGGTGTCGGCGAACTGACATGAAAAAGGGACCTTGGTCCGATGGGAGATGGGCTTGAACCTGAGAGGGTCTTCCTATGTACCGTGCCTTGACATGGATCAAAGTCCTCGTATTTTGGGTGGTCACAATGGCTTGCCATCGGACTGAAATGCAGTTTAACGTCATGTTGGACGCAAATGGAACTCGATGTGAATTAGATGACGGGTGGGCTTGAACCTCATGGAGGCTTCATATGTACAATGCCTTGACATGGATCAAAGACCTCGTAGTTCAAATGGGTGTGCAGTTTAATGTCATACGGGACAAGGGCATACAGTTTAATGTCATGCTGGATGAGGGCATGCAGTTTAACGTCATGTTGGACGAGGTATTGTCATGGCCAATGCTGACTTTAAGCCCACGTGATTCATGCTCGGTGTGAGAAAAAAGAGACAGCAAGGACCTGACGATCACGCCGCGAAGGGTGCGTCTGTGAGAAGTGAAGAGGGGCCTACGTGTTAGGCGGCCCATTAGTGATGGGACTTACTCCACGATGGAGGCCTGAAGTGCAGCAAAGCGCAGAGAAAGAGGGATTTGGGACCAATGATGGGAGGTGACTCGTTCCCTATCACGCCATCCACTGACCTTGGTAGTGGGGAAGTTTGGAGATGCAGTGGTGCAGCCATCCATTGGGGAACTAGGGTATCCCTTCTCCTTAGAACATACGCCACTCCAATAAGGAGGATATCATCCCTTGTGGAGGGGTGATTCCACTCTTGTGGAGATGAGTGGCGTAAAAAATGTTCGAGCTGGGGGGACCCTTCCTGCGAGGCACGAGTTCGGGTCACAGTTTAACATCATCTGTTGAGGACGTGGTGCTTGGCAGTTTAACGTCTTGCAGCTCGGACGAGTCGGGTTCACTGCACACCCCTTGGACTTACATAACCGGTACCCTTTCCTCCTTGGGGGAGGGAAGGTACCAGTAAGGCCGTGGTCAAGGGGGGTTGTAGAGAGAACCATCGAGGGGTCCACGTTAGCGTGGCTATGCGAAGAAGCAATAGCCGTTAGCGTGCCTATGCAAAGAAGCACTAGGCAAAGCAACGCTACGAATAGTATTGTCCGTGGGACTTTGAAATCACATCGTGCAAACCTGGAGTGTCGCACGGGGAGCATAATTGCCAAGCAAAGGAGTGTGCTTCACGAAGCGGAGTTCCTTGGCCTTAGCATGGGGCATAGGTGTGAGTAGAGGGTACTTCATGAAGTAGAACAGTATTCGCGGAGCACTGCCTCGCGAAGAGGAGGTTCCTCACGAAGCAGGGTGCTACGAAGCAGTGTGCTTTGCGATGTGTAGCGATCCTTCCTTAGCATAGGGATCACTAGTATAGGTTGGGTGTTTCGTGAAGCATAAACGCTCTTCAGCTTCCCGGGTTCCCTTGGGAATCCCCCTCCTTCACGAATGCCCTTGAGCTTCGCGAAGGGCATCCCTCTCAGAAGAGGGGCTCAAAACGAGACAAAGCAAAGGGGTCACGCGAAGTAGAAGTACCTCATGGAGCTCATCATTCTCGGTGGAAAAGAGTGCTTCACGATTTGGGAGAGGAGAAGCCGAAAGGTCGGATTGTCCATCTTCGGGACTCAGGGGGAGCCCAGTATTTATATGCATGGGGTGTCGCGAAGCAGAACTCGCGCACCGCCTCAGGTGCTTTGCGGTGCGCTCGCGAACGTCAAATTCGTTCGCGGAGAGGTACCGCCTCCGGTGATTCGCGGCGGGCTCCTGAACGTCAATGTTGTTCGCGGATAGTTACCGCCTCTGGAGCTTTGCGGCGGGCTCGTGAACGTCAAATGCGTTCGCGGAGAGGTACCGCCTCCGGAGCTTCACGAGACCGCGATGCTCAGGGTGCCTCGCGCTGGTGCTTCGCGAGGCAGTGTTCGGGCCGTCTTTTTCATCCATTTAATTCATGCAATATTTTGGCACCAACTAATTCCCCCCCTCATACTTGGAGCCGCGGAAGATAAAGGGTCAAAGTCTGAGGGAAAATCTCCAAAATGTTCAGCGGTTCGCGATGTGACTGTGCGAAGGGGGCCCGCGTTGCTGACCGGGGCCACGGATTCGGATGCGCCACGATGCTCTGTGCAGGCGGGGCGTGTCGTGATGCTACGTGCGGGCAGGGCGCGCCGTGATGCTCCGGGGTCACTGCCTATAAATAGGGGGTTGACCTCTTTTGTCTTCACGCGCATTTCTTGTCTTTTTGTGCTCTCGATTTCGTGAAGCTCCGCGTACTCCACGCCTGCTCTCCGCGAATCGAGATTCGTAGCGAACGGTGAGTCTATGACTCTGCGACTGCGCCATGCGAACTCTTGTTTGTCGGCCTAGGCCAGACTTCGCAACTTGGTCTCGCGATCGACCTTCGTGAGCCGGCTTCGCGATCCAGCATCGCGATCCGTTCTGAAAAAATTCTTTTCGGAGTGTCGGAACTGAAATGGTCCATCGAGAAGATGTATTGGGGGTGCTTGTAGATGTCTCCATCAGGATGAGATGGCCAACTGTCCAGGCCTTGGGGAGATGGTCTAAAGCCACTCGGACCACGCTTCTTTGATAGATCTACTATCGGAGGGTCAGAAAAATTACCCGCAGTGTAAGAAGCTGCCATTCTATGGGTTCAGGTTGAGGGATGACGTCTTCATCCCTGAGGCGAGTAGGGACGAACCAGCTTGCTAGTTCAGTAGTACACCATGTCAGCACCAATGGTTCAGGGCGACCGATGGTCATGCACAGGTGGACTTCACACCCGTTACCGCTGACTATCTCTACAACCATGTGAACGATATTGACGGGAAGCCACTACAACCGGAGACTTCCCCTCCTCTCTACCGTACCATGCTGAAGGCGGCTTTGCAGGATTCGAAGAAGGGATGGTCCGATGAGTGGGACATGTGCCAAGGCGGAAACTTTACTGATGAGTGGGCCTGGGCCTACTGGGTAGGCACCTCATGCGAGGAGTTTGGGGTCTATCTGAGGAGAGTGGGGTTATATGAGGCAGCATGGGCCTCCCAATTCCACATTTACCAACCGAAACAACTGATGCTGAAATTGCTGAGCAGATGGTCGTCTAGGACCAATACCTTTCACCTGCATCACGGGGAGGTGGGCATCAGCCTGTGGGATGTCCACCAGATTTAGGGGGTTCCGATCTTGGGGCCATGTATGATGAGTTCCTCCCCGTCATGAGCGCGTGGGAGGATACAGAGAAAATTCTGTGACTGGCGTCAGTGATGATGGCACTCGTCCCTGGAGAGGACAAGGAGGCAGTGAGGGATGTCCACTTTAAGAGATGAATCAAATGATTCCTGAATTTCCCAGAGAATCGAGAGTTCCCTCTGAGGCCTCGAACTTGTCCGAGGGCGGCCCAACGGGGTAAGGGGCACTTGTATTGGTGGGTCTTGAAGGATAGCCAATGGAAGACTTGGGTTTTCAGTGTCAGCACTTAACAACAGCCGATAGTCAGGCTGGCGGCGTTCATCGTGGCTCTCACCTACTATTGCATCCTACCGGTGAGGGATACAAGCATGGGGGTGAGGCCCAGCTCGTTTATTATGGCATCAATGTTGGCCATGGGGCAACGGGTCAATTTGGGGATTCCAATGCTCTCCAAGCTGTACAGAATTCTACGGCACATTTGTGAGGGAAAAAAGCTACCAAGGATATGCAGGCCCTTCCACCTCCTGTATGGGTGGATCGCAGTGCACATTAGGGGGATCTATGAGTATCAAAACCCTATTTTGCTGTTGGGATCATTCTTTTGCCCCTCCATCCTGAATGCGGTCAGGAGCTTCCCGTTCAAACTAACTGTGCCGATGGTGCTGAATCGTGTGTGGAGGGCGGATGAGTTTAATTTCCACCCCTTCCCATTGCCGACGGGGATACTTACTAACGACAGGAGGGGAACGGATGAACATCAGGATTACCTCCTGGCCTTTCGAGGTGGAGTTTTGGTGGCACGAGTGGATCATGAGCCACTCTACAAACCGTACACCCCGCATCGGTTTGCGATGCAGTTCTGGTGCCTCCAGCGGCTGACCCCGTAGGTCTACTGGGAGGTGCGTCACGAGGAGCACTCGTTTGTGATGAGGCAACTGTGGCTCATGTTCACATGTGAAGATGGGAAGATTCGAATTGCATTGCCTCCATCCACCGCCTCTTTTGGATTGGTGAGGGAGTATGCCATTATTTGGGAAGCTGCTTACCCAGGGGAGATACTGAAGTAGCCAACTATTAGGGTCGGTAACGGTGGGCCTCCTCTATCTTGAGGTCGGGGTCGGAGGGTAGCAAGGGCCTCTCTTGGTGGCGGGGCTTCCATGGCAGTGAGACCCGCACCGGCCTAGGGTGTGGCAGCAGCGGCGGATCCGATGATTCCGGAAGAGCAGGGCCATCCGGAGGGGCAGCCACTAAGGTGATTTCTAGAATATCCACTCAGGCTCTGGGAAAGCGGTTGTGTCATATCGACATGGCAGAGGATGTCGTCTTCCCGGAAGCCTGGGACATTTGGGGTGTCAACCGACAATTCCTCAGCCCACTCGAGATATGGGCGCACTTGAATCACCCCGAGATGGAGTTACCGGGAATAGGCCCAGTCTGGCCTGGTTTTAGGGCGTCTCCGGCGGAGGTAAAGCAATACTTGGACGAGCTGGAGGATTACATTCACTTCAGTGGTGTCCCTCACCCATTGACAAACCGGGTGATGGTACTGCTAAATTGAACGGTCCCCTCACAATTGTCAGTCGCTGATCTGAGGGAGCGCTTCCCCCTGGTGGAAGAGTCAGAGGACTCCTCTCGGGAGGATGAGGCTGGAGGAGGGAGCCCGTTGGAGGAGGGCGAGGTCGGTGATCAAGGCTCAGATTCCGACGATTTCGTAGAGGCTCTCAAGGTAGCATTCCGAACTTCTTTCCTTATGGTCTATTCTTGGGCCACTATGGACTTCTCACCGATTTTTGAGACATACAGGAGGAACTTGTTCGTAGGCCTCGTTCTCGCCCCCCGACGGGTGATGATGCAGCACCTTCAGAACCCGCACTTATGACTGCGTCCAGTTCGGCGTCTGGGGGGACCAGAGCACCCGAGGTTGTTCCTCCAGAATCTCCAGACATTCCAACAGTATATGGAGGGCCTCGCCTCGGGGTCCCGTCAGTACCGGATCAAGGGCAGCACCAGGAGGTCGATCTTTGTAAGTTTCCTCTACCGGATTCCTTGTCGTCATATGTAGACTATGCCAAATAACGTTTACGTCCCTCTTTGTTGTATAGTTCTCCGACTGGCATGGGCTGCTGTGGCAAGGCTAGTCAGGATGTCTAGTGGCATCCCTCCTAGGGGCATGCCGGTGATGGTGGTGATAGTCCCCCCATCTCTCCGAGCTGCTACACACATCATCACCGGCGGGACCACCAGAAGGGTCATGCCTGAGGTCATCGAGGTGGACTCTGATGAAGATGATCAGTCGGCCGGTCCTACTCCTGTCGCACCTGATTTGGAACCAGATGTCGCGCCGGATTCAACACTAGATACAGATCCCTCCGAGGACTTCCTGAAGGCGTATCCTGCGTACGAGCCTGCCCATCACGCAGACTGGGACGAAACGGACTCCGACGAGGAAGGCATCAGCATAGTCTGCCACCGGTCATGGAAGCTAATTGCGCGCTTCATCAAGGACACCCCCATGCGCTATGGCTGGCCGAAATGGACAGACTCTGCCAGTGGTTGCGCGAACTGTGCGCTGGGGGAGTGGATGCTCAACGTCCTAACGCGCTCATCCGAAATCTTATGGCTGAGAAGATCCAGGAGCTTGATCGTGGGCTAGCGGCGGAGGAAGGAGACAAACATAAAGAAGCTCCAGGATGCTGAAAGAGAGGTCCAACAGCTACAGACCCAGGCGGATGAGCACTCATCCTCTCTTAATGTGCAATCTGAGCTGACCTCCCAGTTGAAGGCCCAGCTGGCAGAGGCAGAGGAGCTTATGAGGCAGGCTTCTGAAAAGATGGTTGTCATTCAGGCTGAGGTAGAGAGGGCTAGAGCCAAGGCTGACGAACTGCACCCCGCCGCTACTGAGGAGGAGCGGGAGCTGAGTCAGTTGCAGCAAGCCTTTGATGCCACAAGCCAACGGGTGGCGGAGCTGCAATGCTCTTTTGACGGGGTCAACTCGTCCAAGGGGGGAGTCGACCCCCGGGTATTGTAACAAACCAAAAACCTTTTATTGATACTTTCATGCTTCAATTTCTTCTTTATTTGTTTTTAATGTCGTAGCGCGCACGATTTCCACTGTTTGAATCACCTCGTTACATCCCTATAATGTTTGCTGGACGTTCGGCGATAATTCTCCAAGCCCACGTGGGTCGAGCCCGATGTGAGAAACAGGAGATAGTTTTCTTCTCATCCCACCAGACATAGGAGTGGAGACCATGCTCCGGGCATCCAGGATTTGGATTACCAGTACGGATTTCCGAAATATGGGAGAGGCCTGACCGGAGAAGGAACTTTTCAGAACAGCCGAATTACAGTTTCTTCAGCGTGCCCTCATGCACGAACGGTGCAACACCAGGGGCACTGGAATCAGTCCGAACAGACGGCAACGGGAAGCGTGAATTACGATGCCCAAGATTCGGAGCGTTGTGGGGATGGCGTGACAATAAAGGAAAACTGTTAACCATTGTGGAGAAGTGGTATCCTTACTACGTTAGCCTGTAATGGGGAAAAAATGAGGTTCAACCGTTGACTATGTTCGAAACATGGGACCATGTCAAAAATATTGTCAGTCAATCTTTCGGGACATTGACCCAGGACAGTTGGCGGACCATAGGCCAAACATCCATACTGTTAGGGGGTCCTTCCAAACATGACCAGTCTTCAGGAACGTTGTCCCAGGATAGTAGGTGAGCCGATGCGGCATGAGACCAGGCTGTTAGGGGGTCCCGTTAGACATGTTAGGGGACAAGGGTCCCAATAAGGGGCACACAAAGCGTTGAATATGGAGTGATGGTTTGTCTGAACAGAATCCAACACTTAGGTAGGTACACCACCATGGTGGGAGTACGCCCGATGGGCACGTTGGTTTGGTCATGGGTCTTTCCTTCTTTGGGACAGGGCCTCTCTAGCGAGGGGTCCGGCCAAGGGCCGGAAAGGGGAAGAATGGGATTAATGATTTCTATGGGCTGGACCCTAGGCAAAATACCAGGATGTCTCTACGTATCCCATGAGGATAGGAATCAAGCCATACGTAGTTCTGGAGGGTGCATTTTAATGTCATGCGGGACAAGGAATAGGAGGGCTACCTCTCAGAACGGGGTGCACGTGGTGCAGCTATTGCAAACCTGACGTGAATGAGGAAATAATCCTGCACTATGCCACGCGGTTCTATATTCGGGGTCCCGATGGCAGGACCAAAGAGGTGAATTAGCTGAATTCAAGCTCGACCCAAAGACAAGAGGTCTGGGCATTCCTACGTATCCCATTAGGATGGGAATCAAGCTGAACGTAGTTCTAGATGGATCTTAGTCCACAAATGGGTAAAGGGGGAAGGGGACACATGGCAACAAAACCTGACGTGAATGAGGACCTAATCCCTACTTACCATGCATTCTCTGGGGAAATGCTCGAGTCGAGGGACCGAACACAGAGGTTAGGCTGGGCCCACGGGGAAGTACCCAGGCGCTCCTACGTATCTCGTGAGGATGAGAATCAATCCATACGTAGTTATGAAGGGTGACATGGTAAGATACCAGTGCCAGGGGAAAAGGGGAGTGCGGGCGTGGCCCTTGCACTAAAAGAAGAGGAATTTGATAAATCATGTTTGTCCTTTAATGTGAGTGGTTTTTTTAAGCGAAAGGCCTAGAGTAGTGGGTCGTGGTGTCGCCACAAGAATCATGTTGTGATAGCAGTTGACAAATGGCATGGCACATGACCAATACCCAACGTGATGTCCTCTCTAACGAGTTCATCACAATGAAGTTCCGTTTTTCATCATGCGTCCAGGACGATAATGTCACAGTTTAGGGTCGTGTGATAGGACCAAGCATGCATTTTATCATCATGCAGCGCAGACGTAGTAGAGGCGATGCTAGGGGGACTGTGCACAGTGTTATAAAACATGATTGATGGAAACATGATCCCACATCATATTGTACGCCACTCGGAGAGGGAGACCTTAGGCCGAGGGGCATATATAGAGGTAAGAGGTGAAATAGGGGGGAGAGACTACCTCCCTAAATGGGCTGGACCTGAAGACAAGGCGTCCAGGCAGTCCTACGTATCCCATGAGGATGGGAATCAAGCTGAACGTAGTTCTAGATGGATCTTATTTTTTGGTCTTAGAGCTCGGACCATTAATGGTAACAACTTCCCAAGTTAGCACAGACTTCAACCTGATCCATAAGCCCACGTGAGTTAAACTCGGTGTGGGAAAAAAGGGGGGGAATCCTCATCGCAATACATGGGGCGTCCATCCGAGGGGAGTTGGCAGAGAGCTTCGAAGGACACCTTTGACGCAGATTGTTTCACCAACGTGCAGACGTGCATGGTGGAAAATTACCAAGAGTTCTGAGACTCTACTTGGACACGATGAAGTGATGAAGGGTGTGAATTGTGTACCCAACATTTTTGGCTTAATGGTTTGGCGTGGCGATAGAGGAAAACTGTTAACCATGGTGGAAACACAACGTCCATATCGCGTTAGCTTGAGGGGGGAACAAAAAATGAGCATCGACCGATGACCATATTCGAAACGCGCGATTTTATCGATTTGTTGTCCAAAACCATTGGGGGAGTTGGCCCATAACGGTAGGAGATCCCTTGGGCGTAGTATCCAGGCCATTCTTGAGGGTCCCTCCGGGTGTGAAAGATGATGGAATCCCTGATGCAGGGATACACAAATCCTGGAAAGCGGGTGTGGACGTGTTTGAGTAAAGTTTGGCATTCCAGGTAATAAACCAGAGTCCCCTTGGGCACATTGGTGAACCGTCGAAAAGGGGTCAACGAAACAGATCAGGAGGGAGAGGTACATGGCGTAGTCATTACGAGACCGACATGAATGAGGACATAATCCCACACCACACCATATAATCTCCTCATGGAGGAAGTGTAGACCAAGGGGCCAAGGTGGGATGAAGATTCCCGAGAGATAGGGATAGACCCAAATCCTAGACATTCATGTGGTTCTACGTATCCCATGAGGATGGGAATCAAGCCACAGGTAGTTCTCTAGATGTAGTTTAACGTCATACGGGACGAGGGGGGAGTAATATACCCCCAAACAAGGGAGTTGTACGGTACGGCGAATAAACCGACGTGAATGAGAAAATAATCTCACGCCACACCATACACTCCTATAAGAGGGGACCTGGGCCGGGGCCTGAAAAGGCCGAGGGTCCTAATGGTTAGGAATTGGTCAGGAAGGCCTGACCTTCTTGCAGTTTAACGTCTTGCAGTGAGGACGAGGGCCGAGGCTCAGAAAGGCCAAGGGGCCTGAGGCTGGGCCTCGTAAGGGAAGGCGTACGGCATGGTACATGATCCCTACGTAAATGAGTACATAGTCCCACACCACATTGTACACCCCGAGTAATAGGTTGGGCGGAGGGTTCTGAGAAGGCCAAGGGGCCTAAGGTCAGGCATTAGTCCAGAAGGCCAGACTGGTTTGAAGTTTAACGTCTAACAAGAGGAAGGGGGCCTGGGACCCGAGGAGGCCAAGGGGACTAAGGCTGGGCCTCGTAAGGGAAGGCGTATGGCATGTTACATGATCCTGACGTGAATGAGGACATAGTCCCACGCCACACCGTACACCCCTTATAGGGGAATCGGGGTCATGGGCCCGAATGCTAGCACCACTCGGGGGGAAGTTTGTCACTTCGGGATGGGGTAGAATGAATCACTGCACTCGATGTTAGGGACATCTCGGGTGGACCCGAAGATCCAGGACACTATTGACCATGTTCGAAACACAGTGTTCCTATGGTGATCGGATATGGGAGCAACAAATGAGCGTAAACCGTTGACCAAATTCACAACACGGGACTTGTATCGGCTTGTTGGTTGAAAAACCCTTGGGGGAGTTGGCCCGTATCGGTAGGAGAGACCTTGGGCATAGTATCCAGGCCGTTCTTGGGGGTCCCTACGGGTGTGAAAACATGATGGAATTACAGCCAAGGAGTGGGTGAAGCATAGCTGTATCCATCCACAATAGAGGCCAACATCTCCAGGGGGACGTGCAGCCGGGTCGGGACTTGCTCGGTGTGAGTTGGGGAAAAAATTGTGCACCCTGCCATATATCTTGACCCAAGGGGAAGATTTTGGCTTTTGGGTTGTGCCAATGGACAGATTGCCCGGGCATTCCTACGTATCCCATTAGGATGGGAATCAAACCATACATATTTCTTGAAGGCCATGTAGTTTAGCGTCCTGCGGTGAGGACGTGGAAGGATAGAAGAACGGGAGTGGGCACCTGGTGCAACCCTTACAATCCTTGTATGAGAGGAGTTGTATGAGTGGGGATAAGAAATCATACTCCTCGCTACACAAAGATCCTCCAAGGAAACTATTCCCAGGGGGGATAGTGGAAGAGAAAATCATGGGGCTAGGCTTAAGACGAGGCGTCCGAGCATTCCTACGTATCCCATTAAGATGGGAATCAAGCCACACATAGTTCTTGAGGCGCGGTTTAGCGTTGTTCTGGAAGAGAAATGTGTCTCAACTGGGTATATGTACGGTACGGCGGGTAACCCGATGTGGATGAGGATGTAATCCCACACCACACTATACAATCCCATTAGAGAGCCAGAGTCAACATAGGCCAAGGGGCCAGAGGCTGAGCCTCGGTCAGGAAGGCCTGACTGGCTTGAATTTTAACATCTTACGGTAAGGACGGGGACCAGGGGCCTGAGGAGGCCAAGGGGCCTGAGGCTGAGCCTCGGTCAGGAAGTCCTAACTGGCTTGCAGTTTAACGTCTTACAGTAAGGACGGGGTTTGGGGGCCCGAGGAGACAAGGGGCCTGAGGCTGAGCCTCGGCCAGGAAGGCCTGACTGGCTTGCAGTTTAACATCTTACAGTAAGGACGGGGGCCAGGGGCCTGAGGAGGCCAAGGGGCCTGAGGCTGAGCCTCGGTCAGGAAGGCCTGACTGGCTTGTATTTTAACGTCTTACAGTAAGGACGTGGGGAGATCTTAGTTTAAGGTCATAGAGCTCGGACCATTTTGCAGTTTATCATCTTGCAGGACGAAGATGCTGTTTAAGGTCATGCAGGACCCTTTTTCCCTAGGAAAAGTATCGCTTGAGGAACTTGGCGTTGGTGGGAGGAGTTATGCGCTCTCTATCTGTGGTCACAAGGAGTATGCTCCATTGGGGTAAACCTTATGGATGATATAAGGCCCTTCCCATTTGGGTTCTAACTTGGGCGGTTTCTTACCGGGGATCATTGGTTCTCGAAGGGCCAGTACTAGGTCACCCTGTAGAAAATAACAAAGATGAACATTCTTGTTGAAGGCCCTCACTATCTTATCCTGATTCATTTCCAGATTGTGTAGGGCACGAAGCCGGTTCTCGTCCAGTGCTTCTAATTCAGCTAGATGGATTTCGGCTACCTCATCTGATGTCTATTGATCATAGACTGCAGTGTGTAATGATGACATCTGGATCATGATGGGTAGGATGGCCTCATCTCCATACACCAAGGAATATGGGGTCACCTAGGTGGAGTTGCGAGTCATCGTCCGATAAGCCCAGAGGGTGTTGGGGAGCTTGTCTGACCAATTATTCTTGTTCTGACCCACCGTCTTCTGCAGAATGTTAGAGAGGGTTTTTTTGAATGCCCCGATCTGTCCGTTTGCATGCGCATGGTAGCGAGAGGTATGGTTCGAACAGATGTCGTACTTTGCGTAAAATTTCTTCAGTTCAGCCGCTTGGGAGTTGGTGCCGTTATTGGTGAGGACGAAGTGAGGGACCCCAAACCGTTGGATAATATTGGAGCTCACAAAGTCGATGATGGAACGGGCCTTGACCTCCTTGAGTGGAACTGCCTCTGCCCACTTGGAGAAGAAATCTGTAGCAGTCAGGATGAACCTACACTGGCGGGTTGTTGCCAGTGGATATGATCTCACTACATCAAGTCCCCATACCGCAAATGGCCAAGAGTACTTGGTGGGGTGGAGGGGCTCTGGCGGCCGATGCAGAAAGTTGGAGTGAACTTGGAATGTGTGGCATCTCTTGGCATACCCAATACAATCGTGGATCATAGAGGGACAAAAGTACCCCAACCTCCGGATTTGATGGGACAGCTTCAGCCCAGCTTGATGGGCGCCACAGGAATCGACGTGAACCTCTTGCATAAATTGAGGAATCTCTACTCCTTGAATTCAACAGAGGAGGACACCATCGAAGCTCCGCTTATAAAGGATTTATTCAAGACTGGGGCCGCTCTGGAGGGTAAATTGCAGCGTGCGGTGTCGGATTCGCTCGCGCTCGGCCCGGTCGTCCGGGAGGCGACCATTTTGGAGATACTCGAGAAATGGTTCCCTCCAGTCGGGAGTGGCTTCAACCACTATGTCTGACGAACTCGGGACCCCTAACGTAGAGGGTCCGGCAGTGAGATGACTTACCTGCAGGCCATCATGGTCCTCTTGGGTGACGGGGGAAATGACTCTTCGGTGTGCACATGTATGATCAAATAATCATGCTTGGGTTATGCGAGTGACACAGCTAAGCCAGCCAAGGTGTCTGCTTGACCGTTCTGTGACCGTGGGACATTGGTGATCTCTGGCCGAGAAGAGAACTGGGACATTAGGCGGGGGGTGTACTCCAGCAATAGTACAAGCTCCGACTTCCTAACGATGTAGTCTCCATTAACCTGTTTGATTACCAGCTCGGAATCACCTTACACATGTAGAAGGGGCACATTGATCTCAAGGGCCAACTCGAGGCCGGTGATGAGAGCCTGGTACTCTGCCTCGTTGTTCGTACATCCTTCTAACAACAGGAACGAGTATGGCAGGACGGCCTGTGCCAGGGTAATGAAGAAAATACCCCGGCCCACTCTGTTGACCTTAGGATCGTTGAGCCTCCTACCGGTGGGGCTCCGGGAGGCATCTTCGAAATGCATTTGCCAACACTGGATGACATGATCGACTGAGAGGATCATCTCATCAGGAAAATCCAGGTCCAGGAATTGATCCACGGAGGTTGGATGGGCATCTAAAAAGTCTTCCAACGCCTATCCCTTAATGGCCTTCTGGGGTACGAACCTGATATCAAACTGCTGGAGAATCCCCGCCCACCGTGCTAGTCAGCCAGTCAGCATGGGGCGGTTCATGATGTACTTCATTGGGTCTACCCGGGAGACCAATTGCACCTCATGGTGCTGCAGGTAATATCGCAACTTCTGTATGGCGACGACGAGTGCATGGAATCTCTTTTTGATATGGGGGTATCTGACCTCCGTATCGAGAAGCATGCGGCTAAGATAGTAGAGACTTTTCTCGGTACCCATGTTATTCTTCTGGGCGAGCAGTTCACCAAGGGATCTTTCTAGGGCGGTCACGTAATGGACCAGTGGATTTCCGGAGATGGTTGGCATCAAAACCGGAGGATGGAGTAGATACTGCTTGATTTTGTTGAAGGCGGTCCGACACTACTCATCCCATTCGTAGGCGGTGCCCTTTTTCATGAGCTGGGAAAAGGTCTTACACTTGCCGGCCAGATTCGCGATGAATCGGCGTATATCGTCTAAGTGGCCTTGGATGCCTTGAAGTTTCCGAATGTTTCTCGGGGGAGGCATTTGGCTGATGGCCTTGATCTTCTCTGGGTCGATCTCAATGCCTCGGTATCTAACAACGAAGCCCAGAAACTTCCCAGAGGTGACCCCGATGGCACACTTCAACGAGTTCATCTTTAGGTGACGGGAACGGAGGAAACCGAACACCTTCTCAAGGTCTTTGAGATGGTCCTGGCACTGACATGATTTGACCACTAGGTGATCTACATAGCATTCCACCAGCGTCCCAAGAATTGTCTTGAATATGCGGTGCATGGCCCTCTAATAAGTGGCACCATCATTTATCAAGCCTAATGGCATAACCTGGTAGAAAAAAGTACCTTGGGGAGCCCTTAAGTTAGTGGACTCCTCGTCCTTGGGAGCCATCCTGATATTGTTGTGCCCGGAATACCCATCCATGAAAGAGAGAGCTTGGAACCCGGCTGTGGAATCAATCAATAACTCCGTCACTCGGAGTAAGAAGTCATCCTTTGGGTAGTGGCGATTAAGGTTGCGGAAGTCGATGCAGACTCTGATCTGTCCATTCTTCTTCCTAACTGGCACAATGTTGGCATGCCACTTGGGGTACTGGAATTCCTTACTGAAGTTTTCTTTGATAATATTTTCATCATCGGCCTCAACCATAGCACCATGAGAAGGGTGCATCTTTCTGGGAGGCTGCTTAAACTCACGATGGTTTTCCGGGAGGCCCAGATGGTGAACGGCTACCCAGGGATCTAGTCCTGGCATCTCTTTGTAACTCCAAGAAAACACGTCACGGTGTTGTTTGGGGAAGTCTACGTACTGCTGTCGCTCCTCAGGGGACATGGATACACTGATCAATGTGGGTTTTAGATCTTCCTCGCTACCAAGGTTCACCTGTACCAGTTCATCAACCGTGGTAGAGACGCCTTCCTCAAAGGCGGGGGGAGCATCCTCCAGGTCTTCCTCTCCACCCGTGGGGGGATTTACCGCGACGGGAGATACTTCTGGGCTATCAAAGCCTGAGGGGCAGCTAGTTCCATCTTGGGAAGTAGTGGTCATCATATCAGTTTACTCACTCCCCATTGAGACCATATCAATAAAGGCAGTCGACTATATCCCATCTGGCCTTCGGCATAAGGGGCCATGTTTGATGATATCAAAGCAGTGGTGATGTTTTAGCCTGAGTTGGTTGATTCCAGCCCAGCGGAAGAGACACGTATGTCATATCACCATTGTCATAAGCTTGACATTCCGGTACTATGTAGGGGTAGGTTGTTTCGGGACCACCTGATCCTGGTTGATGTAGGAGTACGAGGTGATTTTCTTCCGTCGCTTGGACACAGGAACATGCCTTCCGTGTGTACCCGAAACAACAAAACATTGCCCCATGTCGGGGGTTGTGGCCTCCAATCGGTGGATCGGGGGGATGTAGGCATCATCCATGCTTGCCCAGGGATCACTTGTGACCGGGGCGGGTTCATCCTAACTTACTAAGATTTGCTTATCCTTACTCTTGTAATAATCAGCATCCAGGTAGCGGGCCTCATAAGAGGCAAAAGGAGACGCATCTCCTTGGAGCATTCCTACTCGACTATTGAGTGAGTATTTGAGGCATTGGTGGTATGACGAAGGGACCGCTGCATGCAGATAAATCCACGGCCTACCCATCAACGCGTTGTAGGCGGTGTCCTGAGAGACGACCATGAACTCGGTGATGGAAATTAAGCCACCGAACTGAGTCTTCAGGCGGAACTTGCCGACTGGGGTTTGCTCGGTCCTGTCGTACCCCTGGATTCTGAGGTCACAGGGAGTTAAATCACCTGTAGACAGACCCTTCTTTCGCAATGTCCAAGTCGGAATTAGGTTGATTCCGGAACCCATGTCAACGAGGTAGCGACAAACTTCCACACCATTGAAGTGGCCAGTGATGTACAGCGGTAGAATATTCCCCTTTATTGGATGGTCCTCATCTTCACCAGAGAATGAGATAACCGTCTGGAATTCGATTTTCTCAATTGTCTCGGCCTGGAAGGCTTATGCGGCTGCTACCTCCGTCTCAAACTGAAGGGGGCTCCTTAGGGCCTCGTCCAGTGCCTCACGCATTTCAGATGACAGACGAAGGGCCTCAAGGAAAGAAATCCTTGTCAGAATGACGGTCAGGTGCTTCAGGACATCATACTTTCGTTCCAAACGCGAACCTCTTCCTACAGGAGGTCGTTCGGAAGTTGGAGGCATAGTGGGTCCTGTCGGTTGAACCGGCGGTCGGCTAGTACTGGGTACATCCTGCTGCCTACTAGATGAAGCCTGGAGAGTAGTCTCTAGACTAGGATCGGACATTGGAGGCTGGCTTGTAGGCAGGCAAGACTGACTGTGATACGAATGAGGCAGCTCTCCCTGATCTAATAGAAGAAACAGCGGTGGAGGTAGTGCTAAGGGCGTTAGAGGGGGTTGTGCATGCTGATCTCTATGCTGAGCCTACTTTCTGGTCTCAGTAGCGTGCACATATTGTCTGAAAGTGCCCGCTGACGTACCTCGGTGACCGGCGTGTTTGTGGTTCCACTGACGTTGACGTCAGCTGGAAACGTTGGGGAGGTTCGCCTAGCGTTCCCCCTCGTCGGGAGTCATATAGGGATTTACCAGCTCCACAGTGTTAACTGAAGCGTTCCCCTGGATGTCGCTCAATGAGTCATCCACCACCTGGCGGATTCTGGGAGGAAACCCCATTTCATGGGGCATAAATTCGTCAAGAGTGTGGGATGAAGATGGCACCGGTGGAGCGCGTTGCTTGTTCATGCATCGTCGCTTCTTTCCCTTTTGGGAAGAGGTCGGCTGTGAAGACGATGAAGAGGTACCAGCTACATCTTCCGAAGGTTCCGTCTACTTCAGGCGCGCCCGGATGATACCATGGGCATGGGCGATGGTTTTGTGAGCCATCCAGTCGTCGTATTTCCGGGATCCGCGAATGGGAACCTGCTGCCACTCGCCTTCGCTGTCGCTACCGATCTCTGACCCCGCAGAGACACCCGCCACTTGTGTTGGTGTCGGGCCCAACCTGACTATGTTGTTATTGACCTGGTCTTGAAGCCACTCTTTAAACACATAGCATTGCATGAGGGTGTTCCCTAGAATCCGATGATAAGGACAGTAGTTGGGGTGATCGTTGAGATTCGCCTCTACCGGCC
Source organism: Viscum album (assembly GCA_963277665.1). Taxonomy (NCBI): domain Eukaryota; kingdom Viridiplantae; phylum Streptophyta; class Magnoliopsida; order Santalales; family Viscaceae; genus Viscum; species Viscum album. The sequence goes on from OY728123.1 coordinate 1,621,295,780, forward strand.
TTTGGCACTCGGGTAGGCGCACAATCCCTTGCTCTAGAGCACTTCAGAAGTATCCAGGGACCAGATTTTCGTTGAACGAATAAGTCTGGTGGCTTCTTTCTAGATAGGGGGCCCTGGGGGCCTAGCCCTGACGAGGGGCCAGAGGGGCCTGCCGAGGAGGCGGCGCCTGATTAACTCTCCTATGTGGAGTTGGCGCATTGCGTGGGGGAACCTGTCGATTCTGAGGTGGTCGCTGCTGGGCAGGAGCCTGTGCTTGAGGTGGGGGACCTTTGTGGGGTTGCGGGGATGGTGCAGCTAGCAGTAATTCCATCTGCCTTGGGGCTTCTATTTGGGCCACCACGGCGGGTTCGGCTCTGGCGGTCCTCCTGGCTGGGATCATAGGGGGCAACGAACGTGCCTGACTAGCCTGTTGCAGAGCCTCCTCAAGGTGTTGGGCCTTATCTGAGAAATCTTTGAACCCTCCAGTGTAGTTCTGGGTAATCAGGGAGAGTACTAGCTCCGTTTTGATGTTCCCCACACACATCTTCAGTAATTTCTCTTGAGTTAGTGGCATATCGAGGGAATACATAAGTCCCTTCCACTGGGTGATGAAATCTGCGACTTGCCCATCAGGACTTTGCTTGCACTTGATGAGGTCTGAAATGCTGGTCTTCTGCGTGGTGGAGCTGAACTGGTATAGGTACTGCCAACGGAGATCCTCCCAACCGGTCACCGATCTGATAGGGAGCGTGTTGTACCAGACGAATGCGGGACCTTCCAATGTCTGTACGAAACATCGGAACTTGGCAGCTTCTTGCTGGGCCGGGGTCCCCAGCATGGGGCCACACCTAGAAGAAAAAAGAGCTAGGTGCTGTGTCGGGTCCCCTGTCCCATTGAAGGGAGAGAAAGTGGGGTTCCCAAAACCCGGGGTTGCGGGCATATTATCCACCCACGCGGGATACGGCTTTCCATCTGGTGGGACTGCCACATGCCGCGTTTCCAACGCTTCGAGGTGGGCTGTGAGTGCCGCTATAAGATCCTCTGGGTGGGGTTCCCTATCTTGACGGGGATCCCTAATCACAAGTGCGTTTCCAGGTTCATCAACATGGTAGATGGCTTCGGAAGCTCGTGGATCGACTGGAAAAACGACCTGTGGGGCGACTGGGGGAACCCGGACTGGATTCTTCAGATTTCCCCGTCGTTCGGGGGGTTTGGCGAGACGTATCACGCCCTCTTGCCGTAAGTTCCGGCTTCTTCCCTGTCTGCGGAAGTAGTATGATCAGGGTTGCCCGGAGGCATCTCACTGGGGGGAAATTGTTCCTGCCCCTGCTGCCCCAGCCTGGGATTGCCATAGTCGGGTCGCCGCTCTGCAGCGCACTCAGCCAAGAGTTCGTCCACCAGCCTCTTCTGCTCAGCAAGCTGCTGGCGTAACGTGGCCTTCTCGGGATCTTCATTTTTTTCTGCATAGAGGCAGACAGGTCGGAGTGCTTGACAGTTCCGACATGCTCCTTAACGTTTCCGGTATTTCGACCGAGTACCAGCAACTCGGTGGGTACAGGGAGGCCTAGCAGGTTCCTCTACTGGTGGGTAACCCTCCCTGATGGGTCCAGCAGTGGCGGTACGCCCTCAGGGGGTATGTATCCATCAAGAAATTCAAGATCCTCTTCCTTTTCCACTACGTCATCCATGTGGACCACGACCCCTCACAAGGGCATGTCCTCAATGTCGCATAAAGAATCGAGCTGCCTTTTGATAGGGTTGAATAGGAGAGCGGCATTGTGTCCCCAACCACGGACTTGCACATGGGGGGTAGCTTCCCTGATGACTCTGCGGAGTACTTTGAAACTCTGAGCACATTTCCGTTGAAGGGCGCTTTGACGGCCTGGCGACTCAGGGTGATGGGCCACAAGGAGTGCGGCCAAATCAATCAGGTGGCATTGCTCGCTGATTTCTTCGAAGTGCTCTCGACTTCTAGGGTACACCACCTGCTCGTAACGAAGGCGGAAGTGTGTCGCCCATAGGGTTCAACAAAAGAACCCCACTTCTTCAGGGGTAAGGGACTCTGGTGCGCGAAATTTTAGTGCCGCCGTCGGCCAGAACTTCTCCGAGAAGTAGTCCTCTATGAGAATGCTCTAGAAGCTCCTAGGTTCGGACTCAGGGTCTGGCCCTGTATTGCCCCACTCATCAACCGGGGGCGGATGAGGGACCGATAGTGGTACCGAGGCAGACCTCTGGGATATTAAACTCGGTGGAGGAGAATACGGAGAACGACCTGACTGGCCGCCGAATTCCGGGCCATCCTCTGAAGAGTGAGGTGACCTGCCACGATGTCACGATACGATGGGCTGATAGCCACAGCTTCCGGCACAGGAGTCGCGACAACCGGCGATAGGTCAGGCCGTCGGTCTACCACCATTGGCACCCAAAATAGATCTCTGTGATCTCTGGTAGAGGTAGAGGGCGCTTCTGGTGACAATGGTGGTGATTGCACGGTCGAGACTTAAAGAATTTCCACGATTTCTTCCTCCTGGATGTACCTTCAGAGGGAGATGGGAATCTTGTGGACCTCATATTCCGGGAGAATGAGGCTAACGCGCCTGGTTCCCGCCCCAGTCCTTGATATGGAGGAGCGGGGAGAAGGCTCCATCACTAAGTCACATTCTGCTTCAGAATCCGAGAAACGAGCTGGTTTGATCTCCACCCGGGCATTCACAGGACTCTTCTTGTGGTGGCGACAACCCACTCTCCTGCCCCGAGGTGGCTCTTCGGGACAAGGTTGATTCTCATCATGTATTCTCGGGGCGGTGCTGGCGTCGTGGCGGAGAGGGCCCCCGCTCGAGATAGCAGAGGTGTGAGGGGCACCAGGGAAAATGTCGAAGGGTACATGGAGAGGACCTCCATGGATAGCACCCATGTGGGCGGAGCCTCTGTTGGAATCGGCAGGAGCATGGGGAGGACCTCCATGGTCGATGTGGGCAGAGCGAGGCTGACCTTCACTCCTCGAGTTTCTCGGGCGAGGAGGACCTTCGCCCGTTGCAGAGAGGAAGTAGGGAGGGCCCCCACGTTGGAGAAGGACCAGATGGGCAGTGCCTTCGGATCACCGGTCGGGGGCAGGAGGATGGACTCCATACCCTATATAGTGGGCGCGGGTAAGGTTTCCGCGCCGAGCGTCACTACCATGGGGAAGGTCTTCCTTCGGGATGGGGGTAGCACGAGGAATACCTCCATGACGAGCATCATAGTGGGAAAGGCCCATGCTCTGTGGAGTAGTGGTACGAGGAGGGCCTCCGTAAAAGGTGACATCCCCGCGGGTTAGTTCACGGCGATCACCACTCAGGCCTGCAACCCGGAGAGTCAACCCAGCCTGCTCGTGGGGTGGTTGGGGTCTCGATCCTGTTTGGGTGAAGGAATGAACCTTGCTCAGTGTATGAAGGGACTCCATGATGCACATCGGCGGTGGCTCGGTCCACTGTAGCTGTTGACGTCGACGCATCTGGGCGAGCGTCCTCAGCCCGGGCCTGGCGCTGACGTCGGGTCAGACGAGCTGGCGCAGGTGGTGTAGGGGCATGGCATGCCTGCTCTTCCTCCGGAGTCGGACGGCGGCGCTGACGCGGCCGGACGAGATACCTTTCCTGTATCCCTTGGGTCGGGACCCTGAGCGGGCCAAGCCGGACGCCGCCTGCCTCATCAGCGTAAGGTGAGGAGTCGTCAAGGCGTTCTGTGGATAGGCTCTCGAAACGGTTGAACGTTGGGGTGGGGAGCAGGGGCTCCCTGCGCGGCCTGTTAGGGAGGCGTTGACGGTGGGGCCTGGATGCCTCTAGGTCCAGGAGGGCCATATCCCAAGTTGGGATGACCCCTTCCTCCTCATACCTGTGTACAAGGTTGTTGATCACCCTTCGCTGGATGATCTCTGATGGGGAGAGGGGACGTGGGCGCCCCGTATTCCGTGATGTAGCAGTCGTCATTGCGGTAGTGGAGCCATGCAGGGTGGCTGTGTCGGTGTTGCCCCTGTGCCTGCGTAGGCGAGCGGGCGATGATCGTGTCTCCGTAACAGCAACCTAGTTCCTGGGAAACGAAGTGATCAACTCATCAGCACTGCGAGGAAAATTATTGACAACCAGTGCCCCAGCATCCTTCCATTCTCCATGTCTGTAAGAATGATCCGCGCCAACATGTTGCAGAACGGAGTGCCCCATGTTCTATTGCCCCGACTTCCGGTGAGTTTCATGACAGGCCCACTATTTGCATGGTGGGACCAGGCGCCAGATATTTGGATCCGGTGACACGTCAATCTACTGGTGTCTCGAACGCTACTAATCTCCACATTTAGGAGAAGAATATCATGTTGGGTTCACCATTTAAGTTTCTGTCGCTTTTTCCGGGGCGTGCGCATCCGTCTATCCGCGGAGGAGGACGGGCTGCACTGTTGGCCCACATTCCCGCTTTCCAATGACAGGCGGCATTCACTCCTTATTTAGGGACGTCTGCACCTTGATTGAAACGAGATGATGGGATGTCGGTTCTTCCTTCTGTGGATTCCTCCTCAGAACTCGTCACCTAGTTCGGGTATCCCTCATAGATTTAATATGTTGTTCGTGAAACTCTTCACAGTGTCATGTTTCCATGGACGCCGGTTAATTACAATGCTTCTGTCGGGACATTCCAAAGGGTCCGGTCAGGGCAGCAACCTTTAGTCGGGGGAGTAGTCACGTTGAGGCATTAGTAGCATTTCTGGATGCTGGGGAACCAGCATGTCTGTCTATTATCCCTGGTCATAGGGCTTCTCGAGGTCATGGAAACCCGAGGCATCCCACATCGAGCGCGGGGAATTATATGCCATAGACATATATCTGAGGTTTTCCTCAGCTTCATATGTTTAACATAGGGTATGCCACGAGTTACCATCCAGCAGAGACGGATCAGCCCGATCAGAGAATTATCTAGAATGGATCGGATTGAGGGATTTCCCTTGAGGGGGTGCCGATATCGGGACCAGCCTATGGACGGCTGTGAAGAGGAGCGGACCGGCATGGTCTCACCGGGATATGATGGTCCGGGCGAGAATCAGGGTGTATTATGGATGGATGAATGAAGTGGAGGGGGGAATGGCAAGGGACCATCGCAAGGGCGACGGTGAAGTTGGGCTTGAGCCTCGAAGAGACCTCCTACTTATCCTCGTGACAGTGAATCAAAGTCCATGTAGTTTGGGATGGTGCCGGTGAACCAGCATGAAGGTGGACCTTGGTCTGATGCGTCAGTGAACCGACGTGAAGGTGGACCTTGGTCCAAATGGTGTGGGGCTTACACACTAGGCTACCTAGGTGTGGATGAACCGACGTGAAGAAGGTCGGAGTGACCAACAGGTGGTGGGCTTGAACCTCTGAGAGGATTCCTATGTACCATGCCGTGACATGGATCAAAGACCATGTTGTTCAGTTTGGACATCGGAAGGCCGACGTGAATGAGGACCAGGAGGGTCCTAGTGGTGGTGGGCTTGGACCTCGTGGAGGCTTCCTACGTACGATGTCGTGACATGGATCAAAGACCACGTAGTTCAGAGGGGCTTCGTCGGCGAACCGACATGAAGGTGGACCTTGATCCGATGGGTGGTGGGCTTGAACCTTTGGAAGGCTTCCTACGTACCATGCCTTGACATGAATCAAAGTCCTCATAGTTCAAAGGGTTTCATTGGTGAACCGACATGAAAGTAGACCCAGGGGTCCACTAGTGGTGGGATTGAACCTCGTGAAAGCTTCCTACGTACCACGCCTTGACATGGATCAAAGTCCTCATAGTTCGGATTGGTCACAACGGCTTGTCGTCGGACTGGAATACAGTTTAACGTCATGCTGGATGAGAGTGAACCCTGACATGAATGAGTGACGGGCGGTGGGCTTGAACCTCGTGGAGGATTCCTATATACCATGCCTTGACATGGATCAAAGTCCCCGTAGTTTGGAGGGGCTTCATCGGCGAACCGACGTGAAGGTGAACCCGGGGGTCCACTTGTGGTGGGTGTTGGCGAACCGACGTGAAAAAGGGACCTTGGTCTGATGGGAGATGGGCTTGAACCTCAGGGGGGGATTCCTACGTACCGTTCCTTGACATGGATCAAAGTCCTCGTAGTTCGGGTGGTCACAACGGCTTTCCATCAGACTGAAATGCAGTCTAACGTCATGTTGGACGCAAATGGAACTCGACGTGAATTAGATGATGGGTGGGCTTGAAACTCGTGGAGGATTCCTATGTACCATTCCTTAACATGGATCAAAGACCTCGTAGTTCAAATGGGTGTTCAGTTTAATGTCATACGGGACAAGGGCATACAGTTTAACGTCATGCTGGAAGAGGGCATGCAGTTTAACGTCATGTTGGACGAGGTATTGTCATGGCCAATGCCGACTCTAAGCTCACGTGAGTCATTCTCGGTGTAAGAAACAAGAGACAGCAAGGACCTGATGATCACGCCGTGAAGGGTGCGTCTGTGAGAAGCGAAGAGGCGCTTACGCGTTAGGCAGCCCCTTAGTGCTGGGAATTACTCTAGGATGGAGGCCCGATGTGCGTCAAAGCGCAGCGAAAGATGGATTTGGTACCATTGATGTGAGGTGCCTCATTCTCTATCACTCCCTCCACTGACCTTGGTAGTGGGGAAGTACGGAGATGCAGGGGTGCAGCCATCCATTGGGGAACTAGGGTCGCCCTTCTCCTAAGAACATACACGACTCCAATAAGAAGGATATCGTCCCTTGTGGAGGGGTGATTCCACTCCCGTGGATACGAGTGGCCTAAAAAATGTTAGAGGTGGGGGGACCCTTCATGCGAGGAATGAGGTCAGGTCACAGTTTAATGTCATGTGTTGAGGATGTGGTGCTTGGCCGTTTAACGCCCTGCAGCTCGGACGAGGTGGGTTCACTCCACACCCCTAGGACTTACATAACTGGTACCCTTTGCTCCTTGGGGGAGGGAAGGTACCAGTAAGGCCGTGGTCAAGGGGGTTGTAGAGCAAACCATCGAGGAGTCCACGTTACCGTGGCTATGCGAAGAAGAAATATCCGTTAGCGTGCCTATGTGAAGAAGCATTAGGCGAAGCAACGCTACGAATAGTATTGTCTGTGGGACTTTGAAATCACATCGTGAAAACCTGGAGGGTCGAATGGGGAGAGGAATTTCCATGCAAAGGAGTGTGATTTGCGAAGCAGACTGCCTTGGCCTTAGCATGGGGCATAGGTGTGAGTGGAGGGTGCTTCACGAAGTAGAACAGTATTCGCGGATCACTGCCTCACGAAGAGGAAGTTCCTCGCGAAGCAGGGTGCTGCGAAGCAGTGTTCTTTGCGATGTGTAGCGATCCTGACTTAGCATAGGGATCACTAGTACAGGTTTGGTGTTTCAAGAAGCATAAACGATCCGCGGCTTCCTAGGTTCCCTTGGTAATCCCCCTCCTTCGCGAATTCCCTTGAGCTTCGCGAAGGGAATCCCTCTCGGAAGAGGGGCTCAAAACGAGACAAAGCAATGGCGTCACGCGAAGTAGAAGTACCTCACGGAGCTCATGATTCCCGGGGGAAAATATTGCTTCACGATTTGGGAGAGGAGAAGTCAAAAGGTCGGATTTTCCGTCTTCGGGACTCAGGGGGAGCCCAGTATTTATAGGCAAGGGGCGCCATGAGGCAGAACTCGCGCGCTGCCTCAGGTACTTCACGGCGCTCTCACGAACGTCAAATCCGTTCGCGGAGAGGTACCACCTCCAGTGCTTCACGGCGAGCTCGCGAACTTCAAAGTCGTTCAAGGAGATTTACCGCCTCCGGAATTTCACGAAGGACTCGCGAATGTCAAATGCGATCGCGGAGAGGTACCACCTCCGGAGCTTCGCGGGACCGCGATACTCGGGGTGCTTCACGTCGGTGCTTCGCGAGGCAGCGTCCGGGCCGTCTTTTTCGTCCCTTTCGTTCATGCAATATTTTGGCGCCAACAATGACTTAATTATATTTTAATTGTTTTTTAATTCCAAGTTTATCCTTTTCCTCCCTTTTAAATAGTCACCCATTCTCACATTCCATATTGCCAATTTGAGACATATATATCAACAAAACCTTGTACAATTATCATATAAAATTACCAATACATTAATTAGAGGTTATGGTTTATATAAAATTTCATTCCATGGGTACTTAACAAAGGATATAAAGGAATACTATTTAAGAGGAGGTAATCATCTTACTCGACCTCCCTCAATTTAATTTTTCTTAAACCTCATCTAAATCTACAGTTTTTATAATGAGATAATGAATTTTATATTATTGATATAATTAAATTTTATTATTTTTATTATTTTAACACTTATATAAACTCTCTAATTCGTCGAATGAGAAGTTGTAGTTTCACTCGTGTTTATGTGTACATTATTACCTCCACACAGCGATACAATTCATTTTTCATCACCACCTTCCCTAGATAGTTATTATAATGGTTTTTCTAAATATATATTATATCTATGATATTATTATTCTTATATAATCATAATATCAAATTATTATTATTTTCTTCTCATCTACAGGATATTAATAACATCGCTCGTGCATACATGAAGACTATAACCTCCACGAAGTCATGCAATTATTTTTTCATTTCTTATTTACATGGATTGTAATAAGGGTGGAATTAAATAATATATATGATATAATATTGATTCTTTAGTGGTGAATTCTTATTTAAATTAATCTCTTTTAATTTTTAAAGAAGTGAAAATAATGTTTATCCATACGTACAACATACCATCTCTAGGAATGGTGTAATTCATTTTCTATCTCTACCTTTTATGGGTGACTATAAATATACATATAATTAATATATAAGATAATTATATCATGATTACTATTTTTATATTATGGTACCATGAACAAATTATATGTATCAGGACTTCCAAATAAAACAAATATGAAAAATGAGGCAGTTATCACATAGAATGAGTGATTATAATCAAGAATTGTTAAAATAATGGGTGATAAATTATTATAGGTAAATCATATATGATATTATATATAAATATAATTATTTTAATATATTTATAAAAAATCTTATATTGTTATATTTGTTTTTAAAATTCTTAAAATGCAAGATGAGACTTGAGGTATGATATTTTGCATCTCACTTTTATTTTGGTGAGACATATGTCATATTCACCACAAGTTTCTTTTATATGGTGTATATAAAGATCATTAATATATTTTATTATAATTCTCCTAAAATTATTAATATATACATTTTCATATAATTATCTCTCTTTCATGATTTTGTACTCAAATGTTACCTAATTGGTAAGGGATTTATGTTATAATATCATTGTTTATCATGATTGTTTATGATAATTTTTCTAATGATTAAATTTCATGATATGTATTTCCAAAATATCAGGAATATTATTCTAAAAGATTTATTTCATTATAATATATTTTTTCAATTCATTTTCCTTACAATAATTAGTCAAGAGGAAATGTTTTTTAAGGAAATATGACATTATATATCTCATTGATCGAAAGTCCTTGTTATTCCATGTTCAAGTTTTCTATAAAATATTTTTAAGACTATTTTACTATTATCTTATGAATTCTTAATGACATTTTTACCCATTTATTAATCTTATAAAAATGATTCAAAATAATATTATTTTCTTTTTCCGAATGAGTAACCTTTGACTATTTACCAAAAATTTGTAAGGAATCTATATTTTAATGTACAGTACATGATTAGATTTTTCCACTATCATAACCACTGAATTATAAGAATATTCCTTTATATGTTTCAAAGTATATTATCAACAAACACTTTCCCCATAATAGTTTGTACATTTTTAGATGATAAAGATGTTATTTCAATATGAAAAGTATATTTTCCTGAATAAATATTCCAATTTATATTTTAATATAATTTTTAAATACGATGAAATAATTTAATGTTTATTAGGATTTAATGGGTATATTATCCAATGATACCGTCATTATTTTTTCTCTTGGTGGTTCATTTTTATGATGATAAGTTTTTTATGGAATTAATTAAATTTTCATGTTTTATGATATATAATGAATAGTTTTTGATCATATGGAACACATATGAATGAATTTTTATTATATCATAGGTGAACCAGGAGTTATATAACCCTATGAAATATTGAGTTTGTATTTATAAATCATGAGATAAATATGTTATGTGTGAATCTAATTTTATGTTCACAAATTTAGGCATAGTCTTGATTTTAATTTCCATAGGATTATGAATCTACCATATTTTCATATCTAATATATCATGGATAGAATTGGTTTATAGGTCCATTAGATTATGGGTAGACATGGTTTTATATCCATTAGTGTATGTGAGTGTTTGACATCTTGTCCCTAAATTAATGGGTTATCATATTTCTATTTATAAATAATGACAGTGTTATAAGTTTATGTTTTTCCTCATTCATATGTGTAGCTCAGGATCTCATGTCTCAGGATTTTCTATTGATGATTCCAAACTCTTATAATTATTTTTTATTAAAATGATAATGTTTCGGGCCATGAATCAGGATTATGATCTGTGAAATATTTGTTATGAACCATTTAATTAATGATCATAATCTCATACCCATATTCCTTTATTTTCCTCATGTATGATCATTGATTGACATATCCTATGATTACCCTTATGAATCATATGAGCACCAATTTTGTTATGTTTTTATATCCTAGGGTTAAGTTGTATGGTTTTATGTAGGGTATACCTAAGAAGTGTTTTTTGTGGTAAATGTTGAATTTATTTTATAAAATAATATGATTTCAAATCTTGTATCTAAAGACACTAATGATTTGTGGTTCTTCTATGTATCATAATGTTATGTATTTATTATTCATATATTAATATGTAATATCTATGTATAAAAATTATGTGACACTGTTGATGGTGTCCAAGTAGGGTTTAATCCATATTTGTAGCGTTACAATAGAGAAATTTGGTAAAACCCCAATTGATAAGACTATGTATAAGATAACATCATAATGGTTTGGTATGAAAAATATTTTGTGGTTTACCTTGATAAATATCCTTTTCTGGATACTATAAGGGTCCATGTTTTTTATTGGATTCATATAGGGGTAATAACATCAAACATAGTTATTCATGTATATCTCAACCTTTGTTCTGGTGCATGGTGAGTGTTCTGTTACTATACACATTGTTTGAAACTCCCAATGGATATTCTAGGGTTTAATAAAATTTTCTATATATAAAATTATAATGAATTTGAATAAATGATAACCAATTATTTCTTAGGTTAAACCTTAGGTGTATTAGATTGAAAATAAGGCTCCATGATTTAGACATCCAATGAATAATTTTTCGGGATTGTTTTATATTTCATTATGAATATTTCTTCTCACACTATAGTTTATGGTTATAGTAAGTGACCTGAAAATAAAGGGGTGGAGTGAATAATGAATGTGAAGACAAGTGAAATGATAATACTTAAAAGAAACAAAATGTATTAGGATCTAGGATGCAATATTGTTCGACTACGATCACTCAACTCTCTCAATCTATGGTTGTTAATATAGGTAATGTTGAACTTATGAATACACCAAGTTGGGTGATATATAACATTGAATTATTTATATGACAATTTCTACTCTCAATCTATAAGAAATTTGATCGACTAGTTTTTAAAAAAGTGGTATATGAGATGGAAAATTTATTTTCCATTCTTCAGTGCTCAAAGAATGAAAAATTTCTCAAAGTAATTTATCATTTGGAAGGAGAAACAGATCAATGATGCGGTATTATCAAGAATATGAGGAATGATATCGAAATTAAAACCATGAAATGGGATGCATTTATAGGATATTTTTTAGTGAGTACATCCATTATATTATGTATAAAACATGGATATGGAATTCCTTGATCTTATGTAGAAAGATTATGAATCCATTGGTACCTATGAGAAAATGTTTACAAGAAATTCATGAAATGGTTCTATTTTATTCACCAACCATAACAAATAAATGGATTGATTATTTATTAGTTTGAAACAAATTATTTGAAATTAATTATTCCTAAGGGACTATTAATGCTTCTGATAAATCATTCAATGTCTATTCAAAGTAGAAATGGTAGCTGGAAACCATCGTGGTTATGGAGATTAGAAAAATAAGGTATAGTTTCATAGAATCATCAATGGTATATCACATGGAGGGAAGAAAAATTCATAACCTCCTATATAACAAAAATGTGGGAAGGAGAATCCATTTGAATTCATGAATGGTATGAGAAGATTTATCAAGTGTGGGACTCCTAACCACTGAGTAAAATAATGTTGAAGTGATGTTAAGAGGACACTCAATGAAATGAATTGAGAGAGAGATCAATATAATATACAAATCAAAATTTATTAATTTAGATACATGGGGTTTGAGGATTAGGTGAATCATTTCCCTCATTAAATTGATAACAAGGATAGTAATACAAAATGGACTATGAAGTCAAATGATTATGTGAATGAATATAAAATCACAATAGGTTAGGTGAATCATGATAATTATGTCACACATATCCTCTACTCCAGATTTTGGGATTCCATATAAACTTTCGTATGAGTAATCCATATGAAAATATGATTGATCCTAATTTTGTAAATTTTGATGTGACTATGAGAAGTTATATATATATATAGATATATATATATATAGATATTTCATATAAATATATATAATAAGGATATCATATTTGATATATTGTGTCAACCTTGGATCACCTATCAGTGTTAGGATGAGCCAAAACTTCTAATTGAATTATTTTAGCTAAGATTAGTGACTATTTGAGGAATAAAGGGGGAATTATATTTTATTATCATATATTATTTTGTTGTGGATAAATTTTGGGAAATAATTAGTATATTTTTGTTAACATTCTATCAACTTATATGCATATTGGTATGAGACTTTATAAGGTATTAAAATTATTCCAATATAATTGTTTGGTTGACGATGGATGGATATAAGATCGATTTATTCAAATATCTGGGTTTTAGGCCAACCCAGAAAAAGGTTGATAGAGATGTAATGTAAATTATTTATGGAATGGAAAAAATTTAAAATTTTGGTATTATTTTTTCATTTTTTGAGAAAAATATATTCTATTTATCTATATTAGATAACCTATGTTATAAATAATTTTTATAATAACTAGAGATAGAAGGAATAACTTTTAAATATTGTAAGAATAAAATGATATATTAAATGTTAATTTTCGTGCTTCAATCATGAAAAATTAATCTTGAATATTCATTTCTTGAAGTAAGACATTAAGTGGAAATTCATTGTAGTATAACTAAAGGATGAAATTGTGCTTATGAAATAGAAAAACCTAAGAATTTATATTTTCTCATGTTCTCTATGTTTACAATAAAATACTAACTTAGATTTTCAAAATGATATTAAAATAAAAAAATCTATACTTTTACCATCATTTTCGATGAATTTATGTTCTTTTCATCTACCATAGATTTATCATTTTGTGGACATTAACTATATCAGGAACATGTCCTCTATCACCCTATCCTTGTCCTTAGACATTAGTTTTCTCCTACATATCAATAATTTAACTACTCAAAAATGTTATCCAAATATGGGAACATGATTATTTGATTTTTCTGATAACTATTAAGTTTCCCAAAATCCTGTTTTGAAAATAAGTTTTATTATCCATCTGTAGGATATTGTTTTTTAATAAGGTATTTAAAAATATTAATCCATTGATAACCGAGATAAAATTTAGTGGGGAGAAATTATTTAATGGTACAAGGGAGAATGTAACATCATATTAATTTATTTTAAAATAATAATAATCTCGATATCATTTTTACCATGAAACGTCAAGTTTTAAGTAAATTAAAAAATATTAGAAAAATATTATTTTTTAAATGAGACCATTATAAAATTGTATTTAATTAGAGATTATGGAAATCATTAAACACATTATTAAATAGATCTATATTTTTTAATTTAAATTTTCTCATTAATTTTTATGAAATAATCACTAAATTTTTAGTAAAGCAATTTTATGTAGTAAAAAAGTCATTTTATTCAAAATTTATTTTTATTTTATTTTTACATTGAAATTAAAATTAATTTATACCACTTATAGATATTATATTTTATAAAAAAAAGCATTTTTTGAAATCATGAAATAATAATTCACTTATTGTGAAATTTTAGGATTTCTCTAAAATTATTGATCTTTCAATGAATAGTTAAAAATACATATTTTTTATATGTTGAAATTTATTTTCATTAAATAAAAGAATTTAAAGGCCCAATATATTTTTTTTATTAAAGAAAAATATGATCCATTTTATTGATAATAATATAATTAATTCTATTTGAGTTAGTCATATTCATGATATTGATAAGAAATATGTTTTTTTCATAAATACAATTTTTTCTAAAAACTTTTTTCTATTGGGTATTAACAATTTATATTAAAATAGTTTTTTTACATGTATAGATATTTAATATTGAAAATTTTATACCATATTTGGAATCAAGACGTTTAAATTTGGTAAATAATTCTCATTTATTTTTTTCGTTATTAATAGAATCCTTGGTAAATATTTGTCACCACATTATGGGTAAGACAATTTAAATAGTGTTAATACATTGTGATAAATATTTATATATTCACTAACACATTCCATTACCCTATTAGATGAGTGGAGTTTATCCATTTACATCTAAGTCTCAAATATATGGCCATTTGGTTCTATTTTTATTTAATTGTGACTTTTATATTAATTTTGGAAAATAATAAATACAAAAAGTCACTCTCTTGACATTAATATATTATTTTTTTCAATTATAAAATTTAATTTAAAATATATAATATTTATTTTTTACATATTAATTTTTAAAATAAATAGTTATTGAATAATTGCCTTAAATGTTTACCCAATTATGGCAAAATATATATTCAATTCATATAAAATTTAAATAAATGATCATGAAAATATTAAGAGTAATAAAATTTTGAAGAATTACTATGTGCCATGAAATTTTCAGATTAATAGAACATATTATATATTTTTTAACGTTTTATATCAAAATTCCATTATTGCCTTATTGTTTTCAATGTCAAATTATCTGAATAGTTCATATAATGAAATTAATTATATTTTATGAATATAATATTTTATTAATTTATTTCAAATTCATATAAATATTTAATGAAGAAAAATATAATGAAAAAATGAATCTAAAATTTCATCCCTTCATCTTTTATGATCCAATTTTCACCTTATAAGTTAATGTGTAACCCTTTATTATTATAAAATGCTATTACTCAAAGACTAAAATTGGCCAATAAAGGGGTAAAATAAAATGATAAGGTTTAAAATAACCCCAAAACCCATATAAATTTCATCGTATGATGATATTTGCATCTTATTTTGTCTTTATTTGAATATCTATCCATTTTTAATCATTTTTATTGATAATGACTTGTTTAAATAGCATTATTTTGATAATTACATGTGTGTCCTTTCCCTCTCTTATACAAGGACACCGCTTATCTCATTTATTCACAAAAAATGAGATATATAGCATGAAAAACCACTACTTAATTCCCTTATAAACTCCCCTATACATGAATCATATGTTTTGGTCTTCTTATAAGTCTATTACAAGGGTCCTTATGAATCGATCTAAAGGAAGGATATCAAAGAAGAGGTAATTGTCTTACCTGACCTCACTCAATTTATTTATTCTCCCAGATCATGTAATTATATATTATTCGTAAAAAAAATAATAATTTTATTATCCTTAATATAATCAAATTTTATTATTATTTTTCAAACACCAATATCAACCCTTAATTCTATCAAATTAGAAGTAAAAGTTTTTGTCTTGTGTACGTGTAGAATACATCCAACACATAGTGATATAATTCATCTTCAACCACCACCATTTGTGGATTGCCATTATGATGTGTTTAATTATTATATATGATATATATGTTGAAATTATGATTTTATAATTATAATATCTTATCTTCCTTTTAACCTTCTCATCTTTTTGAAAATTAAAACATCACTCATGCGTACGTGTGGACTACCACCTCCACAAAATGACGTGATTATTTTTTTTTTCCTGATTTACAAGGATGGTAAAAAGGATATAAAAAATGAATATATATTATATATATGATATAATAATGATTATTTATAGGTGAATTATTATTTACCTTTTATTTTGGTCCATGCATCGAAAAGTGAAAATATAGTTTCTGCGTACTTACGACCTATCGTCTCTAGATAAGGTGTAAGTTATTTTCTATCTTTACCTGTTATGGTTAAATCTAAATATACATATAATTAATTTTTATGATATTTATATCATAATTAACATCTTATTTATGATTTAACCATGATCAATGTATAACAACCAAGATTTTCATACTAAATAATGTTTGAAAAAAAATCAATTATCATATGGATTGAGTGATCCTAATAAAAATATTAATATCACAAGGGTGATAAGATATTTTAATTACATAACATACAGTATAAAATATATATGTATGGTTCAATAATATATGTATAAAAAATACACATATTATAAAATATTTTTGAACATGTATGAAGAAAGATGAATCTTTGGGTAATGGATTTTTGTCTCACTTTTATTTATGAGTGACACATATGTTATTCACCAATTGTTTCTTTTATGTGAGGTATATATTCAAAATAAATTTATTATATGATTATTATCATGTAATAACCCGGCCAAATGAGTCCTGAACTATAAATACCCCAATCCTTTCACCAATAGTGTAGGGCCTGGTGACCAGCACTGATTTGGCATATGACTCACATTTGAGGACATTACCTAATGTGCATGTACACACATAGACATCTACAAGCCCTTATAATGTTTAATTTAAAAAAACAGATAATAATTCATGCATACATCTATATCCCACCATCAGAGTATGGTAACAAGTACTAGAAATTAAAGGCAAAATTACAAGCCCACTATAAATAAACAGAAAAAAGTCCAACACGTAATGTGGGTGAGAACTATGGACAATACAACCATAAAAATACACCTCAGATTATCCATATCACTAGTATCTTCCTAGCCCTAGGTCTTATAGGGATTTTTGAAAAGGTTAGTTTTCTGCATAAGGCACAATACATGTAGTAAAGCCCTTGTAGGGGTGAGTATGAAAATACCCTGTAGGACACCCTAAAATCACAATGAATATATCGTAAAGAATAATAGTCATATCATCACATGTATATATATATATAATTTATACAATAAGAATATTCAAATATACTTAAAAAGGCCGATATTCTCAAGGTAAATTTTTAACATTCAAACCATCATAGGATTCTTACTCGGAGCTTCCATAGGAACTCCTATGGGAGAACATGATCCACATGTCAGATAACATTGATGATGTTCATCCAAGATGTTTTTCTCACCAAGCCTCTCCATGATAAGTACACATTAAAAGTCTAAGGAAAATGATACATATATGAGGATCACACCCAATTCCATGGGGTATACCAATAACTCAATCAAGAATAACCCTCTAAGTAAGGGATTTATGATCATATAGTGTTGTTCATGAAAATACAAAGAACCCCAACTATATAAATGATGATTATAGGGGATCTCACATTAGATTACACTAAATTATTCTAACAGTTATATAAAATATTAAAGTTCTTTTGAAGGGATTAACATCCTACAAATAAAACATGGTTCCATTTTAAACCCTTAGAGAATGGATCAAGGGATCATATACCATGAAAATTCTCCAATATAAAGAGGAAAAGAGCTCAAATACATCTTTGAAAGACTACAAGACATGTACCTCCAGGACTGGGTCTTACCCATTTGTCTTATCTCAGAACCATTCTTGTGTCTGAGTATAAGGAGGTTTTTATCTTTTGTATTCCTTATTGTGTCTGTGTCTTGGTACATTTCATGTATGATCTAATGTACATGTGGATATGTCTTTATACCCTATGAGGTACATTTTTTCCACCAGGTAAAGTTATTAGGTCATGTAATAGCTTTTACATGACGCATTATAATTTTCTTTATCACATAAACCAAAGCGTGGAAGCTAAAGCCCCATTGACCATTTAATCTTGGAATACATACAATGTATATCACGATTTATAGAACCATCTAGTTTATTCTATTTTATAATCCCCAACCTCTATTTCCACTAGATCCTCTGCACATCCCATCCTTGAAATTTAGATATCGGTCAACTGGTTTCTCTTATCACTGGAGAATGGATTTCTGACCACCCTAGTTACTCAAGAATCATCCTATAACCTATCTTTCACCACACATTTCAAAAAAAAAGATGAACATCCTGATATAGTCTCAATCTAGTGTCATCGTCATTGAATCTAAATCATGTTGTCGATCTGATCCAATATATTGTGATAAAAATTTGGGAACCAAAAAATGGGTTGGAGTTATTGTTTATCAAATATTCTTTGAACTATGTTCCAAAAACAATTCCCACGATGAATGAAAAATTGTGAGAGAAATTAAAGAAACATGAAAAAGAGTAACAAAAATTGGTTGTGTTTGGTTGGCCTTGATTTTTCCCCTTATAATGACAAAAAATAACTAAATTAAATAAAGAAATCCACCACCTAATCACCATATATAAACCATTACACGAAATATGATCGATTCAAAAATCAATACTTTAGTCATTTGATTATATATCATCATTGGAATAAATAAATTGTAAGAAATACAAATAAAATAACATCCTACCTAAATTTTGATCAATATTTGGTGAATAAAAATTCAGTTATTATTTTTTGGACAGATCCTCGACTTCCATTGCACACTGATTGATGATCCATGATCTGATCGTCACATGCCCCGGGAATCTCCTCCAATGATCTCTCACAAATATATAAGGTTATGCGACTAGCCCTAATATTTTTTCATAGTAGTTTTTTATAGACCAAAATGATTTCATTAAAATTAATTAAAATGAAATAAAACTACTATTTTATTAATTTATTAATCCACCCATTACTATGTGCAACCTTAACGTCTGATTCACTCCAATGTTATGAAGAACCTAGGGTAAACCCCATATCTTGACCTCAAAATCAGCCCAAAATTTCTGATCTGAGCCTCTAATTAACATTTATTAAACTCTTTTATTAAAAAAATTCATGTGTGTCATTTAACATATGTAGTATATTTCAAAAACGTATTCTATGAATACTAGGCCTTGAAATATCACATCATCTCACCTCCTTGCTCCGAAAATAATTCATACAATATTCCATACCAATAAATATAAAAATATCATTATATTCACAAAACATTGGGAATTACTTCCTAGAAATCTAATAAAATGATACACAAATAGATCTGGGTACTAAGAACGCATATGTGTCTCCCACTCCAGAGTGATCTTCTGAACATTCTCATTCTACCCCGGAACATGAACTCGAGGAATCAATATCCAAAAAAGGATCCTCTCTTAGAGATCCTTGATCTATATAGGTTACTCAATAGATGAATATCCATCCTCAATGCCTAACTCACCCCATTAGATAACATGTGATAGGTCATGACCATATCTTCTCAACTATAACACATGGAAGATATCATGTACCCGATCTAACTATATTAGTAGAGATAAGAAGTATGTCACCATTCCATCTCTATGTTATATCAAGAAAGCGAAAATAAATATCCAAGAATTCTTGTTGTTACCAAAAAATATCTACAATTCACATTGAGTTTAGACCCTTAGGAACACATGGTATCTCTACTGAAACTCCAAAGGCCAATATCACAAGTCTGTATGAGAAATATGACAGCTCTCTACAATCATCATCTTCTTCTAGATTATGTTCTCCATATTTGTAGTGACATTCACCAACTAGGGGCCCGTGATGACTAAATATTCACGGTTAGTCGAGCATACTGGTGACATATAAGGTTGCTCGTATAAGGCCTCGAATAGTTCCATGCTGATTGTGGAATAATAGCTATTGTTTTATGCAAACTCCAAAAATGGTAGGTAAACCTTCCAAATATGACCAAAGTCTAACATGAAAGCATAAAAAATATACTCTATAACCTAAATGGTCCAATCATTCTGGCCATTATTCTGGGGAAAAAATGATACGCTCAAATATAATCGAGTCTCTAAGACTCATACAATTCCTTCCATAACTAATATGGGAATAGAAAGTCATAGAATGAAATGATTGACAACAGAACTCAATAGAGTTAGAATATATCCTACACTTAGAGGAATACCAATATCTATACTGAAATCTTCTATCAGATATCTAGGAATTTTTAGGTCTTGATGAGTTATTATATTGTCTCTTAGATCACATTGTGTACCCTGTATGTATGTGGTTAACCCATCATGAAGTCCATTTATATCCCATACCACTTCAATTATGGCTTCTCAATGGGTTGAGATAAACATGATATAACTTGGTGATCATCCTTCACTTTCTGAAATATATGGGATCTGGAGAAAAACTCTAAAAATTTCTTTTTCATCCCTAGACACCAAAACTGACATATGAGGTCCAAAATACAACTTCACCACACTGAGATATACTGCCAAAGGAGATGTATGAAAATCCCATAGAAGCCCCTCCCACAATGTCACTAGTACCATATTGGATTCTGTGCAAAGAACAACATGCTCCCTGCATTTAGAAAATTAATCAAGAGAATTTATAGTAGATATCTAAGTATATAGGGTCTCATATAATTTATCCCCAAGATCTACCTCCCTAAATCATTGTATAACTGTAGGGGTAACAACAATCGAACACATGTAAGATTCTCCATCCCTATCCACAAAGGATAATTGCAAAAAGGCCAAATACTCTTACACATCACACAATAACTGCACTCAACATCTCATTCTGAGAAGATCTAATTTCACATTCCCCTCCCTAGAGTATATAAAATATAAAATTCACAATCTTAGGTGAACTCTAGACATATCCTCTATCACATGTTATAATCCTTCGAAGAGAATATATAATATATACTCATGTGTTAAGAATCGAAGATAAACCACTCACTCATAAGGTAGTTTCACTGTATCTTTAGTGTGAATACTATAGATACTTAAATAAGATCATGGGAGACATTACTCATCACATTTTCCCTTAACTGACATGAACCATATTCAATCACTACCTTCCAATACATTAGAGTACAACAGTTTGGTCCCTGATGTGTCATAAGACCCAACATAATCGACACCCTCCTCTATAAATATCAAGATGGGAGTAGTCATCAATATCTTCATAAACTCCCTAAAATCCTAATGAACCCCCTTTATCGACAAGAGAGTATTTCAATTTCAGTTTACTGTTTTCAAAAGAGAGGAAATCCTCGAGAAATTAGGTATGAATATATAATAGTACCATACCAACCAGAGGAAACTCTGTAACTTTATCACACTCTTGGATGGATCCAATGTGAAAATTTCCTTGACCTTTTATGGGTCCAATATTACACCATATATTTAGATAACTTTTCCCATAATGTTGACCTCCGGAATCTAGAACTAGCACATAGATAGTTTCTCATAAAGAAGGTTCTCTCAGAGTATGCCTAAAACTATCCTTAAGTGTCTCCCATTATCCACTTCATATACTGAGTATACTAGGATATGGTCATTGAATAATACCATGAACCTATATAATAATTTATAAAAGATAGGGTTTGTAATATGCATGAAAAATTCTATATATTGTTTCATTCTGAGGGGAATCCCCAAGTACTCATGGTG
This sequence comes from Viscum album, assembly GCA_963277665.1. Lineage (NCBI taxonomy): Eukaryota > Viridiplantae > Streptophyta > Magnoliopsida > Santalales > Viscaceae > Viscum > Viscum album. The sequence continues at coordinate 1,621,317,611 of OY728123.1, forward strand.
ATTGTTGCTACATTTTAAATTTCGTCTTTGGTATATTCTCATCCTGTAATCACAGCTGATGATATCCTGATATTATGTCAATATTCAGAACCATTATTCCATTCTAAAATAATAAAATTTTCCATCAATAATTGGTAGTGGTTACATATTCATTATGATCTTTTAGTTTAGGTGATGACAATCTACACAAAACATCAAGTTCTCATCCATCTTCTTGGTGAAGAGCACTGGGGCTGCCCGTGGTAAACCACTTGGTCTGGAAAATCCATTCTTAAATATGTCCATGGAATACATCCATATCTTGTGAATAACTTCATGTGTTATGTAATTTTATATAACAATTATCAGGGTCATCCTATGGTGATTCAATGCATAATTCTACCTAATACGGTGCTAAGCCTAGATAGTCCTCAATATAAACATACTGAAAATCTTCCACCACTGTAAAGAACTAAAAAACTCAAATAATATAATAAACCATGGGTCATTCTAGACAAAAGATAAGTAATCAGCTGCACCCTTATATTAATGAGTACATCCTATGCTACCTAGGTATCCTTTTCACCCACTAGGGAAAACAACATCCCATCATAGCAGACACACCGTATACTCCTCCCAAAAGAATAAATTTGTGAATTAACTATAGATAACCATTCCATAACTAAAATTATTTCATAATAACACATCACTTCTAAAAATATATCCAATAATAAACTCTCACTTTTAAGAGTCATGTCACCCCATTGGCACAAGTGGGTGATTATTGAGTTATCTTCATTTGGAGTCTCTAGGTACACGATTCGACCCAACGACTCATCAAGAATATCTATGTATCTATCCATATACATATAATTAAACTAATGACTCACAAATATTTTTATCATCACAATAGATAAGAAATAAAAGTCATAGATCATACCTCACATCATCCCTAGAGCCTCTGGGTCATAAGACCTAACTGCCTACAGCTGTCATTGCCACTATCCCCCAGCTCCCTAAGCCTAGAGTGGACAACTTAGTGGTTGTGGAAATAAAAATTCAAAATGTATACCACGTCTAGATACTCTCACAGGTTCTATGCGACATCCTCCGCCCTACATAACTACCTGATCCAACAATTATATCTACCTATGTGGTCCATCCACCATCTCTCTGTCAGTTTTGTGGTCGGTCAGAAAATCATATATGAGATGTCCCCTACCATCAGAATAGTATCACCACCCCTCTATAGGCTCACCTGATCCATTCCATGATCCCTAAACCACAGAACATATATCATAGGATTACTTCTTTAAGTTTATCACATGTCTAGGACCTTGTATCTGACATTGACTCCCTACTGTAAAGTAATTTCTCCTTTGTGTCCACTATTGGGATCAACTGTCAGCATTTTCTCAGCTAAGAAAATCTCAACCACCAATGAATTCTCTATAACCGCATCATGGGTAAAAATTAATAGAGGTGTCATGTTGGATTTTATGTATCCATGTAGTCATTTATCGAGTGTAAAACATTAAAATAAATAATCACTTACCATATCCATTGAGTACTGATAGAGGATGGTGATCCTAGATTAATACTCATCCGTATTTTTAATTCCTTGATAATGTTGTATAAGCTCGTGAATTTGCACATAGAACAACATAGATAGAGAAATAATTATCTCTGAAATGGTTGTATAACTCTAACTATGCAAGAGTTGCCTCATCATTTAATTGCGTCACTAATCCCACCCATCTTCATTCAGATCTATCGAAAAGGCTCACTACCAGAACCACCATCTGATCTATCAATGTCCTAAAAATAAAGAAAACTCACATCACCATCTCAAGCTAGTCCTCTACCACATATGGTTTATTCTCTCCTTGGTTCATGAGGGTCCATTGTCACTAAAACTCAATAAGATCAATTAGCCCACGCACCACATCCACTAGAACTTCGGGTACCATCTTCGGGTCAATAGGTGGTGGTATGACTAGTGAACCACCTAGATGTAACACCTCCTGAATAGGTCCCTATATCGAAGCCTTGTCACTAATGGTATCATCCTCTTGATCCTGATGTTGAATCCTTGTTGGAAAACATCATGGAGGCATCCTAAAATACACAATATTTACTACAATCAATGAGTATATCTACAGAGATGACCGGAGAATTACTTGGAAACCACAACCCATTTCTTCATGATACATGTACCAATGTTTTTTCCTTCGACTATTGTCTGCATGCACTGAATAAATAATAATTTTTTCAGAGTCTTGGAGTATGGATACATCGTCCTCCACCCCGGTACTGGATTCCCTGGCCTGAAATTGGATCTTTAAATAGCTTACACCATTACCTCAAACCAAACCCATATAATTTGGCCTTAAGGATTAACTGACTTCTCTAATACAACTCTTTCATGACCTAGCCTGACAGGGTCTGAACCATAACTATAGAAAGACAAAATTCAATAAGATAGGGGATGGTGACATGATCTGAATGGGAATATCACTATCATGGGAGGGCTTAACCAAATGTACTTGTACCCAACCACACATCTCCAATATCATACAATGATGAAATTTAAATATATCTCATAACCATGCATACATACATCTAAATCCCACCATCTGAGAATGAAAACATTTAATGGAAAGAAGAAGGTGAAAATACAGTCCCACCACAAATAAATTGAAAACAATTGAAACCAACAATGTTGGTGAGGGTTTCTTTCAATGCAACCATAAGAACACACATCGGCATGTATGGCTCACTAAGTGTCACCTGGTCCTGGTCTTTCTAGGACTACATCAAATGGTCGATTATATATATAAGAAATCACACATTTTTTCAAATCCTATACAGGGGTGAGTATAAAAATACTCATCAGGAAACTCTAAAATAACTAAGAATATAACATGAATAATAATTTTCTTCACATCATAGGTATTTGTCTAAAGAACACATAACACGAATATTCAGATATATTAAATAAAGAGACATAGTCTAAAGGTAAAGTCACAATCGTATTCGCAGACATTGTATCTAGGTTGAAGGTTCCACATAACAAAAATCCAGGAGAACACACTCTAAAAGTCATATAGTACAGATGAATCCGTTCAAGAGACCAGTCTTGTCTATTCTCTTCCTGGGAAGTAAAATTTTGATGTTTAAAGATAACGATACAAAGATGAGTATCACACACAATTTTATGGGGTATAACAATAAATCAATCTATCATAACATGCTAAGTAAGGGAATGATGCCCAAGTGGTGTTCATCACTACTATACCAGGAACCACACCTAGGGAAATGATGGGGATATAGGATCTAAATATGGGACTCATTCAAGGATTCCAACAACTCTATCCATGACTAAAGACCCTCTAATGGCATCTCCATCCTATGTATAAGATTTTATTCCATACTAAACCCCCAAGGGATTGATAAATGGAATGTAACCTAATGAAACTTGTACAAGCTAAAGAGTACATGGTATCATTTCCATACTTGAACGAATATGTAGAGTTTTCTTTTAGTACATGACATGTCTCTTCATCATTGGGTCCTACAATGTGTCTCGGCCAATACTTATGCACATGTCAGAGTACATTTTGTGTTTGGGCCTATATACTCCTTACCGTGTTAGTGTTTGAGTACATGGAGTGTCTGAGCTAGTATACTCCTAACCATGTATATGTACTCCCCCATGGTACACACTATGCCACCAGGTAAAGGTCACACACTGTGTGATATTTATATTTTTCCTTGAAACCCTAACACCACAGCTAGGGTGCCACTCATCATGTAATCCCAAATTATACATCATGTATATCGTGATTTTCCAAACCATTTTGTTCATTACAAGTTATATTCATATTCCTCTATTTATGAAAGGTCCTATACACATCTTATCCATGGATAACTAATCTAGATTACCAATGTTTTCTTGTTTCTAGAGATCTGATTTCCATCTTTACCAGCTCCTCAAGAATTTCCCTACAACATTGTCATCACTTCACATTCCAAACCCACATGAAAACATCCCAATTCATCCTATTCTAGAATCACTATCATCATAGATTTATACCATCATTAATATAAATACAGCTCTATGACAACAATCTAAAATTCACATAAATTAGTATGTAATGATGTTTTATCTGGTATTTTTTGAACTACGAGACAAATGAATTATCCTTGATAAATGATGAATAGTGGAAGAAATATATAAATGTGAAAAAAATGAACCTAATACATATTTTGTTGGAATAAATTCATTTCCATTAGAACAATAAATTTAGATCCAAATAAAATACACAATTCACTCCAATATCCCTTCAGATAATCCCAAACTGATTATACGATTGATTCGTGAAGTGATCTATTCATCTATTGATTACAATTCACTATATGAATAAATTAATTGGAATTTATACAAATTAAATAACATCCAACATTGATTTAGATCTATTTATTTTAAATAATGATTTTTTTGTAGTTTTCATTGGGTAGATCCTTCAGTTTCCTCACACACGGATCGTTGATCCATGATCCGATCATCGCTTTCTAACCAAAGGTCCTCTAATTATCTCTGACAAATATATAAGGTTATGTGGCTAACCCTATGGTATGTTCATATAAGTGTATTTATAGACCAAAATCAGTTCATAGTAATTAACTAAAATAAATAAATAAATTATTTGATTTATTTATTAATCCTCATGTGACTGTGGTCAACCTAAACGTCTGATATTATCTAATGTTATATCACACCTAGGGTAAAAATCATGCTATGAACTCAATAGAAGAATCTTATTTCCAATCTAAACCTCTGATTAATATTTATTCCCCTTTTTAAGGAAAACTATTTTTGCATGTCATTTAGTATATATAATATAATTCAAAAATTAATTTCAGGCACACCAGGACTTAGAATCTCAAGTTGTCTTAGAACATTGCTCTAAAACTAATCTTTTAATTATTCTAGAGTAAAAAATGGAAAATTATATTCTTTATATATCATAAAAAGTATAGGGATATACATATACATATAAATTCCAATCTTTATTATGGTTTTGATTCTAATGTTAACAAAGTGGTGTGGAATTTATGTTACAATCTAAATGTTTATTAGGATTTTTTTATTATGTTTAGGATAATGAAATTTCATAATCTATCTCTCATGAATATCATGAATTTTATTCTCCTCTTGTTATTTCTTAAGGATAAATTTTTTCAATTCATTTTTCTCAATTTAAGAACTCAATAAATATAGAAAACATTTTTATGGAAATCTAACTTCATTTATACCTTCGGTCAAAAATCCTTTTTCTTACATGTAAATGTTTGTTGTAAATTTTTTTCAAGAATATTTAATTATTCATTAATGAATGTTTAAATCCATTTTTACCTATGTTTGAATTTATATAAAAATTCATCAGCTTGATCTTATTGACATTTATGGATTGAGGCATGTATGTTATTTTACCAAAAAAATTGAATGGTATATTTATTTTTATGTACACTACCTAAATTAAATTTTACACCAACATGACTATTCAATTCTTTGAATAGTACATTAAATATTTTCAAGGATGGTTTTGAAGAAAAAAATATCCTTAATATTCTTTATAAATTTTTAGATTTTAATTAAGTTATCTCAATTTGAAATGGGTGTTTTCCTAAAGAAATATTCTAATTGATCTTTTAAAGTAACATTCATATGAGATGACATCCTTTGATGTTAATTATGATTTATTGGCTATATATTCCAATTATAACTTCCATATTATTTCACTAGATGGTTTTTGATAATAATGATGTGATATTTATTAAACTCATTTATTTCCCCTAGGTTAAGATATATGATTAATGATTTCTAATATTGTGGAACACATGTGAATCAATTATGATTAAGTGATGGGATAAACCAAAATTATATAGCTCTCTAATAAATTGGGTAAATATGGATATCTCATGAGAAAATATGTTGTTTGTGAAAATGATGTCATCTTCAAAATATTATTTGTGGACCTAGTTTTTAGGTCCATAAAATTTTTCATAAACTCGATTTCATTTCCATATGTGGATGCTATGGCCAAAATTTATGGCTTTAACATAATGAGTGAACTAGTTTCTATTTATACAGGTTCACGGTTTTATAATATTTTTTTCCACATTAATATAATTATGTTTATCTATCCTTGATCATGAATGATTATTAAATGTTATGATCTCTTATGAATATTCACTAATATTATGATGATGCGTTATTCTCTTACTCGTATTTATGATCTATGATAGATTGGGAAAGAAATTTGAAATTTATGATCATGATATCAAAATCATATTCTTGTCTTAGGATCATGTATGATCATTTACTAATGGCTCTTATATTTACCCTTACTGAGCATCTAATCCCTCCCTTTTTATAGTTTCCTTCCTCAGTTTAAGAATAAATGTTTTATGTAGGGTGTACTTAAGAATTACTATATTTGGGAAATTTTGAAGAACTTACGTTGAATAAATTGACTATGTATCTAGTCACTAATGTAACGAGACCATTATAGTGGTGTCATGGATCATAATTTTATGTATTAAATATTCATATGTTACGATATAATATGTTTGTGTATGAGAGAGAGAGTGAAATATATGGGTAACTATAGATATGAAACTTCCAAAATTATACCATTGATTTTAAAAGGACCAATATATATTAGTTTTTTTATATTGTTTTACAACTCACTGGTTACCCAATATTAGTGAAACATGAAAATAAATATGATCACCAACATTAATTTACAAGGGTCTCCTACAATACTAAACATAATACATTTCTGTCTATGATTATCCTTGATGTGAAGGTTTTTATAGGCCTTGATACGAATAATAATATTTTCAAACACCCTAAAATACAGTTAAAGAAGATGAACATAGGCCTTTCTCTCATGGAAGGGAACAGTCACCCATGATATTCACAATCATATAATCTAATACTATGAACATTCAAAATATCACAGGATTGTGGATGTAATATTGTGTGTATAGATGGAATGTATGAGAAGAAAAAGCGGATGTACCAATAATTTCCAAACCATGTAAAACTCTCCCATTCCAATATATGATAATCTCTAATAAATAAATTAACTCCCCTTGCTAATATTAACGAAAAAATTATGTTATCAAGATACCCATTTCTTCATTAGGATGTTTTTATAGGTAGTGTAATAAATAATCACTGAAAAACTTCTTCACATACTAATATTTGTCAAGGACCCTGAATCAACTAATTAAAACCCCTCACTACCCTCCAACATTAGGGAAATAAAAGAATATCAATTTGGTATTATGTGAAAAAAAAATTAAGAGTAGAAACCAATATGATATCAATAATTGTAGAAGTAATCATATATAGAACATAAGAGTTCCCTCATATCTCATAAAAACATATAATAAAATAGTGAAATAGTTTTTAATTGAAATTTAATAGTCGGGCGGGGAAATTCACCTCATCTAGGTGATATAATCCAACAACACAATCACTGTATATTCATAAAAATTAAGAAAAATATGATATATGATATCATTAGCTATGTTATAGAAACCTATAACTCCATGAACATGGGATGTGTTTTTATAAAAATTCATTTAAATATTTATATTATATTTGATATATATGTAGTGGCTAACTAAGGACCTTAATCTATGAATTTAATTTGAGAATACCCTTGATATAGAGAGTTATATTTATCCTTTTATTTTATTTTTATATATTTTCTTTTTATTAATATGTATTTGGTCTTATAATTTTTTATATATTATCATTATATATATTTATTATATAATAAAATTAACCAAAATAAAATCCACCAACACCTATAGATAAAATCCTAGCACAATAGAAGACTATTCTAACACTCCTTAATATTTATTCTCTTCAATTAAAAAATTTATTTTATTTACTATTTTAAGAACTTACCTACTTGTTTAAAAATATATATTATAATTGATAAGTTCAAATATGTAAATGTAAGAAAAAATATAGGATTGTTTCTATGAATCACAACTAAGGAGGAATGGATTAATTTGAAGTATGAATTGTTCTATATTTGAGGATCAAGTAAATTAAATCCAAATTGAATAAATTTTGGGTGAAGCATATAATTTACAAAAACATAATTCTATTAAAGAAATTAAAATTGAGTGATTAACTTATCAATAAAGTAATATTTTATGTAATTACTATTCTAAATGGAAAACATAATTTAGAAACTAGAGGTTGCTATGTTTGTAGTAGTATGAAAAGGTTACAATCTAATTTTAAACCGACTTATTTCAACATAATAACTAGGTGTGATTTTTTTAATCAAATAGGGAATAATAAAGTTATTATTTCATTAAGAGTCAGTAATTCATTAGTCATTCATTACATGGTTATTATAATTAACCTTAATAGATTTTACTGAATTAACATAGTTATAATGATTTAGAATAACGTTCATAATGAAAAAAATTATCAATCCACATTCTACCTTGCCTATAACTCATAACTATGGGGGGAAACTGAGGATGGGAATCTGTGTTGTTAGACTTTTTACTCTAATATAAAAAAATATTCAATATAAAAAACAAAATAAATAACCAAATATTATATATTATGTGTACCAATTTTTTTGATAGCAAGGAATAAAAGGAAATCAACTTCTTCAAATAAAGTAACAAATTTATAAAATCTAAGACATATGTATATAATTGGGAAAATTTCACATGTAAAGTGATTAATTTCATAAGGAGTTGTGATTTAAGAATACTTTATTCATATTTCCTAGAAAAAATGAAACAAAATATAAATATCTTTTAAAATCATTGAATTATTGCTCAAACTAGTAAATACTTAAAATCCAATTTGATTGTTATTTATAAAATTACATTTTTACATGTAATTGTTAAATCATACATGTGTGTATCTAAGGATGTTTTTAATATCTAAATTTATTAATTTTAATAAATTTAACTTTTTTAATTTGTTTTTAGTTCATAAATATATAAATATCTCTTAAAATAATTGTTAGTTATTTGTTCTGTATAGTGATATGGAGATGTGTCATGTGTTCCCCTCTCCCTATGATAGTGGAGTTTAAGTTTTTCCTTTATGATGATACCAATTTTATATCTTGTTCCTATTCTAGAAGATTTTACTGACACTTAGAAGATGGTGGAGGTCGGTTTTGGATCATGTGCAGTGCAGTTTCACTCTATAGATGGGGTCGATGTCTAAAGTAGGATAATCCTACATCAAAACATGTGGATATCCATATTGATGGTTCCCTGAAGTCAGTGTTCACAATTTGGGATGTGAATGCTCCCTTTGATAAATTCTTTCGTCGTTCCCATTTTAATTATACCGTGTTTAATAAGATCTTGAAGAATGGTGTTTTTTCCTTTGTCGAAGCTATCCCTAAGATCTTTGAGTAGTGGATAGATGTTTTCCATTATTTAATTATCACGTGACCCAAACCATAGGATAAGGGATAACCCTTATATATAGATGATATGATAAATAATTTTCTGATTTGGGTTTTCATAATGGGAATATTTTGGTGGATAGTTTTATAGTTTTCCTCATTAACTTCAATTCAAAAGAGCTCGTGTTAAAGGGCTAGTTCTTTAGGTACATTAATCTCCAGCAATCCATCCTTATATTTCAGGACTATGACCCATTGTTTTATCTACACCATGCCAAGAAAACTTATTTTATTCCTGGATTCGGTAGAGGCGACTAAACTGGTTTTTTTGTCTTCAATTATTCTCTAAAATGTTGTTTGGGTTGTAGGTACACCAATTTAATTTGATAAGGAAACTGAGTTGTCGATGAATGATAATTACGACAATATATTGTTTGAATTTGATCTTCATTCAACATTAGTTGAAATATATTATTTGGTCACATGGGACATTATATTTGAGCTTTATATTTAATATGTTTGTGTTCCTCATTCCTATGATGATTACTTTTGTACTGTGCATATTCGAGAAAGTTGTCATAGAGGGTTAAGATGTGCACAATATAAAAATTATGGTCATCGGGATGAGAATTGAAAGAATAAATTGCCCTTTAATAATATAGCCAAATACACCGACATGAAGGCATTGAAGGATGTCTTGGGGGAGATTCACCTATGCCATCATGGATTCACATGCCAATGAAAGGAAGGGGACTTGATCCTCTACTATCACCCATCGACTTGTATCTTCCTTTATTTATGTGGTCTCATGTGTCAATAAGGCGAATAATGTGAACATCAATGAGGTCTCCAAATAAGTTGGACATAGTGTTTTGATTGAGATTGAAGGTAGGGGTAGCGGTGTTTTAGACACCTTCATGGGATTCCTATATGATAGAATTGTTGTGAGAATACTACATGGGGTTACCCCAAACCATCATACAAATATTTCTACTAACTCACAGGGTGTGGAAATTTGTCAAGTAGATACTACTATTAATTATCTAAGGATGGAACCCATTAATTATTATTAATGTTGTGACACCTTTGGATGTCCGTCATTCAAAAAATGTACCTATCTAGGATGTAGTTTATAATGAAAATGAGAGAATTTTGAACAAAGTAAAAAAAAAATTATTGGATAGAGAGGGTTATTAGCTGGTTACTCATAAGAAAGCTAGTCTACAACCATACTTTGTACGAAATATATAAAATGATGAATAATCTGGTGTTGAGGATACGTCAAGTGACCCATTGTTTAGTACTAGAATGGGAGAGAGGGTGGAAACTAAGATGGTTTCTACTATCTCATCAAACCCTGCTCTAGAAAGTATTTCTCTACTATATATTTTAAATGGGTCCATGTGTAGGGATGTATTTTGTGATAAAATTGGTATAGTTATTGATAAAATTATCTCTCAAGATGAATTTGGGTTTCTTTTATAAAAAAAATCCACTCGAGGTCAACATTATGGGCCTCATGTTGAGGATGGTGATTCACCATGTGTGTATGAGCACGATTATGCTTGTGAGGATCATGAGAAATCGAAGAGAGGAAGACATATGAAAGGAAGGGGTAGATCCCATGGAAGTTGTGGCAGACAAAAAAGGAGGTGATCGAATGATCTTTTCTTATTTAGTGGAAATGCTACTTTTATTGGATATTTTTATCTCTATTTTCAAGCATTTTTTAATTTCTATTTATCTGTAAATTTTATGGGACAATAGGTTTTTTAACCATGGCTGGAACCATTATGATTTTTTTTCTATTTCATGATAATTATGAGTAAATTTTTTATTTTGAAGAAAAAATATGTAAATTAAACTAAAAATGGATTTTAGTGATGAAAATTATATTTTAGAATGTAATTGGACATGAAAACAATAATTTTTATTATTTTAGTTTATTAGATGATGTTATTAGTGGTGTAAAAAATCAAATAAAAAAGAACTCTATGTCTGGTTGTTTATTTTATTTAAGGTAGACCAGGAAGTTATAGATTTTTATTTACATGTTTGACCATATATAAATAACAAAATCATCATTAAATTGTAAATATATCCATGATGTGTTTCTAAGGACAGTGTAACACTTATTCAACTATTATAAGAAAAAATAATCATTAAAACATGATATCAATTTTATGAAACTAAAACCATGTTTGATATAAAATGAAGAATCCATTTTACCATAAATTAATGTTTGATATAAATTCTCTTACCAACCATCAGTATTATAAAGATAAATAAACAAGAACCAAATATATCCTTTATATGTGGTGTAACCACAGGCTAACCCGAATCGTCCAACGTTTGGGTTTGATCCCCATTTCAAACATAATATGTTCGTTTATTAAGTGAGAAAAGATAAAAAAGAAATAGAGATTTATGTTAATCTAGAGGAAGATTATAACCCACATTTAATTGATTATATTGGTTTATATAGTCCTTTGGGATACTCCTAGAGTGATCCGGAAATTTACTCTCTCTTTTTTGAAATTTATGAGTAAGGCCATCAGCTATAGATACTTTGTAGTATTTGGTAAAGTATGTTCATTAATTTATCATATAAATAAATTTAATATTATAAAAAATTCATTATATTAACTTTTAAAATAAACTAATACCAATATTGAATATTATTTGTTTTTTAATATTTAATGTTCCACTAATTTTAATCTATCATAGTGATTTATTTAATCCTATAATAAAATTCATCATGCCACACCACCTTATGACTTCCTTATATCATACACAATGACTACTCGATATAATATCATGATATCAACATATCATGCCTTATGATATTCTAATTTTGTATGAAATAATATATACTAAAAGAATATATCAGGACTTTTGGTTACATGTATGTCAATCCATATAGTATCTATATATTTTACCTAGTGCTATAGGATATTATATATGATATATAGATTAGGATTTAGGGAATATCTCCATCAATCTCCCACTTTCACAAAATCCTTATGGATTTTGTTTCATTTAACCTTATAGTGTACCATCTATTGGAACCCATAAAAACATACCCAAAACTCATTTTTTATATCATCCCAAATAGTTTTGGAAATATAATCTTCAATATCACCTAATATCACATAATATACCACAATTTATGAATATCCATATGAACCACATTTTGGATGAACTTTAAGACACTCTTAGATTCGTTCCATGAGTTTCTTAAATCCCAATTCCTACACACTCAAAGAAAAATTAGAATCCATTTAGCTTTTATATCATTTAAATAATATATAAATTCATGAATTCATAAATTTTTTAAAAAATATGAAGCCATAGTCATTTATTATGGTTGGTTCATGAAAATTTTTGTGTAAAAATAGATTATATATTTTTGGAACATAGGGTAAATCTGTTATTCACTGGAAAAAATGATATATAAAACTGAATGTATAGTGAAATATATTATTTCATGTTATGGGATGCACTAACAAAGGTAACACTAACTGTTATATAACAGTAGTAATAGTTCTGAGAATATATATTACAAAAATTAGAGTAAATTTCTATCTGTAGTAATATATAATATAATAGACATTATATTCTATATAAAAAGATAAATCATGAAGGAAATGTGAAACCAAACTTAATTTTTTGTAAATTATTTATCATATAATGTTAATAAATATAGTATAAAATATAGAAATAATTTTATTACAATCATCTTTAATAAAATACCTTTTAAAAAAAATTAAATCACGATACTCATTTAATTGATATTTCTATTATATAATTACATGATATTGATTGTTATATAAAACATGTAGTTAACTGAATTTTTTATATTTATTGAGACTAAATTTTTTAATGTGTTTTACATAATAAAATATTGAAATGCCCCATTAAAATAATTATTTCTTGTGTTTCATAAAATTTAAAGGTAATTATGTAATTTTAAATTATAATGATGAAAATGTTACTATAGCTGCATTTTAATTATGTAAATTATTTATCAGATATTAGTTAAATATGGAGAAACCTAATTTTTGATATTTTTAAATCAATAGGTAAAGATAATGTATGTTTAAAAATTTTGAGAAAAATAAACTACATGGCCACTCATGTAGTTTATTTTGATCAACCATGAAGTTTCAAATTTTAATCTATATATTCAATTATGAAAAAAAAGTCATCCTCGAAATTTTGAAGTTGATCATATATAACAGAAAAAAAATTAAAACATATAAATTCAACTAGGCATGGGGGATATGGAAGAATAAATCATGAAAATACAAGATTAAACCATAGAGAGTATGGGAGTTATCCATGTAATATAAAGTAGGAATTTAATCAATACAAACTGAATTAATAATATAAAATAATAAAATTTCATGTTCTTGAGGAAATATGGGAATATACCATAAATAAAAATTAGTATCCTAGGATATGATAAATACATTATCAATTATATGGGAATACCATAAAGAATGAACATAAAAAAATTTAATGTATAATGTCATTATATGAAAGAAATGGTTATCATTGATTACAATTAGGAGATATCTCATACTATTACTCATCCATTATATCTAAGTAGATCCAAATCTTCATAATTGATATGATATATAAAAAATTTAAAATTTTATTTTAAAACCTATTAATATGTGGAAAGCCTGAAAGATGAAGCATAATTTGTTATGATAATATCTTAATCATTCCAAAATAGTTTGTGAGGATTATATCATTAATTCAATTGGATTCATACATTGGAATTTTGGTGCATTTTTTATTAGTGAATAATATGAAGAACTTAAATAATATTGCATATATAGATTTTCTAAACAAGATATTAAATCATTGAAATAGTTTTATGAGATGGAATTATTATAGGGAGAGATGATATTAAATGACTGTGGCCACATCCAATGATATTAATAGAGCTAGGAATCTTAATAGAATGGAATAAAGGTATGTAAGCTTAACTATTCTAAATTGATAAATCATAGCTAATAAAATTACACATGTATTGATCTAAATAAGAAATATGTAAATAATAATTATTTATTATGCCTATATAAAACAAGATGACAAAGTAAAATGATTCGTATTGGAGATAAATAGTAAATTTTAGTGTCAAGGATGACACTATTTTTTTCCCTTTCTTTCTTTTGATCCTATATGTTCAAAATATGTTGTGGTTTATATCTTATAATAACTCTATGATAACTTCTAATTTGAAGACACAATTAAATTTAGTTCAAGAATACAGTTTTCATGTTATCATTTAAATTTATGTGTCATTGACTATTCATTTAGTCTTTTTAATTCATCTATGATTTTATCTAATGTGGACCTATTAAGGATTGAAATAAAGTAAATAATGGAGAAGGATCAAACTTATCTATTCCCATGGTATAAAATAATTTCAATACTCTAATAATATAATGATAAAATAAGTTCACAATTGACTAATAGAATAATAAATTTCTTGTATAGTGATTTCTCACATTACAAGAAACTCACTGAATCACTCATCATTTATCATTAATGAATTAATCCATTATCATAATATGTCATGGGAATTGACTTGGTTATATTTTTAATGGATTAAAAAATAAATTCATAACCAATTTATATGAGTGAATTATATCATGAATAAATTATGATTTAAATGAAATTAAATCATAAATAATAAATTTAAATGATCTCAAATCCAACATATTTTCATATTTTTTCTCAAATGGTTTTCTAATAATCTACATTTTTTCCTCAAAAAAATTTACATTCACTAATTTTTATTCACTTTGAAACACTAAAATTCCTTCTCATCATTTATTTTTTATTTATTTATTTTTAATCATTTGATTATTTTTCCTTTCCTTTAGATCATCCTTTTAGAAATATTAATCTTAGCATAAGGAGTTAGATTTTACAAATTTAATTCTATCATTTGTGATTATATAAATATGAATATAATTCAACATCATTTTTAGGGAAAACAAAAATTTATTAATGTTATTTTTTTATAATTTTTTTATAAATAATTTTTTATTACACATTTAAATTTTCATTTTAATAAATTCAATTATATAATATAAGAAAATAAATTTTGAATTATTTGGGGGTTGTATCAATAAGAAAGATATTTAACCATAAAATTTGGATATTATAAACATATTTTATGGACTTATGGGAAATCTCAATAATGAAAAAATTTATATTTTTCAAGAAACTGAAAATATTCATATATAATATGCATGTATTATAGTTTAAATCCATGTTATTATAAGCAGAATCAATTGAAGTATTTACTATATAAAAAAATTATTTATATAACTAATCTAATAATATAATAATGGATGGAAGATTAATAACTACAAACATACTTAAGAGAATCAAGAGCTCCAAGATAATATCAAAATAATATGAATTTTTATTTAGAAGAATTTTCAAAAGGTAGAAGAGTAAGAAGATAAGGAAAAGATGTATAAGAATAAAAAAAATTATAAGAAGAAAAAAATGTCACTGTTATTGAATCATTAGAAAAATGGATTGTTATGTATAAGATAAGAAGGATTTACCAATATGTGTAATTAGGTGGAATATGACGAGGTTTCACTATTATTAATCCATAAATAGAAGAAAATTTTATAATGAAATTGTAATGATTATTTTTTAGAATTTTTTGAATATTTGGATAATGAGGATTTAGTATTAAATCATTCAACGTGAAAAGTTATAGAATTAGTGTCTTATGAAAAATAAATATACATTTAGAAACATAATGTAGATAACATATATTCACAAAATATATATTCTATTATTTTTTACATTTAATTGAAATTTGAGCTTCCTTCAATGGATATGAATTAATTAACTTATGTTTCATTTTTTCTAAATAAAGAGGATGAAGTTGTGGATTTTGATCGTGAATAAATTAATGAACCCTCATTGCTCAATCATTTAAAAAGTAGTTTTTTTGAGACATTATGCACTATAGATGAATTAAAAGTTGAGGAATCTATAAAGGGTGAATTAAATATGAATAATTTTATTCTATATTACTCTATAGATGAACTGAGAATTTATATTCCTTATATTAACATGTTTATTTTAGATGAACTCCCATTTTCTATGTAGTATTTTTAGGGTTTTATTATGATGTCACAACCCTTACATTACGACAAGGTTGTGATGGTACATGATAAAGTGAATTTGATCAATATATAAAGAACAAAATTTACCATGGACATAAATTCAATAATATTTCAAAAATAGAATGAAAATTTTATATCAACATGGCAGATAATAACTGTATTGAGGTTAACAAGAGTTCTCTATAATTACATTTTCCTAAATAATGTTTTATAATCATTGAATTTATTGATTATGTGTTTAGGAATAAAGATATTTGAATATTATTAAGGGGATATGTATTTAATTTCAAATAATTAAAAATCTAAAAATGGATTGTTTACCTTATAATAATAAAAACTCAATCAATAAGTAACCAGATCAGTACATGGGGGTACATTAATGTTTATATATTTTTTTCAATACTATATAGGGAATATACCACATCAACCGACTGACTAGAACATTTTTTTTATCATAAATTAGTGTCAAATACATGAAAAAATGGTGTTTTCTTTAGATATGTTCCTTTATATATTAATAATATATATTATATAAATAAGGTGAATACCAAATGACTTTAACCAAAGCATTGAATGTGAGGAAACCCATGATTTAGGGAGTTCTCTTTATCATTTTTATTATTTTTGATTTTTAATTTTATTAAAATGAATTTGATATCCTAATTCCTTTTAAATTACCTTTATATAGAGTTATCATACGACCTTATGGATAGACAAAAACTTCACTAATAATTATAGATTGAATATCAACACATTGGAGGAGTATTCTAACACTCACTATTCTTTTATTTGATTCATGTCATAAATTTATTTTCTTTAATATATTATGAACTTCTTTACATGATTGAAATTTTATATTATAATATAAAATTATTTTTATGTCTATATAAGGAAGAATATAGGAACTTTTCTATATACGCTTATTTTTGGTGTCATGGATTAAATAAGAGTATTATTATTTCCCTATTTTGGGATCAGGAAAATTAAATCCAAATTGAATATATTTTGGGTGAATCTCATTCTTTAAATTAATTTATTAGATTAAAAACTATAAACTAAGTGATTAACTTATAAATAATGTAATATTTTACAAAATTCTTATACTAAATTTAGAGCATCATTTAGAAACATTGCTTGTAGTGGTATGAACTGGTTATAAAAAAATTTCAATACTATTGTTTTTAAAATAATATTTTTGGGTGTAAAAAATTTGATAATTAAGAATAATAATGTCATAATTTATTTGATCCTCAGTAAATCCAGAATAATTAATTGTTTATCTTTTTTAATTATCCTAAAGAGATTTATTTTATAAATTAAATTATATCCAATGTAATTGATTAATTTTGGGAGTGAAAAAATATTTGGTATCTATCCACATTGTACCATGACTATAACTACAAAAAACAGGTGGAAATTGATTGTTGGAATTAGTGTATTTACATTTATGACTCTAATACATAATAAAAAAATAGAGAATAAAATTGTATGTATTGTGTGTGCCAAAATGTTGGATAATAGAGGAGAAAAAGAAATCAAACTTTTTTTTTAAAAAAAAGTAATTAATTTCTAAAATCATTCCATTTAAATAGATATGGAATTTGGGAAAATTAAACTTTTGATGTGAAAAAATAAATAATGATTTTGGATTTGGGAAAATGTTAGTCATATTTAAAACTCAATGTTTTAGTAATTTCATTAGAATTGTCGAGAAAAGAGAATATTTTGATGTAAAATTATGTGACTTCAGCTAAAAATATAAATTTTTTATAAAAACATTATTTTTAAAACTAATTTAACATGTTAAAACATTTTTATGTCATTATATGATGTAAATGGTGGTCTGAAAAATTCATGGAAATTACTTATATGTTCCATTTTATATTTTATTCAAGGTTGAATGATAATATATAGATTTTGATTTACAAGGATGGCCATATAGAAGAGATACGTCGATAATTAAATTCCAAATATAGTTGTGAAAATTTTTTAAGCATCAAATAAATTTTAATCAAGAAGTTGAATGAAACAAGATACCCAAAACCAAGATATCCATTTTATGAAACTAAAACCATGCATAATTTAAAATGAATAAACTAAGGTACATAAAATTTATGATTTCCAAAAAATAATTCTTTAACCATGAGTTTGATGTAGTTCTCTATACAATATACATACTTCTTCTATGGCATGAACAATAGTTGTCCTAAATCACCCATTATTTGGGTTGGATCATCCTTTAAACAATAATTTCCAAATATATCATATTGAAAAGGATGAAGGATGATGAGAGATTCAGGTGAATCATGTTGAAGATTAGACCTTATCTCAATGGCTTCGACCTGTGTATATAGGCATCTGAGATTATCCATTATCCATAATGGATTTTACATGAATGTTAATAATTTTGTGAGTTTTTACAATGGATATGAAAATTATATATCCTTTAACAAATTTGGTGAATGCATTTGTCACAAATTTTTATTTCATATTCAAACAAAATAATCATATCAAATTTTAAAAAAAATGATAACCAATAATGAGGATTATTTTTACATTAAAATTTAATTTTTGATAACTTGTAATCAATCAGAGAGTGTTATTTTGGTCACATAATAAAATTATTCATGAAAACCACATTAAAACATGCCTATGTTGTGCACTATGAGTTTCTATGGTAGTAGCATGATATAAATATATCATGTATTGTGAAATAAATATATTTTAAGAAATAATATATCCAAAAAGAATAAAACATGCCTTTTTGTAACATGTATTTAAATCCATATGATGTCTATATGTTTTTACTTTTTATAAATGACAATATATATCATATATACCTTCATATTTAGGGTATATCTACATAAAGATCCCACTTTCAATAAATCCTTAGAGAATTTTTACCTTTCCCCTAATATTATATCATATAGAGTAACTCGTGAAACTACATCTAAAACTCATTTGAGATAAACTATAAAACACTTTTAGAGTATTTCAATGTGTCTATTAAATCTCAATACCCACTTAATAAACCATAATGTGATATGAAATGATCTTTTTTATCTTTTAAAAACAAATATAAATTCTTGAATTCATAAATTCTAGAAAAAATTAGTATCTAATGCATCGATGTTGCTCAGGAAATAAAGGTATCTGGCATGATCTCCATTAAACACATGTTTCTCAATACATGTGTCCAATATTTGTATCATATACAAGAATAAATTTTCATATAATACCATTTTCTAAGACATCAAGTAAAAATGTAACCATACTATGTAAATAAATTATAACTAATATTGTATTCTTGATTCTCTAAGTATAAACAAACTATGTGTATGAACCTATCAAATTCCATTAACCATAATAGAGGATCATACTGCATCCAACAGATAATCAAACTGCATTAACATTATCTAGGTATGTCAATATACTTACATATTTCATCTATATATAAGTCCAAAACATAATATTTTTCAATTATGAGGATAAATCCAATTTTGGTTGAGCCTCAACATACAACAAGACCAAAAACATACCCAACCGTCTTCATATCAGCATAGTATCACTGATGGAATAATTATGGAATCAAAGTTTGAAAGCTCTCATGATAGGTATATTTCCAAAAACAAGTATTTTAACAACTTTTAATAATGAAAAAGTTTTCTATGATCGATATCAAACAAGACACACAACACATAGCTTAAACGAACAATTAAATGATTATATATATATATATATGACTGTTATGACCTCGCTATTAAATTAGCATGCTCGAATAGGAATTACTAAATTTTAAAAATTATATTATCTACAAAATTATTTGAAAAATTAAATGGTTGTAAATTTATTAAATAATAAAATAATAATAAATTAAATGAAAAAATATTTTTTAAAAAAATTAATTTTTTTAAAGGGAAGTTTTGTCATGCATTGTGCACATAAATTAAAATTGTTTTTAAATTTTTTTAGAAAATTTAAATTTAAAATTGAATTATTTTTTTAAATCATCCTAAATATATTTAAAAAGCTTAAAAGTTTACTATTTTTTGGAAAATATATATTTTTCATTGAATAGTGAAAAAAATTGATTTTTGTAATAATGTCAAATTTTTTCAAAAAAATAAGTAATTTAAAATAATTATAATGTTTTTAATATGATTAAATGTAACATTTTTATTATTTTTTAATATTTAATCCACTTAATTACTTTTAATCACCTTTATATCATATTTTATTATAATTGTATTATTGGGTTTCAAAACGATACTTTTCTGATAACTGTTTTAAATGTTCCTAAATTTTCCCTATTTTAATTAATTAAAAGTCCCTATGATGAAGGATTATATAAATTAGATTAATAAATTTTATTTCTATAAATATTATATGAAATTAAAATAATAATTTTTTTTATACTGTTAATACCAAATCAACTTTTTCTTTAAAAATATACTTCTTAGAAACGTATTTTTTCATTGCATATATGAGTTTAATTTTCAACTAAAAACTTTCTATTTTGTGATTTAATATATATAAAATGTTTCAAAAAATTTTAATAATAAAAATTTATATTCTTCAATAATGTAAAATTAATTTCTAACCATGATGAATACTTGAAATAGTAAATATTAATTATTGTGGTTAGGTAAAACCAGATTTCAAGTAGGGGTGGAGGGTTAAACTAAAATGATCATGGTTAAAATGAATTTATAACATTTATAAACTATATTTTATTGTAATATTTATACCTTCTGATGAATTAGTCTCTAATGCGTTCCATTTTGGAGCCTTGTGACATGTGAAACACGTGGGTATCACTTTTTTATTATAAAAATTATAAGTATGCCACTAGAATCACTTATTAAAAGCCTTCCACTGTCATCTATACTTCAAACCATAAAATATTTTTAATTAACTAAAAATAAAAATTTATATTTATTTATTCCGTATACACATCCTAGAATCCTTTTTTATCATAAATCCATCTTATTAAGGACTCTGCTGCTAACCTAAGGAGTATGTCAGATAAAGAGGTATCGTGATTAACCAAGTGTTTTAGTTTTATTTATTTGTTATAATATTATTAAATTGTTATTATATAATAAAAACTATATCTACAATATTATGAGATGTCATTATGTTAATTTTATAACAAAAAAATCTCCTCTTCCCTCAAATGGGATACAAAATCATCATTCCTCTTTATGGAGGTTTACATCCTCGCTAACAGATGTCAGTAATTTTCCATAATTTAAATTAATTTAATTTTATAATGATTTATATAATGATTATATATGATATTTTTAACATTTATATTCTTTTTATGTTATGATATCACATATAACTTCTTAAATTTTATAACATGGGGGTATTATAATGCCGCTCGTGTGTATAATGGACTACCAACTCGCAAAGTGATGGGATTCATTTTTCAATAAAACAGTACATGGAATTTAATAAGTATAATTTTAATAAATATATGTGATCTTAAATAAATAATTATTATATTTATGAAATGATAATCTATCATTTTATTTCTTATGCTCATCCTTACATATGTGTGGACTTCCACCTCCACGAAGCAATGAAGTTCTATTTTTAATTACCAAATATCATTAATGTTATATATAAGTATATTTAATTAAATATTATTGTATTTATGATATTATTATCATTATTTAAATATTAAATATTACTTTACTTATTTCCATAATGATCATTGAAAAATGGAAATGGACCCATGTGTACATACACCATTCTATCTCCATTATTTTAACAAAGTTATTTTTCAAAAACATATTTCAATATTGGTTTTAAAATTATAAATTATTTATAACTATAACAAATATTTCACTATTTTTATTCTATATATTTTTGAACAATGGTCTCTTGATCCACGATCAACACACTTAAGTCGTTTTGAAACAATAAACTGAATGTCCTTAAAAAACATGAAATGAACTAAAATTGTTAAGTATTTAAATATATCATTAGAAATAAATAAATAAAAATTGATTCCTTATTTAGGTATTAATCCTATAAATATTTTTTAATAAATAAAACAATTTATATAAGTTTATAATATAATAGGTTTGAACACATATGAAGAAAGTCGGACCGAGGGTTATGGTTTCTCATCTCAATTTTTTTTGTGAGAAATATTCATTATTCACAACTTTTTTACTTTTTTTCTGTATATAATTGCAATAATTGTTTTATTGTTTTCATGAATATTTTTTATATTAAAAAATCAATATGAGGTTCACTTATTCTTGAGGTTTTGATCCAGATATTACCAAACATGTAAGGGACATTCTCTCAATTTTCTTTCATTGAGGAATATTTTAATAATATTAACCAAATTTCTATTATATAGAATATATAGTGATCATTTATTCATGTGATATCATTAATTAATTTATAATTCATGGTATATTATATTTTTAATTTAATAATTTCATCCTTGGGTATTTGACCTGAATGTTACCAAGTGGTAACGTATTTCATAACACGATTTCTTTTAATTGGGTTATATTACTTTTTCATTGTCTTTGATATTATATGATTCTGTATATAATGAATTTTTATGATATTATGTTTTATTTAAAAAACTTTTATTTTCATTTACATTTGTTACACATAATATATTCATTGATTAATTCTCACTTTAATGTTGTGATAATTATATGGGTTTCTCATCTAAAATTGTCTCTATTTAGAAATATGTTATGTTATACACATATCTTATTTAATTATGTTTATATACATACCCTTTTACATGTTATATCATGATATTAGTTATTTTAATGAAATTATATCATTTTATTTTATTCTTTCATAGGTATTATGATTGAAGAGTATAAAAGTTGGAAAAAATTAAGGTTGTAATCTCCATCCTTTCATAATTTTTGATGTTCATGGTTACTTCAGTAGGAATCCTTTGAAATAATTTATTTCAACCACATATCTTTCTTATCAACTTTTTTTTGATATTTTAACATGATTTATTTCCATTTTCTCCCTTATTGATAAAGGAAACATCATGAAATTAATTTGTTGTTGATACGTATCTTGAATTATATTTTAGATCACGTATAATTCTATTCCATATTCATGTATACATAGCTTCTTTCAAAAATGTTTTAATATTAATTTATAAATTTTTTTCCCATATTGTGCTTTTGAAAAATAAATTTAATCTTCTTATCATTTTCATAATGAGAAACTTTTTAACATTTACCAACAAAAGAAGGTAATCCTTTTTTCACATATTCGTCATGAATAGAATTTCACACCATCATAACCACATAATGTTTAAAAACAATTATGTTTCAAATTATATTTTAAAATAAAATTATTCCATTATGATTTTATAATGTTTTATATTTTAAATCTTTTTTTTCAATATAGATTATTTATTCTCCTCATGAAATGTTCTAAGTGTTCTTTCAAAATAATTTTCCATCTATGATTACATCCTTTAATGTTACTCAAATGGAATATGTAATTTTTTTCAAAAAAAATATAATGATATTTTAATGGTATTTCTATTCATAAAAATCGATAACCTTTTTTGTTACTTAACCTCCAATGGGTATATTTTGGAATGATACCATCTTCATTGTTTATCTAGATTGATTTTGATTATTTTGATGAGATTTTCATGGATCCCATTTTTTTGCATGAGTTAATGATGTATCAAAGAGATTATAATGTAAATCATTTTTCTATGGAATAATCTTGTTATTAATAGAATAACAGTTGTTTCGATGAGTTTTATGATGAAAAGAATTATATATGTTCTTTATTAATTTTATGGTTATTTTTTATTATTTATGTGGATGGGTGGTTCTATTTTTGACCATGGAAAGGTGGTTCTATGACAAACCAAGGATGGGTGGTTCTGTGATAAAGTAAGTTTGGGTGTGTCTATGATAGCCCACTAATGCATTAGGTACTCTGGAGATGGTAGTCGACCGTACAGGTTATTCCATTTTTAAGAGTGATATGAATATAATTTTCCATGATAAAAACACATTTTATTTAAGATTTTTATGGGTTTTAAATGATTCCTTTGATAAGGAATGAAATCACATGGCTCATTATTATTTATTATTAAGACTATTTCCTATGAAAAAACCTTATGTCATGTTTCATGATTTATGATCCAGGTATTACTGGGTATAAAAATTATTATGTTAAACTCATGATCTTTAATTATTCTTTCTACCCTTATTCTCATCTTATGACCATTAATAAAATTCTTCTTTTAATTATTATATTTAAAATTATTGCGCATTTGATCTCATGCTTATTATGTTTCCTTTTACTCAAGTTATCAAGATATATGTTAAATTATTTATTCCTATAAGGGTTTCATATGGATAATGTTGATGACCTAATATAGAATATTAAAATTTTGGTATAGTTTTAAAGATATTCTCATCAATTCATGGGTGCTGTTTATGTAAGATCTCACCATAATTATCTAAAAATTGAATCAATAGATTTACATAGGTGTTTATGTGATCCAATAATTCCCTTTTTATTGAATGTTTTGGATGCTAAAAATTGGGTCACATTCATCAGTACCAAGGATAGAAATGTAAAGGTCATTTTTTTATCACAGGATCTGAGAGTATAGGTTTGGGAATATTAATTGTATGGTCATTAAAAATGAATCAAGAAACCGATCATTTCAAATACGTAGTGTATAACATTTTATGTGCTATAATTGGCTTGTTATCACTGAAATAAAACATCCCTTTTCAACCTTACATGTCACTCAGACCACTCCTCCATTAGTCCAAAAGCACATTCCTTATCACCCATGATGAAGACAATCACCACAACATCACAACATAGCCTTGTGGTAGTGGTTTTACCCTTAAATAGTAATGATATGAAATAATTACATTCCAATTGATAATTTTATAATGGTGTGTCTATACATTGGATTTCCATTCATGTAAAATTAACATTTCAAAATAATGATACCAAAAAAATAAAGAATAACATAAATAAATACCTCAATGAGGATAAATCAATATTTATTATCCAATTAAGAGTTAAAATTGTAAAACAAAACATTATTAAAATTACATCACATAAACCAAAATAGAAAGGACCAACAAAAGGTAATAATGTATAAGTTGGTTAATACATAATCATACCTAAATAAAATATAATAGAAAAACCTAAGATACACAAGGAATCTCCATGTAACACTTTTCCACTCAGCATATTCAATGAATATATCAATTAAATAATAATTAAAACTACAATCTATGATAAAAAACAAGAAACATTTTTAAAACATAAATGATACACACATATAGGAATGTGTGTTGGTAGGGAGTGAGCTAAATAGGCCAAGTAATATTTCACTAATAATTCATTATAATTAAATTCATAAAAAATATAATTAATTCTTATTTGAACCATATTGAAATAATAGTATTTCAAAATAAAAGATCATAACAAAATCTAGTTTCACAGATCTATTATTTTCATATCTATATGTTAAAATAATTTTTGAGAAAACGGAATCTAAACCAAGAATCAATGACTACCTTCAAAATCATGAAATGAAAATAAAATCCCCATTGAGATTCATATTTCAAAACCCCATTTTTATAAAAAAAAATTGAACCAATACTTCACAATAAAAATAATTTAAAACCTAAAAAATTGACTCCATGTTTTTTAAATCAGACCCAACCCTTCTCTTCACTTCTTCAATTCCATTCAAAAAGATTCGTTTCATGAAATGTTAAATCTTATGTCACATTATAAAATAAATAATTTATATAAATAAATAAGTTCCACTATATTAAGTAAGTTTAATATTAATAATTTAATGACCCTAACTCGAGTAACTTGGAGCTTCTACTTAATTTTTTATAATGGAATAGATAAAAGGGTTCAAATCCTAAAAGACCAAATGGTTTAAGAAGTATTGGTGAAATAGATACATTTTTGTGCCTTGAATTAAATTTAAATATCTGAAATAAAACAAATTAAAATTAAAGGATTTTTTATTCTTAAACTCATTCAAAGATTCCATTTTAATATCTTGGGGAAAAGAAAACAATAATGGTGAGATCAAATGCTCAAAATAATTCATGTAATGCGGAAGATATCATGAATAAAAAAATCATTTTCATTTTATAAAAATCAATATGGAATGAAAAATAATTGACTATACATTACATTTAATCAATAAATTGACTATCGTTATTTGATAGGGAATAATCAATATGTCAAGGTAAATAACTATACAAATGCACCATTTAATCAATAACTTAAGAAAAAATATTTTCTTGAATAATATCTATGCAATAATATCATGTGTGATAATAACTGAATTAATATTTAAAGAAATTCTGATATATTATGTTTCAGGATCTCAGACATCATGATATCTATTTCATCAAGACATTTCACAAGATGGTCTAACATTGTTGGTAAAACACTATTTAATATGGCCAACTAATTTGTCTCATGAGACCTACCGATGAATCGAGGTCCTATATAATTTTGATCCCCATTCATAATTACATATCAAAGTAGTTCCTCATATATAAAATAATCAATTTCATTCATGAATAATATTCCTTATCAAAAAATATCTATATTGTGTAAAGAATACAGATTTATCAATATCTCTACAGTTGATAAAATAACATTGAAATAAAAAATCATATTTTAAAATGTTATACAGTTTAGGAAATAATCATATTCATGATATAAATAGAATGTATTGTAAATATAAATTAAATTTCCAATGAAAACTTATCATAATAAAGTGATTTTCTTACATGATGAATCAATATTTAGTAAAACAGTTATGATGATGGGGGTGTCTGTTATCATCGTATACATTAAAAACCTTCCCTTTGACTTTTTTGAAAAAACCATTTGAAAAATTGTCTAATTAATCCTTTTAAAAAAAATTTAAATTTCAATGATAACATAAAATCTCCTTAACAAATAATTTCAGTAATTAATGTAATTTTGTAAACAAATTTTAGAATATATGGACATGTATGAAAAATGTATCTAATTTTAAGAAGAAATAAAATAATTTTTTTATTTTAAAAATTAATTTTCTTGAATCAAGTACCAAATAGAGGAAAATTTGGAAGAAAACATTTAAAACCCTTAAATATATAGTGTATAAGAAAATTATTACATCTAATTAATGATAAATGATAATATTCCTTCAACAAGAGTAATATAAATCCTGAGAGAATTTTATATTATAAAATAGATTATTACATCTTTGGTGACATTCAAATTGTAACCTCTTAAAAATTAAAAATGAATTAAAACATTAATTATAATGAATAAATTTTTATTCAAATTAAATAAATAAAATTGTTAGTATATAACCCACATCAATATGAATTGGTTTATATCAACCAATATTCCTCAATGGAATGGAAATTGAGATAAAATCACGTACAAAATCATAACATTTACGTGATAATTAACAAATGAATATATTACGTGTATGAAATTTAAATCCACATAAAAATTATGTAAATAAAAAATATGATAATAAAAATTAATTACACATGTAATCTTATAATATTAAAGACAATAACGAAGTAATATTACCCAATTAAAAAAAATTGAGTTAATAAACTCTTTACCAATATGTAACATTGATGTAAAATTATCTTGGATAAAATAATTCAAATTGAATCTCAAAAAATTATTAAGTAAGAATGATTAATAATATTACATGTTTAAGGGTTATTATATACACCAAGTAAAATAAATTGGGCACATGACATTAAAATATTCATTAATTAAGATAAATTGAGAAAAAGTCCCTTACATCATGATTCATTTTTTTAACATACATTAACCCCTTTTGTAATGGTTTTAATCATGTTATTAATTTATAAAAAAACCATATTCATGTTTAAAATAAAAATTATTATACTATTATAACATCATACCACCCATTCATTAATAATCTTTTACTATTATTATTGATTCAGGTGTTAATTACCTTGTTTTATCATGTGTGTTTTGTGATGAAAGTCCTGATTAATTTTTATAGGATATAGTTAAATCATATCTATAATAATATTGATTTTATATATATAATATTTACTTATTTTATAAATTTTTAAAACCATTTTGAAACTTTGGACATGGAAAACGAATTGTATCGCTTCATAGAGAAAACTAGTATTGCATATGCATGAGGGATTATATTTTTTATTAATGTGTTGAAGGGAAAGAAAGTTGTTGATATATTAATTTTATATAATAAATATCAATTCATATATATCATATATATTCATTAATGTTTTCTTTTTTACCAACCATGTAAAGAGTGAGTGAAATAAAAATAACATCCCTTATCAAGGTGGTAATCTACCGTACACATGAGGGATGTTATCATATTTAAAAATAAATAAATTAAGAATGTATATTTTATATTAAAACATAGAAATTAAAATTATATCATGAATATTATATATATATACATTAAATATATCATTATTTAATAATTTTATAGGTTTTGATGGAAGACGAGTCACATCAGTTTGTGATGAGGTTGTCCACCATAAACACAAGCAGTGGATTTATTTCCCATTTGATGGAAGATGATATGGAATAATATTATTACATACACATATTAAATGTAGAGTCTCATTGATCTATATTTCTTCTTAATAAATAGAATAGGTTCTCTCCAAGGTGACGCACTAGGGCGTATGAATCCCTTATCAATATTATATTGGAGTTGCTTCTTCAATTCTAGCAATTCAATTGGGACCATTCTATAAGGTGTCTTTGAAATAGGCATAGCACCCGGTATGAGTTCTATTGAAAACTCAACTTCACGATTTGGTGGATGACCTAGAAATTCCTCTAGAAATACATCATCAAACTCTAGTACAATGAGAATGTTTTTAATCGTGAGTTTCTCACCAACCATTAAAGATAAATAACCTTCATTTATTGGAATGAAGATGCATATGATAGAAGAAATTTCCACCATAAGGTTATGTTCATCCTTGCATCGATAGACGATCATAGATTGATCTGGAATATGAAATGTGACTTCCCTTCTTTGTAAATCCATATGAGATCTATATTAGGAAAGACAATCCATTCCAAGAGTCACATAGAATTCCACTATAGGAAGGATCACCAGATTTCCAGGAAGCACTTTCCCACAAAATTCAATCAGAGAATAATTATAATCTTTTAATGTGACTGTTGTGACATTAGGGCATGTCACAGCTAATTATTGAGGTAGTACGACGATACCCGTAGAAAATTCTTCAGAAATAAAAGAGTGGGTGGATCCAGAATCAAATAACACATTTTCTACTTTAGAGTGGATAGTAAGTGTACCTTTCACCACTTCTTTATCATACTCCACATCACTGATAGAAATTTCATGTGACCTTCCTTTATCTTTACCCTTAAGAGTTTGTTAACGTCGATCATCATCAACAACCCTTGGATTAGGGTATTTATTGGAATAATGCCCCATTTCCTTGGACATGTAACATTGAAGTGTAGGAGGTGCACTATGTGTAGCCTTTTCTTTGTTCTCATCACTAGACATATTCTTCCAATCATTGCGGCATTAAAATTCCATATGACCTTCCTTTCCACATTTAGAACATTTACTTGTCCCTTTAAGACAACTCCCTCCATCTTTCATTCCACACATTGAGCATAAGGGAAAACTCATATTCTATTCAGTGTGGTCTTTAGATTTCCCTTTTAATTCCATTTTCCTCTTCTTATCAAATGCATATGACTGATGGGTTACTCCATTCTCCATCTCAACTTTGAGAGCACATCGAACAATTTCCTCATAGCTATTGAATTACCTTATGGATAATGCCCTTCTAAGACTTGGTTTTAAGCCACTAAAGAATCGATCGATCTTACTCTCATGTTGGATAATAATCCTAGAATCATACCTTGAAAGTCTTGTAAAATTCTCTTCGTAGGTACCAACATATTAATCATCCTTTTCCTTTAGTTCAAGAAACTCCTTATCCATCTTTGTTCGAAGAATACAAGGGAAGTGCTTATTGAAAAATAAGTCATTGAAATCGTCTCATTCTATGGATTCAATTTCATCCATTTGCCTCATATTCTTGATAAGTTTCCACCATTGATCTGCTTCACCTTCCAAACGATATACTAATAAGATGACTTTATCATGTTCAGAACATTGAAGAACTAAAAATATCTTTTTAGTGGTACTGATCCACTATTCTGCCACTAATGGATCAGTAGACCCGCTGAATGAGGGCGGACTCTACCTCATGAAGGATTCAACAGAATGTTTCTCTTTCCTTTGCTTGTTTGGAAGTCCTGCATGATTCATAGCTTGAGAAAGTTGTGTGAGTATGGCTATATGATTTTTCATTCCATCTCCTATAACATTTGGTTGCTCAGGGGGACAATCATTGCATTTCCCGTCGCATTCAACATTAACACGATTCCTTCTGGTTCCATACATTGACTAAAACCAAGAAGAATAGTGTGAGAAACACGAATTATAATAGGAAAACCACATAATGAAAAATAAAATTTCACACTTAAGGTCTTATCATTGGTTATTCAGGGCCATTTCTAAAACACTAATATTGTTTTATATGCTTAGACTAATCATTAGGGTTCTTACTAAGGCTTTCACATCCTAGTTTCCAAAGGTTGACTATACCTTTCCTCTAATACCAACTATAACGACCAATACTTTACATACATTGTTATTACTTCAGAATTGAAGAACACTTATTACAACATATAACAAAAACACAATAGGACTGTATAGGTGTAGTGTCTTTAGAAACTAGGAAACATAAACAACTGGTTAAAAAATCATCTAAATTGTCTCCCATTTATTTCATCATATCTAGAATCCATTTTTGGTATATCCTACTTAATACCCTTCTTCCTAACCTAGGGAAAAGAAAACATACAAAAGGGTGAGCTCAAATGCCCAGTAAGGGTAAAAAAAGAAATATCAATCACATCATATTCATAAGAACATAACATTTTGGAAATCGTAACCTGCAAAAGATATCATAATTTCATAACATGGGATAAATCATAGTAGTGAAATGTAATACCAATAATCATAAAATAAAACATTAAACTTTGTTTCATACACACATAATAATATAGAATCATTTCTTAGTAGTCAATACTCATGGCCAAGACTATCATAGTAGACAATGTCAATTCCGGAACCGAGTTCACTCCTCGTTTCAGTCCTGTATCACTGAACAAGATTAACCTACCGTTCCATCCATGTCTATCTCATGAGATATAAATCTTTACCCAATGAATTTGAGAGAGATATAGGTCCCACCCATCTCATAATGATACCATTCTTCTGTCTTCCACAAGATCATAAATCATACATCATAGCATAACCCATGTAATAAAAATGGTATTCTTAAACATCATGCCACCATAACATAATCCATATAAGATAAAAGGAAATCATAAAAATAATTCCATTATAACATAATAAAATCAATGTAAAAATAGGTATAGAAATAGAACCCTATATTATCTTAGATGGAAAATAATTTTGATAAAACACTTGAACTTCATTCTTGAGGAATATATCCTTTCTACTTCAAAAACATTTTTCCTTTCATAACATGTCATACAATTTTAAACTAAAATAAGTTGATTAAAAATAAACATGAAAACTTGAAAAGGAAGATTCATTGAAATAATGTTCTATTAAATCATAAAAATCCATTCATACCATATAAGTTAAAAAAACATTCATCTTGTACTTTGGCCGGAAAGGTCAAAAAGAACCTCGTACTAAAAACGACAAAAGATTCCTTTAATATCTTTTAATAAAAACTCACCAATGGGTAAAATTGGTTTTAAAAAATTGTAGGAGGATATAAATAATATTAAATATTGAGTAAACATGGATGTGGATGATAAATATTCCCCAGTAAATTATGATGTATAAACAATCTCAGATAAAAATGAGATTGTAAGATTTTCCCTCACCTTAGGACCGATTTGATTCGTACGTGTCTGAAACTCCTGTATAATGATTTAAATATTATTATTGACTAATTACAGAACTGTATGAATTGTTATGACATCATATATAGTCATATTCTTAGTTTCTTATTGGTAATATTTCATTGCTACTTGTTATTCGGGTGTTTGTTTCTTTTTTTGTTCTTATGCATGTTTTGTCGAATAAATTCTTATTATTCTTTTTAGGTTATAGATACTTCATTTACAAAATGTTATCTGTGTAATATATATCATATTTATTCATTAAATTCATTTATATAATCATTATGCAATGAAGATCATGTATAACGAGTCGCATCACATCGTGGAGACTGTAGGCCGTACGTAAGCACGAGTGATGATATCGTTCTCATGATCGTGTAATTGTATTAAAGTGTATGTATTCTATTTCAGAATCAATATCACATTACAATAATCATATATATTCATTATTTACACCATTATACCCATCCAAGTAAGGTGGTGGTGGAAAATAGATTACACCACGGCGTGGAGACGATATTCCATACGTACGAACGCATGGTGATTTCATTTTCCGTAGGATGGATAGAAGGTGAAATAGGGTTGTTTCATATTTATAATAAAATATCAGTATATGAGTGATACTTATGTCTTTACTTCATTATGAAACAACTAAAGAATAAGAATTATAAGAAGAAATAAAGTTGAAAGAATCGGTAACGAACATTGCATCTTCTTTGATGCACCTCTTCTTAACCTCCTCATAGGGCACTAAAGATGGTCTTTGAAGAATACCAAGACCTCTAGGATGTTTCTAGGGAAGTGTAGAAGATAAATTGTCAGGGGTTGGCCGAGCTTGAAGGCTCAATGTGGTGTGACGAGGAGAGGTAGGAGGTGCCCATTTATAAGGGAGGAGAGGGGCACTTTTGGAAAAACTTAAAATATTATTTTATAATAAAAGAGAATTCAGTTTTTAATAGCTGCAAATTGATTTATATAGAAGATAAGGTGAGGATGTATCGAAATCATCTCATCCAATATATTTTAGACAAGTTTAGGTAACTAGTTTAACCTTATTTTTTAGATTTAACTCTATGTTAAATAATTTAACTTTTACCGTGTCTTCATGGTTTCTTACACTATATGGTTAATAAACTTACTATAACAAGACAAAAGAACCCCACGTGGTTCATAATTAATATATTTAACCTTATCTAAGTCAATTGGCCGAACCATAGAATTTAGGAATATAATAACAATTAATAATATAATATTTGTTTTAAAAATTATTTAACGTCAATTTTGACACTATTTGGTAATTGATTTTTGTGAAAATCATAACAACATGATCAGTTCAAAAAAAAGTTAATTAAATCAATACTAACATGTCATATTAACCTAGAAAATTAGGTTAATTCATAAAAGTCTCAAATTACATTTATTTGGGTATTTATAACATCAGTTATATTAATATTTCATTAATAAGGTAATTACTACATCGTCATTAAGTCATAAATAAATTAAATTACTTAATGCATAAAATTTTTAAATAAAATACCATTATGTAGGAAATAATTGTATCTTTTTAATGAATATTTATAGTCTACATTATCT
This sequence comes from Viscum album, assembly GCA_963277665.1. Lineage (NCBI taxonomy): Eukaryota > Viridiplantae > Streptophyta > Magnoliopsida > Santalales > Viscaceae > Viscum > Viscum album. Next base: position 1,621,351,884 of record OY728123.1, read on the forward strand.
TATGTATAACTCTATATTAAAAATGATTTAGTTATTAAACTTTGATTTTAAATATTTTAACTCTTCTTTAAATAAAATAGTATTTAATGTCCGAATCTAATCCAAGTGGACCTAAATGGTCATATTTTATTCATAAGGTTGTTTTTTGTCGATTAAAACTTATCCAATAGAATTAGGAAATGTGTTAGGTCAATAATAATACCATTTCTACCCTTAATTACCCTATTTACTTTGAACCATGGTAAATAAAAATAAAAAGTTACTATTCACCAAAAATTATTTTTATCTTATTAAACCACATTTATCTCCTTGATATTAACTGTGTCTCTCAGATTTTTGAAATTCCACTCACAGAAGTGGTAAAATTAAGTTCTATGTAAACTTTCAAACTCTCCTAGGAGGTGGGTAAAAGACGGTGGAAAGTTCAATAAAATTTTTATATATCTAAAATTATTATAAAATCACTCCAATCAATTACTTTGAAATTTTATAGTTTATATGTATCAATTTTTACCTAAAATAAATTTAAATAAATAATTATTTATATAAAAAGTAAGTTTTTAAATAGTAACCCATTGTTTTCACTATTCATCAAATTTTGAATGTTTTCAGACAAATACCAAAAATTCACCCTAGGATAATTTCTATATTCCGAATCCAAAAATGAAGCCCATTTTGAAAGATAAAATTTATAAAATTTCAAAAAGTGGGTATTACTATTCATAACGGTGAGTTTATATAATATTTTAATAACATATCCTTGTTTAGTGAAAGTCGGTATTGCGTACAATGCAAGCTATCGGGGAAGGTTTCTCTTGCATGTAAAGAAAGCCAAGCTAGAGTTTTTTGTAGTGAAATATTCCTTTGATGATCTATATAACATAAAAACAAAATATTTCTTATAAAAATCTCGGGTGTTACACTTAACAAACTCTTATTTCTATTCTTGGCACAAGACCTTGATAATGTGTATATAAAAGTCTTGCATTATGCATTCCATCATTATGAAAGTGGCTATTGATATTTCATGTGATTGTAAAACTAGTAGAATATCCATTCCATTATGTAAATGGCATTATTTTGATTTATATTTTCCATATTATGATGATGTTTATGTTTAAAAAAAATTTAGTTCGATACATTGCCTTAAATGTTGATGCTTATTTATGAAAGTCTCAGCTATATTGTTATCCTTTCTGATCATCTGAGCTCACCCCTTTCTATGTTTTATTTTTCCCAGGAAGCGAAAAAGTATATTATGACTGACCTGTAGGGATATACTATAGGATCTCAGTGTTTCATATGGAATGAATTTTTTTTGTAGTTTTCCATTTTATGATGTAATGTAAACATTATTAATGTGTTCAGTACTTAAAAGGTTGTTAAACTAATAGGTCATTCGAGACATGATATTTTTTTATCATGCCAATTATACGTAATAATACACCAAATCTGGGATTCTGGGGTCGGGGCATTACAGTTGGTATCAGAGAAAGTTTATTACAAACCATGGAAACTAGATTTAGATAAACTCTGAATAGAGCACAAAGCCCTAAAATAGACAATGAGGATTATTATAAAAGAACTTCTTAAAATTTTGGTATTGTAGCGATTTTGTGAGTTTTCCAAGAAATAAATCCCTGTCTGGATATGAGCAGGTAGAGGCAGCTCGGGCAGAGATGTTACTAGGGGTAAAACCTGAAAACACCACTTTGAGCTCGGCTCGAACAGGAACTAGTACACGAAAATGGGCCTTGCTGCACTATTGAATATTACACTCCCGGGGGATATGCTCAGGATAATTTATATTTTCTTTACAACCCGATTTGAAGGATTTTAATATAAAATTAGAATAAATGACCTTGGTTAATCCTAAGCTGTTTTAAATTGTAAATATGGTGTCATGATATTCTATAAATGATTTTATGACAACTGTTACTCACACAATGCTTTTTGGTTTTAGTCAATGGATGGATTCCAAGGAATTCATAGTATCTTTGAGCAAGATGTACAATGTGGGAATAGTTGTGGAAAGGAGAAACAAAATTGAATTTTGATAGGCATAAAAGATATCATGTTCATGCAAAATCAGTTTTCCAAAAATATGATCAACAACATATATATTAACCAACTCCCAGACTCAACAAAAAATAGAAAGGTGATGAATGACAAGAGCTCTAGCAGTAGAGACCATGGATAAAGGAATCCTCAATTTGCATCATGCAGGAAATGTGGTAGGAGACACATAGGAAAGTGTCTCATTGGAAAAAATGAATTCTTTTATCTGTGGGAAAGAATGACATAAAGTAACTAATTGTCAAGGAAAAATGATGAGTACTATAAAAGAAAATAAAAATGGTCCCAAGAATCCATTTACAGTCATTTTCTGTAAATGTAGGGGACCTAGACATTACCCGATTGAATGCTCTATTCTGTAGGATATTTTCATGGTCAATGAAGAAGTTATATGGAAATGAGTGGTTTGAGAAATGTTTAAATATATTAGTGCTCCTTGTTGATGGTATTACTATGGAATAATTTTCTCTTGTATTTGTATCCCTGTAGTTTGTCATGTAAAAATGATATTTGCAGAAGAATTATCTTTTGTCTTGTGAATAGAGTTATAAATAAATTTTTTTTATATGATCATTGGGTTTGAGACAATTGCAAGTTATTATATTTTGGGATGAAAATTAAAGGTATGATAACACATTTGTGGTTAAATTATGTTATATTTATTTTGAGGAATTTATGTCATTTTGGAAATGTTATAAAATATAATTTTTGAAAAAGGACAACATGCAGACCGTGTGACAACCCGTCACGTCGGACAAAGCTATGGGAATCGAACCCACAACCAGAGTGCAATTGGGATTTATCACCTACCACTGGACTACTTGATGTTCCTAGTTAGTGTGACTAATTATTTTTAGTTAAATGATTTTATTGATCAATAATTAGTTGATTTTTGATCTTATGTCTTATCAAATGAATACCCTTATTATAGGAAAATGATTTTTTGATTATGTGATGAATGTTATTTTAGAAGACGTTTGCTCTATTGGGAACACTATATGCCTAAGGAAATAGAATACTGTGGGATTTCATTTGAGATGTAATGGTGGATTTTTACCTATGTTTTTATTGTGGATTTATAGTGATTTGGGTTATTTATGGAAATGATTAGCCTATAATAGAGAATATTTGATTAGGTTGATTACTTTTAAGTATGTGACTTGAAGAGTAGTCGATGTCATTTGGAGATACAATTTATTGTGGAAGACTACAAAACCAAATTATTATAAGTATTGGGTTGCAATATTAGTTTTGATTATATTGAAGTATTTTAAGGACAATTGTTTATTGAATAGGATTTATTTATCATTGTGGTATTGTTGGTATAATTTTTGAAATTAAGAATATGGTTTATTTCTATAAAAGAATATCCTATTGTGGGATCATCTAATCTTGTAATATCCATTTTGGTTTTGATTAATCTCTAAATACAAGGTAAATATATATTTTATCCTTTGTGGATCATGTGATTCTCACGAAGTTGATTATAGCTCTTTCGGTGTGACCAAGTCATATTGAATACTAATCATTTAAAAAAATGAGTCAGTGGTAGAAATTTATTAAAGAATGATACTCTACTTAAAAAGTAAGTATATATCTTTATGTTCTTAGTCAAACTCCTAAATAAATTCCTCATCTTTATGAAATGTAACTTAAAACAAAAAAAAAGTTGTCTGTTTACTTTTCATACTGGGAAACTAATGATCATTTGTCCCATCACAAGTTTGTGGTTTTTTATTGTTAACTTTCTCCAGATCATGTTTTATATCCCTCTAAATAATAACTTGACACTTAGTTTATTTTACATATCCTTGTTTTCCTACATGGATTCCTAGTATGGGTTATCTTAGGTGACCTTTGCACTTCTCTTTCTTTCTTTTAAAGTGATAGTTTTATTGACACTTTTTCCCGATGTGGGACTTTCAATTATGTTTCCAAGCCAAATTTTAAAAATTGAAATGACAAAATTTCCAAAAGTGGGAAATAATGTAAAACCCCAAGCTTCCACGGTACGTTTCTCTTTGAATAATGTAATAGCATTCATTGTACACAACTTCAATATTCTAAAAAACCGCGACCAATCAAACTAGCCGTTAAGAATAGTAATACACACTTTTTCAATTTATATAAATTTTATTTTTAAATATTTACTTCATTTTTTGGATTCAAACTATCGAAATTAGATTAAGGTGAAATTTTTGTTTTTTTCAGAAAACTTTCAATTTTTGATGAATAGTGAAAAACAATGAGTTATAGTTTAAAACCAATTTTTTTTTTAAATAATTAAATATTTTATTTAAATTTATTTTAGGTAAAAATAGATATATAATACCTATATATTTTCAATGTAATTAATTGGAGTCTTTTTCTAATAATATTAGATATATAAAATTTTATTGAACTTTTCATCGTCTTTTACCCACCTCCTAGGAGCATTTGCAAATTTACATAAAACATAATTTTACCAATTCTGTGAGTTGAATTTTAAAAACCCAAGAGACATGGATAAAATCGAGGAGTAAAATGTGGTTCAATTAGATAAAAATAATTTTTTGTGAATAGTAACTTTTAACTTTTATTTACCACGGTTAAAAAAAAATAGGGTAATTAAAGGTAAAAATGATATTATTATTACCCTAACACATGTCCTAATTCTATTGGATAATTATAATTCGACAAAAAATAACCTTAAGAATAAAATATGAACCTCTTTGGTCCACATGGATTATATTAGGACATTTATTATTATTTAATTCGAAGAAGAGTTAAAAGAGTAAAAATAAGTGTTTAATAACTAAAACATTTTTAATATAGTGTTACACATAAGATAAATTCGACTATAAATATTAATTATAAAGATAAAAATATTTCCTACATAATGGTATTTTATTTATATTTTTTAAACTTCAAAATAATTTAATTTATTTATGACACAATGAGGATGCATTAATTACATAATTAATAAAATATTAAAATAATTGATATTTTAAATATCCAAATAAATGTAAGTTGAGACTTTTTATGAATTCCACTAATTTTTTAGGTCAATATGACATGTTAGGGTTGTTTATATGAGTTTTTTTCGAAGTAATAATAATGTTATGGATTTAGAAAAAACATAATACCATATAGTGTCAAAATTGACAAAAAAGAGTTTTTAAAACAAATATTATATTATTAATTGATATTATAGTCCTAACAATATATGGTTCGTCCAAATTACTTATATAATGATATTTGTATCATTAATTAACCACTTGGGGTTCGCATGGAAGTATATAGTTTGTTTATTAACCATCTAATATAAAAATACAAAGACACGTGGTAAATGTCAAACTATTTAACTACAAGTTAAATCTAAAAGATAATGTTAATATAGTGACCCAACCTATCTAAAACCTATTGGTTGAGTGGTTTTTGACCCATCCTCACCTATTCAATTACATAATACACTTCTGAGCCATTATAAACCAAAAATTATTTTATTTTACAATAATATTTCTAGATTTTCCTAAGGTGACCCTCACTCCTCTTATAAAAGGGAACTCCCCCTTCTCTCTAATTCCACCTTCAAATCCATTTGGCTCAGCCAAACCCTTCCCAATATCATCTAAACTATCATAAATTCAACCTAGAGGCGTTCCTTAAGTCATAAATCAAACCTAAGGAGCCCTTTTGATCAAATCAAAAGAAAGAACCCAAAGAAGAGGTAAATATTTCATCACTTCTTTCAAGTTTCTTTCTTATTACACTTCCTCTTTCTTTGTTGTTTCAATTAAAAAATAATAAATCCAGTATATTCTATATACTATGATTTTATTATAAATATGGTACAACCATATTCATTATTCTATCCATCCCTTGAATGACATGTCACCATACGTGCGTACGTACTGCTTACCATCTCCACATCGTGGTGTAATTGTTATTCAATGAATTATTATGTGGATGGGTATAATAAAGATTTATAATTGATTTAAATAAAAAAATATAACAAAATAAGTATTATTTATATATTATATACCATGCAATTATATATTATTTTAATATCAAAAAATGATATTGTCGCTTGTGCGTACGTACAGATTACCATCTCCACGAATGTGATGAGATTCATTCCCCATCATAATCCATTCAAGCCTAATTTTCATTAGATGATTTAAAATAATGTATAAAGAACTAATATCATTCTTAAAATGAATAAGATATATCCTATTTATAACAAACACTACTTAATAAACAAATCATATAATGGAAGACGAATCAATTAACACCCGAAACGACGATAATACTAAAATATTATTAACAAAGAATTATTAAAAGTTTATATATGATATCATATTAATGTATATTATTATTGTATAATTTAATAGAAATTTTTTCACTATTATATAGGAGGTTATCCTACCATTGACCTAAGAAAAGTATAATTTAAGGGGTTTCTTATCTCACTTTTAATTCTGTGAGATTTCCATTGTTCACCACTTATTTATTGCATGTGGTGTGTGTACTGCCCATGATTGTATTCATTGGGTAACATACATTAATTTATGAATATTTTCATCATCATTTTATGATCCATGTTTCATGGTATGTATGTTTCTTAAGTTACCAAATTGGTAAGGGAATTACAAATATCAATTTTTACTCATTTGGCTTTACATATACTTTATTGATTATTTTACTCCAAGATTATGTGTGGAATCACTATTAATTTTCTTATGTCATAGTTTGCAATCCACTTTCTATGGATATACTTTTTATACACATAATCACTCCATTGATAAATTATCATGTCATCGATATGAACTTGATAAGATTAATTTTAACTCAATCTCCATTTGTTGAGTTAAATATCCAATTCATTAGTATTGTTTTTACAAGAATATGTGTGAATTTACTCTGATTTATTAACACTGAATATCCAATAATTTTTAGTTTATTTATAATTTTCACACATAATTATGTCCTTGATTTATCTTTAGCCTAAGGATACGGTCTTTATAAGATATTTCATCTCAATTTACATTCCATTAAGACTTCTTTGTTGTTATACGCCAATTCACTTTTATATGGTGTATATAATGTACTTTGACATTGTAGAACATGAATACTTTTATTCTAATGATATTATAATGTTTTTATTACCTCAATTATTTTTATTCAAGTTTCTCTAATTTGGTTAGGAACACTAACTAAAATATCATATTAAAATGTTTTAAAGATTTATTATTCTAAATCCTTCCCATTAATGTCAATGTTTTAAAAATAGTTTTAAGGATTTATTTATATAGACATTATTGATTTAAAATTAAAATTCCTTTTAAAAGTTTCAATGTGGTATAGGACACTTTGATTCAAAAATCTATTTTAAATGTCTTCTTGACAAATAGTGTGACTTTTAAATGTTTTCAAGGAAAAGGGGGATATTTATCTCAAATAGTTTTGATGATTATTTTCATCTATGTCAATATCCTTCATTATTCTCGATTTAGGTTAATCTGTTACAATAAAATCTTCCATATTTTCTTTAATGATTTATGTTTGACTGTGGATGTGATATTTTTATACCATTCATGGATTTTGGATAAAGTATTGAAATTTATTATGCTAGTTTTAATACGAATGTTTATGTTATGTTTCAAACTTTTTATATGAGGAATGCATTGAATTTGTAAGTGATGGGTGGAGCCCTCTATAGATCCTCAATGTATTGGTAGGTCTCATGAGACAAAATGGTGTCTTGGCATAAGGCCTTGACAAAATCATATTTGTAGTCTTGGCACAAGGCCTTGACTATGTGGTTATGAAATTCTCGCATTATGCATTCCATCATTATGAATGTGGCTATTGATATTGCATGTGATTATTCGACTAGTAGAATATCCATGTGAGAAAGAAACTGGAAATATTTTGATTTATATTTTCCATATTATGAGACGTTTATATTGAAAAGTCTTTTGTTTTAAGTCTATACATTGCCTTAAATATTGATGCTTATTTATGAAAGTTTCATCTATATTGTTATCCTTACTGAGCATCTGAGCTCACCCCTTTCTATGTTTTATTTTTCCCATGATGTCAAGAAGTATATTATGAATGACCTATAGGGATAGACTATGGGATCTCAGTGTTTTCTATGGAAGGAATGTTGTTGTAGTTTTCCATTTTATGATGTAATGTAAACCTTATGAATGTATCTAGTAATTCCAAGGCTACTAAACTAATTGGTCTATCAGTACTTGATCTTTTATGATCATTCCAATGATACGTAATAATGCACCGACTCTGGTATTTTGGATTCCGGGTGTTATAGTAGGTCTGGGTTATTCATCAACCACTTTTTTGGGATCTACTGTTAATAAATATTTATTTAAAATATTCCAAAGAAAATAATTCAATTTTACCACAAAATCACATTTTATAAATTTCCCATATAACTTATTTTCATTGAGAGTTTGCAGGAAAATCCTTAAATGTTATTTAGGATCTTTATAAGTTTTGGAAAACACAAAAAATCAATTAATAAAAACAAAAACAAAATTATCCAAATATTCCTAGAAGATTATATTTATAATATACTTAAATACACCTTGGGAATTTTTCAAACTAAAGGGAATAACAACAAACTCATATTTTATATATCTAGTATAGAATGTTGTTTTCAGAATGTCATCTTCCTTATCCTTTAGATAATGGTACCTAGATCTCAATTCAATCATTAAAAAACATTGATCTCCTAATAGTTGATCAGACGAGTCATTCATATGAAGTAGTAGATACATATTGTTAACTGTAATTTTATTCAAATATATATAATCAATGAAAAGACTCATTAAACCATATTTCATTTTAAAAATAATAATAGAACCTCATGGTGATGTGTTATGACGAATTAATCCTTTATCAAGAAATTCTTATAAGTTCTTTTTCAAATATAGAAGTTCTTCTTGAGCCATTCGATAAGGGGGTTTTGAAATTTTCATAGCATCAGGAAATAATTCAATGGTAAATTCTACTTCTTGATTAGGTGCAAAATAGAGAAACTCATCATGAAAAATATACATGTATTCATTTACAAATGGAATATCATTAATATGAACAGTTCCTTTGTTTACAAAAATATGTGAAAGATAACATTCATTTCCATATTTTAACGGTTTCTCATCTTCTAGATATGTTATCAATTGTATGAGTCCATTCATGTATAAAACTAAAACACTTTAAAAAAATTATTTATCTCTAAAATCAATATTAATATGATAATAAAAAATTCAATGCATACCCAGAATCACATCAAACTCTACTAAGAAAAAAAGAACAAGGAATCTATGTAAGTTCTTTCCGTAGACAATAATAATAAAATTATAATAATTACTTTTTACTATAATATTTCCCCTGGTGTTTTTACCATAAGTTCGGATTTCATTTCATGATGTAAAAATTATAATTTACCAGAAAATCCATCAAAAATAAATGAATCTATAGAACCTGTATCGATGGATCAACATATTCTAAAGTAGTCACAAACAATTTCACTACACCATTCTTCTTATAATCTGAATTTATCCCATCATTTATATCGTTATTTGGGGAGATATTTTTATAATTTCCATCATAATTCATTTAAAATACATTATAGTTTCTCATTAGAATTAGAATTTAGATCATTTTTATTGAAATCTCAGGAATATGCACAAACTTACCACATTAGAAAAAATTCATACATTTGTTAAGGTGATCACCAGGTTTATTTTTCCATACATTCCACAAAATCGGAACTAGATTTTCATACCTTCATATTTTTTGATGTATTCTTGCCCTTTTCATTCCATCAGGACCTCTTTTTATGATTTTTTTCATAGAAAACATGGTCATCAGTAAACTCTGTTTTTACCCTCTCGGTACATGAAACAAGTTTTTCATAAATTATGAATTCAAAAGACACAAAATCCATTCGGTACTATGAATTCAATCATAAGTAAAAGTGATTTATTTTAATATCAAGATGAGAAATACGATTTGGAGAATACCTTAACTATCTGGGGATGTATTCTTCATAAAAAAACACTGAATCTTCCCATGTTTATTTCAACTCAAGGAACATATTTTCAATCTGATGTTTAACCACCTTAGTAATATATTTTTTAAGGAAAATATTCTTAACTTTATCCCATTATAAGGTATCAATATGTTTACTCTACCTGATTTTCATGACCATTAACCACCACTGGCCATATTCAAAATGATAAATATAAAATATAACCTTTTGATTATTTTAATAACCCACGATAATGAATATCATTAAATGGGATTTATTCCACCATTCAACCATCACGGGGTCAGATGATCCAATGAAGGAAGGTGGGTTCTACCTAATAAAATGTTCCACTGTCACCGAGTTCTTTTCTGGTTTCACTAGTTTTTCTCTTATATGGATTCCGCCTCTATTTATAACATGTTTCAATTGAACCATTACAGTCACAAACTATTTGGTTCTAATTCACACTATTCCAAGTTATTGGTTTGAAAGTATATAATCCTCTTGATGCCTTCCTACTTCATGAAGGTTCTGGTCGCAGCGAAAGCTCATGTGTGGATGTTCCCACTTGGCTTTTTTTTCATTTACAATGATCAATCCGGGATCAATACGATGATAAACACTAGTCTCCACAGATCGAATCATAGAAATAGACAAAGAAAAGGAATGTCTCAGAACCACAAAGTAGGATAGTTATAGGTTGATTATAATTAATTTAATCTATTTAAAAGAAATACCTTTTCGGTTTTATTTCTTCGTTGATGTTCTTGATCATGTTCTGATGTGATTCATCGTTGTTTCGCATAAGCCAAGTGTAGACTTCCTCTAGCGGTGATCCACACATGTACCTCGTATCTCAGGATGTCGCTAAAAAAGTCTCCAAGTGCTAGCGTGGAGAAACCTTTACTTGCATTTTCTGCCTTATATTGTCTTGATCTGATGGAAGAGGATCTCTCTTGGTCTTGAGAGCATTCTTGGAGGAAGAGGTTCTTTCAGCCTTGAAATAATTCTCCAGAGTTCTTATGCACAACGATTCTCTTGTGTGTCGGAAAAGAGTTGGGGTTGTGAGGATATTTATAATCAGGTGTGAGGATGTAGAGTTATGACAATAAATAAACGCATTATGTGTTTTATTTATTTCATTGACTCTTATTTAACACCCTCATGTCGAATAATTAATTCCTTGACATGCACCCATGTTGATTATAAAAAATATCATTCAAAAAAATATTATATCCTCAAAATCCCAACTGGAAAAACTACATGGCGTGTATTAATAAATACATGGCATGTAATTGCTTTTCATTGAAAGATATATGGCATGTACATTCAATGTACACGGCGTGTATATCTTGTTTTATTTTATTCATTTCGTTCCAATAGAGAAAACTACAAGGAGTGTTATTATTAATACACAGAGTGTACTTGTTTTCCATGAAAAACTACATGGCATGTAATCTTTAATACACGGCATGTATATCTTGTTTTTCATTTCCTTCTTCCTCCATCATTAAAACAATTTAGGCTTCCTTGATTAATTATTAAACCACGTACGAGATTAATCTTTATTCTACTTGAGATACTTGAATACACTTAGTGTGTGACAATCTAGGCCTCTTTCCCGTTGGCATTAGGAAGGCTTCCCTAATGTACAAGATAACTGTCTAGCAATGGGTCAAGGCACCCAAGAGATATAAGTTGATGCCGCATTGATATATCACCTCATATGAATGTTTGCTGTGTAATTTAATCCCTTTGTCTCGATATCTCATCAAGCAGGTTTCATGCTTGTGTCATAAACCTATATGCATGATCCGTCATTCATTGACTTCCTGAAATAAACTCGTCGTTTACACCATGGCCATTGAATTTAATGCGATAGTTCTATTTCAATCAAAGGTTCGAGATATCAACTTACATTAATGAAAGGGAAAAATCCTTACTCAACTTATCCATTAACAACATGTCACTCGTGATTCCCCCAACGTACCCTACTTCCCGCCAACTGTCTGCATGAAGGTTTTCGTCAGTAAATCTAATTGATCGAGTCATGACATCAGACAAGGATAATATTCCAGTCTAAGGACCATTACACACACTCGTAGATAGCAATGTCCGATGACACCAAGACAAGCAGAATTTCTACTGGCGGGTCTGTTCTCATAATCTCCCATTGTAGAGATTGCCAAGTGCGAACCCAATGAGAGAGAGTCTCGTATTTTTATGAGTACTCGCATATGATGTTCTGTATACTATGTGTCCTATCATATTATGTCATCCAACCATAGAACTTTATTTAACAATATTGTTATAGCATTTCAATGTTCTCATCATGGCGGGGATCTACCATGGCCTTATCAATGCAACAAACATTCCATGACATTATTATGTTATAGTCATGCAGAACAATGAAAAATATATAATAAGTGAACATTCATGGAATCATGGTACAAAATAGTTGGTTCTCAAGACACCAACCATTACAAACTCCCACTTGGACTAGAGCCAACTGCATATGACTTTTAGTCCGCTAGACCTCACATGATGATCATGTTTTTGCTGATTCATGGCTTTAGTCAAGGGGTCTGCCACGTTGTCTTCCATGGAAATACTAATCACTGAAACTTCACATCTCTTAGAAAAACCCCTCAAGAGATGATACTTCCGAATTATGTGCTTTTCCCACTGATATGACCTTGTCTCTTTTGGAAGTTCCACCGCTACAGTATTATCGCAATAGAGTGTGATAGGATCTTTAATGCTCAGTACTAAATCCATCTCTTGGATGAAGCTTCGCATCCATAATGCTTCTTTAGATACCGTAGAAGCTGCGATATACTCGGACTCTACTATATAATCGGCCACAACAGTTTTCTTTGAGCTTTTCCAACTCACTACACCTCTATTCAAACTGAAGATGTATCCATTCTGCGACTACATGTATTCTTGATCAGTCTGGAAACTAGCATCTACATGTCCTCTGATGACTAGTTCCTCATCTCCTCCATAAACCAGGAACATATCCTTAGTACGCCTCAGATACTTAAGGATATTCTTGACTACTATCCAATGGTGGTCTCCTGGATCATCTTGATATCTTCTTATCGCACTTAATACGTAAGGAACATCGAGCCTCGTACATATCATAGCATACATGAATGACGCAATCGCATATGCTTAAGGGATACATGCCATTATCTTTCTTTCCTAATGTGTCTGAGGACACATTTTCTTGGAAAGATGAATGCCATGTGACACTGGTAATAATCCCCTTCTTGGACTGTTCAATACTGAATCTCTTCAGTATCATGTCAATGTATGTACTCTGACTCAGGCCCAGCATTCTCTTGGATCTATCACGATGGATCTTGATCCCAAGAATATATTCCGCCTCACCCAAGTCTTTCATGGAGAAGAATTTATGAAACCATGCCTTAAATGACTATAAGGAAGCCACTTCATTTCCAATTAGTAATATGTCATCAACATATACTATTAGGAAAACAACTCCACTTCCATTAAACCACTTGTAGACACAAGGCTCACATTCATTCTTAACAAATCCAAATTCCATTACTACATCATCAAAACGAATGTTCCATGACCTTGATTCTTTCTTTAATCCATAAATTGATTTCTGCAACTTGAATACATTTTAGGCATCCTTTGGAGTCACAAACCCTTATGGTTGTGTCATGTAGATATCTTCCTAGAGGTTCCCATTAAAGAATGATATATTGATATCTATTTGGCAAATTTAAAAGTCATGGTATGAGGCAATGGCCAATAGGATTATGATGTATTTTAGCATCACAACTATTGAAAAGGTTTCATCATAGTCAATTCCTTGATGCTGTCTAAAACCTTTTGTAACCATTCATGCCTTATAGGTGCTGGATTGCCCCTCCATGTCCAGTTTCTTCTTGAATACCCATTTATTACCAATAAGATTTTCATCAACTGGAGGATCTACCAAAATCTAGACTTGGTTTTGGTACATGGAATCCATTTCAGAATTCATTGATTCATGCAAATTGGAAATGTATGTTCCTTCAACTGCTTACTTGTAGGTAAGAGGATCATAATTGTCAACCAATAACGAGTCACCATCCTCGGTGACAAAAAAAACATATCATTCTGGTTCTCTCACCTCTCTCGGGCTCCTACGCAGTTCTTGTGTCTCTGGGACAGATTTTTCTTCCATGGGGCTTTGTGGAATCTGTTCATATACCAACTTCTATGTATCTTGATCCTTAACTTCATCGAATTCTATCTCACTCCCACTATCTCTCAAGTATATGTGCTCACTCTCAAAGAATATGGTGTGTCATTCCACTGTAACCTTTTTTTCTGAGGGGTTGTATAGGTAATATCCCCTTGTTTCCTTGGGATATCCTATAAAGATACACTTTGTGCCTTTGGGTTTATGTTTTTTAGCTGAAGAGGACTTCACAAATTCTTTTCTAACCCACACATGTAAATTCAATAGCATGGCTTTGCGTCCACTCCATAACTCGTATGGAATGCCATTTATTGATTTAGTTGGTACTTCGTTTAGTATGTGTGATGCTGTTTGTAATGAATACCCCCAAAATCATAATGGAAGGCTCGCATGACTCATCATTGATCTCACCAAGTCCAAGAGGGTGCGGTTCCTCCTTTAAATTACACCATTCCACTGCGGTGTGTAAGGAGGAGTGAGTTGAGATAGAATCTCAAACTCTTGTAAGAAACCAATGAAGCCCTGATTAAGATATTCTCCTCCTATGTATGAGAAAAGTTTCTTAATATTCATACCAATATGGATCTAAAATTCATTCTTGTATTCTTTGAACTGATTAAAAGAATCTGAATTATACCTTATTAAGTAAATATATCCATATCTACTAAAATCATCAGTAAAATTTATTATGTATGAGAACCCACCCCTTGCTTCAACTGGAAATGGTCCACACACATCTGCGTGAACTAATTCTAGAATCTATTTATCTCTTTTACCTTTTCCACTAAATGGGGATTTGGTAATTTTGCCTTGTATACATGCATGACATACACCAAGTGGTTTTAATTCGAAGGAATCTAAATACCCATCTTGATGTAATTTTGTCAAACGTTTCTCATTGACATAACCTAGCTGGTGATGCCAAAGTTGGATATGGTATGAGTCATGTGAATTAACTGTCATCGATTTCCATTACATGGTTTGTGTAGTCTACACCATAAAGGTTGTTATATAAATTTTCCCTACCAAAACAAATGCTATCTTTATAAAAATAGCAACATTCATTTCCAAACTTGAATATGAATCTATCAGTATCTAATCTGGATACTAAAATAATGTTTTTAGTAATAGAAGGCACATAATAACAACCATTTACCACCATGATCATTTCACTTGGCTATGGGAGGTGGTAGTCCCCAACAGCTACAGCATCAAGTCTGGCTTCGTTGGCTGCTCATAGATCTACCTCCCCTCGATCAATCTTCCTGAATATACTTGGTTCCTGTATTTGGAGAGATATGTGAGAACCCTAAGAAGTATCTAATACCCAATTAGTAGAAACAGATAGATTTCATTCACTAACAAACACACATGAAGCTTCAACATGTTTCCTTGGCTGGGTGCAGTTTTTCTTCCAGTGGCCCTTCTTGCCACATGTGAAACAAATAGCATCATGTTCCCTTGCCTTCCCTTTGATCTTCCTTTTCTTGGAAGTCCATGAAGAAGCTTTGGGCTTAAATCTCTTCGCCATCCCTTTCCTTTTATTCACCATGAGGACATAAGGATTTTCATGCTTCATGTCATTGTCCACTTGGCGAATGAGGATAAGAAGATCAGACAGAGACTTCTCAATGTTTTTCATGTTGAAGTTCACAACAAAGTTTTAGAAGCTCTGGGGAAGTGATGCAAGATTGAGATCGGTACCCAGTTCTTCAGGGAGTTTTAACCCCAGAACCTCAATGCAATCAATGTAGCTAATGAGCCTGACTACATGAGGCCCAGATGGGGCACCCTCTCCATGATTTCTCTAAAATAAAGCCTTGGAGATCTTAAACCTTTTCTGTCTTGCTCTCTCCTGGTATAGACCAAGGAGGTGCTCGAGCATACTATAGGAATCCATGTCTTCATGATAATATATGAGCTCACTAGACATCGATGATATCATCAAACATTGAATATTGAGAGCGTCATTCAAATATTGATCATAGACCAGAAAATCTTCATCACTTGCCCCTTGGGCGGGAGAATCAGGAAGTGAGGACTCCAGCACGTAAAACTTTCGTTCATGGTGTAGGATAACCCAATGGTGCCTAAACCATTCTTGAAAGTTACTTCCGGTGAGGTTATTGTCTTTATCCAGAATTGATCTCAGAGATAATGTGGATGAAGAGTTTTTCATTTCAATTCTACAAATTAAAAGAGAAGATTTATAAGTACTTTCTTGATTAAATTTTATGAGAAAAAATAATTTTTATTAAGTCTCCCACTATTTTATCAAGTCCCAATGGCACTCACCATTGAACATAGAATGTCCTGTTGCTTTGACATTCTAGTGGAAAGGATCCATATTCCCCTTCGAATAACCCCAACAAGGGTTGGTCAAGCTATTTGTAGGCATTTAGGTAGGAAGGTCTTTGCAAATGGTGAGCTTACAGTTCCTTGATCTGTTGAGTGAACTCCCCAATCCTGAAATTCTGACTTGGATTTACTCAACTCTTCCCTCCAATATTACATCAAGTCTAGCAAGGGATAATATTCCTGACGTAATATGGCTAAGTAAACCTGAAACCTTTCATAAGGACTTCCTTTATAAAAGTAAGTGTCCCAACAAGGGTTGGTCAAACACATAGTTTAATTGAGTCTTTACCTTAATAAAGTAACGAAAGGCTTGGTCTGACTTAATATGGTATTGAGGGGTTTTAATCTTTTATGTGTAGTTTTTCATTATCACATGCTTGTTAATATTATGTGATTCTAGCTTAAGTGATTAACCATGTTCTGATAATGTTGATGCAAAGTCCGTTTTTTTATTTTATTCCATCTTTGCATGCTTGTTAATTTTATTAATTATGTGATCATGACAACACATACATAATAAATAAACCATGCAATCAGACAGAAATAAAATAAGATAGCATGATCATGATATTCTATTGGTTAGCTTATCCAGCAGTTTTGATAAGCTAACCCTGGCCTAGGGAAAACACCTTGAACCTGATGGTTCATTTTTTGTAGCTCCCACCTGTCCACCTTTGTATCTTCTTGGGTTGGTTTCGCCTCATCTTCAGATTTCAAACCATCTCCTCGGGCTTGGGAGATCCTCCATTACATGGGCTTACATTAAGGAAACCAGGGGAATGTAGGCCCTACATTTTATTGGAAGAAGGATCACAGGCCAAAAAATTTAAATTAAATAAATTTAAATGAATCCATACACACATACAAAGGGTCTTTGGTCTAGCTCATGTTCATCCATAGTATGAAACAACATTTACGCGTATTTAAAAATAAAATTCTTTCAATCGTTCTATTATTAAGATATGTCGCACTTGAATTCAATTAATTATGATCTTATAATTATCAATTATTTATCTTAAATTACTTTCTGAATTTTCTTGAGATTCTTCTCATCTATATCCCTTTAAAAGGTCTTTGTACTTTTGGAGGAAACCTGGGGAAATTCCATTTCTGGAAAGCACACGACGTGTAGTTTATATTTACACGGCGTGTATTTATTTTCACCCTTTATCCAAAGTACATGCCAAGGCTTTGGAGTGTTTTTTATACTTGGGAATTTGGGAGTACACGACGTGTAGATAAATCATACACAGTGTGTACTTCCTTATTATGCGGTAACCGGCCTGGTGATCCCATGTACGCGGTACGCGGATTCTCCTTTTTACATGGTTTCACTTGGTCCGGATCAGACTACACGGCGTGTTGCTCCAACATACATGTCGTGTATTCCGGTTCCCACATGCCTTTTAATTCTGGTCAACACAGGGTGTTAAATTCTTAGGTGTAATCAATTCAGACGGCGTGGTTTGGCGTACCAGTATCGGTTTGTTGAACCTATCTACACGGCGTGTAGTTTTCAGTACACATCGTGTGTTTCTGTGTTGTACAAACAGAAAGAGAGGCTCTTCCGGATGAGTTCATTGTTTTTATTTTAATCAAAAAAATTAAAATTAATGGTTGTTTCTGTGATATGAATCGAGAAACGAAGGAGGAAGAACAGATCTCATTTATTCATATTTATAGAACAATTTATTTAGAATTGAATGAAATATAAATGAGTAAATTATCAACGAAAGTTAAATAACTATAATCAATGTTTTAACCTCGCTCTAATTCCATTTGATGGTTTCGGGTGCAGCGGAAGCTCATGGGTGGATATGCCCACTTGGATTTCTGTCATTTACAATGTTCAATCCAGGATCAATACGACGATAAATTCTAGTCTCCAAAGATCAAATCATAGAAATAGACAAAGAAAATGAAAGTCCAAGAAACACAAAGTAGGATCATTACATGTTGATTGTAATTAATTTAATCAATTTAAAAGAAATACCTTTTGGATGTTATTTCTTCATTGATGTTCTTTATCACGTTCTGATGTGATTCATCGTTGTGTCGTAGAATCCAAGTGTAGACTTCCTCTATCAGTGATCCACATGTGTACCTCATATCTCGGGACGTCGCCAAAGGAGTCTCCGGGTGCTAGTGTGGAGAAACCTTTGCTTGTGTTTTCCGCCTTATATCATCTTGATCCTATGGAAGATGATCTCTCTCGGTCTTGAGAGCGTTCTTGGAGGAAGAGGTTGTTTCAGCCTTGGAAGAATTCTCCAGAGTTGTTGTGCACAATGATTCTCTTGTGTGTCGGAAAAGAGTTGGGGTTGTGAGGATATTTATAATCATGTTTCAGGTTGTAGATTTATGACAATAAATAAATGCGTTACACGTTGTATTTATTTCATTTACTCTTATTTAAAACCCTCATGTCGAATAATTAATTCCTTGACATGCGCATATGCGTATTATAATAAATATCATTTCAAACAATATTATATCCTCAGAATCCCGACTGGAAAAATTACTCGGCCTGTATTAATAAATACACGGTGTGTAATTATTTTTCATTAAAAACTACATTGCGTGTATATTCAATGTACACGGTGTGTATATCTTGTTTTAATTTATTCATTTCTTTTCTATAAGGAAAACTACACGGCATGTATATCTGGTTTTTCATTTCCATCTTCCTCCATCATTAAAACTATTTATGCTTCCTTGAATAATTATTAAACTACGTACGAGAATAATCTTAATTTTACTTGAGATACTTGAATACACTTGGTGTGTGACCCTCTAGGCCTCTTTCTTGTTGGCATTAGGCAGGCTTGCCTAATGTCCAAGATTACTATCTAACAACGAGTCAAGGCACCCAAGAGAAAGAAGTTGACACCGCATTGACATATCACCTTATACGAATGCTTACTGCGTAATTTAATCCCTTTGTCTTGATATCCCATCAAGAAGGATTCATAGGAGTTCCATAAACCTATATGCTTGATCCATCATTCTTTGACTTCCTGAAATAAACTCGTCGTTTACACCATGGCCATGGAATTTAATGTAACATTTCTATTTCAATCAAAGGGCCGAGATATCAACTTCTATAAATGGAAGGGACAAATAATTCCTCAACTTATCCAATAAATACATGTCACTTGTGATGCACCCAAGGTACCCTACTTCCCGCCAACTGTCTGCGTGATGGTTTTCTTCGGAAAATCTAAGTGTGCGAGTCATGACATGAGTCAATGATAATCTTCCAGTCTAACGAACATTACACAAGCTCGTAGATATCAATGTTCTTTGACACCAAGACATGTGGAATTGATACTGGCGGTTATGTTCTCATAATCTCCCATCTTGGAGATTACCAAGTGCAAACTCCATGAGAGAGAGTCTCGTCTTCTTACGAGTACTCACACATGACAGTCTGTATACAGTGTTTCCTATTATAGTATGTCATCCAACTGTAGAACTTTATTTAAGAATATTATTATAGCATTTCACGGTTCTGATCATAGCATGGATTTTCCCTGACCTTATCAATGTAATAAATATTCCAGGACATTATTTTATTATAGTCATGAAAAAAATGAATAATATATAATAAGTGAACATCCATGTAATCAAAGTTCAAAACAATTGGTTCTTAGGATGCCAACCCTTACACTTTAGCTCCCTTATTTCCTCTATGGAAAACCATTCTAAACAGACATATCTTAGATGAATAAACATGGTAATATTTACATGCTATTTCATTTAAACATAACCATAATGTAAATATAATTTATGGTATTCTATTATCATTATTCAAACCCCTAAATATATCTAATGTATGATCTGAAACCAACTATAAGGACCCATACTTAAACCTTTCATAATACTCTTATTACATTCCCAATGGTCTTTTCACATTAGTTATTTAGATAATTATTATAAAATTCATACATATCAACCCACAATAATACAAAGTTGGTAGTAATAAAACAATATCTATTTATTCCATAATAATTATTTTAATAAAATATGAAATATTTTCCTCAAAAATATTCACATCAATCATCTTGGATTATTCTTTTTTATTTCCAACCCTTAAACCCTATGAAAAAAATTAAAAACATGGAATGAGAAAACAAATTCAGTAACATATAAAAAAATAAAACAGAACTATTTGTCCATGGATAATTATACAAATTTCTAGTGATTTTCCTAAGATATACATCTCACCCTTGAATTATCATATACATTGTGAAAACAAGATATTTCCATAAAACATAGAAAACATAAATAAAACCATATAGGTAACATAGGTAATAACATACTTGTGATTCTAACCCTCGTGGTTACCATATTATTTATAACCCTCATGGCTACCTTACAATATAACCCTAATAGATACCGTATTGTGTAACCCTCATGGCTACCTTATAGTGTAACAATCGGAGTTACACTTGGAATGACCATTACAAACTGCCTTTAATATAAATATACTCAATGAATTTGAGGGAGATATAGGTCCCACCATTCTTCATAAAAAATTCCCAATTCCTAAAAAAATGTCTTAAAATATGAATACTTTTATCATAAAAACATTTTTTAAATTTTTTTTAAAAAAGAAGCATTATAGAGGATTTTAAGAGAAAAGCCTCTTACCTAAAAATAATTTTACATAAAAAGTGTTCAAAACAACAATATAATGGTTTCAAAAGTATCATTAATATATTAAATAACTATATTCAAATTTATAAAACCTTATATGTTCCTTTTATAACATCTTTCCACCCATTTATAAATAATATTTGGTTATTTTCATTCTTTGAGATGCGTTTATTTCATGGTTTCCATGGTTGGATATAATAATTGTTTTATGACAATCCTTGAAGGTAGTAATAGAAAATGAAAATGTATCATCCATGATGCCGGTAAGTATACACATCACAGATGATGTTCTCATTTTTAGAATAAAATGGAGAGAAGTAGAAGTTTGATGATGAATTTTTCCACCAACATAATAAAATTATAGTATATATAAGACACTATTTTTTTATTCTAGTTTGATATAGAGAGGTTAATAGTTAATAACAAAAGAAAATAAATTTAAAAGAAAATAAAATAAAAAGAAAGAGGATTTTACCTTTTTAATTCTTCTCTTTGACAACCACTATAAGGTAATAGGTTTTGGCCTTTTGGTGAGACCAGTAAGTCATGAGCATAGGGAAGATGATTGGGAATATAATTTAATATACATTTAACAAGCTGCAAGGATTTGAGGTGTGAGGATAATTGGTGGTGAGGTGTGGTGTTTATTGTGGAGGATAGGTGTGTTTTCTCATTATTTTATTTGTTACTTTATTATTTTGCCTCAAGACTATTAATAGTTTGAGAAATATCACTAAATATAAAAACCTATTGAAGGAGAGATATTTTTTTATAGGAATAAATCGTCCACATATCATCTATGACTCAATAAATCATGTAGTTGTTAAATAACATAAATTGGTATATTTTACTACACATCATAAATTCAACTATTTTAGAAAAATACAAAAAAATAATCCTAACCATTTGTCGATGTGAATAATACAAAAATGATTTCTATTTTTAGAAAATAATTTTATGAATTTGAGAAATTTAATATTTAATTACAATCATCATTTATTTAAAAATATCAATTTTAAAATTATAATAGATTTTATGACACTTTGAAAAATTAAATAATGTCTCAAAAAATTATATTAGAATTATAAGACAAAACAAATATTAATTTATGATTCTATTTTATGAAAATAATGCTTCTTTTAAATAATTTTATTAGTTTTAATATTTTAAATAAACTTTTATTTATGAACAAAAATTCCATCACATAATTTATGTTTTTCAAACTAATTATTTACATATTCCATTATATTAATACATTATAATTTCACTTATAAGATATATAAATGTTATTTATACTGTCATAGGTGAGGTTACTATTCTATTCATATAGCTTCTTTAATTTTAATAAATACAACTTATTTCATTATATATTCATAATGAATTTAACTATTTAATTACAGAATCAAAACAAATTATTTTATAAATACCTAAGTTGTTACAGTATATTCATCAAGACCTATTATTATTCTTTTAATGACATAAGGTTTTTTGTCTCAAATAATTAATGATATTTAAAAGAAATATACATTAAAATATCATAATGATACATTCTCCACACATTCAATTAATTACATCCTCCAAATTTTAATTTTCTTGTGAAAATGAAGGGTTTGATATTTGAAAATTCATATTTTGAAAACCCACATAATAAATTGGGTTTAAAAAAATTTCTATTAAAATAGGAAAATTTTATTATAATGTTCAATTGGTATAACATGTAGCTAGTATTTCAATATAGGATACAATTGGTGAGAATTAAAAAATATGTAAATTTAAGAGAAGCATAAATATTTATGGAAATTAATATATATCATTGATCACAAAAAAATTAATGATTAAGAGAAATTTAACAATAATAAAAACATAAATCAGTGAATAGTTAAATGACTATTCATTCATTAGATATGAAGGTAATAGGATTATATTTTTTTCATCAAAATCATTTCATAATGTTGAGTCATTATTTTAATTTCAATATAAATAACACCATACTATATTTTTTCTTGATATATATTTTTTATAAGCACAATTTCATACATTTTGGGGCTTTGATCAATTTACACATCAATTCATTCTCTATGAAATAAATGTCCAAGGTGAATTTTTTTATGCAAGAAGCACTAAAATTAACATTTAATGGCTCATAAGATTTTTTAAATTATAATAATTTATTCCTCCTATCATATAATATTGACTAAAAATAAAATTGTTAAATAATGTATGGTAATAAAATATATGAAAACCATCATATAAGAAATAAAACAATTTACATCAAAATTTCCACTAAAGGATCAAAT
Organism: Viscum album; assembly: GCA_963277665.1. Classification (NCBI taxonomy): domain Eukaryota; kingdom Viridiplantae; phylum Streptophyta; class Magnoliopsida; order Santalales; family Viscaceae; genus Viscum; species Viscum album. Next base: position 1,621,375,534 of record OY728123.1, read on the forward strand.
TAGATTATTCCAGAACAAATAACCCTACATCCTAATTAACTATAATATTCTAAATATCAATGAATTTTTTCACCTCAAAGGCAATATCATACCTTTTCACTCCCATGAATTTAAATTTATATATATTCTTTCAAAATAATTATTTACATTAAACCTAATGTTTGTATATATACCATGACCTAATAAAAAATCTCCCAAAATATCATTATTTACCTCAATGTTATAAAAATTATTAAAATATATGATCCCAAAATATATTTCCCAACCATAAAAACATTTAAGTAAAAATAATTTCATAATAACAAGTACATGACATAAGATGGTGGTAATAACTACATCCTTATCACCCTTTGATTTCGGGATCAAAATCCATGGCCTTTCCAGATATAATGGGTTATCAATAGACATGATAGTTTCCTTTTTCCAACACATTATTAATATAATTTCTATGAAAGTCCCCAATTGTAATAATACATAATTACCTCAATATCAAATACAAGAAAAACATTAAATGTTACCAATAAATTTAAACATATCTCCATAAAATGTAAATCCATTTATCCTTAAATAACAATTTCACTAAAACATATACTAAACCAAGGGGTTAAAATTCCCTAAATGACTCCAAAAATATCCTAAATATTGATAAAATCCTTCACTTTTAGTGTTAAAATCATTCATCCTGGTTCCAACCATTTACTAGAACCTACAATTATAGTGTGACAAAGAATAATCATAGTGGTAAAACTATATAATCATTTTTAGGATGACTAAATCATGAGACATACATTTCAATTTAATACACCTTAGGTTAAACCTGGATCATTCATTGTCATCATCTATTCTATTCTTTCATAATGGTTTGTCAATAAAATAAGAATTATCCCACGAATATACCGCCCAAGAGTGTCAAACCACTGGCACAGTAAGTCCCATTATCGCGAACCAAGTGATAATAATTTAAAATCACAATGCTCCCCTTTCAGGATAATTACCCATAAATACAACTATTCTAAAACCAAATCCTCTTATAATATACATATATTGATTTATTTCAAGGGAAGACGAATAATATATACCTCACCAAAACTTTTGAATGTTCTTATGTACTTATCCTAAAATATTATCATTTGGATATTTTTCATAACCAATGTTTTCTTAAATCTAGTTCCTAAGGTTTTTACTACACTTTTTTTGAAACCAACTGTAATGACCCAAACCCAAATAGGCAAGATTCAGTTGTTATATTGTTATATGGGTTCTAGATAAAAGGATTAAAATCCCAAAATATGAAATATTTTAGTATTTTTGGTAAACTAGATTCATACAAGACTCCTCCATGACATTTGAAAACAATAAATTCATCATAGTGAAAGTAAAAAAAATCACCATCCTTGAAAAAATTCAAATATTCCTTATTCATATCCTTGGGATAGTAATCAAAATAGAGAGGATCTTAAATGTTTATTAAGATTTTTGAAAATAGAAGATATCATTAATAAATAATAAAAATAATAAATAATTCCTAATCAAAATTGAAAGGTATATATATAAACACAATATATTTAATAAATAACATTAATATCATTATTAGATAAGGGACAATCGGTATGAAAAGATAAATAAATGAACACGCGCTCCATTTAATCAACAACATAATCTCTAAAAGCATCCATGGATATTATCAAGGTAATAATTACATATATAATAATAAAAAATTTATAACTAAGAAAATTCTTAATTATCTGGTAGAAAGACCTCATACATCATAATATCTTTCCCACCAGGACCTTTTACATGTTGTTTTAAAACAATGTCTAAACCCCCATTTAATTTAGACAACTGCTTATTCTTATGAGACCTGGTAATGAATCAAGGGTCTATATAATTTTAGGATGCACCCATCATAGAAAGCCTAAATAATTCTTCAAATATAAAAGGATCGATTTAGTTCATAAACAAGATTCATTATAAACAAAAATCAATATTATGAAATGAATACATATTTATCAATATTTCCATAGTTAATAAAAAAACTTTCAAAGTAAAAAATTTATGTAAAAATTGTATAAGGTTTATAAAATGGTCATATCCATGATACAAATAATATTTATATCAAATATAAGTTTAATGTATAATAAAAAATGGTCACAATACAGTGATTGTCTCAAAAAAAAAAGATAATAGTCACAATATTAATTAATAAATGATGGGTGTCCAACGGTTTATCCAGAATATAGGTTTTTGAAATAAAATCAAGTCCTTTGGAAGAATAAATGTAACTGGAATGAGATAGTAAAAATATGTTTTCATAAAATATTTTTCATTATAAATTCATTTAAGGCTTTTAGATGAATCTATATTGTCTAAAATAGTTATTAGGACTGGGAAGTTCATTATTGATGTATACATTCAAAAACCACTACTTTTAATATTTGCGTAAACTTCCCTTTTGAAAAAATAGTATAATTATTTCATTAAAACCCATTTTTAATGTAAAATATATCTTAATATTTTAGTAATAAATCATTTGAGTAATTAAAAAAAAAATAAAACAATTTTACAAAACATGGACATGGAATAAAAATGTAACTGCTTTTAAAGAAAATAAAATTGTTTTTCTTCTAAAATATATATATTTACATGATTCAATTACCAATGAGTGTAAAAGATGAAATAAAACATTGAAAATCATAAAATATAGAGTGGATAAGAGAGTAATTTGACTTTATGAAGGATAAATGATAGTATTATTTAAACGAGAGTAAAAGAGATAAAAAAAGTGAGATTGTGAAATAGATTTTTACCAATTTTTTAATATTCAATTTTTAACACCTTGAAATAATTCACTTGAATTAAAAAAATAATCACAATGAATAAATAGGTATTAATTTTAAATACATCAAAGATGTAGTATGTACACCGTATAAAAGTGAATAAGTTCATATTAACAAATATGTCTCAATGGAATGGAAATTGAGATAAAATCCATTAAAATGATCATAACATTAAAGTGAGAATTATTCAAGGAATCGATTATGTGTATCAAATTTAAATCTACATAAAAACTTTAATTAAATCATAATGTAATAAAAAATTATTACACACATAATCTTATAATATCAAAGGTAGTGATTAAATAATATTACCCAATCCAAATAAATTGAGTTATAAAATTCTTTACCACTTGGAAACATTCATGCCAAATCACATTAGATGAGATAATTCAAATTGATCCTTAAAATAACATTAATTTGAATGATTAATGATATTAAATATAAAATTGGATGTAAATACACCATATAAAATAAACAAGGTTCATAACATAAAAAATCCTCTATGAAAGGAAATTGAGATAAGGTATCTTATATAACACTTCCTTTTAGTTAAAAACACTTTAACCTCTTATATAATGGTTTTTAGAAAGATATTAATTTTTACTAGAAACATGGTTTTTATGTACGCACGAGCAATGTAACATTATTTCCCTCAACCATTGACTTGGGAAGAGGCGGTGGGTGTTACTAGACTTAGGTGATATCCGAAATACACCAACGGCTAGAAATAAATTTCAATAGATTCATGATCAATCGGGGGTGATATTAAATTTAATAAAAAACATCCAAACCATAATAAAAAGATAAATAATCCTCAACATGATGAATGAGTACCAATAATTAAAAAAACATAACCAATCCAATTACCATATCAGAGAACAAGTGGAAATCATGTAACATAACCAAATGAATCAAATGATAAGATACCCTAAAAAAATAAATCATAAAATAAACTCCTAAACCACTCCAAGATCCAACATGATAATCCACACCCAATTCATCAGGTAGTGTCACTAAAGAACTAAGATACCTTGAATTTACTTGTGTCTTGATATATGAAATCTGAAAATGAATAGTAGTTCCCATTTATGGGGTGATTATAAACTCAGTCGAAGTTTCCCAATGGAATTACAACTCATTACACCAGGAAAACTAATGTTATAAAATTTATATAAAATATTTATTGTAATTTTATACAGATTATATCAAATACAAATGATTTTTATATAGAATTAAATAAAAAAATACCTCTTAAATATTTTTCATCTCTTTTGGAATACCTAATCCATGATTCAACGCATCCACACATCCACACATGCATGCCCAGGTGATAGTTCCATACTCAAGATTAGTCTCTCATTGATCTACCAATTCCTCACAAGCTAACCGATACCAGGTACCCTAACAGAACACACATATTCCAAATATTCACGTCTGAAGAAAATGAACTCACTCCAACCATGTATACCGAAATCCATTCCAAAACATTTAACAAAATATTTTATTTCTTAAAAATATTTCAACTACCATTTTTTATATACCAATCAAAGAACAAAATTTTAAAATATCCATTTTAAAAATATCATCAAAGGGGATTTTCGAAAAAAAACATCCAATTTATATAATTTCTCAAAAATATCACTAATGTGGTCTCCAAAAAGAATAAAATAAGTATATCACAATCATTTCATTCCAAAAATTTATTTCAAGCTAAGACATGAAGTTCTAATAAAGTAGAATTGAGAGACAAGCCACCTACCGAACAAACATTGGTGAAAATGAAGAATAGGAAAACAATTCTCTATATCAAATCAATAACCGCCTCACCATCCCCATATCAATAAAAAAACATAAAAATTTTCATCATGTACCAAATATCTATTCCTGGTAGAATAGATTCAATGTTATTGGAATGAGAAAGATAAGATATCTAAGAACAATGGCCATGAACAATCACTTACCAATGAATCTAAGCCTTTAACACATTTTTATTTTCCAAAAGTATTCTGTCGAACTAAAGAAATGTCTCTCAAACCTTGGGAGAAAAAATAGTTTGTGTTATGGGATAATTAAAGAAAAAATATGTCTTAAATGATTTCATTCAAGTTAGATCCACTAAATTTGAAGGGCCAACTATATGTTAGACAGTTAGGTCGCCCATTTTGGCAAACCGTGCACCAGCCAAGCATGTGATACTATCTCAAGCCATCACTTCGCGTGATTGGATAACATGGTTAGAAAAATGGGTTTACAAACATGTATAATCCACTATCTTAATAAATCCCTCTCACAATTGGTTCACATAGTTAGAAAAACCATGCACCAACAATGTGTTCCCCCACAATTTTAAAGTCCATGGTTTCTCTTAGGAATCCACATAGTTTGTCCAAAATGTGCCCCAACTTGGTTCCTTACAAAATCCCATTATATTTATTTTCATGGTTTCATAGAGGTGTTGTGAGACTTATTCTAATGGTTCTCAAAACATACACCACTAAAAAATCCATCAAATAATTCCAAAACACTTCTGAACCTCTTGAATCATAACCCGATCATTATATATATCTAAAGTACATAAATTGAGTTTCATATACCTAATCGTATGGTGTTATATTATCCCCACCATTGGTCATTACATCAAAGTAAATTAGAAAACTAGATCCATCCTAGAATAATTCAATCCACTACTCTAATATTTCTTTTTCATTCTCCATTTTTTCTTCCTAAATCCATTCATGTTTCCATAAAACCCTCACTATACAGATGTTCCCCCATGAAATACATTTTCATGCTAATCTATAATACATACTAGAATATTAACCAACAAAGCATCTGGTTGTATGTTAAAGTGAATAATTTAATCACATGGTTATGATCAAATTTATAGTTATTAAATTGGGATACCAGCAACATAATATACACTGAAATAAACCTTAGTATGAAGGAAAACCAATACAGCACCAAACCCACCTATTAAATTATCTCAAATGGGAATATGTATCAATGAGATGACAATATCTTTTTATGAAAATGATGATACACAAGCCTTGAATAAATTATCAAGAATAGATAATCGCTCACATCAATCATTAATTGTCTTAAATGATGATTTTAATTTGATTTATGGCATCACTGATCCATATCTACTCTTTTTATGATCAACCGAATCTTTTTTATTGTGTCTTGCACAAGTCTTGGTCTGACCAGTGATGTCTCACCTACTTCCACCCAACAAAGTGGAGAATGTCAATATAGCATGTACAATGCTTCAAAAGGATTATTATGTATTGAGTAAGGATAAATATTATTATATAAAAACTCTACTAATAGTAAACGATCTTCCCATGAACCATAAAAATATATATTAAAAAATATCTAAGCTTGCCATCCAAAATTTGAATCATTCTTTTAGATTATTCATCCATTTGAGGATGATACTTCATGCGCCTAGTCAAACGAGCCCCAATTTATTTTTTTTAATTATGTCTAAAAATGATATGTAAACCGGGGTTCTTTTTTTATACAATCGATATAAGAATTACATTCCTTATTACAACTTCTCATATATATATTTCTTATAATTACTCCACCATATGAGATTCATTAATTTTGATAAAATGATCAAGCTTGGTGATAAAATACATAATTAAACATATATAATCCTATTTCCCAATCATTATTAGTAAACTTATTACAAAATCCATGGACATCTGGTCCCATTTCCATATGGGAATTTTTATATATTGTAACATTATTTCTGGTTGTCGGTATTGTTCTTTTACCTATATACATGTATGGAATCTCAAAAAAAAACTCTACCATTTTTAATTTCATGTTGACCCATGAAAATTATAAATTCATTTCTCTATGTTTATTTTATTTCTTATATGATAAACACTTTCTAAATAGTGGTAAGCATTTAGGATTTTTTCTAGACAAGACCAATGTACCATGATCCAATCTCTAAACAAAAAATTGATATCTAATCCAGCTTCCATCCCACAATGATCTTCCCACTATTGAGTTTTGACCTTATATATAAAGATTCAAAATCAGATATCTAAGAATATTTTCCATGATGAATAAAATTAATAAGAAACTACATTAGGAATGAAACTACAACATCACCCTAGTCGGTACATACAAGGTGCATGTCTTTTATAACCAACATTAGTTTCCACTGATTTGAAGATTCTTTATATATGTGAGAAAATTAATGCCTACTTAATTCATTTACCCCTAAATTCACATTACCCTGTGTATGAATTAATTCTAAGATAAATATTTAGATTTGTTTTATCCATCTACATTTTCCTAGATTCAAATCACTTTGTATTCAAATCTTTATGGTCCATAAACACCATAAATTTCTCACCAAAATATATAATGACACCAATTTTTCAAATTGGGGACTAAATTAGCTAATTTCAAATCATGTTTTGGGTATTTATTCTCCTGAAATTATAACTTCTATGAGACATAACAAATAATATGATCTCTCTTCATGATAAAAAATCCAAACCTAGATCCTGACGCATCATAATAGACTACAAATCCCTGTATAGAATTTTTAAATGTGAGGATATGTGATTATGTAAGTCTAACCAAAAAATCTTGAATGTGTTTCTGACATTCCTTATTCCATGGGAAGGAGAAATATTCCCTCATTAAATCTATCGTTAGCGAGGGAAAGAATCAAAATTTACCTAAAACATTTGTAGTAACCGGCTAATCCATGTAAACTACGTCTCTTGAAAAAATTAATCACAATTTTCCAAGGGAAAAAGGGTTCTATATTTTTTGGATAAAAAAAACTATGTTCTCATAAATTACATTGCTAATGAAATTTACCTCTTATATTTAGAAATAAAAAATTTATAATGTGGCATACAGATAATACTCCTACAAGATACCCAAAACTATCGCCATGTGTTTCTCATGATTTATCTTTATCCTTGAATAATCCATTATATCATCCAAAAAATCACTATAAAAAAAATATAAAATTAGAAAAATATGATTCATCAATTCCAAAAATACGTCTTGTGCATTTATAAGACCAAAAAACATAAAACTTTACTCATAATGGCCATATTTGTTTCTGAAAGTTGTTTTCAAGATATCTTCTTTTTTGAACTCAAAGTTGTGATATCTCAAACTTAAGTCAATTTTATAGAACCCGCAGGATCCTTTCAATTAGTCAAACATATCATAAATGCATGTAATATAATACCAATTATTCATTGTAACTTAGTTAAGCTTATGATAATTTAAAAAAAGCCAAAGAGTTCCATTAACTTTCTTCATAAAAATAATTGGTGTTTCCCATGGAGACGTACATGGTCGGACAAACTCTCTACCTTCTATAAATTCCAAAATCTCATTCCATTCCCTAAATTTTACTGGTTCCATATGATAAAATTGAAGGTAAATAGGTCAGGTCTCTAGTAAGAGATCAATTGTAAAGTCCAATTATCTTTTGGGTGGAAACCCTCTGAATTGTTTGAATAAAATATAGGGAAACCGATCCACTATTATGGAACAATATCTCATCCTGGTCTTATCTATTGATTCCAAATCAAAAAAAACATTTAGCAAGATATAGTTCTAACAACCAATACTAAGGGTCAGGTTCTTCTTGCATCTACCCTTCAATATCCCTTAAATATATTTCTAACGCCGTCCAAATATTTGAAACTCACCAATCATGTATAACAGTCGATATGGGGTTCAAAGTTATTCAGAAAATACATTCTCAGAGTCATGTTATGAATATCCTTATCCATCATAGAGAAATCCCATACCAACTCAGTCCCATCAATTATTATCAAATATTGTTTACATTTCAAAGATAAACACTTTCATTTTTTCAAAATGTGTTTTGTGTTTCAAATTATAAAGCATCATCACCGCATGTAAACCCATCATATCGATGATACATGAAGTTATAGATGAATAGTACTAACCAGTACAAAAAAACATGAAAAATGTTAGAATTCAAAATAATCACACCTCTCATCATCGATGGTCAAAATTGATCATCTATGATCACTTGATCAGCTCTATACAAATTCTTACATGATGTAATTTTCTCTTTATTACCCTATTGATATTGAATAGGTTGGGGAGTCATGGTATTCCCCAACTCACTATGGCTTTCTCAGTTTTTCTTATGAGAGATTTTCTACTATAATCAACCAACTAAAGAATATGATTATGGATAATCGTGAGATGTGTCCCTAACACTTGACCTTAGTGCACTTTTATATTAGAACTAAATATGGCCCACCTTACTATAGTTGTGATATGTTCTAGGTGGTTCCGTACAATCACACATCATATGGTCAAAAGAACCATAGTTGAAACATAATTAATTAAATTTTGGTTTATGAGGAAGTTTTACTAATCCCATGGTCTAATTCTAAGGTGTCATTCATCTGCTTATTCCCAACATTGGAATTTCCACCGTTTCCATAAGAATAAAAAAATTTCCTACCATTTTCATTCCCAATATATACCTTTATAACCCCATAAATCTATTGATAATATCTATGTAATACATTATACAAATCATGACAATATTTGAGTTAATATATTTTTTTCAACCCTGACTAAAAAATATTTTCCTTTAAGGACACACTTGTAGAAACCACTACTGCAATGTGAACTAAATTCGTAAATATTTCCACATATGAGATATTCTCCAACTTAAAACTAAAGAATACCATGATTATATAAATTCTAGGTATGTTTTTATATAATTTATTTTAAAAAATTATTCAAAATACTCCAATGCTTTACCTCGGTCCAATTCATCCTAAACTACTAAATAACACCACAGAAGTGCTCGATACTCTGGAATACATGTTTCTAACTTCATGTTCAAATCAGCTAGTGTGCTAAGTAGATCAAATATTCAATTCATATTATTCATTCAAACTTCATGTTTATCCAACTCTGAATCACCCTAAATGATTGGTGGATTCTGGTTTTTCAATTGGAGAGAAAGATCCACTTTTCATGGTTCATCCTTTCAATCCCCTCAATCCATAGCCTGAAAATCCATGATAATTCCCTGGACCGACTATTGGTTCATCTATCTCTTAGGAACAACCACATTCTCATTATTATATTACATTTGGTTTCTATTATACCTTACAAGTTCCATTCATTATATCTAAAAAGAGTCCATTTAGTCTCAATCTCTAGGAAATAAATGCATAGCTATTTTAATTTCCACTTCAACAATTTACACAATAATATTTAACCATGATAAACTATTTTAACCATTATGAAAATACCGCTACTATGACTCTTCAAAATATTACCATTTACAACATTTTTAACACTTTTCATAAAATAATTACTTCTTACCATTTCCATAAATCATTTAGTTAGTAATGAATATTTTTTGTTGTGGTATTTTATACTACGAATGCATTCCACGGAACATTCATTGGTTAAACTCCTTATAATGAGGTAACAACTCTCCATGAAGTGTCTAAACATAATAATGTACCCAAACTACATATTAACTTTATGTTCAACCTAAATATGATAGTTATTATATTTTATTAACTATATTTCACATTCTGAGAATCCTAATCTTTGCTTCCATCCCAATCAGAGATGAACATATCAATAATTATACTCAAGTATCGAACAAATTGATATCATTTGTAACATCCTACCCCTCATCCACTTACATGGGAAGCGGTTGTGAGTTTTACTAACATTAGGTGACGTCCCCGAGCCACCAAATTCTTGAAACAAATATCAAGGTCTTAATAAACAATTGGGGGATGATTTTCCATTGAAAGATAAACATTCAAACCACAATACAATCACAAATAATCCTCCAAATATTTCTTGAGTACCAAAAAAACAACATGAAAAATAAACTAGTTAAAAATTATATCATATTAAAAGAAGAAACCATTTAACTTATCCGAAGGAATCAAAAGAAAAAAACCAATGATGCCAATGAAATAAAACCAAAAAATCACAACCTACTCAAAATTGAAACTCAACAAGCTATACCTAAGGTATCATGGAGCATAACTATATAACTGATATATCTTGCCTATACATGTGTCCTGATAGATTCCATATTCAAATGAACAAAAGTGCCCAACTATGGGGAGAGTCTAAACAAAGTAGATTTCTCCAATGACATCCTAACTCACACCACTAGGAAAAAATTTTTATAAAATTTATGTAAAATAGTTTAAAACTATTTGAAATTGTTTATATCAAAAAAAAAAAGGTCCACTAAAAGAAATAAAAAAGAATTAAACCTCTGTCATCTCTTTTGTAATTCCCATTTCATGATTCCACATTTCCACACATTCATGCTCAGTTGATAGTTTCATACTCATAAGTGGTCTACCATCGATATTCCATGTCCTCACAAGGTAGCCAATACCAGGTGCCTAATGTAACATGCACCTTCCACAGGGTGACCTCAAATGAAAATGAACTCACATCAACCATGTATTCCAAAATTCAATCCAATCCATTTCACATAAAAAAATATATTTCCTCAAAACATTTAAAAAACCATTTTCCATGTATAAACCAAAAACTAGAATATTAGAACACCATTTTAAAATTATAAAAAATTTGGTATTTTTACAATATCTTTTAATTTCCTCAATTTCTCAAAACCATAACTAAAGAGGTTTCTAAGAACCCTCACACAATCATTCCATAAAAATTTCAATAAAAAATTTATTCCAAACTAAAACTTAAAGTTATAATCATGTGGAATTGAGAGACAATCCAACTAAATTATAGACGTTTCTGAAAAACATTAATGACGCAATGATTCTCTTGATCCAATATCGAACCACCATTCTTTCCCTAAATCGATCAGCAAAACATCACAATTCCCATCAAGGAACTTGGATTTTTCTATATTGAAATAGATCTAGGTTTATGGTAAAGTCATGGAGAATTGATCTAGAAGAACATACAAGAACTATCACTTACTAAGGAATTCAGGACTCCAAAAAAATTTGATTCACCTACAGATCACTCCCGATCCAAAGGGAAATATCTCTCACATATTGGGATAAAAACGAGTTTGTTTTATAGGATAATAAGAGGAAGAAAGGCTTAATGTATTTAATTTGAATTGGACCCACAAATTTTGGAGGGTCAACCATACGCCACATGGTTAGGTTGTATCTTTTGGAAAACGGTGTGCTAACTGTGGCGTTTTTACTGTCCCATGAAAACCCCCTATATGGTTGGATAGCACGTTTATAAAAATTGTGCACCAATTATGCACAAGATAATGTCTTAATCCTTTCCTCGCATGGTTGGATCATATTTTTAGACAAAACATGCACCAACCATGTTTTTTCCACACTATTTTAAAGAAAACTGTTTATCCTAGTCATCCACATAGTGATTTGAAATCGTTCACCAACTGTCCACCAACCCCGAGTAAGATGTCATCTTTTACACAATTTGCTGAAGTTTCTACATGGTTTCTACTAACCATTATCAAATAATAAACCTCCATAAAATCATTCAAATAATTCCAAAACTCTTATAAACATCCTTAAACTTATCATTTTTATTATATATAATTAATACACATAAATAAAACTCATGTACTTAAAACTCATGGTGATTCAATTGAAGATATTATTTCTTGATGGGTTGAAAGGTAAGTGACTATGTGATATATTAATTTCTAAAAACCATTATAATTTCATATATAATACATTTATTCATTAAATTTATCTTTATTTCCATTCATGTAAATAGTATGTGAAAAATGAATCACATCATGTCGTGTTTTGGAAATAATTCATACAATCAAGCGACGTTATCGTATTTTAGACGAAGTGGAATATAATAAGGTATATGTGATATTAAAATAAAATGACTATAACTATATCATAAATATTATACATATACCTTAAATACCTAATTATATCAATCTATGATATGGGTTGGTGGAAAATGTGTCACATCAGTTTGTGAGGTGGTAGTCTATCGTACATACGAGCAATGGATTTCCTTCCCATTTAATGGAGAAGTAGATGGATAAATATTATTAAATAAACATAATAATATCTTAGTATATAGAATATACCAGTTTTATTATATTGTAATTGTTTATACATTATTGAAGATGAAAAAGAAGAATTAAAAAAAATTGCATAGTAAAAATAATTACATTTTCATGAAAGAACCTCATTTGGATCTCTTATTAAGGACACTACGGCTGGTATTTTGGGAATAAAAGCACTAAAATAATGTAGATAAGGATTTTTTGGAGGTAATTTTGAATGTTTTGGTTGTTACAAATGGTTTGAGTGGTGTTTAGAAGTGAGGGGAGAGTTTCCTTTTATTATTGAGGAAGAAGAAACACATGGAATTTTTGGAAACAATAATTCACAAACATGTTTTTCACATTCCACAAGGAAATAAATTGTAGTATTATTGAAACATAGATTTTATGAGATAAAAATATGGCCATCCAATAGGATATTGATATTTTTAGGTCATTCTCACCCTTATCTTCTTAATTTAAACCCCCAGAATACTTATTATAACCTTAACCTTGGTAAAATATTTTTACTTTTTTAACAATTCATTGTAACCAAAAATTTAGTTTATATTATTATATTTTATAAATTATTATAATTCATAATATTGAATCCATTTTTTCGAATTCAATTCATATAAATAGAACAATTAAATTTAAAATAATTGTGTCAAATATCGGGTTTTCATCATCATCATCATCATCATCATTATAAAATTTTTCAAGAGAAATTATAATAGGTAGAAAGATAAAATGAATGCATCAACAAGCCTAGGGGGTCTAAAATAATGGAGACCTAAGGCATCACCACGAGTTAAATTTACCCCCTCAGGCTTCAAGGAGGTGGCATTGGTGAGGAAGGTGACGTTGGAGCCATGGGTGGCAAGGGAGGCCATGTAATCTGCAACATAATTCCCCTCTCTCCAAGTATGTGTAACTTGCATGCTACTCTTCAGGAGTTCCTTACATCTCTTAATGGTGTATGTGACTAACCACGAAATGGATCCTCTATCCAGCAGGGAGTTGTGAATGATCTTTGAGTCAGTTTTCACATGGGATATGTCCATATTTTCCTGATTACACAGGTTGAGCCCAGTGAGGAGTGCCTTGGCCTCTGCTTGAAGTGCGCATATGTTACCAAAGTGATCCGTGAATGCAAGGATCAAACCCCCTTCTGAATTACGAATCACTCCTCCTCCTCACATGATACCTAAGTTGTATGAGCTATCGGTGTTAAGCTTTAAAACTTCTGTTGGGGGTTCTATATTACCCACTACCCTTGCGTACCTACCATGGGGATAGCCTGCCCAGGGAAATCCTGAAATATACGAAGGCAGGAAGCTTCCCACCATCCCATGATAAGGGAGACCATATCCAAGAGTAGGAATTTAGTGCCCACGATGATGGACCTACCTGATGAGTTCTTCCCCTCGTATCTTGCATTGTTCTGTGCCTACCAAACACAGTAACATCCAGCACTGAAAACCACCGCACACGCCACCTGCTCCAATCCTTTATTCAGAGTGCCCTGGAACTATCTCTCAAGGGTCTTTGGCCCGTGAGGCTCATTGGGGTGTACCGCTGTAGAAACACCAAAAAACTACCAGAGGGCCTTAGCCCATTATCCTTCAAAAAATATATGATTGGTGGTCACCTCTCTTTCTTCGCTACAGAACTGGCACCAGGAGGCGAGGCTGATACCCATTTTCCTGATGGAGTCATCCGAAGGGATCGCTGAGTTCCTAACTCTCCATATAAGAAAGTTGTATTTGTATGGTATGTTTTTGCACAACATTCACTCAAACGAGTTGTCCTGCTGAGCTTGTGGATGTTAAATCCTACGAAAGTTCTTTGTTGTGAACTTTCCAGAATGGGAAGAAGTAAAAACTCACTTGTCCGGCACCGAGACGATGGATATAGAATTGAAAATGTCTTTCTATTCCATGTCTAGTACAACTTTAAAGAAATCCGGATATAGAACCACCTCCTTGAAGTTAATCGAGGGGGCCGAACACAGAGAGAAGCCAAGAGCAGAGCCCGCCCAGTTACTGCTCCAGAAAGGGATACTGCCATCTCACACTATCCTGCGGGAATGTTGTTGATGGTTCGAAACCCGTGGAAAAATAATCTTCCAGAAGGTAGATCCATGGAAGATTCCATTTTCGGTAAGATTGGTGTCGTTGTGGTGCATGATCTTCCCCCGTAGGGTCTGATTTTCCAAAATCTCCCAAGCTAGATTTCTATGCATGCAGTTCATTGTTCCCTCGATGCTCCTTACATTAATACCCCCCACATGTATCGGTCGTGCCATTCTGCCCCAAGATACCCAATTCCTCTTCCCTTCCCAAGTAGCATCCCATACGAAACCTACTAGGATCTTATCGATAGATCTAATAACACCTTTTGGCACTGCAGTGGAAGCCAAATGATGCACTGGTATAGAAGCCAGAACACTGTTGATGAGGGAGATACGTCCCCCAAAAGAAAGAAAGTGTTTTTTCCAATTTAGAATCCGGCCAAAGATCCTACTCAATAGCTTATCATAATCCTTTAATCGCATTCTTTCTAAAGAAATTGGAGATCTTAGATACTCCATTGGAAGAGAACCCACATGCATGTCCATCCCCCTACACAGGTCGTCAGCCCGGTTCATCGTGCATTTTTTAGGAAATGTATAAGTTACTTTTGGTGTGGTTAATCAACCACCCACCCCAGTATGAGTACTCCTATAGAATCCTTTTAATGGCCTCCAATGACCTCCTCCCTTCCTTCGAGAAGATAATCATATTTTCTACAAAGATCAGGTGAGATATGTAAGGAAGGATCCTTTTCCACTGGAAAAGAGCAATACCCCCCTTGGAGATTCCTCTATTTAAAAGCCTACTAATATTGTCCTGTATAAGACTGAAAATACTCGGGGAGATCAGATCACCTTTCCATAAGCCTTGGGTAGCCTTAATGAATCATTGGGTTTTCCCCATAGAAGATACAACCATCCACGGGGAGCTAAAGAAAATGAAGAGAATGTCGGAGGCTTTGGGGGATATTCCCATGCATGTGAAGACAATATTGATAATTCCCCATTCCAATCTGTCGTACACTTTTCTCATGTCCAGTTTCATGACAATATTGGATCCATGGGTCCTGTTATTTAGGTCCTTGAACATCTCCTAAGCCAGGGCGATCACCCACTATATTGATATCCTCCTCACAAATCCATGTTGTTCAATAGATATCGATGAGGGGAGACACGGTGCCAACTTCATGTTCATGATACTCACAAGAATCTTATAGGTGAAATTACACATGCTCACTAGTAGATACTGAAGTAGGGATGTAGGAGTCGTCACATTCAGGATAAAAACCAAAGTCGTAGTGCTAGCAACACGAGGGAGAGCTCCTCCTTGAAAAAAGTCATCTTTAGATGAAATGATATCCTTCTTGAAAACTTCCCACGAAGCTCTGTAAAATGATCCAGGGAGACTGTCCAGCCCCAGGGCGCTGTCTGGGTTGAGGCTCAGCATTGCCGCATGGATCTCAGGCTCACTTGGAAGACCTTCCAAGCAGGCATTTTCCACATTAGAAACTCGGTTGGGAATCACATCCCACATGTCAGCACCACCGCTTGGATACCCACCATCCAGCCATGAGTTCTGTCCATCAAAGAAGATCTTCAATGTAAGAGGATGTCATCCCACCCACCGTTTCACTATCTTCCGTGTACGAGCCATCTTCCAGCCTAATGTTTGGATTGGTCAGTGACGTTTCTCCCCGATGCATGCATAGAAGAAATTCATGTTCTTATCTCCCCCATGTATCCACTTTATTCTCGATATTTCACCGGACAAAAGTTTATGTTTAAGGAGTAACTCCACCATACGATTCTTATGGATGAAAGAACTTGAAAAGTCAGATCATTCCAGTCAACCTCCAGCTCACCTTCCAAGCGCTCGATCAATCATTTTAGATCATCCATATCTTGATATATAGGGAAGGGATCCTTCCCATGCTTGAAGCCCCTGTTTGAGGCGCGTGAGTTTGTTATGAATGCCCACCTAGTGGTTCCCTCACACTGGTTACCCCCATGAGGACCTTACCAGGTTAAAAAACATGGGATTACATGTCCGGTTATCATAGAATCTGATCATTTCTGGGAAGACCTGCTTGGGATTAAGAGATAAAAGCTTTGGAGTGTGATCAGATATACCACAGACTAGGTGGATCACCATGGCATTTGGAAATGCATCGATGGCATGTAAGTTAGCAAGGAATTTGTCATGCCGGCTCCAACAACGTCTATTGCCTCTTTCGTTATTTCACCACGTGAAAGGATCCCCAGAGTACCCTATATCCATAAGACCCCTACTTTCCATTAAATGAACAAAGTTGTGATAGCTTGACGTGTAAACACCCCATGACCCTTTTTCTCAGCTGGTTCAGTGATGGTATTGAAGTCACCTCCAACAATCCAGGGGTCCTCTCCTGGGTCAAAAGCACTCAGCCCTTGCCTCGTAGATTCCCTCCTCAAGATGTCACAGCTTCTGTAAACAAAGGAAACTAAAAAATAGTACAAGCCTATCTTCACCCTCATCATGATAATTGGTCCCCTACCTGTGTCAGATCCACCGCAACATCCCTTTTCAAGAAGATCCAAATGTGGTGATTAGTTGGAGCCGCATGCATGAACCCCTGCATTTTGATCAATTTAGAACACTATTGTAATTTACTCAGGTTTTGTTTATGTTCCAGAACCACAACAAGCAGAGCATTGTGCTTCTTTATCTCGGAATACATGAAGTCTGTTTTAACTCCTGCCCCATGACCATGATCATTCCAGATGAAAATGGGTAACATTATATCAACTCCGGCCCGGCTTTGGCCCCAGGTGACTTGGTCTCAATCGTGAAGGAGAAACATTCCAGGTTCTGAACCCTCTGTTGCATCGACTTTGACCAGGTGGACACCCCTGAATCTGTATCCTCAAGAGCAAGAGAGGAGACATAATGGTGGGATAAGATCTTTAGAGTCTTCCCCCTAACCGCGCATGGATACTGACTACTTCATTCGCACCCACCCCTTCCAACAAAGGGGGAGAGACCGCAGGCTTAGCTCTAAAATCCAGCAGGCCTACAACTTCAAAGTCCGCCACTGGGATAGAGGAGAGCAAACGGGCGACTGATCCCTGGACATTCAGGTAGATATTCTCTGAGATGGGAACACTGGGAACACCTCATCCTGAGACCACATCGCTGATCCCTGGACATTCAGGTAGAGATTCTCTGAGATGGGAGAGGACAGGTCAAGCTCCATGCACAAACGGGCGACCGATAGATCCGCACCACACCGAGTGCACTCGTCCACGCATAGGAAACCGCCATGGGAGTCTCCTATTGCTTTGAGGAGATCTCCATTCTGAAAGGGAAGGGGGAGCCCCGGGAGGCCGATGCAGACCACCGCCTTTGGACTTCCCTTACCATTTTGAGCCTCCAATTACCACAGCACAAGGATAAAATTCCAACGACCCACGCACCAGGGAGCTTTACACCACGCGTGGACAATGTACTCTTTTGAGGAGAAGACCAGGCAAAAGGAGAGGCGATGAATCGCAGAAATTTGAGCATGAGCCTTAAGCCCCCAGGAGTCTACCCGGCGTTTGAATACTTGAATAATAGATTTTTCATCTCCAAAACGAGCCACAAGCATCCATTTCAAGCCATCCACATTCCCATCAAACCCCGTCACTGGGAAGTCCACGGACAGGCCCAATCCGTCCCGCGAGACCGCCGAAACCACCGGAGAAGCCGCTGGAAAACATGGAAGCTGGGAGGAGCATAAAGAGCCGCAAAGCGCATCCTTGAAGGATAGCTCTCTTCGACGATGGCTTGACAGGGGGGTTGCCATCCTCCAAAGGCCGAGGAGAACCACCGGAGCCGAAGCTTGTGCCGGGAATGAAGGTTGACGGCGCTGGAGAGACCGGCGGAAGACTCACATATGAAGGAAAAACGGTCCGAAAATTTTGAAAAGCATTCGGCACATGAGTCTCATTGTATTTCGCTGCCATTCACCCCCCCCTCTCACATAAAAAATGGGTTTTGAAGCATAACATGATTTGGTATTAACTATATGACTAATAATAATATTTGAATGGATTGATATTTATATAATTAGATATATAGTATATAAATTACAATAATATAATTCATAATCAAATATATTTTTATTAAATAAAATTGAGGAACATAATTCATTTAAAAACAGTTTTCAGAAAATTACTATTTTAAGCCTTGAAGACATACATCAAAATCAGGTATAAAGATGATTAAAATATAATTAAATATTTTAAATGATACTAAATAATACCAATATTAAATATTAATTAAATTAAAATAAAAAAGTTACTAAAAAATAATTAATTTAATCAAAATACATACCAGTATTCAAAAAATCTGTACATTCACTATTCATTAAAAATCATTTTTTTAAAAAAAATCCAAAAATTTCACCCTAATTAAATTTTGGTATGATGATTTTAAAAATGATATTATTTTTTAAAAAATAAATTTTAACTTTTTTATAAATTTATTATAATTTCAAACATAAAAGCAAAAATAAAATTGTAATGTCATGACCCCAGAATCCTAGAGCCCAAGAATTATTTTAATACATTGGAGCAATTTTAAGGAATAAAATCTCGAAGGACTGAATAATTTATAATTTATTTAAATCTATATAGTATACATGATACCCATTTTAAATTTTTATTAGAAAATAAAAAATGTCAAATACTAATAAATTTCACCCTCAAAACTAATTCCAAGAACCCATCTTCAATTTATCGAGAAAGGAAAAATAAAAAGGGTGAGCTCAAATTCTTATTATGGGAATGTAATATGGAAGAAATAATTAATTGATGAAAATAAATCTATACAGAAATTTAAATAACTGAAATCATATTCCATTTAGTAATAAACTAATAATGAAATGCATCTATATATTTTATCATTTGAAAACATCCTTGATAATATTAATTTATTTTTGGTTTGTCATGGATAATAACAATGAAATCTGAAATATCAATGAAGGAAATTTTTAATTATTAGAAGTTATTTTTGAGTAACATAAAAATGTATATATTCAATATCATTCATAAGATAGTTTAAAATTATGGGTAGAAACACGTTTTATTTGGCCGACTTATTTTTCTCATGAGATCCTGTAGATGAATTAAGGGGTTCTATAATGTCTTGGCCACACCCATCACTATCATTACAAAGAGTTCCTCTGATCGAGTAATCGATTTAATGAAAAAATAATATGGCTTATAAAATATAAGAAAAAAATAATGAATAAGGATTTATCAATAATTACTTAATGGTGGATAAGTGAAAACATGTTTCTTTGACGTTGATGAATGGAATTAATAATGAATGATCATTAAAAACATTATTGAGGAAAATAATCTTTAAACATTCCAAACTATCTCATACCACTTTGAAACAATTGAGTCCTAAACCCCACGAAGTGATAAAACTAAATGAAATGTATAATATAATTAAAATAAAGATATTCATTATATAACATGTAAAATGTAATTATATACACCATATAAATAATACTATGTTCATAAAATTACAATATGCCACAACAAAATGAAATTGAGGCGAAATCCCTTATATTGTATTTCCTTTTGGGTGAACATCTGTTAACCCCATGTATAATGGTTTTAATAAATTTAACAACTTATACCAGAACTATAATAATTTTTAATAATATTATATATTATTTTATTAGGATATCTTATTAGCCATTTGTTAGTAGTCTTTCATTATTTTCACTATTTCTGGTGTTAATTGTCTAGTTTTTCGAGTATGTTTTGACTTGTTACTTGTTGTTCCTATTAACTATATAAAGGTTTAATCATATCCAAAATTTAAAACATGATATAAATATCATATATATTCATAATATATGTATTTATAATAATCTATAAAAATTTTATATAGGAAATGAAATGCACTGTTCATGGAGATGGTTGGTCGTACATAAGTATAAATGCTACATCCATTTCTTTGTCCTATTAAAAAATGGAAAATAAATGATATATATGTATATTATAATTTAATTATTACATGTATATAATATAGGACACATAGTTTTAATAAAACCCTCCTTTATACATTACATGAATAGTGTGAATGAATCACATCACTTTAAGGAGATGGTAGTCCACACGTCCACAAATGATGTTATCGTACTTACACAAAATGGACAACACAAATGTTTGTGTTATATAAAAATTACACAAGTATTTATAAAATATAAATATCATATATATATATATATATATATATTATAATATAAATATAGAGTTCTGATCATATTGGCCAACCATGAGAGGTGGTAAATAAAAAATAGAATGACATCGTTTTGCGAGCCTGTGTTCACCATACACAAACGGTAAGATTGTTACCCATTTTATGGAATTGTGTGTAGGTTTTGTTCTAAAAAATAACATAAAGGAATATAAATATATTTTTTATGCTTGTTTTATCATGAAATTATGTAATTAAAGGAAATTAATTGGTGAAAAAACAAATAAAACATAAGGTTATATTAAAGAATATTACCTCTTATTCGGGTAACTCCTCTTGGTTTATACCAAAAAAATTACTTGATTAGATTTACGTGCAAATGGAGTCTTATAGGATAAATACCTGGATGTTTTAAACTTCATTTGATAGGTTTTAGTTGATCTATAATGCTAAATGTTGTGGGAGGAAGTAAGGGAGAATATTCCCTTTTATAATGGAGGTGAGGGACACTATTGGGAACTCACAAAATATTAAATTAATAAAAAATTAATTTTAAATCCAAATGGATCCAATGTGATTTATTTCAAAGATAAGATAATTATGGGTCGATATACACTTGATAAATAATTTTAATACATGTTTAGGTCACATTATTACAATTATCCATTGGTATTAATACTTAATTAAATCATTTAACTATTACTATGACAACTTGATTTTTTACTAAGGGTTCATATAGTTAATATTAGATTTTAGAAAATTCATAAATGAGTAATGGATTCAATTTTGAAACTTATAATAATAATTTTGCCGATTTTATAATGTTATTAAATTTATATCATTTAATAAAATGTTATTCATTTTAAAATATCATTAATATGAGTTCTAAAACTATTCATTTAATGAATTTTTAGCAAATATCACAACACAAGATAACTTTTGAGCAAAAAATTTAATTAATCCAAAATATGTGTAGTTCAACAATATAATTCGTGGATGAAATTAGTTATATAAAATTTTATTTTGTATAAGTTTTTTAGTAACATTTATTTGATATGTCCATCAATTGAAAAATTGTTGCATCATAATTGTAAAAGTCATTAATTTAATTATTTATTCCTTAAAAATGAAAATTAAATTATAATTATGAATATAAAAAAATTATATTTATCATTAATATTTATAGTTGAATGTACCTGCTAAATATAAATATATAAAATTGTAATACATTAAAAAAAATAGTTTGACACATCGGACTTTCCATAGAATAAAATAATATAAAAGCCTTAAAGTCATCCAACTAGCAACAAGTGGCCATGAAATAGACCCAAAGATGATTCCTGTTAATAATAGCTCATCTCATATAATTATATCATGTGTTAAGGTAATTTAATGATACATTAATATTATTTTTACCCTTATTCACCCGATTTACTCTTAATAATGGTAATTAAATAAAATTCTAAAGTTACTATTCATATATTGTCTAAATACTAAAGATGCCTAGTTACTAAATTTGGAAATTATGATTCCAAATATTGAGAAGATTTTTCAAAATTAAAAACACATAATTGGTTATAATTAATTTTAAATTAATCCTATTGATAAAATGAGAAAACATGTTCATAAATTGAAAACGTTCAAAAGATTAAATTTTTTATATACTTATTGAATATTAAATTTCATCCAATTAAATAAATTTGATTAAATGATAAAACATTGATCTAATTATATTTCAACTAATGAAAAATATAATTAAACACTGTAAATTATTTAGATAAAAGTGTTGTTTTCAATTAAAATTCAATATTTTATCACAATACATCAAAAAATAAAACATATGAGAAAAATATAAAAAATTAGATCAAAGTAAATATTTATATTAAAAATTCATTTAATAAGTTTATTTTTTCAAATAAATTATATAAAAGTGAAATGAAGGATTTAAAATAGGTTCTCTATTAAAAGGTGGAAAAAATAATTTTATAAAAATATAGGTTTTTATGTGTAATATTTGTTTTGTTCGTATATTATGGATAGAAAATATGTTGGATGAAGATAAAAAATATTTTATTGAATATATAACATATATATTTCATTAATATCATTTAATAATTTCCTTTAATTTTATTTATTATGATAAAATGACTTTGTGAGTATAAAAATAGTTCTTTATAAAAAAAATACCTATATATTAGCCAGTTCTTATTTTTATTTATAACTAATTTAAAACCAATAAATTTAACCATATGTTATCACAATTTAGTAAATAATATTCATAAATACCAACTTAAGCTCTAGGTTATTTATAAATTTATTAAATAATAGTGTTTTAATAATATATTGTCTGTTAAAACCTGGTCTTACATGTAACTCAAAAAATATATTTGTTGTGTGTAGAATAAGATTAAAATAGTGTTGTGTATAAATAAATATAGAAAAAAATTAAATTTATTCAAAAAATGAAAATATTTTAATGTATATTGGTTTTATATTATCCCAATTATAATTAAATTTTGTCCTTGTAATTTTAACTTGATCTTGGTAGTCTAGGGTTTGATATTTTAAAATAAAAAATTGTTGAAAGACCCACATCACAACGAAGGTTAATAAAACATATTCTTAATATAAAGGAAATGAAAATGTGAAGGTCACCATAAAACTAGGCATTTTAATAAGTTAACTGTGATGAAGACCTAAACACGAATGAGAAATCTAACTATCAAATTTTGAAGGAGAGTAATAGAGAATATATTCGGCAGAAGGATATAGACCAAGAAACCATAAACTAGAAGTGTGCATAAGGGCCTTTAATATTATATAAAATGATGGCACTAGGAAAACAATTTTTAAGGTATTTTTTATAGAGTTGAGGAATTACTTTATTCTCTAATAATATAAGAAAATTCACATTTTTATAAAAAAAATCTTATCTTTTGTGTTTTACTTGAATTATTTCTACTTAATCTCTTAGAACAAGATGCATCATATGTTGAAGTACTACATAAATCTCTAAAACCACATCCAAATTTCAAGTAAAACCATTTGAAAAATGGATAACCTTTCCAGAACACCATTATCCAAAACTTTTGAATCATTTCTATTATAGTTAGTATTATCTGATTGTCTTTATCCATATCAATAATCTCTTTCTCCAAAATCATTATCTCAGCATCAAAAACATATTATTATTTATCATTCTCTCAACCACTGTTTTCTAAAAATTTTAACTTACTAAATAATCATTTTTCTTATTAAAATTTAACATATAATCTCATATACATAACAAAAAAGTACAATAGTAATATAAATATAAATTTCATAATTCATAAAATAATACCATCATCAATAGACTAATTTTCAAAAAAATTTCATAGTTCAAAATACAAAATAACATTATTCAACCCACGTTTAGTTGTGTCAACAACATATACATGACCTTGATCCTTTAGCTTTTTACTTGGAAATTTTCCTTGATGGTTGGGGAATTCATTTGTATAGTTCCCCATCTTCTTATATATATAACACTAAATAAATGTCCTTTTCTTTTTTCCATTTACATTAATTTTTCTGGTTACCATTATCTCTACACTTATAACATACTCCCAATAGTTTCATTTATTTGTTAGGGTGATTTATTCTACTGTAATCACGAGTGGGAAAATCCTTCCTTGCATTCTTCCCTAGGTCTATTATTTTCTCTTCCTTTATCTTATTTTTTGGATTCCCTTTAAAGCCATAATACATGGAGAATTGTTTTTCTGTCTTAATGTCACATAAAAATATTTCATCATATGAAAAAAATGTTTGAGATTCTAGTTCCCTTTAGAGACATGGTTATGTCCTTCTAGGAAATGATCATTCATACATTGCATGTTGTGTATGAAATCTGTATTATACATTTATTACATGGTAAAGGTAGGATCATACTCTAAAAAACACTCTTACTTCATTTTAAATAAATTAAGTATTCTTATAATCATCATTGTTAGTAGATCATGGGGGAAGTATTTATCATATAATGTCCTCTTAAAAGTTATCCATTCTATGAGTTATATTTATTCTTCTTCCCTTGTATTTTAGATTAATGACCACCATTGATTTGAATATCCATTGAGACAATAAACTCTAAGTGAAACCTTTTCCTTTTCACCACATAAAATTCTATAAATATCTTCTCTCAAGACTCAATCCTCTATTCAGACACCATTGGGTTAGCAGTCCTACTAAACGATGGGGTCATTTATCTCATTATGTGATCCAAAATCGAATAATATCAGTATTTAATAGGTACTTATATTCGTCCATAGTTATTTTCCCTAACCTAACTAAGATACCAATGTATGATCATAATTTTCCTCGTTCCCAAAAAGCTATATTGGTTTCTTTATCAGATAAATCTCCACATTTTCCGTAACAATTGATATCATTCATCCTTCAAGGCACTATTTCTAAACATTGGAATATATTAGATTAGATATTATCAATATGAAATGTAATTTATTATCCAACAACTAATGAAATACTAAACACAAATGGGAAATTTTATCTTCAGCCAATCTCATTATCATAATCATGGTTTCTTTGGGGATACCCTTACTTTTAAATTCTTCATAATTTTTTGTTAATAACATTTGAATTATCCTAATTGTATCCCACAAGAGTGTCAAAAAGGTGCACAATAAGTCCCATTATCATGTACTAGGTTATGCTTGAGTTAGGCCCGATACACCTTTTCAATGTTTTACCCCTAGGTATATCTGTGCCATAACTACCTCCACATGTAGTATCCATTAAGGGATGTATTTCTCGGGACACCCATATAATATATATCTTATAAAAAATTAGAGGATGTTATTCTAACCATATCATCAATGTCTATCTTATGGTTATGTTCTCTAATCTATGTTTTCAAAATCTAGTTTTTAAGTTTGCTGCTAAATAACCCTTAATACCAACTGTAACACCCTGACCCAAGAATCTTAAAGGCAATGCATTACATTATTGCATTGGCATGATTATATGGGACAAAATCATAAATTACTGAACATTATAGAGGTTTTGAAAATCCATGTTACACACATGATACCCATTTTAAATTTGGAATAAAAAATAAAACATAATCAAAGACTAATAATCTATTTCATTGAAACTCATTCTACGAACTCATCTACAAATCCTCGAGAAAGATTACATAATAATGGTGATCTCAAATGCTCAGTAAGGTTCAGTAAATGAGAAGAAATGATGAATTAATGAGAATATATCTATATGTAAAGGTAAATAATTGAAAACATAGGTCATTTAATCAATAAAATAAAAATGAAATGCTTCTATAGATTTTAAACAAAAACCTCAGGGATAATAATAATGATAACTAATATATATATAAAGTAAATTATTAATTATTGGATGTAATGTATGAGTCACATGATAACCTATTCCATAAATAACATTCAGAAGAAGTTTTCAAACTATCGGTAAAAACCCATTTAATTTGGCTAATTTATTTGTCTCATGAGAACCAATCAATGAAATGAGGGACTATATAAAGTCCAGGGTGCATCCATCAGTTCCAGTCCAAAGCATTCTTCATATCGAGTAATAGATTTAATTAATAATTTATATTCATTATAAAATATATTTATTAAGTAAATAATATGAATTTATCAATAATTCCCCAATGGTGGATAAGTAAAAAATGGTTTGTTGATGTTAATGAATATAATTACAATTGAAATATCGTTAAAAACAATCTTGAGAAAAATAATATTTAAACATTAAAAAGTGTCCCATAATACTTTATAACATTTGAATAATAATTACCATGAAGGTATAACATTAAATGAAACTTATAAAATCAATAAAATAATTAGATTCAAGGAATAACATGTAAAAGAGAATTATAAACTCCATATAAATGGAACTAGGTTCAAAACATTACAGTATGACTCAATGAAATGCAATACAGATAAAATCCCTTACCCTATGTTTCCTTTTGGGTGAATATCATTTAACCTCATATTTACTAGTTTTATGAACTTTATTAACTTATACTCAAACCATACTAACTTTTAATAATATAATATATTATCTTCTTATGATATATTTTTACCTTTTTTAGTAATCTTTATTTATATTCATTATTTTTTTGTGTTAATAGCCTATTTCCTCGAGTATGTTTTGACTTATTACTTTTTGTTACTATTAACTAGATAATAATTTTATCATCTAAATAATTTAACATTTATTTAAATATCATATATATTTAGTATATACAAATTTATAATAGACTATAAAATTTGGAGATGGGAAATGAAATGTACCATTAAGGAAGACAGTAGGTCGTACGTACGCATGAACGCTACTCCATTTCATTATCTTATTAATATATTTAACATTAAATGATATATATGTATATTATAACAATCGTATTATATATGTATCATAAATTTCACATATTATTTTTTATCAAAACCATCTTTTATACATTTTATCTATCATGTGGATGAATCACATCGCTTTGAGGATGCAGTAGTCCACACTTCCACAAACGATGTTACCGTATTTACACAAAATGGAAATCATGCATGTGTGTGTGATATATAAATTCTATACATATGAATAAAAAATAAATATGATATATATATCATATAAAAATATTTTTTCCATCATAATTACCAAGCATGAGAGGTGGTAAAGGGAAAACATATGATATAATTTCGTTAGGCGATAGATCACCATACAAGAAAGGTATGTTTGTTACCAATTTGATGGAAGTGTGTTTAGGTGTAGGTATAAGACTTAACATAAAAAATATCAGTATATTGAGGATACCAGTTTTTTTATATAAGGATTGAATAATAATAAATTAAGGGGTTGAGAAACAAATAAAACAGAAGTGTACATTGAAGAATGATTCCTCTTATCCGGGTAACTCCTTTTGGTTTATACAAAATGTATTTTTTGGATGGATTTATTCATAGAGGGAGGATTATAATATGAAGATAGGTAATTTGGAAACTTATTTGGTTAGGTTAATTTCAAGATATAAGGCTCAAAGTGGTGTTAGTAAGCAAGGGATGAGATGCCCTTTTATAATTGAGGTGGGGGTACTTTTTGAAGCAAGGGATGTATATAACGTGATTTATTTAAAATAAATGATTATTATGGATCAAAATACTCTCAATAAATACTTTTTATGCAATTTTAAGTCCCATTATTACCATTATTTCTTGGATTTAACCCTTAATTTAATCCTATAACTATTATTGTGACAACTTCACTTTTCCACTTTAATAGTTAATATATTAAATATAAAATTTAGAACGAACCATAAATGAGTCATGGATAAAATTTTCAACCTTATCCCAATAAATTTTATGATTTTTAGATTTTTAATAATTTTATATCATTAATTGAATATTATTTATTTTAAAATATCATTTTTTTCAACATAGGCACTATTCATTTCATGAATTTTTTAAAAATATAAAAACCCAATATAACATCAAAAAATCCTTTAATAAATCCATAATATGAATTAGTAAACTATAAAATATGTGGATGAAATTATTTATGTCAATTTATATCTCTTTTAATATTCTTAATATCACTATTTGGTATGTCTAATAATTAAACAATTATTGCATCACCATTATGAAATCCTTTAATTTAATTATTTATTCCCTAAAAGTTAAAAATACATTTTCATGATCAATATAAAAATATTACCTCTAAAAATACTGTTTATTGTATAATATATCTTCTAAATATCCACATATAAAAATTTTATAATTTTAAAAACATTAGTATGATATATTGGACTTCCATCGAATAAAATATTATAAACTTTTTATAGACATCCAGGTGGCTCTAATAGGCCATATAATCTTCCTAATGGTGATTTAGGTCAACAATATCTCATCCCATAAAATTATGATACGTTTTAGGGTAATTTTAAAATACTTATAATATTATTTCTACCCTTAATTTCCCTATTAACTCTTAATTGTAGTAATTACATAAAATTCTAATGCTACAATTTATATTTTTTCAGAAAAATAAAAGGAACCTAATTACTCAATTTGGACCTTATGATTCAAAATATGGAATCCGTTTTTAAAAATTTGAAACACATAATCGTATAGAAATAATTTAAAAATATTCTTGTTGACAAAACGAGATAGCATGTTTTTGAAGATAAAATATTCAAAATATTCAAATGTTTTTATATCCTTATTCAATGTGAAATTGATTCCAATGACCAAAAATAGATTAAATAATAAAAAAATTTAAAATTATAATTTAAAACTATTTAAAAATATAATTTAACACTATAAATTATTTATAACAAATGTTGTTGTCAATTAAAATGCAATATTTTATAATTATTCATCAAAATGTGAAACATATCAAAAAATACCAAAAATTAAACCAAAGTAATTTTTAATATTATGATTAAATATAAGAAGTGTATTTTCTCATATAATCTATATAAAAGTGTAAAAAATGGATTTGAAATATGCACCCCATTAAATAGAGGTAAAACTGCTTTTATAAAAATATAGGTTTTTATATGTAATATTGTGTTTTTTCTTATATTATTCTCAAAAAATTTATTGGATTAATATAAAGATTCTTTTATTTAATATATAACACAGATATTTTATTAACACCATTCACTAATAGAAATTAATTTAATTTATTAGGATAAAATGTCTTTTTTTAGTATGAAAATTGATCTTTATAAAAACATTTCTTATATATTCATTCGGTTCCAATTTTCATTTATAGTTAATTTGTGTCCAATGAATTAAACCATATATTTCATAAGTAATTTAATAATATTCATAACTACAAACTTAATGGCTATGTTATATCTTATTATATTTTAATAAAATATTTTAATACTGTATTTCTTTCAGTAAAACTCGTCTTTGCGTGTAACGCAAGACAACACATTTTGTTGGGTAACATAATTTTTACATGGTGTTTCATGTAAATCAAGATAGAAATAATATCAAATTTATTCCAAAATGAAAATATTGTAAATTATTGGGGTGTTACAAAAACCATTTTTTAAGAACCTGTATTTTGTAGAATAAAATGACAATAATAAAAAAATTTCTGATTATTTACTAAAAATTTATCAATAAATTTTTATTTATTATGACCTCTCTCTATATATAATTATTTAGTTAATCTTATTTATAGTTTTTGGTATGTCCACTATAGTGCATCAAGTTTTCATATTTTATAACCCATTGTCTACTAAAGAAGTGGCCAGTAGGGTCGAACCATAGAGAGCATGATATCTAATTCATTAAAATCATCTCATTAGATAATGTTCAGGTGAGAAATCACCTAAAATAATATATATTATTTTAATTAGTATTATAAAACTAAAAATTATAAAAATGAAAAAAACCAGAATAAAATTTAATATAAAATAAGGATAAGGAACATTAATCGTAAAAATGGGTCTAGGATGCTGACATCGTAATCTATCAACTATATAGTCATTAAAATTTTCTTTTTACATGATTAAATATTTATCCAACCTAATTATCACCAGTTTAGAAAATAAAGTTATTTTTTAAGAATATCTTTTTTATATGTCCTAATAAATTTAATTTATCATTCTCTGGTATTATAAATAAATTATAAGACACGTTTGAGTATCAAACAAATCATCGAAATAAAAATCCTGTTTCTTTCAATGAGGCACCGCCTATTTGCACTACAATCAATCCAAATAATTAACATTCGTAGTGTCACTAAATCAATTAAAAATTATATTGTCTGGTATTAATTTTAGAAATTATTTCAATGTAGATATAATTAATGAAAATAAATACCCAATTAAAATTAAATTAAACCGGTAATTAATTGAAAAATAATATATCAACATGAAATACACAAGAATTGAAATTTTGTAGTCAACATCCTGACACATGAAAATTTACCCTCACATCACAACTAAAAAATAAACATGGTCATGAAATGATAAATCAGGGAAAATATACCCATGCTATCAAAAAAATGACTGTGAAGGTCTTCCCTCTCACCATGTAAAGTAACATAACACTCACAAAAATACGAATGAAAATAAATCGTCCATGTAGAGAAAAGAAATGGTGAAGTAGTGATCATGGCAGGGGGAACTAACACACATAGAGTAGATACATTAGTGGTTCTTAGAAGACGAGGTCTTCATGGTGTTTTTTCTTCTATAGGGTTCAACGCCACTGGATTTCTATGGAAATGGGGAGAGGATAGGTGGTGTCTGGTGTGATTCACTGAAAGAGGGGGACATGTTCTCTATGCGTAAGAGAAGGCCAGATCATATGAGTAAGAAGTTCATTCTCCACCTACTATTTTTTTCACTCTAAGGATATTGATGGGATAACTATAAATATATAATGGTAAAATAACACTTTTGGATGAATGAGGGTGAAGTGTGGAGAAGGGATGGTGGAGATGGTGGTGTTCTTGGTTGTATGATTAAGAAAACATGAGATTATGGGTGAAGGGTGTGTAGTGTTGAGATGGTTTTAGCCACCTGGTGGTGATGTGCATCAACAAGGAGGGGAGGCACTCTCTCTTTGATGCACATGGGGTAGAGGATAGATATATTTCAGCCACCTGGTTGTGATGTGCATCAACAAGGAGGGGATGCACTCTCTCTCTGATGCACATGGGGTAGAGGATTGGTATATTTCATGTTGTGTTTTATAGCTGAGATGATAAAGTTGATGGTTCCTCCTACATTTAAATTGAAAAATGAATGAAAAAAATAAAAAAACAATTAATATGAGTTAAAAATTATAATATTAACAAATTTTAGATTAAAATATTAATAGTAACAATAATAAAATATATTAATTTAAATAATTATTGTAACAACCCAAGATTTTGTGGTATGACTAATTTAAAATATAACTTCTTCAATAGTGTATGTTTTACCCAATGATGATTTTAAAAATATAATATAATGTTAAAAATGAATATTGGATTAGTAATATGACCATTAAGAATAGTAATATGACCAATATAATATTAACATTATCTATAAAAGTATAAATAAAATTTAGGTATCTAATAAATGGAAATATTGTTTATTAATATCATGGAATAATTAAATAATTGTTTCAAAAATGATAAATTTAATATTGGTATTGTTGTGAAACATAAATATTTATTTATAATTTTATAATTAATATAATGATTTAAAATAAAATTTATTTCCATAAAATAGATTAAAAAATTAATAGCTTTTTCATATAATTATTAGATAGTTTTAAGAGACCTTACATAATTTTTCAAATTATCATAAAACAACTATAATAATAAAATTGGTATTTTTGACTAAAAGATGATTTTATTTTAAAATTAGATTTATCATATTTTAAATATTATTTTCATAAAATTCATTTAATTTTTTAACTATACATGTTTAAAAAATTTTATGGTGAATTATTGGGGTATTTTTAAAACAACTAATTTTTTTTATGAATTGTGAAATACGATAATTTATGATATTTAAAATCGTAATCCAAATATATGAATTAAAAGATACTACATGATGTATGGAACCATTAGTTTGAACTAAAATACACTAATCTCTAGATTTAGTCGCAATAATCATCATTTTTTCTTGTATTGATATGAAATAATAAACAAATTAATAAAATAATCAAAAACACCCCTGTCTTCCACTATAAATACCACCCCTTATCTTTACACATCAAGAGCATTGAATCTCACTTTTATTATTCCCATTTACTCTCCCTCATGTTCTAGTCTTTTTTCAATCACCAAAAGACCATTTAAATGTTTTTTAAGGTGTTTCTTTATAAGTAAAATTTAAGAGGTAAATCCCCATTCGTTCATTTAATTTTCATTCAATTTCTTTTATTTTCTTTTACTTTCCATACCTCCTCTATCCAATCATGCATGGTAAATCTAGTTTCATTTATATACTATAATATTTTTATTATAATTTTATATCCACCATTAGTACTTTTCTCGTCCCCTTTTTGTTCAAAAAATTAAAACTCCCTCCCTAAGGTGTGGATTCACCATCTACATGGTCGATGATTCTTTTTTTTTTCTAATACCACCATCATGGATACTCATAGAAATGTGTTTATAGTAAAACCATATTGAAATATGTATATTATAACTTATTTATTTTTCTATAACTAATAAATATACATGATAATGAGTGATGATCAAAAAACAACAAAATAATCCAAATTGTTACCATTAATGTTTTATCTAATGATTCATTCTCCTAACTAGCAAAAATTGATATATAATACATTTAATCACATGTAATATCATTAATAACCTATAATTTTAATTTTGGATAACCATTATCATTTCAAATGCTCTTTTGTACTTGTATACATGTGAACTAATCATAAAAACCAAGGAAATGAACCGTTCCAAATGGTGAAATTTAATAATTTAACCCATCAAAAAGACTATAAATGAACATAATAAAATTATAATAAATCATATACATGTTAATTAAGTTCTTAATTAAATTATTGATGAATGTATTTTCATTATCTAAGTCATTATGTACAAGTGAAGAATGTTTTTTCCATAAGGTAATGGATTATACCTAACTCTATATTTTTCATTCGGATTATGCTTTCAACTCATTACCCCAATGTAGTTATTATTTATTTTTATATAATTATTTTATATTAATTTAATTTATTCCAAAATCATGTATCCTAATCATTTAATTTTTATTTAATGGGGAAATGTATGTTTCATAAGGGTTCCCTTTTAAATTCTTCCCAATAAGCATGCCCTATTAAAGGGAGCATCCCAATTTCTAATACATTTTCAAGTATAATACATAATCTATTTTAAAACACAAATATATTTCTAAAATTAATATTTTTATAAGGAAAACATTTCGTAGATATTTTCTAGTTTTAGGTAAATAATTAATCCTTGTGTTCTTTAAATACTCTTAATGTTTCTCATAAACCACATTGAAGTGGCCAATTCTACAATTTCTTAAAAACACTTTTTACTTGTTTTTAGTTTATTTGGATATCATCTATGCCTAAAATATAATTTCATTCTCCTTCCCATTTATTTATGGGATATATAGGTTTATAATATGATTTTATGGTAGATAAAAATGATTTTTCCAAATGAAATATTTTTTTCAAAAGTAAAAGGGTACTTCTCTCAAGAATTTCTCAACGATTCTATTATAGTATATACATATATTTCAACAACATCTATTAAATATTAAGATTTTTTAATTTTTGTATCTTATGGTACCATATAATATATTTTACTGAATTTTTGTGATTATTTTTGGGGACGTACTATCTTGATACCATTTTCCACGTTACACTATATAGATTATGATTATGTTTGTTTTTTGGGGAAAGTTATTAATATTTAATATTTTTGTTCAATATGAATTTATAGGTTGATTATGTATCACCCGTTTCATATGAGGTATGAATTAGTATTATTAAGTAAAGGGTGGCCCCACTATAGCCCCTCAATGCATCGGCAGGAGAAATGATAAAAATTAGAAACTATTTTAACCTATTTATGTTTTCCATCATAGCCAAAGCCATGACTATATTTTTATGATTTATGGAATTATGAATTACCTCATTATAATGCTAGAAATTGATAATCCATTTGATTATTCGACTAGTATAATATTTGTGGTTATGTTTAATACTCATGTGATTATTTATATGGAATTATTTAATCCATTTTTATTCTAACCATATTATGCTCAATATTAGGTCTTAACACGTGTTTTAGTTATTCAACATACCATATTGGTTATCCTTATTAATTATAGCTTCTATTGTATTTAATAACCTTACTGAGCATCTAATCTATCCCCTGTATTTTTTTTACAAGGATTTGAAAATGTATATTATGAGTTACTTGAAGGGATAATCTATGATTTTATGCATGTTTCCGATGGAGATTCTCTACTGTATTTCATTTCATGTTATCATGTAAAACTTATATTTGAATTTGGTTTCGGAAATACACTAAACAATCCATTCCTTTGGGATGCGATCTCTTTTTCTTAGTACCAATGTAATTATGGCACAAGTTCTGGGCTACTATGTTCAAATTACTTATAGTTGGAATCATAGGAAGTTCAGTATAATCCGTGTAAAATAGAATTACAAAATATAGATTATAGTACAATATCCTAAGATATACATTGAGTATAATCATATAATAATATCCTCAAATTTAGGTAAGGTAGATATTATGTGGGTATTCCGATAAATACATCTATGTCTGGATACTACAAGTGGTAGTGGTTCTAGAAAAGATGTACCTAGGGGTAACAACTCTAACAATGAGTGTCCGGTCTGACTCGGTGTAACCTAGTACATAACAATATTCCTTACTACACACCTAGTTTAACACTCCTATGGGATATTCTTATATTAATTAACATTTTATATAAAACCCATTAAGAAGGATTTAAAAGTTAATATATCCCCAAGGAATCCATGTTTATGATTATGGGATTAGATATGCATAAATGTTTCAATTTATGTTATGTGTTACTAGTTCAAAATTATGCATTAGGAATAATAATAAAATATAGTTTATGACATTGTTTAGAAATGGGTCCAAGTGTATTGAATGTAAACTATAAAAATTAATGTATTCCATGTAGGTATTTACCTCTAATAAAAGATAATAATGATAGAGTAGGATATATAATTGGATCTAAGAAACTAATAATTATACTGGGATTACTAAATCAGGTTATGAACAATATTTTTACCTTTATGGAGAATCCTGATCCACAATGTGGAAGACCAATTTCATACCTCTTTATCTGAAAATAACATTTTCTTTTAAATGGTATTGTAAATTCATTTTTAGCTGAGTAATGGATAATTTCCATAGAGATGATATTTATTTATTTGGGATGCAACGAAATGGAGAATGATGTCATGGTAATTTATCATCTATTGGGAGATGAAGATCAATAGTGTTTAATAATTCAAAAGTCAATGGAGGAGTAAGAAATTGAAAATATGGAATGGAAATATTTTAAGGATATTTTCATATAAAAATATTTTCCTCAAAAAAACAAGTGGATATAGCGAGTGAATTCATGAATACAAGTCAAAAATAGGATGAAAACATTGTCAACAATTAATCCAACTTTAAAAGGATAAAAATACATGCTAAAGATTATATATGAAATTTAATGACAAATATTTATTTATTATATTATAGTTTAAACCATTCCTTGAAAGGGCATTGGTCTCCCAAAATTTTTCATCATATGAAGACATAGTCTCATGTTCTATCATGATAAAGAAAGAATTCTCTATGTCTTATGAATTTAATGGAATTTAAGAGAAAAAGATAGATTTGTGAAACTCTTAAAAATAAAATAAAGAAAACTGGAATAAGGGAAGAGTTTAATTTCCATACCACCATAAATGTCGAAAGAAATATCATGGAATATTTCTGTTGCGGATGGTATTTTGTTTCCAGTGTGAAAAAATGCCACCAATCCTGTGATTTCAAGGGAAATAAAGAAGCTACAAGTTCTTAATGATACAATTTTAAAGAGATGGGAAATTATGAAAATGATTTTCTTAAGTATCAAGGAATCATTCCCTATAAAATTTCAAGGGAATGAGGCTATTCTTATACAGTAATAGTAGCTGAGGATATAATTCTTAATGATATGGTGGCATGTAATTTAAGCTTCTCCTAAAATTTAGCTAATGCTTTATTTGATTCTGATCATAAAATTCCTTTATATTTTCCCAGTTTTAATTAAAAATTTGATATATACAATTCACCTTAACAAGGGATCTATTAAACAATCATTCTAGTGTAAAATTTTTAATAATAAATATGCCTCGGTAGTTCCTATTATAATGCATAAATTTTTTCCAATTACTGATTTTATCATCAATCCTATGTTTGATTTTGGTATAATCCTTCAAATTGATGGTATTTTGAAATATAATGAAAACCTTTATTGAAAAGGGAAGAAAATTGTTATTTGTGATGATGTTATGGAATTTTTTATCTTTAATGGGGAGACATTATCATTTGAGTCATATCTAAATCCACCTCCCGTAACTCTTCTAAATGAAATTATTGGGGAGGAAGGGAAAACATTATACATGGATGAGGGAATAAATATTAAAATTTAATATTTTACATTTTGTGCAAGAATATATTATTGTATTTCCAAGAGATTTACCCAGACATCCTCCTGAGTGTGAATTTAACTTCCCTCTATATTTATTTACCGATGCAAGACTTATATCAAATAATTTTTATATAATAGATCAATTGGGTTGTGCATTGAATACTGGGAGATCAATGCTATTACAATAAAGAATAAGTATCCCCTACATCGCAATGATGATTTATTTGATCAACTTCATAAAGATAAATACTTTTCAAATATTGACCTTCGATCTAGATATCATTAATTTTGTGTGAGAAGGTAATATATTATGAAGAAATCATTTTGAAATAGGTATATACATTATGGGTTTATAATAATTCCATTTGGATTGACTAATGAACCCTATTTTAAAATAGATCTAATGATTATAGTGTTCAAATAATTTCTTGAAAATTCTAGCATGGTAATTATTGATGATATCTTGATATATTCTATAATTTATGATGACCATGGGAAGCACTTGTCTCTTCAAATAAAATAGTTATATGGTATGTTTAGCAAGTGTAAATTCTGGATTTAAATAGTTTATTTTCTTGGCCATATTTTATCTATTGATAGAATATATATTGATCCTGTGATAAAAAATGTATTCCATGAATGGCCTACACTAATGAACAAAACTGAGGTATGCAATTTAATTTGTTTAGCTAGTTACTATTACAGGTTTTTTAAAATTTTACCTGATTAGCTAACATATTAACCAAGATTACATGTAAACGGTTAATTTAATACGAAAAAAGAATGTGAATAATTTTTTGAGGGATTGAATAGGATATTGGTGAATGATATGATCTTGACTCAACCATCCAAAAATGGTGGATTATTTATTTATAGTGACGAATCAAAGAAAGGGCTTGGTTATGACCTTATGGAAAATTATAGAGTTATTGCCTATGCATTAAGGAAGAAAAAAACTCATGAACAGAACTATCCAAATCATGATCATTAGTTAGTAGTTGTATTTTTTTATTTGAAAATATGGAGTCATTATCTCTATAGTGAAAAATGTGAGATATAAACATATTAAAAGATTTTGAAATAAATGTTTCATATAAAGAACTAATCCGGAGGAAAAGGTGATGTATCAAGATACTCAGTGATTCCGATTGTTCAATAAAATACCCACTTTGGAAGTCATATATTGTAGAAGATTCATTTTCTAAACAGGATCATGAAGTTAAGAAAAAAAATTACTATTGACAAGAATCCATTGTACATGAATCTAGAAAATATGGATATGGGAATTATCAAGGACGATGAAGAATCACTAATTTTTCAAATAGTTTCCAAAACATCTTTTTTGGAAATGACTAAATGTTCTCTGCCTGATGATGATAAATTTTTAATGAAGATTAATGATTTGAATTATGGGAAATTGGTATACTTCATATATGATGATGGAATCCTAATATTTTGTAAGAGGATATGTATTCCCACAATAATTTAACGAAATAATGGGTTTATTGGATGATGTACAAAGCTAAATTTTATTTATACACCATTGTAGCACTAAGATTTATAAATATTTTATAGTACATTTATGGTGGGATAATATGGAGAGGAAAATTTCTGATGACGTATCAAGGAGTTTAGTTTTCCAACATGTGAATGCTAGAAGATAACATCCTAGAGGATTCATGAAATATCTACCCATTCCTACATGAAAATATGATGATATTAAATTGAATTTTTCACTATATTAATGATGCAACAATGGATTTTAACAATGAATCTAAGAAATAATGAGGAAATATGGGTAATTTTTCATCGACATACCAAATATGGAAATTTCCTCACAATAAGGGAATATTTTTCAATAGATATACTTTCACTCTATATTAGTGAAGTTGTAAGACTTCATGGATCAACTGTTTCAAAAATAATTGATCATGATCCATGATCTATATAAAAATTCCCAAAAATATGTCAAAAATAATTGGATATTGTTCTTCATTTGTGGACTACTTCTAACCCTCAAACGGATAGGTAGTCAAAATGTATGGTAAAAAATTAGAGGACCTGTTGAGATCATGTTTACTTAACATTAAAGGTGTGGAGAATAATTATTTACCTTTGGTAGAGTTTTCCTACAATAATAGTTTCCATTAAAATATTCAAATAACACCATATTAAGTACTATATGAAAAGAGATGTCATACACCATCTTGGTGGGATGAAGTTTGTGAAATGAATATGGTAGGACAAGAGCATGTGGAGGAAACAATGAAAATTTTATAGACTATTTAAACACATATCAAAGCATCAGAAATTATGAAGAATATCTCTTCTAATAACTGAAGGAAAGATTTGGTGTTTCAAGTTGGAGATCATATCCTCTTGAAGGTATCTCCCTGGAAGTGTGGTATAAGATTTGGAAAGAAAGAGAAACTATGCCCAAGGATTATTGGACCTTCTGAAAAACTAAATATAATTAGATCTGTGAGTGATAATTTTGTGATTCCACCTGTACTTTCTAATGCACACAATGTGTTTTACATATCTTTGTTAAGGAAGTACATGCCAGACCCAATGAATTTACTCACATATAAAGGAATAGAATTTGATTCTGATTTGTCTTACTATGAAGAGTGAATCCAGATTCAAACACTAAATAACATGTTTTCATGAATCAGATGATTTGGCTGGTAAAGGTACTTTAGAAAAAATCCTAAAATTGAAGAGGCGATGTGGGAACCAGAGGAATTTCTGACGAAAAACTACCCAATTCTTTTTATGAGTAGAAATTCGGGGAATTTCAAGGATAAATTGTATTAAGGACTTTTGAATTTAACACCCCAAGATTTTATTGAATGTCCCTTTTAAAATTTAAAATCTTATATAGTTTATTTTTTACACAACAATGAGTATAAAACCTTAATATACTATTAAATATGACCATTGTGATAGTAATTTGACCATTAGGAATACTAATATGACCAATAGAATAGTAACTTCACCAATAAAAGTATTAAAAAAATTTAGGAATCTTATCACAGAAAATATTGTATATTTATATCTATTAATAAGTAAATAAATTTATTGTCGGTATTTTTGGGAAGCATAATTGTTTATTAAATTTTTTAATTAATATAATGATTTAGAATTAAATTTATTTTCAACAAATATATTCCTAAATTAATAATTTTTGTCTTATAATTATAAAATAATTCCATGATACCTTAATTAATTTTTCGAAGTGTCCTAAAAACAGTTATTGTAAAAATCGATATTTTTTTAGTAAATGATGATTTTATTTAAAAATTAAATTTCTCATATTTTGAATATTATTTTCATAAAGTGTAAATAATTCTTGAATTATAATTATTAAAATATGGTTCGAGATATTTTTTGGTGTTTTTCTAAAATGTTTGAATTTTTATGAATAGTATAATATGGTAATTTACGGTCTTAAAATTTTTTATGCAAAATTCATGATTTAAAACATCAAGCATCATATAGGAAAATATTATTTTTAACTAAAATTACCTAATTAGTTTATTTAGTCACAATAAAAAAACACTATTTTTTATCTTGAGAAAAAAATAATAAACAAATGAATAAAATAATCAAAAAAATAGCACTCTCCTCCACAATAAATATGACCCCTCGCCGGCCCTTTTCCTCAAACCTCAAAATAATTGAATCTTGTTATATTATACCCATTTGTGCTCCCAAACATCTCCCCCATTTTTTGGTAAATCTTTTCTCACCAAAATACCATTTCAAATTTCCCTAAGGAGGTTCTCAAGGAAAAGAATTCATGAGGTAAATCCCCTTTCGTTCTTTTAATTTCTTTCACTTTTTTTCTTTTCTAATCTTTTACTTACTTACTATATCCAAAAATTCATGAAAAATCAATTATCTTATATACACAATAATTTAATTATGATAATGGGATATTAATCATCATTTTTTTTTCTATTCCCCTTTTTGATCTATAAATGAGAACATCATTTATGAGGTGTCGATTCACCACCTTCATGGATGATGATTCTTTCGTTTTATAATACCACTTTAAAAGACGGTCATAACGAAATTATGGTTAAAAATAGTATAATATTTATATTAAAACATATTTATTATTTTGAAACAAGTATATATATATGTGAAATTAATTAATAAAAAACCAGTGTGTGATGATTGAAAAAATTCCAAAACTAACCCAAATGGTCATATTTAATGTTTAATCTAATGAATCACCCTCTTATCTGGTAAAAAATTTATATATATTACCATTAAATATTCTATATGATCAATAATAAAATATTATTTCAATTCCGGAAAAATATTCCAATTTTTTATGATCATTCCTACATGTATACGAGTGAACTAATCATGAAAACCAAGGAAACAAACAATTACAAATGATGAAATTGATTCTTATAACGCATAATAAACAATAAAAAAATTAAAAAAATTATACAAAATAAAATACATATTGAGTATGTAATAAATTTTATTATTAATGAATCTAATTTAAATACCCATGATGTCATGTATATGTTAATAATGATTTTTTATATATGTTATGAGATTCTACCAGAATCTCCATTTTCATTCTGGTTAAGCTTTCCCTCTCTTTACCTTAATGTGAATATTATTTATTTTTATATAATTATTATAAATTATATTTATATGATCCAAAATCATGTATCTATATTAGTTATTTTTTCGTTAATGGGTAAATACATGTTTTATATAGTTTCCCTTTTCAATTCCTCCTAAAAAGAAATCCTGATTAAAGGGAACTTTTCAATTTCTGACCCATTTTATGTACACTCTATAATATGTTTCAAGACAACAATATTTTTATAAAATCAAAAAATTTATCATAACAAAATATAATAGTTATTTTTTTGTTTTATGTAAACAATTAATCCTTGCCCGCTTTAAATACTCTTTTATATTTTCTTTTAAATCGAACAGAAGTGGCTCAATTATATAGATTCTTAAAAACTATTTTTACAAATTTTCCCTTCCATTAGACATAATTTATAAATAAAACATAATTTAGTTTTATTTCCCTTCTCTTTCTAGTATGTACATGTTTAAAATATGATTTTATGAAAAATACTGATGCTTTTTCCAAAACAACTCTTCTTTTCAAAGTAAAATTTCTTTCCCTCAATAATTTCTTAATATTTCAATTATAGTATTTACATTTGTTTTGAAATCATCTATTGAATCTTACTATTTATTCAATTTCTTCTCATATGTAAGCATATATCATATAATATTGAATGATTTATTAATATATATAGGGGTAATCTTTTTTGATACCATTTTCTACATGACTCTGGATGGTTTATGATTATGTTCATTGTTTGGGGAAAGCTGTAAACATTTTATATCTCAATTTAAATATGATTTTATATGTT
This sequence comes from Viscum album, assembly GCA_963277665.1. Classification (NCBI taxonomy): domain Eukaryota; kingdom Viridiplantae; phylum Streptophyta; class Magnoliopsida; order Santalales; family Viscaceae; genus Viscum; species Viscum album. Next base: position 1,621,418,379 of record OY728123.1, read on the forward strand.
GATTATGTTTCTCCACTTTCATATGAGGAGTTAATTATACTTAATAAGTTATGGTTGGGGCCCCTACAGCCCCTTGATGCATTGATATGTTTAATGAGACAAACCAGATTGGGGTTTTACCCATTTATGCATGCTGTCTTGGATAAAGCCTTGAGGGCGTCTTTATGATATCTAGAATTATGAATTCCCAGATTATGATACTAGTAACTGATAATCCATGTTATTATTGGACTACTATAATATCCATCGGTAAGCTTCATACTCACATTATTATTTATTTGCAATTATTTAATATTTTATTATTCCTGCCATACTATATTCAAGATTATCTTTTAATGGATTGGGTTTTCGTTATTCACCATACTTTATTGTTTATTCTTCTTTATGAGAGATTACATTGTATTTCATACCCATACTGAGCATCTGATCTCACCCATGTCTTTTGTTTTATTTTTCCACAAGATGCGCATATGTAGATTTTGAATAACTTGTAGGGATAATCTAGGATTTTAGGATTGTTTCCAATGAAGTTGTTGTGTTATTTTTCATTTAAAGTTGTAATGTAAAAATATGTTTTTATCTAGTTTTATAAATCTAATAAACTATTTGGTTTTTTGGGATGTGATCTATTTTTAATAGTACCAATTTAATTATGTAAGCCACCAGCTCCGAGCTACTGGGGTGAGGATCATTAAAATTACTCAACTATAATATATTTGAGAAGATAAATAAATATATGTATATTTATTTTCTAAATTTTATATATACATATAAATAATAAAAAATTTGTATTTAGAAAAAAAAATTAATCTATATACATAATAATAATATTACTGTTAACTATTAATCTAATTTTATTAAAAAAATTAACATATAAAATTAATACAACTTTTATTAATTCTAAAAATATTTAAATGAAAGAAAAAGTATATAATACCAATATAAAAAATTTAATATATTTAATAATAGATATTAATAAACAAGAAGATTAATATTAATTAAACTACTAAAATAAAATTTTGTAGATATTAAATATCAATAATATAAAAAAATAAAAAAAAATAATACTAATAAATAACTAATACTATTAAAGAGATTGAATTACATACACACACACACAGATATATATATATATAATTAAATATACTATTGGTACATATTACATTAAAATAATTATCTTACACATAATAATAAAATTTAATAAAATATAAATTTAAAATAAACTAATAAAATACTAAATCACTAAAACTAGAACATAAATAACAAAAAAAATAAAAAAATTAAAAAAAAATCACCAAAAATTGTTAAACTATTTAATTAATACTATTTTATAAAATCATAAAAAAACATACTGAATTCCATTTGCGTAAAATCTCTTACACTTAAATATTGTACTCATAAGAAAAATTATCAGAAATAAAATAAAATTAGACTTGTAGACAAATTAAAACATCAAATTTTAAATTTTAAATTTTCTCAATATTTTTTACCCATAGAATATCATTATTTTTTTTAAATTTACAATTTTCAAAATATTTATCTTTAAACTCACATTATTTCCAAAACAAAAACTGCACTCATGCATGAATGTGACATACCTCTATATCACTCTCATTTCTCAAAACATTTCATTTAAAAATTTATGCCCAATTCTGGTAAACATGAATTATTACCATAGGCCTACCATGAAATTCACATCTCCAATACTGGAAACCAAATGAATGCACCAATCTTGAAGACTTCGTGTTAGGTGATAATTCCTTTAAGGCTAAAGGGAAGTGGTTTATAAATTGTTTTATTATTTTTAGTAATAATAACGGTCGAATCTTAAAATAAATACACAAAAAATTTAAATTTAAATTTTCTCATCAAACAGTCACTCCTCCACACTAAAAGGTTACTTTTCCCTTTGAATATGATAAAGAAAATGTTTCCCCTTTTTTATTTCTATTCAATATTTTTTAGGAAAACAAATACTCAAATAAGTTGGGAAGGAAAATGGTGATTATCAACTCTAAACCCCATATAATATGTGTAAGTTAATATCCCACGAAAAATTTCACAAGTAGCACATACTCAACAGAATCTAAGTGGAAGTAAGTCATACAGATAAATATCTATCTCCTAGAGTAGTTATTCATCAATTCTCTGGGTATCCGTAAATTTGAGGGTTACCACACAATGACCATGATGTACTAATTTTTGGAAGAAAAATATTCTATATACCCATATCAAAATACTTATAATGGATAATTCTATAGTAAAATATAATACATATAACTTGGATAGGATAATGATGATCCATGGGAATCAAATGACTCACATGAAATTAAATATCACTATATATGAATAAATCTATCCTCTAAATTTAGATTAAAAATTATCATAAAAATATTCTAGATTTAGGTAGGGAATAGTATTGGTTGTGAGATCATCCTAAAAGGATTCTTCATGATTTCTAAGGGAAACATGATAGAGAAAATGTATAATTGGATTATTGGATCAAAGAAACTAAATAAATAAATAAATCATTCCATTATTTTATTGAAACATTCAAAATTATGATCACTTTGATGGATGAACTTGGAATTTTATAGAAGGAATAACATAGATGAGATTCCATCAAGAAAAGAAGAAATTAGAGATGTTGAAAAAAGGCCAAAATACTTGCAGGTATGAAAATATAATGCTAGAAAACATAAATTACAATGAGTAGAAAAAGGGTGTAAAAAACAAGTTCTAGGGAAACATTTTCATAGAATGTAAAATTATTAGAAATCATTTAAATCAAGGTATCGGGAATCAAAGCATGTCATAAAGTAATCATGTCCTTGAAAATCCCAAGGAGGCAAGTGGTATGCCTCTGACTGTGTTATAAAAAATATAATAGATTTCATGTGGGTTCAAAAATGACATGAATATTAGTTTTTTCTATCAATTTTCAATTTATTATTATTATTTTTTAGGTTAGTTGTTTTACATGGTTTTTTATAACCATTAATTATGACAGGTAATTAAATACTTCCCTGAGTAAGTGAAGGTAGAAATGGATATGATTCTTGTATTTGATGAATCCCCAGAAATGATGTACATATAAAATCGACACATTGATAGTACATACATGAATCATATCATAAATATAAGACCAAATATTATAGAAATAAAGGCATATACATGAAATAATAACAAGTTCAAAAAAACTAGTGTATATAAAATGTTCCAAGAATTTTAGATTTATTTACTAAAAAAACTTGAACAAATAAAAAATGATGAGAAAAACCCATGTGTTCCCTCCCAATAAGCATAAATTTTTACATCTACATCTATATGGATTGGCAATGGACAAAAAACTAGGTCCTTCAACTCAAAATCCCTTGGCCTTGTCTCTATGATAGAGGTAATGTCTCTTAACTCTAAATATTTATTTTTGAGGTTAAAAATCTCAATATTTACAATAAAAAATCATTCATGGGGAAATTTCTTCAGCCTCTCTACATTTTTAGTGCTTGGTATTATCTCATGCAGAATGTCTCCTCAATTTTCTCCCATTAAAAAATATTCATGTCATATAAGTGTGCCAATTAAAGGAGGGATCAAACATCATGCAGGATTCATTAGAGTAGATAATTTCTATTTCAATTACACTCACAAAGAGAGAGAGAGAGAAAGAGAGAGAGAGAGTAAACATAGACCATTGAATGTTGAAGTAGCCGGGTTGCCTCTCGATTAGAACTATGTTTCACGTCATCAGCCAGATGAACTACCTCTCATTTTAACTGAACTTCTTTAATGGTTCCTATTATATCTTATGTTTTATAATTTTTGAGGAATTGACCATTAACCATAAATGGAAGAATCTTCCCATCAGATATTCAATTAATCCTTGTGGATAAATAATTATAATAGTGTAAGGGCCGGAACACTTTTATATTATATTTTCTTCAATGAGACGTAGTCTTGAGTTAATGAATATAATTTTTTATCTTGGTGAATAATTTCTTTTTTGGATCCATTTATCATGACATGATTGAGTTTTCAAAATATTGATTAACGCATTATCATATGATTCTCTCATCATCTCATTTATTTCATTAATCTGTAAAAACTACTTCTCTTGGGATACTTTGAAAAAAAATTCATCTTCTTCACAACCTAGTATGTATTGTATTCTAGTTATATAAGGAGATGACATGTTTTTTTTGTAATGTCCCGGTTTTGAGTGCCGGCCAATGGTGCCCCGTACCAGGTAGGTCACATGGCCTCAAGCGCATTTACCCAAACAACAGAGGCTGCTGATTAGTAGTGAGGGACTTGGGTTTGTTAGTGGAGATACTATACCCTCTTTGGAAGAGTAACCCAATGTAAAAAATAGTAAACAATAATGTATATTTTAACACTATACAATTGTGGAAGATATATATTAATATAACAACTAGAGAAAATACATATATATGATGCATGTCACATGTGTCTAGGAATGTAGCCAAAAAAGTTAATATGCTGGTGTAGACGCCGGAAAAGTCCGTTGTTCCCAAACGAAGCTCCGGATGCGGAAAGCGAAGTGATATTTGGAGTCAGAGGCACGTTCCAGAGGGCCCGGAGGACTTGCGCGAAATTTCAGAGGCTCGCGCGCAAAGTTGAGTCGCGGCGCGCAATCTTCCCGGGATGCGCGCAATGCGCTGGGCCGGCGCGCTATTTTGCGCGCCCGCGGCCTGCGCGGCGCCCTTTGCGCGCTGGGTCCTGATTCCGCGCCCGCGAACCGAATTACGCGCCCGAGACCGGATTCCGCGCCCGGGGTTGCCTATAAATATAAAGCGACCCCCGACGTTTTGAAGGTTGCCAGAATCCGAAGCGTCGCTCGTTCGCGCAATCCAACCCCTTCCGCGCGCAATGTCGATCTTCAGGTAACCTCCTTTCTTTCGCGCAATAGAGACTTGGGGTTCGCCTTCCCGCGCAATTCCCTTGGCTCCTTTCCTTTGAATAAATTTCAACCCGAAGGCCTTTGCGCGCAAAAGAAGCCTCTTGTGCGCAATTGCCCCCGGGTGCGCGCAATCCGACCCGATTGCGCGCACCCCCCATTTTCAAAGTGGCCATTCGTCAGAGAATGAGACGTTGCCCCCGCGCGCTACCCGAAGCCCGGTGCGCGCAATCTCAATCATCCGCGTGCGAAGCGCTGGCCCAATTGCGCGCCAGCCCGCCATTTTGCGCGCCGACCCGCAGTTTTGCGCGCAAAGCTCCTCTTTTGCGCGCAATCCGCCAGGGTCGCCTCCCTTGACCCCCTGAGGGTACCCGCCTGCGTGGCGCCCGATGATCCTCATCCTGGGTGCCCGAACCGTGCGTTGTCTTCCCGTGCGGCCCTCCAGGCTTGCACGAAGTGACACGCACGTACGTCCAGCATGACGTTAAACTGCATATTCGTCCAGCATGACGTTAAACTGCATATACGACCTGCACGACGTTAAACTGTACCTCGTCCGAGCTACAAGACGTTAAACTGTTCAGCATACGTCCAAGCTGCACGACGCTAAACTGCCTAGCCTTCATCGTCCAAGCTACAAAGACGTTAAACTGTACAGCATTCGTCCATCATGACGTTAAACTGCATATTCGTCCCGCATGACGTTAAACTGCACGTATGTCCCGCATGACGTTAAACTGCACATCCGTCCAACATGACGTTAAACTGTACTACGTCCAAGCTGCACGACGCTAAACTGCCTAGCCCCCATCGTTCGCGCTGCAAGACGTTAAACTGCCAAGTGTTTCGTCCTCAACACACGACGTTAAACTATACTTCGTCCGGCAAGACGTTAAACCGTCCGCCTCGTCCTCAACACACGACGTTAAACTGTACTTCGTCTGGCAAGACGCTAAACCGTCCGCATCATCCGATCCCGTGCCTCGCACGCAGGGTCTCCCCCGGTTTGGATGTGGCCCCCACCCGCTCGTCTCTGCAGGGATGTCGGGATTGTCCCGCTTTTGGGACGATTTAATGGGAGCGGCTTTTCCCTACGGGGGCAGGGTATTACAAACCCCTAGTTTCTCGTGGGAGGCTGCACATGTGTATCTCCATTGCGCCTCCCCACTGCCGAAGCCAGTAGAGGGTGTGACGGGGATCAAGGTGTCTCCTACTTTCGGTCCAAGTCCCTTCCAACTGAGTTTTGCCGCATCCGGGCTGCCTCAAGTGCGTAAGTCCTGACAGAATGAACTACGTGGACTTTGATCCCTGTCTTCTATACAGGGTACGTAGGAAGCCTCCCTGAGGTTCAAGCCCGCCACCTGGTCGTCCCGGTCATATTTACGTCAGTTCGTCCATCAGTGGACCCCTCCAGGGTTCACGCTTGCGTCGATTCACCTATGAATCCGCCCCCGTGGGAGACTGCCCGTGTGTATCTCCACAGTGCCTCCCCACAGCCCCCCTTTTTCCATTTCTCCTTTTATCGTCCAGCATGACGTGAAACTGTGATCCACCCGGCCGTTCCATCCCCCTCTGTGCGAGGTGGTTCGGTTCAATCCTCCGCCCGGCGGCCTAGACCTCTTCGTGAGTCGGCTTGCCGACGTCCAGCATGACGTTAAACTGTATACCCGAACTACGTTGACTTTGATCCGTGCTAACGCGCGGTACGTAGGAAGCCCCTACGGGGTCCAAGCTCTTCACTCCATCATCCATCCTGATCCTTACCCGGGCCGTCACATCCCGGTGGGGTCATGCCACTTCACTCCACTCCACGTTACTTGGGAAGCCGCCCATGTGCTGGCCCCAGCGTCGGAGGTTCCCCGCAAGGGGTTCTGTCATCTGGTCCACTTTTCGTGTTGATCGGTCCGATGCCGTCCCCGCTGGACGTTAAACTCGCGGCATACCCCGTGTTAAACATGGGAAGCTGAGGAAAACCTCAGGTGACACAGTTCCCCGCATCCAGTACGGGATGCCTCAGGCCATCATGCCTTCGAGAAGCCCTATTAGGGACGGAAGACAGACGTGCAGAGCCGCAGTGTTACGACACGCCCCCCAGCACCCAGAGCCACCCGGCCTTCTCACCGCAGGTTGCTGCCCCGACCAGACTCCTTGGAGCGTCCGGGCGGAAGCAGCGTAATTAACCGGTGTCCATGAAGATATGGCGCCGGGAACGAGATTCACGAACATTCTTAAGTCTATGAGGGAGACCCGGATTAGGCGACGAGTTCCGAGGAGACGTCCAAGGAAGGAGGAGCCGACATCCCATCATCCCGGTTTCGATCAAGGAGCAGACGCCCCTGAATAAGGGACGGATGCCGCCCGCCCTTGGAAAGCGGGACTGCGGGACCACAAGCCGCGCGCCCATCCCCTCGGGTCGACGGGTGCACGCGCGAACGCGTCTTGGCGGAACAGCGTAACCCGACGCACATCCGCACCGAAACAGAAAAATGGTGAACCCGACGTGAATCTCTTCTCCTCGATACGAAGACCGATGGCTTTCAGAGGTGTTGGAAGACCGGCATGTTGCCCGGCCAAGCATTCAGTCTTACCCGCCAGGGGCTGGGGAAGGGACATCGGGCACTCCGTCTCGCAACGTCGAGGGCCTGGGTTCCCCCCACGGAAGGCGTCGTGGCGCTAATGGTTGGTTGACGATTCCTTTTTCCTGTGAGTGTTAATGGGTTCTTCTCCCTGCTTTCAGAAATCAGGTCGCCCGATCCAGTGCCCGATCGCCACCCGCCCACTGGCGCAGGGATAGGGGAAACACCGACGCGGCTACTCCGCGCGGTCCCACCCGTTCCACAGTCGTCCCAGCAGCCGCAATTGCGGGACGACCACGCCCTCTCTCCCCCTCGGAGGTCATCCAGAGAAGGGTGATCAACACCCTGGTGAGGAGATACGAGGAAGAGGGAGTCATCCCCACTAGGGAAATGGCTCACCTAGACCTTGAGGAGGCTGCGCCTCGCCACCACCGCCGCCCCCGAGGGCCGCGCAGGGAGGCACCGCTGCCTACCTCAACGTCCAATCGCTTCGGGAGTTTATCCCCGGAGCGCTCTGACAGTTCCCTTCCCTATGCAGATGAGGTGGAAGATGCCCGGGATCACCCTATCCGGGATTCGCTCCAGGGATCTACGGTAAGGACTCCCGCCAGGCCACGGCGACACCGCCGCCAGGCCTCTCCAGTCGAAGAGCGGGCTCTCCACCTGCCCGCGCCGCTCATCCCGACTCGTCTGTCTCGACGCCAACGTCGGGCACGAGCGGAAGAGGATGCCCACCTTGGGGCTCTAGCAACAGCGGCTGCATTGGCCCAAGCCACTGCTGGCTCCAGTCGCCAGGCCTCTGTGCATCCTGAGCAGGGGAACTCCTATGCCCGACCTGGATCGAGGCCCCGACCGCCCCAAAGGCAGGATGGGTCGACTCTCCCGGTTGCTGGCACTGGCAGTAGCCACCGCTGACCACCTCGCGGTAGCGCTATTCACCGGCAGGATCTACTCTGTGTGGCCGATCCAGGAGGCATGGGTCATCCCACCTTCCAATCCCGGCCCGGAGGCCTGCCCGGAATCATCTCTCCCCGCGTCCCCTTTGATATCTGTCCCGGTGCCCCTCGCACCTTGGTTCCCAGTCCTCTTGGCCCCAGCACCAGTGCGGCCGGAGGACGCCAGGACAGAGATCAGCCCTGCCCCGAAGAACCACCCAGGGGCAGGAAGGCAAGGCGTCGACGCCGAGGGAAGAATGTTACGGAATTCCGGACAGAGATCCGACCGGTTTGCTTCTCTGACTCAGAGGCGGAGTACGATTCGGCGACAGGGCCCCTTCCCCAATCCCGCCAGTCAAGGGCAGGGGTAGGAATGCGGCACGTCAGCCTCGTGCTCCCCGAGAGCGAGATCGATGTGATCCCCGCTTCTCTCCGAAGGTATATCCGGAGTAACGAGGGCCTGGTAGACCCCCAAGGATCATACTTGCGGTTGGTACCGGCCCCTCCAGAAGTGCCTTCCGTCTCGATCGGAGAAGCCGGAGACTTTTTCTGGGGACCGACGGTCGAACCACGATCTGGTGCGCCCTCGGCGAGCACCGATGCTACGGCAGGATGTTCGCTCGCCGGCCCGTCCTATCGTGATGTGGTAGCCAGGGCACCGCCACCCTCAGAGGGCGGCCCGGGATATGGAGGCCAATCGGCCTGCTCGCCGTATTCACCGCCGGCCAGCCCGTCAGCCCGGCGGCCCGCCTCGGCACCACTACCAGTTTCCCGTCCGTTCCCAGCCATTGAAGAGGACCAAGGAGATCTGGGTCCCGAGTTTGAGTCGTGGAGCTTCTGGACCGTCCTTGCAGAGGGCCACTTCCCTGAGAAGTTTTGGCCAGTCGCAGGACCGGGCTTTGATGCACCCGAATCTCTCACCCCGGATGAGTTCGAATGCTTCCGCCGAACTCTCCGGGAGACTCGCTCCTGTCTTCACCGCCGACAAATGCCATACCCCGGGAGTCAAGCGCACCTGGAGGATATTGGTGAGCAGTTCCGTCAAATTGACCTGGCCATGCTCCCCGCGGTTCGGCACCCCGGGTCATTTGGGCACCACGAGGCCCTCCAACAACGATGCGTTGAGTGTTTTCAAGTACTCCGCAAAGTTATCAAGGAAGCCACTCCCCACGCGTATATCCGTGGATGGGGGCAGTACGCTGCCCTACTCTTCAGTGTGATCCGCCGACAGCCCGATTCGCTGGGTGGCCCTGAGGGTATATCCCCAGGGACAGGAACGGTCAATATGGCTGACCTGTCGGGAGAGGGGAACGACTTGGAACTTCTCGACGGGGGATTCCCCCCCGAAGACAGGCCATCGTCAGATCCATCAGTGAGAGTTACTCGTCATCAGAGAAACCTCCTGGGGCTCCCCGCACCCACTGAAGCACTGACGTTGAGCCGAAACGTCAGCAAAGGAAAAGAGAACAGCGAGGCTATAAGGCCCGCCGACCCATCTGCCTCCATGCAGAGGGTATAGGAGGATCCCGAGAAGGCTACGCTACGTCAGCAGATCGCCGAACAGAAGAAGCTGGTTGACCAGCTCCTCGCCGAGCGCGCTGCAGAACGGCGGCCTGACTACGGTGATCCCAGGCCAGGACAGCAGGGACCGGAACAACCGCTCCTCGATGAGACTCTCCCGGGCAACCGTGATTACGCCGTGTTCGCCGACAGGAGAGAGGCCATTGCCTATGGCAAGAGGGCGCGGTATGTTTCTCCACACCCTCCCGAGCGGCGTGACTACCTGAGAGATCCCGCTCGGATTCCTCCCGCTGCCCCAAGGGCCGCTCCGCCCGCCATCCCACGAGCTGCCGAGTTCGACGACCCGGTCGACGACCCGATTGAAGGGCCATGCAATGCGCTCGTGGTAAGAGATCCTCGCCAGGACTGGAACCCATGTCCGGACGATCCGATGGCGGCCCTCATTGCCCGCTTGGAAGCCTTGGAGACTCGGCAAGTGGCGATCCCACCGGACGGCAAGCCCTACCCAGCATGGGTGGATGACATGCCGGCGCCTCCGGGATTCGGGAATCCCACTTTCGCCCCCTTCAACGGAACTGGAGATCCGCCACAGCATTTAGCCCACTTCAACTCGAGGTGCGGGCCTATGTTGGGGACTCCGGCGCAGCAGGAGGCCGCTAAGCTTCGCTGCTTTGTTCAGACACTGGAAGGGCCAGCATTTGTCTGGTACAGCCAGCTCCCCGTCGGGTCGGTAACCAGCTGGGAGGACCTCCGTAGACAGTTCCTCTACCAGTTCAGTTCCACGACCCGGAAGACAAGTATCGCAGACCTCTTCAAGTGCAGGCAGAGGCCTGATGAGCAAGTCGCGGACTTTGTCGCCCGATGGAAGGGTCTCACGTATTCCCTTGACATGCCATTGACTCAGGAGCAGTTGCTGACAATGTGCGTCGGGAACGTCAAGACCGAGCTGGTCCCTTCCCTGATCACTCAGAATTACCCCAGAGGGTTCAGGGACTTCTCAGACAAGGCTCAACATCTTGAGGAAGCCCTGCAACAGGCCAGCCAGGCACACTCGCTGCCTCCTATGATTCCTTCAAGGAGAGTCAGTAGGGCTGAGCCCGCTGCTGTTGCCCAGATAGAGGCCCCCAGGCCGTTGGAGCTGCTGCCGGCGAGGCCAGCTCCACAGCCTCACAGGAATCCGCCTCCACGGGCTCAGTTCCCGGCCCAGCAGCGGCAGCCCCGGAACCGGCCGGCCCCTCCGCGTAATGTACCGCCGCAACCCAGGCGAGATAATCAGGGTCCACCTCCTCGGCCGGCCCCTCTAGCCCTTCGTCAAGACCACGCTCCCCGGGGCCCGCGACACCTGAATTACTCATTTCATGAGGATCAGGTCCCCGGTTACTTCCGGAGCGCCCTGGAGCAGAGGATTGTGCGACTGCCTGAGTGTTGGAGGCCAGAGGAGGCACATCTTACGAATAACCCCCGCTACTGCCCCTACCATCGGGCCTTGGGGCACACCATCCAGCGATGCTATGTGTTTAAGGACTGGCTCCAAGACCAGATTAACAACAATGTAATCAGGTTGGGCCCAGCTCCAGCACAAGTGGCGGGCGTGTTCGTGGGATCAGATGACGATAGCGGCGATGAGGACGAATGGCAGCTGGTCTCCGACCGCGGGTCCCAGAAGTATAAAAACTGGATGGCCCGCAAGACGATCATTCGCGCCCATGGAATCATCCGTGCGCGCTTGAATCATCCTGAGCCCCCAGAATCTGCGGGTGCTGCTTCGGCATCGTCGTCCCAGCCTGCCTCTTCAAAAAGGAGCAAACGGCGGCAGCGCAAGAAGGAAGAGCGCGCCCCGCCAGTTCCGCCACTATCCCGTACTCTCGGCGATTTCATGCCCCCGGAGATGGGGGTCCCTCCTCGGATCCGCCCGGTGATGGATGATTCGTCCGATGACGGTATTGGGTACGCTTCGGTTAACACCGTCGAGCTGGTAAATCCCTTTTCGGTTCCCGACGTTGAAGAACACCAGGTATACCTCCCTAGTGTCCCCGGTCGTCGCCACCGTCGGAAGAACCGCAGCAACAGGAGTCGCCGGGGCACAGCCGTTGGTACCTCCAGCCAGGCCGTGCACGCCGCTGAGACTAGGCAGCAGGCTCAAAACCGAGCTCAGCGCGCGCAGCCCCCCCATTCGGGGATGACGGATTCGCCTCCGCCACTGTTTGTGGTGTGGGACCAGGCAGAACCGCCTCAGCCGCGTCGCGACCAGCTCCGCCCTGCCACGAGTCCATCCCGGCCTCCTGACTCCAGTACGATGACCATTTCCCGGACTGCGACCAGTGAACAGCGAGATGCGCCAAGTACCAGTCGGCCGCCGATCCAACCGGCAAGGCCCGTCATGCCACCAACCGCAGAGCAACCTCCTGCAACCAGGGGCTCGCGCTTGGCCAAAAAGTATGATGTCCTGAAGCACTTGGCCGACATCCCAGCAAGGCTCTCCATCCTTGAGGCTCTGCGCATGTCATCTGAGATGCGCGAGGCACTCGCTGAAGCCCTGAAAAGCCCCCTCCAGTTTGAGACAGAGGTTGCGGCTGCAGAGGCCTTTCACGCCGAAACGATCGAGGACGCCGAATGTCAGGCAGTTATCTCGTTCTCTGGTAAGGATGAGGACCCTCCTATATAGGGACACATTCGTCCGCTGTATGTCACTGGCCAGTTCAACGGACTTGAAGTCCGGCGTTGTCTTGTCGACACGGGGTCCGGGATTAACCTGATTCCAACTCGGACGCTCCGGAGATTGGGGTTGTCTGAGGATGACTTGATTCCCTCCGACCTCAGGATCCAGGGGTACGACCGCACCGAGCAAACCCCGGTCGGCAAGATACGTTTGAAGACCCAGTTTGGTGACTTGGTCGCCAACACCGAATTTATGGTAGTCTCTCAGGACACTGCGTATAACGCATTGATGGGCAGGCCATGGCTTCACCTTCACGCGGCGGTTCCCTCGTCATACCACCAATGCCTCAAATACTCCCTTAATGGTCGAGTAGGCGTGCTTCAAGGAGATGCCTCTCCTTTTGCCTCATGTGAAGCGCGATATCTGGACGCGGACTATTACAAGAGCAAGGATAAGCAGATCCTGGCAGGTGAGGTTGAGCCTGTCGCTGTTGCGAGCGATCCCTGGGCAAGTCTGGATGACGCTTACGTCCTCCCGATTCACCGGTTGGACGTCGCCATGGTCTTGACGGTCCGCGAGTCTCCTGATGAGATGGCCGCGACCGCCCGCGCCAGCACCAGTGGCCCAGCAGGATCTGGTAGCCCCAATGCAGTTGCCAACGCAGTCTCTCCCGTGGACGATCCCTCCCCGAGTGGAGAGGACGTGGAAGATGCACCCCCAGCCTTTGAGGAGGGCGTCCCCGCCACGGTCGATGAGTTAATACAGGTGAACCTTGGAACCGAGGTCGATCCAAGACCCACATTGGTTAGTGCCGCCATGCCCTCTGAGGAGCGGCAGCAGTACGTGGACTTTCTCAGGCAGCACCGTGATGTGTTTGCTTGGGGCTATGACGAGATGCCGGGGCTAGATCCTCAGGCAGCCGTCCACCGCCTTGGTCTCCCGGCGAACCATCGCGGGTTCAAGCAGCCTCCCAGGAAGATGCACCCATCCCACGGTGCCATGGTTGAGGCCGAAGTTGACAAGCTTATCAAAGCCAAATTCGTGATGGAAGTTCAGTACCCCAAATGGCTGGCCAACATTGTGCCGGCCAGGAAGAAGAACGGGCAGATTAGAGTCTGCATCGACTTCCGCGATCTCAACCGCCACTGTCCGAAGGATGATTTTCCCCTTCCAGTGACAGAGCTGTTGATTGATGCCACGGCAGGGTTCCAAGCCCTCTCCTTCATGGATGGATACTCCGGATACAACCAAATTCGGATGGCCCCTGAGGATGAGGAGTTCACTGCCTTCAGGGCCCCCCAAGGTACCTTTTGCTACCGGGTTATGCCCTTCGGCCTGAAGAATGCAGGTGCCACCTATCAACGGGCGATGCACCGCATATTCAAGCCAATCCTCGGCACGCTAGTGGAATGCTACGTCGACGACTTGGTTGTCAAATCGCGCCAGCGTCGGGACCATCTCAAAGATCTTGAGAAAGTGTTCAGCTTCCTCCGGTCTCGCTGCCTGAAGATGAACCCGTTGAAGTGTGCCTTTGGGGTCACCTCCAGAAAGTTCCTTGGATTTGTGGTAAGATACCGGGGTATTGAGATCGACCCAGAGAAAATCAGGGCGATTAGCCAGATGCCTCCCCCCAGGTACCGTCCGGGAACTGCAAGGGTTCCAAGGCCACTTAGCCTATATACGCCGATTCATCGCGAATCTGGCAGGCAAGTGTAAGCCCTTTTCTCGGATCATGAAGAAAGGTGCCACCTATGTATGGGATAAAGAGTGTCAGACCGCTTTCGAGGAAATCAAGCAGTACCTGCTTCAACCTCCGGTCCTGATGCCGCCCGTATCCGGAAAGCCGCTGGTCCTTTATGTGACCGCCCTGGAACGGTCCCTGGGTGCCCTTCTCACCCAGAAGAACAACGAGGGAACAGAGAACAACCTCTATTACCTCAGTCGCATGCTCCTCGATGCGGAAGTTAAGTATTCCCCCATCGAGAAGAGCTGCCTGGCGCTCGTATTTGCCGTACAGAAATTACGGCACTACATGCAGCACCATGAGGTACAGTTGGTTTCTCGGGTAGACCCGTTGAAATATATCCTGAGCCGGCCTATGTTGACTGGCCGCCTAGCGCGGTGGGCTGTGATTCTCCAGCAGTTCGACATCAGGTATGTGTCTCAGAAGGCCATCAAAGGGCAAGCATTGGCAGACTTTCTGGCAGCTCACCCGACCTCCGCGGATCAGCCGCTGGATCTAGGCTTTCCTGATGAGGCCATTCTCTCGGTTGATCGAGCCGATCCATGCTGGCAGATGCACTTTGACGGTGCATCCCGGAGCCCCACCGGTAGAAGACTCGATAATCCTAAGCTCAACAGAGTGGGCTTGGGCATCGTCTTCATTACCCCGGAGCGAGCCGTGCTGCCATACTCTTTCCTGTTGTCAGAGGGCTGTACCAACAATGAGGCGGAATACCATGCCCTCATCACCGGCCTCGAGTTGGCTCTCGAGATCGACGTGCCCCGTCTGTGCGTGAAAGGGGACTCCGAGCTGGTCGTTAAGCAGATCAATGGTGACTACGTTGTCAGGAAGCCGGAACTTGTGCCATTGTTGGAGTGCACCCTCCTTCTGATGGCCCGGTTCCCTTCTCGGCCGGAAATTGTCCATGTTCCCCGGTCGCAGAACGGTCGAGCAGATGCTTTGGCCAGCCTCGCTGCGTCACTTGCGGAGCCTGAACAGGACAACCTGATCGTCCGCGTGACGCGCCGCAGGCTCATCGCTCCCGTTATCCCGGAAGAAGATCGCGGCCCGTTGGTAAGTAACCTCACCACGGTTGCCCCTATGCCCGGAGCCCCGAGTACCCCAGACATGACAGTCGGATCAGCCCCTGATTGGAGGACGCCTTTGGTTGAGTACCTCCAACATGGCATTCTTCCATCGGATCGGGCCGAGCGCGAGCGAGTTCGACGCTGCGCATCGCAGTTCGTCCTCCAGAGCAGTCCCGGCCTGGAGCAGATCCTCTACAAACGCGGATTTGATGGTATTCTCCTCCGTTGCCTTCAGGGAGTTGAGATCCCACGAGTCATGCAAGAGGTTCATGCTGGTTCGTGTGGCGCCCATCAGACTGGGCCGAAGCTGTCCCACCAGATTCGGAGGTTGGGATACTTCTGGCCCTCTATGATCCATGACTGCATCGAGTATGCCAGGAGGTGCCATGCGTGCCAGGTTCATGCGAACTTTGTGCATCGGCCGCCGGAGCCTCTCCATACCACAAGGTATTCCTGGCCCTTTGCAGTCTGGGGACTGGACGTTGTGGGACCTTACCCGCCGGCGACAGCTCGCCAGTGCCGGTTCATTCTGACCGCCACAGACTTCTTCTCCAAATGGGCAGAAGCGATTCCGCTCAGAGAGGTCAAATCATGTTCGATCGCTGACTTCGTGACCTCCAACATCATCTATCGATTTGGAGTGCCTCACGCTATCCTCACGGATAACGGAACCAATTTCCGAGCAGCCGAGTTGAAGAAGTTGTACGCCAAGTATAACATTCGCTCGAACCATACATCTCGCTATCATGCGCAGGCGAATGGACAGATCGAGGCGTTTAACAAAACCCTCTCTAACATTCTGCAAAAGATGGTTGGTCAGAACAAGAAGAGTTGGCCGGACAAGCTCCCCAACGCCCTCTGGGCTTATCGGACGACGACTCGCAATTCCACCCAGATGACCCCTTATTCCCTGGTGTATGGAGCTGAGGCCGTCCTGCCCATCGAGATCCAGTTGCCGTCCTTGCGCACTGCGGTCTACGACCAGCAAGCGCCAGACAGAGTCGCTGAAGCCCGTCTAGTCGAGTTGGAAGCACTGGATGAGAATAGACTTCACGCTTTGCACAACTTGGAGAGGCATCAAAGCAGAATGGCTCGAGCTTTCAATAAGAAGGTTCGCCTCCGCTCCTTCCTGCAGGGTGATCTAGTGCTATCCCTAAGAGCGCCGATGATCCCCGGCAGGAAGCCGCCCAAGTTGGAGCCCAAGTGGGAGGGACCTTTTGTTGTCCACAAGGTCTATCCCAATGGCGCGTACTCCCTAGCGACTATGGATGGTGAGCGTGTCACTCCTCCCACCAACACTAGGTTCCTCAAGCAGTACTTTGTCTGAGTGTGCCTACGTCCTGCACGACGTTAAACTGCATTCGTCCAGGCTACAAGACGTTAAACTGTTCAGCATTCGTCCGCGCTGCAAGACGTTAAACCGCCAAGTGCTTCGTCCTGCATGACGCTAAACTGCACTACGTCCGAGCTACAAGACGTTAAACTGTTCAGCATTCGTCCTGCATGACGTAAAACTGCCCCTCAAGAACTACGTGCGGCTTGATTCCCATCCTTATGGGATACGTAGGACCGCCTGAACCTTCATGTTTCAGGCCCAGCCCCATCTTTTGGGAATTTCCATCCCATCTCGGGCCCTTGGCCCAGTTGCCCCCGGGTATGCGGCGTATGGTGTGAGCGCGGGGATATTCCCTCGTTCACGTCGGTTTGCTCGTCACGCTGTACGCCCCCCCATGTTTGGGGATGCCTTCTGCTCCCCCCTTCCGATTTTCTCTCTTTTCGTCCTGCATGACGTTAAACTGCACTTCAAGAACTACATGTGGCTTGATTCCCATCCTTATGGGATACGTAGGACCGCCTGGACATTCATGTTTCAGGCCCAGCCCCATTTCCTGGGAATCTCTATCCCGCGTCGGCCCTCTGGCCCAAGTTCCCCTTCTTTTGTGCGGGGCGTATCACGTGAGTGGGGGATTATGTCCTCATTCGCGTTGGTCTACTGGCCGCGCCGTACGCCTCCCCCGTGTGTGGGACTACCTCACACCCCTCATCGTCCTGCATGACGTTAAACTGCCTCTCAAGAACTACGTGCGGCTTGATTCCCATCCTTATGGGATACGTAGGACCGCCTGGACGCCTATGTTTCAGGTCCAGCCCCGTCTCTTGGTTGATCACGGGGATCTGCCCCCCTTCGGTTGCTCTCAGGGTGAGTCCTCCGACCCTTTCCGGAGATCTGGTAACATGTTTTGGGTGCTTCGGTCTATGACTCGTAGTGTCAGATTCAATCCCGACAAGTCCTGTGTTGCTTGTCAGGCCTCGCGCTTCCTCTTGTTCGAGCCTTCACTCAAAGGGATCCTCGTTAGCGGTTTGGGTACGATGCCTCAGTGCTCTCCCACCGCTCCGGGTCGATTTACCGGCGGGTCTTGGGCCGCAAATCGATATGAATCCTGCGATTGAGCGGTTGATGCTCGTTTGCTTGCCCCGTCTTAGGCTGACGCGATCGGATGTTGTGTTGCGAATGCGTCAGCAACATCCTTGATCGCCATGTCGGCTCTTTCAGGCTCCGAACATTGGATTGCGCAGTCCTCATCACACTCCGTCTTTATGCGTTGTAGTGGAATCTCGACACTCCCTTCATACTGACCTCTAGTACACCTCTACACGTTAGGCAGACCAACCAGGGTAATGATGTCGTTCGAGACTCCCATGATCTGAGCACCAAGGATATATGCGGATATCCTCCCTAAGGGCCATGCGTAGCTGGACCCTCGTCCCCATAAGGAGGAGGGAGTCGCCCGAACAATTGCGTTCTGGGCCCAGTATATCTGGAGGCTAGCATCTCTGCCCCTCGGGTGATGGACATACGCAGACCCCGATCCCAAGACTCTTCTCCTGGAATCGTGCGTGACCGTAGGGCTGGGTATGTTCCCACCTCCGCCGTGTCCGCCGTACCGCGATAAGCGGGTTCCTCCATGGTCCGAACCACACGACCTTAAACTGTGTTGTCTGGTCCTACCACACGACCGTAAACTGTGATCGTCTTGGCCGCCCGACGAGAAACGGCACTGCATCGTGATGTCCTCCTCAGGGGACACTCATGTTGGGCGCTGGTTAATGACCACGCCATTCATAAATGCCTTCCATGGCTTGATTATTGTGGCGACGCCAGAGATTTCTCAATCACAGGCATGTCGTCGCACAAAGAAAAACCATTCATCTTTAAGGACAAACAAGAAATATCAAATGCCGCTCCTTCTGTGTGCGAGGGTCAGACCCGCACTCTTCCCCGCGCTGGTGCCCGATTGTGTTGCGCCGCGCTTCAAGAACTATGTGTGGCTTGATTCCCATCCTTATGGGATACGTAGGAACGCCCGGATGTTTGAAACTTCGGGTCCAGCCCCCCACCTCTTAGAGATTCCCCCTTCTCTGGGGAATCCGCCGCCATCAGGTCACCCTCAAGGCGTGTCCCTCAACCCCTTGCAGTGGCCCACCGGTGTCAAGAGTACTCTGGTTTATTGCCAGGAGGGTCAGGATCCGTTTGGTCAGGTTTCCTCCACTTTTCAGGCTTCGTGCTCCCTTTCATTCGGACCCATCGTCTACACCCTGGGTGGAGCCCCCGTGAACGGTTCAGACACAATGCCTCAGTGCTCTCCCACCGACTCGGGCCGGTACCCCCAATGGCCTCGGGCAGCAAATCGATATGAATCCTGCGATTGAGCGGTCGATGCTCGTTTGCTGCCTCATTCCACCAACGGTTAGTGCGATATTGATGCTGCTTTTCCGCCACGGTCGGCAGTACTCCCATATCGTTACGCCGGTGCCCCCAGTCCTTGAGTGAATGGCCGCATGATTCGCATTTTCCACCTCCCATTCTGACCAGGCGAAACCTCGATGCTCTTGACACTATCCCTCAGTGCATCTTCGCATATCCAGGGGATAGGACCACGATGTGGCATACTTTGAGCCCCTATGGTCCGAGCTCTAAGACCTTAAACTAAGATCTCTCCTTATGGTCCGAGCTCTAAGACCTTAAACTAAGATCTCTCCTTATGGTCCGAGCTCTAAGACCTTAAACTAAGATCTCTCCTTATGGTCCGAGCTCTAAGACCTTAAACTAAGATCTCTCCTTATGGTCCGAGCTCTAAGACCTTAAACTAAGATCTCTCCTTATGGTCCGAGCTCTAAGACCTTAAACTAAGATCTCTCCTTATGGTCCGAGCTCTAAGACCTTAAACTAAGTTCTCCCCCCATGGTCCGAGCTCTAAGACCTTAAACTAAGATCTCTCCCTATGGTCCGAGCTCTAAGACCTTAAACTAAGATCTCTCCTTATGGTCCGAGCTCTAAGACCTTAAACTAAGATCTCCCCCCATGGTCCGAGCTCTAAGACCTTAAACTAAGATCTTCCCCTATGGTCCGAGCTCTAAGACCTTAAACTAAGATCTCTCCTTATGGTCCGAGCTCTAAGACCTTAAACTAAGATCTCTCCTTATGGTCCGAGCTCTAAGACCTTAAACTAAGATCTCTCCCTATGGTCCGAGCTCTAAGACCTTAAACTAAGATCTCTCCTTATGGTCTGAGCTCTAAGACCTTAAACTAAGAACTCCCCCTATGGTCCGAGCTCTAAGACCTTAAACTAAGATCTCTCCTTATGGTCCGAGCTCTAAGACCTTAAACTAAGATCTCCCCCTATGGTCCGAGCTCTAAGACCTTAAACTAAGATCTCTCCTTATGGTCCGATCTCTAAGACCTTAAACTAAGATCCCCCCTTATGGTCCGAGCTCTAAGACCTTAAACTAAGATCTAGCCCCATGGTCTGAGCTCTAAGACCTTAAACTAAGATCCCCCCTTATGGTCCGAGCTCTAAGACCTTAAACTAAGATCTAGCCCTTATGGTCCGAGCTCTAAGACCTTAAACTAAGATCTATCCCTTATGGTCCGAGCTCTAAGACCTTAAACTAAGATCTACCCCTACGGTCCGAGCTCTACGACCCTAAACTAAGATCTCCCCAAATGGGGTCCTACGTTTTGCATGACGTTAAACTGCACTCTCAGAACTACGTGTGGCTTGATCTCCAGCCTGATGGAGTACGTAGGAACGCCCGGGCATTCCGACTCGGGTCCAGCCTCAGGGATCGTTAAGTCCCGCCCCTCCTCGTCTCCGGCCGTCTGGCCTGGCTTCTGGTAGAGTGGTGCAGTTGTGATATTCTCCCCGATTCAGCTCGGGATGCCCCATCGCAATGATGGGAAGCGACGGTTTCCTCATCAAAGAGGTGCTGTCTGAGGATTGAGGTGATTTACGGCCAGATTAGTGCATCCGCCTAATACGCTTTCTCCACGGTGGCGCAATTTTGAGAGCGTTGGATTCTGTCCGAACAAACCGTCACTTCGCCCCACGCTTCGCATGCCCTGTTGATCTGGATTTTCCACCCTTGTGTCTGAAGGAACCCCAAAGCGGTATTCATGATGACATGTGGTCCGCCTCCTGCAATATGAATGATGACCTTTTTCGGTCCGTCTATTGCAGTTGTTATGGTCGATCCACTGTCCGCCTACCGTCTTGGGCATTTCCTGGAAGGCCGACCGTTGTGGGTGTCTGGATTCGGGACACGCGATTCACCCTTTCTCATTTCCCTATGTTCGGATAAAATCTCAACGCCCCTAGCGTTGTCCCGCTCGTGTGTTGGAACATGTTGGGGGATGATACATTGATTAGGCTTGAGGTCTCCTTTCCTAGGAATGACCTCCCTCTTTTCTCCAGAAACCCGGGCCCAATTATGGATGCCTGATGCTTGGTTAACACTCCCGCAAGACAACGAATTGTGGTTGAGCATGCTAAACCAAAAGATGCAGATAAATATATTGATTCATACAGATGGATCAAAGTAGCGGAAGCAAATGTTTTGGGAATGGAAAAACAAAGCCCTTAGGGATTAGCGTGCTGAATGAGTCTTTCTAATGCCGCTACCCTTTGGCTGGTGGCCTCCAGAGCTGCTTCTCGCTCTCTGCGTGCCCTCTCTTCGTCGGCGGTCGCAGCGCGCAGTTCGTCGATTCTGGCCTGTGCACGCTCCCGCTCGACCTGAATTGTGACCATCTGTTGGCCCGCCTCCGTCAGCTGTACCTGAGTGTCAACCAGCTGGGCTGCTAGTTGCTCCACAAGCTCGGTACACGTTGCGAAGAAGGCCTCCTTCTCTGCCGCCTGCCCTTCGAGGCGCCGGACTTCCTGCTCCGCCGCGAGGAGCGCCCACATGCTCTCCGACATGTCCCGACTTTGTGTGACGTCGGCACGCCGGCAGCTCTCGCGCATCTTTTCGGCCATGAAATCACGGACCGTTAGATGGAGGCGTTGAGCATCAGCTCCCCCGGCGCACAGAAAGCGCAGCCAGGTTTGAAGTGATCCCATGCGCCCCAGCCACTCCGACGGGTCTCGCTTGAGGAAGCGCTGGATGCACTTCCACCCCCTACGGCGCGTTATCCGGCTCTCCTCGACCGCCTCCGTGTTTGAGTCGTCCGTCTCCTCGGGATCGGCAGGCCGGTAGGCAGGGAAGGCAGCCAGCAGGTCTGCTGCAGGGTCCGCCCCTGGGAGGTCCTCACGAGGGATAGGTTCCCCAACATCCGGGCGACCTTCTTCTCTCTCCCCAGCGGCGTTGACACCCTCGTCAGCCCCCAACCTCTCTCCGACGGCAGCACCGCCGACTTCCGCAGCCCCTTGATCAGCAGTTGGTGGGGCCGGTTCGGTTTGGGAAGTCTGTTCCGGAGCAGGCGGCATGTCCACCACCGGTCCACTCGTGGATGGCCCGGGTTCGGCAACCCGATGAGCCTCCAGTGTTGAGATCACTGCGCAGGGCATGCCATGGTTAGTCACGGATCGTCAATGGCAAGCACCAGCAGTAAAGTAGGGAGACTTACGGGAGTTCGGAGCGTCATCTTCCGCTATCCCGGTCGCCGCAGGAACAGTTGCAGCAGGGGACCCCTCAGCGCTTGTCAATTCAATGATGGGTGTCTGGCCCCCGCCTTGTCCTGCTGGCGCCTCTCCTACTCCCGCTGAGGACGCCTGACCGACATCCGTGTGCTCCTGAGAAGGATGGAGAAACGGGTTAGAAGCTGCATAAGAGAATGGATGAAGCAGGTTGAGTAGGGATAGAAGCGGACCTCGAGGAGCTTAGTGACATCAACATTGTCAGAGCCGGCCACCTCGCCGCTCTCCCGTGGGCTCCCCCGATGGGACCTTCCCTCGGAGCCTTCATCCTCCCCCGTCTCCTCCTCCTCCTCGGAGTCGCTACTGTCGTCTTCTTCCGGCGGCATCTGTTCCGGAGCGGGCTCGAGACCGAGCACCACCTTCACCAGAAGGGATGGCTCCGCGCGCTGACCACGTTGGCGCGCATACTCGTCCATGGCCGTCAGATATGCATACTGCCGGTTGAAGTCCACTCTGTCGGCAATCTGGAGGCGCCCGACCTCTGGCAGATAGATTCCTTCTCTGAGTATCTTTCGCCAGATGGCGTCGGTCCCCAGTGACTGCCGCAGAGTCATCCAGGCCGACCACAGCGCCGGGAAGACCGCATCATGGGAAGGTTCGAGCAGACGTCTCACCTACTTCCCGGGCCGCTCGTCGACCACCGCACGTGCCCCCTCTCTGGGCGCTGAGGTCGTGGCGGCAGCTCGCGATGTGCCCGCCGCCGAAGTCCCTGCCCGCGCCGGCTCCGCTGCTTGGCGCGCCTCCATTCTCCCCCGTGTGGCGGCGCCTTGCCTCCTTCCTTGACGCCCGGTCTCCGCACGGGTAACCTCGAGCCGCCGAACTAGCTTCCGCAAAAGCCCCTCGGGGTACGCGATGGCCCAGTGTTCGGCGTACTCGGTTGCCAAGCCTGCGTCAACTCCGGTAGGAGGGAGAGTGATGACGTCGCCAGAGCCAAAAGCGGCAAACATCAGCCACATCTGGCGAAGGACGCCAGGGTTCGTCTCCTCCCGGACAGCAGTGAATACCCTCTTCGGCATCCGTTGAAGGCACCTGAACTGCCTGGCGAACCGGGTCGGCACGTAAGGCTCGCAGATCACCTTCCCGTCGATCCGAGCCACGAGCACCCCGCCCCGCGTGTTCAGGAAGTACTCATGCTGCTCCAACGGACCCTGCCCGTTGTCGATCATTTGGCCAATGGGAGTGGGGAACGGACTAAAATTGAAGTTGGCATGATTGCCAATCCGGATCCGCACGCCCTCCTCACTTAGGGTCATCGGAGCGACCCCCGCGATGTTCAGCAGGGAGGGTCGCAGGCCGTTGCCCGGAGGAATGATGGCGTTCGGAAACGTGTACCCACCGAGGTGAGCAGCCACCCAGCCGTGGAAGAACTGAAAGGGCCCACAGATCCTTCGTGGCGACCCCCCTTGTGAGATGCGTCCCAGGATGGCATACAACCTCGCCAACACTGGGACCCCGAGGTTGTATCTCTTGTTGGCGGCCATAGCGCCTGCCATCGCCAGTGTCGCCGGGCGAACGCCCATTCTCGCGTCCCGCACTGGCAGGAGCCACCCACTCAGAAAGGCGGCCAGGAACGCCGCGTACCGGACATTTGGGTCCCGGGCCTCGATGACGCGGTACCCCCATGAGCGGTAGTCACCCGTCTCCAGGACCCGCCAGTACGACCCGTTCCGGCTCCTCTGAGCTGCGGTCGGGCACCGCGTCCCCCTGCCTGGAATCTTGACCGCCGGGTCATGCTCCAAGAACTGGCCGAACCATTCCTTGTAGGCTATGTCCTTCTGGAAGTCTTTGATCCCGAGCCGCTGCGTAGCCAGGTCAAGCAGATGCCAAGTCAGGATGGGAGTCCGTGACCTGTCCTCCCAGGTGTTCTTCGGTGGCAGGAACTCATCGTATTGGTAGCCCTCCAGCGGGATACCTCCGATGCAGTGGATGTCCCAGAGACCGATGCCGACCTCCCCATGGTGAAGATGGAAGGTGTTGGTATCCGGAGACCATCGGGTGAACAGCTCCGGCCCGAGCTCGGACTGCTGGTAGAAATGGAACTCCGACGTCCACACCGCCTCGAACAGGCCGATGTACCGCAGCTCCTCTGCGAAGTGATCGCAAGTGTGGCGTACCCAGAATGCCCAGGCCCACTCACTGGTGAAGTTGCCCCCAGACCGCAAGTCCCAGTCCTTCAGCCAGCCCTTGGTGTCGTCCGTGACGCTCTGGCGATATATGCTCGAGTAGAGGGCTGGAGAATTCTCCGCAGTAGGCTCACCCCCATCAATGGTTCGCGTCCTCGGGTTCAGAACATAGACATCCAAGTGTCTGGTCTCCCTGGAAGGATTCCCATTGTTAGTGATGTTATAGCGGAGAAGCTCGTCCTCCCGGGTCACCCAGGTCCGCGGCGCATCAATCTCGAACCCTGGCACCAGAACCTCATCTAGGATGCCGAAGTTCCAGAGTGGCAGGTTGTCCGACAGTGGATATGTCTTCTGGGCCGGCGTCAGTAAGTCGAACAAGGATTGATTGTTGGAAACAATCTCCTTGGCTCCGTAAACCTCCTCGTTCGTCGCCATCTCAGCCCTGCGAGTGGCGGCATCCCCCTCATTTCCTCTGTGCGCGGCCATCTCAGAAGTTTCGGGAGTCGTGCGGGTTAAGGAATGAAGCGTGCGGGATCGGACGAGGCTGGTAGAGAAGTTTGAAGGTTGGCGCGCAATCCAAGTGGACAGCGTGCAATTGAGAAGACTGTCGCGCAAAGTTCCGGGTTTTCGCGCAAAAACAGGCGAAATCCGGATGGTTTTGCGCGCCGATCGGGCGAATTTCGCGACCGGAAGAGGCAATTTCGCGCACGAGAGCATTGGAGCTTATCGCGCGGAAGGCCGGAGTACGGAACGCGGGACCCAGGGCCCCTATTTATAGGCAAGGCCGGGGTCCGCGCTGGTCGGAAAGCGCTTTGCGCGACCGCAGCGGCGAATTTCGCGCCCGACGCCCCTTTTTGCGCGCCTAAGTCCCGCGCAGCCCAGGATTTCGGCATTCCGGCGTCTCCCTCGGAACCCGATCGTTGCGACCTCTCGCCGATCAGATTCCGAGGGGGGGCTTTTGTAGACGCCGGAAAAGTCCGTTGTTCCCAAACGAAGCTCCGGATGCGGAAAGCGAAGTGATATTTGGAGTCAGAGGCACGTTCCGGAGGGCCCGGAGGACTTGCGCGAAATTTCAGAGGCTCGCGCGCAAAGTTGAGTCGCGGCGCGCAATCTTCCCGGGATGCGCGCAATGCGCTGGGCCGGCGCGCTATTTTGCGCGCCCGCGGCCTGCGCGGCGCCCTTTGCGCGCTGGGTCCTGATTCCGCGCCCGCGAACCGAATTGCGCGCCCGAGACCGGATTCCGCACCCGGGGTTGCCTATAAATATAAAGCGACCCCCGACGTTTTGAAGGTTGCCAGAATCCGAAGCGTCGCTTGTTCGCGCAATCCAACCCCTTCCGCGCGCAATGCCGATCTTCAGGTAACCTCCTTTCTTTCGCGCAATAGAGCCTTGGGGTTCGCCTTCGCGCGCAATTCCCTTGGCTCCTTTCCTTTGAATAAATTTCAACCCGAAGGCCTTTGCGCGCAAAAGAAGCCTCTTGCGCGCACCCCCCATTTTCAAAGTGGCCATTCGTCAGAGAATGAGCCGTTGCCCCCGCGCGCTACCCGAAGCCCGGTGCGCGCAATCTCAATCATCCGCACGCGAAGCGCTGGCCCAATTGCGCGCCAGCCCGCCATTTTGCGCGCCGACCCGCGGTTTTGCGCGCAAAACTCCTCTTTTGCGCACAATCCGCCAGGGTCGCCTCCCTTGACCCCCTGAGGGTACCCGCCTGCGTGGCGCCCGATGATCCTCATCCTGGGTGCCCGCACCGTGCGTTGTCTTCCCGTGCGGCCCTCCAGGCTTGCACGAAGTGACACGCACGTACGTCCAGCATGACGTTAAACTGCATATTCGTCCAGCATGACGTTAAACTGCATATACGTCCTGCACGACGTTAAACTGTACCTCGTCCGAGCTACAAGACGTTAAACTGTTCAGCATACGTCCAAGCTGCACGACGCTAAACTGCCTAGCCTTCATCGTCCAAGCTACAAAGACGTTAAACTGTACAACATTCGTCCAGCATGACGTTAAACTGCATATTCGTCCCGCATGACGTTAAACTGCACGTATGTCCCGCGTGACGTTAAACTGCACATCCGTCCAACATGACGTTAAACTGTACTACGTCCAAGCTGCACGACGCTAAACTGCCTAGACCCCATCGTCCGCGCTGCAAGACGTTAAACTGCCAAGTGTTTCGTCCTCAACACACGACGTTAAACTGTACTTCGTCCGGCAAGACGTTAAACCGTCCGCCTCATCCTCAACACACGACGTTAAACTGTACTTCGTCTGGCAAGACGCTAAACCGTCCGCATCATTCGATCCCGTGCCTCGCACGCAGGGTCTCCCCCGGTTTGGATGTGGCCCCCACCCGCTCGTCTCTGCAGGGATGTCGGGATTGTCCCGCTTTTGGGACGATTTAATGGGAGCAGCTTTTCCCTACGGGGGCAGGGTATTACAAACCCCTAGTTTCTCGTGGGAGGCTGCACATGTGTATCTCCATTGCGCCTCCCCACTGCCGAAGCCAGTAGAGGGTGTGACGGGGATCGAGGTGTCTCCTACTTTCGGTCCAAGTCCCTTCCAACTGAGTTTTGCCGCATCCGGGCTGCCTCAAGTGCGTAAGTCCGGACAGAATGAACTACGTGGACTTTGATCCCTGTCTTCTATACAGGGTACGTAGGAAGCCTCCCTGAGGTTCAAGCCCGCCACCTGGTCGTCCCAGTCGTATTTACGTCGGTTCGTCCATCAGTGGACCCCTCCAGGGTTCACGCTTGCGTCGATTCACCTATGAATCCGCCCCTGTGGGAGACTGCCCGTGTGTATCTCCACGGTGCCTCCCCACATCCCCCCTTTTTCCATTTCTCCTTTTATCGTCCAGCATGAAGTGAAACTGTGATCCACCCGGCCGTTCCATCCCCCTCTGTGCGAGGTGGTTCGGTTCAATCCTCCGCCCGGCGGCCTAGACCTCTTCGTGAGTCGGCTTGCCGACGTCCAGCATGACGTTAAACTGTATACCCGAACTACGTTGACTTTGATCCGTGCTAACGCGCGGTACGTAGGAAGCCCCTACGGGGTCCAAGCTCTTCACTCCATCATCCATCCTGATCCTTACCCGGGCCGCCACATCCCGGTGGGGTCATGCCACTTCACTCCACTCCACGTTACTTGGGAAGCCGCCCATGTGCTGGCCCCAGCGTCGGAGGTTCCCCGCAAGGGGTTCTGTCATCTGGTCCACTTTTCGTGTTGATCGGTCCGATGCCGTCCCCGCTGGACGTTAAACTCGCGGCATACCCCGTGTTAAACATGGGAAGCTGAGGAAAACCTCAGGTGACACAGTTCCCCGCACCCAGTACGGGATGCCTCAGGCCATCATGCCTTCGAGAAGCCCTATTAGGGACGGAAGACAGACGTGCAGAGCCGCAGTGTTACGACACGCCCCCCAGCACCCAGAGCCACCCGGCCTTCTCACCGCAGGTTGCTGCCCCGACCAGACTCCTTGGAGCGTCCGGGCGGAAGCAGCGTAATTAACCGGTGTCCATGAAGATATGGCGCCGGGAACGAGATTCACGAACATTCTTAAGTCTATGAGGGAGACCCGGATTAGGCGACGAGTTCCGAGGAGACGTCCAAGGAAGGAGGAGCCGACATCCCATCATCCCGATTTCGATCAAGGAGCAGACGCCCCTGAATAAGGGACGGATGCCGCCCGCCCTTGGAAAGCGGGACTGCGGGACCACAAGCCGCGCGCCCATCCCCTCGGGTCGACGGGTGCACGCGCGAACACGTCCTGGCGGAACAGCGTAACCCGACACACATCTGCACCGAAACAGCTGGAAATACAATAATAAAACCAAAATACAAAAAAGTAGTAAAATCTAACAGCATCGCAAGCCTCATCTTAGTTACATGCTCTGCATCTCCAACAACACTCAAGCACCTGATGAAGAATGGAGTTTTCCCTTATATATACCTTAAATAATATAATCTGTTTGGGTCCAAATGCATGACCCAAACAAGATATTGGATGAATCCTAGTAGGCAGCCACTAAAAGATCTCTTGCAAACATTAGTGAATATATATAGTATGTAATAAGAAAAATGAATCAATAAATAATGAAGTACTCAAAATAAAATAATCCTTCAATTTTAAAATTCTTTCATTTTCATTTATATATTATTTAAACTATTGAATAATGAATCCTGAGATCTATCCTAATCTATGTATCCGTTTACATAATAGTATTAATAGATTTTATAGAATACTATCTCAACAAATAAGTATCACTAAGTCCATGATTTTGATTTGTCTAAGAATACTAGTCACTTTCATTCAATGATTCATAGCAACCCTTTGGGAAAGCTACCACATTATAACCCATTTGGTTTATCTTAGCACTAAAAAAATCAAACGACCACCTAGGAAACTCTCACGGTGAATAACCCTGGGTCCACATGGCACCAATAAATTATACACAACCTCCAGGTAGCTATCACGGACAATACCCCCGAAGTCAATGTAGTATAAATTATCATAATGACCTCCGGGTAGCTCTCATGGCCAATACCCCAAGGTCAAAATCTACACAAAGTCTCTTATAGTCCTGTGTAAATAAACATGGAAACCCCAATAGTTTTCTTGGTCCATGTCTCTCATCGTCCATTGGAAAATCATCACGCATATAATATTATAGCAGCACATGTAATCTAAAACTACTAAATGGATAACATTCAAAATCACAAATCATGAAATTATTATAATTAAACAACTCAATCCTAAATAAAATTGAATAATGGAAAACATTGTTTTCTTCATAGGAAATTTAATACAATCATCTATAAATACTGAAACTAGGGAAACACACCCATGGGGTGTCCCGTAAACAAGGAATCAGACCTTTCACATATGCTACAACCCTTTTTCAATCAATTAAACCATAAGTGGTAGATAATATGGCTAATATCCAAAACACGCAATACCCCGAAATGGATATTCATCACTTTAAAAACATCTAAAATAAATACAATCCAAGAATGGCACAAACCACCTACCTTGATATTGTACGATGAACACTCTTGAACATATTCCCTCGAATCACCCAATAATGACGTAGATATACAGAAAGGGTAATAATGATCAACCAATGATAAATCATGAGAGAGGAAAAATTTGGAAGAGAGGACCTAGGAAAAGAGATAAATCACTGGTGGGAATCCAACGCACCTAGTTGCATCTCAATTAGAGATCAGATGATGGAATGGGTGGAGATCGAATTTTCATAGATATTCTTCACTCTCCTGTACGAAACAGAAGAAGAAGAAGTGTTTTTTAGAGATGATATGTGACCCCACTCTGATTTATCAACTAAAAAAGTTACAAGGTGTGTTCATTTAATGTACATGTCATGTACATGACTCAACCGGCTCTAGCTTTAGGCAATCTGCCAGGTCACTTATATTCCAAGTACTCGGTTGTTACAAGACTTGTACGTGGTTATATGTGGCAACCTGGTACATGGTGTGTACTCAAGAGTTTATGGAGTGTACTTATAAATTTCCCCTTTCATCCTTTTTACACAAAAAAACCTGAAATAAAGATCTAAACATGTAGAGAAGATCCAGGTTCTAAAAAAAATCCCCCATTAAAGCAGTTCATACCTAAATTTCCCTTCCAAGTGTGGAAAAAAAGAAATTTCAAACAACTCTGGACACTAGGATCGAAGGTCGGTCTCCCACTCCCAAGCCTCGTTGTGTACTCACTCGTGCTACCGTAGCACCCGTACTAGGGGAACAAAATGGACACTAAGAACTTTCTTTCTATGATCCAAAATCTAGTTAGTTTTCTCTTCAAAGGACGCATCCACCTCCTACTCAACCTCATCAGGTTGAAAATGTTAGACAGGTCTGAAAAATAATTCCTCAGTAGAGAAACAAGAAAGACGTCGTGCATAGACTGGTACCTATGAGGCAACTGCAACCGAGATTCAATTAGCCTGACTCTCTCCAGAAACCTCAAATAACCCGACGTATCTCAGTGAATGCTTACCCTATCTCCTAATCCTCTTGTGTCCCAACCTCAGTGTGACATGAAAAAAACCTGATCCCTAGCCTCAAACGTCAGTGGTCGTCTCCTTCAATCGGCATAATATTTCTATCAAGACTGTGTAGTATACAGCCACTTTCAAATCAAATCCACCTACTCAGTGGTCTCTTGGATAGGACGAGGTCCCAATATAGATGTCGCTCCTTCATCCATCCAACAAAGGGGTGATCAGCATGGATTTCCATAAAAATCCTCATAAGGTGTCGTCTGAATCATCACCTGAAAACCTTTATTGTAGGAAAACTCTACTAGGGGTATGTGTCTCTCCCAAAACCCCCCAAAATATATGATGCATGATCAGAGAATGTCTGCCAAAACCTGATTCGTGTGCTCAGAGTGGCCAACTGTCTGGGAAAGGTATGATGTACTCAGAAGTACCTATGTAGCCAAAGCCCTCTATAGTCCATGCCTGACCCGAGAAGTAAACCAGGTGTCCCTGTCTAAAATGATAGATTATGGAACCCCATAAAGACATAAAATCTCTTAGATGTACTGCCTTACGATCTCATCAATACTGAAGGTCTCCTTGATCAGCAAGAAATGTGCAACCTTCATGAGTTAGTCAACAAAAACCCAAACCACATCATTCCCTCGAGGTGACCTCGATAAAACCATCATGAAATCCATCATGACATCATGACACCTCCATTTAAGAATGGGTAACTACTGTAAAATCCATATCGGTCACCGATAATATGCATTCACTTGATGATAAGAGGAACTTCTCATAACAAAACCGGCAACGTATAACTTCATACCTAACCGCCAATACTGATGGTGTAGATATTAATACATCTAGGTAACACAAGGATCAACATCCCAAACTATAGAATTAAAATCCACATCAAATCCTCAAATATGTTTACTGACACCCATATGAATCCATGAAAATGTAAGACCTCATCCTCACATATTGTGCACCATAAAGTAGTGTTTTCTCCAGACACATTGTCCAACAGGACTAGGCCTTCAGAGTCTGATAGATGCCTCATTCATACTCGATCCAGTAGTGTAGAGTTAAATAAAATAGAAGAAAGAAATGTCTTCCCCTGTCTTTAATGAACCTCCAAATGCATCTCAATGAATAGAGCCATATGTTTCCCCTCACTACTGGCCTTCTGAACTGTATGTATATGAGTACTCTTTCTCAACGCATCAGCCATTGTGTTTCCTTTCTCAGGCATTCAGGAAAGCTCAGAGTCCAAAGACTAAACGTACTCAACCCACCTTCACTATCACAAATCCATATCACTCTTCATAAAGATATACATGAGTATTTTTTGTTCATTGTATACCACAAAATGCTCTTCCAATAGATAATGCCTCCAACAACGTAAATCCTATACAACTGCAGCTAACTCGAGATTGTGCATCGGGTTATTATTCTCATGTGGCCTCAACTATTGATACCTATTTGAAATTACCTCTTCCACTTTCATAATCACTGCACCCAGCCTGATATCTAACACATCACATTAAAGGGTGTAACCCTTTCCTGAATCTAGAAAAACTACTATCGGTGCTGAATTCAACCTCCCTTTTAGCTTATGAAAGGTTGAATCAATGGAATCTATCCACAAGTACATTTCACCCATCATAGTCAAGAATTTCAGTGGTGCTGATTTTCATGAAAATTAAAGAATAAAGTGCCTCTAGTAACCAAAAAACCCTAGAAAACCCTGTACATCAAATGTGTTCTTTGGATTCTCCCAAAAAACTATTGTCCTCACTTTATCTGGGTCTACCGATACTTCTGTATCTGAGATGAAATGAACAAAAAAATAAATCTGCTTTATCTGAAAATTGGAATTTTGAGAGCTTAGCATATAACTAATGATCTTTCAATGTACTCAATACGATCAAAATATGGGTGGCATGGTCATGTAGAGTGTGATAGTACACCAAAATATAATCCACGAAGACTACCACAAAAGAATCCATGTAACGATGGAACAATCAGTTCATTATGCCATGAAAAATGTCGGTGCGTTTGTGAGACTAAATGGCATAACCAAATACTCATATAGACCATACCCACTATGAAATGCTGTAATAGGTACATCTAATGGTCTAACAGGAAACTGATGATAACCGGATCTCTAGTAAATTCTAGAGAAAACCCAGGCTCCTCGAATCTGAACAAAGTGATCATCAATCCATGGAATGGGATATCCGTTCTTGGCTGTCAACTAGTTCATCTTCTGATAATCCAAATGATGTATGAGGGTAATGTCAGCCTTATTAGAAAAAAGGATAGGTGATCCTCGAGGAGAAATATTGGGTTGGTTGAAACCCTTTTCATGTAACTCCTATAACTACTTCTTGAGCTCCTGTAACTCTGGTGTAGCCATCCTATATAAATGAATAGACACCGATGCCAGTCCAGACATGAGCTCAATAGTGAAATCTACCTCTCTATCCGGAGTAAAACCTCCAAAATCATCTAGAAATACATCTCTAAAACAATTAAACATTGGAGTAAATTAAATATATAAAGTCCCCTAGTCATCTAGATACAAACTAGGAATCTGGGATGTACCTTCTCCCAACCCATAATGCTTGTGTCCAGCTCAACACGCTTGGACATCCCATTCTCCCTTATGTAGAAAATTCCCTCCCTCTAATGATGGAAAACTCACCCTATGAAAATAATAGTCAAGAAAAGTCCAGAAATAAGGTCAACTAGTCCATTATAAGAATGACATATATGCATATCTTTTTTAAGACCTACAGGTCCCATAAGAAGTGACCCCCACCAACTTCAATAGGGAACTCCTTACACTGACTTACACTAGTCATCATAATCACGAACGGAGTATCTAGCTTCATAACATCCTCATAAGTAAAGATACATATTTGAAGGATATCCACAACACCAACATATATAAAACTATGGGAAGTCCTTGTATCAATAAGATAACAAGCTAAAACTGAGGCAACTAGAATCGTACTTCTAACTGTAGAGGGTCTAAGATCCGACTCCCGCTAGATCTGCTCCACTACAAAAGTCTCACCTATACTGCAGCCCTGTGACCCTTCATGAATACCCTGAGCTAATCCACCCTACCATTGTTGGAAACATACTGTCTTCCCACCTCATCCCTGACTACCTCCTCGGCCTAAATGGCCCGACCAACTGCAGTTCCTTGACAGAGGAGAAACTGGTGGTCCTTCATCTAAATGTGTATTCATAAATGATCCCCTCTCATTAGATTATGGTAAGAAGAACTAGAAAAAGGCTGAATATAACCCATATTTATACAATCTCATCACTTAACTCTATCTCTCAGGCACTAGGATCATGGGTTCCCACTCTTCCGACACAGGAAGCACCTCACCTGGCTACCTGTAGAGCCATCCATTCTACTGTAATTACGAGGTGAAGGATCTATGTGGTGATTTTTACTATCAAACAATGGAGTAATATCCCTAGATGCTAAATCGTCATGGCTCGCAGCTCCCAACTCCTTCATATTGTGCTCAGTAATCAGTGCCTGATTTACTATATCCTTCACCGAAGTTAGTTTGAAGGCATTCACCTATGATCGTATGGAATATTTAATACCATCTTCAAACCACCTAGACAAAGATAACTCGTCACCTCCTAGAACAGGTGTGATGTGTTGAAGCTCTATAAAACGATAAGAGTACTCCATTACTGAAAGAGCACCCTGCTCCAAATGCATGATCTCTTGGGCTCAGTCAGCTCTCAATGTCTTTGGATAGAAATATTCATTTATGGTCCTCCAAAACTCTTCCCAAACTATATCTTGGCAACTTCATTCTTGTGTGATAACATACCACCATCTCTTGGCAAAATCACATAGCTTGTAGGTCGCAAGCTTCACCGTCATCTCCGGAGGCATCTCCAGATGCTCAAAGATAGAAATCATGGCCTTTAACCATGAATCTGTAGCCTATGGTCCTCCATCCCCAAAAAACATGAAAGGATGCTGCTATTGGAACACCTGCATCAGCTCTTCCATAGATGGGATTGGATGTGGTGGTCCCTGTAAAGTCTATATAATCTTCATAAATACTTTATAGAACTGTTCATCATCACCTATGTTCGGTATAATATCTAGCGCCATGACGGGAATTATGGGATGATCTACTGGTAGTTCCTGGTCAATCCTTTGTGGTGTCTGGACATCACCTTGCACCTGGCGTACAACAGGAGGATATATTTGCGGTATCACTCTGCAAGGTCAAGTGAACACCACTATTTAAGATTATCAAGAACTGAAACATTGAAGTGAAATAATGGAACAATAGAAGAAATCGTTTATGTATTACAAAATAGGGTTACCCGACATGTATAAACTCTACATGGAATGTTTTCAAAATCTTTTAACATGGTGTACACCTCTTCCAATCCTGGTCATGTAACACCCCTTACACACGACATTTTACTCCTGATACACAGTGTGTAAATTAATTTATCCCCTACCCAAGGACCTCTACATGGAAAAACCACATGGGGTCTTCCAGCATAAAACTAAATAGTGTGTTTACCCTAGACATGGTGTGCACTACATAAGTTCCATCAACTCGTGTCATTTGTCACACAGTCAGATACACGATCGACTCTACATGGCTTGCAAAAACGAGACACAACGTGTTCTACCAAATGTTTCCCAACCCCGTATCTCTTCTCACATAGTAAAACACATGGTCAAGAACTAAAAGGTGTGTACTCCTAGTACACAGAGTGTACTTAATAAAAAATTCTCTCAAAATAGAAGAATGTATTATGTGTGTTCCAAACACCACATGTCATGTTTTTTGGTGTTCTAGATAGTAAGCCTCTAAAACATCTCCAAAACCCTTAAAAAATTAATTTTTTTCCAAGAAATGACAAATTCCAATCCATTAGAGCCCATACTCCCTGCGAATCAACTTTTTTTATCTTTACTCATATCAAAACTTGACAAAATTGAATTAATGTTCAAACATGCTCCACCAAATTCTGATCCAAGAGGGCCCATAACACCTCCTAGACCAATGTTTGGCATCCATGAAAATAAAAAATTAAAATTTACAATACCGTATCAAAATAGATGGTATTCTATCAATGCATATATCACAATAGAATACATATCTTGCACAACATATATCACAACAGCATGTAGCAGTAATGCATCCTAAATTGCATGAAATTATTTCATAACATGTGATCTCTAGCAAGATTATATATGATAAATGAGATGGATTACCCTCATCTCATCAGGTTACAATATAAACAGAACCCCAATGATTAAATTCATAACACCAAAATACAAGTGAATCACCAAATAGTGAAATCAAATCAACTGTAACAATTTAAAAACTAAAAAAATTTCAATAATCGTGGTAAATCAGATTTCCCATATACACGGGTAAGCTGCTCTCAAGCACATCTTATTACCAACTACCTATTCATTCCTATCCCTATCTAAAGGCTCCAAAAAATAGACAAATCAAAAAAGATAATCCTTTGATACCACTTTGTAACATCCTGGTTATGGGTCCCGCCCAAAGGTACCCCGTACCCAGTTGATCACATGGCCTCAAGCACCTTTCCCAGAACTCCAGAGGCTACCAACTAGAAGTAAGGGCCTTGGGTGTGTTAGTGGGGAATCTATTCCCTCATTGGTAGAGTAACAAAATTGAAACAAATAATAAATAATAATGGATTTTGTAACACCATACAATAGAGGAATACATATAGTAATATAACAACTGGAGAAAATATATATAAATGATGCATGTCACATGTGTCTAGTAAAGCAGTCGAACAAGTCACAATGCTAGAAATACAATATTGAAATCAAAATATATAAAATAAGTGAACTCTAACAGCATAAAAAGCCTCATCTTGGTCTAATTCTCTCTAGGTCTAATATCACTCAAGAACCTGATAAATAAAGGTGTGTTCCCTTATCTATACGTGCAATAATATAATTTATTTGGGTCCGAAATCATGACCCAAATAGGGTGTGGGAAAAATCCCAATAGGCAACCACCAAAAGATCTGTTCCAAACTATCAGTGAATATATATTACAGGTAATATGAAAAATGAAGCAATAAACAAGGAAGTACACAAATGTAAATAATCATATTGTTTTCAATTACATTCATTTTCATTTATTAACTATTCAAACTATTGAATAATGGATCCTAGGATCTAGACTAAGCTTGGTATCCCTCTATGTAATAGTATCAATATATGTATAATAATACCATCTCAACAAATAAGTACAACTGAGTCCATTAATTTTCTTTGTCCTGGCACAGTCGTAAACATCAGTCAATGTTTCACAATAACACTTTGGGAATGCTCCAACGGTCAAAACCATTTGTTTTAACATAGCACTAAACAAAAGAAAACGACCACATTGGAATCTCTCATTATCAATACCCTTGGGTCCACATGACATCAATAAATTATACATGACCTTCAAGTAGCTCTCATGGTCAATACCCCCTGGTTAAAAGTAGTATAAATAATCATAAACGACCTCTGGGTAGCTCTAATGGTAAATAACCCATGGGTCAAAATATACACCAAGCCTGTCACAGTCCTGTGTAATTAAACATGGAAACACCCATTGTATTCTTAGTCCATAGATCTCACGGTCCATTATAATACCAATGTGCATTTTATATCCAAGTAGAACATGTAATCTAAAACTACTACATGGCTAACATTCAGCAGCACAACTCATGCAATTATTAAAATCAAACAACTCCATCCTAAACAAGATCAAGTCATGGAAAGCATTGTATGCTTCATAAGAAACCTAGGACTGTCATCCCTGAATAGTCAAACTATGTAAACACACCCATGGGGTGTCCCATAAACATGGATTAAAACATTACACATATTCTATAACCCATTTTCAATCAATTAAACCATAGCAGGTAGATAATAGGGCTAAAATCCAAGACACGCAATACCCCAAACATGGGTATTCATCACATTAATAATATATAATAAAAATAAAATCAATTAAATGTGGAAGAAACCTACCTTGACGTTGTACGATGAACACTCTTGAACATCGGCACTTCAATCGGTCTATAATAATGTATATATACGAAAAGGTTAAAATGATCAACCCTTAATAAATCATGAGAGAGGTAAAATAATGAAGGAAGGCCCTAGGGGAAGAGAGAACTCCCTAGTGGAAATACAACGTACCCAGCAGCATCTCGATTGGAGCTCGAATCGAGGAACAAGAGGGGCTCAATGTTTCACAGTCATCTGTCACACTCCAGTATGATACATGGGAAGAATAAGTGTTTTCTGGAGATGAGATGTGACCCCTATCCAATTTATCATTTAAAAAGAAATGTACAAGGCATGTTAATTTAATTTTCACACCATATACTTTTCTTAAATGTCTCTCACATTAGGCAGTCTATTAGGTCACCTACACGGCCATGTACTCGGCCATTACATGACCATTACATGATTATGTGCGGCAACTGGGTTAACAACGTGTACTCAACAGTACACGGTGTGTACTTATAAAATTCCCCTTTCTTCCTTTTTCCTAAAAAATCAAAATAATGATCCAAACCTGAAGATAATATCTAGTTTCATACATTTTTGAATACCAATTGATACAGGGACATTACAATATGTGTTTTTTATGCATTTTTGTAATCACTATATATAATGTCATGTTTGGAAACCTAGTCTATATGATATATGCTCATAGTTTTCTTTAATATTATCTGAATATATCGATTTGAAACCTCATATTTGTCCTTGCTGTGTGGATAGTATGGGGTTCTCATGTAGTGGTGACATCCATGGTGATTAATTATATTAAAAAACAGTGCATTATTTATGTGGGTTCCACATTCATGGATGATGAGCCTTCGAATCTCGAAATGGGTAAAAGTTTGTTAATTTAATAATTTTATGAAAACTTGAGCATTACTTTTACTAACGCTTCAGCTTCCACTAAATTTGATACCTAGTCTACACATACAAGGTTGTATGATTTTCAAAAATAATTAGGAAACGATCCTTGATGAAGATTCCCAATATGTCAAAAATTTCCATGCACATGATCAGATGTTGTGGCTTATCTCAACTTCAACTTATTCCACAAGTTCATTATCATTTATAAAAGTCCATGATGAACTCACATAATCTTAATTCATGCTAAGTGAGTACAAACAGCATTGTAACCATTTTATAATAGTGAGATGAATTCAATGTTTTTATTCAACTTCAATAGCATGGCACAAATTTAAAACACTATCAACTTCTTCTTCAAGGATATATCTCTTAATCATTCCCAATGTATATTTTTTGATAAGAAATGTATCATATTAATACTAATGGTTTTCATTAATTTAAATATTTTTCTATGATATGTTGATAATCCTGAGTGTACCACACCTAAATCTATGTAATTGATGTTATCAGCATAACACGGTGCAGTTGTCTTAGTAGCATAATATTTTTCATTAGGAAATTATTCTATGATTAATCCCACATTTATTTGACTTGTTTCAATGTATAGGCATGATAAATGATCATAAATTACATTCTCAATTCCCTTTTAGTCATTAACATCAATTTCAAACTCCCAATGTAACAATTTCTATTGAATGAGGTAAAGTTTCGCATGTTTCTTAGTCAAATTATATGGTAGGAAAAAGTTATCTATATAACTAGTGAATTTGGATAAAAATAGATTAGATCTAAATTTATCAAATGCAAGTACAACAACTAAAATCTATTTTTTAGTTGTCTTCTAATTGTTTTAAGACTCATTCAATGTGGTAATAGCATAATAGATAAGTCTAAATATCATTTATTTTCTTTTTTATAATGTAGCGCCAAATTCCCAGTCACAGACTTCACAAATAAACTCAAATAGTTGCTACTAATATAGAAAAATCATTATCAAGGGTTCATCCAACAGTTTCCTTAATAATTTAAATGAATTCTAATAGTGAGGACCAAAATGGAATGTTACATCTTTTCCCAATATGGCAGTAAAGAGATAGAAAATTATAGAGAAATGCTTAATGAAATGTCGGTATTATCCAAAAATAACAAGATAAGCTCTAATTGAATGAACATGTGAATGCATGGGTATCTCAACAATTTCACTGATCATGGAAAAATAAGCTTCAATTTATTTTTTTAATTAGATGGCCATAAATTATCACTCTTTTTATTTGATGTGGGATTTTTCCCAATTGAGTACCACATTGTTTTCTTCACATATAGCCAAAAACACATAACCATAATCTTCTAGAGATTATCAAAAGAATTTCCATCCACAGATAATTCATCCATAAATATTTTTCAGAAATATTTAATTGTTTCGTTGAATATTTTGATCATGCATCGTTGAAGATTGTCTAGTGATTTTCACATTCCG
Organism: Viscum album; assembly: GCA_963277665.1. Taxonomy (NCBI): domain Eukaryota; kingdom Viridiplantae; phylum Streptophyta; class Magnoliopsida; order Santalales; family Viscaceae; genus Viscum; species Viscum album. The sequence goes on from OY728123.1 coordinate 1,621,458,371, forward strand.
AAAGGCATTTTTCAATCAGTGAATGTACCATACAAACAAGTGGATGTTCTTTTATCTTGATCTTTTGGTGTAACCAAAATTTTTTAAATCGTGAGTATCCATCTAGAAAAAGTTGTAATCTCTTCCTACTATAGGTTCAAGGATTGGATAAATAAATTGTAATGATAAGAGATCTTTTCTAGTGGAATCATTCTATTTTTTATAATTTATGCAAACACTCCATCTAGTTAGTGTTCTTGTGGGTATCAATTATCCTTTATCATTATTAACCACGGTGGTCCCACCCTTTTTATATACTACAAAAATGGGTTGTCCCACTGACTATTAGAGATAGAAAATATTTAACCATCATCACGATGTTTAACAAATTATTTCATGATTAATTATTTCATTGGAGTAGTAGAGAATATGTATGGTTTCTCAAATGGTTTTTACATATTTTCCATGTGTATTCTATGAGTGAAGATGGTTAGACATATACCTTTTAAATTTTTAATCATACAACCATTTGTTGGATTCCTTTGAAATAGGAATTTGAGTACATTAATTTCCTTTTCACTTTAAATATTATAATTTTTTTTGGTTGGAAATTTTTTAAATATCCCAAGTAAATATAACTCAGTTTTATTGTAAGTGGATTAAGAAAAAGTGTTGGAGGATTTTCAAGTGATAGAGTCAATGAGTTGAGCACTGGTCTATCCAAAGGCTTGACTATATTTTTGGGGAATTCCACTTGTTTTATGAATTGAGTTAATTCCTCGTTTTCATTTTGTAAATCCTTGGGATTTAGCATGTCCATTTCTAAGTCATCTCATTGTTCAATAATATCCAAGAAATTATAGTCAGATATAGAGTACTTTTCCATAACTTCTAGGATATCAAATGTTATGTTTTCTACCCGAAATCTGAATATTAATTTACCATCTTGTATATAAACAATTTCCATTCATGTTTTTAAGAAATATATCCAAATAATGATATAGGAATAATTATCATCAAACATATGAATGACAATAAAATCAATATGGAAGTAAAATTTATTGACAATAATGGACGTTTCCCCTATAATTCTTCAAGTATTAATCACTGATCGATATTTAATTTACAAGAGGCCCTATTTGGATTTAATTATGTAATTCTATGTTATTTAATAAATCCAAATGGTATGGGGTTTATACAAGCACCATAATCACATAATTCTATCCCTAATTGACATCCTCCAATATTAAAAGGTATAAGGAAACTTCTATTGTCTATTGGTTTATAGGGAATGGATCTCTGTATAACTATTGCATAGTCCTCAGGAATTATGACTATAAAAAATGCTCCTTGAAAAATGTATCATAGTGGGGAATTTGTATGATGGTTTTTGAAAAATTACATTTTTTTAATATTTATGGGCAACATTATGAAATCAAAAAACTGAGCATCCAAATTCTATTTCGTCAATATTTTTGGAAATGGTGGAGGTGGTGAAAGAGCTTTCAAACCTTCATTGAGTGCCTCATTTTACTTTTCTTTTCATGACCTTTCAATTTTTTAATGTCATTTTTTATATTCCACTTATTTATCTATAAGTTTAAACACTTATTAGTTGAATCTTCATTATTAATGGAAGGTCTATGTATCTATTTTATTGTTTGACAACTAGTCATTTGGTTCTTAGGAAATTGTGTTCCACTCCATAACATGATATATGTTTCATTTTCTCTTGGTTAATATTGTGTTACTTGGTAGAGTTAACTATGATTGGTCCTGCATTAGTATAGCTAACATACAAAGATTATATTAAATGTTGTTTGTGGAAGATTATAAGTTTTGGGTTGTTGTTTTAAATTTTTGGGTTTTCATCACTAATAACTCAAACCATGATTTCTTGTACAAAATTAAATTTTCTATAGTTTCTCCCCAATATTTTTTACCTTACATTTCAGGAGGGGAAAATTCTATTGGTTACTCTTTTTTCTTATATTTTTATTGTTGATGAAATGGTTTTTTATAATTTTATTGACATCCTTACTCATGTGATTGAATGGAAGGTCTAAAAAATATAGATAGGGGAAACTAGGTGGACCCATTGTATAGTTCATTGGCTAAGTATCCATTGGTTCCTTCTAACCTTGATTTTGTTTGTTGCACTACAAGTTTGAGTTGTAATTGTTTCTAAAATTTCATTAGTTTTTTCTGATAATTTTATATATGGACATATTTTATACAAATGTGTTATATGGACACATGGTATAATCATGGGGACCAACATACTGTGGGTACAATTCATCTAAAACTATAGGGATTGGAACCGGATTATCCAGACTATATGAAAATATTTCAATACTTTTATTGAGAGATTCGTATTTTTCATCCATGAATTGGTGATAATAAAAATTATATATCCCTACATTACTTATTGAGCAATCTTCTAGTCACCGGAAAATTTACTCTTTGATTTTTTTAATTAACGAAGACAGAACCTCACAATTCATTTCCATGAACACATTGTTAGTAGTTATTTTGATTGTAGATTTACTCTAGGGTTGAAATCCATTATATAAAGCTTCTAAATGGTGGTATAACTTCCTCCCATGATGATTAAATCACCTTCACGTGGAATTGAATCTTTCCCAAGATTCTTCTAATGATTCGTATTCCTTTTGAAAAAATATATTGAGGTATATATTTTTTTAATGATTATTTAGTAATATAATATCAATAAATAAATTAACTTCTTAGCACCTATCAGGTGGATACTATATCTGTGTCGAGACATTCCAACTAGCCCTTCTATTTTACTTTTAATGAGAATATAAATAGTCTCAGAATCAACACATCATCAGCTGCCCCTTTTTATCTAACAGTGTCCTGTAATTTGAAAAATAGGTTCACATACATAAAAGGTTTCTCGCTGCTCAATACATGAAATTGTGTGTATTTTTGGAGTTGGTAGTTCATCATTGCCTTTAGTTCAAAATACATCACTTTAAATTTTGTCTTATTATTCCTAAGCAGACTACAATGGTGTTTTCAATTCATATCTCATAGTAGTTAGTGGTTTTTTATTATTAGGATGGTTTTTGAATAGGGGTGAAATTTTTCACTAGAAAAAATTGTAATGAGAGTCTCAATAATTTCTTCCTATGGATACATTTGGTATTCATAATGTAACACCCTTTGTTTTTTGAGTGGGTCTAGTTCTTCACCGGTTTTTAATTATCAAAGTTTGGTGGGTGGAAAAAGTTTTTTCACATTTATTGGAACATAATTATAAGAGTTAATATGAAATAATACTTTTTTTAGATGATTATTAATTCTTCTCATGTGTCTCTAGGGTTATGTTTGATTTTGGGTCCATTGGAGGCCGAAATTCAAAATTTTCTAACTGTAGAGAATAAGGTGGATGGTTTTGGAAACTTGTGAATCCTCCATGGAGTAATTGTGTAGCCTTATAGGTCAACATTCCATGGATTGTAAATCCATAAATTAGGTATTTCATGACCATATGGCCATGTCTGAATTTTTTTACAAAGGTCTCACTCACGATTTGAGCATGGTTTGGGAAACCGTGGCCATGAACCATGCAAGCCTCGAGATTGGAAGGTGGTTATTTCCCGGCTGGAACGCATTTTTCTATACAATGAGAGATAATAATGTGTCCCTATAAAAACATTGAAATACCATTTTCTATTTCATCTATAGACCTATTTCTTATTATTTTTCCTCTTCCCTCACCTACGTACAATAGAGGGGAGCACCAATTTCTTCCTCCTCTATGTAGATAGAAAAATACAACACTTGATTTCTATTCATCAAGTTGTCAGGTGAGTTCGATCCATATCAGTAAGACCTTGAATCTTATTTCCTGTTTTATTCTTTTCTATCTGCATATGGACTCCTAAATATTTGATATCCAATATACCCTATTTTGGGTGTTCTTATTAAATTCTAATTTCATCCTAATCGGCTCAAGTTAGATACTATGATAAGATGTTCGATCATCTTCTAGCATAAGGTAGGTGGTGATCATTTATATTTGTGATTTCATAGTTGTTTTGGTTGTTCTGATTTGATAGTGTTGTTGGTTAGTCAAAGTGAGACCCCCGATATTTCATTGGTTCCTCCAATTAATTAATTGAACCAATGGGATATGCCTATGGGAATGCTCATCATGAATATAAATGGTTTGATCCATGAGAGTGTATTGGAACACTGGGTAGTTTAGGATATGGCTTTTTCCTTTTTTTTTAAATGTAATTGTTTTAAAATTATTTTATTAGTTATTGAGTTCCATTGGAATGTGCGATCTCAGACCAATGATAAACATAACGTTGGCTATTTGATATGAGGTGATGTGATCATTAGGATGGATCCGACCGGTCTATATTTATTTTTTGGGATTTTGATCATGGTTTGTGTGACATGGTCCTTGATTAAGGCAACAAGGACATCAATATATGGGTGAGGCTCTTGTGATTTGGGATGGTGATGGCCATAAGGTTGGGCGACATGGTCGTAGGGGAATGAGGTGCTGAATTGGTGTGGATTAGGGACTTATTTGGAGATTACTACTAACATGTATTGGCAAATTCACTGTTTGGAGTCCTGTACACATAGTATGACTCATATAATGAGGTGATATTGATTACTCGACTGGGTATAGGCCTTCCGTACTTGTATCTCATAGAATTGGTTGAAGGTTCTTGTCATAGAAATACATGGGGATGGTGAGGATACATCGAATGCCAATGTTGAGACTATTGTCTTGGGCCCGCATCTCTCCATATATGAGTCCATTGGTCTAGGAATATTTTCGGAGTAAAAACATCATAGTTTTTTGGACATCTGTTGTTGAAACAATGGTGTTATTTTTTGGAAGAAAGTTATAATTGTGTGGTAGACGTCGGGCTTCGTGCCGATGGATTTTATTCTAAGAGGAGGTCTGACGGACCAGGTACTTTTTTGAGCATGCCTTTAGGGTGTTAGATATTTCATTAGACATGAGTTGTTGGTTGAAATAATGTTTTGAGAAATTCTATTAGTTGTGTAACCTGAGGGTTCACCTAGAATTATATATATCTGGGGATCCATTTGGATTAGTCTAAGGATCGTATCCACTATGATTATTCTTGAATTGTACAAAGTAGGTGATATCTTCTTAGTGGCTATTAAGCACCAGTGAAGACTATGTTTATTTAATTCTTGTGATGACTTTATTTACTCTCAGATACACCTTCTAAATCATAGATTTTGGATAGGGACACATTATTGGTGGCCTACTGAGATTATTTTTTAAAACATACAAGGACCCTTCAGAGACATATCAATTTTTATGCATTGTGTTCAGGTATAGGATTAATTTTAGGAGATGGATTATAGTGGTTGAGTTTTAATGGATGGAAGGTAAGGGACCATGGGTTCTTTCCCCAGCTGGATTTTATCTTTCAGCCTTTATTTCTACATAAGCATGCTACTTGTATGTATATACTATAAGTAGCCATTGGTGATCCTACTATTTATTTTCGGCATGACCTATTTATAGGCATGTTTTTCTTTAGTATCTACAAATTTTATGTTCTGATGTTTAAATTTATAAAATGGTTTATTTGGGCTAGTTGTTATGGTTGACTCTACTTTAATTATTATCATTGTGCTTCTACCATAGGTGGATTACAGATCTAGTGTCTGTTGTTCTTTCTTTCCATTTTATATTTTATATCATAGACCATTGTTATATCATCTCTAGAGGTTATAACATCCTCAATATCACCTCTTTACACCCTCACTACTAGTTGACATCCTTTAGTGTCCAAGGAGACATTCTTAAGGCCATGTGGCACTCATCCTTTTTCATTTTTCGAGTGTCAATTCGGTTTGGGATTCCACAAATGCTATCAGAGAATTTTCTTTAACTTATTTCATGGTCCTAATATATTGAATATGGTAGAATAGAGATTACTATGTTGTTGGAATTGGGTTTATTGCTCGTGTTTAGGTGCCTGTAACCCCTTGAGAGGGGGATGGACCAAGTTTCTAGGGATGGTATTTTCTATTCTTTTTTTTTTCAAATATTACATTTGATTTAATTTCCACCTCAAGTGGTGTACATGAATTTTTATTATTACATGTTATGGTATGTGAGACTCTTTGACTGGTATGGAAAGGGAGGAGACATGGATGCTCAGTTGGGTATGATAGGGGTGTTTTTTTGTGCTTTATGATTTGGCACATATGATGTTTTAAATATATATATATATATATATGTGTGTGTGTGGGTGTGTGTCACTATGATAAAAATACATGTGATTTTAATTGGGGACATGGATTTAAATAATAGGTTTTGGGTTGTTTAATGTTTTATCAATGAAAGCTAAGTAATGATTTCTTGCATAGCCTCTATTTAGTGGAATCATACTCATCCAATGAAGGAATGTGGTCCCAATGAAATATGTATTTGATATATGATATATATATATATGTTTGTGTGTGTGTGGTTCCAAACCTTATAGTATATTTCAAGGAATATGATATGCGGTGATTTTAATTACTAGGTGCGGTGACAAGGTCATCAGTTTGGGTGACATGGTTCATCAGGATGGGTGTTCATTGAGGAATATCTGATACTTATCTAGGATATGGGTGGGTAAGATGCTATGAATTCATATTTCATGAGACATAGTTCTGATGGGGGAGGGTAAGGGTAGTTATTTTATTATTCCTGTTATTTCGTTCCCTATGTTTTTATATATACAGATATGTTTGTGTGTGTGAGTTATTGGATTTCATACTATTTTATTGGTATTAATTATGGTACCACCTAGATGGACTCTAATGGAGATTTAGGAGGGAAGTGATGTGGTTTCATAGGAGAACTCATGGGATTATTCCCCTAAGGGTCGGGAGGACACACCTAGGGTTAGCTAGGGCATTATCTGTAGGTATAGGCTTAGGTACAAGCTCTCATTCATGAATGAAATCCTTCATATTTGAATTATTTTTGGTCTTTTTTTGATGACTACCTTAGTGTGAGCCTGGAATGTGTCATCTAGATGATTGATAGGGGAGATCAAGGGTCATATATTTCGATGGTTTATCTGACTCAAGAGTTCTATTTGAAGAACCCACCACTATTTTAGGGTTAGTGGGGAAATGGAAGCTCAGAACTAAATCCGGACGATGTATATTATCATTGAGTAGCCTGAGAAACCCCCATGATGGAGGGTGAAGCTAATTACATACATTCTTATTAGAATGGAAAATCGATATTCAGATGTGCAGGTGCATGAAGGAAAATAAGAGGGATAGGCCTAGAGGGACATTGAGGGAAGTTTGTTAGAGCACTTATTCCTACGGATGTTGAGGGTAGAGAGAGCTCTAGAGTTCTTGATCCTACATTAGGGATAGATTTCCATTATGGAATATGTTATGATATTCTCCTAGTTTCCTCATTTTTCACTCGGTATGGTGGGTGATGATACCTCGAGGCTGAGGAATTACGAAATTCCATTTAGGTGTTAGTAGAAATATTGAGGTTGGACTCATTCTCGAAGGAGATGAATCGTATGCTAATAGACGAGGAAAATTTTACAGATAGTTCATTATCGAGTTATGTGATAGCATCAGGTGATATCTGCAGAGATTCTTCACATAGTAGGAAGTGAGATCAAAGGAGTTCCATTAGGTTTTTCAAGACTGGGACTCAAGCAGACCACCATAGTTTAGGCCATCGATGGTGTGCTTCCAGTGTGGGAATCCAAGACATGTGTGGATGCAGTGTGATTGATCACCAAAGGAGTGCTGAAAATGGAGTCATTTCAAGAATCTAGAAAGTTTCTCTAGAAATCCTTCATGAACAATCAACAATCATGGACTGGGGAATACTCATGGTTCTGAAATTAGACAGAGAGGGGTACATAGAGCTAGTATCCAAGAGTTAGGTGCATGTGGTGGTCATGGCCGAGAATGAGGGACCCATTAGTGCGTTCAAAGACAGGTGGATGGTGGAGCACCGCAGAGAGGCCAGGCTTTAGGCAATCGGGCTTTAGGCAAGGTACATTCTATGAAGCATCTAGGATTTAAGTATATTGGTATTCTAGTTATGGTTCGAGGTATTCCCTGGGCATACCCATGTTACATTTTTTTTTATTTTTACATTTCATTTTTTTATTCATGTTCTTTTTGGATGTATGAGGTTCATGATATGTATCTATGGACATACCCAATGCTGGAGAGTAGGTTTTCATCACCTTGGATTTTTTATATTTGTATGTATGATGTGCATGAATCCACGATTTATATATGATAATTTTATGGGTGCATGGATTTTGAGGTGTGTTAGTATCTGTGAATCACTTTAATATAGTACTTTTTTGAGGTGCAAGAAACCGGGAATGATTTTGAGCATCTAGTGAGATATGGGACCTCATATTTTTTATTTTTCATGGATATGAGGTTTGAAACTAATGAAATTAAAAGACATTATGGGTGCTAGGAATGATATGGGAGCATCTAATGAGGTTCTAGAGATACAATGTGTTACAGAAGGAATTTGAGTCTGGGTATGCTCGATAGACCATCATATTTATTTATGTTTTTAGTTGGGATGCGACCGGGGTAGGTAACTCCATTGGTGGGGAGCACCATGAGGTAGTGTGCCTATTCCTTTTGGTTCAGGATTTTTTTAAGGAAATTAGTATGTTCGGTACCATATCTGTTATTTTTTTTACATCTCAAGGATTATCTATATTAATATTGTGATATTGTAACATCACAGGTCATTGTAGTGTGTCTAATTCCTCACATGTTTTGAATTTTTGGAGTTTGGTGGGTAGACCAACAATTTTACAGTTTATTAGAACATAATTATGGTAGTTTCATTGACCCAAGTCATTATTTCTAGATGATTCTAAATGCATGGAAATTGTCTTGGAGTTCAATTAGGGTTTTGGGTCAATTGAAGGATGAAACTCCATGTTTTTTAATTGTATAGGTTGTGGTGCATAGTTTGGAAAAACTATATGGCCTCGAGGGAGTAATTTTTTGGACCTCTAGGTCTACTATTTACGGTTTGGAAAAGAATGAAAGAGGGGGAACACAACCATGAATCAATGTCAATATTTTCTGACAGAGGGCTCACACATGGTTTGTGTACAATTTGAAAAACTTGTGCATGAACTGTGCAAGCTCGGATCTTGTAAAATGGGTGTCACATATTTAGTGCACTATTTTGCAACCCATGTGAGAGAATTGTGTGAACCATTAAATGTATGAAAATTCCATTTTTACCCTACATCTATAAAACTATTTCACCTTATTTTTCCTCCTCCTTCACCGCCATACAGTAGATAGGAGTTCCCATTTCATCATCCCCTTTGTAGAGAGCTAACTCCTCCATGTGATCTCCATTAATCATTCCATAGGGTGTGTTGGATTAATATTGGTAAGACCTTGAATCGTATTTAAACTTTTCTTCTTCTCTCTCTCCATACAGACTATTAACTCAATAAAATATGATGTGGCTTATTTTTATGGTTCTCATCTAAATGTCGATTTCTTCCAAATCAGATTCGGTTAGAGGATAATATCAGAAGTAATAGCGTCTTCTAACCTAAGATAGGTGGTTTTCATATTTCTTTGTGATTTCATAGCTTTTAGGGGATTTTATTTTATTGCATCATTGGTTAGCCTAAGCATAACCCTAATAATTTAATTGTTTACTCTAATAAATTAATTGAACCCATGGGAGATTCTTATGGTCATGATCCTCATGAATACAAATGGTTTCAATCATGTGAGTGGCATGTGACCTTGGGAAGCTTAGGATGGGCTGATTTCCTTATTAAATATGATTGTTTGAATTAATTCCATTGATTATTGAGTTATATTAGAATATGACAGGATAATCTTAAGGATTGAGATTGTGTTGGCTATCTGATTTTAGATGATGTGGTCGTTAGGTATATCTTGGCATGATCTATATATATTTTTAGTCAAATGGATGACTGCTTGGGTGAAACAGGAATCGATTGAGGCGAAAAGGTTCTCAGGGTATAGGTGATGCTCTTGTGATTTTTTATGGATATGGCCATTAGGTTGAGACACATGGTCACATGGGAAATAGGTGATGAATTAGTGTGCCTTTGATATTTATTTGGTGATTTCAGCTCACTCGTGTTGTTAAATGCTTCATTTAGAGTGATGTTCACATAGTAGGATTCATATGATGAAGTGGTATTAAACACTCGTGTGGTTAGAAGGCTCAAGTAGTTTTGTCACGGGAAATTATTCAGAGGTTCTTATCATGGAATGGTATGGGGATGGTGGGGACCCATCAGATGATAGTGTTGTGACTATCGGTTGGGGAATGAGTCTCATCGAACATGAGGTAATTAGGTTAGGAATGTTTTGGGAAGACAATCATTATCATTCCATGCGATATTAGTTCTTGAGATAATGATGTTTTTATTTGGAGATCATAGATCGTTGTGCCTCATATGAGGAGCTTTGAAAAGATAGAATTACATCTAAAATGAGGTCCGAGGGATTAGGTACATGTTTGGGTGTGCCTTCATGACGTCAACTATTTCATTAGAAATGATGTGTATATTGGCACAAGGTGAAGGGAGACTCTATTATAGGTGGAACCTGAGGGTTCACTAGGCCTTATTTATATCAAAGGATTCCTTCAACATAACATAATGATCCTCTCCACTAATGTTATTTTGGCATTTATCGAATTAGGTGATAGCTCTTTGGTGGCTTTTGAACACTATAGAAACATGAATTTATTAAATTCATGTGTTTCCTTTCGATATTTTTAGATACAAATGCTAAATAATTTATTTAGGATAGGAAAACTTTAGTGCTGGCCTATTGAGATTCATTCTTACACTCTACCTGGGGCCTTTGGGACACAAGTAGAATTTTTGTCTTTGTGTTCAGGTAATGGTTTGGGCTTATGAGATGGATCTTAGTGTTTGAGTGGCATATGATGGAATTCAAGGGACCATGGGTTCTTACCTCATCTAGATTTTATCACTTTATCTTTTTTTTTGTATTATTATGCTACCTATATGGATGTACAAAGGTTAGATATTAGAGACCCTTATGATTATTTTTTATATATCCTATTTTGTATGCATGTTTTTCTTTGTATCTATAAATGGTATGTTGTGAGGTTTGAATTTTAAAAATGGTTTATTTTAGCTTGTTTTTTATATTTCTTCTGCTGCTATTTGTATCATTTTGATTTCTCCATTGGCGAGTTACTGGCCCAGTTTCTATTGGTCTTTCCTTCCACTACATATCATATATACTTTGACCTCTATTATATAACCACCATAAGATATAGTCTCCCCACTAACACCTCCTTATTACATCAATTCTACTATATATCCTTTAGCGTTTATGGAGGTGCACTTAAATCCTAGTGGCACTTGGCCCGTTGCACTATTTGGATATAAATTTTGGTCGGGATGCTAAAAAAAAGAGATATAGTGAATTAGCAGTCATAGCGAGGGTAACTGTCATGCAAGGAGAAGATTCATCAGTTGTGTACAGTGTAGAAGGTCCTTATGGGGTTTTTTTTTGGTGGATGGGTCGACAAAAATTGTTGTTAGCGGATAGTCGAATAATGATAATTGGTGGTAGGTGTGATTTTCTCAAATAGGATGACCTGGTTCTTTAGGGGCAGGAGAAGGTCATCCTGTATGGATAAGGAATATTTTTCTCCTCCTAGTGTTGTGCTGCACTCAAAGGATGGCAATGAGATTTTTGCATATAGAGAATGGTGGTAGCACACCTATGGACAAATGAGGGCGAATCGTGGAGGATGGGTGGTGGAGATGGTGGAGTTCTCAGCTCTTGGGTTTAGCCCATTGGAGGGTGTGTGCTGAAGCTTCTTCCATGGATAGAGGGGAGTGGCTTCTTGGTGGTGATACAGAGAAATTAGAAGGGGAGGCATGCTCGACCTGATGTACACAATGTGGATTATGGTTTTGCATGCAGGGTTTTTTCTATCCAAGATGATGTGGATGATGGTTCCTCCTTCATTTAAGTAGAAAAATAAATAAAAAATTTGGAAGTACTAATTATTAACAGTTAAAAAGTTATAATATTAATAAATTTTAGATTTAAACAATAGTAATAATAATATAATATACTCATGTAAATAATCACTCAACTAAAAAAATTAGACTTGATGAATATATATAGGTACATAAAGTTATATATTCTAATATATAAAATTAAATTAGTAGTTAAATAGAATTTCAATCTATATACATAATAATAATGTTACTAATAAATATTACTCCAATTTATTAAAAATAATAAAATAATAAAATAATTACTAATTTTATTAGTACTAATAATATTTTAATTGAAATAAAAAACATATATATTACTAATATAATAGTATAATATAATAAAAATAAATATTAATAAACTATTAATACAATTAATAAAAAAATTAAAATGTGTTGGATATTAAATGGGAATAATATATAAAATCAATATAAAATAATAATAAAAATAACTAATATTGATAAAGATATATAATTATATATTTATATAATTAAATATATTTGAGTTACATGCTATATTAAATTAATAATTATACACATAATTTAAAAAACGTTTAGAAAATATAAATTTTTAATAAACTAATAAAATAATAAATCAATAGTATTGAAATATATATAACTAAAAACTATATATTTAATAAAAACACTAAAAATTAAATAATACAAGAAATGGATAAACTATTTAATTTAAAATAAGTTATAATATTTTTTAAAAAAATAGTAAAATTCATGTCCAATAGTATAAAATTCAACATCGTTGTTATTACAGATATATTGAAATTCTATGTCACCGTTCATTTAGGCTCGGTGTTTTTTATCATATACATTGCCGAATATAATGATCTAATTTTAAATTCTTATGGTTGCATGTATTCCAATATATCAAATATATTTAAAATAAATACACCTTACAATATCAGGGTGTTATAATAACAATAATGATGTAAATGTTTGTAATAATTTTAAGTATTATAAGAGGATATAATTAAATATATAGTGAAAATATTTAAAAGAATCATCCACATGGTGTAAGTATTTTGGGGAGCTCCCTAGGTCATAATGTATGTTCATACTAGACACATTCTATTAGAAACAGTTGCAGCATTTGTTTCTTCCTAAAATGAGAGACTCACTTGAATCACTCTTATCAGGAACCTCCCATAGATAGAGAAAAATCTAAATTAGTTAACTAGTCATAAATAAAAGTAAACTAGTAGTCATAATTAAGATACATTACATAGTTCCCCAAATTTCCCTTTAAAAATGTGGTTATAAATCAACAACCATATTAATATCACATAATTCTATAATAAAAGATGAAAAATAAGTAACATCTCACCTATAACACTCAGTAATGAAACAATACCTTGCACATGTACAATAGTATCAAACAATAATTCATCCAATGGCCCGAAGGCCATCATTTTTTATTGATTTTGATAATCAAGATTTCAATGGGTGAGGTAGAACCCTTACAAGGCCCATAGGTATAAGTATTACATGGCCCGTAGGCCTTAGAGAAATTCATTTCTCGAAGGCTTCAAACATTACATAAAACTCATACTAACTACTTGGAACTGCTCCTCCCCTGCTTCTTTCATCGTGAAATAAGCTCTCCACCTTCGCATGGCTGTTCGGCTAGGTTTTCCCATGCATTCACATGGTTGTCCTGTTTGAAGGTGACATACCCTCTCATTCTTGCAATACGTTTAGCCTCTTCTATGGCGAAAGATCATTCCTCCTCCTCATTATGAAGCTTTTTCCTTGTATGTTGTCTAGTTTTCATCTGCACTTAAGGTAGCCCTAAAGCCTTGAGGTGGCCCAAAGGCCTTAAAGGACTCAGGGACCAAATCGGTGGCCTGAAGGCCCTAACGGGGGAATATTATCAACTTCTACAATGCAAAATAGTTCTTGCTATAGTACCCAGATATTGGCCTCCACCTGGATTTGATCCTGGGTCTATTAGATGCACTTAAGGAGTCCTCACCAACTAGGCTAAGGCTGATGTGCATATCAAACAATAATTCAATTCACATACCATAAAGAGAAAAAATTACATCAAAAAATAATAATAAAAGGTTTCATAAATAGGTTGTTACAATCATCATGGAATCTCATTTTATAAGGTTCTAACTGGGCCTTTAAATTTTAATTTCAATTCAAAGTCACACAATATCCATTTGAAAATTAAGGTTAGAATCTTTGAAAACAACATATTATCTCTTAAGATCAGATTGAAATGAAATCACTTGTTTAATTGAAAGATATCCATAAACACGGGTTACATTTATAAGAAATCAAATCATGGTAAACCCCTTTGTTTTCATCATATTAATAGGAAATATCCCATATGGATTTTTTTTCATAAATTTGACATCATAAAATAATAATTTTAAAGATGGAGAACTAAAACCCATGAAAAATTCAGTATGAAATGTAAAAAAGAAAGGGAAATGTTATAGAAAATAGTCAAGAGTGTTTTATATAGATATAACTTAATAGAAAATGAATTTAAAATGGTAAATCATTTCATAACATGTAAAATAAATCAATTGGTCAAAAAAACCTTCCATAGTCATGTAGAACCCTACCAGAGATTGTGGAAACATAACCACATAAGGAAGCAACCCCTTCAATTCCTAAATAACCAAATCCCCAAAATATGATCAACGAAAACCCAAGATTTGACCCTCATCATTAATATGGATTATGAGAGAAGAATAAATTGATTGTAAAGGCAATAATTACATATTCAGAAGAGGAAAAGTGAACCTTACCTTCCAAATCAGATTGAAATATAAGAATAAATAGATTTAGGGGCTTGTAGGAAGAATAAAAAAGCTCACCTAATCTCTCCAAAGGTCATATGGATGAGTGATAATAAAAAGGAGTTCTAAATGAATTCAATTAAATGTAGTAAAAAATGAATATCATATTTTAAATAATTTTGGATTCTCTCATAGTTAGGTCACATGGTTTACCAAACCATGTTTCTACCATAAATATCACATTAGAATGGAATTAATACCACACTTGGTTTTCTAGAACAATTTAAAAAATCAGGTATGAATTGTGTAACCACCATTACTATTGATCTATACCACTCCACAATGTTTTCTCACATGTTTCTAAAAATCATCTTCAGTATATGTTCAAGAAACGTGATACATGTGAAATTTTTCAAAATTTCTATTAAAAAATCCCATTTCTATGTGTTAACCACATGTTTCATGAAAATCCATAAATAAGGTTCTCTCAGATCATTTTCTAATAATTAACCAACCTTAAAAGTTTATATAATATTAATTTTTATATAATAATTCACTTTATTAAATTTTGAATATATTTATGGTCAAGGTTTTAGGAGAATAAGATCTTAAATCATACATTAAAAACCTCTATATTAAAAATTGTACACTTACAATTAGTATTTATTTATCCCATAAAATAAAATTTGTATAATTAAACAAATTTTAATTTTATGAAAAATATTCATTAATTTAAACATGACCTTTCTTTGTTCCTACCCGTCCTTAAACACTAAAAAATATTTTAAATATTTGATGAGAAAAAAATTCTGTAAGAGATATAAAAGAATGCAATATATTAGTCTAGTGAAAACATGAAAACTCATAAAAACTTTAACATTTTCAAATTATACTTTGAGCATATGAAATAAATCATATCCACATGGAAAACACAATGTTTTCTCAAATATGCCTGTTAAACCCCATAAAATGAAAATAAAAACCTTTATAAACATTTTAGCTCATTATATTCTTAACTCATGTTCACTGATGTTAGATATTATTTGTTCCTAGTTAAATCCATATGATAAACCTCCGTGGATAACTCCCTTATCCAATCCTTTTAATACAAGGAATATTAGCCAATTCATTGATGACCTATCTCGGGCTCACCCATCATGTAATATGTATTTGTATCACCCATCACAGAAGTTTTATCAGACTTAGGAATCATCATATATTATGTTGAAGTACTATATAATGAAAAAACCCATTTATAATATTTCCCCTATTCATCGTAAATACCTTGAGAAACTCTTTATAATCGATAAATGATTTGATTTTTATTTTCATATAAAAATATGGAGAAATACGCCTTTATTTTGAAAACTATTTAAAATGAAAAAGTCACATAATTTTGGGGAAATTATTCCATTTTAAATTAATAATGGAAAATTAGAATGGAAAATTTAAATAAATTCAAATTCACAGTGGTGGTAAATTGCATTCATGTCAAAATAGATAAAATAATAATTCTTTTCAAACATCTAATAAGTGTACCTTGTTTCAAAAATGTCTAGAATTTTTTTAATCCTTGTAAATATAGTGAAATGTTGTTTAATGTTAAAAAAATAACATTTTAATAATAATGAATAACATTATTGAAAAATTTTAAAGAATATTTACATGGAAGTAATTTCTTTAATGGAATACTTTAAAACATGGCTTTAATGAAAAATCTCTTACCATAAATTCCATTTAGGATTTTATGTTCTTTTACTCATGAATGATAAAACTTATATTAATTATTTAGTAGGTTAAGAACCATTTTCATGTTCATTCCATTATAATTATCCATTTTATGAAATTTATGACCTTGTTTAATTTAATTTCCCCATTATTTAAATTTTCATCAAATGTTTTAAGGTCGTTTAGCTCATAATCCCAAAATAGCTTTGGGTAGGATGAACATGGTCAAAGGGAACATTATTATATCATATAAGAAATCATAATATTGAAATTATTATCATTATTTTACATTAAATATAATTTTGTAAACATCTATAAAATGAGTAAATGATAAATGAAATTCATCTCTTCAAGGATGTGATTGTACACACCTTTGGAGGTGGTTTAGAAAAAGAAACACATCACTTTGTGGAGTTGTCAATCCACACTTATGGAAGAGTGTTGTTTTCATTTCCTATAGGATAGAAAAGGATATGAAAACATGTTTTAAAATAGTTATAATAAAATTTCAAGATATGGAATATAATTATTTTATTATTTCATCATGGTTAAATAATATTTTAAGAAGGTAGAAAAATAAATAAACTTGAGATAGGTCGATTAGGACTTACACCTTATCATTGGATAACTTCTTTGAAATACACCTGAAGCCTTCTAGAATTAATCTTTTGGTGAGACAAGGACCTCTCGAAAATGTTGAAGGTTGTTGGGAAGAGATTTTTATATCTATTTTCTAAACTATATCGTAAAAAACTGTGTGCACTAGAGGGGATAATGGGATCCCTTTTATAAGTGCGGGGAGGGGCACACTTGGAATTACTTAATATATTAAATTAATATAATGTAATTTCATGCTCAAAAAGATAAAAATTTAAATCTTTTCAATATAGGATGATAATAAGGAAAATTAAAATCATCCAATAAAATTTTGACATGTTTATTTGATGTTTTTTATCCTTATCACATAGTTTTAACCACTCGTTAACCCATTTGATGATTACCATGACATCCCTGTTTTTTATGCTATATGAGTCCAGAAGGTTACTATAAAATAATAAATTTCCCATAATTAGAAATTATTTTATATTATATACCATATACCATTCCATTTTACAAATATAATATATTTATGAATTATAAATCATGAATAAAAAATTATTTAACATAATATACCCTTAAATTCATTTTTGGGACTATTCACATAGTCTGACATTATTGAAATCAAGATAGTAATTTAATTCAAATATATTTTTTAACGCATTAATTATATGTTATATTTGTGTAAAAAAATTATGGAACATGAAAATTCTTCCAAATTGATTATCTTTTAATCTTTTTTCAATAAAAAGCAATTACATTATTTTTATATTAGTTGATCATGAACTATGTCAACATTTCATAATCAATTAATGTAATAATTCCATTACTAAAAATTACAAAGATATTCACATGATAGAAAATTCATTAATAATTCAAATAAATATTTTTAACTGAACATAAATTTTTTTTTATCCCAATGAAAAATTATTATAGATATTAAAACTAGGAGGGTGGGATTATTTATTCTTTACATAAAATTTTATTTTTGTCTTTATCAAAGGAAAGTGAAAAAATGTAACACCCCAAGCTTCCACGACATGTTTCTCTTTGAATAATACAGTAGCGTGTGTTGTACGAAAATTTGAGTTCTAACACACACCACAACCAATCAAACTAGCCGCTATGAATAGTAATACCCACTTTTTGAAATTTTATAAATTTAATCTCTCAAAACAGACTTCATTTTTGGATTAAGAATATCTAAATTATCCTCAGGTAAAATTTTGGAACTTTTCGGATAACTTTTATTTTTTGATGAATAGTGAAAATTACTAAATTTTAATTAAAAACAACTTTTTTAATCAAAATAATTAAGAGTGAAAAATAATGGATTTAAGTTGTTTTAATGTATATTTGGAATATAGTTTTACCATTTAATACAATTTTGGTCATCGAACATAATTTCACATTTAAACCGGACATAAACAACTGTCAATCTTTTGATAGTTATTATCTCTTAAAAACATGCTTTTTTATTTTAACAACGGGAATTATTTTTAAATTAATTTCTGCCACTTATGTGTTTTGAATTTAGAAATATGGATTTCATATTTGGAATTAGGAGGTCCATAATTTTTATATAGGTAACTTTTATTTTTAGACATTTTGAATAATTACTTCGGTAAAGTTTTTTTACCATGGTTAAAGGGTACATCCGGGTAATAAGGGTAAAAAATTATATTATAATAATATTAATTTACCCTAAAAAGTTTCATAACCCTATTGGTTGATACATGTCTGACCATGGGCATCTTCGAGAATATTTTTTGACCCCATGGATCCACTTGTAAGTGATAATGACACTTTATATTAATTAAGTTTAAGTAAATACAAAAATGACATAAGCATATATCTTTTAAGAAAAACAATTTTTACTTTGTGTTATGTATATTATAATTTAGACTATAAATATTAATTAGAAATATAAAACTATTTACAACATCATAGTATTTTATTTATAATTTTTATACATTGAATAAATAATATTATTTATGACACAATAATGATTTAGTATTTTCCTTATTAATGAAAGAATCAAATAATTGGTATTATAAATATTAAAATAAATATGATATTAATGTTTTGATGCCATACACGAATTTTATTGAATAATATGACATGTTAGTATTTCTTAGAAGATTTTTTTTAGAATTAATAATGTTGTTAAGACTTTAACAAAAATCAATTATTAAATACTATCAAAATTGACATAAAAGAGTTTTTAAAACAAATATAATATTATTAATTGATATTCTATTGATAAAAATATATGGTTAGTAAAAAGGACTTATATCATTATATTTGTATCATTAATGGACCTCTTGGGGGTCGCTTGAATGTATATAGTAAGTTTATTAACTATATAATATAAAATTAAAAGTGACATGGTAAATTTCAAACTAATTAACTAAAAGTTAAAACTAAAATATAAGGTTAATATAGTGACCCAAACCTGTATAAAACCTATTGGTTGAGTGGTTTTCAACCCATACCCACCATAAACTTTATATAAAACACTTTTGAGCCATTAGAAACTAAATATGAATTTATTATAAAATAATATTTCTAGCTTTTCCAAAGGTGCCCCTCACCCCTCTTATAAAACGGTACTCCCCCTTTCAACTAATTAACATATTCAAAGCCTTTTGGCTCGGCCAAACCCTGCCCGAATAATTTCTCAACTTCCCTTAATTCAACCTAGAGGCCTTCTTTTAGTCAGGAAGCCTTCCTAAGGAGCCATTTTGATCAAATAAAAATGAAGAACCCGAAGAGGAGGTAATGTTTTCACCATCCTCTGTAAAATTTCTTTCTTCTTCAACTTCTTCTTTCATTGTTCTCCCATTATAAAATAATAACTCCAGTATATTATAAATACTATGATGTTATTATAAATATGGTACAACCATATTCAGTATTCAATCCATCCTTTGAATGACATGTCACCATACGTTTGTATGTACAGCCTACCGTCTCCACATCGTGGTGTAATTGTTATTCAATATATTATTATTTTGATGGGTATAATAATTATGTTTAATTCATGTAAATAATCAATATAACATGATAATGATTCTTTATATATGATATACCCTCCAATTATATATTATTTTAATATCGAAAGAATGATATTGTCACTCGTGCGTACGTACAGACTACCGTCTCCACGAACGCGATGAGATTCATTCGCCATCGTATCCATTCAAGACTAATTATCATTTTATGATTATAAATAATGTTTAACGACTTGATATCATTATGAATATGAATAATATACACAGTCTCCATAAGAAACATGACTTATTTAATAAAACATATAAAATAAAACGAGTAAGTTAACACGAGAAACGATGATAATACTAAGATATTATTAACAATGTAATGTTAAAAGATCATATATGATATCATATTAATGTATATGATTATTTAATAATTTAATAATTATTATTTCACCATTATAAAGGACGTTAACCTACCCCCAACCAAGGAGGTGTACAAGGTAAGGGTTTATTTCACAATCTCTTCATTATCCGAGGTTGTTTATACATGATTATCTACTGTGACCTCTTTAACATTCACATCCATGTTTCTTTAAAATGTATTTCAAATAATTGTTAATATTTTAAATACTATGGGATAAATTCATTTATACCCCTGTTGACTTTTTATAAGATGTTTATAAATGATTCTTTCTGTCGTTTTCCAAACAAGGTACTTTTTAACCCTCTCGACAGAATTAAGGTAAGAATGTCTTCTAACTTATACGGAGGGTGTGGCTATTTTCCACCATTTTAAAATCGTCGATGCTTCCCTTACAATATTATAAGAAAATTTTCAAAGTAAATGTTTTATTTTATAATTATGTGACTTTTAAATGATTTAAAAAAATAGATATTTCTCACAAATAGTTTTGATTTTACCTATGTCAACATCCGTTGATGGATTTTAAGCTTATTTGATGTTGATTAATTGTGATACAGAACTTCCATATTGTATTGAATTTTTTTTGATATGTTTGACTATGGATGTATTATTTTAATACCATTCATGGTTTATGGAGAAAGTATTGACATTCCGTATGCTAGTTTTAATACGAATATTTATGTTATGTTTAAAACTGTTCATATGAGGAATGCATTGGACTTAATAAGTGATGGGTGGAGCCTGCTATAGCTCCTTGATGCATCGGTAGGTCTCATGAGACAAACTAGTGTCTTGTCACAATGCATTAACAAAATCTTATTTGTAGTCCTGGCACGAGGCCTTGGCTATCTGGTTATGATAGTATGGCATTATGCATTCCATCATTATGAATGTGGTTATTGATATTGCATGTGATTATTCGACTAGTATAATATCCATGTGAATATGTAAATGGAAATATTTCATTTTATCTTTTCCATATTATGCTGAAGTTCAAGATTAAAAGGCTTTTGTTTTAATTATACATTGCCTTAAATGTTTATTCTTATTTATGAAAGTTTCCGCTATATTGTTATCCTTACTAAGCATCTGAGCTCACCCCTTTCAATGGTTATTTTTCCCTGGATTTGAAGATGCAATTTATAAATGACCTTTAGGGATAGTATGAGGGGATATGAAGAAAAGATGTTGTTGTAGTAGTTCTCACTTTATGATGTAATGTAAACATTATAAATGCATCTAGTGATTCCATGGCTGCTAAACAAATCGGTATTTTGAGAATTGATCTTTTGTGATCATGACAATATTATGTAATAATGCACCGACTCCGGGTAACTGGGGTCAGCGCATTATAGTTGTTATTAACAGAAGTTTAGTACAAACCTTGGGAGCTAGATTTAGGTAAACTCTGACTAGAGCACATAGACCTAAGATAGACTTTGATGATTCATAGAGAAGAACTTCCTAGAATTTTGGTATTGTAGAAATTTGGTGAGTTTTATGAGAAATACATCCCTATATGGATACGTGAAGGTAGAGGCTGCTCTGGCACAGATTTACCTTGGGGTAAAACATGAAAACCCCTCTTTGATCTAGACTCAAATGGGAACTGGTGCATGACAATGGGCCTTGCCGCACTCTTGGTTATGACACTCCTGGGGGATATGCTTAGGATAATTCTCATTTTTATTAAAAAACATTATGAAGGGTTTATGAGTATATACATCCTCAAAAAAACATTTTTATGATTATGGATTATATCCATAAATAGTTCAATTTTTGTTGTGTGTTTTACAACTATGGAATTATGTATTTTGATTCATAAACTAATCTAGTTTATGACATTGTTTAGAAATGGCGCCTAGGGGAAGGAATGAAAACTATATCAATGAACACAATCCATGTTGGGATTTCCATCCTACTCAAGATAATTATAGTGGATCTAGTGATGCAACTAGAGGTGATCAACTAATCACAATACTGGGACAACTCACTCACGTTATGAATAATAACAATACCTATATAGACCACCCTGATCCACAGTGTGGAGGATCAATGTTAGATCGCTTCATGAGGCAACAAACACCATAATTAAATGGGATTATAGATCCATTGGTAGGTGAGTAATGGATATGTTCCCTAGAAAAAATATTTTAGGCTTTGGGGAGTAGAGAAAGGGAGAAAGTTATCATGACATTTTATCGCCACACTGGAGATGCTGATCAATGGTGGTCATTGATAAAAAATACAAAGGATGATGATGAAGTATCAAATATTGAATGAAGGGAGTTCAAAGATCTTTTTTTAGAAAAATACTTTCCTCATGCCCATCAAGCATATATGGAAAGAAATTTCTGAGTCTGAGACAAAAGGAGGATGAGAATGTTAGAACGTATGAGGCTAACTTTGTAAGGTTAGCAAGGTATTATGGAGATTATATACGTAACCCAAGATATAAGATTGATCATTTATTTGATGAGTTAAAACCATTTCTTCGTCGAGCATTAGTGTCACAATCCTTCTCATCGTACGAAGACATTGTCTCATGCGTTATCAAGACAGAAAATGTATTCTCTAAGTCTTATGACTTTAAAGAAAAGCAAGAGAAGAAGAGATCTTCTGATCAATTTGGGAATGGAAATATGGGGAATGAGGGAAAAGTTTAATATCCATCCTGTATTAATTGTGGGAAGAAACAAACTGGTACTTGCTTGAAGGGAATGGTAGTCTGTTACAAGTGTGGTGAAAAAGTCCACCAAGCTCATGATTGCATGGGGAAGAAAGAACCTACCAATGTTAAATGCTACAACTACATGGAGATGGGACATTATGCAAATGAATATCATAAGTGTCAGGGGAACATACCTCATAAAAGGCCATGGGATCAAGGCCATGCTTATGCTATCACTACTACTAAGTTAGAAGCTCCGAAAGACGTGGTGGCAGGTAATTTAATGGTTTCCTCAAGTTTAGCAAATGCATTATTTGATTCTGGATCATCGCATTGTTTCACATCATCCCAGTTTGATAAGAAAATTAGATATTTTCAATTTGATTTAACAAGGGAGTTGTCAGTTAAAACTCCTAAGGGAAGTATCATTGCAACAACGTTTTGTGAATCAGTCACCATTAGAGCACGTAAATGTTCTTTATCTGCTGATATCATCGTCATACCTATGATTGAGTTTTATACAATCCTTGGTATGTATTAGCTTTTGGACTATGATTCAAAGATTTATTGTAAGAAGAAGTAGGTTACAATTTTAGATGATGATGATAAATAACACCTTATCTTTAGAGCAGAATCATCACCATATAATACTTATCTAGATCCACCCCCAGTAGCTCAACAAAACTCAACTATTGGGGAGGAAGAGAATGAAATGACTGTGGGGAAGGAAAGAAATTTTCAAATAGAGGATTTAACTATTGTGAACGAATATGTAGATGTGTTTCCGGAGGACTTACCTGGACATCCTTTAGAATGAGAAATTGAGTTTTCCATTTATTTAATTCTGGGTTCAAGGCCCATATCGAAGACCCCTTATAGAATGGCCACTGTGGAATTAGTTGATCTAAAGAAACAACTAGAGGAATTGAGTAATAAGGGATTTATTCTCCCTAGTGTTTCTCCATGGGGATCCCCTATCCTTTTTGTTAAGAATAAAGATGGATCTATGAGGTTATGTATCGACTACAGGGAGATCGAAGCTATAAAAATAATGAACAAGTATCCCCTACCTCGCATTGATGATTTATCTGACCAACTACATGGAGCTCAATACTTTTCAAAGATTGACCTCCAATCTGGATACCATCAGTTGTCTATGAAGAAGTAAGACATTTTGAAGATAGAAATTCGAACCAGGTACGGGCATTATGAGTTTACAGTAATGTCTTTTGGGCTGACTAATGCACCCTCAGTATTCTTAGATCTAATGAATAGAGTTTTCAAGGAATGTCTAGATGATTTTTTGGTGGTATTTATTGATGATATCTTGGTATACTCCTAAATCTAAGAGGATCATGAAAATCACTTGCGCATTATCCTGAAGACTCTGAGAATACATGAATTATATGGGAAGTTTTTCAAGTGTGAATTCTGGCTTCAGAAGATTTATTTTCTTGGCCATATCGTCTCTAAGGATGGAATATCTGTTGATCCTTCTAAGACCAAGGAAATCCAAGAATGGCCAACCCCGATGAGTATAACTGAGGTACACAGTTGTATTGGCTTAGCAGGATATTATTGACATTTTGTCGAGAACTTTTCCTGACTGGCTAACCCATTAACAAAGCTCACACATAAAGGGGTTAAATTTGTTTGGACAAAATAGTGTGAATAATGTTTTGAAGAAATGAAGAGAATATCAGTTAATGCTCCTATTTTGACTCTATAATCGGGGAATTATGGGTTCATTATTTATAGTGGTGTATCAATGAAAGGACTTGGTTGTGTCCTTATGCAGAATTATAGCGTTATTACCTATGAATCAAGACAACTAAAAATTCATGAGAAAAATTATCCCACTCATGATATTTAGTTAGGAACTATAATATTTTCTTTGAAGATAAGGAGACATTATCTCTATGGTGAAAATGTGAGATATATACCGATCACAAGAGTTTGAAGTACATTTTCTCACAAAAATAACTCAACATGAGGCAAAGGAGATGGCTTGAATTACTCAAGGATTATGATTGCACGATACACTACCACCCGGGGAAGGCAAATAAGGTGGCAGATGCTTTGATTAGAAATGATCATGGAGTTTTGAACATGATGAAAATTGAAAGGGATCCTATTTTCATGGATCTAGTAAAGATGGATATGGGAATCACCATGGAAGGTGAAACATCAATACTTTTTCAAATGGTTGCCAAACCATATTTCTAGAAAGGATAAAACGTTCTCAGACCGATGATGAATAATTTAAAAAGAAAATTAATGTTGTGAATGATGGGACATTGAGAGACTTTGTGTATGAAGAAGGAATTTTAAAATTTGGGAGGATACTTTTTGTTCCCAATATACCTGATCTGAAAAGGGATTTTTTATATTATGCTCATAGATCCAATTTCTCTATACACCTTGGGATCCCCAAAACGTATAGAGATATTAAGGAACACTTTTGGCGGGACAACATGAAGAGGGAGATTGCTGATTTTGTTTCAAGATGTATGGTTTTTAAACAAGTGATAGCTGGAAGGCAATAGCCTGGAAGAGTCATGCAACCTCTTCCCATATCGGAGTGGAAATGAGACAATATTACGATGGACTTTGTCATGGGGCTACTAAAGACTCCTAAAAGGAATGATGTAATATGGGTTATTATTGATCATCTTACCAAGTCAGCACACCTTCTTCCTATAAGAGAAGATTTACCACTCCAATGTCTAGAAATACTACATATTAATGAAGTTGTGAGATTTCATGGAGTACCCCTATCGATTGTTTCTAATCGTGATCCCTGTTTTACTTCAAGATTTTAGAAGAGTCTTCAGTAGGCCTTAGATACTGAACTTCGTTTGAGCACTGCCTACCTCCCTCAAATAGATGGACAATCAGAACGGACTATTAAAACCATAGAAGACATGTTGAGATCCTTCTCACTTGGAATTTAGGGTATATGGGATCAATATTTACCTCTGGTATAATTTTCCTATAACAATAGCTTCCATTCAAGTATTCATGTGGAACCATATGAAGCGTTATACGAAAAGAGATGTCGCACACCAACCAGTAGGGATGATGTTGGTGAAAGGAAACTTGAAGGCTCAGAACTGGTGGAGGAAACAATGGAATAGGTAAAGGTAATCCAAAACCACATCAAAGTAGCTCAAAGTAGGTAGAAGAGCTATACCGATAACCAAAGGATGGATTTGGAATTTTAGGTAAGAGATCATGTTTTCTTAAAGGTATCTCCATGGAAGGGAGTTATACGTTTCGGTAAGAAGGGTAAATTGAGTCCCAGGTACATCGGACCTTTCAAAATTCTAGAATTAATTTAGGTTGTAGCCTACCGTTTGGAAATGCCGCGAAGTCTCTCCAAAGTTCACGATGTGTTCCATATATCAGTGTTGAGGAAATACATGTCGGACCCAACTCATGTACTCACCTATGAGGAATTAGAACTGGAACCTGATCTGTCTTATTTCTAAAGCACATTAGGATTATTGATACAAGAGAGCAGGTGCTGAGAAATCAGACGACTCGTGTGGTAAAAGTTCTATGGAGAAACCATAAGATGGAAGAGGCAACGTGGGAACCCGCTGAACATATGATAAAGAATAACTTGAGTCTCTTCATGATGTAGTTTTCTAGAAATTTTGAGGATGAAATTATTTGAAGGAGGGGAGAATGTAACACCCTAAGCTTCCACTGTAGGATTCTCTTTGAAAAATACAGTAGGGTGTGTTGTACGCAAATTCGATTTCTAACACACACCACAACCAATCAAACTAGCCGTTATGAATAGTAATACCCAATTTTTGAAATTTTATAAATTTTAACTCTCAAAATGAACTTAATTTTTGGATTCAGAATATCGAAATTAGCCTACGGTAAAATTTTGGAACTTTTCGGATAACTTTTATATTTTGATGAATAGTGAAAATTACTAAATTTTATTTAAAAACAATTTTTTTAATCAAAATAATTAATAGTGATAAATTATGAATTTAAGTGGTTTTAAAGTATATTTGGAATATATTTTTACCATTTAATAATGTGTTGTTCATTGGACATAATTTCACATTTAAACCTTACCTAAACAACTGTCAATATTTTGATAGTTATTATCTCTTAAAACCACGATTTTTTGTTTTAAAAACGGGAATTAATTTTAAATTAATTTATGAAACTTCTTTGTTTTGAATTTAGAAATATAGATTCTATATATAGAATCAGGATGTCAAAATTGTGTTAATAGGTAACTTTTATTTTTATACATTTTGAATAATTATTTCGGTAAATATTTTTTTTACCATGGTTAAAGGTTAAATCCAGGTAATAAGGGTAAAAAAAATAATATTATAATAATATTAATTTATCCTAAAACGTTTCTTAACCCTATTGGTTGATACATGTCAGACCATGGGCATCTTTGGGTCGATTTTGGGACCCCATGTATCCACTTGTAAGTGATAATGACACTTTATATTAATTAAGTTAAAGTAAATACAAAAATGACATAAGCATATATATTTTAAGAAAAACAATTTTTACATAGGGTTATATATATTATATTTTAGACAATAAATATTCATTAGAAATTTAAAAAGATTTAATACATCATAGTATTTTATTTCTTATTTTTAGACATTTAATAATTAAAATATTTTATGACACAATAATCATTCAGTATTTTCCTTATTAATAAAAGAATAAAATAATTGGTATTATAAATATTAAAATAAATATTATTTGAATGGTTTGATGCCATCCAAAAATTTTATTGAATAATATGACATGTTATTATTTATTAAATTAATTTTGTTCTAATTAATAATGTTGTTAAGACTTTAACAAAAATCAATTATTAAATACTATCAAAATTAACATAAAAGAGCTTTTAAATATAATATTATTAATTGATATACTATTCCTAAAAAAAGAAGGTACTTCCAAAGGACTTATATCATGATATTTGTATCATTAATTTACCACTTGGGGGGTCTCTTGGATGTATATAGTATGTTTATTAACTATATAATATAAAAATACAAAGTGACATGGTAAATGTCAAACTAATTAACTAAGAGGTAAAACTAAAAGATACGGTTAATATAGTGACCCAAACCTATCTAAACCCTATTGGTTGAGTGGGTGTTGACCCATAAACACCTGAAACATTAAATAATACACTTTTTATCCATTAGAAACCGAATATGAATTTATTGTAAAATAATATTTCTAGATTTTCCAAAGGTGCCCCTCACCCCTCTTATAAAAGCGCACCACCCCTTCTCACTAATTCACACATTAAAAGCCTTTTAAATCGACCAAAACCTGCCCAAATACCCTTTAAGCTTCCCTAAATTCAACCTAGAGTCATTCCTTTAGTTATAAAGATAACCTATGGAGCCATTTTGATCAAATCAAAAGGAAGAACACAAAGAAGAGGTAATGTTTTCACCACCCTCTTTCAAGTTCCTTTCTTCTTTAAATTCTTATTTATTTGTTTTCCCATTATAAAATAAAAACTACAGGATATTATATATACTGTGATTTTATTATAAATATGGTACAACCATATTCAGTATTATATCAATCCTTTTAATGACATGTAACCATACGTGCGTACGTACGGCCTACCGTCTCCACGTCGTGGTGTAATTGTTATTCAATATATTATTATTTGTATGAGGATAATAATTAATGTAAATAATAAATATGACATTATAATTATTTTGTATATATGATATACCATCCAGTTATATATTATTTTAATATCAAAATAATGATATTGTCGCTCGTGTGTACGTACGGACTACCGTCTCCACGAACGTGATGAGATTCATTCCCCATCGTATCCATTCAAGACTAATTCATATTTAATGATTAAAAATAATGTTTAAGGACTTTATATAATTCTTAATATAAATATGATACAACCTATCCATAAAAAACATGGCTTATGTAACAAAACATATAAAAGAAATCGAGTAAGTTAACACCAGAAACGACGATAATACTAAGATATTATTAACAAAGCAATGTTAAAATATCATATATGATATCATATAAATGTATATTATTATTGAATAATTTAATAACAATTATTTAAATAGTTTAAAAGAGGTTAAACTACCCCTAACCAAGGAAGAGTACAAGGTAAGGGTTTATTTCACAATCTCTTCATTATCTGAGGTTTTTTATAAGTGATTATCTTCTGAGACATCTTTATCATCTACATCCATGTTTCTTAAAAATGTATTTCAAATCATTCTTAATATTTTATAGACTATGGTATAAAGTCATGTATACCCTTATTGACTCTTTATAATAAGTTTATGAAGGAATATTTCTATCGTTTTCCAAACTAGGACCTTTTTATCCTTTTCGAATGAATTAAGGTAAGAATGTATTTTTAACTTATACGGCGGGTGTGGATATTTTCCACCATTGTAAAATTGTCAAAGCTTCCCTTACAAGCTTATAAGAAAATTTTCAAAGTAAATGTTTTATTTTATAATTATGTGACTGTTAAATGATTTAAAAAAAGAGATATTTCTCTCCAAAAGTTTTGATTTCATCTATGTCAACATCCATTGATGGATTTTAAGCTTATTTGAAGTTGATTTATTGTGATACAAAACTTCCATATTGTATTGAAGGTTTTTTGATATGTTTGACTATGGATGTGTTATTTTTATACCATTCATGGTTTATGGAGAAAGTATTGACATTTCTTATGCTAGTTTTAAAACAAATATTTATGTTATGTTTAAACCTATTCATACGAGAAATGAATTGGAATTAATAAGTGACAGGTGGAGCCCGCTATAGCTCCTCGATACATCGATAGGTCTCATGAGACAAACTAGTGTCTTGGAACAAGGCCTTGACAAAATCTTATTTGTAGTCTTCGCACGAGGCCTTGGCTATGTGGTTATGATAGTCTGGAATTATGCATTCCAAAATTATGATAGTGTTTATTGATATTCCATGTGATTATTTGACTAGTATAATATCCAAGTGAATTAGTAAATGGAATTATTTCATTTTATCTTTTCCATATTATGATGAAGTTCAAGTTTAAAAGGCTTTTTTTTAGTTATACATTGCCTAAAATTTTTATGCTTATTTATGAAAGTTTCCACTATATTGTTATCCTTACTAAGCATCTGAGCTCACCCCTTTCAATGATTATTTTTCCCAGGATGTGAAGAAGTAATTCATTAATGACCTATAGGTATAGTATGAGGGGATATGAAGACAAGATGTTGTTGTAGTATTTTTTCACTTTATGATGTAATGTAATCTTTATGAATGTATGTAGTTATTCCAAGGCTACTAAACTAATCAGTCTTTCAAGACTTGATCTTTTGTGATCATGCCAATATTATGTAATAATGCACTGACTCTAGGTAACTGGGTTTAGGGCGTTAAAAAATAAATTACAAATATTTCAAACCAATAAACTTTATTATTGAATTAAATTTATAAAATAAAATAAATAGATGATTTATAGATATTTTTAGGCCTTATCTCATAGTTTTAACCATGTTTTACCTATTTTACACTTAACAATGTAACAAAAATTTACTATAGTTACTATTTCTAATGTAAAAAAATATAAGAGAAATATTTAAAAAATTTGAACCACCTAATTTGAAATATGGAAAAGAAATTAAAGATTTAATTTATATAAGTGGAAGAAATTAATTTTAATTAAACTTAATAAAATGTAATGAAAAATAGTTTTTCAAAAAATACTATTTTATGCCAAAGATAAACTTATAACAAAATTAGGTATAATACTTATTATTATGTATTTAATTGGATTATTTATAATTAATGGAGTTTTATACAAAATTTATAATAAAATTAAAACATAATTGGACTTTTAAATTATTTTATTTAATGAAAATAAATGATTGTTGTATAAAAATCATTATCTTTCACTATTCACATAAAAATAAATATTTTCAAAAAAATCCCAAAAAACTCATTCAAAGGTATTTTTGACATGATGATTTAAACAAATGTGTTCATATTGTAAAATTAAAATACTAAAATTTAGATATTAATATTTTATATAAACCCATATAATACATGAAAAAGTTATTTAGAAAGAATAAAACTACTTAATTTTTTATTAAAAAATCACTTAATATTCTTAAAATGAATAAACACATATAATGTTTTTATAAATATTAATATGGAATTAAATCAACATATTATTACTTTGGTTTTTACTTTCATCCCAAATTTTAAAATAGGCCACTGAATTTTTTTATCTACTTAATCAAATGGGAATATTTTTTTTATAATTTTTTTAATTCTCATTTTTCTTCTTCAACTATATGGTTTTCTCATAAAAAACCTTAACTTGATGAATAAACTTATTCCACAACACTTTTTATCCATAATTTTTAATATAAATTGGTTTTCCTCATATGAAAGATTATATTTCAACTATGCTACTTCATAGATCAAAACATGATATGTATTCGACATATATTTCTTTAATAATTAAAATGAAACACATTATTTAGGTAATATACACTAAAATAAAATGCCACTGGGTGAGAAACTAGTACAAATTTTTCTTGAATTTCATATGGTAAAATTAATTGAATAACTAACATTCATTTTTTATGTAACGACCTGACTCTCTGGAAAAGGTACAGATCGTTAGTTTTTTTCTCTAATATTTCGTTAAAGATTTTTTAGTTTGTGTAACATCCTAATAAAGGTACGAGGAGTGTCAAGGGTTTTTTCGTATCCCGGGAGTTTGATAAATGGACTGGAAGACAGTGGCGCAAGGCCTGCGCACGGTCTGCACATAGTCTGGGATAAACGACGCGGCTGTAGGCAGGGGGACCTGCCGGGGCGCACGACCCTATGGACAAGGCCAAATGGCCTTGCGGCTTTTGTCTGGGAGGCAGTTAGGTGCACATGGTTTGCGTACAGTTTGGAAAAACCCTGCGCCTAAACCATGCGACCATATTCTGGGTAAAATTACCATTTTCCCCTTAAATTATATTTAAGACTAAACTCTTCCTTTTCTCCATCTCGTGGACAGAACAGAGGGGAACCCTCTTCTGAGCTCCAAAAACCCTCCTCCCTCTAATTTCTTGGTGGTTTCTTCATCCGAAATCTGATCCTTGATCTGTCGAAGGATTTGGATCACCCTTGGTAAGGATAACCTCACACACACTTCTTTCCTCGATAAATCTTGGTTTTCGTTTCGATATTTTACAGTAGGATCATATGACCTATATTCGGGGCATTGTACTAGAACTCAGATATCTTCCAACCTACTCCAAATATGAGGTCAATATCAAGTGAACCTAAGTCTAAAGATCTAAGTTAGGTGGTTATGTGGTTTACATTTCAGGTTTTTTCCGCTGTGAGTTTATATCATCGTGTCATTGTTTTTCTTTAGCCAAACCCCTTATTTATAATGACTTCTTCATATCTAAATGTCGAGTGTGGTATGAGATTGATGAATCTTACCTGGATAGGGAGTTTAGATGATATATAGACTGGGTAAGGTCAACCATAGGTGTTATGCCTTATGATTCAACCTTTTTTTCACCTTTGGACCTTAACGATATGTCTTGAAAGGCATTTGTCTTGTTAGGAAAATGAGATGACTTGGTTAGAGGTTGGCTAGGATGAGGTATCCTAAACCCCTTGAATGAATTGAAATGTATGTTTCCTTGAGATGTGTTTTAGTGATATTATATGATGGAAATTCCATGCTTTTCTAATGTGATATGATATAAGATTGATTTCCTTATATATTGTGAAGGGAATGGTTATGCCATACTGTGTTGACATACGTGTGATAGCCCCTGTGTGGGCGGGAGGCATTCTTACCCCGTTCTAGTTAAATATCAATGTGTGGGCGGGAGGAATTCTTACCCAATTATAGATAAATCTCCGTGTGTGGAAGGGAGGGATTCTTACCCCATGCCAGATAAATCTCCGTGTGTGGGTGGGAGACATTTTTACCCCCTTCCAGATAAATCTCGGTGTGTGGGCGGGATTTATTCTTACCCTATTTCAGATGAATCTCCATGAGTTGGAGGGAGGCATTCATACCTCGTTCTAGTTAGGTATTTGTGTAATAGGACGGGAGGCATTCTTACCTTGTTCCTATATAACTTTTATGGTGGGAGGCATTCTTCCCCACTCTAGATGTAATGCGTATGGACGAGAGGCATGTTTACCTCATGCCAGTGATAACCTATATCTATGTACCCACACCTCTGGTGATTGTTCAGATTACCATCCAGGAGCTGGAGCAGGTATACCCGCTAGGTGTCCTTCCGGAACCCGAGTAGAAGGGTTGTTTATTACTTTTCATTACTTACTTGCAGTTTATTACTCACTGTTACTTGCGAACACCAATTTGAATTACACGTAGACACTGTTGGTGGTGGCCTACTGAGACTTGTCTCACACCCTACCTAGAAGGACTCCGTATAACCATGTAGAATTTACTGCTACAGGTACTAGTAGGGGAAAATTCCCATCTTCAGGTTGTTGACACATGTATGTTCTAGTTGGAGATCCAGAGCAGAGGACCGAGCTTTGCTAGAGATGCATGTGGACTACTTTTGTTTTTTTTCTATTTTTTTATTACTGAATATCATGCTTGCCAGCTATTTCTACTGTATCAGTGTGCCATAAATCCATTTTGTATTAGACACTTCCTATGTGGCTTCTGAATATCTTTCAGGCTTTTTTTAGTTCTGTTGTTTGGTTTGTATGTTTCCCTTTTTCTCCTATTTACTATTGGTTGTGCTTCTGCTATTTTTGTTACTTTACTGATATACCGATGTGTACTCTGACATGGGGGTACAGTCTCCCCACTAACAAACCATTACACCCCCGCTGGTAGTCGGCAACCCCTGACCTATGGGGAGACAAGCCAGTGGTCATGTGGCCAATTGGGCTTAGGGCTCGGGTTGAGGGGCATCCAGATCCGGGACGTCACAATGTGGTATCAGATGTTTTCTTTATTTCTTGATTTACTATTTAGTGATGATAGGCTTGGAGACTATGAATTCTTAAGGACTTATCCATGATCCATGCTTGGGCATCGCGAACCCATGTACGGGGTATTAGCCAAGTTTCCTATTTTATGGTGTTATAGATTTTTCTGTTTACTGTTGATATTGTTTCACCGTTGGGTTATTCACATGATTTGTGATTTTAATGAAAATTACAAGGGTTCAATTTGTATTTCATGGTTCAAACCGATGAAATGAGGGTTATGCATTAGAACATGCATCACGATTGGCACAATATAATTATTCCACGCATCTTTCCATGCCACGTTTAAATATTCAGCGAGAATTTCTTGTTGTTTATTTCCATTCCTTGTTAATATGTGTTCAACTGTCCTAACCCCTCTTACAGGTTGTGAATTGAGGAATGATGTGGTTTTGGTGGGTGTCACTATTTGGTTCATAAGGCGTATGGGCGTTTATGTATCGAAAAATGACTTTTCAACTAAACCAATCATTTTCTTTAAAAGAAATTAAAATATTTAATTTGCACAAGTAAATGAGAATTGATATCCAAGTGTGTGTTATCTTTCAGTTCATAAGGATTATGGGCCCTTATGGGTTGGGAAATGCCATATCACCGGATTAAGTTAAATATGAATAGTTACAGGTTTTACTAAGAATTCCTACGGGTGTGGATAGGTGATCTTAGAGGTAGGATGGCTTAGTACCAGTCTTAGCTTCTAGAGTTCAACCTTTAATTTGTTTGTTTATTCTTTTGAGAAGTTCATTTTGCATTGTGGCACTATTCCTTTGAGGCGTCCTTGAGTCACGCGCACTGAAGGTGGTGATGATCACGTTCCTGAGGTCGCGGGCCCTGAGCAGCAAGTTGATCTTGCTGTCGAGCCACCATTGGCTCCTCTTCATATTCCTAAGATGGGAACTGATGCCCAGTTCTGTGAGTGCTTAATGCGTATGATGCAGAGTATACAAAGTGGTGTTCGACCAGCCCTGAGTATGGCAGAGTTGACCTGCGATTTTCAGTCGCAACATCCTCATACATTTACGGGAGATGGAGTATCACTTGCTGCGGAGTCCTGGTTGGAAGCTATTCTGACCATATTCGATCACCTTGAGACTCCCCCAGAGTGGAGGGTCAAGCTCGCAGCTTATATGCTACATGGTTTAGCCAGGAGGTCGTGGGATGTCATCACCCAGTCGGGACAGCAGAGAGATATGATCTGGACTGATTTTCAGACCGTCTTCTATGATTATTTCTTTCCCCTGACTTTGAGGGCTAATAGAGCAAGGGAGTTTATGAATCTGTGGTAAGAGACCGTGACAGTTATGGAATATTCGTCCTGTTTCACTATGTTACAACAATTTTCTCCTACACTAACTACTGATGATCTCATAGCCGCTAGGAGTTTTGAGTATGGGTTGTGTTACGCCATCCAGTTGCAGGTTAACGTGTTCAGGTTGATGACCATTTCAGAGATTGTCAATCAGGCTTTGATCATAAATTGGAATTTGAGAGAATCGGATAGTGTAAACCTGGGAGGTTCAGCACCTAAGGGCACTAGTGGGTCTTCTTCTGGGAAGAAGTGGTGTTTTGAGGACTCTCGTGGTGTTTGTAGTGGTCAGAACCTTTTATCAAGTGGTACTCCTATTTGTCACTAATGTGGGGTGCCTAGACATATGAGGAGGTAGTGTACGCGAAATCCATTGGAGTGCAGAGGTTGTGGTAGGTTGGGTCATCTCCACCATTTATACAGGTCTTTTCCCCTAGGGTCTAGTGAGCAGAGATCTGTACATACTCCACGATCTGGTGCTAGATCGGCAGGATCACATCCATAAGGCAGCTGGAATACCGTCGGTTGCTCAGGCCATGGTGGTAGTCGAGGAAGAGGTAATCAGGTGTATGACTCTTAGTGCCAGCAGGATGGGTCTTCTCAGGGTTTCCAGGCTATGACTCAGGGTCGTGGTACCGGACAGTTGTATGTAGTAGAGCCTACGCCACAGGAGTAGTACGTTGGACCATCTACTGTACAAGGTACGATTCTAGATACCTCTACGTTGTTATCTTCTTTGTTTGACATAGGTGCTTCTCACTCTTCTAAATCGGAGGCGATTATTGGAATTTGGGTCCTCGATGTTGAGTCATATCATGGTATGATCACATTAGATACCCTTGTAGGTATCGATTCAGAGGGAGTTTGTCGTTGTCAGAATTGTCCCCTCGAGGTGGGCGATTACCTTTTCATGTGGAAAATGAATGTTATGGATATGACAGGTTTTGATGTAATAAACGGTATGGACTGGTTAGTTCCCCATAGAGCCTGGATTGACTGCTATCGTCGAAGGGTGGCGTTTACCTCACAAGAGGGTGATAAATATATGCATTAGGGATAATGGGATCTTAGAGCGACACGAGTAGGACCAGAACACCAGAGTTTAGGTGGTGTCATGGCACATGTTTCTAGTCTTTATCTCGATGACCGAGGGTTACAACCCACAGTTTGTCCTCCTGTGGTGGAGCATTTCTGTGATGTATTCCCTGATGATTTATCGGGTCAACCTCCAGTGCAAGAGGTGGAATTTACTATTGATATTATACCAGGAGTAGCACCAGTGACCATTCCTCTTTATTGGATGGCACCTAAAGAAACTTATGGAGCTCAAGAGTCAGCTGTGGGACCTGGAACAAAAAGGCATTATACGTCCTAGTACTACTCCTTGGGGATCAACGGTTCTCTTTTCCAATAAGTCATATGGTAACTTTCGTATTTGTGTGGATTATCAAAAGTTAAATTGGATGACTATTACGAATCAGTATCCTTTTACCCAAATTGATGGCCTCTTCAATCATCTCTGAGGATCGAAGGTGTTTTCAAAGACATATTTGAGGTCGGGCTATCACCAGGTGTGTGTTAGGATGTCGGAAATACATCTCATGACGTTCAAGAGAAGGTATGGCCTCTATGAATACCCAGTGATGCCGTTTGGGCTTAGGAATGCACCAGTAGTGTTTATGGATCTTATGAATCATATTTTTTAACCTTACCTTGATTATTTTGTGGTTGTATTTGTGGATGATATCTTAGTTTATTCATGCTCAAGACACGACCATGCATCCCATCTTGAGATCATGCCAAATATTCTAAGAGAGGATCAACTTTATGCTATGCTCAGTAAATTCCACTTTTGGATAAATATGGTTCACTTCCCTTGTCACATTATTTCTGAGTCCGGAGTTTCATTTGACCCTGAGAAGGTGAGTGCAGTAATTTCTTTGGAGAAGCCCAAGAACATCTTTGATATCAGGAGTTTCTTGGGGATTTCTGGATATTACTATACATTAATTCAGGACTGATCATGCCTAGCAGCACCGCTTACATCTTTCACCAAAATACGGGTGAGATTCGATTTGTCAGAACATTATGAAGTAGCTTTTCAAAAAATGAAGGGCAGACTAACTTTAACATCGATACCGATCTTTCTGGAGCCAGATAGAGATTATACGGTCTATTGTGATGTGTCATGTATCGGGCTTGGAGCTGTATTGATGAAGGATGAGCGAGTCATTGCATATGGTTCATGTCAGTTAAAGGCTCATGAATGGAACTATCCGACGCACGACCTCGAGCTCGCAGTAGTTGTACAAGCCTTATGAAATTGGAGACACTATTTTTTGGGAGAGA
Organism: Viscum album; assembly: GCA_963277665.1. NCBI lineage: Eukaryota > Viridiplantae > Streptophyta > Magnoliopsida > Santalales > Viscaceae > Viscum > Viscum album. Next base: position 1,621,496,351 of record OY728123.1, read on the forward strand.
ATTTTGTGCTATTACCTGACCACCAAAGCCTCAAATATATCTCCACTCGGTGGGATCTAAATCTCAGGCATCACAGGTGGGTCGAGTACCTGCAATCCTTTGATTTCGAACTGGCCTACAATCCTGGGAATGTAAATTCAGTAGCCAATGCGCTGAGTCGAAAACTCAGCCATAAATGGTTCAAGAATATAATGAGGAGTGGAAGATGATGGCCCTATTTTCGGAGATGCATGTTCAGGTTCAGAAGCGACAAGGTCAGACTATTCTCTCAGCCTTAGCGGTGACATCTACTCTTTTGGAATGGGTCAGGGAAAGACAGTTATCAGATCCGGAAGGCCTTGTTCTATGAGAATGTGTCATTGATGATGCCTCTACAGATTGGAACACAGATTAAGGTGATACATTATTGTTCTGTGGGCGTGTATGGGTCCCATCAGACATCATAGATGAGCTGATGAGGGATTTCCATGCCTCACCATGTGCAGTTCACCCAGACATCACCAAAATGTATCGTGATTTGCGACGACAGTACTGGTGGCATAACATGAAGCGGGAGATAGACGGTTTTACCACGCATTGTTCCACCTGTCAGTAGGTGAAGGAAAAACATCAGCGTCCGATAGGACTATTGCAGCCATTGTCCATTTCAGAGTGGAAATGGGAAGATGTTTCTATGGACTTTGTATCCAGTTTACCCAGGTCGCAACATGGAAATTATACAGTATGGGTTATCATCGACCGTCTAACAAAGGTCACACATTTCTTACCTATGTGGGAGACCTTCACGGTTGATGAATTGGGAAGACTGTATTTTAATTAAATAGTGCACCTTCATAGAGCACCTCGTTTTGTTGTCTCAGATAGAGATCCTCGTTTTATATCTCGGTTCTGAAATGGTTTATAGAAGTTCTTAGGTACGAAGGTTCTTTTGAGCACGGACAATCACCCACAGACTAACAGACAAACCAAGCGGGATATACATGTATTAGAGGATATGTTACGTGTCTGTGTTCTCGATTTTGGAGGTTCAAGGGAGAATCACTTTCCTCTTGTCGAATTCAGTTATAACAATGGATTATAGGATACCATTGAGATGTCTCCCTACGAAGCCTTATATGGTAGGCCTTGTCGCTCGCCATTGTGTTGGATTGAAGTAGGGGAGGTATCTATTCTAGGACCATGTCTTGTGCAGGAGACTATATATCAGATACCACTTATTAGGAAGCGTATGTAGATAACTTAGTCTAGATAGTTGTCCTATGCTAACAAGCATCGGTGGCCTCTTGAGTTCGAGGTTGGGAACCAAGTTTTCTTTAAGGTCTCACCCAGGTTGGGGAAAAGACGTAAAAGGAAGTAGGGTAAGTTTTCACCAGGGTTCATAGGACCCTTTGAGGTGACGGAGCGGATCAGACCAGTAGCTTACCAGCTTGCACTTCTGCAGAGATATCAGGACATGCACGATGTTTTTCATGTATCTCAGCTATGCCAATACTTTTCATATCCGACTCATGTTTTTCAGTCTGATGAGGTTGAACTGTAAATGGATGCTTCCATCGAGGAGTATCGAATGCGAATTGTTGACCAGAGAGTGAAGACACTCCGTGGTAGGTCTGTTCCTATTGTACGGGCACTATGGCAGCACAGCCGGGTACATGACGAGACCTAGGAGCGGGAGGCTAATATACATTCTCAATGGTCAAATATTTTCATTGATGACACCTCTGTACCCTCGGAAGGCCAACTAGGGGATGAGTTTCTTTAAGGAGGGGAGGTTGTAACGACCTGACTCTTTGGCAGAGGTATCGATCATTAGTTTTTCCCTCAAATCATTCCGTAAATCTTTTGTAGTGTGTGTAACATCCTAAGGATGGTCTGGGGCGTGTCTGGGGTTTGTCTGGAGCCCGGTAGTTCGAGAAATGGACTTACAGACAGTGGCGCACGGTCTACGCACGGTCTGGGATAAACCGTGCGGCTGTAGGCAGGGGAACCTGCAGAGGCGCACGGCTATGCGAACCGGGTCGCACGACCATGCAGATTTTGTCTTGGAGGAAGTGAGGTGCGCACGGTTTGTGCATGGTTTTTCTAAACTGTGTGCCCAAACCATGCGACCCTGTTCTGGGTAAAATTACCATTTTCACTTAAATTATATTTAAGCAAAAACTCTTCCTTTTCTCCTTCCCGCAGACAGAATAGAGGGAAGCCCTCTTTGGATCTCAAAAACCATCCTCCCTATAATTTCTTGGTGGCTTCTTCATCCAGAATATGATCCTTGATCCATCAAAGGCGTTGGATCACCCTTGGTAAGGCTAACCTCACACACCCTTCTTTCCTTGGTAAATCTCGGTTTTCATTTCGCTATTTTACCGCATGATCATATGCCCTATCATCAGGTCATTGGACTGGAACTCAGATCTCTTCCATCCTACTACGAATATGAGGTCGATATCAAGAGAGCCTACGTCTACAACTCTAAGGTAGGTGATAACATGGTTCCCATTTTAGGTTTTCGCTGCTGTGAGTTTATATCATCATGTCGTGGTTTGTCTTTTGCCAAACCCCTTATTTATAATGACTACTTCATATCTAAATATCCTGTGTTGTATGAGATTGATGAATCTAACTTGGATAGGGTGTTTAGATGATGCATGTACTGGGTAAGGTCAACCATTGGTGTTATGCCTTACGATTCAGCCTTTTTTCACATTTGGACCATAATGATATGTCTTGAAAGGCATTTTCCATGTTAGGAAAATGAGATGACTTGGTTAGAGGTTGGCTAGGATGAGGAAGCCTGAACCCCATGAATAAATTGAAATGTATTTTTCCTTGAGATGTGTTTTTGTGATATTATAAGATGGAAATTTCATGATTTGCTAATGTGATATGATATATGATAGACTGCCTTATATATTTTTATGTGAATGGTTATGCCATACTGTGTGGGACATTCTTGTGATAACCCATGTGTGGGTGGGAGGCATTATTACCCCGTGCTAGATGAATCTCCATGTGTGGGTGGGAGGCATTCTTACCATGTGCCAGATACATCTCCGTGTGTGGGCAGGAGGTATTCTTACCCCATTCCAAATAAATTTCCGTGTGTGGGTGGGATGCATTCTTACCCTGTGCTAGATAAATCTCTGTGTGTTGGCGGGAGGCATTTTTACCCCATGCCCGATGAATCTCGATGTGTGGGTAAGAGGAATTCTTACCCCATTTCAGTTAGATATTTCTGTAATAGTATAGGAGGAATTTGTACCTAGTTCATATATAACCTTTATGGATGGGAGGCATTCTTCCCCATGCTAGCTACATTGCTTATCGACGAGAGGCATGCTTACCTTGTGCCAGTGATAGCCTATATCTATGTACCCACACCTCTGGTGATTGTTCAGATTATCAGCCATGAGCTGAAGCAGGTAGAACCGCGAGGTGTCCATCTATAACCTAAGCGGGAGGGTTGTTTATCAATTTACATTACTTACTTACAGTTTATTACTCATTGTTACTTGCGAACACCTATTTGGATTACACCTAGACACCGTTGGTTGTGGCCTACTGAGACTTGTCTCACACCCTACCTGGGCGGCCTCCTTGGAAACCGTATATATTTTTCTACTGCATGTCCTAGTAAGGGAAAAGGACCAGCTTCAGGTTGTTGATATATGTATGTTCTAGCTGTAGATCCAGAGCAGAGGACGTAGCTTGGCTAGAGATGATCGTGGACTACTTTTGTTCTTTGTTCTCTTTTTGTATTACGGTATATCATTCTTGCCAGCTATTTCTACTTTATCAGCGTACCATACATCCATTTTGTATTAGACACTGCATATGTGGCTTTTTTATATCTATTGAGTTTTTTCTTACTTCTATTGTTTGTTTTGTATGTTTTCCTTTTTATTCTGTTTACCATTGTTTGTGCTTTCGCTATTTTTATTACTTTTCTATTATACCATTCTGCACTCTGACATGGGGGTATAGTCTCCCCACTGACTTACCATTACACCCCCTTCTAGTCAGTAACCCCTGGACTATGTGTAGACGAGCCAGGGGTTATGTGGCCAACTGGGATCTAGGCTCGGGTTGAGGGGCAGCCGGGTCTGGGATGTCACATTTTACAAAAATACATGACACATTTAAATTGAGATACATAAAGAAAAAAAATGATTGCCTATCTCAAATAAAGGATCCTTTCTTCGGTTATCTGAATAATTTTTTTATCTACTATGAGATACCCTCATATGTTATTTAATAATCTTTACAATTTCTTCCATATATTCTACAGAATTTTGTCCCAATAATTTTTCATCACGAACATTTCCTCAAAAATATTGATTCTTACATCACTTTTGGTATAATTATGAAAATTCCATTTTATAAACTATAATAAAAAAATTATTTTAGTAATATTAAAAAATGGAAATAATCTGATCAAAAGTTCTCTAGAAATATATTGAAAGATATCCGAGCATTTATTCTAATGTTCTTATCATTTTCTATGACTCTCCATCAAATTTGTGAGGAAAATTATTTGAAAATTTAAATCGGTAACAAAAAAAATTGAATTCCATTCAAAAAATTAGATGTAAACATGGGATTATAGTTAGATAGAATGTATAGAGTAACCTTAGACAACATCATTGGGATATAGTCAATAAATATAATATAAATACATAGTATCGTGAATGCAAACAACATCTGTATATTTCTCCAATAAATCTACAATTACCAAAATAATATTATAACCTTGTGAGGTATTTGGAAATAACAAAAAAAATACATAGATATATTTTATCATTTCTATTATTACAATGGTAAAGGTTGCAGCATATCATTATATAATTCTCATTCACCTTTAACGTATAGATAAGTGAAAAATTTTATTGTAAACTCTATAATATCATTGTTTATTCCATCCCCCCAGTAATACCCCCAAATGTGTCTTTATATCTTTGTAGTATTAAAATGAATAGAAAATGGAGAGTTGTAAGATTAAATCAACAGTTACATATTAAATTGGGAGATAATAGGCACACAAAACCTTTATAAAAATCCCAAACCCCATTCATTTTCAATGTTAAATTCAGCTAAATTACTATTCTTTACATGATTAATGTTTTATTTCCAATCACGGTATTCTTCCGAAGCATTATTATTTTTATTTGAAAATGATGACTCCACTGAATCTAGAAAAATGATATACCTAGATGAAAAATCTATAAGTCATAATTAATTAAATCATATAACAAAAAATCATGTACAAAATGTTTCATTTTAATGATGCATTATCATTTGAACTCAAATAATTGGCTACATTGTTTTCTTTTCTAAGATGCTAATGAATCATGAAATCATAATCCTTTATTACCATGTTATCTAATATGTATTGAAATCTTTATGACTGAATATATACATAAAAATTATATGATAAGAATATATTTTACACTTTTCTCCATATAAATGATGTAACTATGTTTTCAAATCAAAAATCAACATATCTGGTTCATGATCATCTGTGTGGTAATTTAACTCATGGTGTATTAATTGATGTTAAGCATAAGTAATTAACTGATCATTATGCATCAAAACACAACCAAGGCCCTTCATATAACGATCCTTTAATATAAATAATTCACCATTTCTATAAGATTGACATAAAATTACGGCATCCTCCAATCTTCTTTTGAATTCCTAAAAACATTTATCATGCTCTTTCATATTGATTAATTTAACTCATTTTTTATTTAACTTATTTAGTGGGATAGAAAATTGAGCATAATTTTCAACTAACCACCAATAGTTACTCAAGAATATAGGAAAACTATGAGTCTCTATGACATTTATTAGTCAGGTACATTCTTAAAAATCATTATTTTTATTAGGGTAATCAATTATTTCATCTTTAGAGACAATTTTCCTGATCAATGAAATATGAAACAACAAAAATTCACATTTACTAAATCTATTATATAAAATCTTTTTTAAAAGATATGAAAAATTTATTTTCTGTATTTTATGATTCTTAGGGGTTTTCTAGTATACAAAGAAAATCATTAATAAGAACAACCGCCAACTTCTCTAAATATTTATGGAAAATTATGTTCATATGATCCATAAATACATATGTTGTATTAGATAATCAAAAGGGAGTAAAATAAATCATAATGGACATACCTATTCTATAATACCATTATTAAAAAATATTCATCCTATACCTTCAATAGATTGTACACTAATTTGAGACCAATCTTTAAAAAATACCACACTCCTTTAATCTAATCAATCAAATAATCTACCCGAGGGAGGGGTACTGTTTGCCTCGGAATTCGGGGATGACCTCCTGGATGGAAGATTCAAACGTTCCGATCGGTTTCTAACGGGTTTGTTCGTAGAACCGGAAACATCCAATGATTCCACATCCATTTGGACCTACTTTCCAAAGGTAGGCGCTCATTAGCTTGTGGACTGATGAGGCTTAGGAATTTTCATTGGTCGAGAGGATGGGAGGTCGGACTCATCACACCTTTTTGAGGGGAATTATTGTCTATTCCGGGACTCTTTTTATAGATTTAAGTTATGTTCGTGAATCCTTATTACATTACCAAGTATAAAATGAGCTTTCCTTCAGTTTTGACAATCAATGATTAAATATGTATGAAATTTAGAGAATCTTTTATATGTATTTGAGGTTCTTCATCAATAGAGAATCATCTATATCTATTTGGAGATTCATGGTCAATGGTATCCTTCAAAACATTTATATAAAAGTCTCTTGGTCATTATGATGACCAGACTGGTTTTAAATCCACTTAGTGGGGAACTTGAAGTTTATTGTCATTCAGAAGGACATGAATTATTTCAGAGTTGGGATCGAACCCGTATATGGGCTACCTACGTATCCTTTGTTTTGGAAAAGGAATCAGAACCCACATATTTCGAATAAGGGAGTATAATGTTTATGATTGATGGCTCAAAGAAGGATTTCATAATTACTTTTACTCTCTAAGCTCATGTGAGTCATGATCGGTGTGAGAAACAAGAGGTATTGGTAATAAAATAGACAATTGGGCCAAAAAAATGTAATCATATGAAATGGTTTGGGGCTTATGTTTGTATGACTACCCAGATAAATGAATGTTAGGATTTACTTTAGGGAGAAAATCCAGGAACAGGGTCCATAAAGGTATATGTGCTTCATGGAGATTTGAATACTCTAACTTGGGACTTATTCCTGAAAAGGAAACCCAAATTAGGAGAGGATTGATAACTGGGTTTTACTCCTGAGAAGGAATCCCAGATCAAACATAAATTAGGACTGGTTAAAGAGAAATTAAGGGACTTGGGGCTTAATCCTGAAAAGGAAGCCCAAAATTTATGACTGGGACTTATTCCGGAAAAGGAGGCCCAGGTTATGGGACTTGGGGCTTACTCCTGAAAAGGAAGCCCAAAATTATGACTGGGACTTATTCCTGAAAAGGAGACCCAGGTTAAGGGATTATGACTGGGACTTATTCCTAAAAAGGAGGCCCAGGTTATGGATTTAGGTTTGGGGCTTACTCTTGAGGAAGATGCCCAAATTAAAGGACTTATAACTGGGGATTATTCCTGAAAAGGAGACCCAGGTTAAGGATTCAGGTTTGGGGCTTACTCCTATGGAGGATGCCCAGATTTGGGAACTTTAAGAATTTGGGGATTACTCCTGAGGAGGTTTCCCAAGTTTGGAGGACTTAGGACTGGGGATTATCCCTGAAAAGGAGACCCAGGTTAAGGATTCAGGTTTGGGGCTTACTCCTGGGGAGGATGCCCAGATTTGGGAACTTTAAGAATTTGGGGCTTACTCCTGAGAAGGATGCCCAAGTTTGGAGGACTTAAGACTGGGGATTATTCCTGAAAAGGAGACCCAGGTTAAGGATTTAAAGGATGAGGTTGAATGAATGAACTCTCAATCTTTAGTGACATAAAGATATGTAAATCACTAGGTTTTGAGAGATATTCCACCAAATTCCTTTCAGATAAGGAAGTCAAATCAAGAAATCATGCCATAAATGGCTTTGAAGAGTGTCTTGAAGACTGAATCTTAAATAGGAAAGGAGTAATGGATTAAGAGGGGTAAAATGGGAATGATGGGCACCCAAAAAGGAAGGGGCGTGGAAGTCTTGGAAGACGCGCAAGTATTGTGTGGGCGCAGAAGTATTGGTCGCGTAGGTATACCTGCGCGACATGTGTGGGGTACTTGCGCGATGTTCAACCAGCATTGAAATACTTGGACGACTCTTTATTAAATCCTTTAGAATCCTCTTGAGGTTCTTCCAGAAAAGGGACGCGCATGTTCTATCGAAGGAGTAAGGCGGCGCGCAAGTGTGACCACTTCCCTTAAGGGTTGGACACTCAGGCGCGCAAGTTTTGATGAGTTTCAACACTTATGCCTTCCTCCCTCTCTTTAGATCTTTCGTTCTAGGTAAGAAATTAACTTAGAAGTGTTCCGGAAGCTTTGATAAGAGACATGGGCGTCGGGAGCTTCAATCCGAGTTTCTGGAAAAAGAACCTCCAAATGGGGGGCCCACAGGGTCTATTTATTGGCAGGAGAAGACCCCAGGCGGTTACCGGGCGGTTTATCACTTAGGTTGCGCAAGTGACTTGCGTGCCAAGGTGTGTCGCGCATGTCCACTTGCGCGACTATGAGAAAACTTGCATGGCCTATGGGAAACATTCTCCTTGTTCTTCGCTTTGTCGATGTTTTGATGTTTTCTTCAAAGGTTGAACCATTTTAATCTCAGATCTTCCGCTTTTCCAATCTTGAGATTCTGTGAAAGATGGAGTGTCAACAAAAGTCCCCCCTCAGAGTTGGATCCGGAGAGAAATGAGGATTTGACTCTGAGGAAATCGAATACATCCAAAGAAATAGTGGCTCGCAAGTGTTCACGGCGCAGAGGGAGGCATGCAAGTGCACATCGCACAGGGATACGACCCTTGATTGCGCAGGGTACATCGCGCAGGGTCCCGACCGCGTCTATAAATAGAGGGCCTTACTTTCGTACAAGCATCGGGATTTCCGGACTTCATACCTTCGAGCTCTCACCGCGCATGTCACCATAGCCACACAGGTTTCTCTGTTTTCTAGTGTTTTCCTTGATGTCGCGTTACTGTAAAGGTATTTGTACTTGAGCGGTTTATACTTGCACGTCAAAAACTAGCGTGGCACACAAATACTTTCACGTCATGTTTAGACTTGCGCGCCTTAATGCCTTAGCCATTTTTTTCGAATTCTTTCACAAATTTTATGAAAAATAAACCCATTTTAGAGTTTAATTTATTCAACTTTTGTGCAGATTCAATGGCTCCTTAGGGAATTAAATCATCTGATGAACTGGATAGCAAGCGGATTGATGACATGATGAATATCATTGGCCATTATTACTATGATATCTGCGACATGACTCTCCCAGATTTGGCTATGTACTTAAAGAAATATCATCTTAATTTCCCACAGGGCATCTACCCGCCTCTATATGGTCATGGTCATCTGCAAGGAGTCAATGTTTTAGATGCAAAGAACTATACACCTGAAATGCAGCTGCACTGCTACTCCTTAATTTTGGTTATGATGTGCATTAAGGGCAACAACAATGGTGTGAACTTTCAAATTCTTCCTCCATTTCATTTCTTTACAGATATGAAAATGGTGAACCCATGGGCTGAAATGTTTTCCACTGCCGATTGGTGGAGAGAAGACAAACATGGTATTAGAGCAATATCTGAAAAGAGTACTCTCTCCAAATGACTCTTTACTTCCAATGCTCCATTCTCAAATCCATGTATCCATCTTCCAAGTCTCTTGGACAGAAACAGAGTCACTGTTTGATCTGCACAGAAAATTTTCTCAAATCGCACTCAAGAACATCCTTTTACAATTGTTCCAAGAAGAGCTGGTATCACAACATCTCTTGTTGTATCTAATTGAATGAATGAATTCAAAGTGATTGCTGATGAAGCTTGGGGTTCCGTAAATCAAATGAAGAGTTCTGTTGAAATCCTCTTGTAATACTTGAAAAAGAGAAGAGACTCCAGTCTGTGGATGTCCTTCTATCTAATGTGTATCAATGAAAAACACTTTCATCTTCAATCATTTTTACCTGCATTCTTTCACTACCTGCTTCAAATTTACTTAAACCAATGGGCCTAGTAAGCATAGTTTGATTTTTTCTACGATTATTACAAATAACCCTAGAAACTTTGAATCTTTTAATTTCTCAATATTGCCAAAATCATACAGAATATATGTTTAGTGAACTAGAACTTGACTTTTAATCATAGTTCCTTTGTCTTTTGTTGGAAGTTTAAAGTCATGCTTGCCGGACATAAAGGGGCTAATGTTTAAGGTCGAAATAGCTTTGAACCAAAATGGATTAGAATTGACACAATTCCTTAAAAATTCATCTGAAAACATACTACCATACTCAAGTATGAGGGAAAATATCTAAGCTATGACTTAAGAATATTTGAATCTGAGGAATGATATGAAAAAGAGCTAAAAAGCATTAGAAGAAGTAGTTTCCAAGAATGAAGTTACCATTATTTGACAAACCCGTTAGGGGGTTGAATTATGCAGGGCCACCTAAGGGCATTGGGTGCATAGATAAATAAAATAGTATCTTTTGGCTAACAAGTCTGTTATGTAGACTTTTTATGCAAGGCCACCTATGGGCACATGCTGCATAGTCAGGCCAAAAGAATTCTCAGAAATTTACTTTCCTAGTGCTAAAAGCCAGTGAATGTTTATGGAGATTCAAATCTTCCAAAGTATTGAGTTTGCTTTATGGAAAAAGGTACTTGAATATGGAAAAGATATTTCCAAAGAAGATTATCGAAGAACTGGATGAATATCAATCCTACGAAGGTCTGACACAAACGTAGGGAAGAAGAATAAACCATAGACTTGAATACTTTCAGATCATGAAAAAGGATATGGGACAAATATGTTAAGGATGGCTATTTTTTTGTGGATCCCTACATACTATCGTTTAAGACAAATAAGGAAAAAAGAGGCATTTTTCCCAAGAATGAAGTTACCATAATTTAACAAACCCGTTAGGGGGTTCAATTATGTAGGGGCACCTAAGGGAATTGGCTACATAGTTAAATAAAATAGTATCTTTTGGCTAACAATTCTGTTATGTGGACTGTTTATGCAAGGCCACCTATGGGCACGTACTTCATAGTCAGGCAAAAGAATTCTTAGAAGTTTGACATATTTGTGACTAAAAGTCATGAAAAGGGTTATGAAGATCTGAAAATAATTAAGGTTAGGATTATAACACCTAAAGATGGGTATTTTACAATGTATATAGAGGTACATAGGTCAATGATAACCATAATCATGTTGTGGCTGGGTCCTGAATTGAAATTTTGGACTTCACTACGTATCTCATAAGAATGAGAATCAAGCCATATGTAGTTATTGAAATGAAGTTTAACGTCATGCAGGACGAAAGTATGAGAGATCTTAGTTTAGGGTCATAGAGTTCGGACCATAATAATGAATACACAGTGTGTGTTTTAATGAGGACTTTTCAGCCAAGGGACTGAAAGTGAAATTTGGGGTTAGGCCCAAAAGACATGGGGATGGATTCGAGGGATACTCGAACGTTCCTACATATACCATAAGGATGGGAATCAAGCCTACGTAGTTCTAGAACTACCCTTTGTACAAATTTGGTTCGTACATGTGAAGGGTGAAAGGGGACTTTAGTGCAATGATGGTTTAACCCCAGATAAAAAGTTTAGGCATTACCATGTGTGCACGTAGTCTTTTGAAATGAGACATGATTGAAAAATCAATGTAAATAATGGTTCCCTCTCAAATGAGGAAATCAAAGAGTATTTTAGTTTATTATCGTACCAAAAAAAGTTTTGTATAGTTTAACGTCGTATAACAAGGAAGAATGTGAATCAAATGTAAAGATATTGATTCTAAGGGCAGTTTCACAAATCAACATCATATGAGATGAAGGTGAACTGAACTGAAGAGATTGTTTTTGCGCTTGAACATTGGGAGGTTGCCTATGTACCCAGCCTGGAAGGCAAGGATCAAAGTCCGTGTAGTTCAATTAAAGAATGAATTAATGATCAAGTTGTTCTTGGGGACAATGACCTAAAAAAATGTTGTTGGGACTTATACATGGTTAGTGGCCCAAAGAGAGTGTTACGGTTGAGGTTTTCTCTAAGCTCGCGTGAGTCATACTCGGAGTGAGAAACAAGAGGTAACGACAACCTTAACGATGCATAGTTTAATGTCATGTAGGACATATAAAGGGACTATGTAGTTTGAAGTCTTGCAGTTAGGACTATTGGTGCTGCACAGTTTAGTGTCATGTTGCAGGGACAAAATACAGTTTAATTTCATGTAGGACGTATCAAGGATTTGCTATACAGTTTAGCGTCATGTAGTTAGGATGATGGGGACAATACAGTTTAACGTCATGTTGGACAAAAAGGGGGACTGTGCAGTTTAATGTCATGCAGTAAGGACAAAATAACACACCATTTACGTCATGTTGGATGCATTGGGGATTTTTTCTACAGTTTAGTGTCATGTTGGAGAAAAGGGAGAATAGTTTAAGGTCACATATATGGACCGTGGATGGTGCAGTTTAATGTCATGTTGGACATAAGTACAGTTTAAGGTCTTACAGGACCTTTGATGATTATGTAGTTTAACGTCTTTCCGGATGTAAGGTACTTTCAAATAGTTTAGGGTCATATGCATGGACCATAGATGGTGCAGTTTAATGTCATACAGGACAATGGTGTAGTTTAAGGTCATACAGGACTTTTTTAGGGAACTTTTTCACAGTTTAATGTCGTGTGGGACGAAGTTACAGTTTAAGGTCATACTGGACCATTGCTATATAGTTTAACGTCATATAACAAGGACGAACTGGTGCTGCACAGTTTAGTGTCATGTTGCGGGGACATAAAGTGAATATTTTGTAGTTTATACAAAATATTTCTTCAAAAATATGGCATTAGTTGGAGTAGTAATGAGTTCTCCATCCATCGAGATTAATGAATAAGCTCCATTGGAGTAGACCCTGTGTATTGAATAAGGTGCTTCCCATTTTGGCTCAATCTTGGGAGGTTTCATTCCTGGTATCATTGGAGTTCTGAGAACTAATACCAATTCTCCCTGAATGAATGAACGAAGACGAACTTTTTTGTTAAAAGCTCGTGCCATTCGATTATGATAGATTTCCAAGTGGTGCAAAGTGCACAATATTTTCTCATCTAACCATTCCAATTCATTCAATCGCTTTTGGGATTGCTCATCAGTAGATAACTGATCACAAATGGATACTCTGAGTGAGGGAAATTGAACTTCAATTGGCAAGACTACTTCTGTTCCATATACCAACGAATATGGAGTTGACCGCGTTGCATTGCTGGTGGTAGTCCGATAAGCCCATAAAGCATGAAAGAGTTTATCAGGCCATGAACTCTTATATTTATCCACCATCTTTTGCAGTATATTTGAAAGAGTCTTGTTAAAGGCTTCTATTTTTCCACTGGCCGCCGCATGATACCGCGATGAATGGTTGGATTTAATGTTGTATTCTTGATACAATTTCTTCACCTCAGAAGAACAGAAGTTGGTGCCGTTTTCCGTCAATATGGTATGAGGGAAACCAAATCTAGTAATGATGTTCGACTTGATGAAGCTAACAATGCATTTAGAACTTACTTCTTTGAGAGGTACTACCTCTTCCCATTTGGAAAAGAAATCAGTAGCAGTAAGAATGTACTTAAACTGCTTGGCCGTAGCTGAAGGGTAAGGTCCCACCACATCCATTCCCCATGTGGAAAATGGCCACGAGTATTTAGCTGTATGAAGCAACTCTGGAGGTTGATGAATGAAGTTGGAATGTACTTGAAATGAATGACACTTTGTGAAATTAACACAATCTTGTATTATTGAAGGCCAAAAGTATCCAAGACTTCGAATTTGATCAGACAATCTATGTCCAGACTGGTGGGCACCACAGACACATGCATGCACTTCTTTCATGACAGTCATTGTCTCTTCACCATCAATGCATCTGAAGAGATCTCCATCAAAACCACGTTTGTAGAGATTTTTCTCTAGGTGGTTTGGGCTATCATAAAGAGTAAAATTGACCACACGTAGCCAAATTTGTTCTTTCTCAGCTCTATCAGGTGGAAGTGTTCCATTTTGAAGGTATTCCCTGATATGTGACATCCATCATGTAGTATGACCATACGGTTCAGGAATGGGACTAATTTCATTAATTTCCTCTGTTCTGGCTTGAACATAAGGTGAAATTGCACGACGGTGGGAAATACTGATGGTTGTCTCGTCCCGATTTGGATCTGCTAGATCTATGGCTATATTAGCCAGTGCATTAGCTTGATCATTTTGTGATCTTGGGATACAAGAAAATGTCGGTTATGAAGGGAATTCTGCCATTAACTCTCTGATGTAATCATACAAAGGGATTAATTCTACTTTTCTGATGGCATAATCCCCATTGACTTGTTTGATTACCAGGTCTGAATCACCTTTCACCTTTAGGTGATTCACTTGTGCTTGAAGCGCTAAATCCAAGCCTGTGATAAGAGCATGGTATTCGGCTTCATTATTGGTAACACCTTCCCACAATAAAAAAGGAATAAGGTAACAATGCCTTATCAGGAGAAATGAGTAAAATTCCTAAACCAACTTTGTTGAATTTAGGATTTTCCATTTTCTTCCCTGTTGGACTTTTGGAAGCACCATCAAAATACATTTCCCATGTTTGAGGACACTCTTGAATAGAGAAAACTTCCTCATTAGGGAGTTAAATATCTGAAGACGTGTCTTCCACTGAAAGAATGTTCAGCCAGGAAATCAGCCAGAGCTTGGCCCTTTATTGCCTTTTGAGATACATACTGAATGTCGAACTACTGCAAAATAACTGCCCACATTGCTATACATCCTGTAATCATTGGACGACTAAGGATGAATTTGAGTGGATTATTGCGAGATACCAATTGGACCTTGTGATGTTGCAGGTAGTGTCTCAGTTTCTGAACTGCAAAGATTAATGCCAGGCAGCACTTCTCAATACATGAATACCGGGTTTCTGCTTCAAGCATAGTTCTACTGAGATAATAGAGGCCATTTTCATTCCCAGCATCATTCTTTTGAGCAAGAAAGGCATCCAATGGTTTCTCTAGAGCTATCACATAGAGGATAAGTGGTCTTCCTTCAACAGGTGTCATGAGTACTTGTGGACTCAAGAGGTATTTATTGAGAACATCAAACACTTCTTGACATTCTTCATTCCACTGGTAAGTGACTCTTTTTTTCAATAATTTGGTAAAGGGTAAACTTTTGCCTGCCAAATTAGCGATGAAACGCCAAATATAGGCTAAGTGTCCTTGATTTCCTCTTGATTCTTTCATATTCTGAGGAGGTGACATACCAAGGATTGACTTGGTCTTCTCAGGATCGACTTTAATACCACGATGGCGTACAACAAAGCCAAGGAATTTTCTTGAGGTTACCCCAAAAGCACATTTTAAGGGGTTCTTATTCAAATTATGATGTCGAAGCTTGTGTAATATGACTTCCAAATAAGCCAAGTGATTAGAACGTTGTTTGGATTTAACCACCAAATCATCTACATAGCATTCAACAAACTTCCCTAAGAAAGGTTTGAAGATACGATGCATGGCTCGTCGATATGTTGCACCTGCATTCTTTAAACCAAAGGGCATCACCCGGTAACAAAACACACCTTGAGGGGCTCTAAAGGCAGTAGATTACTCATCTTCTGGGGCCATTCAGATATGATTATATTCGGAATATCCATCCATGAAGGAATGTAATTCATAGCCAGCCGTCGCATCAATTATGAGTTCTGTAATCGTAACTGGGAAATCATCTTTAGGACAATACCGATTAAGATCTCTGAAATTGATTCAAACCCTAATTTGTCCGTTCTTATTCTTTATAGGGACAATATTAGCCAACCACTTGGGATACTGAACTTTTCTGAAGAAGTTAGCTTTGATCATCTTATCCACTTCAGCTTCAATTTTGGAAGCATAAGTTGGGTGTGTTCTTCTCGCAGCTTGCTTAAATCCTCGATGTTCTTTTGGTAAACCCAAATGAAGAGTAGAAACATCAGGATCAAGCCCAGGCATTTCTGTATATTTCCAAGCAAAAATATCTTTATTTTTCTTTAGAAAAGAAATATACATCTCTTTCTCTTCAATGGTCATGGCCGCACTAATTAAAGTGGGGCGTGGAGATTTCTCTGTACCCAAATTTATTTCACTGAGTTCATCCACAGTGGTAGAGATACCCTCTTCAAATGCTAGAGGAGCATCTCTAAGATCTTCCTCTTCCTCTTCATCATGTGCTATTTCTTCCATTTCTACTTGTATAGTAGATTACAGAATGAAATTTTCATGATCAGAAGAGATTTCAAAATTTACACATTTTGAAGAAGAAGCTTCCATTTTCGACCCTATTGATGATAAATGGCCTTCTTTGGGAAATAAAGATGAGATGATGGATTGAGAATTGACATCATTATTCACCTCCGATGTTGCTATAAATTCTTCTTTCCTGATTGGCAAAGTATAGACCTGTTGGATTTCAGAAGATGAAATGAAAATGTCACTACTTGTGTTTTCATCACTGTTTGGTAGGTTACCACTTTTTCCCATGTTGTATGGCTCAATTGCCGTAATTGAAATTATGGATCTTTCCATAAGAGTATTTTGATTTGGGCCTATTTTGTCAATTTGACTGATAGGTAACACAAAATCTGTACTCACATGTGTAAATGGATTTATTGGAATCTTCTCCAAACCATATGGAGCATTAACTTTGGTAATTTCCTTTATTGTAGATTTCTATCTTCCCTTCATGTGATAAAATTCCGCCTCAATGTATTGAGACTCATATGTCTTGAATGGGGTCTTATCACCATACAATGTTCCAACTTGACCATTGAAACAGTATTTGAGACATTTATGGTATGATGAAGGGATAGCCGCATGCTGATGTAGCCAGGGTCTTCCAAGCAAGACGTTGAAAGCTGAGTCGTGATCAACAATCATGAAATCCGAATTGGATACAAGATCTCCAAACTGAGTTCTGAGTGTAACTTCTCCCAGTGGTTCTTGTTCATTTTTATCATATCCTTGTAACATCATGGTAGAAGGAGATAAATCAGATTCCGTGAGGCCCAATCGACGAAGTGTACGAATGGGCATGAGGTTGACTCCTGAACCATTGTCAATGAACGCTCTTCGGATATCTATACCATTGACTTTTCTAGATTAGTACAGAGGTTTTATGTGCCCATGCACAACATCATCTTCATTTTTATCAGTAAAAGATATCACTTCATGGCATTCTGCAGGATTATTCTCTATGTGATATACTTCAGCTGCATCAATTTTAGCTTCAAACTCCTCAGGACTTGACAAAGCTTCGATGAGTGCTTCTCGAAGATCTTTTGACAGATTCAAAGTATCCAAAATTGATAACTTGGCTGGTACATGGGCCAAGTGTTTCAATATATCATACTTTTGATCTAGAGGTCTGTGTTTCCCAACAGGAATATGCGGTTTAGCAGGTACCTTGGAAGCAGATGCTTTGGAAGCTGATTCATCTTGTATTGGGATAAAAGATGGAAACATCCTTGGTTTTGGAAGATTAGACCGATTAGATACATTTACTTGCTGAGATAAAGAAGATGGAATCTTCAATCGGTCTTCCAAAATAACTGTGCCAAGACTGAGTTGACTATTGGCAGAAGAACTTGATTGTTCTTTTTGAGCTCGCTGAAGGGCTCTACCACGAGTTTCTGCTGTATACACAGTGCTAGCAGGGGTAGAATTGGAGTAGTGGCTTTGGAAAGATCCACGTCATCCCCTACATCCTGAACCTCTGGAACTTCCTCGGATTCCCTTATTTGATACAGGGAATTCAGGCTCATCAAAATTGAAATTATGACTGGAATACGGATCTGTTAATTGAATCATATTAACAGAACCGAAGATTAACTCTTAGTCTAATAAAGACTCTGCCTGACTAGCCTGTTTAGGCTGTGCCATTTTATGGGGCGGTGCCCGTGGCTTTGAAGTAGATGGAATAAAGTCTCCCAGATTCAAAGACAATTTAGGCGTTGACACATACTCATCTTCTTCTGATTCTTTTTTCTTCTTTGAATCAAACGGTTTCTTTGAGGACTTTCCCTTTGACGAAGAGGGTTTTACCACAATATTCTTGGCAGAAGACACAATTGGTTTCATTAACTGTGTTTGCAAAATGGCATGAGTCCGATTTACTGTCATTCTGACCATCCAATCGTCATACTTCTGTGCATTTCTGCTTTTGACTTCTTGCCATTCACCTTCCTCCTCTGGAACTGTAGCAGTAACACATGCTACCTGAGTCGAAGAACCTTTAAACATGACTTGTCCCAAGTCGACCATCTTTTGCAGGAGGTCTTTAAAGACAAAACACTCCTGGATGGGATGCTCCAACATTTGATGAAAGGGACAATAATTGGTACGGTATTCATCTCCTTCCTTTTTTGGCCTCTTGGGCACTGGTAATTGAACCAAATTATTTTCCAGAGCTGAAATGAAGTAACCAGGAACTTGCTCATTTTGGAAAGAGTATGTTTTACTCTTCAAATCCTCAAATTGTTTTCATCATTGATCTCTTTGATTAATTGGATGAAACGGACTTTTTTGTTGGCGTTCAGGAGGTGGATCCCTTTGAGAAGATGAAAGTTTTTAAGTAGAGATAAGTACTGGTGATTGTTTAAGCATAACTATAGCAGTTTCCGCTTTACCCATTCTCCTTCCTGGAGCTGATGGAATTATATGAGATTTAGCCTTAGCCTGTATAAGGGAATCTTCAATCTGCTGAGCGATTGAAGTAAGGTCTCGAAACCCTCCTGTGTGTTTCACAGGGATCAATGGCGTGCGTAATTCGTCACGCAAATTTGCCACACAGATTGGCAATAGCTCTTCCTTAGGGAGTGCTAAACTCAGGGAATATGTTAATCCCTTCCAGCGAGTAATGAAATCAGAGACTCTTTCATTATCCCTTTGCTTGCAGTTTGTAAGATCAAAAACTGTCATTTTTGGAAAAGTTGAGCTAAACTAAAGAAGGAATTTTTGGCGAAGATCCTCCCATCTGATGATTGACTGGGATTGCAAGCTTGTATTCCAGACAAAAGATGGTCCATGCAAGGTTCGCACGAAGAATCTGGGTTTCACTGCTTCTTGCTGCTATGGAGTTCCCATCATAGGATCACAACAAGACACGTAATGTGTCAAATGTTGTTCAGGGTCGCTTGATCCATTGAAAGTATGGAAAACAGGGTTTCCAAAACTGGATGGAGGAGAAATTGAATCTACCCATTCAGGGTAAACTTTCTTTTCTGGTTGAACTTGCACCCGTTTCCCTTCCATAGTTTCTAACCGAGCTGTTAATGAATCAATAGAAGTTATTAACTTTTGTGAAAAATCAGGTTGAATTTGGTCTTGGGTTGGTGCAATGAATGGAGCTTGGTCAGATGTGGTGATTGGTGATGCAACTAATGGTAGCACTTCCAACCGTTGTTGTGTTTGACCCGTAGGATTAGACCTCTGAGGGTGTACTGATAAAGGAGGATACTCCTGATCCATCTCAGTAGCTGCAACAAATTCCTTCGGATGTCGGACTTCAACATTCTTAAGAAGAAGACTACTCTGAAGTAGTTCTGCATTCAACCTTCTTAAATCTTTCATTTCGTTCTCCTGTTGTGCAAACCTTTGCTCTAATGAGAGTGATTGACCTTCTCCAGAGGAAGGATATGTAACCTGATTCTTTCCCCTCCCATTATTGGATACTTTTTGGAGAGAAGGAAGTGGATTACCTAGGTTCTGAGTAATATATTGACTTCGTGTACGCACACCTTCTTCATTTGTATCGGTGCGTACATTTTCTTGAGCAGGACGCTCTTCATCTGAGACCCCTGAGTGAGTCTCCTATAGTGGATTAGCAACAATGGCATGGATGACATTGATTTATGCATAATGAATCGCATCTCTTCTATCAACATTTCTGTGATATTGTCTTCTTTCATGTATTTGACGAGACATTGCCCTCTGTTGATTTAATCCTTTAGTAACTTCTTGATGAGCTATAACTTGGAGGGAATCTCCTAATAATTTGGCTCTTCATTCCTCTTGGGGCTTCTTCCCCAATCGAGAAATGACCGATATTCTCTGAGAAGGGGATTGATGATTTGAAAGAGTACCTAGTCTCGTGAACTGGGGATGTTCCTGCTGCTTCAGCTCAACTCCTCGAATCCCATTTGTTGACTCTGAGGGTTGGGTTAAAGGAGTCCCCAGTCTGACAAGCTGGGTGGCTCTTGACACGATATGTCTGAGACTTTCTTAAAATATCTCTTGATCTTGCGAAGATTAGTCCGGAAATTATCTGGATGCATTAACCTGTATCCACTTTTATCACCTGGTTTAACAGACCATTGGAGGATTTCCGAAACTTCTGTCATTTGATGATGTGTTTTCTCCATACGAGAGGCTTGTGCAATATTTTCGCCTGCTTGATGTAGGTGCAATTCAACAACTTCTTCTCTATATACTTGATTTTGAGAGGAACTAGTTGAATCATGTTCTTGACAAAGCTTTTGATTACAAACAAAGCCCATTGACTGTGGCCGGCCATGGGCAATAACATTGCATGAGACCATTTTCAGCGGGATTTGCTGACTGGAAGGCACTGTGAAATGTATTGCTCCGTGAACACCCCATACTCTGATATGAACACCAGATGAAGCATTGGCAATTAACTGACAGAATTTTCTTAGTGCGCCAAGGCATGAACATTGAAGGGTTCTCTGTTGCTTTTCAGCCTTCGGATACCGAGAGACTAATAGAGATGCCAAATCAATCTGACATTGCAGCCCTTCTATTATCTTAAGATGATTTTCATATTCATCATAAGATAATACCTTCTTCTTCAATTGACAAAGAGTTTTCCATATGTTGAGACGAATATCATGGATTCCATCTTCCATCAAAATCTTTGGAACGTCATACTGGAAGTCATCCAAAGGCCAAAACATGACTGGTACCTCATTTTCCCCAGTTTTCCCTCATGTTCAGCATTTCCTCTTCATCATTAAATGAAGATTCTTCTACCGGTTTTGACCAGAGTTGGTGTTTCCTTGTTGCTTCATCGGATTCAACAAGATTGGTAGAGATATCATTGATCAAACTAGAAGATGCATGACTTAGGGGTGGTTCAGAGAATGACCTACACCCTGGTCTATCTTTTAATTGAGAAATTATTTCAATTACTAGCAATAAAGCATCAGACATGACTGGTTTCACATTTGAAAGTGCCTCAAGATAAGAGGGCTTTCTCGGCACTACATTGTCCACTGGAGTATTTTCCATGAAATGTGAATCACTACTGCAGAGTGGACTTTCGCAATGAAATTCATCATCATGGGGAGGACCATCATAATGAGTTATAGCAAAAGATGAGATCTCATGCTCCTTGGTCTTCTGACCACACAGAGGGTTCCTGTGGCTCTCATCTGAATATGAAACTTTAAGATTTACCGAATTGTCACGAAGAAAGCCTTCATGAGGAAGTGTCTTTTGAAGACCTTCATAATTAATGTTCCCGTTATTGGGAAATGAGGGAGTAGAATCTTGAATTCCAACAGATAAATGTATGAGGGATTCAATAACTCCAGCATCAAGCAAGGCCTTGTTACAGATTGTCCTTTGATCTCCTGACTGTGCTGGGTGGTTCTTTTTCTTAGATGCCTTCTTACTCGCTTTGGAAACCACTTGTTGACAAAAGTGGTTGCTCTGAGCAGGTGTATGTGCCTGATCAAGAAAGATGGCCAGGTTAGTCTGACGATCTCCACTCAAATCAGGTGTATGTGCCGGACTTGGTTGTCCGTATGATATGGGGGAGTATTCCCCATAACCCTCTTGGACTGGAACAGATGTGTGTGTCTGTTCTGGAGTGAATCGTTGATGTGTCACTCCACTTCTAGGGATAGATTTATGTGTCTTTCCCTGAGATGATGCTGAAGCTGTTATGATATCCTGGCAAGAATCCAGATTATGAGCATGAATTTGCTTCTGCTCTTTCACCAATGAAAAAATATGCTTGGTGAATTCAGCTGCCGGAACGGGGATATATGTCCATTCCAGGCTTGGAGTAGGTGTATGTGCCTGCTCCTGTCCTCCTTTTCCTGTCAGTGAATCCTGACAGTACTCAAGTGTGGAGGCAGAGAGTTGAGTCTACCTCCTGTTTGTCGTCAGAGCTTTCCGACTGACTTCTCCATGTGCTACCAAGCGAGACTGTTGGTAGGCTTGATTAGTACAAGTAGGTGTATGTGCCTACTGATTACACTTCTCCAAACGATGTTGACGAGATCCATCATATGTAGTCAGGCGAGCCTGCTGACTAACTAATGATGTTTAAGCAGGTGTATGTTCCTGCCTATAGTACTCCGCCAGAATTGCCTGGCGGGATTGGCGTGATGCTTCCAGACGAGTCTGCTGGACAACAAAATTAAAACGGATAGGTGTGTGTGCCTGCTCGTTGTTTTCCACCAAGTTAGGTTGGTGGAATTCTCCAGATATGGCAGGGATGAAAACTTGCACATTTTTAACCGGATTCCGTCTCTGGCGGTTCGTCTTGCCTGCTCGGGTTCGAGGAACCTGAGACGAATGCCTTGAGTCGGTACCCTCATCATGTTGAGGGCGCACTGCCGCACGAGTATGGCGGCGATGGTTGATGGGAGCCCTCGGGAAGGACTCCTGTCTTTTTGAATCAAGACCCAGAGGGACCTGCTCATTCACTTCCTCAGAGTAAGGGAGTGAATGGAAATTGCGTTCCGGGGATAATGACCTGAAACGGTTGGAGACGGTAGTCAGCACCGCCTGCCTCTTGATCACTGGTCGTCGTTGTCCGGACGACCTATGTGAGTTGTTCACTTTGAGGGCCTGTCGGGCAGCCTCCAGAGTTGGGATGGTACCGTGTTGACGGTACTCCTTAACCAGCGCATTTGATACCCAGCGTTGAAGACGCTGAGTAGGTGATCTCATCCTCAGAGCGGATGACGATCCAGTAGGAATAGCAGCAATGGTATTTGCAGCAGCAGTATTCACAGGTGTGATTTTGAGAGCAGCCATTATGGAAATACAGAAGATCTTGGAAAAGAGTGACTGTTTGATATAACAGACGTAATCAAGATAAATTCAGCTACTTCATCCTTTGGATGAGTACACATGTCAATGGTTGTTTTTGTTATCCCTCTTATTGAGTTTTAAATAGGGTCATAACAAATAGGTAAAATATCATTTTAACTTGGTTAAGGATTCACGTCGGGTTCACCATTTTTTGTTTCCCTCGGAATCCAGGGATGACCTCCTGGATGGGAGATTCAAACGTTCCAATCGGTTTCTAATGGGTTTGTTCATAGAACCGGAAACATAAAATGATTCACATCCATTTGGACCTACATTCCAAAGGTAGGTGCATATTAGCCTGTGGACTGATGAGGCTTAGGAATTTGCATTGGTCGAGAGGATGGGAGGTCGGACTCATCACACCTTTTTGAGGGTAATTATTGTCTATTCCGGGACTCTCTTTATAGATTTATGTTATGTTCGTGAATCCTTATTACATTACCAAGTATAAAATGAGCTTTCCTTCAGTTTTTACAATCAATGATTAAATATGTAAGAAATTTATAGAATCTTTTATATGTATTTGAGGTTCTTCATCAATAGAGAATCATCTATATCTATTTAGAGATTCTTGGTCAATGGTATCCTTCAAAACATTTATATAAAAGTATCTTGGTCATTATGATGACTAGGCAGGTTTTAAATCCACTCAGTGGGGCACTTGAAGTTTATTGTCATTCAGAAGGACATGAATTATTTCAGAGTTGGGATCGAACCTGTAGATGGGCTACCTACGTATCCTTTGTTTTGGAAAAGGAATCAGAACCCACGTAGTTCGAATAAGGGATTATAATGTTTATGATTGATGGCTCAAAGAAGGATGTCATAATTAATATTACTCTCTAAGCTCATGTGAGTCATGCTCGGTGTGAGAAACGAGAGGTATTGGTAATAAAATAGACAATTGGGCCATAAAAATGTAATCATAAGAAATGGTTTGTGACTTATGTATGTATGACTGCCCAGATAAATGAAGGTTATGATTTACTTTAGGGAGAAAATCCAAGAACAGGGTCCATAAAGATATATGTGCTCCATGGAGATATGAATACTCTAACTTGGGACTTATTCCTGAAAAGGAAACCCAAATTAAGAGTGGATTGATAACTGGGTTTTACTCCTGAGAAGGAATCCCAGATCAAACATAAATTAGGACTGGTTAAAGAGAAATTAAGGGACTTGGGGATTACTCCTGAAAAGGAAGCCCAAAATTTATGACTGGGACTTATTCCTGAAAAGGAGGCCCAGGTTAGGGGACTTGGGGCTTACTCCTGAAAAGGAAGCCCAAAATTAGGACTGGGACTTATTCCTGAAAAGGAGACCCAGGTTAAGGGATTATAACTGGGACTTATTCCTACAAAGTAGGCCCAGGTTATGGATTAAGGTTTGGGGCTTACTCTTGAGGAAGATGCCCAAATTAAAGGACTTATAACTGGGGATTATTCCTGAAAAGGAGACCCGGGTTAAGGATTCAGGTTTGGGGCTTACTCTTGAGGAGGATGCCCAGATTTGGGAACTTTAAGAATTTAGGGCGTACTCTTGAGGAGGATGCCCACGTTTGGAGGACTTAGGACTGGGGATTATTCCTGAAAAGGAGACCCAGGTTAAGGATTCAGGTTTGGGGCTTAATCCGGAGGAGGATGCCCAGATTTGGGAACTTTAAGAATTTGGGGCTTACTCCTGAGGAAGATGCCCAAGTTTGGAGGACATAGGACTGGGGATTATTCCTAAAAAGGAGACTTAGGTTAAGGATTTAAAGGATGAGGTGGAATGAATGAACTCTCAATCTTTAGTGACATAACGATATGTAAATCACTAGGTTTTGAGTGATATTACACCGAATTCCTTTCAGATAAGGAAGTCAAATCAAGAAATCATGCCATAAATGGCTTTGAAAAGTGTCTTGAAGACTTAATCTTAAATAGGAAAGGAGTAATGGTTTGAGAGGGGTAAAATGGGCAAGATGGGAACCCAAAAAGGAAGGGGTGCACAAGTCTTGGAAGACGCACAAGTACTGCGTGGGCGCACAAGTATTGCTCGTGCAGGTATACCTGCACGACATGTGTGGGGTACTTGCATGATGTTCAACCAGCATTGAAATACTTGGGAGACTATTTATTAAAGCCTTTATAATCCTCTTGAGGTTCTTCCAGAAAAGGGACACGCAAGTTCTATCGAAGGAGTAAGGCGGCGCGCAAGTGTGAACACTTCCCTTAAGGGCTGGCCACTCAGGCGCGCAAGTGTTGACGAGTTTCAACACTTTGGCCTTCCTCTATCTCTTTAGATCTTCCGTTCTAGGTAAGAAATTACCTTAGAAGTGTTCTGGAAGATTTGAGAAGAGACTTGGGCATCAAGAGATTCAATCTGAGTTTCTAGAAAAAGATCCTCCGAATAGGGGCCCCACAGGGTCTATTTATAGGCAGGAGAATACCCCAGGCGGTTACCGGGCAGTTTATCACTTAGGTCGTGCAAGTGACTTGCGCGCCAAGGTGCGTCGCACAAGTCCACTTGCGCGACTATGAGAAAACTTGCGCAGCCTATGGGAAAAGTTCTCCTTGTTCATCCCTTTGTCGATTTTTTGATGTTTTCTTCAATGGTTGAACCATTTTAATCTCAGATCTTCCCCTTTTCCAATATTGAGATTCTTTGATGGAAGGAGCGTCAACAGATTCATGTTCTTCAAAATGATTTTATTCAAGGATCTATAATCAACACAATGCCTCATTAAACCATATTTATTTTTAAAAATAAAATATCTATATCCTAAAGTTATGTTTTTATATGAATTGAACCTCTATCAAAAAAATCATGCACCTTTTTTAAATTCAAAAAGTTATACTTATGGCCTTCGATAAGGGGGTTTTGAAATTTTTTTAGAATTAGATGCAAATTAAATATAAAATTCTACATCTTGGTTATCAATAACTATAAGAAAATCATTTGAAAATGCATCTATACATTCATATACAACTGAAACATCACCAATCTAAGTAATCTCCCTTTTAAATAAGATGTTCTATATAACATTCACTGCCATATTTAAAAAACTGGCAATCTTCATGATATATCAATAGAGGTATGATATCATTGAATAATACATTTATACGTATGAAATATACACTAACATAATAAAATGAAATCCAATCCATACCTAGAATAATATAAAACTCTAATATGAGATGTTAAATAATATTAGTAGGAAAACCCGGCAAACTGATAACAATTGTAATATTCTTAAAAATCAGCATTACATAAATACTTATATTATGAGTTTTCTTCAGTTGTTTTATAATGTTTTAATGATTTTATATTGTCCTTTTACTTATAATTTAATACACCAAGCTTCTACGGTTCGTTTCCCTTTTAATAATGTTGTAACTTGCATTGTACGCAACTTGGAGTTTTAACACACCACGACCAATAAAACTTGCCATTATGAAATGTAATACCCACTTTTTAAAATTTTATAAATTTTATTTTTCAAAACGGACATCATTATGGAATTTGGAATATCAAAATTATCTTAGAGTGATTTTTTGTTATTTTTCTGAAAAATTTCAATTTTTGATGAATAGTGAAAAACACTTTATTATTGTATAAAACTGTCTTTTTATTTAAAAAATTAGTATTTTATTTTAATTTATTTTAGTTCAAAATAGATACATATTACCTATATATGTTTAATGTAATTCATTGAAGTCATTTTATAATAAGTTTAGATATATAAAATTTTATTGAACTTTTTACTGTCTTTTACCCACCTTTTAGAAGCATTTGTAAATTTACATAAAACATAATTTTACCATTTCTA
The DNA here is from genome assembly GCA_963277665.1 of Viscum album. Classification (NCBI taxonomy): domain Eukaryota; kingdom Viridiplantae; phylum Streptophyta; class Magnoliopsida; order Santalales; family Viscaceae; genus Viscum; species Viscum album. The sequence goes on from OY728123.1 coordinate 1,621,523,475, forward strand.
TGGGTTGAATTTCAAAAATTTGAGGGACAAGGTTAACATCTTTAAGTAAAATTTGGTTCAATAAGATGAGAATAAATTTTTTTGAATAGTAACTTTTAGAATTTTATTTACTGTGGTTAAAAGTAAATAGGGTAATTAAGGTTAAAAATGATATTATAATTACCCTGACACATGTCTTAATTCTATTGGATAAGTTTAATTCGACCAAAAAACCCCTTAGGAATAAAATATTCTCCTCTTTGCTCCACCTAGATTATATTTGGACATTTATTATTATTTTATTTAAAAAAGAGTATAAAGACTTAAATTCAATGGTTAATAATTATAACATTTTTAATATATAGATAAACCCAATATTAATTCAACTATCAATATTCATTAAAAAGAAAAAACTATTTCATAAATAATGGTATTTTATTTATAATTTTTATTCATTTAATAATTTAATTTATTTATGACACAATAATGAAGTAGTAATTACATTAATAATGAAGTACTGTAATAATTGATATTATAGATATCCAAATAAATTTAAATTGAGACATCTGATGAATTTAAGTATTTTTATATGTTAATATGACATTTTAGGGTTGATTAAAAAAAATTTATTTTAAGTGATAAAATATTTATGGCTTTCAAAAAAAATCAAATACTAAATTGTGTGAAAATTGACAAAATTGAGTTTTTAAAACAAATACCATATTATAAATTTATATAATATTCCTAAAAATTAAATGTTCATCCAAATGACTTATATATGGTTACATATATTAATAATTAACCACATGAGGTTCTGTTGGATTGTTATAAAATGTTTATTAACCATATAATATAAAATTACAAAGGGACATGGTAAATGTCAAACTATTTAACTAAGAGTAAAATATAAAAGATAAAGTTAATATAGAGATCCAAAACATGTCTCAAAACCTATTGGTTGAGATGTTTTAGAACCCAACCCACCTTATAATTTAAATAAATTATTTTTGATCCATTATAAACCAAAAATGATTTTATTATTAAATAATATTTCAAGCTTTTCCTAAAGTGACCCTCACCACTCTTATAAAAAGGTACTTCCCCTTTTCATAATTTCACACCTACAAAGACAGTTTCATCAGCCAAACCCTGCCCAAATATACAGTCCACTATCTTCCCTTCAACCAAGATTCCTTACTTTAATCGTAATTCCAACTTAAAGATCCCTTTTGATCAACTAAAAATGAAGCACCCAAAGAATAGGTAATAATTTCACCACCATCTTTCATGTTTTTTCATCTTCCACATCCTCTTTCTTTGTTGTTTCCATACCTAAATAATAACTCCAATACCTTCTACATACTATTATGTTATTATAAATACGGTAAAACCATATTCTTTATTATATCCATCCAATAAATGACAATGTCACCATACTTGCGTACGTACAGCTTACTGTCTCCATGAACGCGATGAGATTCATTCCCCATCATAATCATTGATGAATAATTTTTATTTTATTAATAACAATAATTTTTATGAACATATTATCATTATTTATTTTAATCAAATACATCCTATCCATAAAAAATATGGCATACATAACCAATCATATAAATGAAAATGAATCAGTTAACACCCCAAACGATGATACTACTAAAATATTATTAACAATGAAATATTATAGGATAATATATGATATCATATTTATGTATATAGTTCATGTATAATTAAATAAAAATGTTTTAAATGTTATAATGTAGGACAACATAACATATACTAACTAAAATTACAAGGTATGGTTAATTCTACAATCTCATTACTTATATGAGGTTGACAATACGTAAGTATCTATTGGGACCCCTTTATCATCCACATCTGTGTTTTCTTGAAAATGTAATTTGAATCATTTTTACTATTAACTAGACTATTTGTTAAATTCAATTATACCTTTATTTTACCACATATGTTTTAAAAGGATTCTTTCTATTTTTTTCCAAAATATTTACTTTTTGACATTCTCACCAAAATTATAGTAAGAATGTCTTTTTTTAACTTATATGGCGGGTGCTACTATTTTCCACCATTATAACATCATCCAAGCTTCCCATAAAATATTATAAAAATATTTTCAAAATAAATGTTTCCTTTTATAATTATATTCCTTTTAAATTATTTTAATATCGAAAGAGATATTTATATATATAAAGTTTTGATTTCATCTATGTCAACATCCTTTGATGGATTATTAACTTATTTGAAGTTGATTTATTATGATAAAAATCATCCATATTTAATTGAAGGTTTTATCATATGTTTGAATGTGGATGTGTTATTTTTACATCATTCATGGTTTATAGATAAATTATTGACATTTTTTATGCTAGTTTCAATTAAAATTTTATGTTATGTTTAAACCTTTTCATATGAACAATGCATTAGACATAGTAAGTGACTGGTGGAGCACGCTATAACAATTCAATGCATCGGTAGGTCTCATGAGACAAACTTGTGTCTCGGCACATGGCCTTGAAGAAATATTATTTTTAGTCTAGGAAGAAGTCCTTTACTAAGTGTTTATGAAGTTTAGCATAATGCATTCCAACATTATGAAATTGGATATTGCTGTTACATGTGATTATTTGACTAGTAAAATATCCATGTGAATAAGTAAATTGAATTATTTGATTTATATTTTCCATATTATGATGAATTTTATGTTTAAAAGTATTTTTTTAGTCTTATAAATTTCCTCAAATTTTTATTCTTATTCTTGAAAGTTTCCGCTATTTTTTTATCCTTAATGAGCATCTGAGCTCACCCTATTCTATGTTTTATTTTTCCCATGATTTGAAGAAGTATATTATGAATGACCTGCACGGATAGTCTAAGGGATGAATGTGGTCAATGGAGATAATGTTTTTGTTTTTTTTTCATTTTATAATGTAATGTAAAACATATAAATGTATCTAGTAATTCCAAGGCTACTAAATTGATCATTCTTTCGAGTATTTGATCCCCTGTGATCATGCCAATGTTACGTAATAATGCACCGACTCATGGTAACTAGGTTCAGGGAGTTACAGTTGGTATTAGAGGAAGTTTATTACAATCCTTGGAAACTAGATTTTGATAAACATTGTTTAGAGAACATTACCCTAAGATAGACTTTGAGGATTGGTATAGAAGAACTTCCTATAATTTTTCTAATGTTGTAATTTTTTGTATTTTCCATGAAATAAATCCATGTCTGGATACGTGTAGGTAGAGGTGGATCTAGAAGAGATGTAACTATGGGTTAAAACTCTGACAAGGAGTTTTGGGCCTGACCCGGGGAATCCTGGTACACCACAATGGGCCTTTCCACACTCTTGGTTACGACAATCCAATGGGATATGCTTAGGATAACTCAAATTTTCATTAAAAATCATTATGAAGGATTTAGGAGCATATAACTCCACAATGAATTTTTTTTTTTCTGATTATAGATTATATATCTCAATTGTTCAAGTTATGATAAGTGTTTTAAATGTTTTTAATTTTATAATGTGATTCATAAACTAATCTAGTGTATGCCACTATTTAGAAATGGCACCTAGTGAAAGGAATTGAAACCGTATCAATGCCCATAATACATGTAGGGATTGACCTCTTGCTAAAGATAATTATAGTGGAGTTGGTGATGCAATTGGTGTTCATTAGCTAATCACTATACTGGGAAAACTCACTAAGGTTATGAATAATAACCTTACCCGTATGGAGAACCCAGATCCACAATGCAGAGGATCAACGTTAGACCACTTCATGAGGAAACAACCACAAACATTCAAAGGGAGTATAAATCCATTTGTAGCTATGAAATAGATATGTTCCTTATAGAAAATATTTCATGATTTGGGGAATTTTGAAAGACAAAAAGTTGTCATGGTAGTTTATCACCTCATGAGAGATGCAGATCAATGGTGGTCATTAATCCAAAACAGAAAAGATGATGAAGAAATATCAAACATGGAATGAAGGGTCCTTAATGAAATTTTCATAGAAAAGTACATTCCTCGTGACCACCGAGTGGATATGGAAAGACAATTTCTAAGTCCAAGGAAAAAAGAGGATAAAATTGTCGCAAAGTATGAGGCTAAATTTACAAGGTTAGCAAGGCATGCAACATATTATATATGTAACCCAATGAGTACGATTGATCAATTATTTGATCGCGTAAAACCATTTATCCACAAAACATTAGTCTCAAAATCCTTTTCATCATACGAAGATATTGTCTCAAGCGTTATCAAGACAAAAAAGGAGTTCTCTAAGTCTTATGACTTAAAAAAAATAAACAGAAGAAGAGATCTACTGATCACTATAGAAATGTAAATAAGGGGATGAAGGGAAAAGTTAAATATCCATCCTGTAGTAAATGTGGAATGAAATACCTTGGTACTTGCTTTAAGGGAATGGGAGTCTGTTACAAGTGTGGTGAAAAAGGCCACTAAGCATGTGATTGTAAGGGAAAGAAAGTGGCTGCCAATGTTGAATGGTAAAATTTTAGAGAAATGCGACATTAAGAAAATGAATTTCATATGTGCCAAGGGAAATTACCTCATAAAAGGACAAAGGAGAAATGACAATCTTATGCGATCACTACTACTGAGGTTGAAGCTCCAAAAGATGTGGGGTCAAGTAATTTAATGGTTTCCTCAAGTTTAGACAATGATTTACATGATTCTGGATCATCACATCGTTTCATATCTTCCCGGTTTTCTATGAAAATTAGGTATTTTCAATTTGACATAACAAGGGAGTTGTCAGTCAATACTCGTAAGGGAAGTATCATCACAACAAAGTTATGTGAATCAGTTACCATTATGGAATATAGATGTTTTTTATCTACTGATCTCATCGTCATACCCATGATTGAATTTGATATAATCCTCAAAATGGATTGGATTTTGAACCATGATGAAAACATTTATTGTAAGAAGAAGGAGGTTACAATTTTCGAAGATGATAAGGAGTACATTATCTTTAGAGCAGAAATGTCAGCACCTGATTCCTATCTGGATCCACCCCCAATATCTCTACAAAATTCAATTATTTTGGAGGATGAGAATGAAATAATTATGGGTGAGGAAAAGAATGTTTGAATAGAGGATGTAGCAATTGTGCAAGAATATGTTGATTTGTTTCCAGATCATTTACCTGGACAACCTCCAGAATGAGAAATTGAGTTTTACATTGATTTAATTCCTGGTTCAAGGACCATATCGAAGACCCCTTATAGAATGGACACTATAAAATTAGTGTAAATAAAGAAACAATTAGATGAATTTAGTAATAAGGGATTTATTTTCCCTAGTGTTTCTTCATGGGGATCCCATGCCCTTTTTTAAGAAGAAATATGGATCTATGAGGGTGTGCATTTACTACTAGGAGATCAGTTCTATAATAATAAAGAACAAGTATCCCCTACCTCACATTGATGATTTATTCGACCAAATTCATGGAGCTCAATATTTTTCAAAGATTGACCTTTGATCTGGATATCATCAGTTGTGTGTGAAAAAGGAATACATTCAAAAAACAACATTTTGAACCATGTAAGGGCATTACGAGTTTACAGTAAATCCTTTTGGATTGAATAATGCACCCTCTTTCTTCATGGATTTAATGAATATAGTTTTCAAGGAATATCTTGATGACTTTTTAGTTGTATTTATTGATGATATCTTGGTATAATAAAAAAATACAAAGATCATGAAAATCACTTGCACACTATTCTGAAAACACTTAAGAGAAATAAATAATATGGGAAGTTTAGTAAGTGTAAATTCTGGCTTCAAGATATTTCTTTTCATGGACATATATTCTCAAAGGATTGAATCTTTATTGATCCCTCAATGTCCAAGTCAATACACGAATGTCCAGCATCGAAAAGTATAACTGAGGTAGGCTGTTTTGTTGGTTTAGGAGGTTATTATTGACGTTTCGTCCAGAATTTTTCCTGGTTGGCTAACCCATTAACGAAGATCATACATAAAGGGGTTAAATTTGTTTGTACAAAATAGTATGAATAATTTTTTGAAGAATTGAAGAGAAGATTAGTCAACACTTTTATCTTGACTCTACCATCAGCGAATGATGGGTTTGATATTTATATTGATGCTTCAAAGAAAGGACATGGTTGTGTCCTTATGTAGAATGATAGAGTTATTTCTTATGCATCACGACAGCTAAAAATTCAATATAAAAACTATCCCACTCATGATCTTGAGTTATCAGTTTTGATCATTTCTCTGAATATATGGAGATAATATCTCTATGGTGAAAAATGTGATATTTATACTAATCATAAGAGTTTGATGTATATTTCCTCACTAAAATAACTCAACATGTGGAAAAGAGGATGTCTTGAACTACTCAAGGATTATGATTTCACAATACACTACCACCCAGGGAAGGAAAATAAGGTGGAAGATTCATTGAGTAGAAAGGATCATGGGGTTTTGAACAAGATGAGAGTAGAAAGGGATCCTATATTCATGGATCTTGTAAAGATGGATATGGGAATTACCATGGAAGGTGAAACACCAATATTTTTTCAAATGGTTTCCAAACCATCATTACTAGAAATGATAAAAAGTTCTTTGACTAATGATGAGGAGTTCAAAAGAAGATTAATGCTATAAATGATGGGAGATGGAGTGACTTCGTATATGAAGAAGGATTTTTGAAATCTGGGAAGAATCTTTGTGTTCGAATATACCTGATCTAAAAAGGGAATTGCAGGATGATTCTCATAGCTCCAATTTCTCTATACACCCTGGGAGAACCATGATGTATATAGATTTGAAGGAACATTTTTGGTGGGATAACATGAAGAGAGATATTGCTGATTTTGTGTCACGATATCTAGTTTGTCAACAAGTGAATGCTAGAAGGCAATAGCCTAGAAGAGTGAGGAATACTTTTCCCATACCTAAGTGTAAATGGGATAATATTACGATGGAATTTGTCATGGGTCTACCAAAGACTCATATAAGTAATGATGCATATATGGTTCATTATTGATCGTCTTAACAAGTCAGCACATTTTCTTGCTATAAGAGACGATTTTCCACTTGAAAGTGTGGAAAGAATATATATTAGTGATGTTGTAAGACTCCATGGTGTACCCCTATCTATTGTTTATGATCGCTATCCCCATTTAACATCATGATTTTAGAAAAGCCTTCAGAAGGCCTTTATATACTGAACATCATTTGAGCACTACCTACCACCCTCAAACAGATGGACAATCAGAACAGACTATTCAAAAAATAGAAGATATGTTGAGATCCTGCTCACTTAACATTCAATGTATGTGGGATCAATATTTACCTCTGGTAGAATTTCCCTATATCAATAGTTTCCATTCAAGTATTCAAATGGCACCATATGAAGCATTATATGGAAAGAGATGTCACACAAAAACTTGTTGGGATGATGTTGGTGAAAGAAAAAGAGTAGTCCCAGAACATATTGAGGAGACAATGAAAAAGGTCACGATTATCCAAACCGACATCAAATCAGCTCAAAGTAGGAAAAAGAATTATGCCGATAATTAGAGGAAGGATTAGGAATTTTAAGTAGGAGAGCATGTTTTCTTGAAGGTATCTTCATGGAAGAGAGTTATATGATTCCATAAGAAGAGTAAATTGAGTCACAGTTAGATCATACCTTTCGATATTCTAGAACAAATTGGATTTGTGTCTTATCGTTTGGAAATACCTCCAAGTCTCTCCAAAGATCTTGATGAGTTTCACGTATCATTGTTCAGAAAATATATGTCTGAGCCAATGCATGTACTCACCTATGAACAAATTAAACTGGAACCTAATATGTCTTATTTTGAAGAGCCTGTCAAAATTCTTGATACCAGATAACAAGTGATTAGAAACTGGACGACTCGTCAGGTAAAAGTTCTATGGAAAACCATAAGATAGAAGAGGCAATGTGCGAAACTGAGGAACTAATGATGAAGTACCACCCAAATCATTTTATGCATTAATATTCTATAAATTTCTAGAATGAAATTATTTTAAGGAGAGGAGAATGTAACACTCCAAGCTTCCAGGATACGTTTCCCTTTGAATAGTGTAGTAACTTGCGTTGTACGCAACTTGGAGTTTTAACACACCATGACTAATCAAACTAGCCGTTATGAGGAGTAATACCCATTTTTGAAGTTTTATAAATTTTATTTTTCAAAATAGACTTCATTTTTGAATTCCAAATATCTAAATTAGCATAAAGTGAATTTTTGGTATTTTTCTGAAAACATTCAATTTTTAATGAGTAGTGAAAAACACTGCATTATTGTTTTAAACCAACATTTTATTTAAATAATTAGTTATTTATTTTAATTGATTTTAGGTAAAAATAGATACATAATAACTATATAGTTTTAATGTAATTCATTAGAGTCATTTTATAATAAGTTTAGATATATAAAATTTTATTGAACTTTTTACCGTTATTTACCCACCTTCTAGAATCATTTTGAAATTTACATAAAACATAATTTTAATGCTTATGTGAGTTGAATTTAAAAAATCCAATAGATACAGTTGACATCATTAAGTAAAATTTGGTTCAATAAGATGAAAATTATTTTTTGTGAAGAGTAACTTATGACTTTTATTTACCACGGTTAAAAGTAAACAGGGAAATTAAGGGTCAAAATGATATTATAATTACCCTAAAACATGTACTAATTATATTGGATAAGTTCAATTCGACATAAAAAACTTAATAATAATATATGATCCTGATTGGTTGACTTGAATTAGAATATGACATTTATTATTATTTTATTTAAGGAAGAGTTAAAAGAGTTAAATTCAAAGTTTAATTAGTAAACCAATTTTAATATAGGTTTTTTCAAAATATAAATTCGACTATAAATATTAATTAGAAATATAAAAATATTTCCTACATAATGGTATTTTATTTTTAATTTTTATACATTAAATAATTTAATTTTTTCATGACACACTGATGATGCAGTAATTACCTTAATAATGAAATATTAAAATAATTGATATTATAAATATCCAAATAAGTGTAAATTGAGACTTAGGATGAATTCCAAAAATATAATACGTTACTATGACATGATAGGGTTATTAAAAAAATTTATTCGAAGTGATAAAGATTTTATGGCTTTAAAAAAATCGAATACTAAATACTGTTGAAATTAACATAATTGAGTATTTAAAAAAAATATTATATTATTAATTAATATAATATTCATAAAAATAGAATGCTTGTTCAAATGACTTAGATAAGGTTATATATATTAATATTGAACATATTGGGGTTCTCTGGGCTTGTTATAGTAATTTTATTAAGAATATTTTCAAAATAGATGTTTTCTTTTATAATTATATTAATTTTAAATGACTTCAAAATATAAATTGATATTTCTCTATAAAATGTTTTTATTTTATCTATTTCAACATCTTTTGATGGATTTTAATCTTGTTTGAAGTTGATTTATTATGATACAAATCTTCCATATTGTATTTAATTTTTTGTGATATGTTTGACTGTGGATTGTTATTTTTACACCATTCATGGTTTATGGATAAATTATTAACATTTCGTATGCTATTTTTAATACGAATGCTTAGGTTATGTTTAAACCTTTTCATATGAGAAATTATTTGGACATAGTAAGTGATTTGTAGAGCCCACTATATCTCCTCGATGCATCGGTAGGTCTCATGAAACAAACTAGTGTATTGGCACAAGGCCTTAACAAAATCTTATTTTTAGTCTTGGTTTATGGCCTTGACTATGTAGTTATGAAGTCTGGAATTATGCATTCCAACGTTATGAAATTGTCTATTGATATTACATGTGATTATTCGACTAATACAATATCCATGTGAATAAGTAAATTGAATTATTTGATTTATCTTTTCTATATTATGATGAAGTTTAAGTTCAAAAGGCTTTTTTAGTCTTATACATTGCCTTAAATGTTTATGTTTATTCTTGATTGTTTCCGCTGTTTTTTTCTCCTTAATGAGCTTTTGAACTCACCCCTTTCTATGTTTTATTTTTCCCAGGATGTGAGGAAGTATATTTTGACTAACCTGCAGGGATTTTGCTAAGGGATGAATGTGGCGAATGGAGATAATTTTGTTTTTGTCTTTCATTTTATAATGTAATTTAAAACTTATGAATGTATCTAGTACTTCTAAGGTTACTAAATTGATTGGTCTTTATGGATTTTGATCCCTTGTGATCATTCCAATCTTATGTAATAATGCACCGAATCTGGGTAACTAGGGTGAGGGAGTTACATATAAATTTCTCATAAATGAAGGTATGGAAATATCCAGAACTAAATAAATTATTTTAATAATACAAATAAATAAGTTACATACATATTGACACTTCATTAAATATCCAAACATCATCTGTATTAGTATAAAAAGATTTATCTACACCTTTTATCATATGGTGTGGATTATTTCAACCATGAGTAACAAACATTGGACATAGGTTTTCATATTTCCCAAATCATTTAAATTAAAACAACCAACCACTGGCTAGTTATCTATTTCCATATTCTTGGATTGATATATACTTTTTCTATACTTTCACATGATATATGACCAAGATTACCACATAGCTAACACATTCTTGACCTATAAAACATTCCCTAAAATTTCATTTACTACACTTGGAAATTATTTGGGATTAACTCACTATTTATTAGTTGACTAGTTCTTTATTTATTTTCAAATATAACACTTTTTACCCTTGTCATCATGAGGCACATAAGTCTCATCAAAATCCATCTCTAATTTTTTAGCACAACGAATGACTTTATCATAACTTTTATATTACATAAAGATAATGATGTTAATATAATTGGTTTAAATCCACATTAAAGTTTATTAATTTTACTATAATGGTATGGAATACAATTAGGTATATACCTATCTAATATGTTGAATTTTTTTTTCATACACAACTACTGATTCCTCTTCCTTTTTCCTTAATTACAATTAAAGAAACCATAGAAAACTATTTATCTTGGAACTATTATTAAATTTTTCCCATTTTATATAATATTTCTCTTCTATCTCACACTCTCTTTGTTATGATTAACTAATGACTACCATCAATCATATTCACATTTAAAAATGATAACAAGAAAGAGTTAAGCTCTGACCACTTGAACATCCAATTGATTTGAATATCATTTCAAGATGATTGATCCATCCTTTGAATACCAACAGATCTAAGGTTCCATTCAAATCCGGAGGGTGTTGTGTTATAAAATTATTAACTACCGTCATGTTCTAATTTATTAAATATATCTTATATTCAACATAGATTCTTCTACCATTTATATCATATATAAACAAATCCATCACTATAAAAAACATCTTAGTTACAATTCCAACCATTACAAGCTACTGATTTGTAATGATATTGTCCCCTAAATACCTTCATACTTCAACTTCCCAGTTTCCTCTATAGAAAAATATTCTGAATAGACATAGTTTAGATGAAACCCCATAGTAATATTTGAATTCTATATCATTTTAACATAAAAATAATTTGAAATTACTCAAGGGTATTAAATTAATATTATCTTAACACATAAATTTTTATTATCCTTTCCTTTGATACAAACAATATGGACTCAACCTTAAAAAATTGCAAAATATTTAGTTTTTGGACAAGAATTTCAAGGATATTTACTTTCTAGAGTTTTATATAATTATTTCTTGATTCTTACATAAAAACCAATGCATTAAAAGGTGGAAACATTCACTCAGTATTACATTCCCTATGATATAATACTTTTAAAATCAAAAATATTTCCTTTTATAAAAAATCTTAATTACTTTCAAATTTACTTCCTCTTTCTTCCAACTCATCCATTAAACCTGTGAAAAACATTTAAAAATATGTTATGTGTGTTGAAATACTAGAAAGGTACATAAATAAAAGAAATTTATTAGATCAATAAAAAACATGAAAACCCATAAATTTTTTACCTTTTCACATTATTATTTGTGTGTATGAAATAATCCATATCCACCTAAAAACCCATTTTTCTTAAAGAGAACAATTATAAACCATAATAAAAAAAATTCAATCCCTTATAGGAATTTTAGAGAATTATATTTATAAAAAATATTAAAACATTTAATAAAGCTATATCCTAGTTAAATCAATAGGTTAAATATACTTAGTTACCCTCCTCCTTCATTCCTGTTACGATAATGAAAATTACTCAATTCATTAGAGAACTATAATAGGAAAACCTGTAATATATAAACTACTAGGATCACCCACTGTTAAAGCTATTTTTGGCTATCCATTCATCATCTATAATTCTCAAATAAAATATCATGTAAAAAATTGTTTTAATCATTACTGTTTTTAACATAAATACCTTGAAAAAAGTATTTTAAATGAAAAAAGTATTTTAAATGAAAAAAAAATCACATTTCATTTTTACCTAAAAAGGATAAATACACTATTTCTGAAAAAAATTTGAAATAAATAAAATGTGGAAATTATTTCATTTAAAAAATAAAAAACTAATAATGAAATTGAGCCATTAAATAAAGGAAAATTCATAGTGTCGTTAAATTATGTTCATGTCATAAATGTTAATACAATAATTCCCTTCACACATTCAGTAAAAGTACCTCATTCAATGAACCAAAGGAAAATTCTTAATCAAACCTTATAAAGAAAATTATAGGTATTTGAAATTGAAATTTAACATCATTTTATGTATTACTAATAACATTTTTGAATCATTTTTAGTAACATGTATTTGGAAGGAATATATTTTAAATTAATACATTAAAACAATGTTTAAAAGAAAAATATATTTTATTTAATATCTTCTAGCATCGTACATTATTTAACCCATTAATAATAACATTATATTAGTTCTATACATAATTTTGATTTCATTTTCATTATCCAATTTTTATTTTATGACCATGTTTAATTCATTTACTTTACTAGTTAAAATTACATGGGACATTTTGAGGATATTCGGTTTCTAATCCCAAAACAACTTCAGTAGGATGACTATGATCCAATGGGTTATTATTAAATTATCTAAATAATATTAATCATGTCATGATTATAATATTTATTCATTAAATATAATTTTAGAACCATCCATGAAATAATTTTAAGAAAAATTAATCACATAACTTCATGGAGGTGGTAGTCTACAAATATACACGAACAATGTTATCATTTTTCAAAGGGTACAAACGTAGGAAAATATATAATTTATAATCATTATGGAATCATAAATATGTAAATAATAATATATATTATTTAAATATATCATAATAACTATTGTAATAAGGTGGTGGTAAATTCAAAATAAATCACTTCTTGGAGGTCGTAATCAACACGGATGAATGAGTGATGATTTAGTTTCCCACAGGATGAAAAAAAAGATGAAAAAGTTCTGTAAAATATTTATAATAATATTTAAGTATATTTAATATATTTATATTATTAATTCATCAGGGTTAATAAATATTTTAATAATGAATAAGAATAAATAATCTTGAAATATGTCAGTTAGGGCTTATATATTCTCCTTAGATAACCTCTTTGGATTACACCTTAAGCATTATAGGATTATTATTTTAGTTATATCATAACCACTATGATGTATTTATAGATTTTTTAGAGATATTTTGGTAGTTATTTGTTGAACTATAGTGTATAGAAGGTTTGAAAAAATGAGGAGATAAGGCTCTATATTTTAATTATTTTACCCTTACCATGTTGAAAAATATTTATCTGATTACTATTCATAAGGATAAAAATAATAGGGAAATATTTAACAAATCTAAATATCACTATTCAAAATATGAGATCCATTTTCCAAGAATAATTTTTTTAAATATATGAAATCTTTTCTTATATTAATATGTAAAAAAATGAAAAAAATCTTAGAAAAATGCATTTTTAGCCCAATATTGAACCCCAACACATCTGGTATAATGATTATTATTATGTAATTAAATATATTTTTTATGATTAATGGATATCTATGTTACTTTAATATAAAATAAAAATAATATTTGACTTTTAAATTACATTATCTATCGAACGGAAATTATATCTTTATATATATCAGTATCTTTCACTATTAACCTAAAAATTTATCATTTCTGAAATAAAAAAAATTAAGATAATTTTGACATAATGGTTTCAAAAATTATGTTCATTTTTTCAAATTAAAATTCTAAAATATGGAAATTAATATTTTAAATAAAATAATACAATACATGAAAACAAATTTAGTTAGAATAAAACTGTTTCCTTTTTGATTGAAAAATAACATAAAATTCAAATAGTGAATATAACTATATAAAATATAATTCCTGAATATAAATAAAGAGTTAAATTGATTTAATATTACCTAATTTTTCATTATTACCTTAAATTAAATGTTTTAAGTATAGTTGCTACTAATCATTCACCAACCGTGTAGGGTTAATTCACACATAAAGTACCTCGCACAGTTTTTACAGGTCTATAGTTCATACCATCTATAAAATGATCAGCATTATGGTAGTTTTTGGGGGAATCACCTTATTATTCACTTTTATTAATAATATCTATAATTACCGATGAATATGGTTTCTTTGTGAGGATATTGGAAATTTATAATAGAATATCAGGTCATAGGTGCTGTTAGGAGACTTTAATGATGTAATGGGATAACATTAAATAAAAGTTGAGAAAATATTCCTATATCTGGTAGGAAATTCGAGGAATCTTTGGATATCAGTGACATGGTGTATGTGTCTATTCATAGTGATAATATCACATGGTACAAGAAATCTTTTAACTAGATTATGGCAAGAAATATAGATAGAATATTTTCTAATTTTGAGGCTCTTGAAAAGTGGGGTAGAATTAAATATATATTCATTTGGAAGCATAATGTTGATCTTCATTCCATCATAAACACTATTATATCTATAAATAAAACAGTACATGTCCCTCTCTTATTTAATAATGTATATATTAACCATTTGGATTTTATGAAGGTGGTTTAAGAGGTTTGTAAAAATACTTATTGTACTAATAATATTTATTCTTATGTTTCACTGTTTATACGTGTTAAATATACACACAAAACCTTGGGAATGGGGTATTTTCTACAATGGATGGGGACATTGTTTATTTAAATAGAATTGGATGATCTTTAGAACTTTTGTGATTAAGGGTTTGATTTATCTAAATTTATAATGAAGTATATTTGGATTTTAGATTAAATGAGTGGATTTATATAAGGGATATTATTTTAGTAGAGATCTTCAAATCTCAATTTATTAAGGGTGTGGATATAAATAAAAAATTCCTTAATAAAATATATACAGTTAGGAAGGCCATGAGGCCCATTTCACTTCTGAAAAAATATAAATGAGATTATCACTATGAATAAGGAGCTCAAGGAGCATGTGGACCTCTTCTATCATGAGTTATTTAATATTTTATTCTATCCAAATATTGATTATTTAAGAAATTTCACTCCTAAAATTGTTAAAAATATAGATAATATTATGCTTAAAATCATTTCTAACAAGGAGGATGTTATGGTTACAATATTATCCCTCATACAAATGAGTGAACCTGGGATGGATGGATCTGCGAACAATTTCTTCCAAGAATAATAGGATATTATTCAAGATGAAATCCTAAAAATATTCCACAACTTCGTCAAAAATGAAATTCTTCTGAAACGTATGAATCTATAGTTTCTGGTCCTTTTAACTAAAATGGATGTTGATGAATCTATTATTCATTAAGATATATTTCCATTTCTAATACCACCTATAATATCTCATGTACGATCGTTTTAACCAAAATTTCTTCAATTATCAATAGGGTGGTCTCCAATAATCATTTTATATTTTTTCATAGACGATGGAATCATGAAATTTTGTTAACTGCCTATGAATGTTTTAATGCTTTCAGGAATAATTCAATTGGAGGGTCAATATCTATTAAACTAGTTGTCATTAATTTCTTTTATTCCATAAGTTGGCACATTATGAATAAGGTGATGCATGAATTTGGATTTATTGATTTTTTTAATTAAGTTATTTTGACCTTATTTAAACCAACAATGATTTTCTCCTTAGTGAATCGAACCCATGGGGATTTTCTCATTAATATGTAGCATTATATAGGGATACCCACATTATTCCACAATTTTTATCATTTGTGAAGATTATCTTAGTTAGTTCATTTTTAATTTTGTGGGGAAGGGTCACATCACAACCGTCATGGATGATAATGGGCTTGATACTCATATTCACCTTTTCTATGTTAATAATCTAACCTTATTTTTTGAGGAAATATTAAGAAAATATAACACTATAAATATGTTTCATGACCACTAAGTCTCTCCTTAATATTATCATATACAATTGGAAAAAACACTATTTTATCCAATGATTAAATACTCATGTAAGGATGTAAATACTGAGAAGGATGGTTATTACATAAGAAAGGCTTCCATTTTTTTAAATTGGTATTCTTCTATTTTTGGGAAGGCTTGTTGATATTTATTTCAAATATATCTATAATAAAAATAAAAGGAAATAGTTTTTCTTATATGTGGAAACATATATCTCCGGGTAGAAAAATTTATTTTGTAAAATAAATTTCCACTTCTGAGTTAGTTTACCCCTTCTTGGGATATAAATACCGAAGATATTTGCTTATATTAGTATCAAAATACTTTATAAAATTCATATAAAGTGTAATAATTTACGAAGTAATGGAATATGTGGTCAAAGGGGACCCTTTTATAAACCCTTTAATGTGAGAGGCCTTTAAAAAAAGAATCTTGATAAATACAATTAATCCTTGTAGGTGCTACTCATTTGAGAATTATGGTTGATAACAATATTATTTTCACTATCCTGAAGAATATATTTATTAATAAACTTATCAATCGTACTTTTATTATATCCTTTCCTCTTTTTTCCAATAGTTAATGATTCCATAAATAATAGATGATGGCTGGTATCTCTCAACTAAAACTTAAAATGATAGAAAGAAAACTGGATATGATATTCACTGTTATATAAGTTCCTAGGATCATATTTAAGATCCAAATATCCAAATATGTGAGATTCCTATATCATTTATGGATAATCTTACCTTCTCACTAAAAAAGATTTTTATAATTACTACTTTATTTCCACAATAGATAATCTTGTCTTGGATCTAGACACTCATGGTATTCTCACATGTACATGGTATAATAATTTCTACATGGGTGGGCTAGCAATTATGGCTACTAGAATTTATACATATTATAATCCTTATGTTTATTCATCTTGATTTAGAAACTAGTCAATAAATGTCTACCCATGGGTGACTATCTCATGACCACTGGGACATGTAACTAATCCTAGTTAAATATTGGAATATAGGGCCTCAACATCATTGATCATCAGTTAATAAAATGTCACTTTTGTAAATTTTTATTGATCATTGTCTCATATCTATTTGAAGTTGGTTATTTTAATGTTTTTTATATTCGTTCTATTATTATTGGGTGTATATGTTGGGATGGTTCTACACAATTAATTAATTTTCCCCAATTTCTTGTGGTCGATACATTCCATATTATCTAATGTGACATGAATTTGGATTGGAATAGGGGACATGGATTTGATTACTCAACTATTATGAGAAAAATATTTTCTAATATTATATTTTCAATCTCACTGAAGGCCTCTGGTAACTCAACTTAATAGCATAAAATTTATGAGTGCCTAGAAATTCATGGGAACATTAAGTCAAACAAGAGATGTATACCAGTGATTTAGTATTATCCTTTCATTATATGGATTAAAATAACATTTTTGGTAAATCCACGGCATATACATGACCTACATGCTATGGTGGTATTATCAAGGACTATAAATGAGGGTCTCTCTCATGATTCTACATGGATTGTGGGAGGTCCATTACAAATGAATTTGAAATCAAAGGTGTGATTATAGAGATTAAGATTTCAAGGAAAAATAATTGTAATAGATTATAAATATAACTTGACCCATCCTTATTTGTGAATAACCTAAATCTAGGTAATTATTTTCCCTTTTTCTGTCATTTAGTGGCTTGGTAGGATACAATGAATTTTTGTAAGCTTATTATCTTTGTGGTGACTAATACATACAATAAATCTACTAAAATTTTAGTTTCATTTATTACTTTGGGTGTTTGGTAAAATAGATGTATCTGGACCTTTGTAATTTTATATATTATTGAGGAACTAATATTCTTGGATTTTTTATGACACCCTTATTCCATTTTTATAATATTTTCCATTTGTTGTAGATTTTTTCTAGGTATGCCTATGCCTAATCCTTGATAGATCCCTTAAAATAATATAGTAATGGTGTAATAGAAATGAATCTCGAAAATTTCAGTTTTAGAATTCAATAACTCTAAAAAATTTAAAATAATAGATAATTAAGTAAAATATTATCTAACAGTGACATGAAGGTGTTGTAATCTAGAACACAAAACAAATTTTATATCTCATGATAACTATTCATGTCATTATATGAAATCCTACACATGAAAACCTTAATATCTCATCAAAACAAATAATACTCGATGGTGAACATTATTTAGGGATAACATAAAACATTACTTTGAGAGGTTAAATATCATTTTAACTTCATGTAATATATGCACCGAACATAAATGAATGATAAAGTAGTTTTTTTATTTTTATATAACATGATACATATTACAATATAAAAATCTTTTAATAATAATAAGAAAACCATAAATATGAATGTGTCTAACTATATTTTATTTGATATACCACCAATGAGGCTTAATTTTTTATTTTTTGGGTTTTTTAAAAATCACTGAATCTATATTTAATTCATACAACACATCCATATTTAAATCTAATAAAACCTTTAAAAATACTCTTTTATTGATTAAATCTTATAATGGATGTTTTCTTGAATAATACTAATACATATGGGTCATATTCATATTGTTTATCTCATTGAACAAAGAATTAAAACTTTTCTAGTTCAATAAATAAAATTTTATTATGTTAATAACTTATATTGTTAAAATAGAAATACTCTTATGTTTATCATAATCTTAGTGGAACTTTTCTATTAAAATATTTATTTAAGATAATTTTGGAAAAAATATATGTGACAACAATCATGATACAGTTGGAAAATTTAATAATATTTTATAATATTTTGTAGAATTTTTTAGTAATTAAATTTTTAAAAATTTTGGTCTTTATGTTTTAAAACATTTAGGATTAAATAACATTAGTAATGTTTTAAATTATAATAAATAATAATAAAAATGGAGTAGTAATAATAATATTAATTATATAAAAAAAGGAGAAGGGGTTCACACCTCCCAAAATAAAATCCCCCTCCTTGGGAGAACCTTCAATGTTTTCTCCTTCCCTTGTCCAAGATCCCTCACACAACATATACCTATCGATGGCCTCCTCCCTCGTGTGGAACCCCATTCTAGAAACATCCTCCCTCCGACCTCCCCTCTCAATCATGTGACACCATTGGATAAACCCCTAGGGGTGTACGCTTCCCTTATCTCAAGTGACTCCTTTCCATGATAATTTCATCATATTTTAGTGGTGATACATGTTAAAAGCCCCTAGGTTTTTCACTTTAATCATTATTATTTTTATTTCATCTTGATTTCATTTTTCCCACACTGTGATTCGTAAGGGAAGATTCCACTAGGCTGTCTAGTTTTGATTTTGGTTTTGGAAGCATTATAAAAGAAAGAATCGTAGGTTCATTGGGATTTTTGTGACCAAATATTATTTCATTAACCATTGAGGGTAGTGACCTTAAAACCATCTGTAATATGATTCAATAATTTGTAAGTAGGTTTTCTGATGCCATAATCTTGGATTTTAGAATTGTCATTTTTTTATTCTATTAAATTTATGTTTACGAATTATAATTATATAATAAGTATATATTTACTAAATTTATTATATGTTATTAGGTTTTATTAAGAATTATAATAGAATTAATAGTTTTTCATATTTTAAAAATATTTTAAAATTTATTTCCTGAGTTTCATAAACTATTTTATTTAATTTTTCTATTTGGAAGTTTAAAATATTAATGGATGTTGTAAATATTATACATGATTTTAAAATATGATTTTTAAGGGAACTATTTAACATTAATTGCATGATATTTTATTCAAAAATTATGTTTTTGATTCTCAAGTAACATTATTTTTTGAGATACCCTCTTCAAAAGTGGTTTGGAAACAGGTTAACTATTTACTTTCCTGATTGTAAATGTTGGAGTGTTTGAAGGTGAATCTCATGCACACATGAATATACATAGGTATATGTATATATAGATGTGTGTGTGTGTGTGTGTGTACACATTCCTAAGACAACATATGAATGTTTTCATAGGGTGATGAATTATTTTTTATGATTTTATGATGTTCATGTAGATTGATTGTTGAACCACCTATATTTCATTCGACTGTGGAAATTCATGTATCTAAGTAAGTATGAAAAAGTTTAGGATTTTGAATGGTTTGTGTTCTAATGTTTATGAGGTTCCCTAATAGACAAAAAGATTATTCATGCTAGATTATATAGGACTTGGATGAAATTTACTTTCCAAATGGGTTTTTATTTCTTGACTACTTTGAGAGGGCTACTCGGGTATGATATGTTCTTAGTGTTGACCAAGGAATGAATTTTTTGGGTCAGAACATTTTACACTTGTACCTTGATTCAATACCCTAATTCATAATTCTTGATCATTTATTCATATTTGGAATCATCATGTTATGCTCTACTCTTATCCCACTTGATTGTATTGATTGTGGCACCATTTCTTGTTTACTTTTAATATCTTACTTTGAGATGTGGTGATTATATTATAGAATTCTTCGTTCATTATGCTTGTTTGTTTTTATTTTTCATTAATGTTGTTATGAAATAGGTTTTGGAAATTTTTTTAATGTAGATACTTTTATCATATTTTTTTTAATTTTTTGTAAATCTATTTTTATAACGTGAACTTTAGGAATTTTAAATACTAATTAAGTAAATTTTTTCATTTAAAAAGATAAAGACTATTTTAGAAACCTTGATGTGTAATTTTTTATTTTATATAAATTTATTTGGAAATCATAATTTGTAAATTTATTTTTAAACTAGTTTAAAATGAATAATAAAATAAAGGATGGTATTTTGTAAAGGTGGGTGGTGTCCCACTGAGTTCTCATGCACTCATGTCTATATTTTATCTCAGTTGAAGATTAATTATCATATTTTGACTAATCTTTAGGAATTATTGATTTCGGAGTTTTTGGTTAGTGATATTAGTTAACATTATCATATTCATCCAAGTTTTCTTATTATATGATTTTTTATGGATACCATTATTTTTATATATTATCTTGTGTGTGTGTTCATTTAAATTAGTTATTTAATACTTTCCATTTTGGTTATGGTTAGATTGTATTATTTTCATTGATACTAGGTGATTCTAGTGTTGTAACATGTTGAGAGATATTGGGAAATAGCATAGGTATGTTTTCTAGGTGAGGGCTTTTGGAAGGTGTGTTAAGGGACTACGTTATATTTATTTATATCTATTTAAAACATGTTTTTTGTTTATATCATTTTTATTTAGTTTTAGTGTGGATGTAATACCTATGTATGGGTCATGAAAGATTTTCCATATAATTATACTATTTATTAACCCTAACTTAAGTGATAATTCATTTAAATTGTATATATATCCAATTCCTTAACACTTCTCACTAGCTCTTGGTGATTATGAACGCCCCTCAGGTCTTTAGTGAGCTAGTTCTAGTGCCAGTTTGATTGAAAGCCCAATGAGTGGTCACTATAAATGGTATATGATTTTTTTTATTTGGGAAATCATAATAGTATATTATTAAGACCATCTAGAATCAAGAGGTATGTTTATAAGTAGATTCTAGCTAGATATTTTCTTATCTAAACCTCATGTTTCACGTGGAATTTGGGATAAAACATTTATTTTAGTCGTTTCATTTTATTGAGATTTGATATATGGGGATGTACATTAGTTATTATTGGGAAACAGGGGTTTCTAAACGATAGTTAATAGTTTTGGGATAGAATTTAGGCAAAATATATAGTTTTAGAATTTCTTATAAGTTCTAAAAAACCACATAGTCACCAAACACTTTATTTTCGATCTAATTTAGGAATAGAAGTGTGATTGGAAAACAGCCTGTCCCCATTTGAAAAATATGGGAATGATTCTAAATCTTGTTTTGGTTTTTCTATATCGAAACTATAGTACTTGGAATATATTGGGTGGAAATAGAAATTGAAAGAGTAAAAATGATGGTCTTGTTATATGTTGATGAAATCTGTTTGGGTTTTGATGACACCTTATTGAGATCCATTATTATATAAAGAAACATTTAAAAGAAATGATGTTATCAAGTTTATATTATAATCAGATATTACATTATTAGAGGATCCATGGGTATTTTAGTTTGATAAATTTATTTAATGATTTCATATGATGCATTCCTTGATTGTTATAGTGCAATGAATTAAAAAATGGTTTATTTTCAAGAAACTACAATTTTGGATAAGAAAACTAAAAAGTTATCACATGATATGATTAAGTGATTTTGGATAGTGTTTTTAATTAATTTTGATTTTAGAGAATAATATTTTAGAAATGTTTGAAAATTTGAAATGTTATATGATTTGATAAATCAATGAATTGTAAAAAATGGCATTTATTAAATGGATGGTGGTATTGAATTATAAGGGCATGAATCTAAAATTATAACACCTATATATATATATATACATTTAATGGGGAAAGTGATCTTTTGGATTGTGAATTGTGAAATGAAATGGTGATTTCATATTGATATAGTAAATTATTATACATTATTTTAATTAGTAATGAATATATGGAAGACACCCATGAGGAAGCCATTATTAAGAAAACTCCCTATGGGGAGGTCATGAATACTACATTTAGGTGGGTTTTGAATACTATATTTTAGGAGTTTATGAATAATCCATTTGGTATGTTTTCAATAATACCTTTATCATGGCCATGAATACTTCCTTCAAAGATGTTGTGAATGATTCCTTTGAGAAGATCATGAATAATCTATCCTAGGAGGTTATGAACTCTCCCTTCAGGGAGGTTATGAATAATCCCTATAGGGAGTTTAGCAATACTCCATATGGGGAGGTCATGATATGAAATAAAATGTTTAATGGCTAGTTCTTGATATAATTTTTGGGGTTTCCAAGTATATAGAATCTAGATTATTGGTTCTAGTTATAAGAGTGAATTATAGATACATGTTATCAGTTAGGGGGTTGTGGATTATTCAACATGCATGATCGATCCTTTTAGAGTATGGAGGTTAAGATTCCAAGAACCATTGTATAATGGTTGGAGATTTCACTAGGTCGTTATCTTGTATAAATTGGCCGATGTGGTCGTTGGGTTGTTATTTGTATACTAGGGTGGTTGCGGGGAATAGGTTGATATTTATATACAGATGTGGATTATAAAAATGGTTTAATATAATTTTTGAACTTTCATCACAATATACTCATAAAATCTCAATAATTGTCAAAGTATGTATTCAATTGGGTATTTATAATGTGGTAAGACTTGGTCACACAATGTGGTTGCTTATGATCAAAAACAGTTTTCACATCTTGAAGAATGTATTGTCGGGGTTTTTGGTGGTCATGCTGACTCAAAATGACCCCTTGTGTATGATTTATATTCCTTGTGTGTTTATTTAATATTTGGTTATCTTTCATAAGAATAATTTAATGGAACTTATTTTTATTTTTTCTTGTGGTTTCTTATTTTGGGAGAGTGCCTGGTTTTTTGTGGATATTCCCTTTCATGGTTTCTAGATTCTCATATCAACCTTTAAAATATTTCTAAATTCATATGATTTTTTGGATTCGTTTCCATTTTTTATCTTAGGAATGAAATGATTACCCTTGTTCGATGAATTCTATTTTGGCTAAAGGATTTATTGGGGCAGAAATATTTATGGTGGGGAGATTGTAACACCCACCATGTTACACTAGGACTGTTTTTTATTATTTTATAATACTTATTAGGTAATTTAATATTTTGGAATTTTGGGCATTATTTTTGAAAAAAAAAATTATTTATAAATAATCATAAATATTGATTTAAATAGTAATAAATATTAATAAGTAATAATGGAAATTAAATTGCAATAATATTATTATTTAAGTAAAAATGAGAAGGGGTTTCTACCAACCAATAATAATGGCCACCCCATTGAAAATATCATGTCACACTCCCTCTCCAATAGAAGACCTCCCTTACATGACCCCTCCTTGTTGGTGGTGTAATCTCTCACATGTTACCCCTGTCATCGGCCTCCTCT
The DNA here is from genome assembly GCA_963277665.1 of Viscum album. Lineage (NCBI taxonomy): Eukaryota > Viridiplantae > Streptophyta > Magnoliopsida > Santalales > Viscaceae > Viscum > Viscum album. The sequence continues at coordinate 1,621,548,003 of OY728123.1, forward strand.
CTATAACCTCACAACTCACCCCAGCACGACAACCCAAGATAAACCCCCATGGTCATGCAACTCATATCTTGAGAACATTGTTATCAGGATGATTCCTTCCATATTTCTTATGATCCATTAATGAACCCCTTTTGTATGGTCTCAGTTTTCCCTCCAATATATTTCTACTCAATTTAATTTTCCCTACCTTGAGATTAGGTTTGGTTGAACCCTAGGGATTATATGGTGGCAATTTTGTTTAAGGATGGGTTCTAAAAATTCAAATCTTTGATCGTTATGATTTTTAGTACTTAATTTATATTATGGGGGCCTTCTCTATTGAATATAGTGACGTTTACTCCAATGTAAATCTGATTTCATCATTTTTATATAGGTGTTCCCATGCCAAAATATTTGATTTTAGTACCATTAATTGTTTTTTACTTTTAAAATTATATCATGGACTTATATTGATAGTACTAAATATATTTATTTAATTTATATTGTGTAAATTTTGTTTCCACTTCAATATTTCTAGAATAAAATGGTTTTCATATTTCAAGAAAGGTTCAAAATGTAATTTCATGAGTTTCGTATATATGTTATGAAATTTCTTGATTTAACCTTTAAATATTTAATAGATGATTTAAAAGGTGTCTTTGGTTTTACAATTGAATTTTGAAATGATTTATTAGAATTTAAATGGTAATTATTATATTAAATCATGTTTTTTATCCTTTTAATAAGTTTAATTTTTTAGATTCCCTATTTAAAAGTTGTTTCAGAAATGGATACCTATTTCATTATTTTATATTAAAATTGGGTGTGTTGAAAGGTGAATCCCATGGACTAAGAAATATATATAAGTATTTATATATAATTAGATGTTGAATTTCAAAATATAACATTTTAATGTGTGCATAAGATGATGTTCTTATATATAATGTAAGTATATATTTATATTTTAATGAAAATGAAGATGGAATTTAAATGAATGTTATATTTCTCGTGATTAAAAATTTAATGGATTTTATGATTTTATTTAACTGATTTTAATAGTTTAAATGGTTTTTATATGGTCGAAGAGACTCAACCTACCCATACATCCTTTTCTAGAAGGATTTTTTTGGCACTTTCAATATTTTCAACATCACTTGAGTTTGTGAAACCACAGAAAGAGCCTGATTGTTTCCTTTATATGATTACCCATTTAGGGGTCATGTGTTCTTGGAAATTATTCAATGATTTAGCAAGGGGTGATATTGTGAGGAGGAATTAATTTTTATGCTTTGAGGATGGGCATGTTTTTTTCTTGTCTATCAGCCTCTATTTCCTTCAATTATGTTAACCCATGTAACTATGTAGATCTGTATAAGTGAAATATTTAGTTTATTTTGTATTATAAATAGGTTAAGGTTACCATATACAATAAAATATATTTCTGGATGGTTCATGAAGTACATGGAAGCAGTTTGATTCTATGATATATTATTAGGGTCTGACTACCTCAGTTTGGCTACTTTTGCAGGACACATTCTTAGTTTTGGATTAAGAAATTATGTATTTAGTTTAGAACATGTTCCTTTATGACCTAGGTCAGGCCCATATGACCTCCTTCCTGATCAGTGGTTCAAATATGGAATCTAAATCATCTTATAAGATATTATCCCTCATTATTATACTGATCATAACACCTTTTATTGTTTTCATTTATTATATTCCATCAACTTGCAGTGCTTACTCTATAGCATTATATATTCCATGTGCTTGGTGGTATTTGTTTTTCTTTAAAGTGTCTATTAAAGAGGTTTTAAAAACTATTTCTATATAATGAATTTTATCCTATATTTTCAAAGTGGATCAAAATTATTCTTTTTTTAAGATGATTTGGCTATTTTAAATTGTTCTTAATTGAATTTTTTTATTTAAATAAATAAATAAAAATGTTACAACCTTCATTTTTTGTTTATTATTTTACGTATATTCTTTTAGAATCCATCTTTATAAATGAATTATAAAACTAGCATGAAAATCGATCTAAAGGCAATGTTTGTTCATATAGAAATTATGGTGGTGGCATATTAAGTTCTTATGATCTCATGGATATATTATATCTCCAATCCAAATCCTTTATTTTTTGAATTTTCAAAATATCCACTTTGAGGGTATGTGGGAACCAATAAAAACCGCATTCGAACCTCAAAACAACCCAACATATCACATTCAATTTCAAATTACAAAATTCAAGACTCAGAGAAACACCCTCGAGCCCAGCGCCATATGAGAATCATGGTAGCACGACCCCCAAGCCATTGTCATCACCGCTGTTCATCACCGTACTCACCGGATCTATCACACAATTCCAGAATCACTAGATCATCACTAGAGTCATGCCATTAGAGAACACCATTATAGGGACCACAGAATCCATGAGCTGAACAAATTAATTATTCTTCGTTGTATCAAAATCATCAGCGTCGGCGAGAGAAAGTTGCCAGCAACAATGGTCTCAATAGAACCAAAAAGACCACACACTGAACCATCAATGTGAATAATCTGAAAAAAATTACAAGAAAACAACAACCATAGCATTGCAAAGGGATAGAGTCAGTGCAGGAAACACCAGAGAATTCCATCAATGAAGAGGTCAAAAAACAGAAACCATCCCAATTTTGGTTGCATCTAGAGCACCGATGGCTGCCAACCCAACTCCCAAAACTTCTTAGTGCCACCACTCAAGCACTGGCTGGGAGAGGTGCAGCAGAACACAAAGCCAGGGAAGGGATAAGAGTGGCCAAGAAGACATCGAACGATTCCTTCAAGCATAAAATGGGATCAGCAGGGAAAGAACCCTCGGCCGCGAACCCACGACCCCAAAACCACTTTGTTTCCACATTCTCCAGATCCGACTTGGAGAGCAGAAGATGAACAAGAGGCCAGAGTGTGGTATGAGCGGCCAAGGGCACCACATCAAAGAATATTGGATATATTATAGAGATTTGAGGGTGAGATTAGGGATTAATTTACATACGTTTATATCTGTTTCTTGATAATTTTTTTATATCTAATTTTTTATTTTTGGCATGGATGCCTGACCTATGGATTTTTCATGTCATATTTTTTTTATAATTCCAAAATTTATTAACTCTAAATTAAGGGATAAAGAATTCAAATTTTATATTTATTTTATGCCCTAATGCTATTTTTATACCTTCATGGATTGAGAATGAATATTTTGTTAGTGCCAGAATGGATTGAGTATCAGGTTCGATGTCAGACCGGGTTGTGTTATTACAATATGTTACACATTACATTTATATTTTTCATTACCATGAAATCCTAATCTCTTTTAGAATATTAATTTCCATCCACTTCAAATTATAATGGTGTTTTTTTTACTTTTTAACATATATAAGTCCATATATACTACCATAATCCTCTTAGAAACGATAATATCCTGATAATATAATGCTAAGATATAAAAACTCCATTTTTTTAAATAACATATATTTCATTTGATGAGAATATTTAATAAATATAATTTTAATTCACATATCATATATGGTATTCTTTGTGTGTAGATAAATATTTTGAAACTACAATATCATATATTTTTAAATATTCCATGGATAGATTCTTGAAACTGTTATAGTTATCTTTTAATAAAAATATTTGATAAATTATTTTTTAATAGGTAAAACATATTTATACTTATATTCTTATCAATCAATATTATAGAATCTAATAATTTATAAACAATGTGTATCAAACAATCAACTCATGTTTTTTATAACCACTCTATTTACAAAATATATATCTTATACCATGAGATAATAAAGATGAAAATATGAATCTTATATTTAGATTCATCTAAAAATTAAAATAATCCATTTTATTCAAATCCTTGTTGTCGATACATTTTTATTCACTATTTTCACACAAACTATAATCTATATCAATCCATACATTGATTTTTTTCATCTGTATAATTTCATCCAATTTAAAATGTATATTTAGTATCACAAACAATTAAAAATTAAAGGATATACCTCTATAACACTAATACTTGACACGAAATAACTATTGTGTTTCACAAACCCTTTAAAGTATTTCGAATAAATACATCTTATATAGATATATTTCTCCCAATACCTAAAACATCATTTTATTTTCAATAACTTTGAATGAAGAATAAAAAATATATTTTGTTGGGATTTCTAATAGAACTTTTCTTCTTTTGGTGTAATATTTTTCCCATTTATAATATTAATATAGTACTAGAACATGGAAAACTAATGAATAATTCAACCTTACACAACACCTTTAAGAAATAAGTGAATGTTTTTATTGAATAAATTTATATTATTAAAAACATTCCAACTAAATAAATTATAAATCTAAATATATAAAATATAATTTCAAATCCCCGAAATCATTAACATTCCCAAATGTATTGAGTGGAGGAATGCATATTAAAATTACTTTTGTTATTTTATGTTTAATTTATTTTAAAACATAATTGAAATCTTTTATGATTCTCACAAGAATCTATATTATTTTTTTAAAAGATATCATTATTTGGTTACTTACGGAGGCATTTATTTAAAACATAGAATATCTCATCCTATTTAAGAGTTATTCTTAAGTTTCTAAAAAAATATATGAATTTATTTCCATGAATCTCCATCATTTCAATGTTTCACCTCAATGTCGGGTTTGATGATGATGATTCCATTTCACCTATAATAGAAGTATTTGTCAAAAAAGTATCGTATTTTTTAATAATTAAATAGGGACCATTATTAAATGTATTAATGGTAAAAATTACGACATCGTTTAATGTGCATCATACTAATTGAAGAAGTCCATATTTCACCAAATTATATCCCTGCTAGGATTGTAATACAATTAAAGACTATTTCTATTGGAAAATTATTTCAATCATTTCAAATATGAATCTATGATTTTTTTTGTAGATAATAATTTATTTTAGTCCATTATATGGACTCAAATAATTCTATTACTCCAGTACCATAACAGTTATGGTTTCAATGATGAGTGAATCAAAAATATCACATCAAATATAAGAACTTAATGGTTCTGGACTCCAATAATATGCTTTATTTACACCAAATATTTCATGGTAACCTAATCATTATGTTCACCTATACCAAATGATTGAGTTATTGAAAATGGTTTGACATTGAAATAATCTAAAACTTAGTATTTTAAGGGGATTTATTATCTCACCATTGTATCTCATGTATTCCATTTACAAAGATGAATTCTTAAAATTATTTATTTTTTAATGTATATTCCATCTACCAAATCAATATGTTGAAATATTATTAATGTGTTAAACATCACAAAACTCATATATTGTGTTACTATCATATATTAATATTCTTCTATATTTATATATATAGAAAAATCCATCATATTCATAGGGTATATAAAACCCATTCATGTCAATGTTATGAATCATTGAAATAAATAGTCTCCATAAGAGTAATCATGGAGTGACATGTACCCAACCACCATTTTTCTATACAAAGCCTAAGATCCTAGGCACGCGAGTTGCCCAAACCAAGTTCCCTCTACCCTTGGTTCTTCACTAAATAGAGATATGATTCCATTAAAATTATAACACATAATATTTGTAAACTATAATCAAATTCTTAATCCAATATCATAATCAAATATAATTTAAAGACACGGTATAGGACACTAAATCGATTATCATACCTAGAATTGTACTCCTTAGATGCATGTATAATTGTTTAAATAGTTAGTTCAAAATAAATAATACATCAATTCGTAATATAACATCTATATTAATGAACGAAGCATGTAAAGACACTATAAAAAACTATTCATAAATTTAGACAAGAGATAAACATTTATGAAAAATACATAAATAAATAAATCATGATAACTATATAATTTTTCCATGAATTATGAACATTCTATAATTATAATAATATGGAACATTATATTATTTTTTTTCTAATATGAACTTCATATTATACTATATATAATATTTAGTTAAATATGTGATATTTAATGTATAAAAAATTTACACTTCATGTCTATTATGTAAATATTTTATAAAATAAAAAATATCACATATTTAATATCATTTGAACCTTGATCATGAAACTTTATTTAAATTATTTTTTATATGGTTCAAATAATTTCACAAATATTACCTTATAATTTGTAAAAATTAAATTAATAATTATTTTAAATTAATTATTTAAATATAATTTCATTATATTTTTCATTACTTTATAAATTATAACAATTTTATAAATTATATTTTTTATTTCTATATAAACATTTTATATCCAAATTACAGGTCAAGACATAAAAAATTCATGGTATTTTTAAAAATATAATTCAATATTATAAATATTTATTTGATAAAAGTTTTATAAACATTTATTAATTAGTTTTATACACATTATATTTAATTAATCTAAAAACAAATTAAAAAATATATATCCCAAGAAAACTTTTGCAACAATTTATAAAAAATTATATATTATATACTCCAATTCATTATTGAAAATATTAAAAATAATTTTTTTTACTTATCGTATCTAAAGGTATGCTATATATCGTATTTCATGAATATCAATTACTTATATCATATCCTATGATTGATATTTAGTGACCAGTGAAACATAATCCGAGTTTTTTCATTCATTATTTATGTAACGACTCTGACCCCGGTAGCCTAGAGCTGGCGTATGCTTTATTACATTGGAAAAAGATACACATAATTATATACTAGAATAATTAATAATGTATTAGTATTGGTAATCTTGATTCATACTTGATTATTTCATTACAATTGAATAAAAAATTAAAAAATAATTTTTTTCATAATGTCTGTATTCCCGAAAGAATATCCTTGCATATTAGTCTTAAAAATCTTCCTAGATTCCTCAGAAAGGGAAATAATATGGGTGGGATTAAATACTCATTAAGGGTTAATTATAATAGAATCAATAAAAATTCAATAAGAATAATAATCATTAAAAAAATATTGAACACACATGACAATTAAATAATTTAACAATCATGATTAGATAATGAATAATCAACATTATAGGGATAATAACTGGGCACACATTTCATTTAATCAATAACTTGACTATCATGAATATATAAGGTATAATCGACATGGAAAGGTAAATAACTGAACACACATTCCATTTAATAAATAACTACGAATGAAATGAATCTATAGAAAATATCATTGAAAAAATATCATGGATAATAATAATTGAATTCTTATTGAAGGAAATGATTAATTTTCAGACATCATTATTATGATTATTATGATACTTCTTCTATCAATCCCTTTCATAAGACAATTCAAAACTATGGATAAAGAAACCCCAACCAATATCATATTATTTATTTTCCTCATGATATTATGAATTTATCCAGGTGATATATAATTGTAGGCCCCACCCATCACTACATGTCTGAATCATTCTTCATATATTAAATAATTGATTTAATTCCTGGGAAATGTGCCTTATTATCAAATATCCATATTGAGTAAATAGTACATATTTATCAATATTTCCCTAGATAAAAAATAACATTCAATTTATATAACATATTTTATAAATTATATATGGTTTAATAAATAAAAATATCCATGATAAATAGTATGAATATTTTAAAGGGAATTTAATGTCCACATACCAATAGAATGTGAATATTTCTATGGAAAGATAATGACTATAAATATTAATCTGGAAAATGAATTTCAATAAATTCCTTTGTCAAAATGAGTATAAAACATCAATATAATGAAAATTTATAGTGTCAATAAAACATATCGTCAATGAATTATATGTAAACTAAAGGGTTATTTTCATTGATAAAGATAAATACCAAAAACATTATCATTAAAAACCATATTTAGAAAAGTATCCATATAACATAAAAATATATTTTATAAAACAAAATGTTAAATTTTTTTTTGAAACTATATTTCTCTAAAAATAACTATTGAAAAATATATAAGAATCATTAAACAAATTAGTTCTCAAGAAGGAAATGAATTCCATACATACAGTACATGTTAAAACAAAATTTCCTATCACATTTTTAGTGAAATCCCAATAGACCATGTTTGGAAAATGAAATGAAGATACATTTTAAAACATTTTGTTAAAAGTCAAACCTGATTAAAAATGTCTTTAATAAATAATATTGAATATATTTAATTTTTTTTAGAAAACATGGGTTTGGAAGAAAAATGATTTTTGAACGAAGTTCAAATAAATTCATATTTTATTAAAATATTTTCTCAATCATTTCAAGTACCAAATAATGGAAAAAATGTATTATTAATTGAAGAAATCATGAATTTATATATGAGATATAAATAAATGGGTTTATAATCCAATAATTTTATTTACATTAAAATAAATTTTGGCATTTATAATCCTAGTTAAAATGAGATTGTAAAATAAACTCTTATAATGATCATAATAGTGAAGTGATAATTAACCCACAAATTCAATGTGTTTATAAAATATAAATATAAATAGAATAAATATAAATAAAACATAATGTTTTAAAAATTCATTCCACAGATAATATTTCAATACCAAAGTTAATGAAGAAGTAATATAACCCAATGAAAAGAAATTGAGTTTCGAAATTCTATACCATATTATAACTTTTATGTAAAATACCGTTGGATGAAATGACTCCAAATAAAACATAAAATGCCATGAATTATTAATATACCAATATATTACATTTGAAAATATAATTATATTCACCATATGATATAAATTAGGTGCATAATATTACAGTATTCCTCAATGATGGAAAATTTAGATGAAGTCCCCTACCTCAAACGTCCTTATAGTTGAACATGATTTAATATCATTTATAATGGTTTCTAAAAATCTATTATTATAAATAAAACATATTATTATTTATAATATCAATTATTATCCTCGTATAATATTTTAACATACCTATTTGTAAATATTACATCATTTTTATCACTGTTTCGATTGTGAATTTCCTTATTTTCTAATGCATATCTTTACATGAAAGTTCTAGTTCATGGTTACATGATATAGATATGTCATCCTTAGAATGATATTAATTTTCTAAATATCATTTTACCATATTATATACAGATTTATAATCATTATTGAACATTAGATATGTAAAATGAATTGCATTCATTCGTGGAGACAGTATGTTGTATATACGCATGGGCTATTATATTATTCTATTAATGAGTGAATGGATAAAGAGGTAGATGATACATTAATATTACAGAATTTATATAATTTTTTATATACCACATATTTTCATAAAATATATCTTTATAACATTACATGTATAACATAAGTTAAAAATGCATCACATCTTTTCATAAGGCGGTGGTTCTCATACACACAAACAAAGTTTTTATTTTTTAGGTGGTATGAAAAGCAAGAAGGTATATGTGATAATATAATTAAAAAAGTATAATAATATCAAAAATATCATATTAATTATGAAAAGAAATCATTATATCCATCATTGAAAGGTGGTGATGGAAAATAAATTACATTGGTTCGCGAGGTGGTAGTATGTCGTACACATGATCGACATTTTCGTGTCCCATATAATTGAATAGGAGATGGATATAAGTCAATGGATTAATACAATAACATATAAGTATATTCAATATACTTTTATTATTTTATAATTATGTTTTAGTATTTTATTATGTATTTGGAATAATAAAAAATATAAAAAATATCATTTAAAAATAACACATCTTCTTCATAAAACTTCTTTAGGTTTTCACGAAAAACCTTCAAATATTGTATTTATGATAATGAAAGGGATCTAGGATGTTGGTATGGAATTACTGATATGACTTGGGAAGGTATTTTTTGAACTATATGTATTTATAAGTGTAAATAGGTGATGAGAGAGTTTGGAATTTTATATGTGGGGGACCAGACACATATGAAATTTTTGAAAGAAAATTTACATCCAATTTTTTAATGCCACATGCCTCCAAAAATAGTAATTGTAAAACCATACAAAACATAACTTTTAAATATTTAATGAAAATCTATTTCTTACACGGTTTTGGTCATTGTAACCATTATCCTCTTAGTTCAACCCATGGTAAATCAATTTTTACCTTAACCATACTATGTAATTTTATCTTTTTTCACTATTCATTATAGAAAAAAAATTAATTTGAACTAATTAGATAATATATATTATTATTATTCCAAATATGGAATACATTTTTTTCAAATAAAATTCATATAAGTAGTATAATCCAATTTATAATTATAGCCACAGGAATGCTGAAAAAATGGGTTTCCAAAAAGAAAATTCTCATAAGTACAAAATGTATAAATATCAAACTTTATTCAAGAATAGATTAAAATTACCTAAATATGTTAAATTGTAATATTATTGAACAAATTTATATTGAAACCCAACTTAAAATATAATTTAAACATCTAAATTATTTAAATTAATGTAGGTTTTCAATAAATAATAGTAATGTACACTATTCATTAAAAATGATGATTTTTAGTGAAATACCAAAAACAAACCCTAAGATAATTTCGATATGATCGTTTAATAATTGATGTAAATTTTATAAAATAAATTTTCTAGAATTGGTAAAAAAAAAATAAATTATGACAGCAAATCATGAGAAAACATGTTTTTAGAAAAAAATTTGTTTTTCCACAAAAACATTTATTTTCTTTTCAAATGATTCATATTTTATTTTTAATCAAAACATAGCCCTAATTTTATTAATTTAATTAATTATTTTAACACCTAGAAAATTAAGGGCTAGTTTAAAATGATATACAATATTATGAATCATTTAGGCTTAGGGTTATGTGTTTCTCAAGCTATCAATGATACTAAATTTAAAGAAATATATTACATGGGTTGTTTAGTATCGGTGTCGCATTAAACATACACTATCAAATAAAATTTCATTATTTTAAAATCCATGAGTGTTACACTCTCTCCACCTTAATTAAATTTCTTTATCACATTTTAAACTTGATATCGGTAATCAAGGGTTTGACATTTGGAAATAACATTTTTTAAATACCCACATCATAAAATGGTTAATAAAAAATCCTATTAATAAGAGAGAAAAAAATGTATGTAGTTCATCTGGAATGACACATGACTAGGTTTACAAGTAGGATAACATTGGTGTGTCATGAATATATAGAAATGGATTAAAATTGTAAATAATTACATTTAGCGATAGCGGTTATTGATCCCAGGAATGTTAATGATCAATGTAATATTAACTACCTAAAAACAATATATCTAAGATGATTGACAAAGTCATTTTATTCATCATATATGTAGGTGATATGATATATTTTTTTCCGTAAATATAATTTTAATAATGTTTAAGAATTATTATATTAATAAAATGAAATATACTTAAATTATATCTTTCTATTTCATATGAAAAATTTCATCCTTTGGTTATGATTTGGTCAATTTATAATTCATCACTTACACCAAGAAATAAATATCCAAAAATGAATTTTTTTATTCCCGAATCAATAAAATTCAATTTTAACATATCATAATATCCATAAAAGAGTGATAAGTAATTTCATATATCTATAACTATTTTACAAAACCAATGTGAATATTATAAGTTATCCAATATAATACATTAAAATCTAAACCTCAATATTGACACTACTAGTTCGTTATTAATATTTATTAATCAAATAGTTTTTGTAGAAACACATACATATTAACTAGAACATCACATTGTCCAATGGTAGATATTAAAACCTTATCACCATTACGTTATGGGTTCAAGAACTATAACCTTTCAATATTTGATGTGTTGTCACTCTGTTTGAAGTTTTCCTTTTCTAAAACCATATTAATATAATTCATATAAAACATTCAATGTCTAACTAACAATAGATACCTCAATATCAAAGATAAAATATACCCTAATTGTTACCAGTATTATTAAACTTATTCCTAAAACACTAAGGTAATTCATCCTTAAATAACTTTTTCATTAAAATATATAATAAACCAATGGGAATTATTTCTATAAAATTATTCCAAAATATCCTTAATATTAGTATAATCCCATAACCTAAAAACTAAAACGGGGTGTTTAAGAATTTAAAATTATGAGGAATCATTAACTCATAAACCCTAGATGAAATCGATAAGTCTTAAGTTAATGAAGACATGTATACTTCTAAAATATAATACAATCCGTAGATATTCCATCAATTTTATAAACAATATACCATTGGTAAAAATTCTTTTAAAATTTAAATCTTGAATCAAAATAATAAATACTTAATTTATTTTATTTCAACATGGTCCCTTACATGGTGTAGTTATTAACCATTTTGAAGAGTTCATCGACTAGAATAATTCCCAAGTTTCCCAAATTTATGAAAATAAACTCTAACTCGATCCCTGGGATGAGATTTATTTCCTTCCATCATACTCTTCATTTTTTCTCAACAATTTTTCACTTTATGCCCTTATTTTTCACTCATAAATTATTTTCCCAATACTTTTAGGAACGATCATTGGTCTCACTTTCCACATTTATGACATGAATTAAATAAAGCATTATTTCCTCCTGGGTCTCCATCACTCGATCTCTTAGAGAACTCTATATTTCTTCTCCTTCGTGAGTCTGGTGGTTGGTTAAAGTGTAGGTTGTTTATTATATTTTTCAATTACTGATTAGTCATAATCAAGTTTTCTTTATCTCCTATAATAATACCATTCTTCCCATAGTCAACACATTTTCATTCATATTAAATGTTAAATCGATTCCTAGAGGTTTTTTCTATTGACTAAAAAAATCATGATGTGGGATACAATAATCATAGTGGTAAAACCATATAATCATTTATAAGATGTCAAAATCATGAATCCTTATTTTAAATATATGAAACCATATATTTAACCTTAGTCATTTATTTTTCTCATTTGTTAAAATTTATTATAATGTTTTGTAAATAAATTTTCAATTATCAAAGAATATCCCCAGAGTGTATCAGACTAGGTGTGCTATAAGGCTCATTGTCTTATACCAATAAATGCTCGAGTCAATACTGATGCACATTTTTTAGAGTTATTACCCATAGGTACAACTGTGCTTGAACCACATCCATTGGTAATATCAAAACAGTGATGTATTACTAGGAAAACCACATAATCTATACCTTACCACAACTTTTTTTTGTCATTCTGTACTTATCCTCAAAATTTACCTTGGGGTCATGTTCTCTATTCTATATAATATTAAATATATCTCCAACAGGTTCTATTAAAATTTATATGATACCATCTGTAATGACCCCAACCCCAATAGCACAAATTTAGTGTCTAATTAATTACATTGGAATAAGATATAAGGAATAACATCCCGAAGGATAAAACACATTAGTTGTCTTGGTAAGCTAGATACATACTTCTGTATTGCAATACATTTTAACAAAAAAGTTAAAACAATTTTTTTTGATAATTTCATTATTTCCTATAGATTACCCTTTCACATAATTCACAGTACACTTATTGCATTCATGGGAATGGAAACAAAATAAGGGTGAGATCAAATGATTATTAATGATTAAGTACAGTGGAAGTTATCATAAATCAATAAGAATAATCAACATGTCTTGGTAAATAACATAAAAAAAATTCCATTTAAATAAATTTACCATAATTATTAGATTAGGAATAATCAACATGGAATGTAAAACAACTAAACACACTATCCATTTAATCAATAACTTTATTATCATTAGTAGATAAGTCATAATCAATATGTTAAGGTAAATAACCGAAACCACATACAATTTAATCAATAAGTGATAATGAAATTCATCATAAGATAATATCATTGTGAAAATATCACTGATAATAATAACTGAATTATTAATAAATGAAATTCATAATTATTGGATGTTATGATTTTAGGCTATATGATACCTCTATTGTCAAGATCATTCTTAATATAGTTTAAAAATATCCGTAAAGAAACCCATTGAATTATATCTAATTCATTGTACTCATTATAATACCAATGCATCTATGGTACATATACTTATATGCCCCACCCATCATTTCATGAACAAATCATTCCTCATATATTGAATAATAAATTTAATTCATGAACTGCACCTCTTATCATAAAATATCTATATTGAGTAATTAATAATGATTTATCAACACTTCTCCATATAAAAAAATAACATTCAATGGTAAATATTTTTTATATAAATGATATAAATTTTAATTAATAAAAATATCCATGATAATTAGTATAAATATTTAGGTGAAATCTAATATAGAATGATAATAGGAAACTAAATATGTCAAGGGAAAGTTAGTGACTATAAAAATGCAACAAGAGAGTGAATTTAAAAAATTCATAGTCAAAATGATCGTAAAATATCCATTTAATGAATAATGTGGTATACATAAAAAATATCCTCAGTTTAGTATAAGTAAAATAATGGTTTTTTTCATTGATGAATAAAGATACGATAAAAAGTTCTTCAAAGACATTTTTGGAAACATTTTAATTTTCACATTAATTTTTTTAAAAATAATCAATGTTAAAAAAATCTATTTAAATACTTGTATTTTAAATTAACCTTTGAAATAAATAAATTAATATTTAAAACATTAATTGGTATTGATTGAATAAAATTACATACATGTCATTCACATTAAAATAGATATTCCTTTCACATTTTTTGTTAAATCCAAACGAGACTTGTTTCAAATAAAATGAAGATTCATATCAATAAATATTTTAATAAATTAAAACATGGGGAAAATGTCTTTAATAAATCATTTTTTAAATTTAATAACATTTTTGAAAAAAAATATCAGAATTCATGGTTTTGAATGAAAAATGATTTTTGACCAAAGAGAGAAATTCAATTAGACTATATTTAAAAAAATATCAATATTTTTAAGTAAAAAAGGGTGTTAAATTTGAAATATTAATTCAAAAACTAAATAATAGATTTATTATAATAAAATTAGATGAGTTTATAATTTAATGACAAAATAATTTTCTTTAATATAAATTCATTCAAAAACAATCCTGATTAATATGAGATTGTGAAATAAACCCTTTCAAATATCATAAAGTTGACGTGGGGATTAAAAAATAATTTATTATTTTTATAAAATTTAAATACCTATAGAATAAGTGTAATTAAAAAATAATGTAATAAAAATTGATTAAAATCATATTTTTTAATATCAAAGACCATGAAGAAGTAATATAACCCAATGAAAAGAAATTGTGTTTTGAAATTAATTACCACTTAGTAAATTTTAAGTCAACTCCCCTGGAATAAATTATTAAAATTGAAATATAAAATACTCTAAATTATAAATTAATCATGATATTACAGGTCAAATTGAATGTATATACACCACATAAAAGAAATTAGGTTCATAACATTGCAATATGCCTTAATGAAGGGAAATTGAGATGAAGTCCCTTACCTCTTTCTTCTTTTTGGTTAAACGTTATTTATTATCATGTATAATGTTTCCAATGATGTTATTGATTTATAATAGAACCATATTAATTTTTATAACATCATTTATTATTTTATTATGACATTTTACCACCTATTTGTTAGTAATATTTTATAATTTATAGTTGTTCAATTATTAAATACATTGTTTTATCGTGATAATTTTGTCTGGAATGTTATTTCCCAAGGGTATAGAATATAGATATATAATCCCCAAAATTATATTAATGTTATAAATATAATATTAATTAATTATATACATTTATAATCATTCTTTAAATTTGTATATGTAAAATTATTCATATCAGTTGGTTGAGACGATAGGTCGTAAGTATGCACTAGCGATGATATCATTCTAAAAACAAGTGAAATAATAAGGGTTTGATTGATATATTAATCATCCATTATAAATATAATGTCATATATATCACAAATATTTATTTAATTTATCCTTATTACATTCCATGTAATGAATAAATGTAAAAAAGAATCACATCTCTTCACGAGGAAATAGTCTATCGTACACACGAGTGACATTATCATATTTTAAACTGAATGGAAATTAAGAAGACAAATGTGATATTATAATTTCATATTTAAAAGAATATAATATATATAACATATATGTGATAAATAAATCATTATATCCTACCTTTAAAGGCAGTGATGGAAAAAAACTACATCGGATCATGAGGTGATAGTCTGCCATACACATGATCGACGGTTTTATTTCCCATTTGATAGAATTTGAAATCGATATATGTCATTTTCTTAAACAAATAACATCTCAGTGTAGTAAGATAATAATTTTACAATATATTCAAGTTTTAATAATATTTTAATGTGTTTGAAGAAGAAAAAAATAAAAATACCCATTTAAGAATGTTACCTCTTCTTTAGACAACTTTTTTCAGTTTTCACTAAAAGTATTCCTGGGTTATCATTATGATCTAACCAAGGGATCTGTTATTTTGGAATTAAATTAAGAAATATATTTGGGTAGGTATTGGCTTGTCCAAATAGATTTTTATGTTTGAAGAGGGGAGGAGAGGGTGGCCTTTTATAAGTGGGGGAGAGGACACACATCCAAGTTTTGAAAAACAATTAATTACACCGAAATTATTATCATCCCGCAAGCCTAAAAAATGATAAAGTGTAAAAATATATTGGTGATAAGTCCAAATATTTCCATAGAATGGGTTTTGGAAGTGTTTTATTCCATTTAAACCCTAATATTCTTATTTTATCCCACCTTAAACCTCTTTTTACCTTAATCATGGTTATTAATATTTACTGCGTTCAATATTCATTATTTTAAAAAATTAATTTTACCTTATAAGATAATATAAATTATGGTAATTAAAATTATGGAATCCATTATTCCAAATTCAATTCAAATAATTGAGAGAATCCAATCTAATGTTATACCTACAGATGTGATGAAAAAGTGGGTTTCCAAAGAGAAAATTCTCAAAAGTATATAAGGTTTTAATATCACAATTTAATATGAAATTGATTAAAATGAACTAATTTAGGTAAGTTTTAATACTATAAATATAATATTAATTAAAATTTAATTTAAAATCTATTTTATCCTTGTAAAGTTTTTAAATGAAAATGAGGATTTCAATTAATTTTATAATTTTACACTATTCATTGATGTAACACCGCGACCCCTCTAGACTGAAGCTGGTGCATTAGTTGTGATATTAGAATGGTTATAAGGAATGAAAAATCATGAAGTAATGATCATTTTAGTAGTCTTGAAGAATCTATATACATTGATATAACAAAAATTACATTTAAAATGTTACAAAATAAAATACGGAACAAAACTTAAAACCGCAACCACATGAACTCAATAAATGACCTTTTATTCATATCTTGTTGATGGTAAACAATGAAAGGGGTGACATCAAATCCTCAGTAAGGGTTACAAATATAAGAATCATGAATAAAATAATAAGTGATTCATAATCAATATGACATAATCAATATAGCATAGGAAATAAATGAAAAACTAATTCCACTAATAAACTGAGAATGAAACTCCATCCATATATTTTGACATAGTGAAAACCAAATGGATAATAATAAAAACTAATAATGAATAAAGAAAATTCTTATTAATTGGATGTCATGTTTCTGGAATATGAAACCATAATACCTTTAAAATGGTTTAGTTTTGTTGGTAGAAACCCGTTTAATTTTTTGAAACAAACTTGAAGGGTTTACCACCAACTGATTTATCTCATGAGACCTACTGATACATCAAGGGGATGTAGTGGGCCCCACCCACCTCTAATACAAATAATTCTTTATAAATATGTTCAACATAAGAGCAATATGATTTTACATTATCTGTATAGAATAGAGGATACATATTCATCAATATTTCCATAGTAAAAACAACATTCAAAATAAATACCGTATATAAAGTGTTATATGACATAGACAGTAATAATATCCTTGTTATGAGAATATGGGAATTTAAATGGAATATAATTTAAATTAAAAATTTATTTCAAATGGGATGTAGGTACACCACATAAGAATGAGTAGGTGCACAATACTAAGCAAGTCACAATGATGTGAAAATTGAGACAAAGCTCGTTACGATGTTGTAATCAGTTGAGCCGTATGAAAAAAAGTTTAAAAATACCAAATGAATCACATAATACCATTAATATAAGGGGTATCATAATAACATATATCAAATGGTAGAACACCTATACCACATAGAATAATTAAGAGGCAAACAGTTGAAATCCCACAGAATTGAAAGTGAGATGAGAAAACCCCTTACAAACATTTCGGCATGGCAACGAATGTTATTGCAAGGGATTAATGAGAGTTAAATGGTATAACATTATTTATATGTAGAAATGGAAGTATAGGTAAGGTGAAAAAACATACCCTATTTGTGGGGATTAAAAATAAAAGAGCTAACATAGGGGAGATTCTTGAACGAAAGTGAGAGATAAGATCCCTTACCTTATGCTTGATGATGTTCTTGACTTGTTATTAAAGACCTGAATAAACAAATTAGACCTATTAATTCATAAATCTACAACATCTTATATATTTAAATTATTTATTATATCCCTTTTTAGTTTATTCATGGCCTTTTTGATTAGTTATAATGTTCAATTTCATTGTTCGTTCTTATTTGATCACTTTGTTTTAAAAGATCGGTTCACTTATATTCATGTTCGAATAAATATGAAAGATGGAAGTGGTTGTCAAGAAATGATTTTATATGCTATTATTGAACATCCATGATATTAAATGGTTTTAAATTTAACTTGGTTACTTACAGTGAGGTCAAATTATTATATATATATATATATAACCTTAGTGACAACTGTTTTGGTTAATCAGTGGGTTTGATTAAATGAAAAAGTTTTTCTTTATAACTTAATACCATTTGTAAAAATGGATTAAAGAACTAAAATAAGATATATTTCATATATAATAATCTAGATCAACTATAACACAAATGGTTTCAGGACAAAAATTAAAGATTATAATAGAAATTGATAAACTGATGTCCTTCAATGTGCAAAATTAGCAAATCTCAAATGGTGCTTTCATTTCATCCAAATAAAGGGTGGGGAAAGGAGAGAATATGGCAAACCTTCTTTTTATTACAACTTAAACATGATTTATTACATAAAAAATCACTTGATACAACAAAGAAGATCAAGAGGTTTAGTGTCTTTGGGGCTTAGGATCAATACATAAAAACTTAAAACATGAAATACAGCAAATTTATTGAAAACTTCCTTTACATGACCACTACATTCTTTCATACTTAGCATTGCATGGGATAACCTGAGGACATGCATAAGAAAAGGGTGATCTATAAAGCCCAGTAAGGGATTACACATGGAATAACATGAGGAGTACAATACATGTTAGACAATAGGCATTTAATAGAGAGTAAGAAAAACATGAACATAAAGGCATGATAAAGCATGATAATCATGTCATGGAAATGTGGCAACAACACTTAACATAGAATTAGCATGATCCAAAGCCCATTACACATGAAGCATGAGTAAATCCACATTTCTCATAAAGCACGAGTAAACCCTCGTTTCACTTGAATTAGCATGGGTCAACACTAATTTCACATGACGTATCATGATACTATACGTTACCCAATGCATTGGAGTGCTATAAGGGTGCACCCTTCTTAAACATTTCATTTCATGCATAAGTGTGCCACATGGATCATAAAACATGGATTCATAAAACCTAATCATTTATTCCGCGATAAAGGAATGTGGAATTCAGACATGAAACTTTATAATCAATAAGTAATTTTATATAAAGGTGAATAACCTTGATGGAGAAATATGCATGGTATTCAATACACAATGACATTGGCTTAGAAAATCGGTGCGATTTCGGCAGCGTAACGGCGTGACATATAAATTAATAAAAATGGTTGATGAGAGACAAAGGGGTTCCTCATCATATTTACATGTAATTTACAGTAAGGAGTTCATATAGATACATGTCCAAACAATTGTAATGGAATTTAGTTTCATGATACAAAAGTATTACTTGAATGTAAAAGAAGAGAGAGAAGTTCCTTTCGGAATTTTGGCATAGTAACGGGTGTACATGGGATGAATTTAATGAGAGAGAAAGGGGTCTTCCATCATTAAAACAATAATATGGAAGTATGGGAGAGGTGATAAACCATACCCCATCATTCATAATTGAAATTAAAAGGGCAATACAACTTAAAGAAAATTGACAAAAATGAGAAAGGAAGAAAAAACCCTTACTTGGAAGTGTGCTTCCAAATGCTAGAGAGAGGCTTGTGAGAGGCTTCTTAGGAGCATGGGGAACCATGGGAGGATTCTAGAGAGAGTAGTGTAGAGGTTGGACGAACTTAAAGGGCTTTCGGTGAGGAGGAAGTGGGAGCTTAGGTGGGTTTATATAGGAAAGGTGAGGGAATTATTTATTATTTAGGTTTGGGACCCCTTATATTAAATTAATCCAAACCCCAAACCATCCCATGGTTTTTTCCCATGGTTTTTGGAAAAGGGAAGATGAAAACATTACTTTATACGGCCAAACTCCGTACTTCTTAAAATAATAAGGTTACTTATGTGGAGGTGAGTCACACTCCCATGGAAATTAATTTAAAAAGGCAAAGTGTTGAATAAGTCTTGAGGGGTCCATTAATGCTTTGAAGAATAAGTAAAAAAACCCAAATTCACTTTATTTTAATGATAAAATATATATTGGCCAAAAATTAATATTATAGTATTTTATTACATCACAATTGGGTCATTATGATGTCATAAAACACATTATATATTTAAACGGTATTTAATTTTTACCCAAATATTTGACTGTCTCAGAAAATTATGAAAAATTAACCATTGGATAATTTCGACGTCCTGATTCCAAAAATAACATTTGTTTTATCTGAATAATTTTCTAAATATGTTAATTTTCACTTTTAAAATAAAACCCGACATTTATCGAAAATTCACGGGTTTTGACAAAAATGGATTTCAAACCTTAATAAAAATTTTAATTGCATTCATAAAATTATAAGATCATTTATATTTAATAAAAATTAATTGAATAATATTATTATTATTTTATTAAAATATTATTTAATTCAAAAATACCTTAATTTAATAAAATAGATTTCTTAATTAAATAATAACTAAAAACACCATTTGTAATTTAAAAACTATTTACAATGTATAAAAAATGACTAGAAATTATATTCATTATTAAATTCAAAAATAATGTACATGAACATAGTACTACGTATTTGATATATAACCCCTTAAAATAGCCACATAAGACCTAAGGGTAAGGTGTGTGATGGTGACCGACTCTTGGGGTGGCTCGGATAACATCGCTCGAGCGGTAATTTCAATCAACTTTCACTTTTCCCGTAGACGGTCACGTTCGAGCTTGACATGATGAAGCTCATCTTGGTCTTGGTCAAGGGAGAAGCCCAAAGACGCCACCTATTTTTCGAGCTCTGACAAATGGGCTTTGTATGGGGCAATTCTACTGGATGAGGCCATCGCTTCCATTGTCTGAGTAAATTGGATTTGTTAAAGTCCTATATTTATATTAATCATGTGATCACTATTCAATGGCTATATTATCAACGGTCAAAATTCTTAACATAAAACCAAAGAAGTTGACATCTTATAAAAATATTTTTCCTAAAGAAACATTTAACTAGATAAAGAGGGATTTTTCATTAATGAAACTTTGTGTCATTACAATATTACCCCTTAACAAATTTCACCCTCAAAATTTTCCTTTTCCCACACTAAGACAAATTTGGGTAACTCAGCTTCATCATACCCTCCGATTCCCAAGATGCTTCTTCAAACTTGTGGTTTCTCCACAACACCTTGATGAGCGGCATTGTCTTATTTTGTTGAACTTTTTCTCTACAATCTAAGATCTTCACTGGTTGCACCTCATAAGAAAGATCATATTCCAATTGTACCACCTCAGAAGAGAGTACATGTGAAGGGTCTGGTATGTACTTCCTTAAGAGGGATACATGAAAGACATCATGTACTTTGGACATGGCAGGTGGAAGTGCGAGTCGATAGGCCACAGCCCCGACACGATCAAGAATCTCGAAGGGGCCAATGTACCTTGGACATAACTTCCCGTTCTTTCCAAACCTCATAACCTTTTTCCACGGAGATATGCGTAGAAACACCATGTCTCCAACTTTAAACTCAAGGTCTCGTCGATGATAATCTGCATAACTCTTCTGTCGACTCTGGGCTGCCTTGATATGCTACTGAATGGTTTTCACCTTCTCCACCATTTCTTCGACCATTTCCAGTCCAAGCATCTTACGTTCCCCAACCTCATCCCAACATGACGGTGTTCTGCACCTTTTCCCATACATGGATTCATATGGTGCCATTTGGATTCTCAAGTGGAAACTATTATTACAAGAGAACTAAACCAGAGGAATATGTTGATCACATCCTCCTTTAGAGTCCATTGGGCATGCTCTCAACATTTCCTCAAGTGTTTGGATAGTCTGCTCGGATTGGCCATCAGTTTGAGGATGATAGGCCCTACTGATATTCAGTTCAGTATTTAGAGCATGTTGAAGACTCTTCCAAAACATAGAGGTGAATCTTGGATCTCGGTCAGACACAATAGATAGTGTTACTCCATGAAACCTTACCACTTCCATGATATATATCCGTGCCAGTTGATCCAATGATAAATCCTCATGAATATAAATGAAGTGTGCAGTCTTTGTAAGACGATCCACAACAATCCAGATTGCATTGTTTCCTTTAGATGTCCTTAGAAGTCCGGTGACAATGTCCATGGTGATGTTCTCTCTTTTCCATTCTGGTATGGGCAATGGTTGCATCATCATCCCCTTAGACTTCTGCCTCTATGCCTTCACTTGTTGACACACCGTGCACTTTAATGTATATTCAGGGATCTCCTTCTTCATATTATCCCACCAAATGTTTTCTCGGAGATCTCGATACATCTTTGTGCTCCCTGGGTGAATAGAGAAATTTTTACTATGTGCATCATCTAAAAGTTCCTTCTTCAGCTCCGGACTTGATGGAACACATAGTCTTTTCCCAAACCGCACAATTCCTTCTTCATTAACATTAAACTCTGAGGATTTCCTTTTTTTGATAGCTTCCACTTTTTCCTGAATTCCCACATCATCCTTTTGAGCATCCTTTGACCTTTCCAAAAGGGATGGCTGAGCAATCATTTGTGAAAGGATAGATGATGTTCCCTTCATTATGATTCCCACATCCATCTTCATCAAGTCTAAGAAGATTGGATCCTTCTCAGTTCTCATCATTGATAGAATAGCTGGGTCCTTTCTACTTAGGGCATCTGCCACCTTATTCACATTCCCAGGGGGGTAATGTATTGAACAGTCGTAATCCTTGATGAGCTCTATCCATATTTTCTGGCGCATATTAAGCTATTTTTGTGTGAATATATATTCAAGAATCTTGTGGTCAGTATATATCACACATTTCTCTCCATAGAGATAATGCCGCCAAATTTTCAAGGCAAAGATCAGAGCCGCCAACTCCAGATCATGCGTTGGATAGTTTCGCTCATGGATTTTCAACTGCCTTGAGGCATAGGATATCACTTTATCATTCTGCATCAGCACACAACCTAAGCCATTCTTTGAAGTATCACTGAATACCACAAAAAGTTCCCCACTTGTGGGTAAAGTGAGCATGGGCGCAGTGATATGCCTCCTTTTCAACTCATTGAATCTTTCTTTGCATTAATCACTCCAAGCAAACATTACTCCCTTTCGAGTTAGCTTGGTAAGAGGGTTGGACAATCATGACAAATTCCTCACAAATCGTCGATAATATCAAGCTAACCCCAGGAAGCTACGGATATCCGTTACCGATGTTGGCCTTGACCATCCCTCAATTTCATCTGTTTTGGAGGGGTCCACAGATATCCCATTTCTTGGGATGATATGTCCCAAGAATGAGACCTCCTTCAACCATAACTCAAACTTGATGTACTTTGAATAGAGATTCTCATTGTGCAATGTCTCTAGTACAGTTCATAAATGCTCCTCATGATCCTCCTTGGGTTTGGAGTACATTAGAATATCATCTATAAATACTACCACAAATTTGTCAAGGTAATCTCTAAAGACTCTATTAATAAAGTCCATGAATATTTCTGGAGCATTGGTGTGTCCGAAAGGCATTACTATGAATTAATAGTTCCCGTACCTTGTACGAAAAGCAGTCTTGGGGACACCTTCCTTCTTCACCCTCACTTAATAATATCCTGACCGCAAATCCACCTTGGAGAAGTATTGTGCACCACATAGCTGATCAAACAAGTCATCGATTCCTGGGAGAGGATACTTGTTCTTTATCGTGATTTTGTTATTTTTGCGATAATCGATGCAAAGCCGCATTGACCCATCCTTCTTCTTGACGAATAGGACTGGTGCACCCCATGGTGAAGCACTTGGGCGTATAAAACGTTTATCCAGATTCTCCTGTAGTTGTTTCTTCAGCTCTTCAAGCTCTAACACATCCATTCTATTTGGAGTCTTGGATATTGGTAGTGCCCCAGGTATAAGTTCGATTGAGAACTCAACATCTCTTCTTGGAGGAAGACCAGGCAGTTCCTCGGGAAACACTTCAGCGAATTCCCTCACAATAGGCATTTCTTAAAGGATGATTTCTTCCTTGGACTCAATCATCTGAGCCAGATATGCGTGCTCACAAGGTAGTAAAATCCATGCTTGAGATGATAGAGATAAAGGAGATTCATCTTCATCCTGACACATGTAAAGAATCAGGGGCCGATTCTCCATATGGAGTGTCATTTCCCTCTCCGGACAATTAATGTTGGCTCTATATAAGGAAAGACAATCCATGCCAAGAATTGCATCAAATTCCACTAGAGAGAGTATGACGATGTTCTCCCGGAAATTCAATCCATAGATTATAACAGGGGAGGAATTATATTCATGGGATGCAATGATTGACCCATTTTCCGTACTCACCGACATATTTACTTCCATGATTTGTGGTGGTGCTGGGATTGTTCTACTAAACTTTCAAGATATAAAAGAATGCGTAGAAACTAAATCAAAAAGTATGTTATCTATTCTGGAATGAATAACTAGCGTACCTGTTACCACTTCATTTTCGGGGGTCACTTCGACATAAGTGATGGAAAAATCACTTCTTTGTTGTCTTGGAGGTTGTTGGTTACCTTCGATAACCCTTAGATTAGGGTACTGATTTGCAAAATGACCCGATTCTTTTCATTTGTAGCATTGAACAACGCGTTGAGGTTCGAACGGAGCGTTCCTCTCCTCTGTCGCAGTCGCGGGTCCTTCTTGTGGACAGTTAACAGCTAGGTGCCCTTATCTCCCACACTTGAAGCATTTTCTCATCCCCTTAAGGCAATTTACATGGTGCTTTTTTCCGCACTTTTGGCATGTGGGGTGCTGGATCTTCTTAGCACCATTGTATTTATCCATCGGACCACCAACAATGAAGTACACCATACGCTTCTTGTCCCCATGATACCCCTGTGATTCCCCAATCTCCATTTCGACCTTGAGGGACATCAGACAATTTCCTCATAGTTGTCGAAGTCACGGATCGCTAATGCTTTCCGCAAGCTAGGCTTGAGCCCACCTAAGAAGCTGTCAACCTTGTATTTTGGGGTAACGACAAAGCCAGAAGCGTATCGTGCAAGCCTTGTGATGTTTGACTCGTACGCTCTAATAGATTCTTAAACTTTTTTCTTGAGGGAAAGGAAGTCTCTTTCCATCTTAAGCTAGAGGGTGCATGGAAAATATTTATCGAAAAACATCTTCCGGAAATCCTTCCATTCCAACGCCTCGATCTCCTCCTCAGGCTTCATATTTTTGATCAACGTCCACCATTGATCAGCTTCACCCTCCATGCGATTAGCAGCCATGAGTACCTTATCTTGTTCGGTACATTGAAGGATGGAGAGGATATTTTCAATGGAGTTGATCCATTGTTCAGCGATTGTGGGATCAGATGATCCACTAAAAGTAGGAGGCCTTTGTCTCATGAAGCTATCAATAGCGACTTTTTCTTTCTTAGAGAGGGTTGAACGTTCCTCTTGACCCATTTTTCTATTCAAAACTTGAGTTATCTGAGATAGAATCATGACAAAGTTCGCGATTCCCGCTCCCATTGGATTTGGCATCTCATTAGTACAGTCATCACACTGATCTTCACAACGGTTGTTAGACCGAGTCCTCCTATTACCACCCATTGGATAGAATAAAAGGAAAGTTAGGGGTACCATATAAAGGGTAATACAAAGAAAAAAGTTGATGAATTATAAAAAAACATTCATTTCCTTAACTCATGAGTCTATAGGCTTCAATCTAGGCTTTTCATGATCTACTTTTAACATATATTCATAGGGGCATTTTTTTTAAATTCCCTTAATAAGGGTTCATACTAAGCTTGTGAATTTATCAAAACATATCCCTCAGGAGTGTCGTAACCAAGAGTTCAACAAGGCCCGTTGTCGTGCACCAGTTCCCATTCGAGTCTAGCTCAAAGCGGTGTTTTTGGGTTTTACCCCTAGGATACATCTGTGCCAGAGCCGCCTCTAACTGCTCGTATCCAGACAAGGATGTATTTGATTCACAAATGACTTACTCAATACTCACCAAAACTTAGGGAAATTTTTATTATACTTAGTCTTGTCCCTAGGGCTTTACAAGGGTTTCCTAATCCCAAAAATAACTAATCCTATCCTCTGATACCAACTATGACAACCCTACTTTTTAGTACAACTTAAACATGATTTATTATATAAAACATCACTTGAAACAATAAAGAAGATCAAGAGGTTTAGTTTCTTTGTGGATTTGGATCATTACATAAAAACTTAAAACCTGAAATACAACATCTTTATTGAAAACATCCTTTACATGACCACTACATTCCTTCGTACTTAGCATTGCATGGGATAACCTAAGGACATTCATAAGAAAAGGGTGAGCTATAAAGCCCAGTAAGGGATTACACATGGAATAAAATGAGGAGTACAAAACATATTAGACAATAGGAATATCAATAGATCATAAGGAAAATGATAACATAAAGTCATGATAAAGCATGATAATCATAACATGGAAATGTGGCAACAACACTTAGCATGGAATTAGCATGAGCCAAAGCCCATTGCACATGGAGCATGAGTAAATCCTCATTGCACATAAATCACGAGTAAACCCTCATTGCACATGAATTAGTATGAGTCAACACTAATTTCACATGACGTATCATGATTTTATACTTTACCCAATGCATTTCAGCGCTATAAGGGCACACCCTTCTTAAACATTTCATTTCATGCATAAGTGTGCCACATGGATCATAAAACATGGATTCATAAAACATAATATTTTATTCCACGATAAAGGAATATGGAATTCATACACGAAACTTTATAATCAATAAGTAAATGTGCATAAAGGTGAATACCCTTGATGGAGGAAATAGGCTTGGTATTCACTACACAATGACATTGGCTTAGAAAATCGGTGCGATTTCGGCAGCGTAACAGCGTGACATATAAATTCATACAAATGGTTGATGGGAGATAAAGGGATTCCTCATCATATTTACATGTAATGGACAGTAAGGAGGTCACATAGATACATGTCCCAACAATTGTAATGGAAATTAGATTCATGATACAAAAGTATTTCTTGAATGTAAAAGAAGAGAGAGAAGTTCCTTTCGGAATTTCGGCATAGTAACAGGTGTACATGGGAGGCATTTAATAAGAGAGAAAGGGGTCTCCCATCATTCAAACAATAAGAGGGAAGTGTGGGGGAGGTGAGAAACCATACCCCAACATTCATAATTGAAATTAAAAGGTCAATACAACTTAAAGAAAATTGAAAAAAATGAGAAAGGAAGAAAAAACCATTACTTGGAAGTGTGCTTCCAAAGGCAAAAGAGAGGCTTGTGAGAGGATTCTTGGGAGATTGGGGAACCTTGGGAGGATTCTAGAGAGAGTAGGGCAGAGGTTGGACAAACTTCAAGAGATTTGAGTGTGGAGGAAGTGGGAGCTTGAGTGGATTTATATAGGAAAGGTGAGGGAAGTTTTTATTATTTTGGTTAGGGACCGCTTATATTAAATTAATCCAAACCACAATCCATACAATGGTTTTTGCCCATGGTTTTTGGAAAAGGGAAGATTAAAACATTATTTTATAATTCCAAAGTCCGAACATCTTAAAATAATAAGGTTTCTTATGTGGAGGTGAGTCACACTCCCATGGAAATTAATTTAAAAAGGAAAAGTGTTGAATAAGTCTTGAGGGGTCCATTAATGCATTGAAGAATAAGTCAAAAAAACCCAAAATCACTTTATTTTTATGGTAAAACATATATTGGCATAACATAAAGATTATAGTATTTTATTACATCACTATTGGGTCATTATGATTTCATAAAACACATTATATATTTAAACGATATTTAATTTTTACCCAATAATTTGATTGGCTCATAAATTTATGAAAAATTCACCGTTGGATAATTTCGACGGGTTGATTCCAAAACTAAAATTTATTTTATCTAAATAATTTCCTAAATATGTTAATTTTCACTTTTTAAATAAAAACTGATATTTATCGAAAATTCACGGGTTTGAGAAAAATGGCTTTCAAACCTTAATAAAAATTTTAATTGCATTAATAAAATTAAAATATCATTTATATGTAATAAAAATTAATTTAATAATAATAATATTATTTTATTAAAATATTATTTAATTCAAAAATTAGTTAATTTAATAAAATTGATTTCTCAATTAAATAATAACTAAAAACACCATTTGTACTTTTAAAACTATTTACAATGTATCAAAAATGACTAGAAATTATATTCATTATTTTATACCAAAATTATGTACATGAACATAGTACTACTTATTTGTTACATAAACCCTTAAAATAGCCGCATAAGACATAAGGGTATGGTGTGCGATGGTGACAGACTCTTAGGGTGTCTCGGATAACATCGCTCGAGTGGTAATTTCAATCAACTTCCACTTTTCCCGTAGATGGTCACATTTGAGATTGACATGATGAAGCCTAGCTTGGGCTTGGTCAAGGGAGAAGCCCAAAGAAGCCACCTCTTTTCTGAGCTCCAACAAATGGGCTTCGTATGGGGCAATTCTACTGTATGAGGCCATCGCATCCTTTGTCTGAGTAAATTGGATTTGATAAAGTCCTATATTTATACTAATCATGTGATCACTGTTCAACAACTATATTAGAAACAGTCAAAATTCTTAACATGAAACCAAAGAAGTTGACATCTTATAAAAATATTTTTCATAAAGATACATTTAACTAGATCAAGAGGGATTTTTCATTAATGAAACATTGGGTCGTTACAGAGAATATAATGAAATGTCCCATTAGTATAAAAATATTCTAGTAAATTTATGTTACAAGAGTTATCATACTATTTGGGTGAAGGGGGGTGAGGAAATAAACAAAAAAAATAACTTTAAAGAAATAAAAGAATTGAAAGGAGGAATTTACCTCTTGAGACTTCCTCCTTTGAGAACCACTTCAGCGTAGTGGTTTTGGTATTTTGAAGAGGATATGAGATTTTGGACATGGGGAATGATTTTGGGGAGATATTTGGTCAAAATATTTTCATGTCACCAGGATTGAGAAGAGTGAAGAGAAGAGGGAGTGAAGGGGGTTTTATGGTGGAGGGGAGAGGGGATTTCTCAATATAAAATTCAGTAGATTTTTATTTCTACAAAATATAAGGAATAGTGATTCTTCCATGACCAAGAATATTAATTTTATCAAATTAATCCTAATCAATTGAGATTACATTAGTAGATCATCATCAATGACTCAACTAATCCATTATTTAGCATTTATTGTGAATTATCAGATTTTATTATTCCTGAAAAACTCAAGTATTTCAGAAAAACCCCAAAACATCACCCTAACCATTTCTCGACATGTAGAATCCAAAAATGATTTCCAGTTTTCAAAAATAATTTTCTAAATATGATTAATTAAATATTAAATTAAAATCATTATTTAATCGAAAAATATAAACACTTAACAATTTCATCATTAATTTTAAGGTGCCTAAATACAATTATACACTCAATGTTATGGATACCATTCATAAGAGTCATATTACTATTCATTAGGTTACATTACTTTTCATAAGGGTAGGTTGCTATTCATAAGGGTAGGTTACTATTCAATGAAAAATGATTTTCCCCTATTAGACTCCAAATAACATATTGATCACAACTATGTATGTCAGATTTTTGAAATCCACATCATTGAAGTGACAAAATTAGGTTCAGTTGGATATGTTATGGATATCTACTATAAGTAACCATGTTTTATTCCATAGAGGCTCAATAACTCCTGAAATATAGGGTATAAGTAGAATGTATTTAATAGAAACATACCATGATGTGTTTGGGGTCCTACTTTATTCCCTCCTTTGGAAATTTCGTCCTCGAAATTTTATCTATGAAGATCCCCAAAAGGATGTGGTTGATTATTTTTCATAACATCCTCAGGTTCCCATGTCGCTTCCTCCATATTCTAGTTTTTCCAATGAACCATTACTAGACGATTTTTTCGATTTCTCATTACCTTCTCCATTGTGTCAAGAAACTCGATAGGCTTTTCACAATATGAAAAATCAGGTTTTAGTTGTATTTCATCATATGTGAGTACATGCATCGGGTTTGGCATGTATTTCTTTAACAATGACACGTGGAACACATCATGAACTATATAGATATTTGGAGTCATTTTCCAATGGTAATCTACAACTCCGATTCATTCAGGATTTCAAATAGTCCAATGTACTTGGGGTTAAATTTCCATTTCTTACCTAACCATAAGACACCCTTCCATAGAGATACTTTCAGAAATACATGATTTCCACCATGGAATTCCAAATCCTTTCTCTGGTTGTTAGCATAACTCTTATTCCTTCAATGGGATGCTTTAATATGGGCTTGTATTGTCTTCCCATTTTTCATGGCCTCTTCTATATGTTTCAGGCCTATAAGTTTCCTCTCACCAACTTCGTCCCACCAAGATGGAGTTCGACATCTCTTTCCATATATTACTTCATATGGAGCCATTTGAATACTAGAATGGAAACTATTGTCGTATGAAAATTCCACCAAAGGCATTTATTGATCCCACATTCCTTGGAAGCGAAGAGAGAATGACCTCATCATGTCTTATTGAGTTTGAATAGTCCTTTCAGACTGTCTATCAGTTTGTGGGTGATAAGAAGTACTCATACGAAGCTCAGTATTCAAAGCCTTCTGGAGAATTTTGCAAAATTTTTATGTAAACCGGGGATCTCAATCGGACACAATAGATAGAGGTGCACCATTAAGTCTTAAAACATCATAAATATAAAGTCTTCCCAAGTGCTCAAGTGTAAAATCCTCTCTTATAGGAACGAAGTGTGCAGATTTTGTGAGCTGATCAACAATTACCCACATTGCATCGTTCCTTCTAGGTGTCCTTGGTACACCGATGAAAAAATCCGTCGTAATGTTATCCCACTTCCACATAGTAATAAGTATAGGTTTCATCACTCCTTTGGGAGGTTTCATATCTGCCTTCACTTGTTGAAAAACTATACACCTTAACACGTTATCAGCAATTTCCCGCTTCATATTATCCCACCAAAAATATTCCTTCAGATCTCTGTACTATTAGTGCCACCCGGGTGTATAGAGAAATTTGAGATATGGGTATCTTCTAATAGTTTCCTTTTTTATCTCAGGTACTGATCTAACACATAACCTCTTCCCAAATTTCAGAACTCCTTTTTCATACACGAAGTCAGCTTGTCTCAAATCCTTGACATCATTAATTTTCTTGTGCAGATTCTCATCATCAGATTATGAGATTTTTATCTACTCTAATAAATATGGTTTAGTAATAATTTGAAATAAGAGTTTTGTTTTCCCTTCCTTAACAATTCCCATATCCATCTTCAGTAGATCCATGAATATAGGATCCCTTTCAATTCTCATTTGAGTCAAAAGTCCATGATCTTTTCTGCTTAATGCATCTGAAACCTTATTCGCCTTTCCTGGGTGTTAGTGTATTGAAAAATCATAATCTTTGAGTAACTAGAGCCATATATTTTTCCTAATGTTTAGTTATTTTTGTGTAAAAATGTATTTCAAACTCTTGTGGTCCGTATAAATCTCATATCTTTCTCCGTAGAGATAATGTCTCCATATATTCAGAGAAAATATTACGGCTAATAACTCAAGATTATGAGTTGGATAATTTTTCTCATGGTTCTTAAACTACCTTGATTCATAAGCAATAAATATACCATTTTTCATAAGGACGCAACCTAGCCCATTCTTTGACACATCACTGTATATCACAAATCTATCACTTCTAGATTGAATAGTCAAAATTGGATCATTGACCAATAATCTTTTCAATTATTCGAGGCATTATATACATTCTTTTTTCCACCCAAACATAACTCTTTTGTGTGTGATCTTGGTTAGAGGGTTATCTAGTCAGGCAAAATTTTGAACAAAATGCCGATAGTAACCTGCAAAGTAAATAAAACTGCATACCTCAGTTATGTTTGTTGGTGTGCGCCAATCTTGGATTGACTATGTCTTCACAAGATCAACTTGGATTCCCTTCTTAGGGGTAATATGGCCTAGAAAAGAAACTAATTGAGGCCATAAATCACATTTTATAAACTTACCTTATTATTTATTTCTTGTAAGAATTTGTAGAATAATCCTCAAGTGATTCTCACGGTCTTCATAACTTTTTGACATTACGAGGATATCATCGATGAATACCACAACAGAGTTATCAAGATATTACCTGAAAACTATATTCATTAAATCCATGAAAACAAAGGGTGCATTATTCAACCCAAAAGGCATCACTGTAAACTCATAATTCCTATACCTAGTTCGAAATGTTGTCTCAGGAATATCTTCCCTCCTCACACGCAGCTGATAGTATTAGGATGAAAGTTGGATCTTCTAAAATCATTGAGATCCATTAAGTAAATAAAATAAATCATCAATCCAGGGCATATGATACTTATTTTTTATTGTAATATCATTGATTTCCTTATAATTAATGCATAGCCTCATGAATCCATCTTTCTTCTTAACAAAGAGGATAGGGGATCCCCATGGAGAAACAGTAGGTTGAAAAAATCCA
This sequence comes from Viscum album, assembly GCA_963277665.1. NCBI lineage: Eukaryota > Viridiplantae > Streptophyta > Magnoliopsida > Santalales > Viscaceae > Viscum > Viscum album. Next base: position 1,621,581,390 of record OY728123.1, read on the forward strand.
TTTTAAGTCAATTACTTTGGTTTTTTCTTTAACTATACTAATTCAACAATGGACATTCTATAGGGAGTCTTTGATATAGGTCCTGCACGAAGAATCAAATCGATGGAGAACTCAACTTCCCGCTCTGAAGGATGTCCAGGTAAAACTTATGTGAACTCATCAATGTACCCTTTCACTATGTGCACATCTTCAAATTAAATATTTCTTTCCTCTCCCATAGATATTGGTTTATCTTCCTCTACAAGTATTGAATTCAGTAGAGCTACTGGGGGTGGTTCTAGATATGAATTATGTGGCGAGGTTTCTTCTCTAAATATAAGGGATTATAAACCTTTTTTAATAATTGCAACTTCCTTATTCTTATTATAAATCTTCGCATCATAATTTAAAAACCACTTCATACAGAGAATTATATCAAAGTCTATCATTGGTATGATGAAAAGGTTAGAAACTAAATCACGTTTTGATGTCTTGAGTGGGACTAATCGATATGCCTTTGTTTCAACGATATATCCCCTAGGATTTTTGACTGACAACTCCTTTATTAAATGAAATTGTACATATCAAAGTTTCTTGGAAAACTAAGAATATATAAATGAATGCGATGATCTAGAATCAAATAAAGTGTTATCTAAGTTTGAGGAAATAATTAAATTACCTTCCACCACATAAGTAGGAACTTCAACCTCCACGGTTGTAATCTCATAAGCTCTCCCTTCACTCTTTTCATTTTCTGAGTCAAATTTCATTGGCGCTTTAGACACTCATTTTCATAGTGTCCCATCTATCTACAATTGTTTCATTGAATATCATTGAATTGTTTCTTCCCTTTGTATTCAACAGATAGATGATACTTTTCTTCACAATTATAGCAGACTCCCATGCCCTTCAAGCATTTCCTGATATGATTCATTCCACAATTCTCACAAAATGGGAATTGTTTTGTAACCTTGCTCTTCTTTGGAGCTTCTCCTTTTCCTTGGTTATTAGTTTACCGCTTCTTATCTTGGTTTCCCTTGAACAAATTTGATATAGAAAATTGCTTCTATGTTTTTATGGAACTTGATACAATTTCATCATATGATGAAAATTATTGAGAATCTAGATCCCTTCAAATACTTGGCTAAAGAACTTCAATGAAATGATCAATCTTGTCTTCTGAGTCACATATGTAATCTACGGAAAACATATATAGACTTGTGAAGGTAGCCTCATACTCTCCAACACTCTCTTTTTCCCTTTTCATTTAGCCAAGGAATTTCCTCTTCATTTCAGTTCTTTTCTAATGAGGGAAATATTTTTTGAAGAATGCTTCCTTAAAATTCCTCCATTCCATATCTTCTATTTCTTCTTCCTCTCTGGTATTCTGGATCAAAGTCCAACATTGATCTGTGTCACCCTTGAGATAATATACTACCAGGACTAAATTCTCATTTTCATTACATCTTAATGCCATTAATATCTTTTCAAGTTACTTGATCCACTGCTCAGATACCATCAGATTAGTATTCCCACTAAAAGATAGGGGCTTATACCACATGAAATGATCCAACGTATGTGTAATATGGTTATTCATCACAACCTGAGCATGTTGTCCCAATATGGTCATAATCTGATCTACTCTGACATTGAATGTGTTGACTTTCTCAGTGGGGAAATCCCTAGATTTTCCACGAGTATTGATATCCCTTCTTCCATTAGGTTCCATTTCTAAATAATTTCACACACTAGATACGGTTATGAATCATAATTTATAATCTTAACTTAACAAAATACATAGGAAAAATTGATATCCTTTGCATGGCTAATCCCTTAATCAGAAAAAGTGGTTTCTATAAGGAATAATTTACATTTCAATCATTCATAATGTATTATAAATAAAATATGAATTATCCTAAGCATATCCCTCGAGAGTGTCATAACAAATAGTGTATAAAGGCCTATTTTTGTGTACCAGGATACCCTGTGTCAAGCCGGAAACTCCTTGTCAGAGTTTTCACTCCATGGTACATCTGTGCCAGAGCCACCTCTATCTTCTCGTATCTAGATAGGGATATATCTTCTAGGGAGATTCAGATAATATATTCCTTAACAAAATATCATGATATTCTTGTACATTTTCCCTCAAATACTACGTTAGGGATTTTTTCCTTACAATATATTTCCTACTCTAGTTTCCATGTTTCCAACTAAACTCTCTATGATACCAACTGTAACACCCCGACCCCTCTAGACTGGCGACTGTGCATTACATGTGATATTGTAATGTTTAAAATGAATAAAAAACACCAAAGTAATGATCATTTTAGTATTCTTGAAGTAACTAGATACATATATGTAACACAAATTACATTGAAATGGTTACAAAATACAATACATAGAAAAACTAAAAACCATAACCACATGAACTCAATAAATGACATTCTCTTCATCACCTGTTGAAGGTAAACAATGAAAGGGGTGATATAAAATTCTTAGTAAGGGTTACAAATAGAAGAAGGATGAATACAATAATAATATAATCCTAATAAATCTGACATAATCAATATGGCATGGTGAATAAATGAAAAACTAATGCCATTAATAAACTGAGAATGAAACTACATCCATATATTTTATCATAGTGAACACCTCATGGATAATTATAATAATTTATAATGAATAAATAGAATGAGTATTAATTTTACGTCATTTATATGGAACATGAAACCATAATAAAGTTAAAAAGGTTTAGTTCTATGGGTAGAATCCCGTCTGATTTTTGGAAATAGACTCGAAGGGTTTGTCACCAACTGATTTGTCTCATGAGACCTACCGATGCATTGAGGGGATGTAATGGGCCCCACACACCTATACATAAAAATCATTTTTTATAAATAGGTTAAACATAAGAGTAATACGACCATACATTATCCGTATAGAATAGAGGATACAGATTCATCAATATTTCCAACATCAAAACAATATTCAATATAAATACCATATGTAAGGTGGTATACGAGTTAAACAATAATCATATCCATGTTATGGGAATATGAAAACATAAATGGAATATAATTTAAATTGAAAATTGATTTCAAATGGGAATTAGGTACACCACATAAGAAATTTTAGGTGCACAATACTAAGCAACTCACAACGAAGTGAAAATTGAGTCAAAGCTCGTTACCACATTGTAATCAATTGAATCATATGAATAAAAGTTAAAAAACCAAATGAATCATAGCATACCATGAATATCAAGAGTATAATGATACCATATATCATATGGCAGTACACCTATACCACATATAAGAAATAAGTGGTGAATAGTGGAAATCCCATAGAATTGAAAGTGAGATGAGAAAACCCCTTATAAAAATTTCAGCATAGTAATTAGTGTTATTGAGAAGGATTAATGAGAGGTAAAGGTATCCCATTATTTACATTGTCACAAGGAATGTATGGGGAAGGTGAAAAAACATACCCAATAATTAGGGATTAAAAATAAAATAGCACAACATAGGGGAGATTCTTGAACGAAAGTTAGAGAGAGGATCCCTTACCAAATGCTTAAAGATGTTCTGACTTATTTTTAAAGACCTAAATAAAAAAATTAGGCTTATTAATTCATAATTCCATAACCACTTATATTTCTAAATTATTTATTATAACCCTTTTTAGTTCATTAAAGGCCTTTTTAATTAGTTATAAAGTTCAATTTTATTGTTTGGGCTCGTTTGATAACTTGGTTTCAAAAGATCAGTTCACTTATATTCAAGTTCGGATAAATATGAAAGATGTAAGTGGTTTTCCAAAAATGAAGTAATATTCTATTAGTGAACATCTAGGGGACTAATTTTTTTTAAATTTTATATTGTTTACTTATAGTGAGGTCTAATTATTATATATAAAACCTTAGTGACAAGCGGTTTGGTTAATCGGTGGGTTTGATTACAATGAACATGTTTTTCATTATAACTTTAAACCATTTTTACAAAAGGATTATAAAAATAAAATAGAATATATTACATATATAATAATATTGTTCAAAAATAACAAAAATGGTTTCAAGAGCATAATTAAATATTATAATAGATATTGATAAACTGTTGTCCTTGAATGTTCTAAATTAGCACATCTCAAATGATGATTTCATTTCATCCAAATAATGGGTGGGGAAAGGAGAGAATATAATGAAATATCCCATTAGCATGAAAACATTAAAATACATGTATTCCACTAGAGTTATCATACTATTTGGGTGAAGGGGGGTGAGGAAAGAAACAAAAAGCAAATAACATTAAAGAAATGAAGGAATTGAAATGTAGAATTTACCTCTTGAGACTTCCTCTGTTAAGAACCTCTTAAGGGGAGAGGTTTTGGTATTTTGAATATTCTAGGAGATTTTGGACGTGGGGAAGAATCTTTTGGAGAGATTTTATAAGAAAATTTTCAAGGAACAAGGCTTGAGAGGAGTGAAGAGAAGAGGGGGTGAAGGGGGGTTTATAGTGGAGGAGATAGGGGATTTCTCAATATAAAAATCATTAATTTATTATTTCTCTACAAGACAAGGAATAGTGAGTCTTTGATGACAATGAATAGTGATTTTATCATGTGAATCCAAATCAATTGGTCTTAAGTCAGCATATCGTCATCAATGACTCAATTAATCCATTGTTTAGCATTTATTGTGAATTAATGGATTTTACTATTCATAAAAAAATCATGTATTTCAGAAAAATCCCAAAAATCATCCTAAACATTTTTCTATATGTGGAATCAAAAAATGAGATTCATTTTTCAAAAATATTTTTTTAATGTGATTAATTAAATATTTATTTAAAATCATTATTTAATCAAAAAATATAAACACTTAAAATTTTCAGCTTCTTTTTTAAGTTGCCCAAATTCATTTATACACTCAACGGTAAAGATACAATTCATAAGAGTCATATAAATATTAATAAGTGTATGTTACTATTCATAAGGGTAGGTTACTATTCACCGAAAATTGATTTTTCCTTATCGGACTCTAAATAACTTACTGATCACAACCATGTATGTGAGATTTTCAAAATTCACATCATAGAAGTGACAAAATTAAGATCACATGGCTAGGTTATGGATATCTTATATATGTTACCATATTTGTTCCATAGAGGCTCAGTGATTCATGATATAAGGGCTATAACTAGAATTTATTTAAGAAAAACATACCATGAAGTGTTTGGGGGGAAACAATTGAAAAATAAAACTTTTCATAAAAATAATAGAAATTAACCATAAGATAATTTTGATATGCTAATTTAGAAAAATGTTTATTTTTTAATATAATGTTTCTAAAATTGGTAAAAATTTATTCTAAATTGTTCCAGAAAAGTGTGGCTGGCTCGATTTCTTAAAAAATACAGTTTTCCAGAAGACATTTTTTTTCTTTTAAATGATTCTTATTTTGTTTATAATCAACAGATAAACATAAATTTCATAATTTAGTTAGTACTCTTAAGACCCGCCAATTTAATTGCTATGTTATAACAGTATACTATATTACGATATATTTAAAATTGGTGGTTCATGTTCTATAAGTTATCAAAGAGAATAATTTAATGAAATATATTACATGGGTTCTTTAAGATCATTATTTCAAGTCCCATATGTTATCAAATACACTATTTTAATTTCAAAATATTGGGAATTTACACTTTATGATATAAATTTTCATCTATTGGCTATGATCAGTCCTTGACCTATAAATTATTTTCTGACCGGTTTAGAAAGTCTTGCAATAAATACTTTACCACTATGGAATCATATTTAATGATATATCTTATATCATCTCAATTTAAGATAGCTTAATTTTATGGTTTAAAAATAGGGATTATCAAAACCTTCAAGGGATATGATTCCAAATATTTTACTTTATGATATTTCAATACTAAAGGAATTTTCCTTTGTCCTATGTAGGGGTAAACCATAATATAGCATACAATCATATCATTTCTTATGATACCTTCATATCATATTCCAATACATATTTCAAAAAATATATGATTATTAATGATACTAAATATGATATTTATTTTACAAAGTGAAAATATATTATAACTCCCTAGGATTTAGGATCCATTAAAATTTCCCTCGTAACTATAAAATAATGTTTCTTTATTCATTCAATTGAATTAATAATTGATTGATGTCGAGCCATATAATATCTAAACCATGATAAACCACATGACTAAACTATAATGGAACATCACAATGAAGTTACATGTTATGAAACCAATTTGAAGACACTCTTTAATAGGTACCTGACCTGAATTTCCACATAATCGAATGTTGTTCATGATCACCACAGGCTAGCGAATAGCATGCAGGCATCCAAAAAACCAAAGCGAATAATTTCCCCAAACCAAAAGTAGAGACCATGATATATATATATACATGATATAATAAATACTATAAGAATAAATAATTAATATTTGTCATATAAAAAATAAAATATAGTAGTGATACAACTCAAAGGTAGTTGAACAATAACCAAGAAAAAAATCCATTAGAAATGGGAAAAAAACCAAAATATCTACTCCATGTGATAGAATAGAAAAACTCCCACCATCTCACCACCAACAGCCCAGACACAACTCAGAGAAAAATCAATTCCTCATTATAGCACCTTTTTACATGCATCAATATATATACAAAGAATTATGCACTACATAAGGGGTGTGTACGGAGTTATCTAACAAGATTAGTAGCATCCCACACAGGTGTTTCATAACAAGTCTCTATAAAATAATCTGAACAGGCTGAAACTTAATGAAAACAATACATGGTAAATAATTAAATAGTTTTTATATCAAAATCAGGGTAAAAATTTTTATTTCTCATTCTCCACATTTCTAAAATAGTCCAGGTAAATTGTTTTAAATAATTTACACATCATCGAAGTAAAATAAATGTAATCAATGTCCCACATATCATATCATATCCATGGAAGTATAATCTAAAATAGTATAAAACAAAGTACATGTAACATCATTTCAAGGATCACAACATATAATGCTAGTTAGGAAACTTATAACTAAATATATACAATCCTGAATATCAAGCCTCTAGATATATGCATGAAATATGAAGAGTAGAGGGACACCACAAAATGTGAACCCCCAAACAAGTATATCATATCCCAACATCAACGAGCCTAGGGGTAGAGGAACATACTATAAGGACCCCCCATGAAAATTGTATGAGTCCAATTACTGCAATATACATCGTAGTACTAATGGATTCCAATGATATTTACTTCTAAAACCATTTCATCAAAACTATTCTTTGAAAACCATTTTATAAATCCATTTCACAATGATTTTAAAATAGAATTTATTTTATAAAAAAAATTGGAAAATAATATTTTCTCATAAACCCATTTCCACACACCAAAATCATTATTTTGATTTCATTTGTAAAAAAATTTATAATACAAGAGTAATAATGTTCGTCCAATATAGGTTGGAGGGGGAAACACATACCTCAAACATGGTTTTCACATGCCCAAAACAAGATCTTCCAACTAAAAAGGAACAGAAATAAACAATATATTCTTTGAGATTGAATCCCATCTGTTAGAATCACATCCCATAAAAAATTAAATGATGGAAGGGGTAGATCATGATTAAACTCAATGAACTCAATCCCACTACACCATAGACAATAAAAAATATACCATTATAATATGATCACCTATAGAATCTTAAAAGAAATATTAACACAAGATCAAAGGATCTGAAAACATAGCATAATGTAATTGTTAAAATCATGGATAATGAAGGATTAGATAGGACACAATCTAGAAGAGATTTATTGAAACGACCTTCATTATCAATAACTAAAATAATGGATCAAAAAAGAGAAAACATCCCCAAAATCATGTGGGATAGATCTTAGGTTGAGAGAGAATAGGCTGAGTCTGAATACTAAAATGAATAATCCATTTTACACCTTAAAAAATAGTTGAATGCAAGAATTACACGATGTGAATCCCTTTCATGTCCTATACTTCATGACTAAAATGTCCCGCGAAGAATCATGTATACTTGGATATGAATATCATTTCTTACAATTTCATAATTTGTAAAATTTTGATGTTATGTATTATTTTTACACCTTGAACCAGACTCATGAAATTTTCATGATGAGCAATATATTCCATGAACACTTTTCATTATGTGAAAACCATTCATGATGTGTAAACTTCTCAAAACATGTAATAGCCCAAATGACTGCAAATAGTCAAGATTCTTTTCAAAAGCTAAAACCATCACTGATTTTCTATGAGTTCAAGGAGAACCCTAAAAATCTTTTAACACATTTATATCCAGACTCCATTAATTAAATAAACATACTTTCAAAAACATTTGGTCGTTTTACCTTGAAAATAATCTTCATCATTGGGAGTCTTAAAACGCACCGAAATAAAGAGGTAAATGAAAAGGGACAATATAAGTACCCAAAAGTGGGTACTGGGATATTATAAGCTCCCCACAATAAGATTTTCCATTCCTGGGAAGTCATGTGGTAGAATTTTGTTTGGAAAGTGGTGAGGCTGCTGCAATATTATAAAAAATTAATGCTCTCAAATCATGGAAGAATATGTTAGAAGTCTCCATAAACTCTAACAAATGGAATTAAATTATCACACAATACATTCACTTGAGAATCAATAACCATCATTAGTTTCTTAAAAATAGAAATTTATGGCTCTAACATAATATCTTCCCCACTCATAATGTGAGAGGGATCAAGATGGCACTACCTAAGCTATGATATGTGGAAAACATCATGAAAAACATTCAAGTAATCTAATAATTCAAACTGATAATAGTTCCACCCAATCCACTCAGTCTCCTAAATGGTCCAAAATATTTTGGAACCATCTTTACCTATCTTGCAAGATAACTGTGACCCAAAATAAGATAAACTTTCAAGAAAACCTGATCACCAATAAAAAATTTTAAAGGATGAAACATGTGGTCTATATATGATTTTTTTGAATCTGAGCAATATCCATAAAATGATGTATGATATGAATCCTCTATAATGCGTCCAAAATGAGACTCGATCCCACCAATGATGATTCTCTCAAATCTTCCCAACAAATAGGTTCCCACCTATTCCAAAAATATGAGTGATTTATATGGGTGACCATAAATATTCTCAAAAGGATCCATTCTAATTGAAGACTAATAACTCTTGTTATAAGAAAACTCAAAAATACTAGAAAACTATCCCATGATGAAGCAAATTATAAGCATAATAATGGATAATATAATCTATGATATAAATAGCATCCTTTTTCTAGCCTTCTATCAATTGATGGTAAGTCATACTCAACTAGAACCGAGTCCCCATCGCCTCTTGAAGACTCTTCCAGAACCTCAATGTAAACATAGGATTCATGTCTCAAACAATGGAATAAGGAACCCTATGTAACCTCATGGTCTCGTGCACATATATCTAACCTAGGACTTCAAATTTTATGGCTTACTTAATTGTAATTAAATGAGATGACTTTTTCAACTGATCAATCACCATCCAGATAGGATAAATCCCTTGGGGAGTCCATGGTAACCCAGAAAAAATGTATAGGAACACATCATTCCATTTATAAAATGGCACTTGAAGAGGATAAGAAAACTACAAGGTTTTAGATTATATGTCTTCATTTGTTGGATGGTGTAACTGCGGGAAAAAAAATTCAATGTCGTACTTATTACCTGGACACCAAAATCACATTCTCATATTATATTATATCATTACTTTTCATAGATGAACGGTCCATAAAGAACTATGATAATCAAAAAAATAATGTCTTCAAAAATACTATGATGATAAACAAATCCCAATTGTAATTCCTCGACCCTAGTTACCCAGTGTCAGTAAATTATTATGTAACGTTGGCATGATAACATGGGATCAAATCCCAAAAGACCGATCAGTTTAGTAGCCTTCTAAGTACTAGATATATTTTTATGTTGTATATTACATCATAAAATGAAAAAAACCACAGCACTGTCTACATTTACCACATTCATATCCATTATACTATCCTTGTAGGTTAGTCATAATATACTTCTTCACATCCTAGAAAAAATAAACGATAGAAACGGGTGATCTCAGATGCTCAGTAAGGATAACAATATAGAGGAAACATTCATAAATAAGAATAAATATTTAAGTAAATATATAAGACTAAAACATATGCCTTTTAAAAATAAAATTTTTCATAATATGGCCAATATAAATCAAATAATGCCATTTACTTATTCACAAAGATATTCTACTAGTTGAAAAATCACATGCAATATCAATAGCCAATTTTATGATGATGGAATGCATCATTCCAGACTTCATAACCACACAGACAAGGCCTTGTTCCAATACTACAAATAAGATTTTATAAAGGCCTTGTGCCAAGACAATAATTTGTCTTATACGACCCACCGATTCATCGATGAGCTATAGTGGGCTTCACATGCCACTTACTATGTGCAATAAATTCTATATATGAATAAGATTGATCATAACATGAACATTCATATTGAAACTAGCATATGAAATGTCAATAATTTATCCATAAACCATGAATGGTATAAAAAACATCCACAATAAAATATATCACAAAACATTAAATACAGTATGGAATATTTTTATCATAATAAATCAACCTTGATCAAGAATAATATCCTATAAAAGATGTTGAAAATTTTGAAATTGATCAGTAAAAATATTTGAGAGAAATATCCATTTTTCATGAAAAAATTTAAAAGTATCACTATTTATCAAGAAGATATTTAAAATAGAATTTTGAATCAAAGTGTACCACACAAATTTGAAACATTTAAACGATATTTAAATTTTAAAACATTAATGTCCATATAAATAAAACCTTAAACCCATTTTTAAAACATGGACATTAATGATAAATATTTATAAGAATAAAATTTTAAAACATTTACGATAATATTTTAGATAGAGTTCCTAACCAAATGAGAAAATCTTGAATAAAAATAATTGAGGTCAGAAAAACTTTATAATATCATGAGAATAAATGGATTCATGATATAATATGTCATAGTACTGTATATACACCAAATAAATGTGAATTAGAGCATAATAACAAAGAAGTATCAATGGAATGTAAGATGAGATGAATTCCATTACAAACACTGTATCCTTAGGTTAAGGATAAATAAATGAAATAATTATTCATAAAAAACATAAATACACTAAATATAATTGGATATTCAGTGTAAATAAATAAAATTACATTCACATATATTATTTTAAAGACAACACCAATGACTTGGAGGTTTATCTCAATGAATATAAATTGAGTTAAATTTACTCTTATCAAGTATATATATATGACTTCAGAATTTATAAATGGAGTTATTATGTGTATCAAAATTATATCCACACAAAGGAGAGTTTAAATTAATACATATGTAAATAAATAGTGATTTCACACATAATCATGGTGTAAAGTAATCAATGAATTTTTTGTAAAACTAAATTTGTGGAAATTGAAATTTCAAATTCCCTTACAGATCTGGTAACATTTGAAACATAAACCCCATAAAAGAAGGATCATCCAATGATGATGTAAATACCCATTAATTATATTATATTATGAATATAATATAATCATTTTCAGCATATACACCACACAAAAGGTAATAGTGGAAAATATAGCATGAATCTTATAGGAATAACAGTGAGTTGAAAACCCCTAACCTTGTACTTTTCCTTTTTATAGGTTTGGTTAAACTAATTTATAATGGTGAAATAATTGTTATTAAATTATTAAAGAACCAAATACAAAAATATACTATCATATATGATCTTCTAATGATTCTTTGTAAATGATATTTCAGTAGTATCATTGTTTTGGTTGTTAACAGGTTTGTTTTTTATATGTTTTGTTATGTAAGTCATGTTTATTATATATAGTCTGCATTTTATTTATATATAGAATGATATTATGTTCTTAAAAATTATTTTTAATAATAAAATAAAAATTATTCTTTAATGTTTATGATGGGGAATGAACCTCATCGCGTTCGTGGAGACGGTAAGCCTAACGTACGCACGAGAGACAATATCCTTATATTGATGGTGAAATCATATGTAATTGGATTGTTTATAATATATAAAGAAACATTAAAATGTTATATTTATTATTTAAATTTGTTATACTCATTAGTATACCCATTCAAATAATGAAGTGTTTGAATAACAAACTATACCACGACGTTGAGACGGTAAGCCGTACATACACACGTATGGTGACTTTGTCATTTATAGGATAGATAAAATAATGAATATTGTTGTGAAATATTTATAATAAATTCACATTATGTAGATTGTATGGGAATTATTATAATGTTATGGAACCAAAAATAGAAAGAGGATGTGGATGAAGAAAAGAACGTGAAAGAGGGTGGTGAGATTATCACCTCTTCTCCGGGTGTTTCCATTGGAGTTGATTAAAGGGGCTCCTTAGGTTGGCTTTCTGATCCAATTAATGCATGTAGGTTGAATGAGGGATGTTGGGAAGATATTTTGGAAGGTTTTTTTCCGATTCAGATGGCTTTTGAGTTTTGAAATTAAGAGAAGGGACGGTACCCTTTTATAAGGGAGGTGAGGGTCACTTTTGGAAAAGCTTGAAATATTATTTTATAATAAAATAATTTTCGGTTTATAATGGCCCAAAAATGATTTATATCTAAGATAAGGTGGTGATGGGTTGAAATAAGTTTAAAAAATTGGTTTTATACAAGTTAATGTTAACATTTTAACCTTATCTTTTAGTTTTATCTCTTATTTAAATAGTTTGACATTTAACATGTCTCTTGGTATTTTTATATTTTATGGTTAATAAACATACTATAAACATCCATTAGAACCCCAAGTGGTTAAATATTAATATATATAACCTTATCTAATTCATTTGTCTAATCCTTAAATTTTTATTTATATTATACCAGTTAATAATATAGTATTTGTTTTAAAAACTCATTTATGTCAAATTTGACACTAATTAGTATTTGATTTTTTTAAATGCAATAAAAACCTTATCACTTCGAATAAAATTTATTTTATCATCCCTAACATGTAATATTAACCTATTAAATTATTTTAATTCATCAAAAGTATAAATTTAAATTTATTTGGACATTTATAATATCAAATATTTTAATATTTCATTAATAAGGTAATTACTGCATCATCATTGTGTCATAAATAAATTAAATTATATAATGTCTAAATGTTAAAAATAAAATAACATTATGTATGAAATCTTTTTGTATTTCTAATGAATATTTATAGTCAAATTTATATTGTGTGTAACCCTATAATAAAAATGGGTTAGTTATTAAACATTGATTTTAACACATTTAACTCTTCTTTAAATAAAATAATAATAAATATCCTACTCTAATACATGTGGAAAAAAGGATCATATTTTACTCATAAGGTTTTTTGGTCTAATTAAACTTATCCAATATAATTAGGACATGTGTTAGGGTAATTATAATATTATTTTTACCTTTAATTACCCAATTTACTTTTAAACGTGGTAAATAAAAGTCATAAGTTAATATTCACCAAAAAAATATTTTCATATTATTGAACCAAATAATAATTACTAATATTAACCATATCTCTCGAATTTTTAAATTCATCTCATAGAAGTGGTATAATTAATATTTATACAAATTTTCAAATTCTCAAAGAATGTGAGAAAAAGACGGTAAAAAGTTCAATAAAATTTTATACATATAATTTTATAATAAAATGATTTTAATGAATAAATTGAACTTATATTGGTATTAAATATCTATTTCTACTTTAAAATAATTTTAAATATAATAAATAATTATTTAAATAAAAATATAGTTTTAAACAATAACGCAGTGTTTTTCTCTATTTATTGAAAATTGAGTGTTTTTAGAAAAATACCAAAAATTTACCCTAAGCTAATTATGATATTAAAAATTAAAAAATAAATTATTTTTTAACAAATTAAAAACATATAAGTTGAATTAATTAATTTAAAATCAATTCCCTTTATGAAAACCAAAAAGCGGGTTTTTAAAAAGTAAAAACTATCAAAACATTGACAAATGTTTATGTCGAATTTAAATGTGAAATTACTTATAATGACCTACATTGTATTAAATAATAAAAATATAATCTAATTAAACTTGAAAACCATTCAAATACATAATTTAATCCTATAAATTAGTTTTATTAAAAAATTTGTTTTCAATTAAAATTATGTATTTTTCAGTATTTATCAAAATATGAAAGTTATCAGAAAATTACCAAAAATTTATCCAAAATAAATTTTCATGTCCCAATTCTAAAGAAGAATATTATTTCATTAAATTTAATATACAGATGTGTCAAAAATTTTTTTTTAAAAATATTTTTCCATTAAAAGGGGGTAAAATTACATTTTTTGAAAAATACTTCTTTTATCTGAAAAATGAATTTGGTCTTATATTATCTCTACGAAACACATAATATGGATTCTTAAATTATTTGATGTATATAAAATTCAAAATTCAGTTAATACTATTCATAACCACTTTTTGAACAGCTAGTATGGTAAGTCGTGTTGCGGTCGAACTCGCTGTTGCGTGTAGCGCAAGCTATTTAATTACTTTAAAGAAAATAACTTACTATAAAATATTGGGGTGTTACATTCTTCCACCCTTTTGGAAATTTCATCCTAAAAAATTTAATATTTTGCATGGGAACTACATTGAAAGTCCCACATCTGAAAAAGAGTTAATAAAACTATAACTTTAAACAAAAGAAAGAGAAGTACAAAGGTAACCCCAGATAAACCATAAAAGGATTGCATGTTGGAAGACATGGATATGGAAGATAAACTAAGTGTCATGTATTGATAGAGAGTGATAGAAAACATGATCAAGAGATATTTAACAACAGGAAAACCATGAAATTGTGATGGGATAAACGGTCATTAGTTTCCCAGTAGGAAAAGTAAAAAAGGCAATGTTTTTTGTTTTAAGATCCATTTCAAAAAGTTGAGGAATTTTTTTATGAGATCGACTAAGAGAATAAAGAGATATACATACTTTTTATGTAGAGTTTCATCTGTTAATAAATTTTTACAACTAACTCATCTTTTTTTTTCAAATGATGAGTATTCAAGATGACTTGGTCACACATGAAGTGCTAGAATCAACTTCTAGAAAGTCACATAATCCACAAAGGATAAACTATATATTCACCTTGTCTTAAGATATTTAACAAAACCAAAATGCAGTAGTGCAGAAAACATTTTTAACGTCACCATTTTTGACGTCAGTTATATATAACCATTGTGAAAATCTGTGATATGTGGTTTTTTACATCGGTTATTTTATAACCAATGTAAAAAATGAGGTATCTAATGAATTTATTACATGGTTTATAAAATAACCAACGTAAAAAACATGGCATCAGAGGCATTTTTTACGTCAGTTACATGATAGATGATGTAAAAACCCAACCTAAAAGATTTTGTACATCAATTATATTATAACCGATGTAAAAAACCAACCCACGACAGTTTTTACATCAGTTATAAAATAACTGATGTAAAAAGTGTGGTTTCAGATGTGTTTCTTACGTCAGTTATAGAATAACCGATGCAGAAAACTAACACATGGCTTTTTAATATCGGTTACAAAATCAAAAACATAAAAAATAAGGTATCTGATACATTTATAACGTCAGTTATTATAATAACTGGCCTTATAAATGTAATAAAAAATAGTTTATAAATGTTGTTATTTAATAAACGACATTATAAAACACTGAAAAAAATTATCACGCCACATAGATTGTGATTTATGATTTTTCGATTGACAGACCTGCGAATCTTCTCTCTCACGCAGAAAACCTAGAATCGAATCTTCGATCTCAATTTGGTAAACTCGTTTTTCCATCATCTTTTTTCATCTCCACTCTCCTCAGATCTATCATCTCCACTCGCAACACATGGGTAGGCCTCCCATGACTTTATTTCGTTTGTTTTTTTCCAGGATAGTCTATATTTACATTTTGTGATTATTTTGTTTAAACTATGTAAGATTAATCTATTTCGAACCCTCTTACATAATTTTTCCATCATCGTCTTATTTATTATCACCAAATCTATTAGATCGACTCGCAATATTCAAGTAAGCCTCACTTACTTCTATTTCGTTTGTTTTTGTTTCGTGGATGCCCTACATTTATGGTAATATTTGTTTTCAATGACAACTAATGATCTCATTCACCTATATTACTTCAATTTATACATAAACCATTATGACACACCCATTCCGTGTACCAGGGTGATTTATTTTGTAAGTATATATGATTTTCATGGTTGAATGTTTGTTTGGATCCTTGGTTGTTTCTATTTTGGGCATCACCTTTTGTTTTTCCATAAACTATTTACCTCGTTTATTTTCATGGACTATTATAAGTATTCAAATTCTATTAATACCCGATTAATAGGACAATAGAGCATTTTAGACTAGTAGGAGATACAGTTCATGGTTCTCATATTGAATAATGGCATGATAAGAAAACTAGAATCTTGAGGTTAAAATCCCTATATATGCCAAAACTAGTAGCTTGAGGTTAAAATCGCATGGTTCTGGGGGCTGTCTAGAGGGTTGGGGCTATCCAGGGGGTTAAGGGCTATCCAGAGTGTTGGGGGCTGTCTAGGGTGTCCATGGAGGTGGGGGGGGGGGGGTGTCCAGGGGTGTGTGTGTGTGTGGGGGGGGGGGGGGGTCCACGGGGGTGGGGTGGGGGTGTCCAAGGGGGTGGGGGGGGGGGGGTATCCAAGGGGGTGGGTGGGTGGGGACGGGTAGCTATCAAAGGGGGTGGGGGCATATCCAGAGGGTTTGGGGGGTGTCCGGGGGTGGGGGTTGTCCAGAGGGTTGGAGGTGTCTATGGGGTTTCCAAGGGGGTAGGGGGTGCAGGTGGTGTCCAGGAGTGGTGGGGGTGTCCAAGGTGGTGGGGGTGTTGTCCAGAGGGTTCGGGGGGGGGGGGGGGGGGCTGTCTAGAGGGTTGGGGTGTCTAGGTTGTCCATGGTGGTGGTTGGGGGGGGGGGGCAGTCCAGGGGTGTGTTGGGGGGGGGGTCCAAGCAGGTGGGGCAGTCTAGAGGGGTGGGGGGGGGGGGCTGTCCAAGGGGGTGGGGCCTGTCCAGAGGGATTGGGGGTTGTCCAGGGGGGGGGGGATATCCAGAGGGTTGGGGGGTGTCCATGGGGGGGGGGGGGGTCCAAGGGGCTAGGAGGTGGGTGGTGGTTCCCAAGAGGGGTGGGGGTGTCAATGAGGGGTGGGGTGTCTGGGGGGCTGTCCAGGGGGTGGGGGTGGTGTCCTTAGGGGGGAGGGGGGTTGACCATGGGTGTCGTGGTGTCCAGGGGGCGTGGGTGGTGTCCAGGGGGTGGGGGGGGGGGGCTGTCCAATGATTTGGTGGTGTCCAGGAGGCGTCCAAGAGGGTGGGGGTGGTGTCCAGGGGGTGGGGGATGTCCATAGGGTGGTGGTGTCCAGGGGGATGGGGGTGGGGTCCAAGTGGTGTGGGGCTATCCAAGGGGGTGGTGGTGTCTAGGGGGTGTCCAAGGGGGTGGGGGACACGTGTTAGTTGGAATTGACTATTGTATCGTGGTTTGGGAGATTATGACATGCTGATTATATTTTTCCATGGATATTAGTGTAGAAATATGATTCTATTTGGTCATATATATTTTTACCAGTCATCAATTATGAGAAAATTATGGGTTATGGGGGAGACCATTTTTGGATTTTCAAATATGCATAGTTATCCTGACCCCATTGTGCCGTGATGATTGGATTTACATTGGGATTTTCTGTGTCTGTTTTATTATTTTAAATTTGATTTGATTCTCAGGATTACTCCATTTTCACTAATTTTCTATCAACCATTAGAGGCCCCGTGGTTTTCTTTGATTCCATGGAATTTAAAACTGTTATATCTAACTATATTTTATTTTTAAAATCATATTCAAGAATATTTTTTTAAAATAAACATTGATTTGTTTTATATTTCAAAATTGTTTTACATTCAAATTATATTTTTTTTCATATAAACGTATATTTGTCTTATCTTAAAAAGATATATAATTTTCATATTTGTTATAGGTAATAATGAGTCGAAGTTAGATTATAGCACATTGAATGAGCAATGAATATGAGGAAGTTGTTGATGCCTTTTTGGAATTTTCTAAACGAAATGTTCCAAGTAGTGATTTTTTTTCTCTCCATGCCTCAAATGTTTGAATATGAAGAAGTTGAAAAGTAGAGAGATAAAAGATCATCTGATTTGTCATGGTTTTAATAGGAGTTACAGAACTTGGATTTGGCATGGTGAAACTGGATGGAATGTCACTGATGATGATGATGATTCGCAAGATGGTAACTTCGATGGAATTGATGAAATGATTCACGATATTGCAACATATTAAATTGAGATAAAACCGACATTTGTGTGTCTATATAGTGATTCTGAAAAACCATTATATCATGGTTGTAAAGATTTTACTGTTTTTTGGCGTTGTTAAGATTGATTTACCTGACGTCAAAATATGGATGGGGTGACTGAAGTTTTACAGAGCTTCTAAAATTGATGAAAGAGATTCTTCCAAAATATAACGATCTTCAAGATACACATTATAAGGCCAAGAAAATATTATGCCCGATGGGATTGGAATACAAGAAAATACATGCATGTCCGAACGACTGTATGATATATACCACAGAATATGAATTTATATCAGAGTGTCAAAAATGTTGGAAGTCACGATATAAGGTGAAAGAAAAATCACAGGCTGATGTAGAGATTACAAAGATCCCTTTAAAAGTTGTTATGGTATCTTCCTATAATTCATGGTTTCAAACGTTTATTTACTAATTCAAATGATGATGAAGGTTAAGATGGCATGCAGATGAGCAGTTATGAGATGGAAAAATACGTCATCCAGCTGATTGTCAACAATGGAAGAAATTTTATGAGCAGTATTCTACATTTGGAAATGAAATTAGAAATCTCATACTAGTGTTGTGCACAGATGGAATTAATCCATACCGAACCCTTAGTGGCACACATACTTCATGGCATATTTTATTGGTAATTTACAACCTCTCTACTGAAGTTTTTATGAAGCACAAATATGTCATGTTGAATATATTGATATCTGGTCTGAAGCAACCCATCAATGATATTGATGTTTACTTGTCACCGTTGATTGATGATTTGAAACTTTTATGGGTGGATGGTATTAGGGTGTATGATTCTTATAAAATGGAATATTTTAAATTGCATGCAATTCTTTTATTCACTATAAATGACTTCCCAGCATATGGAAATTTAGCTAGATACAGTGTTAAGGGAATAAATCATATCCTATTTGTGAACAACATACATCATATTTTCAATTGCATCATGGGTGGAAAACAGTGTACATGGGTCATAAATTTTTTTTCCTATGGATCACCCCTATTGAAGACTAAAAAAGGAATTAAATGGATCATAAGCATTTTATATTGCTCCAAAACCTTTGTCCCCAGATCTGTATTTTTAGAGGGTGAAAAATAATGATGTGACATTGGGAAAGACAGAGAAATCTGGTAATGATAGACATATTTGGGAGAAAAAGTCAATATATTTTGAGCTACCATATTCGAGATATTATAAAGTTAAACAAAATATTGATGTCATGTATGTGGAGAAGAATAACACTAATTGTTTGATTGGAACATTGTTAGATATTAATGGAAAGACAAACGATGGGTTGAATTGAAGATTAGACTTACAATCAATGGAAATACGTTTGGAGTTACCTCCCACTCTTAATGGAAGATGAACATTTCTTCCAATGTCTTTTCATAAATTATTTAAGAGGAAGAATATTAACTTTTTTCAGTGTCTTCATGATATCAAAGTGCATCATGGTTATTCTTCAAATGTAAAAAATTTTGTTTCATTGAAGGACTTCAAGTTGATAGGTATGAAATCTCTTGATTTTCACGTCATGATGCGACAACTTATACCAGTTGCATTGCATGGAATATTTCCCATCCGTCTTAGAAAGATTATAATGAGGTTGTGTTATTTTTTTAATTCAATTTGTAATAAGGAGATTGATGTGAATGGTTTGAACATTTTTTAAAAGATGAAATTTTTATAATTAGTGAATTGGAAATATATTTTCCTCCAACTTTGTTTGATATAATGGTGCATTTAATGATTCATATGGTTCGAGAAATAAAGCTTTGTGGACCTGTATATCTTTGTTGGTTGTATCCTTTTGAAATGTATATGAAAATATTGAAGGGGTATGTTAAGAATCCATATCGACCCGAAGCCTCCATTATTGAAAAGTGTATTTTTGATGAGTTTGTAGAGCTTTGTACGAGCTACTTGGATGCGGTGCAGCACATAGGTTTGCCTCAATATCGCTATGAACGAGTTAATAATGTGGGAAAGGGGATTCGTGGCTTGAAAGTCAAATCGTTTTCATCTGAACAGATGAATAAGTTAGAATCATATATCTTGAATAACATAACTGATGCTCAACCATTTATCACATTGCATATTAATGAGTTGAAACAATGTCATCCAATGAAGAATGAAATGTGGATTTTGAATGAGCACAACAAAACCTTTTTGTCATGGTTTAAAAAGTCCTTGCTTGGTAGATTAGATGTATCAGAGACATTAAAGTGGATATTGGGTAGTCCATTTTTTAAATGTGATAACTTGGTCCGGTTATGACATTAATGTCTATACATTTTATACGAAAGATCCAGACAACAGAAGTGAAGTTTAAAATAGTGTTGTATTGGTGTTTGCAGAAGCAATACATTTTTCGAGTGCTAAGGACAAAAAACCCAATTTCTCCATCAAGTTCATATTATGGGGTGATTGAAGATATATGGGAAGTTGATTACTTTAAAATTAATGTTCCTGTTTTTAAGTGTAAATGGTTTATGTGAAACAACAGTGTCATACGCGATGAATTTGGAATGACACTTGTTAATCTGAATATATTGGAAGACATAACTGATTCTTTAATAATGGCAGCACATGTAAAATAAATTTTCTTTGTAGTAGATCAATCAGATATGCAGTGGGCTGTTGTTTTACAAGGGAAGAAACAATATGTTGGTGAGAATGAACTTGATGAAGATTCTGATTTATGTGAGATCACTACTTCCATGGAAAGGTTAACAGAACATAATGATGAGCATGATAAAGGCATGGTTTGTTCCATAAGGAACGATCACGATGATGGAATTTGGGAAAACACTCAATTTTTACATTCTTAAAATTATAGGTAACATTTGTTTTTGAGTTGTTTACATTTATTTTTTTTCTTAAAATGTTAGATATTATATGTTTTTTCATTGTTAAAACATGTATTAAAAAAAATATGTATACGTTTTTTGTTTGTTTTTTGTTTGTTTAGTTTACTTTATCATGTTTACCATTACATAAATTATATATGTATTATTATTTGTTCAGTGAAAATTACATTACCATGTTTATCAGGTTTAGCAGATTTACCATGTTTACCATCTTGACCATCTTGACTATCTTTACCATTGTTTAACATGCTTACCATATCAACCATGTTTACTATTACGTAACAAAGTAAAATTTTCTATTTTCTGATTATAGTAGTATTAAAATATTTGAATTTTTATATTTTTGAACTAAGGTTTGTTTTTTTTATTTGAAGGATAATGAAATATCAATCAGTTGATTAACCACATGACTTTGGAGATGAGCATATTGGTTATACCTCTGGGGAGGAACATTCACTTGCTCCTCTTAATGTTCCCCAATCTTCCTCATGTGATCCTATTACGACAAAGAGTTCAAGATTTGGTAAATTTGTGTGCACACGTTTAACAAAATTATCACTTGCCCGTACGCAGGATCAGAGGATACCCATTGAGTTTGATGAGGATGATATTCCTAGAGGTCCAAATGAAAAATATTTTAAGAGTTTTGTATCAAATCAGGGTAAGAGCAGAGTAAGAATTTTGTATGATGATTGGATAAGTGTGGATAAAGCGATAATCACTCAGTTGTGGGAGATGATTTTGGTAAGATATTTTGATATTGTTTTCCTATTATTTAAATGTTTCTAGTATATATAATATGTTTAACCTCTTCTTTATCAGATTAAATTTGATACTCCTGATACTGGAGGAGTCAAGAAGAAATGCTTATCGATGGATTCTAGGAGATGGAGGGATTTCAAATCAACCCTTTAACCGGATTTAATTTTTGGTCATAGGAGTCATGACAATCCCTGTCATATATATCCTTTCATAGATGATGACATGTGGAGACAATTTGTTGAAAGTAGAATAAAAGTGTCATTTTTTAAGGGGAAAGAAAATTTTGATAATATTTCTTATATAAATTATCCTATTAATGTTTTGTTATTGATTTATTATTCTTAATTTACAACAAAATAGGAAATCCCATCAAGAGATCTAATCTTAAAATGTATACCCTCATAGTTTATCTCAGGGAGGGTATGCATTTTTGGAAGAACAAATGATGGCGGAAAAATTACAAAAACTAACAGATGAGTCTTCAATCTCTAGAGATGTGGCCCCTCCATCCCCTCCATCTAGACATGAAAAATGGAAGAGATCTCAGATGGGAAAAAAGGTCAATATATTTCAGAAGAATCAAGAATCGTATCCGAGAGGATTGTAAGATATCTATTTTATTTATTTAAGTTAACTATTTTCTTCATATAATTTCAATCATTACATAAATGTTCAATTAATTAATATAGGACTCTCTTGAGGAGTAGATCTCACAGGGGGTATTTACAGCTACTGGGAGGCACGATATTTTATCTGCAGCATTGGGAAAGCCAAAACATCTTAGTCGTGTACGATGATATCTGACAGGTGTATCGGTACGAAAAGTGTTGCCATGTTCTTCAACTTCTAATGTTGAGGGAGTTTATAAAAAAAATATAATCCTTGGAGGCAGATGTTCATAATATTAATGTGACGATGGAGTAAAATATTAGAGTGTCAGTACAGTCTATGTTTGGAAACATGCAAAGACCATTTCAGACTGCAGCTCCTACTCCTCCACCTCCCCCTGCAGACCCTATTATTTATCCTCTACCTCCTCTAGTAGCTCCCACTCCCCCACCTCAGACTGCGGACCCCATTTTTTATCATACTCCTACGCTGCAACTTTCTACCTATTGCAAGTTTTATTTTGATGATCCTCAACATCATATAGTTGCATATGGGTAGGTATATTTTACAGGAGATACAATTCATAATCAACAATTAGAGGTAGAGAATTAGAGGGTCACTATACATGATATTATAGATAGATCATGTCAAGTACCATTACCCATAGATGAGGTGACGATAGTAGGATATAGTATCAGCCATTTTTTAATTTGGCTATCCAGACTTCTTCGAATCATTACCATAGTGGTATGTAAGTCATATATTCTATTTTATTTTTTATTAAAGTTGTTTTATCATTTTAAAAATAATATATTTTTCTATTTATTTTTATAGGAATACTTCAAAGGTAATCAAATATTGTATAGACAATAACAAAGAAAAATGGCTATGAAATCAAGTACAGATTCTACTAGTCTTGTCAGATTGTCAAGATATTCAAATTTGTTGGTGGGTCATTATGAGTTTCCAATGTAAGCTCATGTTTGTAGACGTGCAATAATAGTGGGGATTGTGAAAAATTATACCATGGAGCTTGTTACTGGAGATAAGTTGGGTATCAACGTGGTGTAAATTGTTTCCATGTAAGTCTTAACAATGTTCCCTGTGTTATATTTATTAAGAATGTATACTTATGTCTATTTTCTATTAGGTATCTTTATATCATTTGTGAGAATAATGAGCGGACATATTTATATGGATTCCTAGACCCACAATTGATTTCCCCTGAAGTATATGAATTGGATGAGGAACAAAGAATGCTTTATATTGCTGAAAGACTTGAACAGAATATAGTCACACAATGTTTGATGATGCCTTTTTGTGAGAGGTATGAAACACATCTCTCTCCATGAGTTCATTATATTTTAACATAAGAAACCACTAACCATAAATTACCTTTTATCAGCGATCATTGGATGTTAGGGGTTTTTTCCCAAGGGAGAAAACGCTTTATTGGATATTCTCTGTTGATGGTGATGTGTGTGAAAGTTTTAAGAAAATGTTTGAAAAGTAAGTTTCAATTTCTCAATAGTTTTATATATTATAATTATTTTTAGATTTACCCCATTCGTATTATTTTCTAACAGGGGATGGGTCTAGTATCAAAAAAACACAAAGAAAAGGAGTGTGAAGATCAAATATGTAAATGTGAAAGTAACTATCCATTTATAATTTGTACATTTTGATTTATTTCATAAAAATAATATATTGAATTTACACTCATTCAAATATAATTTTCATGAACATAAAGGCGTCATCAAATTCAAATATTATATGTTAAGATTTATGTATGAAATAATAACAACTGGGACGGTTGTGAACGTTGACCTGGTAAGATTTCCTTTTAAACATTGCCATAACATTTCAATTTGATTTATTCATTATAAAGGTCTACTACTATACTTTTCATTTGTAGCTATTTGATGACCATCAACCCTATACTACTAAAGACATCAAACACATACAAGTGGAATTTTCAAATTTTATATAGGTTTGATTGAATTTTAGTTGTTTGTAGTGTAAAATGTAATTTTGAATATTTTCATTGTGATTATGTATTTGGTAGTCATTTAGGTTGGATTTAGTTTTTTTAAGTTGACATTGTATGTTTTTAATGTTATATATGTGAATGTTTAATTTTTCTCTACCTCGTGTTTTTGTCTACTTATGATGGTTTTTCTGGTTTGGATTCAGGTCTTGGAGGGAGGGGTTTCAAGGGTGTGGGGAGGTGTTCAGTGGGGTGGGGGTGTCCAGGGGTGGGGGAGGGATTTCTGGTGGGGGGGGGGGGGGTGGGGGTCCTGGGTTTCCCTGAGAGTGGGGGCAGTCCAGGGGGTGGGAGAATTTCCAAGAGGGTGGAAGGGCTGTCCAGGGGAGTGAGAGGCTGTCCAGGGGGTGTCTAGGGGTGTGGGATGTCCTGTGGGGTGAGGGGGGTTTCCAGGGGTGTGGGAGGGCTGTCTAGTTGGGTGGGGGGCTATCCAGTGGGGTGGGGGGGGGGGGGGGTCTAGGGTGTCCATGGGGATTGGGGGGGATGTCCAGTGGGTGGGAGAGGAGGCGTCGCCATCCCTCGGGGGGATGAACGCCGCTAGAAGGTACTCATCACTCCAACATGTGAAACATTTTGAGAGCTCAAGCTTTGCATGTTGGAGTGATGAGTACCTTCCAGTAGCATGCCCCCCGAGGGGGTGTCCAGAAGGGTGGGGGTGTCCCGGGGGTGTCCAGGAGGGTGGGGGCAGTCCCAGGGGTGGGGGTAGTCCAGGGGTGTGGGGGATGTCCAGGAGGGTGGGGGGGGGGGGGGGTGGGGTGGGGGTGGGGGAGGGGGGGCAGTCCCGGGGTTGGGGGTGGGGGGTAGTCCCGGGGTTGGGGGTGGCGGTTGTCCAAGGGTGTTGGGGTGTCCAAGAGGGTGGGTGGGGGGTTCCAGGGGTGTGGGGGGCTTCCAGGGGGTGGCGCTGCTACGGGTGTGTGTGTGGGAGGGGGGGGCGGGTGTCCATGACGGTGGGGGCAGTCCCGGGGGCGGTGGGGGTAGTCTTGGGGTGGGGGGTGTCTAGGAGGGTGGGGGTTGTATAGGGGTGTGGGGGGATATCTAGGTGTGGTGGGGAAGTCCAGGGGTGGGGGGTGTCCAGGGGTGGGGGTTGTCCAGGGGTGTTGCGGGGGTTGTCTAGTGGGGCGAGGGGGTTCTGGTCTATTATTGGTATCTTTTTGGTCTGTTTCAGGGGTGAGGGAGTGTTGTACAGGGGTGTGGGAGTATTGTCCATGGGGTGGGGGTATACATGAGGGTGGGGGTGTACAGGGGGTGGTGGTGATGTCTAGGGGTGTGGGGGTGTCTAGGGATGTGGTGGGGGTAGTCCAGTAGTGTGAGGGGGTTCTGGTCTATTTTTAGTAACTTTTTGTCCTGTTTTAGGGTTGTGGGATGGCTATCCAGGGGTGTGGGAGTGCTTTCTAGGGGGTGGGGGTATACATGATGGTGGGGTGCTGTTCAGGGGTGGTGGGGATGTCCAGGGGTGGTGGGGATGTCCAGGGGTGTTTGGGGCTATCCAGGGGGTCGGGGGGCAGTCCAGGGGTGTGGGGTGTGTCCATGGGTGTGGTGGGGGATGTCCAGTGGGGTGAGGGGGGTTGTACAGGGGGTGGTGGGGGCTGTCCAGTGCGGTAAGTTTTTAATTTTATCAATGTAAATGGTTAATTCTGCTTTAGTTCTTGTTTTGGTATACTTCTGTTTTTCTGGTACGAATTCTTGGTTTGGTTTCTGGTTATTTCTCGGGAGAGCAGAGGATTGCTTTCGATTTTTTTTTTAAAAAAAGTTTTCCAAGTCAGTTATTTTATAACTGACATGATAAAGGAATGGGGAAGGATTTATCACATCGGTTATTTGGATAACCTACGTGAGAAACACCTATGGAATGGTTTTTCAGGTCGGTTATTTAATAACCAACATGAAAAACACCCCCGCACTGGTTTATCACGTCAGTTATTAAATAACCGACCTGATAAACCCTCTTCCATTGGGTTTTCAGGTCAGTTTTTAAATATCCGACGTGAAAACACTCCCACACTGGTTTATCATGTCGGTTATTAAATAACCGACGTGATAAACTCCCCCCCTTCATTTTTCACATCGGTTATTTAATAACCGATGTGAAAGCACTCTGCCACGGGTTTTTCACGTCGGTTATTAAATAACTGACCTGATAAATACCGCGATGTTATTTTTTTACGTTGGTTTTTAAATAACTGACGTAAATAACAATATTTATAACGTTGTCCGTATTAACGTTAGCTAAAAACCAACATAAAAATGAAAAATAACCGAAGTAAAAAATGTTTTTTTCACTAGTGATGGTTATTACAAGATCAGATGATCCACAAAAGGGATAATTATTTAGAGAAAGATATTCTGATCTTAATTTCCAAAATTAAACAAACAATACCCAAATTTCAATTAATTCCATTCAATAAACAATTTTCCTCATAATCCATTAATATAATCCAAACTAATATCGAAACCCAAAATGTAGAAGAATTTGATTACATAGTCTTCCACATTAAATTGTATCTCTAAATAACATCGAATAATCTCAAAGTCACATACTTAAAAGTAATTAACCTAATCACATATTCTCTATCATAGGATAATATTTTCTATAAATAAAACATATCTCTTTAAATACACCATAAAAACATAGATAAAATACACCATTATGCCTCAAATAAAATCCTATAGTATTGTATTTTTTAGGCATATTGTGTTCCCAACTGAGAGAATGTCTTCTAAATTAACATTTTTCACTTAATCACCATATCATTTCCCTATACTATGGATATTAATTTGATAAGACATAACATCCCAAATCAACTTATTATTGATCAATAAAATCAATTAATTAAAAATAATTAGTCACACTAACTATGGACTTCATGTAGTTCAGTGGTAGGCGATAAATCTCAATCGCACTGTAGTTGTGGGTTCAATTCCCACTGCTTTGTCCAATGTGACGGGTTGTAACATGATTTTCGTGCTATCCTTTTTCAAAAACTACATTTTATAA
The DNA here is from genome assembly GCA_963277665.1 of Viscum album. Classification (NCBI taxonomy): domain Eukaryota; kingdom Viridiplantae; phylum Streptophyta; class Magnoliopsida; order Santalales; family Viscaceae; genus Viscum; species Viscum album. The sequence continues at coordinate 1,621,609,238 of OY728123.1, forward strand.
CATTTCCAAAATATGATAAATTCCTCAAAATAACCATAACATAATTCACTACAAATGTTATCTCATACCTCCCATTTTCATCCGAAAATTTAATAACTTGTAATATTCTCAAATTCAAGGATCATATAAACCCTATTTGTTATTTATAACTATATCAACAATAGGAAATATAATTCTTCATCAAATAGAATTTTCACATAAAAACTGTAGGGTTACAAATATAAGAGGAAAGTATTCCAAAGTAATCTGATCAACAAAGAGCACTAATACTTTTATGAATTTCACCATCCATTTATTTCCACATAGGTTCTTCCTTGACCAGGAGTTTATACTATATAATAGGGCATTCAATCGAGTAATTCGTAGGTCCTCTACATTTATGGAAAATGACTGTAAATGGATTCTTGGGATCATTTTTATTTTCTTCCATAGTACTTTTCATTTTTCCTGATAAATTCTTTACTTTATGTCCATCTTTTACACACATAAATAATTTATTTGTCCCATTGAGACACATTCATAGGTGTCTCCTTCCAAATTTATTGTATGATGAATATTGAGCTTTCTTTTCTCTATGGTCTCCACTGTTGGAGCTCTTATCATTCACTTCCTTTCTCTTCTTTATTGAGTCTCGGAGTTGGTTAATATATATGTTTTTGATCATATTTTTGGAAAACTAATTCGGCTTGTACACGATATCTTTTACACCTATATACATTCCATATCATTTCTCATTTCCACCACCATCACCACCTTGTACATCATGTTCAATATTATTTTTAATTTCTTAGAATCTAGCCATTGACTAACACAATAAAGCATAATGTGAGTCATGAAATCATTTAGAGAATATCATAACACCTTATTTTCAATATAAATCACATTAAGATTAAACAAGATTATTTTCTCTCATCTTATATTAATATCCTTTAAATTGGTTTGTAAATAAAATGTGAATTATCCTACGTATACCCCCAGGAGTGTCATAACCAAGAGTGCAGCAAGGCCCATTTTCATGTTCCAAGATACCCCGGGTCAATCCCGAAACTCGATGTCGGAGTTTTCACTCCAAGGTATATCTGTGCCAGAGCCACATTTACCTACTCATATCTAGACAGGGATGTATTTCATGGAAAAACCAATAATATTTAAATTACCAAAATTTTTAGATGTTCTTATATACCGATCCTCAATGTCTATCTTAGTGTAGTATTTCTAAATCAGAGTTTTTTTTTCTAAATATAGCTTCCAAGGTATGTAATAAACATTCTCTAATACCAACTGTAACACCCAGACCATAGTTACCCAGAGCCGGTGCATTATTAACTAATGTTGGCAAGATCACAAGGGATCAAATCTCGAAAGACTGATCAGTTTAGTAGCCTTGTAAGTAAAAGTCATATTAATATGTTTTACATTACATTCTAAAATGAAAAACAATAACAACATTGTCTCTATTGACAACATTCATATCACTTAGACTGTCCATGCAGGTCATTCATACTATACTTCTTCACATCCTGGGAAAAATAAAACATAGAAAGCGGTGATCTCATATGATTAGTAAAGATAACAATAGAGTTGAAAATTTAATAAATAAGAATAAATATTTAAGGAAATGTATAAGACTAAAACATAATCCTTTTAATCATACACTTTTGTATAATATGTCCAATATAAATCATATAATTCCATTTAATTATTCACATGGATATTCTACTAGTCGAATAATCAGATACAATATCAATATCCAATTTGATGATGATGGAATGCATAATTCCAGACATCATAACTACATATTCAATGCCTTGTGTCAAGAATTCAAATAAGATTTTGTCAAGGCCTTGTGCTAAGACACTAGTTTGTCTCATGAGACCTACCGATGCATCGAGGGGATATAGAAGGCTCCACCCATCACTTACTAAGACCAATTCTTTACACATATGAAAAGTTTTAAACATAACATAAACATTTCTATTAAAACTAGCATATGAAATGTAAATACAATATTCAAAAACTGTGAATGGTATATAAATAACACATCCACAGTCAAACATATCAAAAAACCTTCAATACAGTATTTATGATTTGTATCATAATAAATAAACCTCGATCAAGAAGAATATCATGTAAAGGATGTTGACATAGTGGAAAATGATCAGTAAAAATATTTGAGAGAAATATCCCATTTTAATGAAAACATTTAAATGTATAACTGTTTATCAAGAAGTTTTTTAAAATGGATTTTTGAATCAAAGTGTCTCAGAACACATTGAAACATTTAAAAGTAATTTAAATTTTAAAACATTAATTTCCATATTAATAAAACCATAAAACCAATTTTAAAACATGGACATTAATGAGAATGATTTTGAAGAATAAATTTTAAAACATTTAAAATGATATTTTAGTTAGATTTATTAACCGAATGAGAGATGATTGAATAGAAATAATTGAGGTAATAGAAACATTATAATATCATGAGAATATAGGAATTCAAGTTATACTATTTCAAAGTATAGTATATACACCAAATAAAATTGAATTGACACATTACAACAAAAAGTCTCAATGGAATGTAAGTTGGGATGAATTATTTTATAAAGACTATATCATTAGGTTAAGGATAAATAAATGACATAATTATGAGTGAAAATATAAATTCACTCAATATGATTTTATATTCTGTTTAAATTAATCAGAGGAAATTCACACATATTCTTCTAAAAACAACTCCAATGACTTGGATGTTTATCTCAATGAAAAGAAATTGAGATAAAATTACACTTATCAAGTTTATATCAAAGTCTTGATAATTTATAAATGGAGTGATTTTGTGTATCAAAACTATATCCACAAAAAGGGGAGTGGAAATTACTACATAAGTAAATAAATAGTTATTTCCACATAATCTTAGATTAAAGTAATAAATGATGTTTTCGTAAAACAGAATGAGTGGATATTTTGAAATTTAAAATTCCCTTACCAATTTGGTAACATAGGAAAAATACACCCCATCAAAGAAGGGTCATCCAATGATGATATAAATACCCATAAATTAAATTATATTATGAAAAAAATACAATAATTGGCAGTAAATACACCACACAAAAGGTAATAGTGGAAAATATAGCATTAATCTCACGGGAATAAAATTGAGATGAAAACCCCTTACCTTGTACTTTTTCTTTAGTATAGGGTATATTAACCTCTTGTATAATGGTGAAATAATTTTTATTAATTTATACATGATCCAAATACATAAATATTATTCCTAAGGTTGTTTTTGGTCGAATTACACTTATCAAATAGAATTGGGACACGTTTTTGGGTAATTATAATATCATTTTTACCTTTAATTACCCTATTTACTTTTAACTGTGGAAAATAAAATTCAAAAATTACTATTCCCCAAAAACATATTTTCATCTTATTGAACCAAATTTTACATAATGATATTAATAATGTATCCATGATTTTTGAAATTCAACTCATAGAAGTGTAAAAAATAGGATTTATTCAAATTTTCAAATGCTCCTAGAAGGTGGGTAAAAGATAGTAAAATGTTCAATAACATTTTATACATCTAATTTTATTATAAAATGACTCAAATGAATAAATTTAACTTATATAGGTATTATATATCTATTTTAATGAAAATATATTTAAATAATATAAATATTTATTAAAATAAAAAGTCAGTTTTAACCAATAATGCAGTGTTTTCACTATTCATCCAAATTTGAATGTTTTCAGAAAAATACCAAAAATTTACCATTAGCTAATTTTGATATTCAGAATTAAAAAATATATTCTATTTTACCAATTTCAAAAAATATAAGTTTCATTATTTAATTTGTAATAAATTTCCATTTTCATAACTGAAAAGCATGTTTTTAAGAAGTAAAAAATATCAAAAGATTGAAATGTGTTTATGTCAAATTTAAATGTGAAATTACATATAATGACATAAATTATATAAAATGATAAAAATATAATCTAATTATAATTTCAAACCATTAAAATTCATAGTTTATTACTATAAAATATTTCGATTAAAAAATTTATTTTCAATTAAAATTCAGTATTTTTCAGTATTCATCAAAATATGAAAGTTATCAGAAAAGTACCAAATATTTATCCAAAATATATTTTTATGTCCTTATTAAAAATATGAATTTAATTTAATTTAATTTAATATATAAAATTGATAAATATTGGTTTTAATAATCAGTTACCATTAAAAGGTGGTAAAATTTCATTTTTTGAAAAATACTTATTTTATCTGAAAAATTGAATTTGGTCGTATATTATTTATAAGAAACACAAAATATGGATTTTCAAATAATATTGAGTATATAAAATTCAAAATATAGTTAAAACTATTCATAACTACTTTATGAACGGATAGTTTGGTAAGTTGTGGTGCGATCGAACTCGGTGTTGCGTGTAGTGAAAATTATTGAATTACCTTAAAGAAAATAACATACAATGAATTATTAGGGTGTAACACCAACAATAGAGAATACCATATGAAGGTAGAATCTGGCCGGAAACTATCTCCCCACAATATAGGGTTTCAATATTTTCTTTTCATTCTTCATCCTACTATTGTCCCTACAAAATAGAAAAAATTAAAAATGATGATAACTAATCATTTTATAGAAACATACCCAAATAATTATCCAATTAATACAGGTGAAACTGAGATAAGATACCCATAAGCTTCCAATATCCCTTTTATTACAGAATAGCCTATTATGGTACATTCTTGGTGAGAGAATCTATAATGACCGTACCCTTAATTGAGATGTAGGTGATGTCAAAGTCAATTGTCTCAGGATATTCCAACCATTGCCTCTATCTGAGATCCATGTATTTCTGATTAATGAAATACCTTACACTCTTATATTCACAAAAGAATATTAAACACTCCTTATAAAGATATTACCTCCAATATTTAAGCGTATACATAACTGTGACATAATCCATGTCATGATTGGGGTAATTATTTATAGTGACATAAGATTAACATAAATGGATATTGCATAAGTTTTTATGAATATTCTGAATATTACAAATGTATATGAATGAGGTCCATAATAGTTTATTATATTTGTAAGCTTAGAAAAAAATCTTGTATCTTGGCGAAAGATCTTCAATATGTCTAGTATAGATCATCCCCTCTAGAACGTCTACCAAAAACATTCATTCATAACCAGGGGAAACAAAACATAATAAAGGGGTGATATAAAATGCTTAATAAGTGTAAATATGGTAAATGTGTAAGTATAACATGAACATAAGGGTATATGAATGTAATCCTAGAATTTGAATATCGTACACTTCATATCAAAGATCATAATCATGAGACATGTCATAAATATTGGTAATTCATAATACATGAACATAATGAAATAAATAGCATAATACATGGAAGTGTAACATGTGAATAAGACATGGAAGTTTGGAATACACATTAATGTATAACATCATGAACCTATATAAGTAGAACTGGGTTCAAGCATTTAGATAATGAAATAAAATTAGGCCCTCTAATAGACATATGTACATGAAACCAGGTCAACATATAATGTTTTAAACATGAAATTAGGTTCATGCATAACATTGTGAACATGTAATCAGGTTCATGTATAAACTTATGGACATGAAACCAAGTCCATGAATGACATTTTGAACATATATTTAGGTTCACACATAAAATTATGAATACATAATAAGGTTTACTCAAAACATTGCGGACATATAACCAATTCCATGCATAACACTGTGAACATTTAATCAGGCTCATGTATAACGTTTATACTCATGAGTAATCCATCATTACCTAACCCATTAGAGGGAGATAAAGGTATAAACCTTCTCATGAAAACATCATTCATACATATTCCATAAAATTAAATATTCATCATATAATGATTCATAAAAAGGGATAAGTTTTATAAACATTAAATCAAAATACATGGAATTAATTGGGTATTATTAACATTTCATCCCATCATAACCTATGAAAAGATTTATATTTCATGATCACTTTATGAAATCATAACTTATGAAAAGTGGATTTAAATATAATATACCTTATGGAAGAGAAATGGGTATCAAAAATATCATGACATCCAATAAAAAACCAATAAGAGAAATAACATGAATGAAACATTTTGATCATTTCCTAGAAAAGAATGAGTAACATTAACAGATGACATCATAGATGGAAAACAATTTTGAAATATCTTTTATAAACAATTCATGAGTAAAATATCTTATCTTTTTTGGAAAATTATTTTTAAAACATAAAACCTTTTGAAAAAATTTCAAGAAAATCTATAACGGAATATTTGAAAAAAAATTGAAACTACTTTTATTTGATAAGATCTTGAATACTTATAATGAAATATATTGAAAAAAATCTTCCTTGAAAAAGTTTCAAAACAATCATGGAAAAAATTGAGAAAAAATCCCCTGGAAACCTATAAAAGAATACTGAAATGTTTTTGAAAACAATTTAATTGAAAATTATATTTAAAATAAACTTTCTAATAAATTGACCTTTGTAATATGCAATGTAATATTCAAATAAATTATTGTAGGTAAATATATACATGTCATATATTGTAAAAAGAATATTCCATTTACATAGTAAAAAAGTTAGAAAAAAATTCCTTGTTCAGAAAGAAATAAGAAGATTCATTTGAAAAAAATTTAAAATTATAAAAAAGAAAAAATTAAAATTAAAGATTATAGGATAATAGTATTATATTCCTGGAAACCTTTTAGAAAACATGGTTTTGAAGGAACACAAATTTTTTACTAAAGCGAGTGGTAAAGTTGAGCTATCTTTGAAAATATTTCTTGATCATCTTACATAAATAATAGTTGGAAAAAGTAGAAATACTTGGATATAACATTACATACAAGAGGTTAATAAAATTCATGAGTGTTCTCATGATATGGATCATAATATTTCATCAATGTAATTGTAATAATATACAATATCAATAAATGGTTAGATTACAGCTATAAACTATTACCAATTTGGTAACATTGAATCATAATAAAATCGAAAGAATAATGTTTAATGAAGCATAAAATATAATGGAAATAAGTATATTCATGATATAACATGTCAAAGGCAGAACGTACACATCCTGAAAATATATATGTGCATGACATGTCATGTGTCTCAAAGAAGGTAAACTGAGAAACAATTACATGAATGATTTGGTATCTTTTGAAACATAATCCCCAAGGAATAAAGATCATAAAATGGATATTTAAATACACATAAATATATTTATAATAATTTTATAATACATACATGGGTAGTATACACACCACCCAAATGAAATGAGTGATGATTAAGGCATTTATCTCATGAAAATTAAAAGTGAGATGAAATCCCCTTACCTTATGTCTTGACTCTATTTGTACTCATGCAAGATTCTTGTATAATTAATTTAAATTTGTTATACATATTATACATATTAATATTCTTATATATAATACCTTATAAAGTTTTATTATGACCTTATATTTCCCACTTGTTTATATTCCAATGTTATGGTTTCTCTTTGGGAAATATTTGCTGTGTTCTTCACATTTGTGTTAATTTGTAATATCATTGGTCCTTATAATTATATATTGAATTCAAAAATGTAAAAAATGATATAAATATAAACTATATTAATTATATTTGTATTTTAGAAATCAATATAATATAGAATTATGAAATCCAATACACCATTCATAAAGATGTTAAGTCGTACGTTGGGAGGAACATTGTTTCCATTTTTATTGACATATTAAAAGAAATAAATAAAATTAATTATTTATATATTATAATTAAATTAGAATTATTATTTCATATATATCATATTATTTAACAAAACATATACTTAATACATTCCATGTGGTGTGTGAAATAATCCCATCCCTTTGAGGGGGCGGTAGTCCACACTTCTTCAAACAACACTATCATATTTACACCATGTACATAGTATATATATATATATATGATGTAAAGGTATTATAGAAAATTAAATAAATAATAAATATAATATATAAAATATATAAATAATTTTTCCATCATAATTTCCACCACGAGAGGTGGTCAAGGAAAAATGAATAATAATCCTTACGTGAGGCAGTAGTTCGCCGTACACATAAACAATATGATTTTTACCAATTAGATTGAATTGTTTGTAAGTGTAGGTCAAAACCATATCATAAAAACATAATAGTACAATGGATATACATGTTTATAAAATAATTTTATAATGTGATTGCATGGGGTGCATAAATAAAATAAAACAAAGGATCGTGAGAGAAGTCGTTTCCTCTTAATCAGGGAACTCTTTTTGGTTTACACAAAAATATTTCATTAGGTTGATTTATACCAAATGGGAGGATTCTAAGAGATATGGAAGGATTTTTGGTATTTTATTAGTAAGATATTGGCTGAACCTATGTGTTTTGAGAGGTGTCAAAGAAGGGGGAGAGGGTGTGGCCTTTTATAGGGAAGGGAAAGGATACACCCGTCATTTTTGAAAACAATGTTTGGTGTACCCACGTTTTTACATTTAAAAAGTCATACCAAACCAACCCAACTTAATATTTTAAGGTTAATTTACAAATAATTTCCAAAAAATGGAATTTGGAAATGTTTCTAGGTCATTTTGGGTCTTAACATTATGGTTTAGTACTTTGTTAATATAATTTTTCTCTTAGTCGATAAAATCAATTTTAATCACATTCATGAAAATTTATGGTGAAAAAATAAGAACATATTACAAATTATATATTATTATGATTAAAAATATGGAATCAATTTTTTCAAATACTAATCAAATAATTGAAAAAAGATTATTTTAAAAATAATCCCGCTGATGGGATAAAACTGCAGGGTTTTAATGTAAAAAACATCCAAACATTGTATACGTTTTATACCAAATTTCAAAGTGAAATTTATTAAAATGACCTAAATTGGATTAATTTATTAATTATTATCTAATAAAGCTTTAAAACCAATTTAAAATATAATTTATTATTATAAATTAACTAGATGAAAAAGTAGTTTTGAAATAAAATTCAATATTTTTAACTACTCATTAAAACATAAAACCTTCTTGTTAGTACCAATAATTTATCCTAACCTACTTTTTTTGTTTAATTATCATAGATGATGTATATTTTGACATATTAAATCAATAAAGGTTAATAAAATTGCATTTAAAATGGGTTCTCCATTAAAATTATGTAAAACTACCATTATAAAAACATAGGTTTTTAAGCATAAAATTGGTTTTGTTCTTATCTTATGTCTGTCTAATATAGAAGGTGAATAAAAAAAATATCTGATTTTATACATAATATATATATAAATATCCATAAATATGTTTTTTTATTTGGGTAAAATATCTTTTTGAACATAAAAATAAAAATGTTTCCCTTTATATTCAATCAGTTTTTATATTAATTTATAATTAATTAATAACCTATGAATTCAACTTATATTTGTGAAAACCAAGTATTTTCATAAATTAGTAAATAATATTCATAACCTTTAATTAAAAATTCTAAATTATATCATGTTATATTTTATAATAATATTTTAATAATATATTATTGTTCAGTAAACCTTGGTAATGTGTGTTATGAAAGCCATAGAGGGATGTCATTGTTGTGTGTAAATAAAGTAAATTTTGGTGTTTCGTGTAGAAAAAGCATAAATTTATATTTAAAGTAGTTCATACATAAATTGGTGTTGTTTATAACATAAGAAAAACATAGTGATTTAATATAAAATGAACTATTTTTAGTGTAGCGTTAAATGAAAATGATAAAAATGATTAAATTTATTTGGAAAAAAATAATTCACAAAATCTTAGGGTATTACATTATTCTCATGTGATCAAAACATATGTGATCTGTAAGCCACCACATTATTTCCCTATATAAGAACTCAACCAAAACAACCACTAAAAGAATCATAGAGATTTACAAAACATTTATTGGGGTGAAGTAATATAGTAATAGGAGTTGATGCAAAAATTTATTTCAATTCATCTAAATAAGACTGTCACCTTGAATCCCATATGGATTTCGCCACTTTTCTAGAAAGATAAATAAAATTTTACACCAAATTCGATAAATCCTTAATGAATCCTTGATTATATAAATTAATACCATGGAATATTTAAATATCAAAGTATTTTTGACGATATTATGATGATAAGACAAACGTTACCTTATCAGGATCAACAGATAATCCATGTTCAGAAATTATATTCCCCCAGAACATCACTTCTTGATTCCGAACATTTCATATAAATATATTTCAATAAAAATAGTGACTCCTCATGATTTCCAGAACCTAAATAAAATGGTAAACATGATCATGCTCAAATATCAAATAAACCAAAATATTTTCCACAAAAACTACCAAGAAAGTGTCTAGATACATAGGAAATATAAGGTATATCAAATATATAAAAACATTAGGAGGGTTAGTTAGACCAAAAGACATCACCAGATATTCATAATCGTCATACCATCTCCTAAAATGTGTATTCGGTATATTAAACTCTTGAACATTGTGGTGATGATAACCCAACTAAATATAGATGTTTAAAAATCCATTTGACCTTGTTAACTAATGGAAAATTTCATCCATGCTAGGAAATGGATAATTCTTTTTAATCGTCACTCGGTTCCACTTCCAATTGTCAATAAATAATCAAAGTAAAATATATGACTTTTTCAAAATAGAATAGGGTCTTACCAAGGAAAAAAAGGGAGAACAAAAACCCATCTACATTAGATAATTTAATATAATCTTGAGATATTTTAGATCCATTGGTTCCATATGATATGAGGGTATCAAAATCGGCTTCATAGATAGAACTAGGTCATTCATAAACTCTATATCCCTCTTTAGAGGGACTCTAGAAAAATCACTATAGAAAATATCAATAATGTATTGAAAAATAAAATTAAGATATATAATTGAGTTAACAAAATGAGGCTCAACTGAAACATCAGACAAAAAATGCTTGATCTCGGGGCGGGAAGGTCATACAAGACCAAACCTTAGATCCCACTCCCCCTGAAACACCCAAGATCTCTTATTGTCTATATAAAATTAGACATAACAATTATAAAATCCATCCTCAGCATGATGGGAAAAAGGAAATACATCCTAATTATGACATAAAAATCTATATCATGAACAATGAAATCCCATACAAACTCCTCATCATCTGTCAATAGCGAACAAGGAAAAATATGACACCCCCATATATTTCCTCGTTCCAATAGGAATCGATAACTCCATAAAAATTGACAAGATATCCAGGGTAATTTTAGTAATATCAAAAAAAATAACTATATATAAATGAATGGGAAGATCCAATATCAAATAAAGTAGTTTCTACTGAACATATAATAAAGATTGTACCTCTTAATATTGTCAGACTTACATATACCTCAATCAGAATAGAATCTACTACCTGAAGGTGAATCGCTCCAAATTATAGTGGATAAATCCCTATAGTCTTTGAATAATCTGACTGCACAAAAATATTATATGGAGACAACAATCCCTGGCTATAATGTGGTGTTGATTAATCCGTACAGAAAACACTATATATTTCCATAGGTCCCACCACTTCGAAAAATATTCACAAGTGTAGAACATAAACATCAGGTGTTCCTAATATTTTCACACTAGAAGGAAGTCTCGATAACACTACATGATGTATCGAAATATGAAAAGATGAAATTATGCGGAGAACCACCTCCACCGCTCCGATGATGAGGTTTCAACTTCCACTTTTTCTCATGAATTCCATCGAAGCTTTCATTGGGTTCAATTGAATGGTAATAATAACCAAAATTTCAATCCATATTTGTCTATTTCATCATTTCCCTATGTAGTGTCTCCTCATATGTAAAATTCTTTCACATAAAAAACTATGATATGATATCTAATGACAAACCATGTAGTCAGTTTTGAGCCTTTATCTAGTCATTCCTTACTACCTCTAGAAAAAAAATAAAAGCATCCAAAAACTGATTTGTGTATTCCGAAACTGAATATTCACCCCACTGTAAAAAGATGAACTATAGAGTCTCCACTATCATCAATGACTCTAGAAAAAAAATTCTAGAATAATAGAGTCTTAAAACCCTTTCAGTACAAGGCCACATTTATATCCACCTTTACCATAGAATCCCACCATCGTTTATTAGGGCCCTCAAGTTTGAAAACAACACATTTCACTTTGGTATACTATGGTAATCCAGAAAGTTGAATATCAGATAGATATTTTAAAACCAATATTATACCTCATTAGGTCAATTGAAACCCTTAATGGATAGTGGCTTCTTGTGTAATAACTCTAGTGATCTATTAATTTCTCCTCTATCTCTTGATTGTACCTCGACAACTATGTCCTGGACTTGTGGTACATTTTGGTTGACTACAAAAACATACCACATGATATCCTTCATAATATCGTTATCTATAGTTGGATTCTATTAAGGATCATCCGTTGTAGACTCTTGAGGACCCCATGGAATATATCACAAAGCCAAAACACTACGCACCAGAATAGAAGAAAAAACTATAAAACAATATATTCTTAGTTCAAACCTGATAAACATAAGAAAAAACTAAGATTAAGATCGATAACTCAAAGAATGAGACACACATCCAAATATCCCTTGGTAACATGAGTCTCATCACTAAAATAGATGACCAAGAAGTCACTGAAACCTACCTCATGGGTCCTAATAATACTATCATTGGTCTAGAACATATCCCAAGACAATGACTTTTGAGGAAAGACCTCCTTTGTTACCAAACTGTGATAAACTGACCTAGATACCCTCTCAAAATTGTACCCAGATAGAAGTTTTTCATACAAAAAAGGCATTCTGGATCCCCAAGGGCTTGAGACTAGCACCCGAGCCTCAATAAAAACCACCATGAATGATTTCACGCAACCTAAAGTAGAAAACACTATATATATATATATTAACATGTTGGATCAAATAATAGATGAAAAAATAAAAATAAATTTTATATAAAATAGGAAGTAGATAATGTGATACACCTCAAAGGTAGATATATAATAACCAAGATACAAGTCCAATAATAAAGAAAAAACAACCAAAACTACTACTCTATAGAATATTAGGGAAAAATCCCACCATCTCGCCACCGGCTGCCCAGAAAAATATGGTAGAAAACTCACTGCCTCACTGTGCTGCCATGCCTTTCACTATATCAAAATACATTCAATGTTCTATAAACCAGTAAATAGGTGCACATTGTGTGATCTAACAGGATCGGATCCCACCCATGTGTTCGAAAAAAATCCTTTTTCCATTAATCTAAACAATCTCAAATTTCATAAAAACAAGGCATGATAAACAATTAAATATTTTTTATATAAAAACAAGGTAAAACAATTTATTTAACATTTTTAAAAATTTCCTAAATAATCAAGATAATATAGTTCATACAAATTCATATACATCAAAATAGTAAAATCATAACAAATCATGTATCACATTTCATATGAAATCCATGGTAGTACATTCTAAAATAGTATAAACAAAAGCATAGTTACCATCATAGCAAGGAACACTACTGGTTATCCTAGATAGGAAACTCATACCTAAACATATATAATTTCATACATCATGTTTCTATATATATATAAGTCAAATATAAAAATAATATTCACAAACCATAAAGTAAACCCCTCAATAGGTGTATCAAGTCCCTATATCAATAGACCTGAGGTACAGAGGAACACCCCATTAATGATCTCGCCCAATAAAAAATGGGTGATGCCAATTAATACACCTTCCACCTAAGTATAAAATTATTTGTATGTTCTTTATCTTCCATATAAAATTATCAAACCAATTATTTTAAAAATATCGCATAAATCCATTTCACAATGATTTAAAAATAACTTTACATTTACTAAAACTAGGGGGGAGAAATTTCTCAAAAACCTATTTCCACACACAAATCAATCATTCCAATTCTTTAAATTTTTTTTTATAAAACTGAAGCAATTCAATTAATCCAACATAGGATAGAGATAAAACCACCAACCTCAAACATGAGTCCTACACAACTACATAGTGATCCACCAATCTGAAAGGAACAGAAGGTCAAAAATTGAGGAGATTAATTCCCATGTCTTATAATCACACCCCGTAAAAAAATATGGAATATAGAGTAGATAATTATGAACATAAAAGAACATGCAGCCACCACACCGAAACCCAAAATAAATACCTATCCTAGATCAAGTTTACATAGTGCATCTAGAAGGAACAACACCACAAGGTCAACATATCTGAAAACATAGTGAAATGGAATTGTTGTTATCAAGGAAAATGAAGAAATGAGAACATCAGATACCATGATAGATGTAGTGAAACAATCATAGTGATAAATTACCAAATTAAGATATTTGAAAGGATTGGAGATCCCCAAAATCACCTAAGAGAGATAATATGTTGGGATACAAGAGGTTGTGGCCAAATAAAAAAATAAATCTGTCGTACAGCTCCCTAAAAATATCAAAATATTATAATTACATAGTGTGAATCCCTTTCACGTTATGTAATTGATGATTAGAAATACACACCAGATAATGTCTGCTTAGATTTAAATTATATTTTTTAGTATTTCATGATGTTTAAACATTTCATGATGTGTAATATTTTAATACCCTGAACCAAAATCATAATATTTACCTTATGACTAATACACGATATGAATAATTTTTAGGATGTGTAAACTTCTCATGTCGTGTAATCTCCTAGAAGACTGAAAATATCCCATGTTATACTCAAAACCCCAAACCAACACAGGTGTTCTCCAATATCTGGGAGAACCCTAGAGTGAATTCAGCACATTTTTATCTGGAATCCATTAATTAAAACAAACACACCTTCCCAAACATTAGGTTATTTTCCCTAAAAAACATTATATATCCTTTGTTGTACAAAAATGTACCCAAATAATGAGATAAAATATAGAAGAGAAGTACCTAAAAGTGTGTAATGGAATGTTACAAAACATTAAACAATGCATCACATAAAATGGATTGTTACACATCATGGATGACTGTGTGCATTCAAATTGATAAAATTAAAATAGGTAAATAAATTGACCATTAATAATATATTTTGAAGTAGAAAATCTATTGGACCACCATATCCCTTAAGAGTAATCACTACTATAACAAAATATACAATGATAAATAATACCATGAAATGATAAATCATGTTGATATATCTAAAGTTAAAACTATAGAAATGAGAAGTGTAATTTTAGAAGTGAGAATGAAATAGAATATTTTAGAGAGACTATATATTGAAATGGAATTTTATCATTGAAACATTGGTCATTATAGAAATGGTCATTGTATATAAATGATTCAAATAGGTGTATAAAAGTTTATTATTGACAATAACGAGTTTAAATAGTATATTTTAGAAATAATAACAATGAAACAAAAATATAATATCTAATTAAATTTTAATATTTTTATGTGTGAAAATATTATTATTAGAATATTTATTTTATAAAATTAAATGAATCATTTTAATATAAATATATTTATCAAATTAAATTATTAGGATATAAATGACTGATTATATTTATATTTAGGTTAGGATGATTTTATACATAAAAATGTATTTTCCAAAAAATTGTTTTCTCATGTGTTATGAGTTTTTTAGATAATAAATATATTACGTTGAAATGTCAATAAATATTATTATTGAAGCATAATAACATTAATTTAATAATTAATTTATTTGAAAAAGGATTAATATCACAAAAATTGAAAATCCCATTGTTTCTATATGAGTAGTTTTTTTATTTATATATATTAATTTAAAAATTAATTTTATAAATTTTAGTTTGTGAATTTTAAAACTATTAACCTCATATTTTGATTTATCTTTGAAAAATTATCTGTTTATTATTATTTTTTTCTAAAATAGATATTTATATGAATAGTGAATATATTATTTTTATAAATAATATGATTTTTTTGACAATATTAGTATATAAGTATGAAGGATAACTTACAAAAACATTTTTATAAAAAATATGTATTTTATAAGTGAATTTAAAATTTCAAAAATGTTGGTTTTAATTTTGAAATACATATTTTACATTTTATAACATAAGTTTTATTTTAAAAAATTTGTTTTTAAAAAATTATAAAATTAGTGTCTTAAAATTACATTCTATCACATTTATAAAATTAATATAACAAAATATATTTTGAATTTTGAATTATAAGTTTAAAATTATTTATTAATTTCTATTTTCTATTCATGCATAATAGATAAATTACTATTTTAAGTACTAGTTGCCTTGGTAAAAATTGAAAGGGGTTAAAAGGGATTAACCAAAACGGAAAGATCAAATTTTTATGAATAATGTTTGTGAATGGGTGGTTGAGGAATTTCACAATCTTATATCTTACTCTATCCACTATTTCTCAATTTTAGAGCCACTTTCCTTAGTAGTCCCATCGCACTATTAAATCTTTTTGGGTATTTACAAAAATGTCGTATTGTTTCACTTATAAAACAGGATCCCCTCTCCTAAATTCATCTCACTCCAAAACCCACTTATTTCAGAATAAACTCCACATAAACCTCTCTTACACATTCCAAGTCAACTTCAAGAGTTTTGTATCTTTTCTAAGGTAAATCCCTCATGGGCTTAACCCCTTTGAAAAATAGACAATCTAAGAAGTGAAGTATAAATTTCTTATCTCTCCTCCGTAATTGTTTTATTTATATTTGTTTATTATTCCGGAAATTAAATTAAAATATTTTTAAATTATAACATCATTATTAATAGTATATTTTTATGTTATTATAATGAATGTAAAATCAATAACCACCTTTCACTTTTACATTTAAAAAAACATAAATCTGAATCATTCACATGTCTAGACTATTGCCACTATAAAGTAAAATGTTTGTTTCCCTTCACCACAAAACATGAATATTTTAAAAATTATATTAAATATATAATTATTATAACTATAACATTTTTAATACTATTAATTGATAAAGAATATTACTCCCCTCTCTAATTATAAGGAATAAAAAATAGTTATCCATGCATTTGTGCAAACTACTTCTACCATTGAATCATGTGTTCTATTTTTCATTAGCACCACTCATTGATGGATTAATTAATTGGTTCAAAGGAGAAATATAATTTTATATAATTATTAATGTTGGATAAGAAAAGTATAATAAAAAAGTATTTATACGAATAATAAAAAATCACTAAAAAATTAACCTTATTAAAATAATCACACTAAGAGGAAAATGATATTTATATTATAAATACTGGAATTATATAAATTATCATCAATTTATAATTTCTTTCATATTTTTACAGATCAAACATGTAACAACACGAACTTTTGAATAATATTTGTTTCTTAAATTTTTGTGTTATTTCATTTTATACTGCACAAAACTATATACTTTAATTAATGAAGCGATACTGTTGAGTTTTGACTGTTATATGATTTTTGGTCAATATGACCATTAGTAACTAAACTATTAACGTTTCAATTATTGTGTATAAATACAAGTGATCTTCATAAATTAATCCAGAAAGAAGATTCAACGACCTCATCCAGTAGACTCGGGCCGTATGAAGCCCATCTTCCAGAGCTTGGAAAGGAGGTAGCATCTCTGGTCTTTTCTTTGTACCAGGCCCAAGCTGAGCTTCAACATGTGAATCTTTAACTGAATATCCTAAGGTAGAAGTTCATGTTGATAGAAATAACCACTCAAGCAATGTTGTTTGAGCTTTCCCAAGATACTATCACTATATCACACATTACACTTATGCTTATGCAGGAGTTATAAGGGGATATGTAATGAGGCCTTAGATACTTTTTTGTAATCCCTTGATATAAATAAAATTTTTATTTCTTATTATAAAAAAAAATTTAAATTTCAAATGTCCGGATAAATGTAGTATTAATTTATATAAATTCAATATTACTAATGAATTTTGGAAAAAAGGTTATTTCAAAATATATATGTAAAGTATAAATAACTAAAAATGCAAAATGATTTTTAAAAATGATCTTCTACAGGTGTGACCAGTAAGAAATTTAGAGTCTAATAAGATCAACATAATGTTTAGTGAATAGTAATGTATGGATAGTAACATACACTTATGAATAGTAATGAATAGTGACTAATGTTAAATCGGCCAAAAAAATAGAAACATCACCCATGAATGTATAAATACAATTTTGAAATTGTAAAAGTGAAAAAACAATCATAGTTTAAGATTTTTCTTTTTTGTATGTCATAAATACTTTATTTTCATTTTTATAATCAATTTAATAATTTAAAAATGAAATGTATTTTCATTAAATGTAATAATAAAGTGTACATTATTTTCTTATGGTTTTACAATAATTGTTTTGGGACCTTGATTACTTTTTCAAGGTGTTATAAAATGAGTTATAGATTTAAAGTTGTTTATTTTGAATTAATAATGATTTTGTTTAAAAAGTAAATTTAAATTATTTGAAAAATTAATTTCATAAAATGGATTTCGTTTTTTAATTCAGAGAATGGATATTAGGTTAGTGTGTATTTTTGGGATTGTTCTGAAATAGATGAATTTTCAGTGAATAGTAAAAATACAGTTTTGAGTTTCGAGTGTTTAATGAAATCATTAATGATGTAATGAATCTATTCGACTTGTGAATAGTAAGATATGTTATGAGGTGTCCCATGTGGCTAAAACCATGGAAAAATACAACGGGAAAGCCCATGGTTTTGAAAATACCACAGTTGAGGTGTCCCATGGAAATTAATTAAATATTCCCTCACTTTTCCTATAAATTCAATGCCATTCCCTCATTCATTTGATTATAAAATTCCTATCAACTAATTTCTTGTATTTACCTCCCAAGGAGTCTTCCCAAGGTGCCCTAAATCCCCCGAGGTCCCAACCTTCCTGCTTTCCAATTTACTCTTCAAGGTAAGGGTACATTTCACCCTCCTCTTTTAAGTCCTGACTTCCTTTATGTTATGTCTTATAGTTTCCATTTTATTATGTGGGGGTTTGTTCTTATATATCCCTACAACTGTAAATTTCATTTTCAATTTGTTAGAGACTCATTCTACTATCATAAACTTTTTTTCTTGTTTTTTAATTGACACTGTTAGTCTGCAAAAGTTTTCGTAAAAGAAATCACATTTTCTCTTTTCTTTCAAGTTTCCTTTTCATGTGGTATTTCATTAAAATAACCACAACAAGATCTTATTTATATTTTAATATTTACCTATACACTAAAATGATTTATTTATGGATGGTATACCCTTGTACCATTTTTTATAGTTTTTTATAACCATGTTATATAGCCGTTACTGTGCATATATTTCGCCTCAATGTTTCTCACTCTTTATCTCAAGAAATTATCTTATCTTATTTATGTGAATACCCAGACCAATTTTGTTTCTATGGGTGTTCATAATGACATAAAAATTGTATTCATAATTATTTAATTTATATACACACAATCCTCATTCCCTTTCCAGGGGTTATAAATGACATAATGATCTTATTTTTAAGCACTTTTAAAACGTCACGATTTTGAAATGAAACACATTTCTTTTATTCTCTTTGTGTTATTTATGAAATGTTTTATTATTATATATGTGGCTCATATCAATTTAAATACTTATTAAAGGTGTTCCCTAATATCACTCCAATTCATTGGGTAAAGAAAGTAATCTCTAGAGATGACATGTTTCACAATACCTTGGTGAATACCCTTGTTAATTTTTATGACACCTTAGGGACGAACATTGGTGATATGTTCATGAATGTCTAAATTAAATTTTTTAGACATATAATCAAGTTTTGATTCAAGTTATTTTTAATATTAAATTCCTCTACATCCATTTCTCATGTCTATGTTTTTATCATGTTCATATTGATTTCTCAAGTAAACTGATTCTCCAGTTTTCCTTATTGGGCCTTCGACTCACCCTTTCCTTTGATGTATGTCTCCAGGTTATGAGGTGAAATAATTTTACATAGGAAGAACATGTGGTGAATCCCTAAAATTGTATTATAATAATGTTTAATGTTTTCATGTTTTATTTTTTCATGTTTTATGTTCCTGATTTTCATGACACTAGACTTTAAATATCCTCTGTTTGTAAAATATAATGAAAATTTAGTTATAAAAAATGCGGGATGCTATAGTTGGTATCAAAGGCTTGTTTATTTATTTATAGAAATTAGGATTTGAAAACATTTGGATGAACCCTATATAAAATTTGAAGTATAGAGAAAAATATTTTATTTTTTTGAGTATTGAGTAAGTGGTTTATCAAGGAAATTCATCCCTGTCTGGATACGAGCAGGTAGAGGTGGCTCTAGCACAGATGTACCTAGGAGTAAAAACTCTAACAAAGAGTTTATGGCTTGACCCAGGGAATCTTGGTATATGAAAAAGGGCCTTGCTTCACACTTTTTTATGACACTCTATGAGGTTAGGTTAGGTTAATCATATGATTTTTATCAATAATTATGAAGGATTTATATAGAAATGTAATTATTTAATGCGCGGATTTTTAAGACAAAAAATATTATATAGTTAAAAGATTCATAAATTAGATAATATTTTAAATAAGGTTTTATTATTTTCGAAAATGGCGGGAAATAGAAGTAACCATGCAAATGGTGACCAAAATGGATAATGCGCCGACGGCAGTACGATAGAATCTGGTGTTCGGTGACACATAATGATATCATAAATCCAATGATAATAAAATATTGATGGATCTAATATTAGGGAGGAGATTCAATCATGGAAGAGGATGAAATAATTTACAACATCCCACATGTAATAAGTGTGGGAAAAAGCATTCAGGGAATGTAACACCCCAAGTTTCCACGGTACGTTTCCCTTCGAATAATGCAATAGCGTGTGTTGTACGCAACCTCGAGCTCTAACACACACCACAACTAATTAAGCTAGCCGTTGTGAATATTAATACCTACTTTTAGAAATTTTATATATTTTATATATCAAAATGGACTTCATTTTTGGATTCGTAATATCGAAATTAGCCTATGTTGAATTTTTGGTATTTTTCTGAGAACTTCTAATTTTTTATGAATAGTGAAAAATAATTAAAAACAACTTTTTTAATCAAAATAATTTATAGCGATAAATTATACTATTTAGTGGTTTTAAAGTATAATTAGAATATATTTTTACCATTTTATCCAATGGTGGTCATTAGAATTAATTTAACATTGAAATTGGACATAAACAATTGCCAATCTTTTGATATAAATTATTTCTTAAAAACACGCTATTTGTTGTAACAAATGGAATTAATTATAAAATTAATTAATGCAACTTATATGTTTGGAATTTTTTAAAATAGACATCATTTTTGATTTCGGAATATCAATTATAGCTTAGGGTGAAATTTTGGCCTTATTCTGAAAAACTTCAATTTTTAATGAATAGTGAAACCACTAAGTGGTTAAAAACAGATTTCTCGTTAAAATGAAATATTACCACTTCTGTGATTTGATTTTCAAAAATCCGACATACATGGTTGTCATTATGAAGTAAAATTTGGTTCAATGAGATTAAAATAATTTTTTGGTGAATAGTAACTTTTAAGTTCTTAATCACGATTAGAGGTAATTAGTGTAGTTTAATGTAAAAATAATGTTTTAATAATATGAGATGAGCTTGACACTTGACCTACTCCTATCGTATGAGTCCTGGCCGACCAAGACAACCCATGGTTCAACTTGGGGACCCCATGGAGCCACTTTGGTTGGAAAATGACATTAATATATATTTATTTAATGTTAAAATTAAATCGACACAAACATGAGTTGTTTTACTAAAATAGTTTTTAAGTGGGGTTATACAAGTCAAAATTTTGACTATAAATATTAATTAGAAAGCTAAAACGATTTCCTACATCATAGTATTTTTGTTATAATTTTTAGACATTATATAAATTAAATTATGTATGACATAATTATGATGCAGTGATGACCTAATTATTTAACGATTTTAATAAAATGAAAAGATAATGTAAAATACAAGGCATACACTTGTCCAAAGACTATTGGATGGGTAGCTTTCGAACCCTTATCACCTTAGCCACGAATTATATAAGTGTGGGACCTTTATAATCCGAAAAGCATTGTATAATAATGTAACATTTCAATCTTTCCAAAAGAGCCCCTCCTCTTCTCTTATAAAAGGCCCCCACCTCTACCACCTTATTCACTCTTTCAAGCCTTTTGGTTCGGCCAAACTCTATCCAAATACTCTCCCAACTTCTCTCCCTTCATTCTAGAAGCTTTACTTTAGTCAGAAAGCCATCCTATGGAGTCCTTTTGATCAAATCAAAAAAAGAACCCAAAGAAGAGGTAACATTTTCATCACCCTCTTTCAAGTTTCTTTCTTCTTCCACTCCCTCTTTGTTTATTATTTCAATTCTAAAATTATAACTCCAGTATCTTCTATATACTGTGATGTAATTATAAATATGGAACAACAATATTCAGTATTCTACCCATCATTTGAATGACATGTCACCACACGTGCGTACGTACGGCTTACCGTCTCCACGTCGTGGTGTAATTGTTATTCAATATATTATTATTTAGATGGGTATAATAATGATATATAATTCATGTAAATAATAAATATAACATGATAATTATTCTGTATATATGATATACTATCCAATTATATATTAGTTTAATATCAAAATAATGATATTGTCGCTCGTGCGTACATATGGACTACCGTCTCCATGAACGCGATGAGATTCATTCTCCGTCGTATCCATTCAAGTATAATTATCATTTTATGATTTAAAAATAATGTTTAAGGACATGATATCATTATGAATATGAATAAGATACAACCTATCCATGAAAAACACGACTTACGTAACAAAACATATAAAAGAAAACGAGTAAGTTAACACCCGAAACAACGATAAATCTAAGATATTGTTAACAAAGCAATGTTAAAAGATCATATATGATATCATATGAATATATATGATTCTTGTATAATTTAATAACAATTATTTCACCATTATATAGGAGGTTAACCTACCCCAACCAAGGAAAATTACAAGATAAGGGTTTACTTCACAACCTCTTCATTATCCAAGGTTGTTTATACATAATTATCTACTGGGACCTCGTTATCATCCTTATCCATGTTTCTTAAAAATGTATTTAAAAACATTTTTACTATTAAATAGAAAATGGGTTAAAGTAATTTATACCCTTATACGTTTTTGAAAAGAATCTTACCGTCGTTTTCCAAACAATGTACTTTTTTACCTTTTTGACAAATTTAAGGTAAGAATGTTTTTTTAACTTATACGGCGGGTGCGGCTATTTTCCACCATTATAACTTCGTCGAAGCTTCCCTTACAAGCTTATAAGAATATTTTCAAAGTAAATGAATTGTTTTATAATTATGGGAGTTTTAAATGATTTCAATAAAGAGAGAGATATTTCTCTCAAATAGCTTTGATTTCATCCATGTCAACATCCTTTGATGGGTTTTAAGTTTAATTGAAATTGATTTATGATACAAAACTTCCATTGAACATTTTGTGAAATATTTGACTGTGGATGTGTTATTTTTATACCATCCATAGTTTATGGAGAAATTCTTGACATTTCGTATGCTAGTTTTAATACGAATATTTATGTTATGTTTAAACCTATTCATATGAGGAATGTATTGGACTTAATAAGTGGCGGGTGGAGCCCGTTATAGCTTCTCGATGCATCGGTAGGTCTCATGAGACAACTAGACGTGGAATTGGCCGAGGCCCTTTGCCAATTTGATTTATGGTTTTGGCCTAGGCCTTAATCATTTTAGACGTCTTGGCCGAGGCCTTGACAAAATGTCTCAGAATGTCTGGCATTATACATTCCCTGATTATGAAAGTGGTTATTGATATTTCATGTGATTATTCGTCTAGTAGAATATCCATGTGAGTAATTAATTGCATTATCTTATTTTAATTTTTCCATATTATGCTGAAGTTCAAGTTCAATAAGGCTTTTGTTTTAGTTATACATTGCCTTAAATGCTTATGTTTTCTTATGAAAGTTTCTGCTATATTGTTATCCTTATGGAGCATTTGAGCTCACCCCTTTCAATGATTTATTTTTCCCAGGATGTGAAGAAGTGTATTATGACTGACTTGCAAGAATAGTCAATGAGGATATGAGTGTGGACTAGGGAGACCATGTTATTGTAGTTTTCATTTTTATGATGTAATATAAGATTTATGAATGTATCTAGTGTTTCCAAGACTACTAAACTAATCGGTCTTTCGAGACTTGATCTTTTGTGATCATTCCAATGTTACGAAGTAATGCACCGACTCTGGGTAGCTGGGGTTGGGGCGTTACAGTTGGTATCAGAGGAAGTTTAGTACAAACCTTGGAAGCTAGATTTAGACAAACTCTGATTAGAGCACGTAGACCTAAGATGAACTTTGAGGATTAGTATAGAAGAACTTCCTAAAATTTTGGTATTGTAGAGATTTTGTGAGTTTTCCGAGTAATACATCCCTGTCTGGATACGAGCAGGTAGAGGCGGCTCTGGCACAGATGTACCTAGGGGTAAAACCCAAAAACACCGCTTTGAGCTAGACTCGAACGTGAACTGGTGCACGACAACGGGCCTTGCTGCACTCATGGTTACGACACTCCCAGGGGATATGCTTAGGATAATTCCCATTTTCTTTACAAACCACTATGAAGGGTTACGAGTATATACTTCCTCAAATAAAACATTTTTATAATTATGGATTATATCCATAATTAGTTCAATTTATGTTAAGTGTTTTACAAGTATGGAATTATGTATTTTGATTCATAAACTAATCTAGTTTATGCCATTATTTAGAAATGGCGCCTAGTGGAAGGAATGGAAACCGTATCAATGCACACAATCCATGTAGGGATTTCCCTCCTGCTCAAGATAATTATGGTGGATCTAGTGATACAACTGGTGCTGATCAGCTTCTCACCGTACTGGGACAACTCACGCAGGTTATGAATAACAACCTTAATCATATGGAGCACCCTGATCCACAACGTGAAGGATCAATGCTAGACTGTTTCATGAGGCAACAACCACCAACCTTCAATGGGAGTAAAAATCCTATAGTAGCTGAGCAATGGATAAATTCCTTAGAGTAAATATTCCAAGCCTTGGGGAGTAGTGAAAGGGAGAAAGTTGTCATGGCAGTTTACCGCCTCACAGGAGATGCCGATCAATGGTGGTCACTAATTCAAAACACAAATGAAGATGATGAATTAACAAACATGGAATGGCAGGAGTTCAAAGAGCTGTTCTTAGAAAAATACTTTCCTCGAGACCATCGAGCGGATATGGAAAGGCAATTTCTGAGTCTGAGGCAGAAGGAGGATGAGAATGTCGCAAAGTATTAGGCTAACTTTACAAGGTTAGCGAGGTATGCTGCAGATTACATACGTAACCCAAGAAGCAAGATTGATCATTTCTTTGATGGGTTAACACCATTTCTCCGTCGAGCTTTAGTATCACAAACCTTCTCTTCATACGAAGGTATCGTCTCGTGCGCTATCAAGATGGAAAAGGAATTCTCTAAGTCTTATGACTTTAAATCAAAGCATGATAAGAAGAGATCCGCTGAAAACTCTGGGAAAGAAAATAAGGAAAGAGGGAAGAAGGGTAGAAATGAATTTCCACTCTGTGATAATTGTGGTAGGAAGCACCCTGGTTCCTGTCTAAAAGGAAAAGGAGTATGTTACAAGTGTGGTGAAAAAGGCCACCAAGCTCATGAATGCAAGGGAAAGAAAGCGGCTGTCAACGTGGAATGCTATAATTGTAGAGAGAAGGGACATTATGCAAATGAATGTCTTAAGCGTCAAGTGAACTTACCTCAGAAGATTCCAAGGGATCAAGGCCAGGCTTATGCTATCAATACTGCTGAGGTGGAAGCTCCGAAAGACGTGGTGGTAGGTAATTTAATGGTTTCCTCATGTTTAGAAAATGCATTATTTGATTCTGGATCATCACATTGTTTCATATCTTCCCAGTTTGCTAAGAAAATTAGATATTTCCAATTTGATTTAACAAGGGAGTTGTCTGTCAAAACCCCTAAGGGAAGTATTGTTGCAACAAAGTTTTGTCGATTAGTTCCCATTAGAGCACCTAAATGTTCTTTACCTGCTGATCTAATCGTCATACCCATGATTGAATTTGATATAATCCTCGGTATAGATTGGATTTCGGACCATGATGCAAAAATTTATTGTAAGAGGAAAGAGGTTACGATTCTTGATGATGATGATAAGGAACACCTTATCTTTAGAGCAGAATCGTCACCACATAATTCTTATCTAGATCCACCCCCAGTAGCTCAACTAAATTCAATTATTGGGGAGGAAGAGAAGGAAATTACTGAGGGTGAGGAAAGGAATATTCAAATAGAGTATGTACCTATTGTGAGAGAATATGTTGATGTGTTTCCGGAAGATTTACCTGGACATCCTCCAGAACGAGAAGTTGAGTTTTCCATTGATTTAATTCCTGGATCAAGGCCCATATCGAAGACCCCTTATAGAATGGCCACTGTGGAATTAGTTGAACAAAATAAACAACTAGAGGAATTGAGTAATAAGGGATTTATTCTCCCTAGTGTTTCTCCTTGGGGATCCCCTGTTCTTTTTGTTAAGAAGAAAGATGGATCTATGAGGTTGTGCATCGACTATAGGGAGATCAATGCTATAACAATAAAGAACAAGTATCCCCTACCTCGCATTGATGATTTGTTTGAACAACTGCATGGAGCTCAATACTTTTCAAAGATTGACCTTCGGTCTGGATACCATTAGTTGTGTGTGAAGAAGGAAGACGTTCCAAAGACATCATTTCGAACAAGGTACGGGCATTACAAGTTTACAGTAATGCCTTTTGGATTGACTAATGCACCCTCTATTTTCATGGATCTAATGAATTGAGTTTTCAAGGAATATCTTGATGACTTTTTATTGGTATTTATTGATGATATATTGTTATACTCCAAAAGCCACGAAGATCATGAAAATCACTTACGCATTATCCTGAAGACTCTTAGAAGACAGGAATTATATGGGAAATTTAGCAAGTGTGAATTCTGGCTTCAGGAGATTTCTTTTCTTGGCCATATTGTCTCTAAGGATGGAATTTCCGTTGATCATTCTAAAACCAAGGCAATCCAAGAATGGACAACACCGACAAGTATAACTGAGGTATGCAGTTTTATTGGTTTAGCAGGTTATTATCGACGTTTCATCCAGAATTTTTCCATATTGGCTAACCCATTGACAAAGCTCACACGTAAAGGGATTAAATTTGTCTGGATAAAAGAGTGTTAAGAATGTTTTGAAGAACTGAAGAGAAGATTAGTCAAATCCCCTGTATTGACTCTACCATCGGGGAATGATGGGTTTGTTATTTATAGTGATGCATAGAAGAAAGGACTTGGTTGTGTCCTTATGCAGAATGATAAGGTTATTGCCTATGCATCACGACAGCTAAAAATTCATGAGCAAAACTATCCTTCTCAGGATCTTGAGTTAGCAGCTGTGATCTTTTCTTTAATGATATGGAGACATTACAACTATTGTGAAAAATGTGAGATTTATACTGATCACAAGAGTTTGAAGTATATTTTCTCACAAAAAGAACTCAACATGAGGCAAAGGCGATGGCTTGAAATACTCAAGGATTATGATTGCACGATACATTACCACCCGGGGAAGGAAAACAAGGTGGAAGATGCTTTGAGTTGAAAATACCATGGAGTTTTGAATGTGATGATAATTGAAAGGGATCCAATTTTCATGGATCTAGTGAAGATGGACATGAGAATAACTTGGGAAGGTAAAACATCAATTCTTTTTCAAATGGTTGCCAAACCATCATTACTAGAAAGGATTAAGAGTTCTCAGACCAATGATGAAGAATTTAAGAAGACGATTAAAGATGTGAATGATGGAAGATTGAGGGACTTTGTGTATAAGGATAGAATTTTGAAATTCGGGAAGAGACTTTGTGTTCCCGATATACCTGATCAAAAAGGGTATTGCTGGAAGATGCTCATAGTTCCAACTTGTCTATACACCCTGGGAGCACCAAAATGTATAGATATTTGAAGGAACATTTTTGGTGGGACAATATGAAGAGGGAGATTGCTGATTTTGTGTCGAGGTGTATGGTTTGTCAACAAGTGAAAGCTGGAAGGCAACATCCTGGTGGAGTATTGCAACCTCTTCCCACACCTGAGTGGAAATGGGATAATATTACAATGGACTTTGTCATGGGACTACCAAAGACTCCTAGAAGGTATGATGCAATATGGGTCATTGTTGATCGACATACTAGGTCAGCACATTTTCTAGCTATACAGGAGGATCTACCACTTGAACTTCTAGCAAGACTATATATTAATGAAGTTGTAAGACTTCATGGAGTACCCCTATCGATTGTGTCTGATCGTGATCCTTATTTTACTTCAAGATTCCGGAAAAGTCTCCAAAAGGCCTTGGATACTGAACTTCGTTTGAGCACTGCCTATCACCCTCAAACAGATGGACAATCAGAACGGACTATTCAAGCCTTAGAAGACATGTTGAGATCATGCTCTCTTGACTTTCAGGGTATGTGGGATCAATATTTACCACTGGTAGAATTTTCCTATAACAATAGCTTCCATTCAAGCATTCAGATGCCACCTTATGAAGTTTTATACGAAAGAGATGTCGTACACCAACCTGTTGGGATGACGTTGGTGAAAGAAAACTTGTGGAACCAGAACTGGTGGAAGAAACAATGGAAAAGGTGAAGGTAATCCAAAACCACATCAAATCAGCTCAGAGTAGGCATAAGAGCTATGCCGATAACAGAAGAAAGGTTTTGGAATTTCAGGTGGGAGATCATGTTTTCCTAAAGGTATCTCCATGGAAGGGAGTTATACATTTTGGTAAGAAGGGTAAGTTGAGTCCCAGGTACATCGGACATTTTGAAATTATAGATCGTATTGGGGCTATAGCTTATCGTTTGGCGATTCCACCAAATCTCTCCAAAGATCACGATGTTTTCCACATATCGCTATTGAGAAAATACATGCCCGACCCAACACATGTACTTACCTACGAGGAATTAGAACTGGATCCCGATCTACCTTATTGCGAAGAGCCCATCAGAATTCTTGATGTGAGGGAGCATGTGCTGAGAAACCGGACGACTCGTCTGGTAATGGTTTTGTGGAGAAATCATAAAATGGAAGAGGCAATGTGGGAACCTGAGGAACTTATGATGAAGAACCACCCAAGTCTTTTTATTCCGTAATACCCTAGATATTGCGAGGATGCAATTATTTAGAGGGAGAATGTAACACCCCAAGCTTCCACGGTACGTTTCCCTTCGAATAATGCAATAGCGTGTGTTGTACGCAACCTCGAGCTCTAACACACACCAAAACTAATTAAACTAGCCGTTGTGAATAGTAATACCTACTTTTTGAAATTTTATAAATTTTATTTATCAAAATGGACTTCATTTTTGGATTCGGAATATCGAAATTATCCTATGTTGAATTTTTGGTATATTTCTGAGAACTTCTAATTTTTTATGAATAGTGAAAAATACTTAAAAACAACTTTTTTAATCAAAATAATTTATAGTGATAAATTATAATATTTAGTGGTTTTAAAGTATAATTAGAATATATTTTTACCATTTTATCCAATGGTGGTCATTATAATTAATTTAACATTGAAATTGGACATAAACAATTGCCAATCTTTTGATATAAATTGTTTCTTAAAAACACGCTATTTGTTGTAACCGCGGGAATTAATTATAAAATTAATTAATGAAACTTATATGTTTGGAATTTTTTAAAATAGACATCATTTTTGAATTCGGAATATCAATTATATCTTAGGGTGAAATTTTGGCGTTATTCTGAAAAACTTCAATTTTTGATGAATAGTTAAACCACTAAGTGGTTGTTAAAAACTGATTTTTCATTAAAATGAAATATTACCACTTCTGTGATTTGATTTTCTAAAATCCGACATACATGGTTGTCATTAAGAAGTATAGTGTGGTTTAATGAGATTAAAATAATTATTTGGTGAATAGTAACTTTTAAGTTCTTAATCACGATTAGAGGTAATTAGTGTAGTTTAAGGTAAAAATAATGTTTTAATAATATGAGACGAGCTTGACACTTGTCCTACTCCTATTGGATGAGTCATGGCCGACCAAGACAACCCATGGGTCAACTTGGGGACCCCATGGAGCCACTTTTGTTGGAAAATGACATTAATATATATTTATTTAATGTTAAAATTAAATTGACACAAACATGAGTTGTTTTACTAAAACAGTTTTTAATTGTGGTTACACAAGTCCAAATTTTGACTATAAATATTCATTAGAAAGCTAAAAAGATTTCCTAAATCATAGTATTTGTTTATAATTTTTAGATATTAAATAAATTAAATTATTTATGACATCATTATGATGTAGTGATGACCTCATTATTTAACGATTTTAATAAAATGAAAAGATAATGTAACATCCAAGGCTTACACTTTTCCACAGACTATTTGATGGGTATATTTCTAACCCTTATCACCTTAGCCACGAATTATATAAGTGTGGGACCTTTAGAATCCGAAAAGAATTGTATAATAATGTAACATTTCAATCTTTCCAAAAGAGCCCCTCCTCTCCTCTTATAAAAGGCCCCCACCTCTACCACCTTATTCACACTTTCAAGCCTTTTGGTTCGGCCAACCTCTGCCTAAATACTCTTCCAACTTCTCTACCTTCATCCTAGAAGCTTTACGTTAGTCATAAAGCCATCCTACGGAGTCCTTTTGATCAAATCAAAAAAATAACCCGAAGAAGAGGTAACATTTTCATCACCCTCTTTCAAGTTTCTTTCTTATTCCACTCCCTCTTTGTTTATTATTTCAATTATAAAATTATAACTCCAGTATCTTCTATATACTGTGATGTTATTATAAATATGGAACAACCATATTCAGTATTCTACCCATCATTTGAATGACATGTCACCATACGTGCGTACGTACGGCTTACCGTCTCCACGTCGTGGTGTAATTGTTATTCAATATATTATTATTTAGATGGGTATAATAATGATATATAATTCATGTAAATAATAAATATAACATGGTAATTATTCTGTATATATGATATAATATCCAATTATTTATTATTTTAATATCAAAATAATGATATTGTCGCTCGTGCGTACATACGGACTACCGTCTCCACGAACGCGATGAGATTCATTATCCGTCGTATCCATTCAAGTATAATTATCATTTGATGATTTAAAAATAATGGTTAAGGACCTGATATCATTCTGGATATGAATAAGATACAACCTATCCATGAAAAACACGACTTACATAACAAAACATATAAAATAAAACAAGTAAGTTAACACCCGAAACAACGATAAATCTAAGATATTGTTAACAAAGCAATGCTAAAAGATCATATATGATATCATATGAATGTATATGATTCTTGTATAATTTAATAACAATTATTTCACCATTATACAGGAGGTTAACCTACCCCAACCATGGAAAAGTACAAGGTATGGGTTTACTTCACAACCTCTTCATTATCCAAGGTTGTTTATACATAATTATCTACTGGGACCTCGTTATCATCCACATCCATGTTTCTTAAAAATGTCTTTCAAAACATTTTAACTATTAAATGGAATATGGGTTAAAGTCATTTATACCCTTATACGTTTTTAAAGTAATCTTACCGTCGTTTTCCAAACAATGTACTTTTTGACCTTTTTGACAAATTTAAGGTAAGAATGTTTTTTTAACTTATACGGTGGGTGCGGCTATTTTCCGCCATTATAACTTCGTCGAAGCTTCCCATACAAGATTATAAGAATATTTTCAAAGTAAATGAATTATTTTATAATTATGGGACTTTTAAATGATTTCAAAAAAGAGAGAGATATTTCTCTCAAATAGCTTTGATTTCATCCATGTCAACATTCTTTGATGGGTTTTATGTTTAATTGAAATTGATTTATGATACAAAAATTCCATTGAACATTTTGTGAAATATTTGACTGTGGATGTGTTATTTTTATACCATCCATAGTTTATGGAGAAATTGTTGACATTTAGTATGCTAGTTTTAATACGAATATTTATGTTATGTTTAAACCTATTCATATGAGGAATGTATTGGACTTAATAAGTGACGGGTGGAGCCCTCTATAGCTCCTCGATGCATCGGTAGGTCTCATGAGACAACTAGACGTTGAATTGGCCGAGGCCCTTTCCCAATTTGATTTATGGTTTTGGCCGAGGCCTTAATCATTTTAGACGTTTTGGCTGAGGCCTTGACACAATGTCTCAGAATGTATGGCATTATACATTCCCTCATTATGAAAGTGGTTATTAATATTTCATGTGATTATTCGTCTAGTAGAATTCCCATGTGAGTAAGTAATGGCATTATCTTATTTTACTTTTTCCATATAATGCTGAAGTTCAAGTTCAATAAGGATTTTGTTTTAGTTATACATTGCCTTAAATGCTTATGTTTTCTTATGAAAGTTTCCGCTATATTGTTATCCTTACGGAGCATTTGAGCTCACCCCTTTCAATGTTTTATTTTTCCCAGGATGTGAAGAAGTGTATTATGACTGACTTGCAAGAATAGTCAGTGAGGATATGAGTGTGGACTAGGGAGACCATGTTATTGTAGTTTTCATTTTTATGATGTAATGTAATATTTATGAATGTATCTAGTGTTTCCAAGGCTACTAAACTAATCGGTCTTTCGAGACTTGATCTTTTGTGATCATGACAATGTTACGAAGTAATGCACCGACTCTGGGTAGCTGGGGTCGGGGCGTTACAGGGAACTATATTCTCGGGAGTGGGAAGTGCTACAAGTATGGTAGAGATGGCCACATTTATGCGGAATTGTCATAGTGAGGTGAAGCCACAACTTCCCAACACTAACGATAAGGGGAAGATGGTGCAGTACCTACCTGATGTCCAATGATATAAGTGTGGACAACTAGGGAACTTTTCCAATCACTGTCCAAATCTGTGAGTACTGGAGGGGAATCACCATCAGCCTCAACAACAGCCAAAGTAACAACGATGTACTTTTTCAATCACTACGATCGAAGATGAAGCACCAAATCATGTGGTGGAAGGTACTCTTGTTGTTCTCTCAAAGCTACAAATTACATTATTTGATTCTGGTTCTATGCATTCATTTATTTCCTCTAAGTTTTCGATGAACATAGAATTAACCCCTTATTTTCTAAAAGTAGAGTTATCGGTCAAGACTCCTGGTGTGATTATGCAAGCATCGTGAGTGTTTATAATCTCTAGTATTTACTTTAGTTATCACAATCTTATCGCAAATCTATTTGTCATTCCCATGATAGAATTCGACATTTTACTAGGCATGGACTAGATGTCAAAGTATAATGCAATGATCAAATGCCGAAGTAAGGAAATCTCAATATTCTTGAATGGAAAACCTACAGTTATTTTCCAAGGAGAGATATCTCTATCTAATATTTGTTTAGAATAACCTCATATATCCTTATTTATGGAGTTGATCAGTGAAGAGGAAGAAGGAAATGATATTTCGAGGATATAAAATGTCCCCATCATCTAGGAATTTGTTGACATATTTCCAGAGGATTTACCTGGTCCTCCCCCAGAAAAATAGGTAGAGTTATCCATTGAACACATACCTGGATCCCATCCGATATCAAATATACCATATATGACGGAAAAGGTGGAGCTGAAGGTGTTAAAGAAACAAATATAAGTTCTTTTGGAGAAGGGTTTTATCCGACCAAGTGGGTCTCCTTTCGGATCACCCGTTCTCTTTGTCAAGAAGATGGATGGATTGATTCAGCTATGCATTTATTATAGAGAATTGAACATGATCACAGTAAAGAACAAATACCCCCTTCCAAGAATTGATGACTTATTTGACAACTTTAGTGGGGATTAATTCTTCTATATGATTTTTCTTCAGTTTGGTTATCATAAATTGGGGTGAAGAAAGAAGATATTCATAAAACTGCCTTCCGATCAAGATATGGGCATTATGAGATTATTATTATTCCCTTCGGACAGACCAATGAACCTGTTATTTTTATGGATTTGATGAATAGAGTCTTTAAAGACTACCTTGATATGTTTTTGGTAGTTTTTTATGATATTCTGATATATTATAAAATTCATGAAGATCATGAGGATCAGCTAAGGGTTATCTTGCAATCTCTATGGAATGAGAGGCTTTTTGGGATGTTCAACAAATGTGAATTCTAGTTACAACAAGTTGCATTCTTGGAGCGCATTTTAACTAATTAAGGAATCAAAGATGACCTTACAAAGACAACAGTTGTAGAGAAGTGGTCTGAACCTACAAAAATAACTAATATTCACATTTTCTTTGGATTATCAAGATATTATAGGAGGTATTTGAAAAACGTTTCATGACTTTATAATAATTTAACCAAGTTAACTCGAAAAGGGGTCAAGTTAATCTAGGCAAAGGAGTGTGGTTAATGTTTCCAATAGATGAAGAAAAGATTGGTTAATGAACCTGTGTTAAAATTTCCCTAAAGTGGAGAGGGATTCATTATTATTAGAAATGCATATTTAAATGGTCTTTGTTGCATCCTCATGAGAAATGAAAAGTTCATTACATATGCATCTCAATAATTGAAGACTCATGGGAAGAATAATCCTACACAAGAACTGGAGCTAGCTACGATTTGTTTTCTCTGAAGATGTGAAGGCACAGTATATATGGTGACAAATGTGATATATACACATACCATCAAAGTTTTAAGTATATTTTCACAAAAAATTAATTGAACTTGAGGGATCAGATATGGTTGGAACTACTCAAAGACTACAGTTGTTCAATTAATTATCATCCCGGAAGAGAAAACAAATTCGATGATGCATTAAGTAGGAAAGACCTAGTTATTCATTCTATGATGAGGATTTAAAGAGATCCTTTAATGAATGAGATAGCAAAAGCTGGACATGGTAATTATAAGGGAAGGGAAATCATCAACCCTAACCCAAATTTTATCTCAATTGTCATTACTAGAGAAGATCAAGAAATTTCAAAAAGAAGATCCTTTGTTACAGAAGAAGTTTGAGACTGTGAAGGATGGAAGGTTTCCTAAGTTCAATATTGATCAAGATAGTGTACTGAAATTGAGTTCAATACTATGTGTTCTATCTATTCTGGAAATAAATAAGGAGCTGATGGATGAAGCTCATAACAGTACATTCTCTATATATCAAGAAGCATAAAAATGTATAGAGACCTTCTTGGTCATTATTGGTGGGATAATATTAAAAAGGAGATTGTAGACTACAATTCAAGGTGCCTGCTATGTCAGAAAGTGAATGCAGAGTGAAAACTTTCTAAAGGGGTATTACAACCACTACCCATACTAGCATGGAAGTGGGATAATATCACTATTGACTTTGTCACTAGTCTCCCGAGAACATCCAATGAAAACAATACGATATGGGTTATTGTGGACCGTCACACCAATATTGATCATTTTATATCTATTGAAGAAGATTACATTATTTATCAACATGTCGTGATTTATGTAAAGGAAGTGGTAAAACTGCAAGGAGTTCCATTTTCTATCGTATCTAATCGTGATCCAAGGATCACATCAAAATTCTAGAGAAGTCTTCAACATTCTCTGAGCACTGAATTGAATTTCAGTACGGCCTATCACCCCCAAAATGATGGCTAATCTGAACGGACTATTCAAACACTTAAGGATATGCTGAGAACATGATCCATCGAATTAAAAGGTGGGTGGGATCAACATCTCCATTTAGTTGAGTTATCTTACAATAATAGCTTACACTCGATAATTTAAATGGATCCCTATGAAGCTATATATGGTAAGCGACGTAGAACTCCTAATTTTTGTCATGAATATGGTTAGAGAAATATTCTTGGGCCTAATCTGATGCAAGAGATGCCAGAAAAGGTCTATGCCATCCAGAAAAACATTAGGGTTGCTTAGATTCGGAAAAAGTGTTATGCTGAAAACCATCGAAGGGACTTGGAGTTTTATGTTGGTGACAATGTCTTTCTTCTAATTTCACCTTGGAATAGAGTCATAAGGTCTAATAGGAAATCTAATCTCATCCCTAGGTTCATTGGACCAATTGAAATCCTTGATCACATAGTAGTAGTGGCCTATCAGCTTTCACTTCCTCAAAATATAGCACATGTTCATGATGTCTTCCACGAATCCTTCTTGAGAAAGTACATACCTGACCCTTCACATGTAATGAATCCATAGGTGGTATAACTGGAACATGACCTCTATTATGAAGAGCAGCTGGTGGAGATCTTGGATCGTAGAGACAAGTTTCTATGCAACAATATGACCCACCGTGTTAAGGTGTTATAGAGGAACAACATATGAGAAGAAGATACTTAATAACCAGAAGAGTCTATCAGGTAGAAGTACCCACACATTTTCTCTTCTTAGGGTAGGTGTTAAAATTTCAAGGATGAAATTTCTTAAGGGGGGAAGAATGTAACAACCAAAACTTTTGAATAATATTTCTTTCCTAAATTTGTGTGTTATTTCATTTTATACTCCACAAAAATATATCTTTTAATTAATGAAGTGATACTATTGGGTCTCTACTTTTATATGACCATTGTTGAATATGACCATTATAAACTAAACACTTAACATTACAATTATTGTTTATAAATAAAAGTGATCTTGGAAAATTAATACATAAAGAAGAGTCAATGGCCTCATCCAGTAGACTCGGGCCGTACGAAGCCCTTCTTTCAAAGCTTGGGAAAGAGGTAGCATCTGTCAGCTTTTATCTGAACCAATCCCAAGCTAAGTTTCAACATGTGAAGCTTGAATGGAATCGCCTAAGGGAGAATTTCAAGATGATGGAAATCACCACTTGGAAAATGTTTTCTGAGCTGCCCCAAGATTCTATCACCATAGCACACCTTACACTTAGTTCCTATGCAGGTGTTATAAGGGGCTATGTAATGAGGCCTTATATACTTTTTTTAATCCCTTGGTATAAATAAAATTTTTATTTCTTCTTATGGTAAAATTGGTGAATTTAAAATGTCTAGATAATTTTAGGATAAATTTATAGATGTTCTATATTACTAATGATTTTTTGAAAAAAGGGTATTTTAAAATATTTATATAAGTGTTAAATAATTAAAAATGTTAAATTATTTTAAAAAAATTGTCTTTTACAGTTGTTAAAAGTAATAAATTTCGAGTCTAATAAGATCAACTTAATTGTTACTGAAAATTAATGTATGAATAGTAACATACCCTTATGAATAGTAACGAATAGTAATTCAGCCAAAAAAAATATAAACATCACCCATGAATGTATAAATACAATTTAGACATCTTAAATTTGAAAAAACGATCATCGAATATATATTTTTATTTTTTTGTATGTCGAAAATACTTTATTTAAAATTTTATAAATAATTTAAAATTTGAAAATGGAAATGCAGATTCATAAAATGTAATCATAAATTGTTATTTTATTGTCTTATGGTTATACAATACTTCTTCTGGGACCTTGATTACGTTTTCAAGGTGTTACAAAATGAGTAATAGATTTAAAGTTGTTTATTTGGAATAAATAATGATTTTATTTAAAAAATAAATTAAAAATATTTAGAAAATTAGATTCATAAAATGGAGTTCAATTTTGAATTCATAGAATCTATATTCTATTAGAGTAATTGTTTTGGCATTTTTTTTGAAAGAGTTGAATTTTCAGCGAATAGAAAAAATATAGTTTTGAGTTTCGGGGGTTTAATGACATCATTGATGATGTAATCATGATGTAATAAATATTTTAAAATTTTGAATATTAATATATGTTAGGAGGTTTCCCATGTGGTGAATACCATGGGAAAATACCATTGGCAACCACATGGTTTTGCAAATACCATCGACGAGGTGTCCCTTGGAAATTAATAAAATATTCCCTCACTTTTCCTATAAATACGAAGCCATTATCTCATTCATTTCATTCAATAATCCCTCTCAACGAATTTATAGTATTTTTACCTCCCAATGAGTCCTTTCATTGTTCTATCAAGCCCCAAAGGTCCCAACCTTCATGTTTTTGAAGTGACTCTTCATGGTAAGGGAACCTTTCACCCTCCTCTTATAAGTCATGACTTCCTTTATGTTATGTCTTATAGTTTCCATTTTATTATGTGGGGGTGTGTTATTATATATACCTACTATGTTCCATTTAAATTTGAATTTATGAGAGACCCTTTCCACTCTCATCAACTTCATTTCTAGATTTCTAAGTGACGCCGTTAGGCTGGAAAAAGTTTTGTAAAAGAGATCACATTTTCTCTTTTCTTTCAATTTTCCTTTTCATGTGGTATGTCATTAAAATATCCACACCCTGATATTGTTTATATTTTATTCTATCCATCTACTGTAAAATTATTCCATTATGGATGGGATACCCCTTCCACTTTTTTATTGTTTTCTAAAACCATGTTATAAAGCCATTATGCTGCAGAATGTTTGCCTTAAAATTTATCTCTCTTTATCTCAAGAAATTATTTTATCTTATTTATGTGAATACCCAGACCTATTTCGTTTCTATGGGTGTTTATAAAGAAATAAAAATAGTATTCATGGTTAAGTAATTTACATACATATAACCCTCATTCTTTTTTCATTTGTTATAAATGACATAATTATCTTATTTTTAAGGACTTTTAAAACGTCACGATTTTGAAATGAAACCCATTTCCTTTATTATCTTTGGGTTTTTTATGAAATGTTTTATTATTATTTACATGGATCAAATGAATGTAAATACATATTAAGGGTGTTACCTGATAACGTTCCAATGAATTGGGTAAAAAATTTAATCTCTAGAGATGATAGTTTCACGATACCTTAGGGAATAAACTTGGATATTTTATGACACCTTGGGGATGAACCTTGGTGATATGTTCATGAATTTCGAAATTAAATGTTATAGACACATATTCAAGTTATGATTCAGGTTATTTTTATTATAAAATTGTTCTACATCTATTAATCGTGTCTATGTTTTTTATCAAGTTCTTATTGATTTCACAAGTTAATTGATTCCCTTGTTTTCTTTATTGGGCCTTCTACTCACCCTTTCATTTGATGTACGTCTCCAGGTTATGAGATGCAATAATTGTACTTTTTAAGAACTTATTATGATTAACTATAAGTGGATTAGAAGAGTTTTTTATGTTTTCATTATTTATGTTCCTGATTTCGAAAACAATATACATTGATGTTCCTCTATTTGAAAAATGTAATGAAAAGTTATATGGTAAAAAGGAGGGTTGTTATAAAACATATAAACACATTTTTTTTCTTAACGACCACAGAAAATATCAATATGGGGGTGAAATGAGTTATTGAAAATTTATTCACATAAAAATTCTTTATTTTAAGATATAATATATCCTACTATTTTGTTATCAAAATAAGGGAAAAAAATTTAAGAAGGAATAAAAAGAGTGAAAATAATATTTTAAGTGGTTTGGAGAACATATATTCCCTAGAAAACTCCACCCAAGTGAAAATCCTGGAGATTAGTTATTTCAGTAGTATAATTGTTTTTCCAATGGACTAACCTACTTAGGGAAAGTACCCGTAACTTGGTATAAATGAAAGAAACTTTTCCATGATCCTATGTGGATATAAAATAACAATAGCCTTCAATAATCAGTACACGGGGTTCTGACTTCTAACTTTAAGAAAAAAATGAGAGATTAAAAAATGAAGTACACATCCACAAGTTTCAACTAACAGAAGAAATGAGTTCTCAAAGAGAGTGAATAAGGAAAAATTAAATATTGGAGAAATTAATTAATACCCAACAATATTTACCATGCTAGAATAACTATCTTATAACATGATTCTTATTCTTATTTTTTTAGCATATAATATTTGCCTAGATATCTTTGAGAGAGAGAGAGGGAATGATAGAGTTTTCTCCTATTCCTTTTATATTGTTTCTCTCATTCTAATTCTATTATATATCTTCTCTAAAACTATTAAATATAATGATATCATATAAATTCTATAATTTTGGTAAATCTTCAGATTTATTTTTATGAAAATGGCCTCAGAGAAAAAGCATTGAGAAATAAATTAATCTCTTCTATATTATATACTCAATACATGAAACCTTTTCAGAATTTTATTTTACCAAAAAGAGATAGTCTTATATTTAAATCATTAGATGAAGAATTAATCTTCATTTGAAATAATTCAATATTAATAAATTCCAAAGTTTCTTAATGATGTATCCAATTCGAGATCACCACATAGCCAAGATCCACATATCAGAATTTGCATTGATGAATTGATTAATGTATTCATTTTTCATGTAACTGATTTCATCAAGTATCCAAATTAAGTATTCATAATTTAAGTAGATGAATTTATTATTGGATAATTTCATGATGTTGACTGAATCACATAGCTATTTAGATCCACATGACCAAATCATTCCTAGATTTAAACAATATATATAATTACTCTATATAATAGGATCACATAGTCATTTCATCGACCAAGCCATTTCTCATGTTGGTGATTCCTCAACCTAACTAATTTTCATATTACCAATTCCATGATGAGAATATTTACATTGGATATTATGTAACGTAGCTAATTGATGTTACTATTTATAAAATGTAACAAAAATACATGCAGCCATAGTTCTCACATGGATGATTTTTATAAAATTAGGATAATGTCATCACACTTCTAAGAAATTATATATTTCCATAGAATTAAGTTAAATATGTTTATTACATGATAAATATTGTTGAAAATATAATCAATAAAAATATATGACGGGTTTTTTGGATTATAAAACCACAAATCAGATGAAATATAATGAAAAATCATTAGAAGTCCAATAATCTCTCCCTTATGATGATCCCAAAACCTATTAAATATAAACATAAAATTCTAAAAGATTAACATTTTTTCAGCAAAAAATATATAATATATAATGCTTTCAAAATTTTATGTTTATCCTTTTTTATCCCCCTTTATATGACTTCTACATCTTTTTTTGACACTGAAAATTAATGTTACGGAGTGAAAAAATAAATTTATTGTAGCAGCTTAAGTTCTTAGAGTTAAAATTTAACACTAAAAATAAATTTTAATAATTCATGAGTAATATTAATAAATTAATAATATTCAAGAAAATAATAAAAACATTAAATGAATACAATTTATGTACACACAAACAAAGATATAAATATGAATATTTATTAAATACGAAAACATTCATAGAAATATAAATAATGAACACATACATATACACTACATTAGTTAGAAAACCCTGAAATATGGATTTGTTCCAAAATAAATGGATGTATTCTTATATGTTTGTTAAATGTTGGATAAGAGGAAGAGGTAATTGGTGGATCAACCAATGATGGTAGGACTTCCCTTATAATATCCAAAACTAAAATTTTTTCATCCCTAAAACCATATCTATATTTATGTTGGTAGGAATGAATTATTAACACTTTTTAAAGTT
Source organism: Viscum album (assembly GCA_963277665.1). NCBI lineage: Eukaryota > Viridiplantae > Streptophyta > Magnoliopsida > Santalales > Viscaceae > Viscum > Viscum album. The sequence continues at coordinate 1,621,651,119 of OY728123.1, forward strand.
TTTATGAAGAAATATTGAAATTATTATAACCATATTTTAAAAATACAATCATCTTTATAGGAATTAAACAAATAGATTTTTTATAAGAGATTCAGTAGAAAAATTAGTAAAAACACATGATTTCTATCACTTATAGATATTGATTCGATCAAAAATTGTGTCTATGTTATTCATGTAACCCTTATAGGTATCAGGAGGTGTGGTCCCAATGGATCTTCAACTTTTAAGAGAGTAAATTGAATCATCACACCTATTTATCTATAGGAAAAAATATGGTTTGAATAAGTTCAAAATACTTGTAAAATCTTATTGAAGCATCTAATCAACTAATGATAAACTATTTTTCAGTAGTCCTTTTAAATCTTCAATCCATAAAGTGGAAAATATTTGACTGTTACTAAACATATAATTATGCTGATGTCTTGTTGAATCTTCAAGAGCTGCTGAAAATTTCTTGTTTGGAAGCCTATCTGTTGAAACATATAATCCAATCAGCCTCCCTTCCAAAAAAAGTTAACTTGTGAACCATGTTATCTAACTATTATATAGTAACCTCAGAAAACAAATGGATATTACTGGAGGGTTCTTGAAAAACTGATGCACTAGAAATATCTAGCATAGAAGTAACTTTTTTTATTGGTATGTACACATCAAGTTCAATGTTGTTGTTTATAGCTAGTACACCTTGAGATTATTTAGATGAATCTAAGAAATTATTTATCATTTTTTAATAGATATTTTCTAACATAGTTTCAAAATTATAATGATTTCTACTGATTATACCAATATAAGATGAAACTATAAGGCATATTTTCTTTTATAACTTCACAGTTTCGACCATATTACCATCAATAAATGGATAAGAATAATTATGGAAACCAACTATAACATTAAAGGAAACATTAATTTCATGTCATTGTATTCTTATGGATTCTTTGGTGTACTTAAAATAATATAAAAAATACTCCCAAAACTCATGAAAACTAAAAAGAGATAGAATGTCAAATTTGAGTGACTATATATGAAAATAAATGTTTTTTAGATATGATGTTAATTGATCAAAAAGTCTCTGGAAATCAGAACCACTAATGGTTATAAAGTGGTTGTGGCATATGGATGGAATATCATGATGAGTTAAAATTGGATCACTTCTGTAGTTTTCAAAGTAATCAAGATCCCCTTCACATAATATTTTAAACTCTAAATTTCTTGAAGTGTAGCCTCAAAAATTGATGATTAACCCACTAGGAGGATCTGAATCATGTCCATATGTGATTCCATCAGATCTCTTTGTTAATTTACAACAAATTTAGTTCCACACACACACATTTCACCTAACATAACCAATATATTATAGGAACAAACTCTTTTATATTTAATCTAGATGAAATATATTAAACTAGTTAGAGATTCTAGATCAACATAGCCCGGAAAGCCAAAATTCCAACCAACTAATCAAAATCATCCATATACATTGATATTTCCTACAACTCTCTAATATCATCATTATAGGTGATTAAATCCCTCTTCATCTTATCGTAACTCCCTTTATATTATAAAACACTTTCATATATATTGATTTAAATGTTTTCATATATTTCTAAAAATAAAATTATTTATAACATTCTTTGAGTATTAATCCTCAAAAACATGATGAGGATAGGGAATGGGATATATTATATGTGAAAGATTAGTAAGACCCCCAATGATTACATTACCAATACTATATCTATTAGTGGTGGGTGATCTAATGAGTGGATCAACAACATAGTGATCATCCTTAGATTCTACTCTATCTTCAGTAGTAGGCACATTATATACAATCCCAACTAGACTTTATATTTGAGCTCCATTAACTATATCAAATGGAGAAATCTCAGTATGAACTGAGGCTACATTATTAACATCTAAAACTAATTTAATCTGAGTTTTTTTCTAAATATCATAATTATAATTCTAGATATCATAACAGTTATCTCCTAAACTTCTTTATAGGTACCATCTATTCATTTTTTGTGTCCATTCGAGGTGAAGTCCTAGAATTATCCCCTTCAGTTTGTGTAAAATGTTTTATAACCCCATACGAATTGCCCTCATTTCCAAAAAGATTCAATGATTTGGTTATAACATCTTATTTTTATCTAAAATTATTCAAAAGAACTTTCAAAATGGTGTTACTATTGTAGAACATAATTGTTTCACCTTCATTTTTGTAGACAACCTCCTTCTTTAAGATTGGAGATGTACTTATTCTATAAGGGTAGTAATTGAGTTTCCCATTTCCTGAGTAACAATGGTGCATGATCCTTGCCATGCAATATTATTTATTCAGCTACATATTGTGTATTAAAACTTATAAAAGATACATATCTAGAAAAATTACCTTCTCAATTTATACGGCTCTATCCAATTCTATTCTGGATGAGTTTTTAGAGCAATTTTCACATAGCTTCTATATCCTTCACTAATTTCTTCCCATAAGTAGATAACCAATAGAAACCCATAAATACATCATAAGGTCTTACTGAGATGGTTCTGAAAATTTAATAACTGAAAATATACTAAACGTCATGAAGATAGTGCATGATATCATCTATCTCTACAAAAGAAACTAATAGTGATTTTACATTTATGCTAATGTATAACACATCCTGTATTTCTTAAATGTGAAACTCAACCTTCCATATAAAATCATTGAACATCTCTTAAAAAAACAATTCTAACTTATTTTTATAAAAAACAAACTCCCATGATTGGAAATAGAATACATTTTTTAAAACAATCTCCATTATTTTAAATAATTCCACATCGACATCTTTTCATACAAGTACTCGGCATGGGGCACTATCAACCAAGGAATTATATGAGGATCTAGAACCACTGTCATCTCCTCATATAGACATCCCCATATCAGATATTTTGGTTGAAATATGAGACATTCAGGGTGATGATTCAGTTTTAGAAGGGAAAGGATATAGCTAAATGGAATGAGAGGAGAGGTTTGAATTCAATGTCGTGTCACGTACTTGATTTAGGAGAGAGATACAAATATGATTTACTTTATGGTACAATACTTATTAAAAATAGATATAAAATCAAATAACATTAAATAAAATATTATTCCTTTTAAATAGAAACAAAATTAAAATTTTAAATTAAATTAGGATACATGTATGTATAAAAGCATAATTGATCTTGGAAATTAAATAAAATTAAATAAAATTCTATAGCACTAAAAATAAAAAAAATTAATAACAAATTCATAAAGTAAATATAATTTAGATAAATAGAAATAAAATTAGTTAAAATCGTTTGAATTCAAATTAACCCAAATCTTTCTTAATAAATTCATATTTCTCACAAGTAAAAGGAATTGTAAAAAATATCATCTAATTGATTATCATTAGAGTGAAATTGAAGTGATATACCATCTTTATAAGTGTTATATATCAATACATGATGTCATATATCTATATGATTTATCATAGAATGATTTATTTGATTATTGGAAATTTAAATAGCACTAGTGTTACGACATTTGATTGAAAAATGACTAAAATTGAATCCAAAATCTATAGCGGATTTTTTCAACCATAACACTTGTGTAAAAAAATTCCCACTAATGATATAATTTACATTAACATTAGATAATGATATCTTGTGTTGAATATTTATAGACTAATATAATGGATATTAACCTAGAATGTGGTAGTTCATAAAAAATATTCTCATTTTGGCTACACCCACCAATGTCCTCATCTATGTATGACATAAATTTAAAATATGATGTATTGGAAAGATTAATGAAATAGAATTTTTTATTTTTAAAACCCTTAAAATTATTTTGGAAGGTTTTAAATGATATTAATTGGGATTTGATAGGAATATAGTATATAATCATGGCACAAATATAATTTCCTGTTTACTAAAAATTAAATACAGTAGAATCCCATTATTACTCTATAAAACTGGTTTTCAAGAACTCGTATGGGTTACATGTAATTTAACATTTTCAATTCCAATAATCTTGAGTACATTAAGTTGGTATTTTATTTCATTTGGAAAATTAGAAAAGTGTATTAGAAAAGTTTAAAAATCTATAATGAAATTTAACTCACACATAATGCTCAATAAAAATTCATATCGCATGAATTTCAAAAAAAGGATACAAAATATTTTTTTGTGGAACTGGAAAACACATCATCATCACATATTTGAACTAACAAACTGTCTAAAGATGAATTTTTTTTTGAAAAGAGTTTTTTCTTACATTCCTATTAGGAATCCATTTGGTAAAATAAAATAACACAAATGCCCATAAAAATATATAGGTTATTATTTATGTTAATAAATATCGTTAGAATGTTTAAAAATATAATTTTAAGAATTGGGAATTGGAAAACCATGTGGTTGTTCAACAAAAATGTCATTTATAAGAGAACCATTTTGAAATTTATTTCTCACATCAATCTGATATAACATTAAATCCATTTAAGATACAGTCTAGGAAACTTATAATGTATTTTTATCTTGTTATGATTGAAAATGTTTCTTTATAATATATTCTTTCCTCTTGGATTCACCCTTTATCCACTAATATAGTCATATTCTATGTGATCACACCATGAACATCCTATATATTTATATAACCCAAATTTGTTCCTATAATATTGTAGTCATGTTGTCTATCATGTAATTCTCAAAACTTGTTCCTTTTATATTAGTTTAATAGTTCTTATATTGATAAAACCCAAATTTCATTAGATAAGGATTCTTCAATGGTTTTTCATTCATGTTGAGATAAAAAATAAATAATTATACACGGTTTATTACACTTTTTTAGTCCTAAGAAATTTAAATAGGATTCTTATAACTGTATATAAGGGATGATTTTGTAGGGATCTAGGTTTTCTAGTAAAAAACTTTTTGGTTCAATAATATCCATATTTTCAGGATTGGTTTCAAAAAAAAATAAAATTGCAAATCATCTTCATTTCTATGGTCAAATTGAGATATAGGTTTCATGATTTCAAAATAATCAGATAACTCATTAACATGAGTCATTTTATGATAAAATGGATCACCATATTCAAATTTCACATATGTTAATTCCTCAATAATCATTGAAATTTTGTTAAAAAATTGATAAGCTTTAGAAATGGCATAATTACCAATAAATATTCCTTTATTGAAATTTGAATCAAATATACCAAGATTTTTCTTCGAATAAAAAATAATAACTTTTTATCCAAACATTTTAATGTATTAAAATTTTGGTTTTCTATTTTTCTATAGCTCATACGATGTTTATTTATAATAGTTCTAATTAAAACTCTGTTAATGAAATAACATGATGTATTTATAGTTTCAGGCCAAATGTAATAGAGTGCGTTATATTGACATAACAATGTCATAGTAATTTCTAGAAAACACCAATATGTAGAGGTGTCCTCGGTGTAGGAAAAGTGTGTTTTAAACCAACCTTTGGTATAATAATAATTGATCCCATGGTTTTAAAATTCTCCTCCATGGTCAATTATAAATCTCATAATTATTGAATGTTTCTAGTTTTGAAAAAAATTACGAATAAATATAAACACATATGAATAGTCGCTTTTAATACACAAAAAGAAACCACAATTAAATCTAGAGTGATCATCAACTAACAAATAAAAAAGTATTCCATCCAATTGTTTCCATTCTAGTTGGTCTAAAAATATTTATGCGGATATTTTTTAGAGGCTTATATATAGAAACCTATTTAACTTATTTAAAATATGAATTGTATTGCTTACCCATTTTTATTTCATTTCATAGTTTCTATTTTTTATATTTATGTTTAGGTAAATATAAAATTAATTTTTTCTTAGATAATTTTCTCAAAGTGTAAATATTAAAATGTCCATGTATTATATGCAAAAAACCAAATATTTATTTACTTCAATATATAAATGTTCCTCATTTTTTTCACCAAGAACTATGTTCTAAAGTATTGACATTCTAATTTCATAGTTCCATAAATTTGAGGATTTTATCTTTTAATATAGAACAATAATTATTTGAAAATTCCACAAAGTAACCTTCATTTCAATGTTGAGAAATATTTTTAAGGCTGTATTTCAATCCATATGCAGAAAGAAAATTTTTTGAGATTGGATTTCCAACTAATCCAACTATAATACTTCATTCTTTAGCGTTTTCACTAAATGTGACATAACCTCTATAAATTTTAAATAAATAATTGAAATCAGAGAAATCTCTACTCATATTTATTGAGAATACACTATCCATATACAATTTTTTATTGATTCTCTTGAAATATTTTCAATAAAAGACATATAAAACAATAAATGTTTTTGTTACCCATATTCCCTTTGGTCAATAAATTTTTGTAACCAAAAAAATTTGGACCCCAAATCTATATGTGTTCAACATAAATACTAAAACTGAATTCTGAAATAAAATTTGAAATAAAATAATTATTAACAATATACTATTTAGGGTTTATTAGATTAAATAATTTAGTTTAATGTAATTGTTCTCCATAATGAAAACAAATAAATTTTGACAAGTTTTTTCTTTGAAGTAAGAACAATATAATTTTTTCATAGCTTTGGTTTGTCACCTTTTCTTCTTAATCCATATTAATATTATTAGAAATTATTGTTACTGAGGATTTGGTTTAGGTAGTTTTCCCTTTCTGTAAAAACACTTTTAGAAACATTAAGATATTGAAAATATTTTCCATGAATTAAATACTATTAACATGATAAGCACAAGAGGAAACAAAATTTTCTAACATAAAATTTATGATTTAAATGTGAATTTTTAAATCTTCTTTTCACTTACAACAAGATCATAATAAATTTTTACGGCTTTAATTTTCTTTTTCTATATTTAATATTTACGTTATATAATGTTATAATATTCATTAAATTACCAAAAAGACTAATTTTTATATTGGTAATCAAATTTATAAATGAAAAAATATAATATGTATACCTCATCAAATTGTTCCATAAAGCACATGTTGGCCTTTTTATTTTAGTTTTCACCTTTTGGTTCAGAATATATGTCATTACTAGAGTACCCAAAAAAACTCCATGTTTTATTCATATATCTTTTTTGCATGTTTTTGAATTCTTATTTCCATTTTTTACTTCTTATCATATTTACTTTTCTCTTCAAGGTGTGAAAAATCTAGTTTTATATGTCCAAGATTCTTGAACTCATAAAACCTAACTTATTTATACCTTCCATAATTTTTGTAGTTTTGGAATTATTCCAAAAATCCATTTCACTAATTTTAGAACTTATATAGATTATTGAAAAATTTAGTTAGATCAATATTATAATTATATTTTTTTGAAGTATCTTTATCAGATGATTCAACAATTTGTATACCTTTTCTCTTCTAATTATCCTTTGAAGTAGAAAATTTTAAATTATAATTTTCTTCTTTTTAAATAATATAGGCTTACAAGATATAGTTTCCATTTATGCTTAATAAATCATGAGTGCCCAAAATATATTTTTTCATTTTTAAATATTTCAAAACAATGTATTTCCTCATGGTAGCTAAAATATCATTACATTTTTACCTTCCAATATCAATAATTTTATCCACTGAAATAGAGTCTTATATCAAATTAAATGCCTTATATATTGTTAGCCAAGTAAACCATTAGAGTATTATCTTTAAGACTTCAACCTTAGTGTTGAGAAATAAAAATTCAAAACCTTTGTCAGTAATTTATCATTAGTGAATAACTACAAAAATAATCAAGAGGGGGTCGAATTCTGTTCTTGAAAATTTCTTCACTCAAACCCACCTTCTTTTAAGTAATAATAGATTTAGTCTATTTTATATCAGAAGAAAGAAACCAAAATAAAAAATTTAATCAAAAATTCAAACTTTAAATATTTATAGTTGTTTGGGGAACATATATCCCCTACTCCACTCCACCAACACTTGGGTCCTAGAGATTGGTGATTTTAAAAGTACCAGCCCTTATCCTAGGGACTACCCAACTAATTTTCAGTATCCATCAAATGGTACAGATCTATGATCATTTTTTTGATCCTATAAGTAATTAAAAATCCATCAACACTTATTACAAGGATTTTACACTTATAGTAGTAAAAAATATTAATGAGATTATACAAAATGAATCACACCATTACAGTATGAAACTAACAGAAAATAGGAGTTATCCAAGAGAGATAATAATAATGAAGTATTGCTTAAGGTGAGTATTAAAAATAATGAAATACTGATCTTGAAAGCAAAACTATAGTATATATTTATTATTATTATTCATTTCATTAGTGTAGAGATGCTCCATAAAAATATTCGAGAGATATAGTGATTTTTTTCTCATTTTTATTATATATTTCTCTCTCATTATAATACTATTTTAGGTATTATCTCAAATCATTTCACAACATGATATCTAAAATATCTATCCTCAGGGAAAAACTCCATATATTCTTTTCTATAAATTTCCACTTAAAATTCATTGAAAAAATATATTAAACTTTATTATTTTATTTTCTCAGTTCTTGCAACCAATTTTGAAATCAATTTTACCATAAATATGTAGTATGATATTTAATTCATTGATATCATCATTAATGTTAACTTGAAATAATAAAATTGTAAAAAAAACTATTGAGGTGTAGAATGATGTAGCTCATTCTAGATCACCACATATCTGAAATCCATGTATATGAATTCATGTATTTGAATTGATTTGTGTATCTAGTATTTTTGTTGAGATTTCTTCTTGTATCCAAATTACATATCCATTCGTCATGTTGTTGAGTATAACATAGGTGAATTTCATATAGTTAATTGAATCTCCTAGACAATTGGAACAATGTAGAAAAATATCTCATAGATTAATATCATTTAATTAATCCAGATATCCATATCATTAATGTAGTCATTTATCATGTAGGTTATTACTATTCAAAGTTTATTTTCACATAGTCGATTCAATGATGTAGCTGATTTACATAGGTGATTATATAATGTAGTCGAATAACGTAGCTATTTATATAATGTAGCTAAAATACAATTAGCCAATGTGTAAGATCATGAACATTTCTAGAGATATCTGGAGCTTATTTACAGGTAATTTTTTTGGGTTTTTTTTAACGCCCCGTGTAGAGACCCGAAGCTTGACGTACATTGACATTACATTACTTTTGAGGAATACTAAGTACACAACAAAAACACACACACAAGGATCGTAATAGTTTAGTGTCTTTGGAAACTTGGAACGTAATCTTCTAATCGTGGTAAAAGATCTTTAATATCTCCCATAAAGATCTTCCCTTTTTTTAACCTAAAACCTTTCTTTCTATCCTGGGGAAAAGAAAACATAAAAGGGTGAGCTCAAATGCTCAGTAAGGGTAAACAAAAGAAATATCAATCACATCATATACACAAGCACATAACTTTTGGAAATCTTAACCTGCAAAAGAGATCAAAATTTCATAACATGGGATAAATCATGACAGTGCAATGTAAGCACAATAGTCATAACATAAAACATGAAACTTTTTGGCATTCACACATAATCATAGAGAATCATTCCTTGTTAGTCAAGGCTCATTGCCAAGATTATCTTAGTGGACAAAGTCCCTTTCTGAATCGAGTAACCCTCGTTTCAGTCCTGTTTCACTGAACCGGTATAACCTACCATTCCAGCCCTGTCTATCTCATGAGATATAAAATCTTTACCCAATGCATTGGAGGCAGATATAGGTCCCACCCATCTTATAATGAATTCTTTCTTATTTGTGCCACATAATCATAAAACATACATCATCGCATAACACATGTAACAAAAATGGGATTCTTGAAACATCATGACATCATAAATCAATTCATATAAGATAAAGGAATTCATAAAAATAATTCCATCACAACATGATCAAATCAATGTAATAATAGGGATAAAAACATAACCCTTTATTATCTTAGATGTAAAATAATTTTGATAAAACACTTGAACTCCATTCTTGAGGAAAATATCCTTTCTTCTTCAAAAACATTTTTCCTATCATAACATGTCATACGACTTTAAAATAAAAGAAGTTGATTAAAAATAAACTTGAAAACATGTAAAGGAAGATTCTTGGAAATTTTGTTTTAAAAATCCATTCATGCCGTATAAGTTAAAAAAACATTCTTCGTACTTTTGTCGGAAAAGTCAAAAAGTACCTCGTACGACAAAAGATTCCTTTCATAGATATTAATAAAAGCTCACCGAAGGGTAAAAATGGATTTAAAAAATTTTAGGTGGATGGAAATAATATTACATATTGATGAAACATGGATGTGGATGACAAAATACACCCCAGTAAATACTTACGAAAAAACAATCTCAGATAAAAATGAGATTGTGACATTTCCCTTACCTTAGGTCCGACTTGCATTGTACGTGTCCGAAACTCCTGTATAATGATTTAAATCATGTTATTGACTTATTCCAGAATCATATTCACTGTTATTATATCATATATGGTACTCGTATGACTTTATATTACCCGTTAATTGTAAATTCATGTTAAAGTAGCGTTTCGGGTAAAAGCGTCTCATTTGTCGTTCGTGTTTTTAACTTGTAATTATTCATATGATTAATTAAGTCATGATTACTTAATTCCGGAATATAAAACATGATATATATATATATATATATATATATTCAGAATATACATATATAATAAATCAGTAAATGGAAAGAAATACACCGTTCATGGAGACGGTAGTCCGTACGTACGCATGAACGCTGTTTTCGTTTCCTTATTGAATTGAATGGAATTAAGTAGATGACATACATATAAATATAAATAATTCCAGTATAATTATCAGGTCAGATATTTCATTAGTACTTATTATATATACTTTATAATCATTCATGAATGGTTAATCATTGAGAATGAATCTCATCGCGTCGTGGAGACGGTAGTCCGTACGTACGCACGAGCGGTGATATCGTTCCCATGGTCGTGGAATTGCGTTGAAGTGTATTTATACTATTTCAGTATCAATATCACTTTATTATAATCATATATAGTTACTCATTAAACCATTATACCCATCCTTGTAAGGTGGTGGTGGAAAATAGATTACACCACGGCGTGGAGACGGTATTCCGTACGCACGCACGCGCGGTGATTTCATTTTTTGCGTAGGATGGATAGAAGGTGAATTAGGGTTGTTTCATATTTATAATAACATATCAGTATGTAGGTAATACTGATGTTATTACTTTGTTATGAAACAAATAAAGAAGAAGAAGTTGAAGAAGAATGAAATTGAAAAGATCGGTAATGGTTATTACCTCTTCTTTGAAACGCCTCTTTGAATCCTCCACTTATGGAACTAAGATTGGTCTTTGAAGATAACCAGGACCTCTAGGATTATTCTAGGGAAGTGGAGAAGGGATTTTGGCAGAGTTTGGCCGAGCTTGAGTGCTCAAATTGGTGTGAGGAGGAAGGGGGAGGAGGTGCCCTTTTATAAGGGAGGAGAGGGGCACCTTAGGAATATCTCAAAATATTATTTTATATTAAAGTCAAAATCGGTTTATAATGGTTTCAAAGGGTCTTATTACAAATATAAAGTGGGGAAGGGTCGAAATAATATCAACCAATAGGATTTAGAAAAGTTTAGTATATTATTTTAACCTTATCAATTAGATTTAACTCTAAGTTAAATAATTTAACTTTTATCGTGTCTTTTTGTTTTCTTTCACTATATGGTTAATACACTTACTATAACATGCCAAACGAACCCCAAATTGTTTATTACTAATACATATATCCTTATCTAAGTAATTTGGCTGAGTCTTAGATTTTTAGGAATAAAATAACAATTAATAATATAATATTTGATTTAAAAACTATTTTGTGTCAATTTTGACACTATTTGATATATGATTTTTGTGAAAGTCATAACAGAATTATATGTTCGAACCAAGTTGATTACATCGACACTAATATATCATAGTTACCTAGAAAATTAGTGTAATTCATAAAAAGTCTCAAATTACATTTATTTTTATGTTTATAACATCAATTATTTCAATATTTCATTAATAAGATAATTACTGCATCATCATTGTGTCATAAATAAATTAACTTCTTTAATGATTAAAAATTACAAATAAAATACCATTATGTAGGAAAGCTTTTTATATTTCTAATGAATATTTATAGTCGAATTTATCTTATGTATAACCCCATATTAAAAATGATTTACTTATTAAACTTTGATTTTAACTATTTTAACCCTTCTTTAAATAAATTAATAATAAATGTCCTAATCTAATCCAAGTGGGCCTAAATGGTCATATTTTATTAATAAGGTTGTTTTTGGTCGAATTACACTTATCCAATAGAATTAGGACATGTGTTAGGGTAATAGTAATATCATATTTACCCTTAGTTACCCAATTTACTATTAACCGCGGTAAAAAAAAGTAAAAAGTTACTATTCACCAAAAAATTATTTTTATCTCATTGAACCACATTTTACTTACTGATTTCAACCGTGTCTGCCGGATTTTCGATATTCCATTCACAGAAGCGGTAAAATTAAGTTTTATGCAAAATTCAGTTTTTAACCTACCACTTAGTGGTTTCACTATTCATCAAAAATTGAATGTTTTCAGAAAAATACCAAAATTTCACCCTAGGCTAATTTCGATATTCTGAGTCCAAAAATGAAGTCCATTTTGAAAAATAAAATTTACAAAATTTCAAAAAGTTGTTATTACTATTCATAACGGCTAGTTTTAATAACATTTTAATAGCATATCGCTGTTTAGTGAAACTCGTTATTGCGTACTACACACGCTATCGAGGAAGGTCGTGATTGCGTGTAATGCAAGGCAAGTCAAGGATGCGTGTTGTGCAAGCTCCTTTTGGTGTAGCGTACAACACAAGACATTAGTGAAATAAAAAGAATATTTTTCATAAAATCTCGGGCTGTTACATTCTACCCCCCTTAAAATGAATTTCGCCCTCGAAATTCGTCGGGGTTATAAATTGTTTACTATTCGAAAGTTTCTTTAATAGAATCCCACATCGTAAAAAGGAATACCAAAACCTGGCTTTAAAAACTAAAGTATGAAATGTAACGATTACCCAAATAAACTAATCGCTGGGTTTCCACATAGGTAAAAATATGGATATAGAAGAGAAATCTAACCATCATGTTCTGATGGAGAGTGGTAGAGAACATGGCTATGGAAAAGCCAACAATCAAAAATCCATAAATTTGTGACGATCTAAGGTACCATCCGATTCATCAGGTATAGGATCACTAGGACAACATTTTTGGTTTTCAAGATCATTTCCCTAAAGTTGAAAATTTGAATTAGAATAAATACTTTCTTTATTTTGGTACAATCTCACTGTTGTTCATGCCATGAAAAATTTCCACTTCATCTCTTAAATAAATGAAGTTGAATTTGTTATTCGTGAAGTGTTAGCAGATCATGTGATAGAATGACGGGTCATTCCATCTGTCTCAAACAAAAGGTTAGAAAAAATTATATACATAAGTCGATCTATAGTGAGATTAATCACATATGGTTTTTAAAATGGACTTATACTTCATATATCATACTGCTTAATATAATAAAACTAGTTTCTACTAAACAGGGACTTCCTGTAGGTCAGTGGTAGGCGATAAAGGCCAGTCGCACTTCGGTTGTGGGTTCGATTCCCACAGCCTTGTCCGACGCGATGGGCTGTCGCCCGTCCTGTTGGTTGTCCTTTTTCTAAAACTATATTACTATAACATCCCATCAATAATATCGAAAAAACTTCTATCCTTAAACAATACTAACTTATGTCCAACATAATCCATTCTAATCTTTAGGCTTATCCATAATACTGCAGTCCACTCTCATAATATAGTGAAAACGATTACCAGAGATTTAATACTATCGTTAATCCCCATATATATGTCTTGTTGGTCTCATTCCAAACATTCAAAGGCCTTAATCATGTATTCTCTTGGATACCCATTGAACCATAGTGAAAACGTGAATGTAGTTAAAAGTTAACACCTTCCACATACCAAAATCCTCAAAATTGTATATACTCAAACCAAGATATCACTTAGTCCTTATATTAATCATGAGCTCATGAATACTATTTAACATTTCATTTTCTCGTTTTCCCTTCATTATGCGCATATAATCTTATTTCCAAAATATATCAATCACTTTGAATACCACATCAATAAATATTACAATACTCAATGATACAACATTATTTCTAAATCCCATTACATAAACACTTAATCATTCCACCACATCGTTGTCATATTCAACATTTCCAATAGTGATCGCATGTGACTTCCCTTTGTCCTTTGCCTTCAGTGGATGCTCATGTTGATCATCACTAACCCTTGGATTAGGGCATTTATTAGCATAATTCCCCATTTCCTTGCACTTGAAGCATTGAAGTGTTGGTGGTGCGTTCTCTGCAGTGTTTGATTTATTCACATCATTAGAAACCCTTTTTCCATTACATCGACACTCAGCTGCTCGGTGACCTTCTTTTCCACACTTAAAACATTTTCTAGTCCCTTTAAGACAATCTCCACCATGCTTCTTTCCACACTTATTGCATAAGGAAACATTCATCTTCTTTTCACCATTATTCTGAGATTTCTCCTTGAACTCAATCTTTAGTTTTTTGTCAAAACCATGAGATGGATATGTAAAACCAACTTCCATTTCTACCTTGATAGCACAACGCACAATTTCTTCATAGCTACTGAAGTCTCTTATAGCTAATGCACTTCGAAGACTTGGTTTTAAGCCACTGAAAAATCGATCAACTTTACTTTCAGGTTGGATGATAATGCCAGATGCATACCTTGCAAGTCTTGTAAAATTCGCTTCGTATATACCAACAGATTCATAATCCTTTTGCTTTAGTTCAAGAAACTCCTTCTCCATCATTGTTCAAAGAATACGAGGGAAGTACTTATTGAAAAATAAGTTCTTGAACTCTTCCCATTCCATGGACTCAATTTCATCTCTTTGCCTTGTATTCTTGATAAGATTCCACCATTGATCAGCTTCACCTTCCAAACGATGTACTGCTAAGATGACTTTATCATGTTCAGAACATTGAAGAACTGAAAATATCTTTTTAGTGGCACTGATCCATTGTTCAGTAACAAGTGGATCAGAAGACCCACTGAAAGAAGGTGGACGTTGCCTCATGAAGGACTCAATAGAATATTGTTCCCTTCTCTGCTCATTTGGAAGTCCAGAATGATTCATAGCTTGTGTAAGTATAGCAATAAGATTTTGCACTCCATCTCCCATAACATTTGTTTGTTCAGGAGGACAATCATTGCATTGTCCATTGCATTGATCAACACGGTTCCTTCGGGTTCCAGCCATCGTCTAAAACCCAAAAAGAATAGTGTGAGAGGCAAAAATCATGCTAGGGAAAACAACATAATAAAAGGGGAGTACCTTCAATATCTAACATCTTAGGTTTAATTCTATGATCGTTATCATAATTCTAGTACTATAACCTATACGTATACTTAACCTTAGGGACATCCCTAGACATACCATAGAAATATCTCTAGGGATCTCACTAACGTTTTCGCATCCTAGTTTCCAAAGGTTGACTAAACCTTTCCTCTGATACCAACTGTAGAGACCCGAAGCTTGACATACATTGACATTACATTACTTTTGCGGAATACTTAGTACATAACAAAAACACACACACAAGGATCGTAATAGTTTAGTGTCTTTGGAAACTCGGAACGTAATCTTCTAATCGTGGTGAAAGATCTTCAATATCACCCATAAAGATCTTCCCGTTTTTTAACCTAAAACCTTTCTTTATATCTTGGGGAAAAGAAAACATAAAAGGGTGAGCTCAAATGCTCAGTAAGGGTAAAAAAAAGAAATATCAATCACATCATATACACAAGCACATAACTTTTGGAAATCATAACCTGCAAAAGAGATCAAAATTTCATAACATGGGATAAATCATGGCAGTTAAATGTAATCACAATAATCATAACATAAAACACGAAACATTGTGGCATTCACAAATAATCATAGAGAATCATTTCTTGTTAGTCAAGACTCATTGCCAAGACTATCTTAGTGGAAAAAGTCCCTTTCTGAATCGAGCAACCCTCGTTTCAGTCCTGTTTCACTGAATCGGTATAACCTACCGTTCCAGACCTGTCTATCTCATGAGATATAAAATCTTTACCCAATTCATTGGAGGGAGATATAGGTCCCACAATCTTATAATGAATCCTTTCTTATGTGTGCCACATAATCATAAAACAAACATCATCGCATAACACATGTAACAAAAATGGGATTCTTGAAACATCATGACATCATAAATCAATTCATATAAGATAAAGGAATTCAATAAAATAATTCCATCACAACATGATCAAATCAATGTAATAATAGGGATAAAAACAGAACCCTTTATTATCTTAGATGGAAAATAATTTTGATAAAACACTTGAACTCCATTCTTGAGGAAAATATCCTTTCTTCTTCAAAAACATTTTTCCTTTCATAACATGTCATACAACTTTAAAATAAAATAAGTTGATTAAAAATAAACTTGAAAACTTGTAAAGGAAGATTCATGGAAATTTTGTTTTAAAAATCCATTCATGCCGTATAGGTTAAAAAAAACATTCTTCGTACTTGTGTCGGAAAAGTCAAAAAGTACCTCGTACGACAAAAGATTCCTTTCATAGATATTACAAAAAGCTCACCGAAGGGTAAAAATGGATTTAAAAAATTGTAGGTGGATGGAAATAATATTACATATTGATGAAACATGGATGTGGATGATAAAATACACCCCAGTAAATACTTACGAATAAACAATCTCAGATAAAAATGAGATTGTGACATTTCCCTTACATTAGGTCCGACTTGCTTTGTACGTGTCTGAAACTCCTGTATAATGATTTAAATTATGTTATTGACTTATTCCAGAATCATATTCATTGTTATTATATCATATATGGTACTCTTATGACTTTATATTACCCGTTCTTTTGTAAATTCATGTTAAAGTAGCGTTTCGGGTAAAATCGTCTCATTTGTCGTTCGTGTTTTTAACTTGTAATTATTCATATGATTACTTAAGTCATGATTACATAATTCCAGAATATAAAACATGATTTATATATATATATATATTCAGAATATACATATATAATAAATCAGTAAATGGAAAGAAATACACCGTTCATGGAGACGGTAGTCTGTACGTACGCATGAACGCTGTTTTCGTTTCCTTATTGAATTGAATGGAATTAAGTAGATGACATGCATATAAATATAAATAATTCTAGTATCATTATCAGGTCATATATTTCATTAGTACTTATTATATATACTTTATAATCATTCATGAATGGTTAATCATTGAGAATGAATCTCATCGTGTCGTGGAGATGGTAGTCCGTACGTACGCACGAGCGATGATATCGTTCCCATGGTCGTGGAATTGCGTTGAAGTGTCTTTATACTATTTCAGTATCAATATCACTTTATAATAATCATATATAGTTACTCATTAAACCATTATACCCATCCTTGTAAGGTGGTGGTGGAAAATAGATTACACCACGGCGTGGAGACGGTATTCCGTACGTACGCACGCGCGGTGATTTCATTTTTTCCGTAGGATGGATAGAAGGTGAATTAGGGTTGTTTCATATTTATAATAACATATCAGTATTTAAGTAATACTGATGTTATTACTTTGTTATGAAACAACTAAAGAAGAAGAAGTTGAAGAAGAAAGAAATTGAAAAGATCGGTAATGGTTATTACCTCTTCTTTGAAACTCCTCTTTGAATCCTCCACTTAGGGAACTAAGATTGGTCTTTGAAGAAGACCAGGACCTCTAGGATTATTCTAGCGAAGTGGAGAGGAGAAAATGGTAGGGTTTGGCCGAGCTTGAGTGCTCAAATTGGTGTGAGGAGGAGGGGGAGGAGGTGCCCTTTTATAAGGGAGGAGAGGGGCACCTTAGGAATATCTCAAAATATTATTTTATATTAAAGTAAAAATCGGTTTATAATGGCTCCAAAGGGTCTTATTTCGAAGATAAGGTGGGTATGGGTCTAAATCCTATCAACCAATAGGATTTAGACAAGTATAGGGTATTATTTTAACCTTATCAATTAGATTTAACTCTATGTTAAATAATTTAACTTTTACCCTGTCTTGTTGTTTTCTTTCACTATATGGTTAATACACTTACTATAACATGACAAACGAACCCCAAGTTGTTTATTATTAATATATATATCCTTATCTAAGTCATTTGGCCGAACCTTATATTTTTAGGAATAAAATAACAATTAATAATATTATATTTTATTTAAAAACTATTTTGTGTCAATTTTGACACTATTTGATATATGATTTTTTTGAAAGTCATAACAGAATTATATGTTCGAACCAAGTTGATTAAATCAACACTAATATATCATAGTAACCTATAAAATTAGTGGAATTCATAAAAAGTCTCAAATTACATTTATTTTGGTGTTTATAACATCAATTTTGTCAATATTTCATTAATAAGATAATTACTGCATCATCATTGTGTCATAAATAAATTAAATTATATAATGTCTAAAAATTACAAATAAAATACCATTATGTAGGAAATCTTTTTATCTTTCTAATGAATATTTATATCGAATTTATCTTATGTATTACCCCATATTAAAAATGATTTACTTATTAAACATTGATTTTAACTATTTTAACCCTTCTTTAAATAAATTAACAATAAATGCCCTAATCTAATCCAAGTGGGCCTAAATGGTCATATTTTATTCATAAGGTTGTTTTTGGTCGAATTACACTTATCCAATAGAATTAGGACATGTGTTAGGGTAATAGTAATATCATATTTACCCTTAGTTACCCTATTTACTATTAACCGCGGTAAAAAAAAAGTAAAAAGTTACTATTCACCAAAAAATTATTTTTATCTCATTGAACCACATTTTTCTTACTGATATCAACCGTGTCTGTCGGATTTTCGAAATTCCATTCACAGAAGCGGTAAAATTAAGTTTTATGCAAAATTCAGTTTTTAACCTACCACTTAGTGGATTCACTATTCATCAAAAATTGAAAGTTTTCAGAAAAATACCAAAATTTCACCCTAGGCTAATTTCGATATTCTGAGTCCAAAAATGAAGTCCATTTTAAAAAATAAAATTTACAAAATTTCAAAAAGTGGTTATTACTATTCATAACGGCTAGTTTTAATAACATTTTAATAGCATATCGCTGTTTAGTGAAACTCGTTATTCCGTACTACACACGCTATCGAGGAAGGTCGCGATTGCGTGTAATGCAAGGCAATTCAAGGATGCGTGTTGTGCAAGCTCCTTTTGGTGTAGCGTACAACACAAGACATTAGTGAAATAAAAAGAATATTTTTCATAATATCTCGGGCTGTTACACCCCGACCCCAGTTACCTTGAGTCGGTGAACTATTTCATAACATTGGAACGATCACGAAAGATCAAGTCACGAAAGAAAGATTAGTTTAGTAGCCTTGGAAACACTAGATACATTCATAAATGTTACATTACATCACAAAGTGAAAAACTACAATAACATAGTCTCCATTTTCCACACTCATATCCCCTTCAGACTATCCCTACATGTCATTCCTATAATACTTCGTAACATCCTGGAAAAATTAAAACATTGAAAGGGGTGAGATCAGATGCTCAGTAAGGATAACAATATAGCGGAAGCTTTCATAAATAAACATTAACATTTAAGGCAATGTATAACTAAAACAAAATCCTTTTAAACATGAACTTTATAATCATATGTAAAAAGTAAAATGAAATAATTCCATTTAATTACTCACATGGATATTCTACTAGTCGAATAATCACATGAAATATCAATAACCACTTTCATAATGATGGAATGCATAATGCCAGACTATCATAACCACATAGCCAAGGCCCCTTACCAAGACCAAAAATAATATTTTGTCAAGGCCTCATCTCAAGACAGTAGTTTTTCTCATGAGACCTACCGATGCATCAAGGAGCTATAGCGGGCTCCACCCATCACTTATTAAGTCCAATGCATTCCTCATATGAACAGGTTTAAACATATCATAAACCATAACTTAATCGTACCATATAAAACATGCATAAAGGAAACATAACATTTCCACATTTCAATCACAATATATCAATACAACACATTGATATAATACAAATCTTATCAAAACCATTTTCAATACCAAAATAAAAGAAAATTAAATCTTGGTATTTATTTTTCATTTAAAAAAAGTAATGGCTTGTAGAGGAAACCGAAACTCAAATAATGGTTACAGCGGCGGGGAAGTCATTGTCGCCGCATACGTACGACAAGAAAAACTTTCAATTTTGTCGTTTAGTAAAACGCTTCGTATAAAAAGATTCCTTTTGAATAATCGTAAAAGTCAAAGAGGTTTATACACCGTATAAAAGAAATTTGTGTATAAAAACAATATGCCTCAATGAATGGAGATTGAGACAAAGTACCTTAGAAAGATTACTTTTTAAATAAAATAGATCTATTATGTGTATTCACTATATGTAAATAAAATGAAATTACAAATACAAGATAGTATATAACAATATCATGACACAATTTGAAAGTATGAGATTAACCCAAAGAATAGAAATTGGGTTACGAAGTTCCCTTACCTCCTGTCCGACTTGACTTGACCGCTCTTTAGCCTCCTAAATAGTAAACTAGAGATAATATCTACCTTAT
The DNA here is from genome assembly GCA_963277665.1 of Viscum album. NCBI lineage: Eukaryota > Viridiplantae > Streptophyta > Magnoliopsida > Santalales > Viscaceae > Viscum > Viscum album. Next base: position 1,621,671,977 of record OY728123.1, read on the forward strand.
TAAGAACCTTTTTAAAGTTAATTATTCCTTTTATATCACTCATTACCATGTAATGAACATTATGTAATTATTTAAGTTTATAATGGTCATTTTGTCGATCTTAGGTACTTGAGTCAAAAATAAACATCTTATAATTACACTTTGTTCATGTGGTAATATATCCATTATATCCATAATTATATTCATGATGTATATATCATATAAATAATATATATCCAGTATACACATTCATTTATAATATTACATAGCATTTAGAGGTAAGAAATGAAATTCACCGTTCATGGAGACGGTAAACCGTACGTACGCAAGAACGCTACATTCATTTCCATTTCGTATTTAATGGAATGAAGTTATAATTATATAAATGTATAATATAATTCCAGTATAATATATTGTATAATACCATTGAATCCATCCTTTATGCATCCCACATATGGCATTAACGATTCAAATCACTTTGAGGGGGCTGTGGTCCGCACTTCCTAAAATGAAAATATCACATTTACCCATAATGGAAACAAGAAAGGGATTCCATAAATGATAAATTCAGAACCTTAAGTAAAACATAAACATATTATATATCATATATAAATTGAGTGAAATCTTAATTGCCACCTTTGAAGGTGTTATATGAGTGTTGAACAATCATCGTTTTGTGAGGCAGAAATTCACCATCCACAGAAATAATATGTTCTTTAACCATTAAATTTCAGTGTGTGTAAGTGTAGCTCGAATAATTATTATAAAAACATCCTAGTATATTGAGTATACTGGTTTTGTTACAAAATAAATGAATAAAAAGAGTTTAGGTGGTTGGATAAGCAAAATAAAATAAAATAACATAAGAGAAGACATTACCTTAAAATCGGGTAACTCTTTTGATTTGAGCCAAAGGCTTCCTTGGGAAGAATTCTGCCCAATGTGAGGCTTCTAGGAGTAAGGGAGGGATGTTGGTAGAGTATTTGGGTAGAGGTTGTCCGAGCCAAAATGCTTTGAAAGTGTGAGTAAGGTGGTAGTGGTGGGGGCCTTTTATAAGTGGAGAGGAGGGGCACTCTTGGAAAGATTGAAATGTTACATTATTATAAAATGCCTTTTCGGATTCTAAAGGTCCCACACTTATATATTTCAAGGATAAGGTGATACGGGTTCAAAATATACTCATCAAATAGGTTTTTGACAAGTGTAAGTCTTAGATTTTACAATAACTTTTCATTTTATTTAAATCGTTAATTAATGAGGTAATCACTGCATCATTATAGTGTCATAAAAACTTTAATTTATTTAATTTCAAAAAATTATAAAAAAAATATCATGATGTAGGAAATATTTTTATATTTCTAATGAATATTTATAGTCAAAAATATGACTTGTATAACCCCATTTTAAAATTGTTTTAGTAAAACAACTCATGTTTGTGACATTTTTATTTTAACATTAAATAAAAATTGTGTATTGTCATTTTCCTACCAAAGTGGCTCCATGGGGTCCCCAAGATGACCCATGGATTGTATTGGTCAGACATGAATCATCCAATAGGGGTAGGACATGTGTAAAGGTATTTTCATATTTTTATAATATCATTTTTACCTTAAATTTTACTAATTACCTTTAATCACGATTAATTTAACTTAAAAGTTACTATTCACCAAAAATTATTTTAATCCCATTGAACCACATTTTACATCCTAATGACAACCATGTATGTCGGATTTTTGAAATTCAAATCACAGAAGTGGTAATGTATCATTTAAACGAAAAATCAGTTTTTGAACTACCACATAGTGGTTTCACTATTCATCAAAAATTGAAGTTTTTCAGAATAATGCCAAAATTTCACCCTAAGCTATAATTGATATTCTGAAATTAAAAAATGATGTCTATTTTAAAAAATTCCAAACATATAAGTTTCATTAATTAATTTTATAATTAATTCCCGCTGTCACAACAAATAGCGTGTTTTTAAGAAATAATATATATCAAAAGATTGACAATTATTTATGTCCAATTTCAGTGTGAAATTAATTCTAATGACCAACATTGGATAAAATGGTAAAAATATATTATAATTATACTTTAAAACCCCTAAATAGTATAATTTATCACTATAAATTATTTTGATTAAAAAAGTTGTTTTAAGTATTTTTCACTATTCATAAAAAATTCGAAGTTCTCAGAAAATTACAAAAAATTCAACGTAGGATAATTTCGATATTACGAATAAAAAAATTAAGTCCATTTTGAAATATAAAATTTCTATAATTTTAAAAAGTGATTATTACTATACATAACGGCTACTTTGATTGGTTGTGGTGTGTTTTAGAACTCGAAGTTGCGTAAAATACACGCTACTATATTATTCAAAGAGAAGTGTACTGTGGAAGCTTGGGGTGTTACATTCTCCCCTCCTTAAAATAATTTCGTCCTTGAAATTTCATATAATATCACTATGTAAAAAGACTCGGGTGATTCTTCATCATAAGTTCCTCGGGTTCCCAAGTTGCCTCCTCCATCTTTTGATTTCTCCATAGAACTTTTACCAGATGAGTCGTCCGGTTTCTCAGCACTTGTTCTCTTGTATCAAGAATCCTGAAGGGCTCTTCGAAGTAAGAAAGATCGGGTTCCAGTTCTAATTCCTCATAGGTTAGAACATGTGTTGGGTCAGGCATGTATTTTCTCAACAGTGATACATGGAATACATCATGAACTTTGGAGAGACTTGGCGGTATTTCCAAACAATAAGCTATAGCCCTAATTCGTTCTAGAATTTCGAAGGGTCCGATGTACCTGAGACTCAATTTACCCTTCTTACCAAAATGTATAACTCCCTTCCATGGAGATACCTTCAAGACAACATGCTCTCCTACCTGAAATTCCAAATCCTTCCTTCAGTTGTCAGCATAGCTCTTCTGCCTACTTTGAGCTGCTTTAATGTGGTTTTGGAATACTTTCACATTTTCCATCGTTTCCTCCACCAGTTCTAGGCCTACAAGTTTTCTTTCACCAACATCATCCCAACAGGTTGGTGTGTGACATCTCTTTCCGTATAAGGCTTCATATGGTGCCATCTGAATATTTGAATGGAAGCTATTGTTATATGAAAATTCTACAAGAGGTAAATATTGATCCCACATTCCTTGAATGTCAAGTGAGCATGATCTAAACATGTCTTCTAAGTTTTGAATAGTTCTTTTTGATTTTCCATCTGTTTGAGGGTGGTATGCAGTGCTCAAACGAAGTTTAGTATCCAAGGCCTTCTGAAGACTTTTCCAGAATCTTGATGTAAAACGAGGATCACAATCCGAGACAATCGACAGGGGTACTCCATGACGTCTCACAACTTCATTAATATATTGTCTTGCTAGATGTTCAAGTGGTAGATCTTCCCTTATAGAAAGAAAATGTGCTGATTTTGTGAGATGATCAATAATGACCCATATTGCGTCATTTCTTCTAGGATTATTTGGTATTCACATGACAAATCCATTGTAATATTGTCCCATTTCCACTCAGGTATGGGAAAAGGTTGCAATACTCCACCAGGCAGTTGCCTTCCAGCTTTCACTTGCTGACAAACCATACATATTGACACAAAATCAGCAATCTCCCTCTTAATGTTGTCACACCAAAAAATGTCCCTTTAAATCTCTATACATTTGGTGCTCCTAGGGTGTATAGAGAAATTGGAACAATGAGAATCATCCAACAATTCACTCTTTAAATCAGGTATATCATGAACACATAGTCTCCTACCAAATTTCAAAATTCCATCTTCATACACAAAGTCCCTCAATCGCCCATCATTCACAGCTTTAATCTTCTTCCTCAACTCTTCATCATTGGCCCGATAACACTTTATCCTTTCTAGTAAAAATGGTTTGGAAACCATTTGATTTTTTTTTATGTTTCACCCCCCCATGGTGATTCCCATATCCATCTTTACTAGATCCATGAAAATAGGATCCCTTTCCACTCTCATAATGTTCAATACTCTAAAATCTTTTCTACTCAAAGCATCTGCAACCTTATTTGCCTTCCCCGGGTGGTAGTGTATCATGCAATCATAATTTTTGAGTAGTTCAACCCATCTCCTTTGCCTCATGATGAGTTCTTTTTGTGAGAAAATATATTTCAAACTCTTGTGATCGGTATATATCTCACATCATTCACCGTAGAGATAATTTCTCCATATCTTCAAGGCAAAGATTACAACAGCTAACTTGAGATCATGAGTAGGATAGTTCTGCTCATGCATTTTTATCTGTCGTGATGCATAGGCAATAACCCTATCATTCTTCATAAGGACACATCCATGTCATTTCATTGATGCATCACTATAAATATCAAACCCATCATTCCCTGATGGTAGAGTCAATATAGGAGCATTGACTAATATTTTCTTTAGTTATTCAAAATATTCTTCACACTCTTTTGTCCAGAAAAATTTAACCCCTTTACGTGTGAGCTTCATTAATGGGTTAGCCAAACGGGCAAAATTCTGGACAAAACGTCGATAATAACCTGCCAAACCAATAAATCTGCGTACCTCAGTTATAATCGTCGGTGCTGGCCATTCTTGGATTGCCATGGTCTTAGAAGGACCAACAAAAATTCCATCCTTAGAGATAATGTGTCCAGGATAGGAAATCTCCTGAATCCAGAATTCACACTTTCTAAACTTCCCTTATAATTCATGCCTTCTAAGAGTCTTCAAGATAATGCGCAAGTGATTTTCATGATCTTCGTAGCTTTTGGAGTACACCAAGATGTCATCAATAAATACCACCACAAAATCATCATGATATTCCTTGAAAACTCTATTCATTAAATCCATGAATACATAGGGTGCATTAGTCAATCCAAAAGGCATTACTGTAAACTCGTAATTCTCGTACCTTGTTCTAAATGTTGTCTTCAGAATGTCTTCCTTCTTCACACACAATTGATGGTATCCCAATCGAAGGTCAATATTTGAAAAGTATTGAGCTCCATGAAATTGGTGAAATAAATCATCAATGCGAGGTAGGGGATACTTGTTCTTTATTTTTATAGCATTGATCTCCCTGTAGTCAACACACAACCTCATAGATCCATCATTCTTCCTAAAAAAAAGAATAGGGGCTCCCCATGGAGAAATAATAGGAAGAATAAATCCATTATTACTCAATTCCTCTAGTTGTTTCTTTAGTTCAATGAATTCCACGGTGGCCATACTATAAGGGGTCTTCGATACAGGCCTTGATCCAGGAATTAAATCAATGGAAAACTCAACTTCTCGTTCTGGAGGATGTCCAGGTAAATCTTCCGGAAACACATCTTCATATTATTTCACAATAGGTATATCCTCTGTTTTAACATTACTTTCCTCGCCCATAGTCATTTCATTCTCTTCCTCCCCAATAATTGAATTTAGTTGAGCTACTGGGGGTGGATCTAAATAAGAATTAGGTGGTGACGATTCTGCTCTAAAAATAAGGTGTTCCTTATCATCATCATCAAAAATCGTAACCTCATTCTTCTTACAATAAATATTTTCATCATAGTCTGAAAGACAATCCATACCGAGGATTATATCAAACTCAATCATAGGTATGACAATGAGATCAGCGGATAAAGAACAGTTATGTGCTCTAATGGGGACTGATTCACAAAACTTTGTTGCAATAATACATCTCTTAGGTGTTTTGACTGAAAATTATCTTGTTAAATAAAATTGGAAATATCTAATTTTCTTAGCAAACTGGGAATATATGATATAATGTGATGATCCAGAATAAAATAATGCATTTTCTAAACTTAAGGAAACCATTAAATTACCTGCCACCACGTCTTTCGGAGCTTCAACCTCAGCAGTAGTGATATCATAAGATTGGCCTTGATCCATTGGCCTCTTCTGAGGTAAGTTCCCCTGACGCTTAGGACATTCATTTTCATAATGTCCCATCTCTCTACAATTATAGTATTCCACATTGACAGAAAATTTATTTCCCTTGCAATCATGAGCTTGGTGTCCTTTTTCACCATACTTGTAACATACTCTCATTCCCTTCAAGCATGTACTGGGGTGTTTCTTTCCATATTTACGGCAGGACTGATATTCAACTCTTCCCTTCTTCCCCTTATTTCCATTTCCAGATTGATCAGAAGATCTCTTCTTTTCTTGCTTTGCTTTAAAGTCATAAGACATAGAGAATTCATTTTCCGTCTTGATGGCACATGAGACGATATCTTCGTATGACGAGAAGGTTTGTGAGACTAATGCACGACGGAGATATGGTTTTAACCCATAAAAGAATCGATCAATATTACTTCTTGGGTTACATATATAATATGAATCATGCCTCGCTAGCCTTATACTTTGCGACATTCTCATCCTCCTTCTACCTCAGACTCAAAAATTGCCTTTCCATATCTGCTCGATGGTCATGTGGAAATTATTTTTCTAAGAAAAGATCATTGAACTCTCTCCATTCCATATTTGATACTTCTTCATCTTCCTTTGTGTTTTGAATCAGTGACCACCATTTATCGACATCTCCAGTGAGGCGATAGACTGCCATGACAACCTTCTCCCTTTTGCTACTCCCCAAGGCATGTAATATTTTTTCAAAGGAGTTTATCCATTGCTCAACTACTAATGGATTTGTACCCCCATTAAATGTTGGTTGTTGTTGCCTCATGAAGCGGTCTAACATTGATCCTCCACGTTGTGGATCAGGGTGCTCCATACGTGCAAGGTTATTATTCATAACAAGAGTGAGTTGTCTCAGTATGGTAATAAGTTGATCAGAACCAGTTGTATCTCCAGCTCCACAATACTTTTCATGAGCAGGAGGGAAATCCCTACACAGAGTGCGTGCATTGATACGGTTCTCGTTCCTTCCACTAGGCTCCATTTCTAAACAATGACATAAACTAGATTAGTTTATGAATCAAAATACATAATTCCATACTTGTAAAATACTTAACATAAATTTAACTATTTATAGATATAATCCATAAAAATGTTTTCTTTGAGGAAGTATATACTCATAACCCTTCATAGTGGTTTGTAAAGAAAATGAGAATTATCCTAAGCATATCCTTCGGGAGTGTCGTTACCAAGAGTGCTGCAAGGCCTGTTGTTGTTCACCAGTTCCCGTTCGAGTCTAGCTCAAAGCGGTGTTTTCTTGTTTTACCCCTAGGTACATATGTGCCAGAGCCGACTCTACCTGCTCGTATCCAGACATGGATTTATTTCTTGGAACACTCAAAAACTCTCTACAACAACAAAATTTTAGGAAGTTCTTCTATACTAATCCTCCAAGTCTATCTTTGGGATATGTGCTCTAATCAGAGTTTATCTAAATCTAGCTTCTAAGGTTAGTACTAAACTGCCTCTGATACCAACTGTAACACCCCGACCCCAGTTACCCAGAGTCGGTGCATTATTGCATAACATTGGCATGATCACAAAAGATCAAGTCTCGAAAGGCCGATTAGTTTAGTAGCCTTGGAAACACTAGATAAATTCATAAATATTACATTACATCACAAAGTGAAAAACTAATATAACATAGTCTCCATTTTCCACACTCATATCCCCTTCAGACTATCCCTGCAGGTCATTCCTATAATACTTCATCACATCCTGGAAAAATTTAAACATTGAAAGGGGTGAGCTCAGATGCTCAGTAAGGATAACAATATAGAGGAAGCTTTCATAAATAAGCATTAACATTTAAGGCAATGTATAACTAAAACAAAAGCCTTTTAAACATTATCTTTAGAATAATATGGCAAAAGTAAAATGAAATAATGCCATTTACTTACTCACATGGATATTCTACCAGTTTAATAATCACATGAAATATCAATAACCACTTTCATAATGATGGAATGCATAATGCCAGACTATCATAACCACGTAGCCAAGGCCTCGTGCCAAGACCACAAATAAGATTTCATCAAGGCCTCGTGCCAAGACACTAGTTTTTCTCATGAGACCTACCGATGCATCGAGGAGCTATAGCAGGCTCCACCCGTCACTTATTAAGTCCAATGCATTCCACATATTCACAGGTTTAAACAAATCATAAACCATAACATAATCGTATCACATAAAACATGAATAAAGGAAACCTAACATTTCGACATTTCAATCACAAGATATCAATACAACACATTAATATAATAAAAACCTTATCAAAACTATTTTCAATACCAAAATAAAAGAAAATTAAAACTTGGTATTTATTTTTCATTTAAAAAAATTTATGGCTTATAGAGGAAGCCGAAACTCAAATAATGGTTACGATTGCGGAGAAGTCATTGTCGCTGCATACCTACGACAAGAAAAATATTCCTTTTTGTCATTTAGTAAAACTCTTCATATAAAAATATTCCTTTTGAATAATCGTAAAAGTCAAAGGGGTTTATACACCGTTTAAAAGAAATTTGTGTATAAAACAAAATATTTCTCAATGAATGGAGATTGAGACAAAGTAACATAGAAAGATCATTTTTTAAATAAAATATATCTATTATGTGTATTCACTATAAGTAAACAAAATGAAATTACAAATACATGATAGTATATAATAATATCATGACATAATTTGAAAGTAGGAGATTATCCCAAAGAATAGAAATTGGGTTAAGAAGTTCCCTTACCTCGTGTCCGACTTGACTCGACCGCCCTTCAACCTCATGAATAGTAAACTAGAGTTAATCTCTACCTTCCTAAGAACCTTTTTCAAGTTAATTATTCCTTTTATATCACTCATTACCATGTAATGAACATTATGTAATTATTTAAGTTTGTAACGGTCGTTTTGTCGATCTTAGGTACTTGAGTCAAAAATAAACTTCTTATAATTACACTTTGTTCATGTGGTAATATATCCATTATATCCATAATTATATTCATGATGTATATATCATATACATAATATATATCCAGTATATACATTCATTTATAATATTACATAACATTTAGAGGTAAGAAATGAAATGCACCGTTCATGGAGACGGTAAGCCGTACGTACGCATGAACCCTACTTTCATTTCAATTTCGTATTTAATGGATTAATGTTATATTTATATAAAGGTGTAATATAATTCCAGTATAATATAATGTATAATACCATTTACTCCATCCTTTATATATCCCACATAAGGCATTAACGATTCAAATCACATTGAGGGGGCGGTAGTCCGCATTTCTTAAATTGAAAATATCGCGTTTACCCATAATGGAAACAAGAAAGGTATGCCATAAATGAAAAATACAGAACCTTAAGTAAAACATAAACATATTATATATCATATATAAATTGTGTGACATCTTAATGGCCACCTTTGAAGGTGTTATATGAGTGTTGAACAATCATCGTTTCATGAAGCAGAAATTCGCCATCCAGAGAAATAACATGTTCTTTTTCCATTAGATGTAGGTTTGTGTAAGTGTAGCTCGAATAATTCTAATAAAAACATCCAAGTATATTGAAGATACTGGTATTGTTACAAAAGAAATTAATAAAAAGAGTTTAGGGGGTTGGATAAGAAAAATAAAAAAAATAACATAAGAGAAGACATTACCTTAAAATTGGGTAACTCTTTTGATTTGAGCCAAAGGATTCCTTGGGAAGAATTCTGCACAAAGTGAGGATTCTAGGAGTAAGGGTGGGATGTTTGGAGAGTATTTGGTCAGAGGTTGGCCGATCCAAAAGGCTTTGAAATTGTGAGTAAGGTGGTAGTGGTGGGGGCCTTTTATAAGTGGACAGGAGGGGCACTCTTGGAAGGATTGAAATGTTACATTATTATGAAATGCTTTTTCGGATTCTAAAGGCCCCATATTTATATATTTCTAGGATTAGGTGATAAGGGTTCTAAATCTACTCATCCAATAGGTTTTTGACAATTTTACGTCTTAGATTTTACATTATCTTTTCATTTTACTTAAATCGTTAATTAATGAGGTAATCACTGCATCATTATAGTGTCATAAAAACGTTAATGTATTTAATGTCTAAAAATTAAATAAAAATAACATGATTTATGAAATCTTTTTATCTTTCTAATGAATATTTATTTTCAAAAATATGACTTTTATAGCCCCATTTTATTTTTTTTAGTAAAACAACTCATGTTTGTGACATTTTTATTTTAACATTAAATAATACGATTTTATTGTCATTTTCCTACCAAAGTGGCACCATGGGGTCCTCAAGTTGACCCATGGATTGTCTTGGTCGGCCATGACTCATCCAATAGGGGTAGGACAAGTGTAAAGGTATTTTCATATTTTTATAATATCAGTTTAACCTTAAATTTCACTAATTACCTATAATCGCGATTAATTAAACTTAAAAGTTACTATTCAACAAAAATTATTTTATTCCCATTGAACCACATTTTAATTCCTAATGACAACCATGTATGTTGGATTTTTGAAATTCGAATCACAGAAGTGGTAATGTTTCATTTAAACGAAAAATCAGTTTTTTAACTACCACTTAGTGGTTTCACTATTCATCAAAATTGAAGTTTTTCAGAATAATGCCAAAATTTCACCCAATGATATTATTGATATTCCGAATTCAAAAATGATGTCTATTTTACTAAATTCAAAACATATAAGTTGAATTAAATAATTTTATAATTAATTCCTGTTGTCACAACAAATAGCGTGTTTTTAAGAAACAATATATATCAAAAGATTGACAATTGTTTATGTCCAATATCAACGTTAAATTAATTCTAATGACCACCATTGGATAAAATGGTAAAAATATATTATAATTATACATTAAAACCACTAAATAGTATAATTTATCACTATAAATTATTTTTATTAAAAAAGTTTTTTATGTATTTTTCACTATTCATAAAAAATTGGATGTTCTTAGAAAATTACCAAAAATTCAACTTAGGATAATTACGATATTACGAATAAAAATATTAAGTCCATTTTGAAATATAAAATTTCTATAATTTTAAAATGTGGATATTAATATTCATAACGGCTACTTTGATTGGTTGTGGTGTGTGTTAGAACTCAAAGTTGCGTACAACACACGCTACTGCATTATTCAAAGAGAAGTGTATCGTGGAAGCTTGGGGTGTTACATTTTTACTTGGGGGTATTTTGGTGATATTTGAGAAATTTTGAAGAAGGAGAGTTAGTGCATGGTTGGCGCCTGAGTTCCCCAAACTGTAGGCACTAAGAAAGTAAACTATGAAAAACCAGGTATAGGGGATTCTCATGGTTGGAACACAGTTTGGAAAACTACATACCCTATTAGGATAAACAATGAACCCTCCTTAGAACAAGTTCCTGGTTAAGCTTCGCCATTTGGAAAATCATGCATTTATTTTTAATTAACCCAAAATTTTTTTTTGAAAAATAACCAAACCCCCATATTACTCCAAAATTGGCCCCAACTCAAGCATAACATATTCCTATCATTTTTTAGGTGTTCAGATGAATTATTATGGAATATGACCTCAGTTATTGGTGATTAAATGTTTGGATTGAAGATCTACACCTCTCCCTTTATGTGATCCTCTTCATCTTTTTTATCCCATCCGTAAAGGGATGTTTTCCTCTATCATGATGTATTAAAATCCATTTTTTTATATATTATTTGTTTAAAACATGGATCTATGAATTGAATCAAAATATTGTTCTTCATCATTATAAGAGTAATTCTGCCTGAATTTGGGATATCTGTTGGTGAGTGTTCATCGTTGATTACATGGTAGGCGGTCTATGATTCAAATCCAAAATTATAGATTTCAATTACATGTACGTAATTGTAGAATTTCTATTGGATTATTAGGAATAGATTTTCTTAAAATGAATTAATTAATTTTGTAAATTAATTAATTAAGGGATTGAAAAATTGGAGATATTGAATTGATTGAATTTGAATAATTAATTGGTGAAATACTTATGGATATATTGTGATTTTTTTACCTGGAATAATTAATATTGAATTAATTATGGGGATATTAGAATTTTATAAATGGATTAATTAATTCTTGAATTAATTAAGGGAGATTTATGTGATTATGAAATTGGTTGAATTATGATTAATTAATTGTGAAATTAATTAATGGAATAGTTGGGATTAATTAATTGTTGAATTAATTAATGGAATTTAAGAGATTAATTAATTATGGAATTAATTAATGTAATGATGTAAATATGAAATTTTTTAGTATTATTAATTAATTGGTGAATTAATTAATGTGATATTGTGATACATGTGATATTATAATATTTTGATATAAGTGTTGTTGAATGGTAACAATGGTATTCAGACATGAATTCTGATGATGAATGGTAATAATGGAATTCAGACACGAATTTTGATGATTAATGGTAACAATGGAATTTAGGTATGAATTGTGGTGATGAATAATAACAATAGAAATAAGACATGAATTGAGATAATGAATGGTAACAATGGAATTTAGACATGAATTCAAATAATGATTGGTAATACTAAAACTCAGATATGAATTTTGATAATGAATGGAAATAATGGCATTCAGACATGAATTGTGATGATGAATGGTAACAATGGAATTCATATATGATTTCATATGATGAATGGTAATAGTCAAATTTAGATAGATAATTTCCCTTGGTGATAGTTCAGACTCAATCATGGGCCAAAGAGGTTTTTTAGAGTTCGGGTATCCTTGGAAAGATGGCAGTTATGTGGTTAAATAATGAGTAATTTTATTGATGTAATTTTTTTACTTCATTTCATTACTTATTAATTATACAACTGCATACACTATTTTGAGTGTGTATTGTTTATGACACCGTTGGTGGTGGCCTACTGAATTTTACTCACACCCTACTCGAGATTCCTGATTAGTACCTGAATTGATATAATGATTGTAGGATATGTTAGGGGGAAAATCACTATGTTTGATGGAAAAGTTGGGATGGATCATGGATGAGGGAAAAAGACGTGGTTTGGGAACCACATGGGGGTTTTTACTGACTTTTTTATATTAACACTTGAATTGTATTGGAATAAAATATATTTTATTTATTTTTGGAAATTGTATTCTCCATTTTGGTCACACTATTAGAAAGAGGGTTTATCCCCACGAAGCTATACCCATGGTTTTATAAATGGTGGGTATATCCTGATTTATGTTTGTCTATACCCACAATATAGAGTAAACCATTGGTATATGGTATCAATGCCAACATTTTTTACAGAACATTCAGTATAGAGCGGAGATTTATTCCCCCCCACCCCTCTCCCCCCTCACTTGTCGGGCAACCCCCCCTGCAGTTCCCATTCCCTCCCCACTCGTTTCCCCCACCTGATGCCCCTTCTCCTCCTCCGATCGATGATGTACATACCCACTCATGCTTCTCTAGTCGACATGGATCCCCACACATCTTTCTCCTCTGGTGAAAAATCCCCTCCTAGGTTGCGCAACCACCCTGGGTTTATATTTCCCTTACCCGACATGCAGCCCATCTAGGTCGAGGATTTCATCTATCATAAAGAATGTGAGAGGTCATTTACAGATTTTTAGTGTTTTTTATAGAGATTATATGTATTTAACTAATGTTGGTTGGACTAGGGATAATAAATATTGTTTCAGATGAATTTATGATGGGTTTAGGTTTTTTTGGTAATCAGTGAAAATTAAATTACTTAATTTTTTGTTAGAGTTTGTAAATAATTCCTTCATATATAAGAAAAAATAGAACGAATAAAATGGATTTTGGAATATTTAACTTATTTGTAAGATTGACATTGTAACTTTAAGTAGTAGGAAGAATAAATGAGATGGTTCAGAACACACCAACATGGGTATTTTATTTTCTATTGGTTGTGGTCAAATTAGAATTTTTTTAAGCTCTATTATTCTTCCTTTATTCTTTGAGTGGTTTTCTATTCCTCATATAGCCCTAATTAATTGTTCCGTCTAGGGATTTGGCTCATGGTAGTTCTAATTATTGTTTTTTTTCTTATTTTGCCTTATAGAGGAGATATTATTGCTAATTCATATTGTCACCACTTAATATGACACATTTTAGATTAGTTTTTTATTCTTCCATGTAGTTTTTCTATGAAATTGATTCATTTTAGAATAAAATGTTTTATAGATCTTTTTAAATCTCATTTTATTGAGATTTTGAATATATTTGATATCCATGTGATGTTATTAAAAATTATATAATATATCTAAGCTATCATAATGGTTTTTCCTTTTAAATTGTATTTTATTATTTTTAATATGGAAATATTGTATATGCTAATTATTTTTGAAAAATCTATGGGGTTATCTGAGATGGTTTTGATGGTGTTTATTTTATTTTGATCCAATTTGTGTTTTGAGAGGGTAAAAAAACTATTAAATGATAGAATTTTGTTTATAATGTGTTTTTGATCATGAAATGACTATAAAAGGAATTATTTGATTATTTAAAATGTTTATTTGAAAATGGTTTATTGTTATGCCCCTGGTGAAGATTCCCTTTATGAATCTTCAAAAACCATTGTGTGGAAATAGAGTTCCATTGGAAATTTTTTGGATTTATAATAGGAAGTCACATGTTTTAAATGGTGGATTTGAAATAGAAGTGTTTTTTGGGGTTTCATTTGTCTTATAAAGGATGTTAAATGTTTTGTTTATAAGAAATGGAAATTGATTATAATTTTAATCCATGTTTTATGGTTTTAAATAAATTATCAGTTTAGAATGAGATTCAATTATTTCCTGAGAGACACTATTGATTTCCTCTTGTTTCATGTGTCCCCTTGTGAGGGTTTTTACCACTATGTTGTTATTGTTGATCCTCATGTCTGGGAATGTTATTATTTATTCTATTTAGTCATGATGTGTTAACTAATATTCATTATAAGGATGTTTGATGTGATGGGACGTTATTAATTATGTCTTTTTTATTGATCTTGACTTGTGTGTTCACTTGCCTAACTTTATTATTAGTAATGGAAAACTGGGTACTATTTTTGAGTTCTACTCTTATGTTAACAATTTGGGTCATAAGTAACTCGTTTCCTTAAAATCATGCTAGGTGTCTGGGCTAGGAGGGGTTGTAATTTCAATGAGGATTTTGTTGTTTAGTTTGAGGGATTGTAAATTAGACTAAAAACATGTATGATGTTGTTCTGCATAAAATTTATAAAATTAGATGCATCTCAAATTTGGTTCATTGGGTAGATCCCACAATAAACTCATTCATGGTTAAAACTTTAATATAGGTTATTCCCATAACTTTCTTAATTTTATATATCCCCTACTAATATTTTTATGGTCCCTTTATCTGTTTTTCATAACTTTCTTACCTTTAGAATTATGGTTCCTGCTTGTGCGTATAGCTGAACCATCTTGATTGGGATCATTTTATTTTTAATAGATTTAAAATATTCTCCAAAACAAATTTTAATTTTAAAATATATTATGCGGGGTTTAAAAATTTTAAACGAGGCATTCATATTTGAAATTATTTAAGTTGATATAACATTTTTTTTGTGTATCTTTTTATTTGATGAAACAAATAGAATGTTTTAATAGAATATTATACTATTCATATTATTCTATACTTTTCTATGTTTGTAATCATACTTCCACGTTATATGTGATGTATTTATTGTATGAAATTTACATTTTAGTGTAGTTTTATATCAATATTCTTTAAGAATAATTAACTCCTTTTAAATTATTTGTGAAACAACAGTTCATGATGAATAAAATTTTTGAAAAAACATCTTGAGATAGGATATTGATTCCATGAATGGATCATATATTTTATGGGATTATTATTTGATGAAATTTTTAATAATCATAAATTTGAGATTTTATGAATTTATAGACATTAAAAAACATCTAATTTAGTGATATGATACACATACTGAGCTATAATGAAATTATCTGTAGTCAAGAATCATGAATAGGTGAGAACATGCCACTTAGTTCATCTTGGAGGATAGAAAAGTATAATATTATCAATTATATTGAATATATTATGGAGTAAATCATTGGAATTATATTTTACAATCATTAATTAGTGAAACTTACCAATTATAGTAAAGAGTTTTCCAGTTATGACACCAAATCATTTAATAATATTTTTCCCCATTTTATTAATTTTTACTACATTGGGGTAAGGATTAATTATTAAAAAAATGGGACTATGTTCCTATATATCTATAGCGTTAAATTTCTATATAATGAAAATTTTATAAAAATTTCAACTTATTCAACCCCCCCCTACACACCTTCTCTATGGTGAAACACCTCTATTGGCTCCTAAATTCTGACCAAGTCCCCCACTACCATACTATACATGGTTAGAGTTTAGTAGATGGATGTTTATTCTTATAAATAAATTATATTTTTTTTATTGTATGAGGAACAATATATCATTTCATAAAGAGATACTTGGTTAACATCTTAGTAATGGATGCGATTGTCGGAGGAATTCGTTACCCAATAATGGATCATTAAAAAATAACCACATTATATTAACAACTATGAAAATTAATACTTTTATGTTTTAAAGAATATAAAAAGGGAGTTTATGTTAGATTCAAGCTATATATGGGATCATAACATTATCATGGTATAGTTGAACTATAATGACACATAACACTCTATCATAGACATGGAACCGTCCATTTCCCATTATGGTTTACCTTATTGATCATACCTTTGTAGGATAGAGTTAATAATTTCATCACTGATACTGAAAGGGTTGATATTTGTTATAAAAAATAGGGCACTTTCCATAAAAATGGGAATTAGATTTAACTATTTAGTTTATATGTTCTAATAGTTTTATTTTTTATAGTACATCAAATTTTTTTAAATACAGTTTACATTTTGGATTGGAAGTTATCTTTTTTTTCTTATTATAGAATGGATAGAAGATTGATGTATCGTATCAATTGAATTTAAACTATATTTCAAAATTATTTGGAGAATTATTTAGATTTTTCATTTCACAATGCTTTATATAGAGGTTGAATATAGTGTACATGCTATAAATGAGTTGTAATTCCATGGTTAATATGGGAATAAGTTAACTATTATATAATGATATTTAGATTTCAAAAAAACTATTATTTTTGTTATTACTATAGAGTGATTAGAGTGTGAAAATTATATTGGATGATGCCCAAACACCAGTATATTAGGATTGTACTAGTGACCAAGTTGGAATTTTTAATGCGGTTATACCATGGGAAAACCATGTATGGAATTTCTAATACCACAATTGATTTTATTCATACTTTTTTGTAGGACATGCATCTTGATGGTGAAAATATTTCTTCAAATCATTATAAGGAAAGAAAATTAATTAATTATCTTTAATTTGATACTAATGAAGTACACGTTTGTCAAAAATACTGCAGTTTAGTTTGGGAGGAAATAGCTGACAGAAATAACAGTACAGAATGTGGTACATCGCCAGATAGGAAAAATGAAGATGGAATGCCATCTCGTGTGGGACTAAAATTCATGTGGAACATTCCATTGATTACCAGATATCAATATCTATTCATGTCTGGAGAAATCTCATCCATCATGCGATTGAATGATGCTGAGAAAATTAAATGTAATGATGAGTTGGTTCATTCGGAAGATGGATTAGCATGGTGGAAATTTTATGCACAACATCATGATTTTGCAGCTGAGGTGCGTAATGTCAGTTTGGATATATCATGTGATGGTTTTAAACCATTTTGTCATATTATTACTACTCACAACATGTGGCCAATTTTTTTTCATGTTTATAATATTCATGCATGGATGTGTTTGAAAAAACCTTTTTCTTTCTTGAGTATACCGATATCTAGACCTTCTGATCCCATTAATGATATATATTTCTACATGAATCCGTTAATCAGTGAGGTGAAACAACTTAGGTATTTTAGTGTGTGGATATTTTATTCTTCATAAAAGAATATATTTCTGATGTTTTTTCCCTTCTATGTAGCATAAATTATTTCCCTACGTATGTAATGATGTATCCGTGGAGCATAAAGAGAAAACTACCATGTCCTTTCTGTATGAAGAATAAACGATCTAGAAGGATTAAATATCATCATACTTTCTGTTTCATGAGGCATCAGCAATTATTTCCAATGGATTATCAATACAGGATGAATCGTCAAAGTTTTGATAATACCATTGACACTGAAAAACCACCACAATGTATGCTAGGAGGTTATGTTCTATACTAATTGAAAGATTTTATTTTTTTCATTATGGAATGGTCAGGAGATATCTAAAAAGAGGAAGAATGTTGACACTGAGTCGATTAGTAATTGGAAAAAAGAGAAGTATACTTTTAGTTTCCATACTAGTCTACCAATTAGTTACTTAATTTATTATATGTACTTCATATTGAGAAAATAATGTGATATTTTTCATTAAATTATTCCTAATATCTAGGGGAAGACCGAAGATAACTTCCGATCTCATCGGGACTTGTTGGATTGGGGTATTGTACCAGAAATGCATTCTTTTTGTATCATTGAAAACAAATGGAAAGATACTTGTGCTTCTTATGTGATGAAACCATCAGAGAAAGATCAATCATTGGTATTATTGGAGAATATTAAGGTTCCTGATGTATATTCCAACAACATATCTAAATGAGTCAACAAAATAGATGTTAAACTAAAATCAATAAAAACTCATGATTATGACATCCTTCTTCATGAATTGATTCTAATAGATATTCAGTATTTTATATCCAATAATGAAAGGGTGACAGTGATTAAATTGTTCCATTTTTTAGATACCTCTATGCTAAAAGGTTAGCCATGTCATTCTGGATAAAAATATTACAGGAGGTGTCATTATTTTTATGTGAGATTAAATAACAATTTCCTCTATCCATTTTCACTGGAATGTTTCATTTAAGGGTTCATATTCCAACTAAAACACTTCTTGGGGGACCAGTTACCTTTTGGTGGATGTGTCCCACTAAACGAAATATGTATGAAATAATATGTCTAAACCAATAATTTTCCTGAGGGTTTCATTGTGAGGGGTTATCTGGCTCAAGAATTTATGAATTTTTGTTGAATAAATTTTTCTAATGTAAACACAAGAAATAACCATCCGATAAGAAATGAAGACGAATAGTATGGGGAAATTGAGCCCTCATTTCCATCTCTTCTCCAAATAAGATGAATGGTTGGGTCCTATACATTGGCTACGTTGAGCCTTGAAGAGCGGGAGATGGATCATTGCATAGTCTAGTTTAACTTTCCTTTGTTAGATGACTATATCAAGTATGTAATTTGGATATTTATATGTTATATCATATTATAAAATTTCACATATTCCTTACTCTTTTATTATTATTTTATGTAGGGAACATAAATAAATAATAATTACTGTTAATCAATATTTTCAGTTGAGAAGGAGAGAGGCTGTGCACATCCTAGAATTTCATTCTTTGTTCAAATAAAAGGTATTACCATTACATTAATTAAATTAAAATATAGATATCCATTTAATTGTATTATTCATATATATTTTAGGTGTTTAGTTTACCTGTTGACTCTTTTTCTCATGAATTTAGAGCATTGGATTTTAATCCTAATTCTCTGGTTCATGAATGAAAATCATAAATAACCAATGGGTATAAATTTGTTACAATGGATCGAGAAATGAAAATGATAACACAATATGATAACATCAAGTTAACTACTACAAAGAATTGTTATGACAATGCACCAAATAGTCGGCCTCTATATGAAGATGTTTATTATTATGGACATGTTGAGAAAATATTGTTATTGGATTACTAGTCCCAAGGTAGTATCATAATGATGAAATGTAGTTGGTTTGATTCAATGAGACGACATGGTATATTTATTGATGACTGTGGATTCATGATTATTGATATGAGTCTATTCATACATACCAATGAACCATACATTATTTCATTAATGGATTAATAAGTGTTTTATGTGAAAGATCATATGAGACCTAATTATGGTGTCCTTAATGATGTAATCCCAAGAAATAATTTTCATGATGTTGGTGATAATATTTCTACTATTTGCACACCCATTAGTTTTTCACAAAATAATGCATTTTATGGATCAAATTGTCCCATTGTTTGAGCTGATGTTGAACCCAAAGTAAAGGTCAGTAATATATAGAAGTGACCATATATTATCACTGTTCACTCATTTTACATTATCATGAGTTTCTTAGATTATTATTACAGTAATAATTTTTATTATGTTTATGTTTAGAATGATATGTTATTTTTTTATTATCTAGTGTCTTTTAATTAAATAAAATTTATTTCAATGTAGAAAACAATTTTTTTTTTTTTTTTAAAAATGTATTACATGGTAAAGTAATTTTAAAAATGGCGTTAGTCATTTCCTTGTAATAATTTGTATAAATACTAATTAAAATAAGTCAAATTGGTACCTCTCATTAATTTCTGATAGATGTAACTTATATGTGTGATTTGTAAAAACTATTTTTAAAAAATGTACATTTCATTATAAAATAGATTATTCAAAATACTATAGAAATTGGAAGGAAGTGACTATTTGATCCCGATCGGTTGGGGCATGAGCAAGAATTTTCTCCTTCGCTTCCATCAGTGATTATAATTATTATAATTTTTTATTCTACATAATGTATAATTTCTTAATAATATTATTTATCTATTTTTTTAGGATATTTAGTTCTCCCATATTTGACTCCTAATCCTGTTATCTTTTGTATGAGTGGGGATACTCCTATACCAAGACGGAGAACCCCTATGTAAAAACCCAGATTTTCCATGTATATGATTTTTAATTATATAGAAATATTATGAGTCTGTGAAAATTAACGGCGCATGATTCTGAGGCCCGGTGTGTCCCGAATGAATTTTTGAACTTTTTTTAGGCACGTTCAGTAAAGTAAGAGCGGGTTTTTCTAAATTTTTAACTGGTGCTCGAAATTGAAATCTGAGGACACCGTTGAACTTACAGCGCTGGTATTCGCCTATGGAGACTATCACCTCGACCACAGTAGAACAAGGGTGAAAGTTAGTTTTTTTTCATGGAAATAAAAATAAAATAAAGAAAAAACTTTTATTTTATTTTTAAAACCTCACATTTGAATGGTCAGTAGTGGGGACCACCTGAGCTAGAAAACCTCCCATTCCGAATTCATGGTGATGGGGACCACCTAAACCCCTCTTAATGTGGGAAAACCTTCAATTCTTTAATTAATTAATTGTGCCCCTTCAATTAATTAATTGTACCAACATTAATTGTGACATTTAATTGTGCCAATATGAATTAAATGTATAAAGCTAATTTAATTTGATGGATCCTCATTTCTTGGGGGAAATATCTGGCAATGGGAGGCTTGGGAAGAAGATTTCAGAAAATCTTCCTCCAATGAAGAACAAGGAACCAACGCTCGAGCCTGATTTCAGAAGCGTGTTGGGGAAGTGATAAACGTTGGCACCCTCATCACCTTCACCTACTTCAACTCGTGACACCTCCAACGAACCATCGTGGTAGGTTTTATTATTGTTTTGAAAACCAATTACCCGTCCTTGACATTTTTCATGAATCAAGAAAAAATAATCCACTTGCTATCATTCTAACATGGCTGGTTCGGGCCAAACATACACGGCCTGACCTCTCCACAACCATTGTGGATTGTGGTGGTTTTAAATCAATTGCGACATCTCGAGACGATTGAAAATATTCACAGAATGAAGAATGAGCCACAAAGGCGTGCCTGATGATTCGAAGAACTTTTTCGGAGATAGTGCCAGTGACTGACAACGGTGGGGCTCGAGAACGGTGGTACGCACTCCAACCGGCCACAACGACGGCGACAGTTTGACCGCGCCGTCAGAGAATGGGCGTGGCCCATCGGCCGTGGTGGAGAAGAGGTGGCAGCCAGCATATGGCTGGCCACACGAATGGGAGGCGGCGGCATGCGTCCACACCACCGGGCATGCGATATCTGCGGCACAAGGCCATGGTGGTGATGGTAGGGCAGTCGGCTCGCTACTGGGATGCAGTGATGGCGGCGCGTGCGACCGCGCCATGCGGAGCTGACGGGTCGTCTGGCCAGCTAGGGAGTCGAGCGGGCCACACCCAATGGGCCAAGGCGGACCAAAGGACAGACCTGACTAGGGTCGGCCGACCGAAACCAGGTCAGGTTGGCCCACGACGGGTCGGGGTGGGTCGGTCCGACCGGGTCGGGCTGGACCCAGACCAGTTTTGACCCTTTCCACTCTTTTGGCCATATCTTGAGCTACGAGCGTCGGTTTGATGAACCATCTATGGCGTTGGAATCCTTGGATTGAGATGGCCCTTTTGGTATAACCGACATGAGTTTTGGATTATGTTGGGGTATGGATGGGTTAGATTGGACACAAATCTTACCAGACCATCGGGACAAAAAGGACAATAACATACAGATCGGGCATCCGATTGACACATCATCTATTGCGTTGAGACCCATTTTACATGTTAGCCCTTTAGAAAACTTCTTCTTGGAAATTCATGGTAGTTGGAGTGTCTACATGTGGCTTGAGGAGCAGACCCTCCTGGAATCAAACAGGCTTAGTTTGGAAACCTTGTAGCTAGCTGTAACATGAGAAAGAGATCCTATGTGGGTCTGTGCTTTGGGATCCTACATGGGTTTGTGTGTGAGATTCCCACTTGGATCCACTCTAGGAAATCCATGTGGGACTACTCTAAGATCCAACGTGGGTCTTATATACTAGGATCCTATATGGGTCTGATGATTTAGGATCTTTGGTGGGTCTACCTTTTAACAGAGTAAGATGATTTAGTAGTTACATCTAATCATATTTGTTACCATATCTAAGTTATACTTGGTGTGAGATGAGTCATTTCCTTTGAGGTAATATTCTGTGTGGCATACCTTTTTGGTACATACCTTCGTGGTGATACCTTTGTGGTATTATTCTGTGTGGCCAACCTTTGTTGTACTTACCTTTATGGTGAAACCTTTGTGGTGATACCTTAGTGGTATTATTCTGAGTGGCATACCTTTATAATACTTACTTTCTTGGTGATACCTTCATGGTATTCTTCTATATGGTGTTAACTTTGTGGTACTCACCCATGTGTTGTTACCTTCATGGTATTGTTTTCTTTCGTTGAACAGTTTTACTTTGGATAAGAGTTGGGCCTTGTGTTTCCTCATGAATGGAATGGGAATGCTTGATCACTTATGTATATGTATTGGAATATTCCAAAGTAGGGTTGACTGTTGTTTACATGCACTGTGGTTTATTTTTTTGTGGATTTTTTGAGACCATCGAGGGTCTTGGGGTCACTACTGAGTATCGTTATACTCACCCCTACACGGGCTAAGACCACACCTTGTTGTGTTTGGTGCAGACATCGGACAACACTGACTGAGGACGAGAGTACCTAGAATAGAGGCAGCTAGAAGGTGGAAATTATACAAGGTGTGCTGTAGAGATGAATTTTTGAGATCTGTAAATACCCTTAAAGTAGGATCCTTTGTGGGTGTTCATAGAAGCTGTTTCAATTTACTTTTACTTTTCAGTTTTCTTGTACTTTCTAGTTGGTCTTGTATTCTGGCCCCTTTTACTTACGTTACACATTTTTTTACTATACAGTTTACATGTGTTCATATCCCACTGTGTGCTTTTTTGTGTGTGTTTACATGTTATAAAGGTAATGCCTTCACTATTTTTAGAGAATATGCCTTTCAGTGCTAGTCCCCAGCCCCTGTCCAATGGAAGGCGATCTTGGGGTAGTCACGACATGGGCCCCGAGGGACGGGTCATGACCAATTGGTATCAGAGGAGTCAGTTCTACCATAGAACATTGAACTATGATATTTTAATGGCAATAGTGTTAATTTTAGTGAGGGTGGTTAACATTTTAGTGAATCCAGTGTTGGTGCGGTGGACGACATATCTATACACCAGGACCGTGACTTCTGATTTCTAACTCTGTGCATGAAAACACAGATTGTGTGTGTGTTTCGAAAAGTTTTATTTGTGATTTTTTTGAGTCAGATCACCTGGTATAACTTATTGACTATGGTGAACCTATTTAATTTCATGATGCCTCCACACAGAATGCTAGCTAGGGATCGGGTATGGTATGCGATGATAGGCCACTGAGCGACGAGGCCTCGGTGCATGGCCCTTTATAAGTAGAGTCACCAGTGGACGCACCAGCGGTACCATTACCCATTTGGCCACCGATGCCACCATCCACAAAAATAGAGGTTGGATGCCGCTTGAGCACATTTCACGAGTTCCAGTGCTAGAGGCCACCTAGATTCAAGGGTGAGACGGACCCACATGTGTCTGAGGATTGGTTGGCAGTCGTGGTGAGAGTATTCCGACTGGTAGGGACACCAACTGATCTCATGGTGATCCCTCCCCCAGTCTTCTACAAGAATCAATAGGTAGATGTTAGAGCATGATACTTTCGGTTCATGAAGAGGTGACACTTCTCTGGGAAGACTTTGAGAGCCTGTTTCGGGCAGAGTTCATCCCAGTGATCCTTCACGTAGTGCGCATATAAGAGATTCTTCATCTGCAGTAGGGAAGCATGAATGTGGATCATTACTCAATGAGGATCACCAACCTCTCACACTACTCCACTAATATGGTGCAGGACCCATTCTTGAGGAACCTAAACTTTGATTAGGGACTCAGGCGGGAGATCCGGGCTTCGATGATTTCTCTCAGCATCCCGATGTAGGTGGGGGTGTGAGAGCGAGCCATATTAGTGTAGACCCACCACTGTGCGTCCACCACTAGGGAGACCCACCACTGTGTGTTACATACCAGAGTCTTCAAGATCTGGAATCATATAGATATCAAAGAGGTCCAAGTGGACCAGAACTAAAGGTGGACGACCGCAGGATTCAGGGTCGGTTGTTACGGGCACTAGAGACAGTGCCAATCATGCGAGGAGCTCGAAGTGTTATGCATGTGGCGGGCACAGTCACATGGCTCATGAATGCCCGACCCACCATACGGATAATCGGAAGATGGTTGAATGGCTGTCAAGGCAAAGACAAAGGTTCGAATAAGGAGGTCCGCATAGAGCAGGCGGACGTGGCAGAGGAGCTGGCCTTGCAGCTGGCAGTGGGCGACGATTCGTGGTGTTACCACCACCACCACCACCACCAGGTGGTCCACCCCGACCAAAAGGATAAGGTGGACAGGGGAAAGCTCAGCTCCAGGTAGTTGAGGCCTACGGCCATGGTTCTCTGTAGATTATATGATGTATAATCTGTGTCTACTCCACCTTAGCTGTAGTACTTATAGACACAGGTGTCAGTCATTCTTCTATTTCCACGGCCCTCGTTTGGAGGTCGAAGATTTCGGTGGAGCCGTTGGCTCGAACCTTACAGCTAGAGACTCCTATGGGAGAGGATTTTATTATTACACACTGGTGATAATAGTGTGAGCTTACACTAAGAGGTGAGAGCTTCGGCTGAGATCTCCTAGAAGCGTTGTCGAGTCCTTACATCATCAACTTGTGTATAGACTCGTTATCTACATTCCATGATTATATTGATTGTATTAGGTGAAATGTGCAATGTGTCTGCACTGATGGGACTAGGTTTTCCTTCAATAGTGAGAAGGGCACCTCTGCAGCACAGTATGGACTTACCTGGAGGAGAGTGCAGCCAATCACTCAACAGTTGGCTAACCTTACCCTGAGAGCGGTTGATGTAGAGAGTCTGAGTTATCTTGTAGTGGTGGACCAATACGCAGATGTCTTCCCGGATGATATATCGGGTCTACCTCCTATCAGAGTGGTCGACTATTACATTGAATTGTACCCTGGGATGACACTGATATCTACATCAGTGTATCAGATGGATCCTATGGAGCTTTATGAGTTGCAGGTATAGCTAGAGGACTTAGAGGGGAAGAGATTCATTCGGCCCAGTGTTTCTCCTTGGGCATCCCCGATTTTGTTCTCCAAGAAGGTGGATGGGAGATTGAGGGTTTGAGTTGACTATCGGCACCTGAAAACTAGGTGACCGTGAAGAACAAGTACCCACTCTCGAGGATTTATGACCTCATTGATCAGAGGAAGAGAGAACGGTGGTTCTAGAAGATAGACCTCAGATCAGGCTACCACCATCTCAGAGTAGAAGATGAGGGTGTGCAGAAGACATATTTTAGATGTCGATACTACTATTATGAGTTTTTGGTCATGTAGTTTGGCATGACCAACACCCCAGAAGTTTTCATTTGACTCATGAACATGATCCTTCAGCCATACCATGATCTCTATGTAGTAGTCTTCATCATCGACATTCTGATCTACTTGGCTTCCGAGGAGGAGCATGCCTACAATTTATAGATAGATCTGGACACAATCTCAAATCACTAACTTTATGGCAATCTCCCAAAGTGCTAGTTCTAGATCTTAGAGGTCCTCTTCTTGAGAAACATCATCTCAGAGGCTGGAGTTGTGGTGGATCTAGCGAAGATTGTGGTGGTTCTTTCTTGGGAGACACCCAGGAGTGTGACAGAGGTACGATGTTTCCTGGGATTGGCTGGATACTACCAGAGGTTTATGCCTGATTTCTCATGAATTACAACACCTTTATCAGCATTTACGAAGAAGGGGTAACCTTCCTTTGGGCAGAGAGATGCTACCAGAGTTTTTAGGAGTTGAGGTAGAGGCTGACTAGTGACCCCTCTTGAGGCTTCTGGAATAGGGAGTTGGGTACGTAGTCTACTGCGATGCATCAGGGACGAGGCTTGTATGTGTCCTAATGTAGTAGAAAGCAGTTATTTCATATGGTTCTCGTCATCTGAGACAACATGATTAGAACTATAGTACCCATGACTTGGAGTTAGAAGCATTGGTCTTCACCTTGAAGATGTGGCGACATTACATGATGGGAAAATGTTTTACAGTCTACTCTGATCACAAGAGTCTCAACTATATCATCTCTTATAAGGACCTGAACCTAAAGAAGTGACGTTTGGTTGAGTTTTTCTAGGGCTATGACATCGATATAGTCTATACTCTTTGTATGGGGAATGTTGTAGTAGATGCACTTAGCAGTAGATATGGTATACAACTACTAGTTGAGGAGATAGAGCAGTTGGCCGCTTTGTAGATATCCATTGTGGACTGAGATGGAGGAGCTTTCCTTCAGTCTCTTATAGTCACTCCCCCACAACTTTAGTGAGCCAGGGAAGCGCATCATGGGGAAAATGACTACGAGGCTTGACGTGTTCAGATATCCTTAGGTCAGTCACCTGATTGATTTTCTAAAGGTGTGGAGCACCTCATCCTTTAAAGAGAATGAACCATGGTACCAGTGTCACTTCGGGAGGAAGTGTTGAGAGAGTTCCACACATCCCATCTAGAGGTAAATTCAAGAGTGGAGAAGATGTAGCAGGATCTCTGATGACAACACTGGTGGCCAGGGATGAATGAAGCAGAAGCATATTTTGTCTCTTGGTGACTCACTTGTCAGCAAGTGAAGGTAGAGAATCATGTACCACCAGTATTAGTTCAACCTTTAAAGGTCCCAGAGTTGAAGGGGTATGGAATATAAATGGACTTTGTGACAGGACTTCCATGTACAAACATGGGTCATGATTCCATCTGGGTGATTGTAGACCGAATGAACAAAATTTCCCACTTCCTACTGATCAAAGAGAAGGGTTTAGAAGAGAGCTTGGGAAACCTATATGTTCATGGTATTGTGCGGCTAAATGGATTACCCTCAACGATTGTTTCTAATTGTCATGTACGTTTCACTTCCCTACTATGGAAGGGGCTACAGGAGGATTTTGGGATGCATCTTTGTTTGAGCACCGCCTTCCATCCTTAGACAGATGGCCAGACCGAGCAGACCATTCAGACCCTCGAGGACTTGATGCGTTCTTGCATCCTTGTCTTCGGTCGCAGCTAGGAGGATCAATTTCCCTTGATAGAGTTTGCATACAACAACAGTTTTCACTCCACCATTTGGATGTAACCTTTTGAGTCATTGTACGACCGACCTTGTAGATCGCCTTTGTGCTGGACTAACCTAGGGGAGTTAGAACTTATGGGACTAGAGATGGTACGGGCTACCATAGAGACGGTTCAGATCATCACAGAGCAGATGAAGACTGCACAGAGCATGAAGAAGTCTTATTCTAACAGGAGACGAATACCCATGGAGTTCGATGATGGTGACCACGTCTTCCTATGGGTCTCACCCCGATGAGGTCTGCATAGATTTTTTTAGGGAAACACGTTATCTCTAAGGTTCATCGGACCCTTTCAGGTCCTCAACTAAGTTGGTGAGGTGTCTTATTTCCTAGTACTTCCCCCTCAGTTGCGACGGGTGCATGGCGTTTTTCACATAACCCAGTTTAGGAGATTTGTGCATGACCCATCTCACGTCATCAACCATGGCGAGCTGGACATCGATGATGAGGTGACTTTTATGGAGGTTCCAGTGGTGATTAAGGTTCGATAGGATCAGATCCTTCATGGGTGGTCGATACCTTTAGTGCATATATGTTGGAAGCACGAGAACCTCCAGGAGAGCGCATGGAGTGTGAGGCTCAGATTCGTGCTCAATACCCCCACTTGGTTTCCATGTTTCCGTGATATGGATTTTAGGGATGCAAAGCCCTGTGGTGGGGAGAATGTAAAATCATAGATTATTCCATGTAATTTTTTTAATTATATAGCAATATTATGAGTCCGTGAAAATTGATGGCATGTGATTCTGAGCCTGGTGTGCCCAGAATGAATTTCTGAATCATTTTTTAGGTATGTTCAGTAAACGTGCAAGTGGTTTTTTGTAACTTTTGAATCGGTGCTCGGTATTGAAATCTAAGGACACCGTTGAACTCGCAGCATTGGTATTCTCTTAAGGAGACTTCGAACTCGACTGGAGTAGGACGAGGGTGAATGTTAGTTTTTGTGTTTTTCGTGGAAGTAAAAAAAATAACCAACTTTTATTTTATTTTTAAAACACCCATTTGAATCTTTAGTGGTGGAGACCACCCTATCTGGAAAACCCCCCATTTCGAATTCATATTGGTGGGGACCACCCAATACCCTCTTAATGTGGGAAAACCATCAACTCATAAATTAATTAATTGTTCCTCTTCAATTAATTAATTGTGCCAACTTGAATTGTGTCATCTAATTGTGCCAAAAAGAATTAAATTGATAAAAATATTTTAAATTTTTGTCTCCTCATTTACTTGGGAAAATCATTGGAAAATG
This sequence comes from Viscum album, assembly GCA_963277665.1. NCBI lineage: Eukaryota > Viridiplantae > Streptophyta > Magnoliopsida > Santalales > Viscaceae > Viscum > Viscum album. The sequence goes on from OY728123.1 coordinate 1,621,701,244, forward strand.
GAGGCTTAGGGAGAACATTGGAGAAACTCTTCCTCCAATGAAGAACTCCCCAATGAAGAACGAGGAACCAACACTCATGCCCGACTTCAAAAGCGTGTTACAGAAGTGACAAACATTGGCACCCTCATCTCCTTCACTAACTTCAACTCATGTAACCTCCAACGAACCCTCTATGTAGGGTTTATTGTTGTTTTGAATACCCCTTACCCATCCTTGACATTCTTCATTATTCAAGAACAAACAATCCACTTGCTACCGTTCTCAAATGGAGGGTTCGGGCCAAATGAACATGGACCGACATCTCCTCAAACTTTGTTGATTTTGGTGGATTTAAATCAATAGAGACATACCGAGATGAGTGCAGATGTTCATAGAATGGAGAAAGAGCCATCGTGGCATGCCCAGTGACCTGAAGAACATCGTCGGTGACCCTACAGGTGACTGACACTAGTGGGGCTCAATAATGGCAGATGACACTCCGACTAGCCATGATGACGACGGTGGAATGACCACACCATCGGAGAAGGGCCGTAGCCCTTTGGCCACAGTGGAGTAGAGGAAGCGGCCAACACACGGCCAGCCACGTGAATGGGAGGAGAAGGTGTGTGTCCCCGCCGCCGGGCGTGCGGGAGTCTTGACACAAGGTTGTGGCGGCGAAGGTAGGGCGGTCGGCTCACTGTTGGTCGCCAGTGATGTCATGGTTCGTGATCGTGCTGCACAGAGACGGTTGGTTTTCCGGCCAGCTAGGTAGCCAAGTGGGCCTGGCTGCGTCAGCAGGCCAGGCTGCACCGGGGGGCCGGGCCAGACTCGATAGGTTGGGCCAGACCCGGGGTCAGACTTGGGTCGGGTCAGGTTGAAGCAAACCGGGCTAGGTCGGCCCAGGCTGGGTCCGAACGTGCGACCCAAACCGGGTTGGGTTGGCTGTGGTCGGGTCAGGTCGGGTCGGTCCAACCTGGCTTGACTGCACTCAGACCAGATTCGACCCTTTCAACTCTTTGGGACATATCCTGAGCTATGAGTGTCCATTTGAATAACTGTATACGGTTCCGAAAACCATAGATCGATACTGCCCTTTTTTTAGACCCCACATGAGTTTTGGATAAAGTAGGGGTATGGCACGGTTGGATCGAACACGAATCCAACCGGTCCCTCTAGATAAAAAGGCCAATACCTTATAGACTGAGTGTCCGATTGGTGAACTGTCTATTAAGTTGGGACCCATTTTACATGTTATTCCTTGGGGATACATCTTCATGGGACTTCATGGTAGTTAGAGTATAAAATTGTTCCTTGACGAGGGGACCCTCCCTGAATCAAGGGATTACAGTGCGGGAACCTTCTAGCTGGCTGTAACATGTGAAAGAGATCTTATGTGGGTCTGTGCTTAGGGATCCTATGTGGGTCTATGTTCGAGATTAACACATAGATCCACTCAAGGAAATCCATGTGGGACTAATATAGGATTATACATTGGTCTGTTATTCTAGGATCCTACGTGGGTCTGATGATTTAGTATCCTACGTGGGTCAGCCTCTTAATGGAGTAAGAATATTCAGTAGTTGCATCTAATCATCTTTTCTACCGTACATATGTTATACCGGGTGTGAGATGTGTCATTACTTTTGTGGTAATATTCTGTGTGGCATACATTTTTGGTACATACCTTCATAGTGAAACCTTTGTGGTATTCTTCTGTGTGGCATACCTTTCTGGTACTTACCTTCATGTTAAAACCTTTATGGTGATACCTTAGTGGTACTCTTCAGAGTGACGTACCTTTGTGGTAATTACCTTCATGTCGATACCTTCGTGGTATTCATATATGTGGTGTTACCTTTGTGGTACTCACCCTTGTGGTGTTACCTTCATGGTATTCATTCCATTGTGGATCAATTGTACTTTTGCTAAGAGTTGGTCCTTATGTTTCCTCATGAATGAGATGGGTATATTTGATCACTTAGGTATATGTCTTGGAATATACCTAATTATGGCTGACTATTGTTTCCATGATTTGGGGTTTATCCTTTGTGGATTTTGTGAGACCATCAAGGGTCTCAGGGTCCTTACTGAGTATCGTTATTCTCACCCCTGAACGGGCTATGCCCACACCTTGTCGTGTTTGGTGCAAACGGCAGACAACGCCGACTAAGAATGAGAGTACCAGGACTGGAGGTATCTTGGAGGTGGACATTAGATGAGTTTTAAAATAGAGACGACCGTTCGAGAGCTGTAACTACCCTTTAGGAAGGATCCTAGGTGGGTGTTCACAGAATCTGTTTCAGTTTACTTGTAAATTTTAGTTTTCTTGTACATTCCTGTTGGGCTTGTATAATGGTCCCTTTTACATACTGTACATACACTTTTTACTATACACTTTACTTGTGTTCGTACCCTGTTGTGTTCTTGGATTCTTGTGTTTACAAGTTATAAAGGCAATGCCTTCTCGTTTTTTAGGGAATACGCCATTCGGGGCTAGTCGCCATCCCTCGGCCTATGGAAGGAGGGCTTGGGGTAGTCAAGGCATGGGCCCCGAGGGACGGGTCGTGACACCCTCATACCCATTTTCACACTGACCCACTAGTAGGAACCCCTTCAACCTCACCTTTCCATCATCCTCTTGATTCTCTGGGGATGTTCCTATCCATGCCTCCATCATCATCTCAACTACCCACTTATTCACAAGGCATGCCTTTTCATCCTTCAATGATGATCCCACTGAAGCCCCCTTCATCTCATTTTTCCACTTCTTCACAAATGATGACTACACTATCTCCACAGATGTTTCCACCTTCACCATATCCAAATATGATGATTTAACCCCCATCCTACTACCCATATTATGTTATGTCTACATCGCCTCCAACTCCTACCATCCAGCCATCATCTGATGAGTTTGTTCCATTAGCTTCTACTCCAGTGCATGAAGGCTACCCAATGTATGCACTATAATAGACACTTCCTACAAAGGCTGCTGATTCAGGACATCCCATAGATCCATCATGGTCTATTGAGCAGCTTGGATAAGGTTTTTTTATTATAATAGATTCAAATTATATCACTTTCTTTTTGTTGTGTTGTACCATTAACTAATTCTTCTGTCCACACTTTGTTATTATTTTCTGGGATCTTCTGCTAGTTTACGTGGATGAACATGGATAATGGATTCTTTTAATCACAAGAAACATTTATTGGTGGATTACAATTGAGAAAATCAGATTGCAGGTACAAATGCAATGAAGTGTAGAAGTTTAATGGAAACATTGGCCATGTATCACGATATAATTCTAGTGGAACTAGTGTCATGAAGATGTATTAGTAATGAAATCAAGGAAAAATAATTGGAGAAAAAATGGGTAAGAAACTTTTATAACGTCATATCTGAATTATTGTTGTATTTGAATGAAATAACATATTCATTGAAAATTTAGTTTAACATTCTCTATGGAGAAACTACTAGGATAGAAAGGTTGATAGATATTGGGGAGTTATGGTGCTCATGCAATTATGAGTTGTATTTTGGTTGGAGGAGCAAGGTTGGTACTGACTTAGAGGGTTTACCTATATTCCCCGACTGTCTAAAAATTCAACATGATAAAATAATTTCACATTGGAAGACTGTTGAGTTTATGTTATTCTCAATACATAATGGTTTGTATATAAAAATTAATTATGATTAGGTGTATTGGATTCTTTTTAAGAAGTGTTAGAGACAAACCTAATGAATAATGATTCAATTATATATTTGTACACATAGGGTGCACTACAATTCCCGAGTACGAAAAGAACTAGGTACTTTAACCAGTTATTGTGATGTTATACAACATGTTCTTCGGAATGTATTATTGAATAGATATAGGCCATATTTTTTCATTTCTCATATATGGTTCTAATCTGGATTTGTGCATTTCTCATTTGTAGAAAGCTGTATTAGTCATTGAAGGTATTATACCTTGTGAAAAATTATTTTTCTCCAATAGAAAGAAAAAGGATGGAAGCGCAATAAATGCACAAACACAAGATAAAATTGTATGTTTTTAAAATATTTTTATAATTTTTATATGAAATTCATAATTTGATATGTTTACAATTTTTATAGTATTCATTATATGCCCTCAATGGTAAGAAGGAAGACAATAATGGGCCACATGATAATTTAAGTCAGGTATTAGGTGGGGCGAACCCGGGGAGAGTATGATGTCAACTAGGGAAAAAATCTTCCCCTCTAGGTATTGGTCATCATCGGTCTATTATCAAGCCTCTAAGAACTTTGATCTAGAAATCACTCATGCTGAAGCAGTTGAGCAATGAAAATAGAATTTGAGGGGAATGAAAGAAATAAGCTTATGACTGAGAATTTGATGAATGTTGTGGAAGTTTTGAATTAGTTGCTTCTATCAGAGGTTGTTTCAACTTTTAATTCATATATGGAATCAATGATAATTTTAAATGATGCATCGGGTGATGCCAGTAAGGGTCGTATTAGTGATGAAGGTGGTGGTGATTGATCTATTTGTGGTGAGGATGTTGATGATGCTGCTATTGGGGATGAGGCTTCTAATGATTTTACTGATGATGATGATGATGACTATGGGCCTGGGGATAGGGATAAGGATTTTGGTGATGGGGGGGATATTAATCACCTCGATTTTTGACTTAGTAGGAATACATATGTATGTACTTTCAGAATATGGACTTAATTCTTGTATGGATGAGAATGGTTAATTTATATTTAGTTTATGTAAATAGTAAATGTTATGGATTTGTTTTAATATTGTTCTGGATATTAATTTTTCACATATTTGAGTCCTTGATTCACAAATCAAGTAAATTAAGGATTTTTATCACCATGTAAAGTTATTTGTATAGAGTTTCATAATGGTATGTATTGGTATTTATAAGGGTGATATTTAAACTAATGAATTCTTATAAGGGTACAAACCTATGTGTGTAAGAGAAGTAGGTTTCAAAATAATATATGGTCTTTTAGAATATAGTTAATTAACACATCATAGTGAAAAGTTAGGATGCATAAATAACATTTTGGGGGATTCTAAACTGAAAATAATATACATGAATATGGTTATTTTCTTCTAAAAAGTTATGCATAAATTTTCAAATGCATTTACATAAATATACTGTTATAATATTTTGTCTTGCATATCGATAAATGGGTGAAGAGTTTTTCCTACTTCTATGTAAATGTATTTGTTTTGTAGGTTGGATATAACCATATGATATAGTTTCCCTGGTCTTATTCATATAATACCTATTTAATTTCTACACTGTAGTAGTTGGTTCTCAAATTCCATTTGAGGTTATTTTATTTAACACATCAAAAAGGATCTTGATAAACTACATGAATGAGTTGTACATCAATGGGTGAACTGAACAACCATGAGTGTAATGACCTAAATCATTATAGGTTGTAAAAATCTCAATGGAATTTTAATTTTCCTATTTTAGATGTTTTTTTGACAACCGAGAGTACAAAAAATATTTTGAGAGTGTTTAATCCTTTAAAGTGTCTTTTTGGTTGGGTTTTATAGACCACGAACTAACTTGGGGGTTTTAGGAAGAACCAGATAAGGGATGGGTGGTTGGTGTGTTTCAGTAGTGATCTCAGGTATTTTTGTATATTCATATTCTTCGATTAAACCACCATTAAGTGACCTCTCATTTCACATGGTTTTATTTAGGTACTCGATGTCAATTCCACCAGAGCATCAACCAAAATGGATGTGGTTTTATACACCCTGCTTGGAATTCATATTGGGATGGAATATTCATTCCACCGCTGTCTGTTTTTGTGAGGTATGTCATAATTGTGAATTTTTTAAGATGTTTTTTTAATTGAACTAATTTAGTGAATGATTGAGTGTTTTATGTTAGGGATATTTCTTAGGTTGGTGTTAGGCTGTGTTGTGAAATCTTCTATGTGGTCGTTTTAGGTCTCGGTGGTGTAATGGTACCTTGTTAGTTGTTTGGGGATTATTCCACATTGGTTAAAATTAAATAATTAATTAAAATTATTATAATTAATTATTTATGTCATGTGATGAAATGTATGACCTCTGGAAGAGTTACATGCTTAGATGGGGCATGGACTGGCTTATCCAAGGATTGATAGAGCTTGGAGATAGTGGTAACTCCTTGATGGAGTTAGGAAATCCATTTAATTCAAAGTCACATATGTGATTATGAATGAGTTTCCTAATATATTAAGGATCCATTTGTTTAGGTTAAATCAATAGGTTAACCCCTCCCTCCCGGCCTCCACACACATCCCCTCACAACTGCACAACCCTCACTCCCACGCTGCACACCTCCTCCCTCCCAACATTCCCCCGCTGCCAACCTGCACCCCACCCCCTCCCAACATGTTTCCCCCCTCCCAACCTACACACCCCACTCTACAAACCATTCCCCCTCCCTCCCAAGCTATTCCCCTCCCTCCCAACCTGCACACCCCTCCCCCCCAAGTTTTCCTCCCCTCCCAACTTGCACCCCCCCTCACTCCCAACATTCTGCCCCCTCCCAACCCCCACCCCCACCCAACCCCCACCACCAACCATCCCCCACCCATCATGCACACCCCTACCCCCTGTAAAAATTCACCCCCTCCCAACATGTACCCCCTCCCTCCCAACCTAACCCCCCATACATGCACCCCCTCCCTCACTCCCAACCTGCGCCCCCACATACTGGCTACTAGATTTATTTAAATTTCTGACTCTTTTTTATCATTATTCATATATTCATGCAATAAGGGCCACATTTTTCCTTTATCTGTCATATTTTATTGTTTCATTTCATGCGATTCATTGTATATAGATATACACATGTGTTTATATAACACTCATTATAAATTTAATATCATATTCTCTTATATCCATAAATCTATTTTTCATTTTAACATATTTCTCTTCATTATAAAATTTTATTTCCCTTACTATATAGATTGTTTAATTACTTTCTCCTTCACCACTTTTGATATTTCATCACATTTCCTTATGTTAATTATTATCAAAAATAATATATCTTCTAATAAAATTATACTTCATATTCAAATTTCTTATTTGAGATTATTTATAATGTTTTATTTATTTTCTTAGCTTCGTGGGCTCTGTACAGACATGAATAGTGTATATCCTCAATTAATGGTGTCATAACATTGTTAAAGTAGTGGGGTTACATTGGATTTACTATCTATTTGAAGAAATAACTAGTTCATGTAAACATAATTAGGAAAAACATATAACTAAAAAAAGTATATTTTCCATAATTTAATGTCAGTTGTGTTTTGGTATAAAAATTTTCATTTTTAATATAGGTTTGCCTTTAATTTTTATCACAGTATCTTGTAGTTTTCATTAGCAATGAAACATTATTTTTGGATGTGTATAGGGTGTTCTTTGATTCTTCCTGGTCAAATACATTGGTTCAATTGAAGCATTCATTAATTCAGTATGCATTTTTTGTTAACATGAAATATGAATATTTGGGTTATGAATTTGTTTTTTAATATGCGATGTGCATTCTGTTTCTAATATCACATATGTATTAGGATTATTATGATTATATACAATAGGTTTTCTATTCCTAATACAAATTATTCATTTTTTTATTATCAATATATGGAATGTTCATTCTTTTTTTTGAATGTATAAAATTTGGAATATTTAATTTTTATTCTAAATTTATAAAATATGAAATAAAAATTATGAATATATGGAATATTGAACATGTGTCTTCTATATATTCAATTTGAAACACACATTTTATTTTGACATGGAAAAATGTGATCTAATATTTATTATTTAGGGTATCATGTTTTGAAGAATTATAGAATATTTATTGAACCTAACAATCAATGACGATTTAAATGGGGGATGAGTTCTAATTTTATGTTCTCATACCTTCCTTATAATGGTTTTATTCTTCCCCTTTTCATTTATTTTTATTTAATTTAATAATTGTATTCTCATGTTCATGGGATTTTGATGATGAATTCCATAAATAAATGATTATTTTATAAATGACCCAAATAACATTCTCACTCACTTTGTTATCAATTTTTTTTTCAATGTGGTATCAAATTTTTTGTAATCATAGAGTAATCCATAATCATATAAAAAACATTTTATTTATTTCTATTTTACATTTTCTATTCATTTTTTGACTGATCCTGTTGATCTTATATCTCATAATAATAATTATAGTGTTAATTTCTTGTTCTATAAATTAGAAAGAGGTGATGCAGATTAGTAATATAGGTTCTTCTCTACTTTTTATCATTCTTGGGTTTGTTCTAGGTTTTCCTATTTATGATTAGAGAGTGTTAGGTTATATAAGTTGGGCGGTATTGTCATCCAACCATTCAAGGTACGGATTTTTTTGGGATATAAGGTAGTGTGTTTCCCCTCCATGGTTTCCATCTATATAGTTAATGACTCTACAATGATGAGATTCTCTTGAGATACCTCTACATGGACCATCTCCTTTTAATGGGTATTGATAAATACTTGACATGATTGTTCTTATCTACTATCATACGGATTTTTAATCTATAAGAGGTACGTATAATTACCCCACTAGGAGGAAGTTATAATCTTAATGGTGTAATGTAATAATAATTCTCAACTTCCTTGTTATAAAGAGATACCTAGGATTCTAATGGCTAGTAACATGGTCTCACTAGCCAGTCTTAGTTTGGTGAGTCAAGAACTCATAGACGGTTTCTGTTTTGGAAAATTGTTTAGCCTATGGGACATCTACCCACATAGAGGAACACATCATATTTGGGATATATATGAGGAGTTCCTCATCGATGAAAATTTTTATGATGAATAGGAATATAGTTCCTCCTTAGCTCATGATATGATTTTTATCGTGAGGAAGAGGTTGATGAAGGATTTGAACCCATGCTTAATTATTTCATCAAAAGGCATGATAATCATTTTCATCTTCCATAGTAGACCACGACCAAATATTATACACCCTATTCAATATCCCTCATTATAGGTTCAGTATAGTGAGGTATCATATTGTTCCCTTCTAGAGGAAGGGGAGTAAACCTCAAGGGGGTACATGGGGAATTCATGTGTATCAACAAGTCATTGGATTGTGGTATTTCTAAAATTGTTCTTAAATTGACATATCCTTCTAGTTTGGGATACATGTTTGGCTATCCATGATGGAACACTAGTGATAGAGGCTCTATTACTAAAAGGGATACATCTCTAGTAGGTCATTCCAAACCATTAATATTTTTATTTGTTCCTTGAACTCTTTAATTTCTATTTGAATAGATACGCGAGGACTTCTAGTTTCAAAAGTATTGAAACCCCATCAAAACATAGGATTCCAAATTTTATCCTAGATTACTAAATGTCTATGAGGTTTATGCATCACTTCAAATACTCATTACGATTTCTATTATATTAATTAACCACCATAGTTTTATTTTCATTCCATACACAAGACCTTTTGTGCTGATTTTTTGTGATGGTAATGGTTCCATCAAGAGGAGTTCATAACAATCTCACATCAAAATGGGGATCTTGTAATTCACTTAGAAAAATTATTCATTTTCAAATCATATACCCCTTATCAAATTTTTATCATGTTTTATCGTACCTAGAGGGTTTATTTCCTAACGTTTTATAGTGTTAGAGGTGAATGGAACCCTAGACACATTATTTAGTTTTAGTTAATGATGATGTATGATGATAATAATTCCATAATTAGCATTCCACCTACCGATGTTCCTAATCTCCTTTCTTGGGATTATTTCATATAACGGATGGAATCTTACTCAGCTAGTATATTGATCCAACTAGTTTGGTTAATAGAAAAAATTATTCTTCATTAAAACCATTTACCTTGGTTATTGTGTAACTCATATATTATTCAATAATCCCTCTGATAAAGCACAACCTATATGAAAGTGACACTTCTAATGGAAAGGTTGAGTATTTTGGGGAATATAACCCTTGTATTACAATAGTGGATGATTTACAAATTATGGGAGGGAAAAATAATATTATTAGAAGAGGTTCTATAACTCAAACATCTCATTTATTTCTTTGTTGACTAGGCTAGACATTCCCTTAGCAAACATGATAGCCAAATACCTCTCACAATCCACACCTCATAATATTTTTTCCACTAAAATTGTTTTTAATTGAAGGGCTATAATAGGTTGATCCTGAAACTATATTCAGGTTTTAATCACCAATACTCATTTGGAATAAATCTATGGTCAAGGGTTATACCACGTTCTACTATTCAGTTACTTGGGGGATGGCGTCATTGATTAACGAAAATTATATAAAATCCTAAAAAAGATCCCCCAAGCATAATGACAACAATCTTGTATGGAGATAGATATATTCAATTTTTATTACGTTATATTTATACTTTAATCCATGCAGATGCCACAAAGATATTTTTTTAAAAAATATATCATAAAACCTACTAGTTATATGATCTGGTGGGAAATTATTCTACAAAAATAGCAGAATATAAAGAATATATAGATCATGTGATGGAATATATTTTACAGAAAATTGATTTAAAGGAGGACATTCTGAAAAAGTTCCATAATTTATCCTCTTTTATTGAGGAACTTCTCCCACTAAACAAGTAAGAGGAAACAGAGCGGGAAAAACATCAACATCAAATTGATGCCACCAATCGCACTCTGACCAATATTGAAAATGTATTAGATAAAAAAATTATATGATCTTGTTGTTGTTTCTTAAATAAGGATTTTATTTAATAATTAGTATTCCCCCTTTTGGAATTATCAATAAATAAATCTTCTAAATTTCATGTATTGTTTTTAATCCTTCTTCTTTTTCTGATTATAATTTTTTAAATTCTTATTAATTTTGTCAAAAAATATTTTATTTAAGTTACATTAAACTCAAACTATAATATCTAACTTTTTTGGTAGAGACATATCTAATCAATATTATAGTTTAGAATAAAATTTATACTACCACTCAAACATCAATATTCATTCCAATTTGAACATCTTCCCCCTTTGTACATTCATAAAATTTATACAAACCCACAATGAGGATTTCAAGATAAATCATCACCCGGTAAAAATGTTCCTTGTTCATCTAGTAACATTATACATTATCCATATAGAAATAATTTTTAGTATTGGATGTGTATGGGGTGTTCTTTGATTCTTCCTAGTCTAATTATAAATTATGATTTTTAACATGTTGGTATTCTATTATGGTCTATTTTTTTCTTTTCTGTATTGTTTTTTAACAGGTTTGTTTTCTATTCTGGTCTATCATGATTTTATTTTTTTTAACTGCTTCCTGCTTCAGAGTTTTTGAATTGTTTCAATTATGGTTTTTCATATATTCTATTGTGTTAAATCATTCTTCCCATTCTATATTATTTTTTATTGAAGGAAGTAGGAAAGAAGATAGCATCTATAAGTAGAAAAAAGTAGTAAGGCTGACAACTGCTTCTTCTAGGAGAAGTATCTATACATGAAGTTCATTGAATCATGGGTATATTATATTTCTGTGAAAATATATTCTTATGGTTTGTAAAATCGTGGGAATATAAACCCATGGTTCTCTAAAACTGTGGCTACTATTATTTCCTAGAAAGTAGCATCTATACCCACGGTTCATTGAATCGTGGGTGTATTTCATTTCTGTAAAAATATATTCCCACGGTTTGCAGAACCGTGGGGATTAATATATACACATAGTTTACTTAAACCAGGGGTGTTATGAAATTTCCCTCAGCTATACTCACGGTTTTTTCAAAACTATGGATATAGGAAAATACTGACTCCTTGGTATCCCAGAGTTCATGGAACCATTAATATAGCCTATACCCAAGGATTCATGGTCTTTACCCACAGTTTCAAACCATGGGTATATGGAAATTTTCAACCATTTTCATCATGTGATATTTTTATTATTCTAGTAATAGTTATATCAATTGGTTATTCTAATTTACTTCCACTATGGTGCTACTTTTATAATAAGTGTATAGTCTCCCCCATGATTGATATAGGCACTCACTACTAGTTGATAGCCTCTAGTGTATAGGGCGGTGAAACTAATGTAATGTAACTGACTAGCTCTGGACCCTTGTATGTGGCACCATGTTCGGGATGTCATAAAGTGGTTTCAGATAATTTTATTTAATTATATTTTTTATTACTATTTGGGAAAGGTATATAAAAGAGTAGTATGATTAAAACCATGATTAATAACTCATTCATGGTAGTAACTAACCCATGTATGAAGGTAAAAGAAAATTTCCCATGGTGGGATTATTCTTATTAATATGTGTGGTTATAGTTTATTTATTTCACCTCGATTGACATGCTTGTTATCTGATGTGATTATTAAACAGTGCTTTACTGAAATTTTACTTCTGTCCTCATTTGGAATGACAGTTGATTATGCCTGTATCATTATATGAAATCTGGATTGTTATGTGACGTGCATCATTTCAGTTACGTATATGAAAATAGATTTTGGGTTAGTTTTTGAGCATTAAATGCATTTTTTTACTTGTGTGACTTAAATGGAAAAAGATCTAAATGTGAAATTTAAACTATAAAATGATTAAATATGTAAGAATATTATTGTATAATGTGAAAATTTTATTAATGATAATGTGTTTCCCCTTATTAACCATGAACAAGATGTATGGAGGTTTATGAGTAGTTATAGCGCCTTGGTTTTGACCGTGTGGTGAGGTTTTGGGAAAAGAGTAGTTTTCCTTATTCTGATTTCAAGTTACATAAATGTGTTAAAGGTGTGTTATGTGTCTACAAATGTTTGTTTGTAATTGTAGAGATATAAATCCATGATGATTCTTTTTTATATAAATACATGATGACATGGCTAGAGATGCTCCATCACTAGTGGACCCCGAGGCACTGGTAGTGCCAGGTGGGGAAGTCAGAGAGTATTTTTGAGAGAATATTACTCAATTTATGAAGTTAATTGAAAGAGACCCATATTGGGTAATAAAGAGTATGTATAACTTTACACGGGGTTTTTTTAGAGAACCCTATGACATTTACAAGAGGGTGTGGACCTGAGGTAGTAGAGTTCTGGATTGAGATCATCTAGACTATACATGAACATTTAGAGACCCCTACAGAGAAGGGGGTCATGTTGGTTGAATATATGTTGTTAAGACTAGTGATGTTCTAATGGGATGTATTGTCCCAGACAGGGCAGGCGTATAAGATAGATTTTTAGGGCTGTTTGTGAAAGTTCCTAGAGTAGATTTATCCGGAGACACTGAGGCAGGAGAGAGAATTTGAGTTCTTGCAATTGACTTAGCTGTGTATGCTTATGATGGACTATACTAGTCACTATATAGACTTGAAATACTATTTAAAAAAATTGGTAGGGGATGCGATAGATACATCAGGAATTTCTAGGATATAATTTAATGTGATATTAAGTACCAAGTTATCCTTTTTTGGTTAATTAGTTTTGTTGTATTGGTGGATTTGGATCTCATATCTAAGGGGAACCTGAAGGAGGATTCCATTGCAGGATAAATAGTTGTTGTAGGAAAATCAAGAGGTATGTATTATGATTTTTAGAAGTGTCACTACATGGATTCTTGACATGTGTAAGGATCAGTTACTCAGGATCTGAAATGTATTATTTATCACTAGTGTGGTAGGTTGGGCCACTCTTGTAGGCATTTTCCCAAACCACCAGTAGCATGTTGTTCTTGTGGATTGATGAGACATCTATATAAGTTCTATAAAAATATGTTCCAAACATGTAGTGATAGAGGATCTAGACAGAATAAGAGTGTGGGAAAGGTATCTTCTATATCATATCAGTCGGGTTTTTGGGATTCTACTAGTCATAATGGTAGAGGCAGTGGACATGATAGTTCTGTTCAAGAGCACCTGTATTAGTAGAGTGGTGCAAGTCCGAGGACATAGAGTGAATCATAGGGAAGAGGGGTAGGACTATTACTTGTAGTTCAGCCTACACTGGTGGATAGAGCTGCTAAACCATCGATAGTTATAGGTACTATTATTATAGGTTCTAGTCTAGCTAGTGCCTTATTTGATAACGGTTCCTCCCATTTTTTTATTTATACACATCTTGGGAATGGTTTGATACTATTGGTAGACTTCATGAGTGGGGTGTTGACAATAAATACATCTCTAGGATTATGGTCTATGATCATTTATTTGTGCAAGGGTGTTCTCTTGAGGTGGGGGCATATCATTTTGTTGGGTAATAATCCATCACGTTTTCATTGAAGCATTTTTTAGTTGATTGTGTTTGCTGAGAAAGAGGGTCTCCATGTTGTTTTTGTTGATAAAGAATATAATAATGTTCAATTTGTTGACAAAGGGGGTTTATATGGTGTGTTTTCGAGTTCATATGATTCTTTTTACCATCGATGATTGAAAGAATAACCTTGACAAAGTAATTAATGATCTGGAAGCAGTACAAAAAGAGAAGATACAAGGTGGGACTTGTTTCCATTGTTTGAAAAATTTTTAAGGATAAAAATTGGAAAATTTTGATAGATGTTTTTGGAAATGGGAGGTGTGAAAAAAATAAATTTGATGCGCATAAAATTTGAGTTGTGCGCACAAAATTCAAAATGAGAACGAAAATGTTGGAGTTGTGCGTGAAATCGGTTTGTGCGCAATACTGGACGCAGGTTGGAAATTTTCCACAAAAGTTCATTCTAGATCATAATGCATAAAAATTTAAAAGGAATGAGGTGAAAAAATAATAATAATATGTGAGTGAAAAATGGCTCCTGCACAAAAAGCATTGTGCGCAGAATAAGACTTTTGGGGCGAAATTGAGGTATGGTGATTTTCACGCATGAAGTGTTTTTGGCCCAGAAATTCAAAAATCGGCAAAGGCCTGAGCCGCACACAATAGGGGGATAATGCATGGAAAAATAAATTTCTGTATGAAATGGGTGGATTGTTTGGGAAAAATAAATTGCTTTGCAAAATAGTGAAGTGATATTTTTCCCACGAGAGGTGTTCTGAGATCAGAAGCCTGAAAATTGTAAAAGGCATGAGGTGCACATAATATTAGATCATTGCGCAAAAACAGTGTTGTGTGAAATATTTTTTTTCACACTCTAATAGGATTGGGTGCTCAATGGTGAACTTTTATGCGCAAGGGTCCATTTTTCCAATAAATATGAGGTGACCCCTCATACATGTAAGATCAATACATAGAGTAAATCCAAGCTCTGGTGCGCAAAATTGAGATATGCAAGGGAGTTGCGCATAAACATCAAATTTGTGGGTAAAAGTAAGTGATATGCAAATAATGCATAAGCTACACATAAAAAAATATTTTTGGGCATAAGATTTAAAGCTACACGTAAAATTTAATGTTACGCGCAAAATGAAGGTTGTGTATAAAAATTGATGGTGCGCGTAAAAGCTAAGGATGTGTGTAAAATTGAGGTTTCTGGTAAAATGTAGGTTTCATGAAATAGTTGATGTTTTGTGTAAAATGTGTAGTAAGGATTGTGTGTAAAAGAGGAGATTTTGTGCACAAGGAAAGGGAATTGTGCACAAGGAATGTTAAGGGCTGCAAGACAATTTTCAGGTTTCCTTGTTCGTTTTTCAAAGAAAAGTAATATTTATCGGTGGATAAAAGCGGGACATCAACATAGAATATGTCTACAGTTAAGGATTTAGGTATTCAAGAAAATAAAGTGACCTACATGTCTATAAAATATGACTGAATATTCTGATGGAGCAGTGAGAACACTCTAGTTCAGAGGGCAGTCGGCTTTCATATTGTGTTTGGTTAAATAACCAGGAGGGATAGTGAGTCCTCTCCAAACTTTGTAAACAATAGTTCACATTTAGTGGATTTGGTACAATGTCACATATCGGGTTTATTCTCCATGGACATATCCTAGTGGGGGTGAACCAAGTAAAAAATTGATGGTTCCTATTCTTGCCTTAATATTTGTTCATACTCTGCAACATGAAGGAGAGAGAAGATATTTATTTCTAACAATGGATGTAGATCAATAGGGATAGTTTTAATCCTTCATACCATGATTCAACACCCCTCTATGGGTATCTAACCTAGTGGAACAAACAATGGGTATCATAGGGAACAGTTGATATCAGTGTTTCTCTCTCAAATGTAGGTTACCAATCCCAAAGGGATTCTGATCTTTGATAGAAATTTTTTTTCTATGGAAGAATCAGATGAAACACTACATACAATCTTTACAAATGGATGTGTTTACAACAGAAATGCTTGGTATATCTACCGATATTAATATTGGTGCATTATCAGAAGCTGAGCGAATTGGATTTGATGCTGACACCAAGGGAATTAATGATTTATGGGGATCCCAAACCAATTCTACCTATATGAAGGTGATTTCATGAAAAACATTGCATTCCATGTGGGAAAAGTTTTGAATATATATGAAGGTGATTCAAAGGTTAGAGAAGAAAAGATGCAAGTTTTTTGGAAAATGTATGAAGATCATAGAACGAACTAGAATGGATCTATTAATGCATTCTTTAATAGGGTAAAGGTTTTAGTGGAATACATGCATGTTCATGGAGAAGTTATTGAATACACAAAGATTGTGAAGTGCATCCTGAGGAAACTTCCACCAAATTTCAATCCAATGGTTTCAGTATTAGAAGACAAGGATATGAAAGATCTAACACTGGATAAATTTCATAGTACCCATGTAGCATATGAAATGTGAAATGTGTTGAGAAAGTTTTTTTTTCAACAATACATAATTTTATAAGAGGAGATTGTTGAGAACAATACTCTATCTCTTTATGATGGTTTTGATGCTCACAAATATCCTTATTTGTTATTCTAATGATTTGACATAATGTATATTATAGGAAATTTATATTCTTTATATTCTTATCTTTCTAGAAATATTAAAGCAGTTAATCTGTGAGGTATATTTGAGAAAGTATTCGGAAATCAATTTTAGCGTGTTTTGGAAAAATTGTATATACCCTACATTGTGAACCGTTGAATATGGATGGAATGTGTGGTTTACACTATGAGATATCAGAAAAGTATAGTTAAACAACCATACGTTATTGGAAAAGTATAGAGGAAGGAACCTTATGTTTGAAAGGAACCTCGCATTTAGAAGGAACCATAGGTTAGGAAGAAACCCTATGTTTGGAAGGAAGCTTACGTTTGGGAAATCAGCAAAGCATGCAAAGAGATAATTATGTAAGTATGGTATTATAAGCTTGTTTCATAAAAGTATGGTTCATCAACCTTACTTTTGTAAACAACCATATGTTTGAAAGCTAAAGATAAAAGTATGGTTCATCAACCTTAATTTTATGAAAAACTGTACTATTGAATGAAAACTATAGATTATATACAATATGTTTGATAGTTGAACAGAAATGTTTGAGATCTTCCTTCTATTTAATATCATCCTTACGTTTAAGATCAATCACACATAGTGAACCTTACGTTCAGAGAATGTATCCTATGCAGTTCAACCCTACGTTTGACATTGGAAGTTTGAATTTACAATTTATTAAAGAATTGGTATTTTTGCGGATTATCCGACTGATTTCGAGCCAGATTAAAAGACCGATTTTAAAGAGAGTGTAACACCCCAAGCTTCCACAGTACGTTTCCCTTCGAATAATGCAATAGCGTGTGTTGTACGCAACCTCGAGCTCTAACACACACCACAACTAATTAAACTAGCCGTTGTGAATAGTAATACCTACTTTATGAAATTTTATAAATTTAATTTATCAAAATGGACTTCATTTTTGGATTCGGAATATCGAAATTAGCCTATGTTGAATTTTTGGAATTTTTCGGAGAACTTCTAATTTTTTATGAATAGTGAAAAATACTTAAAACAACTTTTTTAATAAAAATAATTTATAGTGATAAATTATACTATTTAGTGGTTTTAGAGTATAATTAGTATATATTTTTACCATTTTATCCAATGGTGGTCATTATAATTAATTTCACTTTGAAATTGGACATAAACAATTGTCAATCTTTTGATATATATTGTTTCTTAAAAACACGCTATTTGTTGTGACAACGGGAATTAATTATAAAATTAATTAATGCAACTTATATGTATGGAATTTTGTAAAATAGACATCATTTTTTGAATTCGGAATATCAATTATAGCTTAGGGTGAAATTTTGGCATTGTTCTGAAAAACTTCAATTTTTGATGAATAGTGAAACCACTAAGTGGTAGTTAAATAACTGATTTTTCGTTTAAATGAAATATTACCACTTCTCTGTTTTGAATTTCAAAAATCCGACATACATGGTTGTCATTAGGATGTAAAATGAGGTTCAATGGGATTAAAATAATTTTTTGGTGAATAGTAACTTTTAGGTTGAATTAATCGCGATTAAAGGTAATTAGTGAAATTTAAGGTAAAAATGATATTATAAAAATATGAAAATACCCTTACACTTGTCCTACCCATATTGGATGAGTAATGGCCGACCAAGACAATCCATGGGTCAACTTGGGGACCCCATGGAGCCACTTTAGTTGGAAAATGACATAAATACCTTTTATTTAATGTTAAAGTAAAAAAAATGACACAAACATGAAATGTTTTACTAAAAGAATTCTTACATGGGGTTATACAAGTCATAGTTTTTACTATAAATAGTCATTGGAAAGCTAAAACGATATCCTACATCATAGTATTTTTTTTATAATTTTTAGACATTATATAAATTAAATTATTTATGACATCATTATGATGCAGCGATGACCTCATTATTTAACGATTTTAATAAAATGAAAATATAATGTAAAATCCTAGGCTTACACTTGTACAAAGACTATTGGATGCATAGATTTAGAACCCTTATCACCTTAGACACGAATTATATAAGTGTGTGACCTTTAGAATCCGAAAATCATGGTATAATAATGTAACATTTCAATCATTCCAAAAGAGCCCCTCCACTCCTCTTATAAAAGGCCCCCACCTCTACCACCTTATTCACACTTTCAAGCCTTTTGGATTGGCCAACATCTGCCCAAATACTCTCCCAACTTCTCTCCCTTCATCCTAGAAGATTTAATTTAGTCAGAAATCCATCCTAAGGAGTCCTTTTGATCAAATCAAAAGGAAGAACCCAAAGAAGAGGTAACATTTTTATCACCCTCTTTCAAGTGTCATTCTTCTTCCACCCCCTCTTTGTTTATTATTTAAATTATAAAATTATAACTCCAGTATCTTCTATATTCTGTGATGTTATTATAAATATGGAACAACCATATTCAGTATTCTACCCATCATTTGAATGACATGTCACCATACGTGCGTACGTACGGCTTACCGTCTCCACGTCGTGGTGTAATTGTTATTCAATATATTATTATTTAGATGGGTACAATAATGATATGTAATTCATGTAAATAATACACATAATATGATAATGATTCTGTATATATAATATACTATCCAATTATATATTATTTTAATATCAAAGTAATGATGTTGTCGCTCGTGCGTACGTATGGACTACCGTCTCCACGAACGCGATGAGATTTATTCTCCGTCGTATCCATTCAAGTATAATTATCATTTTATGATTTAAAAATAATGTTTAAGGACATGATATCATTATTGATATGAATAAGATACAACCTATCCATGAAAAACATGACTTACGTAACAAAACATATAAAAGGAAACGAGTAAGTTAACACCAGAAACAACGATAAATCTAAGATATTGTTAACAATGCAATGTTAAAAGATCATATATGATATCATATGAATGTATATGATTATTGAATAATTTAATAACAATTATTTCACCATTATACAGGAGTTTAACCTACCCCAACCAAGGAAAATTACAAGGTAAGGGTTTACTTCACAACCTTTTCATTATCCAAGGTTGTTTATACATAATTATCTACTGGGACCTCGTTATCATCCACATCCATGTTTCTTAAAAATGTCTTTCAAATTTGTTTTACTATTAAATGGAAAATGGGTTAAATTCATTTATACCCTTATACGTTTTTGAAAGGAATCTTACCGTCGTTTTCCAAACAATGTACTTTTTGACCTTTTTGACAAATTTAAGGTAAGGATGTTGTTTTAACTTATACGGCGAGTGCGGCTATTTTCCGCCATTATAACTTCGTCGAAGCATCCCTTACAAGATTATAAGAATATTTTCAAAGTAAATGTATTATTTTATAATTATGGGACTTTTAAATGATTTCAAAAAAAGAGAGATATTTCTCTCAAATAGCTTTGATTTCATCGATGTCAACATCCTTTGATGGGTTTTAAGTTTAATTGAAATTGATTTATGATACAAAACTTCCATTGAACATTTTGTGAAATATTTGACTGTGGATGTGTTATTTTTATACCATCCATAGTTTATAGAGAAATTGTTGACATTTCATATACTAGTTTTAATACGAATATTTATGTTATGTTTAAACCTATTCATATGAGGAATGTATTGGACTTAATAAGTGACGGGTGGAGCCCGCTATAGCTCCTCGATGCATCGGTAAGTCTCATGAGACAACTAGACGTGGAATTGGCCGAGGCCCTTTCCCAATTTGATTTATGGTTTTGGCCGAGGCCTTAATCATTTTAGACGTCTTGGCCGAGGCCTTGACAAAATGTTTCAGAATTTCAAGCATTATACATTCCCTCATTATGAAAGTGGTTATTGATATTTCATGTGATTATTCGTCTAGTAGAATATCCATGTGAGTAAGTAATGACATTATTTTATTTTACTTTTTCCATATTATGCTGAAGTTCAAGTTCAATAAGGCTTTTGTTTTATTTATACATTGCCTTAAATGCTTATGTTTTCTTATGAAAGTTTCCACTATACTGTTATCCTTACAGAGCATTTGAGCTCACCCCTTTCAATGTTTTATTTTTCCCAGGATGTGAAGAAGTGTATTATGACTGACTTGAAAGAATAGTCAGTGAGGATATGAGTGTGGACTAGGGAGACCATGTTATTGTAGTTTTCATTTTTATGATGTAATGTAATGTTTACGAATGTATCTAGTGTTTCCAAGGCTACTAAACTAATCGGCCTTTCGAGACTTGATCTTTTGTGATCATGCCAATGTTATTTAATAATGCACCGACTCTGGGTAGCTGGGGTAGGGGAGTTATAGTTGGTATCAGAATTAGTTTAGTACAAACCTTGGAAGCTAGATTTAGACAAACTTTTATTAGAGCACGTAGACCTAAGATGAACTTTGATGATTAGTATAGAAGAACTTCCTAAAATTTTGGTATTGTAGAGATTTTATGAGTTTTCCGAGTAATACATCCCTGTCTGGATACGAGCAGGTAGAGGCGGCTCTGGCACAGATGTACCTAGGGTTAAAACCCGAAAACATCGCTTTGAGCTAGACTCGAATGGGAACTGGTGAACGACAACGGGCCTTGCTGCACTCTTGGTTACGACACTCCCGGGGGATATGCTTAGGATAATTCCCATTTTCTTTACAAACCACTATGAAGGGTTACGAGTATATTCTTCCTCAAAGAAAACATTTTTATAATTATGGATTATATCCATAATTAGTTCAATTTATGTTAAGTGTTTTACAAGTATGGAATTATGTATTTTGATTCATAAACTAATCTAGTTTATGCCATTATTTAGAAATGGCGCCTAGTGGAAGGAATGGAAACCGTATCAATGCATGCACTCCGTGTAGGGATTGCCCTCCTGCTCAAGATAATTATGGTGGAGCTTGTGATACAACTGGTGCTGATCAGCTTCTCACCGTACTGGGACAACTCACTCAGGTTATGAATAATAACCTTACTCGTATGGATCACCCTGATCCGCAACGTGGAGGATCAATGCTAGACTGTTTCATGAGGCAACAACCACCAACCTTCAATGGGAGCACAAATCCTATAGTAACTGAGCAATGGATAAATTCTTTAGAGAAAATATTCCATGCCTTGGGGAGTAATGAAAGGGAGAATGTTGTCATGGTAGTTTACCGCCTCACTGGAGATGCCGATCAATGGTGGTCACTAATTCAAAACACAAAGGAAGATGATGAATTAACAGACATGGAATGGCAGGTGTTCAAAGAGTTGTTCTTAGAAAAATACTTTCCTCGAGACCATCGAGCGGATATGGAAAGGCAATTTCTGAGTCTGAGGCAGAAGGAGGATGAGAATGTCGCAAAGTATGAGGCTAACATTACAAGGTTAGTGAGGTATGCTGCAGATTACATACGTAACCCAAGAAGTAAGACTGATCGTTTCTTTGATGGGTTAAAACCATTTCTCCATCGAGCTTTGGTATCACAAACCTTATCTTCATACGAAGGTATTGTCTCGTGCGCTATCAAGATGGAAAAAGAATTCTCTAAGTCTTATGACTTTAAATCAAAGCAAGATAAGAAGAGATCCGCTGAAAACTCTGGGAAAGGAAATAAGGAAACAAGGAAGAAGGGTAGAAATGAATTTCCACCCTGTGATAATTGTTGTAGGAAGCACCCTGGTGCCTGTCTAAAAGGAAAAGGAGTATGTTACAAGTGTGGTGAAAAAGGCCACCAATCTCACGAATGCAAGGGAAAGAAAGCGGCTGTCAACGTGGAATGCTATAATTGTAGAGAGAAGGGACATTATGCAAATGAATGTCCTAAGCGTCAGAGGGAACTTACCTCAGAAGAATCCAAGGGATCATGGCCGGGCTTATGCTATCACTACTGCTGAGGTGGAAGCTCCGAAAGACATGGTGGTAGGTAATTTAATGGTTTCCTCAAGTTTAGCAAATGCATTATTTGATTCTGGATCATCGCATTGTTACATATCTTCCAGTTTTCTAAGAAAATTAGATATTTCCAATTTGATTTAACAAGGGAGTTGTCTGTCAAAACCCTTAAGGGAAGTATTGTTGCAACAAAGTTTTTTCGATTAGTTCCCATTAGAGCACCTAAATGTTCTTTACCTGCTGATCTCGTCGTCATACCCATGATTGAATTTGATATAATCCTCGGTATGGATTTGCTTTCGGACCATGATGAAAAAATTTATTGTAAGAGGAAAGAGGTTACGATTCTTGATGATGATGATAAGGAACACCTTATCTTTAGAGCAGAATCGTCGCCACATAATTATTATCTAGATCCACCCCCAGTAGCTCAACTAAATTCAATTATTAGGGAGGAAGAGAAGGAAAGTACTAAGGGTGAGGAAAGGAATATTCAAATAGAGGATGTACATATTTTGAGAGAATATATTGATGTGTTTCCGGAAGATTTACCTGGACATCCTCCAGAACGAGAAGTTGAGTTTTCCATTGATTTAATTCCAGGATCAAGGCCCATATCGAAGACCCCTTATAGAATGCTCACTGTGGAATTAGTTGAACTAAAGAAACAACTAGAGGAATTGAGTAATAAGGGATTTATTCGCCCTAGTGTTTCTCCTTAGGGAGCCCCTGTTCTTTTTGTTAAGAAGAAAGATGGATCTATGAGGTTGTGCATCGACTATAGGTAGATCAATGCTATAACAATAAAGAACAATTATCCCCTACCTCGTATTGATGATTTGTTTGACCAACTTCATGGAGCTCAATACTTTTCAAAGATTGACATTCGGTCTGGATACCATCAGTTGTGTGTGAAGAAGGAAGACGTTCCAAATACAGCATTTCGAACAAGGTACGGGCATTACGAGTTTACAGTAATGCCTTTTGGATTGACTAATGCACCCTCTGTTTTCATGGATCTAATGAATAGAGTTTTCAAGGAAAATCTTGATGACTTGTAGTGGTATTTTTTGATGATATCTTGGTATACTCCAAAAGCCACGAAGATCATGAAAATCACTTACACATTATCCTGAAGACTCTTAGAAGACATGAATTATATGGGAAATTTAGCAAGTGTGAATTCTGGCTTCAGGAGATTTCGTTTCCTGGCCATATTGTCTCTAAGGATGGAATTTCCATTGGTCCTTCTAAAACCAAGGCAATCCAAGAATGGCCAGCACCGACAAGTATAACTGAGGTATGCCGTTCTATTGGTTTAGCAGGTTATTATCGACATTTCGCCCAGAATTTTGCCAGATTGGCTAACCGATTGACAAAGCTCACACGTAAAGGGATTAAATTTGTCAGGAAAAAAGAGTGTGAAGAATGTTTTGAAGAACTGAAGAGAAGATTAGTCAACTACCCTGTTTTGACTCTACCATCGGGGAATGATGGGTTTGTTATTTATAGTGATGCATCGAAGAAAGGGCTTGGTTGTGTCCTTATGCAGAATGATAAGGTTATTTCCTATGCATCACGACAGCTAAAAATTCATGAGCAAAACTATCCTACTCATGATCTTGAGTTAGCAGCTGTGATCTTTGGTTTAAAGATATGGAGAAATTACCTCTATGGTGAAAAATGTGAGATTTATATTGATCACAAGAGTTTGAAGAATATTTTATCACAAAAAGAACTCAACATGAGGCAAAGGCGATGGCTTGAACTACTCAAGGATTATGATTGCACGATACATTACCACCCGGGGAAGGCAAAAAAGGTGGCAGATGCTTTCAGCAGAAAAGACCATGGAGTTTTGAATGTGATGAGAATTGAAAGGGATCCAATTTTCATGGATCTAGTGAAGATGGACATGGGAATAAATAGGGAAGGTGAAACATCAATGCTTTTTCAAATGGTTGCAAAATAATCATTACTAGAAAGGATTAAGAGTTCTCAGACCAATGATTAAGAATTTCAGAAGAAGATTAATGATGTGAATGATGGAAGATTGAGGGACTTTGTGTATAAGGATGGAATTTTGAAATTCGGGAAGAGACATTGTGTTCCCGATATACCTAATCTAAAAAGGGAATTGCTGGATGATGCTCATAGTTCCAATTTCTCTATACATCCTAGGAGCACTAAAATGTTTAGATATTTGAAGGAACATTTTTGGTGGGACAATATGAAGAGGGAGATTGATGATTTTGTGTCGAGGTGTATGGTTTATCAACAAGTGAAAGCTGGAAGGCAACATCCTGGTGGAGTATTGCAACCTCTTCCCATACCTGAGTGGAAATGGGATAATATTACGATGGACTTTGTCATGGGACTACCAAAGACTCCTAGAAGGAATGATGCAATATGGGTCATTGTTGATCGTTTTACTAAGTCAGCACATTTTCTGGCTATACGGGAGGATCTACCACTTGAACGTCTAGCAAGACTATATATTAATGAAGTTGTAATACTTCATGGAGTACCCCTATCGATTGTTTCTGATCATGATCCTTGTTTTAATTCAAGATTCTGGAAAATTCTTCAAAAGGCCTTGGATACTGAACTTCTTTTGAGCACTGCCTATCACCCTCAAACAGATGGACAATCAGAACGGACTATTCAAACCTTAGAAGACATGTTGAGATCATACTCTCTTGACTTTTAGTGTATGTGGGATCAATATTTACCACTGGTAGAATTTTTCTATAACAATAGCTTCCATTCAAGCTTTCATATGGCACCTTATGAAGCGTTATATGGAAAGAGATGTAGTACACTAACCTGTTGGGATGATGTTGGGGAAAGAAAACTTGTGGGACTAGAACTGGACGAAGAAACAATGGAAAAGGTGAAGGTAATCCAAAACCACATCAAAGCAGCTCAAAGTAGGCAGAAGAGCTATGTAGATAACAGAAGAAAGGTTTTGGAATTTCAGGTGGGAGATCATGTTTTCCTAAAGGTGTCTCCATGGAAGGGAGTTATACGTTTTGGTAAGAAGGGTAAGTTGTGTCCCAGGTACATCGGACCTATCGAAATTCTAGATCGTATTGGGGTTGTAGCTTATTGTTTGGCGATGCCACCAAATCTCTCCAATGTTCACGATGTTTTCCACATATCTCTATTGAGAAAATACATTACCGACCCAACACATGTACTTACCTATGAGGAATTAGAACTGGAACCCGATCTATCTTATTGCGGAGAGCCCATCAGAATTCTTGATGTGAGGGAGTAGGTGCTGAGAAACCGGACGACTTGTCTAGTAAAGGTTTTGTGGAGAAATCATAAAATTGAAGAGGCAACGTGGGAACTTGAGGAACTTATGATGAAGAACCACCCGAGTCTTTTTATGCAGTAATACCCTAGAAATTGTGAGGACTAAATTATTTGAAGGAGGGGAGAATGTAACACCCCAAGCTTCCACGGTACGTTTCCCTTCGAATAATGCAATAGCGTGTTTGTATGCAACCTCGAGCTCTAACACACACCACAACTAATTAAACTAGCCATTGTGAATAGTAATACCTAATTTTTGAAATTTTATAAATTTTATTTATCAAAATGGACTTCATTTTTGGATTCGGAATATCGAAATTAGCCTATGTTGAATTTTTGGTATTTTTCTGAGAACTTCTAAATTTTTATGAATAGTGAAAAATACTTAAAAACAACTTTTTTAATCAAAATAATTTATAGAGATAAATTATAATATTTAGTGGTTTCAGAGTATAATTAGTATATATTTTTACCATTTTATCCAATGGTGGTCATTAGAATTAATTTCATTTTGAAATTGGACATAAACAATTTTCAATCTTTTGATATATATTGTTTCTTAAAAATACACTATTTGTTGTGACAGCGGGAATTAATTATAAAATTAATTAATGCAACTTATATGTTGGGAATTTTGTAAAATAGACATCATTTTTGAATTCAGAATATCAATTATAGCTTAGGATGAAATTTTGGCATTGTTCTAAAAAACTTCAATTTTTGATGAATAGTGAAACCACCAAGTGGTTGTTAAATAACTGATTTTTCATTTAAATGAAATATTACCACTTCTGTGTTTTGAATTTCAAAAATCCGACATACATGGTTGTCATTAGGATGTAAAATGTTGTTCAATGGGATTAAAATAATTTTTTGGTGAAAAGGAACTTTTAGGTTTAATTAATCGCGATTAAAGGTAATTAGAGAAATTTAAGGTAAAAATGATATTATAAAAATATGAAAATACCCTTACACTTGTCCTACCCCTATTGTATGAGTAATGGCCGACCTAGAAAATCCATGGGTCAACTTGGGTACCCCATGGAGCCACTTTAGATGGAAAATGACATAAATACCTTTTATTTAATGTTAATGTAAAAAAATGACACAAACATGAAATGTTTTACTAAAACAATATTAAATGGGGTTATACAAGTCATACGTTTACTATAAATAGTCATTGGAAAGATAAATCGATTTCCTACATCATAGTAGCTTTTTTATAATTTTTAGACATTAAATAAATTAAATTATTTATGACATCATTATGATGCAGCGATGACCTCATTATTTAACGATTTTAATAAAATGAAAAGATAATGTAAACTCCAAGTCTTACACTTGTACAAAGACTATTGGATGGGTATATTTCGAACCCTTATCACCTTAGCCACGAATTATATAAGTGTGGGACCTTTATAATCCGAAACTCATTGTATAATAATGTAACATTTCAATCTTTCCAAAAGAGCCCCTCCTCTCCTCTTATAAAAGGCCCCCACCTCTACCACCTTATTCACACTATAAAGCCTTTTGGTTCGGCCAAACTCTGCCCAAATACTCTCCCAACTTCTCTCCCTTCATCCTAGAAGCTTTAATTTAGTCAGAAAGCCATCCTATGGAGTCCTTTTGATCAAATCAAAAGGAAGAACTGGACGAAGAGGTAACGTTTTCATCACCCTCTTTCAAGATTCTTTCTTCTTCCACTCCCTCTTTGTTTATTATTTCAATTCTAAAATTATAACTCCATTATCTTCTATATACTGTAATGTTATTATAAATATGGGTCAAACATATTCAGTATTCTACCCATCATTTGAATGACATGTCACCATACGTGCGTACGTACGGCTTACCGTCTCCACGTCGTGGTGTAATTGTTATTCAATATATTATTATTTAGATGGGTACAATAATGATATGTAATTCATGTAAATAATAAATATAACAAGATAATGATTCTTTATATATGATATACTATCCAATTATATATTATTTTAATATCAAAATAATGATATTGTTGCTCGTGCGTACGTACGGACTACCGTCTCCACGAACGCAATGAGATTCATTCTCCGTCGTATCCATTCAAGTATAATTATCATTTGATGATTTAAAAATAATGTTTACGGACATGATATCATTCTTGATATGAATAAGACACAACCTATCCATGAAAAAACTACTTACGTAACAAAACATATAAAAGGAAACGAGTAAGTTAACACCCGAAACAATGATAAATCTAAGATATTGTTAACAAAGAAATGTTAAAAGATCATATATGATATCATATGAATGTATATGATTCTTGTATAATTTAATAACTATTATTTCACCATTATACAGGAGGTTAACCTACCCCAACCAAGGAAAAGTACAAGGTAAGGGTTTACTTCACAACCTCTTCATTATCTAAGGTTGTTTATACATAATTATCTATTGGGACCTTGTTATCATCCACATCCATGGTTCTTAAAAATGTATTTCAAAACATTTTTACTATTAAATGGATAATGGGTTAAAGTCATTTATACCCTTATACGTTTTTTAAAGGAATATTACCGTCGTTCTCCAAACAATGCACTTTTTGACCTTTTTGACAAATTTAAGGTAAGGATGTTGTTTTAACTTATACGGAGGGTGCGGCTATTTTCCGCCATTATAACGTCATCAATGCTTCCCTTACAAGCTTATAAGAATATTTTCAAAGTAAATGTATTATTTTATAATTATGGTACTTTTAAAAGATTTCAAAAAAAGAGAGATATTTCTCTCAAATAGCATTGATTTCATCCATGTCAACATCCTTTGATGGGTTTTAAGTTTAATTGAAATTGATTTATGATACAAAACTTCCATTTAACATTTTGTGAAATATTTGACTGTGGATGTCTTATTTTTATACCATCCATAGTTTATGGAGAAATTATTGACATTTCTTATGCTAGTTTTAATACGAATATTTATGTTATGTTTAAACCTATTCATATGGGGAATGTATTGGACTTAATAAGTGACGGGTGGAGCCCGCTATAGATCCTCGATGCATCGGTGGGTCTCATGAGACAACTAGACGTGGAATTGGCCGAGGCCCTTTCCCAATTTGATTTATGGTTTTGGCCGAGGCCTTAATCATTTTAGACGTCTTGGCCGAGGCCTTGAAAAAATGTTTCAGAATGTCTGGCATTATACATTCCCTCATTATGAAAGTGGTTATTGATATTTCATGTGATTATTCGTCTAGTAGAATATCCATGTGAGTATGTAATGGCATTATTTTATTTTACTTTTGCCATATTATGCTGAAGTTCAAGTTCAATTAGGCTTTTGTTTTAGTTATACATTGCCTTAAATGATTATGTTTTCTTATGAAAGTTTCCGCTATATTGTTATCCTTACGGAGCATTTGAGCTCACCCCTTTCAATGTTTTATTTTTCCCAGGATGTGAAGAAGTGTATTATGACTGACTTGCAAGAATAGTCAGTGAGGATATGAGTGTGGACTAGGGAGACCATGTTATTTTAGTTTTCATTTTTATGATGTAATGTAATGATTACGAATGTATCTATTGTTTCCAAGGCTACTAAACTGATCAGTCTTTAGATACTTGATCTTTTGTTATCATGCCAATGTTATGTAATAATGCACCAACTCTAGGTAGATGGGGTCGGGGCGTTACAGCGAGTATTTGACTGATAAAAATCCATTTGTTTGTGATTAAAAATATCAATTTTAGAGGATCTTTTCATGCTGAATTTTCAGGGGAGTTACGAATGCTCACCCATTCAAGATTTTGAATATCATGATTCTAAAGGCAACTTTTGTGGATATATATTTATGAGGAGAATGCTCATCTTTATTCTATATATATCTGTATTATTTTTTATAATTTATATAGTGGTTGATTATTGAAAAAAAAATATTGTTATGAAGAGCGACAAAGAACTATTTTCTAAAGAAGAAGAAACATGAGTAAAGATTTTCTGATCTACATCGAATATATTTTTGTGTATAGAATTTTGTCAGAGATGCAAATTATATTTCAAGATCTACTAAAATTGGATCAGCTCAGATCTACTTCAACATGAAGATTATTCTTTCTGAAGATTATTATTCATCGACTGTCAATTAAGTTTCGTTATAATTGTGAAGAACAACTAGAAAGTATTTCAAAGAAAAAAACTATTTTATTTTGAGTAACCAGCTTCTCGTAATAAGATGTGCATTTTGGATCTGTGTATGAACCAGAAGGCTCTGTTTAGACATAAAATTTTAATTGTCCCAACTTCCTACACTCATTTGTGGAATGTTCTGTCGATAAGAGGACCAGATAGTGAAAATCACCAAGCTCATGGAGAACAACATTGGTGGAGTGGATTAGGGGCCTTCTGTTCAACAAACCACTATACATCTTGCATCCTATGACATTTATTTTCCTCTGCTAAATATTTAATACAAAGACAAAAGTACTTATCACGATTCTTCAAAGAAATTATAAAAGACACAATTCACACCCCCCTCTTTTATATATTCGGCATATCCTTATCCAACAATTGGTATCAGAGGAGGATATTTTTTTAACACTATATCATGCTAATTTTTTTAAAACATTATACTCAGATCAAAATGGTTGATACTAGAGAAGTAATATCTATGTTCAGAGCTCCATACTTCAATGGTGGGAATTATAAATGCTAGAAATCAAGAATGATAATCTATTTGAAACACCATGGATATGGTGTCTACTCAAAGATACTGACTCCTTATGAAATACCATAGAAACCCGAAACTTGGAGTGCAGTTATAGAAGCTGAGTATGAAATGAATTCGAAGGCAAGGAATGAAATCATATGTGGTATAGGACCAAATGAGTTTAATAGAGTATGTTACTGCCCAACATTGTATGAAATGTGGCAGACAATTGCGGTTTCTTATAAAGGAACTGACAATGTCAAATAGTTGAGGTATGATACTACCAAACTGAAATTAGATACATTCAGGATGTTTGAAGGAGAAAGAATCACCCCAATGAATGGAATATTGACATAGATTGTCAATAATATAACTGTTTTGTGAGATCCACTCAAAAAACCTGATCAAGCCTTGAAAGTATTAAGAGTACTGCCAACTCAATGGAATGGAATTCCTGCTGCTATCCAACAATCAAAACCTGTCAAAGATTTAACAATGAGAGAGTTAATTGGAAATTTCATGATGTTGAAGCTGATATGAAGGATGAAGCAAATGAGCATAATATTTTGATCAATATAGAATACACTTACGTAAAATTGTCATCACAATGTAAAATCAGAAAGCTAAAGAAAAAGAAAGCTCAGTTGAAATCCGAAAGTTCTGATTCATTAAATTCCGATGAAGAACTAGCTCATACAGACATAAAATTAAGTAAGTTTTATAAAAATAAAAATGGTTTCTGAAACTCTATTATAAAGGATGAATAGGAAGTTAGATTCTTAGAGTGAAAAAAACTTGGTCATTTCAGACCTGACTATCAACAATTAAATGAAGACAAGATGAAGAAATTATTCAAAAGAAATTATTTTGAAAAAAAAAGACAAGAATGTAATGATGGAAACATGGAGTGTATCTTAAGACACCAGCAACTCTTCATAGTCTAATTCAGAAAATGAGGAATCAAATATGAAAGCCAATATATCCTTTACGGAAGAAACAGATGAGGTACAATCATATTATTCTTCTGACTCTTATTTTGAATCAAACTATACAAATGATAAACTTGTATCATACTACAACATGATTGAAGAAAAATATGATTTTTTATTTAAGAAACAAAAATCTTAAAAAAAATATTCATAATGCTATTTTTGGAGAGAAAGAGATACTTTCCGAAAAAACATCAGGAATTACTGAAAAAATATAACTCAATATATACAAACAATACAGATCATGAAGCTAAAATAAAAACACTGCAAACTATAGTTGAAACATATAAAAGTCGAGATCTATTTTTAAAAAATGAGAAAATACACTAAATGAAATTTTTAGAAAGAATGTGATTATAAGGGAAGATATGGAATAAGAAGTAAAGGTGAAAAGCCTAAACCCTACAAGAATTACTTTGTACCAAGTACTAGAAAAGTAATCTGTAACTATTGTGGTGAAAAAGTTCATCTATCTAAGAATTGTAACTTATGGAAACCCCAGATTAGTGGAATACAGAAAGAATTTTTCTCAAACAATTTATATGATTTTTGTGATTTTAGAAAAACAAAGCAAGTATGGATTCCCATATCTTTGCTGGCTAACACAACTGGACCCAATAAAATATGGATACTAAAACAATATATTTAAATGCCTTTACAGGAAGTAGGTGATAGAAGCCGAACTGGCATATGGTATATGGTCAGTGGATGCTCTAGGAATATGAGTGGAAACTCATCAAATTTCAGAACACTAACTCAAATGGATGGTAAACTAGTCACATTTGGTGATAATTCCAAAGGCATGATAGTTGGAATTGGAACTATTAGAGATCCAGAAGTTTTCTCAATAAATAAATTACTCTATGTACAAGGATTGAAATACAATCTGATAAGTATCTCTTAACTCTGTGATGATGGTGATATTATTTATTTTTCAAATAAAAATTGTTCTATTTTCAAAGATAAATTGCTTAAATTTAGAGCACCCAGAACTGATAATGTGTATACCCTGGATTTAAATATCTTGTGTAAACAACAAGTAAACTACTTAACTGCTAAGATAAATGAATCCTGGATCTAGAATAGAATATGTAGACATTGTAATGTATATTCTTTACATAAGTTATCTAAGAAACAATTTGTTTCTGATTTTCTTAGTCTCAAGTTGTAAAGTGATAGATTTTGTGATGCATTTCAACTTAGAAAGGAAAACAAATCATTCTTCATTTCAGTTAACAAAATTTCAACATATATACCTCTATAATATATCCATATGGATTTTTTGGACCATCAAGGGTAGAAATATTAGCTGTTAAATTATATGTATATGTTTAGGTTGATTAATATTCTATATTTACTTAGATTTTCTATCTATAATATAAAAATTAAGCTTTTACATTATTTGAACGTTTTTGAAAATATGTTCAAAATGAAAAAGTTTTAATGTAATTTCATTAATAATTGATCATTGTGGAGAATTTGAGAATATGGAATTTAATTCCTTTTGCTAAAATATGTGTATTAAGCAAACATTTTCTACACCAAAAACACCTCAACAAAATGTAATTGTTGAAAGAAGAAAAATGACTATTAAATAAATGGATAAGACTATGATAAATGAATACATTATTCCTACCTATTTCTGGGCATAAGCTATAAGTATAGCCTGCTATATAATGAATAGAGTTTTAATTATACCAATCTTTAAAATAACACCCTATGAAATATGGAATAACAGAAAACCTAAAGTAGATTACATTAAAGTTTTTGGATGAAAGGTTTACACCTTAAACACCATGGATAATCTTGGTAAGTTTCATCCAAAATCTGATAATGGAATTTTCATATGATATTCTTCTACTTCCAAAGCTTATAGTGTTTTTAATAAAATGTTAAGTAATGTTGAAGAATCAGTTCATGTGAAATTTTATGAATCTCATCCCTTTGAGAAAAGGAAATACCAAATTGATTAATCTGGATCTAATGATAACATGATACTTGATAACTTGAAAAATGATTTTGAAAAAGATATAAATGAAATTCAATCCATTCCAGAAAAACATGACACTGAATAACCTATAAGTGTCATACCTAGATAGTCAAGAACCCTAAGGAATCACTCTTTAAAAACTGCAATAGGAGACCTAGACACAGGAATAAAAACTAGAACAATTGTAATAAATCTTGTTGAATTTTATACCTTTCTATCCCAATCAGATCGTTGGTCCATTGAAAAAGCCTTAGTTGATGAAGGTTGGAGGATAGCAATGCAAGAAAAACTAAACCAGTTCAAAAGAAATGAATTTTGGAATTTAGTTGAAAGCCCTCAGAAATACCCAATTGTAGGAACAAAATGGGTCTTTAGAAATAAATGAGATGATCAAGGATAAATAACTAGGAATAAAGAAAGACGTGTAGCTAAAGGATATAATCAGGAAGAAGGTATAGATTATGATGAGACCTTTTCACCTATAGCTAGATTAGAAGCCATTAAAATCCTTTTAGCCTATGCATATCATATGAACATTAAATTATTTCCTATATATGTTATGACTACCTTTTTAAAAGGTTATCAAATAGAGGAATTTTATGTTGAGAAACCACCTGGTTTTGAAAATTAACAAAAACCAGATTCTGTTTTTAAACTTAATAATGCTCTTTATGACATTAAACAAGCACCTAGAGCTTGGTACGAAATATTGATTTATTTTCTTTTGAAAAATTATTTTACTATTAGAATGGAAGATCCAACACAATTTAATAAAACTCTCAATTCTAATATTTTATTAGTTTATATTAATGATGATGATGTAATTTTTTGTTCAAAAAATAAAACTATTTTTCATGAGTTTTCAAATTTAATGCAAAAATAATTTGAAATGATTATAATGATAGAAATAATTTTTTTTAGGACATCAAAATTTTCCAAAATATTTTTGGAAATGTTATGAATCAAAAAAAATACTTTACTGATTTACTAAAGAAATTTGGACTTGAAATCAGAAAGACATATACAACTCCTATGTGTACAAATATAAAACATGATTTGGATGAAATTTGAAAATCAGATGAAAAAAGTTATATAGAGGTATGATTGGATGTTTATTATATCTTACTACTACTAGGACAGATATAATGTATTCGGTGTGTCTTTGTGAAAGATATCAATCAAATTCTATGGAATCTCATTTAACTACTCTTAAATTTTTTTAGATATTTAAAAGGAACTGTTTTTTAATCTCTACTTTATCCCAAAAATTATGATTTTAATTTAATTTGATATTTATATGTTGACTTTCGATGTTGTTGATTGGATAGAAAAACAACCTCAGGAACTTTTCACTTTTTAGGAAAATCCTTAGTGTCATGGTGAAGTAATAAACAACACTCAGTTGCCCTATCCACAACTGTGGCAGAATATGTATCTGCTTGTAGTTTTTTTGCACATGTTTTGTGGATAAAAAACCACTCTTATGGATTTTGGACAAAATTTTACTAATACACCTATTTTATTTGATAATAAAAGTGCAATAAATATTTCAAAAATCCTATTAATCATTCCAGGACTAAACATATTGATATTAGATGTCACTTTTTAAGATACCGCGTTCTTAAAAAATATATATTTAGAATTTGTTAATACATAAATTCAATTAGATGATATTTTACTAAACCACTTCCCAATCCAAGGATTGATTTTATTAAGTGGGAGTTAGGTTTATTTAATTTTAATTAATTTTTTTTATTTTTTATACATTTGACTACACCTTTTTTTGGTTAAAATATTTTAGTTATTTGTTTTTCAAATAGTACAATTTTATTTATTTATTTATTTATATTTTTCTTTGCCCCGTGTGATTTTAATAAAATACAAAATTTATTCAATGATTAGTATGTATGTAATGAGACGGGAATCAAGGTTTTCCAAGCCGTTTAAATTTCTAAACCACTTCTATTACAAAAAACCCATCGAACTCTCGAAACATTACAACTCTTATCTAATCCTAAACCTTCAAAACCCTAAGCATCGAACCTTTATATCAGAGATAGAATTGTTCAAGACCAAGAGAACTGATGATCTACAGATGAGCATTGCGAAGAGAAAATGCTCATTACAGAGAAATATTTTTCAAGGAAATGTCATAGATCTGTAATGCAATTATCAAACAAATCTGATTCTAAAGCAAGCCCTAGATTTTCAAGAACATAGAAAAGACGTTTAATGGTGATTAAACAAAGTTCTTATATGAGGTATACCTTTGTTATTTTTTTATGTTAGTGTAGTTTAGTCTGGGAACTAATGATGATTCGATTATTAATAAGATTTAGGATCCATGATTTTTCAATATCAACTTTAGAAATTAATCTAATTATTAGATTCCCTCATGATGGAGTTTACAATTTTGATTTGAAAAATATTGGAGATAGTTTACATTAATCTATAGAAATTATTTCATTTCTATTTGGATCAAATAATATTAAAAATATTCTTGTAATGGACTTGGAACTGGACCAGAAGATATTGGTTACGTTTGTGAAAATTAGTATTTTACCATGGATGTATGAAATTGAAAAGATTCTTTACCCAGATGTGTATATAATGTATTTGCTGATGAGTGATATAAAATTGAACTTTCTGAGATACATTCTGAGATATCTCAGTTACAGTTTCTAACCAGAGGCAAGAATGTATTTTTATCCTTTTAGAAGGTTTATTTCAATGATTCGGTTTAAGAAAGATATGATATGACTGGTGGATGATCGGGTGAGATACCACCATAGTTATATCTTCAATGCTGCTTCATTGAGAATGATTGGATATTTATGGAGCACAATAAAATGAAATCTGCTGCCTATAAGAGCTGAAGAGGATGAATAAAGTTCTCAGGCCCAACCAGCAAAATCAACGTAAGGAAAAGCCGAATCAATATTCAGTGATGTTTCAAGAAGAATTTGGATTGAGGATGTGGATCCACTTGAAGAAAGAAGTCAGGAAGGACTTCAATTTTAATGTACCAGGGATCCCAATATTTTTGAATAGTCTGTTGTAACTTCGAATGTTCTAAAATATGGGGATCTCTTAAGCTATAAGTTTGTGATAGATACTGTAGTTGAAGAGATGTTACACAGAGTAGTTGCTCAGGATAAGGTGACTCCCCCAGTGGGTCAAGAAATTTTGGCACATAAAATGACAGAAATAGAGGCTCAAATAGAAAATAAAAAAAATTTAGAGGATCCTGATGTAGATCCAATAATAGAAAAAGAAGTTGAGACACTTCTTAGTGAAGGAGAAGGTGTGGCCCAAAGTCAATTAGATCAAGTAAAAGATGATCAAGAAAAAATTATTTTGGAGAATCCATTAATGGAGGAAGAACGTGCAGCTAATGCTCATGAGGAGCAACCTTCAGCACCTATTGAAACTCGTGAATAGAATGTTTCAGATGTTAATACTGAGGTATTTAATGTAAATTTTTTGTGAATGAGTCTGGGAAAGGCTCGGAAGCAAAATCTTTTGAGAAACTGTTATAGGAAGGGGATGATAAGAAATCAAATGAAAAATCATTTTCCCATTGTATTTTTGCATTAAGAATAAACTAAAAATCAAGCACATGTTGCCTCTGATTCAGTAAATGAAGAAGTTAAAAAGATGTATAGGAAGTTGATCATAGTTGAATATGAGAATGCTTCTCTAAGGAGAGCATTAGAAAAGGAATATTTGAAAATTAAAATATTAAAAACCAGTATTGTTACCAAACCAGAAGTTGAAAATTTTAAGAGAGATATGATCAATGAAGTTGCAAAGTTGAAATCAGAAATTATTATGAAGTCTAATTTTATGGTGTTTAAATCATTCATGGAGACAAAACTTACCTCTGTACGAACCAGTGAGGCCAGTACATTAGGTAATTCAACTAATTTAATCAGAAGATTTCAGGCTATTACAGTGGTCATGGAGCATATGAATAACAAACTACAGGACTTACAGTGCAACATTGCTCCTTTGTCAATGCTGTTAGATAATCAGAAGATTCTAGTTGATCAGTTGACATAAATGATCCATGAATTAGAGCTGTGATGAATCAGTTCATACAATAGTTGACTATATTATGGAGAAGGAAGAAAGGCTTCATGAGATTTTTAGAGTAAATATTATTGAAGATATTCATTTGAATTAGGAAAGCAGAGATCAAATTATCTAGTTAGGACATGGATTTATGAGAAGATTTAGGGGACAATTGGAAGATATCAATGAAATAGTTCAGAGTAGGTGAACCTTATCTCACACCCTTACCCAACCTTGATTCATTTTGTTTTTCATTACTGTATTTGTAATTCGATTTTCAATGAAATATATTTACATCTTATTTCCATGTGTTTTAATTTGTTTTACTGTACTGGCTTTGATAGAAATTCCAGTAATCCAGATTCACATATTGAAAAATAGTTTATAATAGTATTTACATAAGTTTAATGCTACATTAAAATGTGTTATATTACTTCTTCTATCATTCTTTGTGATATCACAAAAATGGGGAAAAATTAGGATAAAAAAGACATTTTATTTTAATATATTTTAATTTATTTGAAATTGTACACTAATATTTTTAATCAAAAAGGGGGAAAATTTAGATAAACACAACATTTTATTTAAAGGGAAAATTAAAATTTTCTTTTAATATATTTAATGAAGGGGAGATTTTTTTAACTTTATAAAATGGGATAAATTTTATAATTTTTGATTGTCTTTAGATAACATAATGTTTATTTTTGTTAAAATAATTTTATTAAAATTAAATATTTTTTTATCGTTGCAAAATTATAAACTATAAGTAATTAATTTTATATTTTAATATCATTGGTTATTTCATGGGTTTCAGGATCATCAAAAAGGGGGAGATTTTTTAGAAAGTGTTGTTTTCAACAATAAATTATTTTATAAGAGGGAGATTGTTGAGAATAATACTCTATGTCTTTATGATGATTTTGATGCTCACGGATATCCTTATTTGTTATTATAATGATTTTACATGAATTATATTTTTGTAAATTTATAATAATTATATTATTATCTTTGAAGAAATATAAAATCACTTAATCCATGAGGTATATTTGACTATGTATTCAGAAATAATTTTTAGTGTGATCTAGAAACATTGTTCAAACCCTACGCTGAGAAGGGTAGCGTAAGTATGTAATGCACTGTTTACTCTATGAGATATTAGAAAAGTATGGTTAGACAACCATGTCTTATCAATAAAGTATGGAGGAAGGAACCCTATGTTTGGAATGAAATTACATTTGGAAAATAAGTAAAGTATGGATGAATATCATTGCGTAAGTATGGAATGATAATTTTGTTTCTTAAAAGTACGGTTCAACAACCATACTTTTTTAAACAACCATACATTTGAAAGATAAAGATAAAAATATATTTCATCAACGATAATTTTATTAACATCTGTACGATTGATAGAAAATTATGGATTATATACAATACATTTGAGAGTTGAAGAGAAATTTTGAATATTAACATTATGTTGTGAACCTTACGTTCAGAGAATGTATGCTAAGCAGTTCAACCCTATGTCA
This sequence comes from Viscum album, assembly GCA_963277665.1. Lineage (NCBI taxonomy): Eukaryota > Viridiplantae > Streptophyta > Magnoliopsida > Santalales > Viscaceae > Viscum > Viscum album. The sequence continues at coordinate 1,621,740,611 of OY728123.1, forward strand.
GACATCAGATGTTTTAATTTCAACTTTATTAAAGAAATGATATTTATGTGGATTATTAGGCTTATTTCAAGCCAGATTAAAAGCCTGATTTTAGAGTGAGTCTTTGACTGATTCAAATCTGTTTATTTTTTATTCAAAGGATAAATTTAGGAGGAGGTTTTCATGCCAAATTTTCAGGGGAGTTAAGACTGCTCTTCCATTCAAAATATTTAATATCGCGATTCTAAACGTGACTTATAGGGATATAAATTTAAAAGGATAATGATAGTCATTGTTCTATATATACCGGTATTATTTTGTATTACATATTTAGAGGGAAATTATTGAAAAGAAGATATGTTGTTACAAAGAGAGACAAAGCTATTTTTTCTGAAGAAGAAGAAACATGACTAAAGATTTACTGGTCTATATCAAATAACTTTTTGTGAATCAAATATTGTTAAAGTTGTAAATTATATATCAAGATCTACTACAACTGGATTGACTCAGATCTACTTCCACCTAAAGATTATTCTTTCTGAAGATTACGATTCATCGACTGTCAATTGCATGCTGTTGCAATTGTGAAGAACAATTGGAAAGTATTTCGAAGAACAAATACTATTTTATTTTGAGTAATCATTTTCTCGTACTAAGATGATTATTTGGTTTTGTGTATGATGGAAATTATCTGTTTAGCCTTAAACATGTAAATGTGTCAACTTCCTACACTCTGTTGTGGAATGGTCTATTGATAAGAGGATGAGATAGTGAAAATCACCATGTTTGTCAAGTAGAGCATTGGTGTAGTAGACTAGGGGCCTTCTGTTCCCCAAACCACTATACATCATGTGTCCTATTCCATTTATTTTCTACTACTAATTATTTGATATAAAGATAAAATGATATATCATGATTATGAGAAGATATTATAAAATACACAATTCACCCTTTTCTTTTGTACATTTGGTATAACCCAATCAAACAAAATGATGATAATGATGATGTGGAAAAGGGTAAATCCCAAGAGGTGGCATTTAATTCCATGAATAATATCACTGTTGATGACTTTTAGGAAGAAGAAGAGACATATGTGTTAATTTCATTCCATTTCTAAAATCTTCAAAGAGTAAAAATAAATTTCAAAGGGAAACATCCACTTTCCAACATTAAATGCGCAAATTTGGTCATCATGAGACAAGGTACCCCAAATAGTTACAAGAAGGTGATGATGTCAATGAATCAAGAATTCCTAAGAAGTAGTCTTTATCCTATGTGAAAGGAATGAAATAGTTCAAGATAAATTTCTTTACAAAAAAGAATCTTCTTTCACAATAATGTGACTATTCAGATGAGTATGAGGTTGAGGAGGTTGAAGAGATAGAAAATTTTCATGATCATGGAGAAAATGTTATGGTGGCAGTTGTTGTTAGAACGTAGAAAAAGAAAGAAACTAACATTGATGAATAATAAGAAGTTGAGTGAATAGTTCATATGAAACCCGTGTTAGAGGAATCTCTAAAATAGATAGATGTTTAGAGAGCCAAATCAAATAAAGATAAAAACGTAGTTCATGACGCCAAACTATATATGCAGTAGTAGGAATGAGATAAGTCTGATTTGATGGAAGTAATCGAGAAACTCAAGACATGAACACTAAAAGACTCAAAATTGGTTAGTTAGTATAAAATCTAGTTTAAAGAAAAGAAATTGTAGAACGATGGATTTAATAATAAATTGAATGATCAAATTGATTGAATTGAAGAACTTGAAGAAGAATTTTGTAGTTTGCAGAAAAAGATTAAGGATCAAGAAAAACTATACACTCCTAATGTGATTTCAAGAAAATTAGATCACTCAAAAAACTAAGAAGTTGAAAGTGGAGCATATTGGGTTTGCATAAAGGAAGAATCAATTATGTTTAGATGCTAAGGATTATGGGGGGCTTGATTAAAAACAAAAATCTATGAAAATTAAAGTCACACCACAAGTACCCATTCTTAGATTGAAGGTTGATTTTGTTTTGAATAAGAATTTCAAGATTCATATAACCTAGGAGAGACCCATTGGTGCATAAGTGAAATGAATTAATAAACCCTATATAACGTGTTATTTCTGTTGAAAGATGGGGAACTCACAAAATATGTGTTCTATAGCTAAGAGGTACAGAAGGTCACAAGAGCAACATATGGGATCCAAATAGAACTCGATACTCTAGAATATGATTCGAGGGACATTTTTTGGGTGGAGAGGATTTGAAAATATGGAAAGATGATGTACATCATCAATGTAGAGAAATGTGCTGAAGAAGAACTAAACTATTCTCCAGCAGTATATCGATGAACTAGTATGTGAGTTGAAAATGCAGAACAGATTTGAAGTCTTTCAAGATGAATTTGGTCCATCATAATCGAAGAAAGATCAACATTATCAATTTATGCTGAGTGAAAAGAAAAAAATATGGATATAGAATAAAATAGACAAGAAGGTAGTTGTTCTTGAAATTTCCCTTAAAGGATCAGACTGTTCCGGTGTATGGATCATTAACAGTGGTTGCACTTCCCTCTTGATAGGTAATAAGTATCTTATTACAGGCATAAAATATGACAAATAATGAGTTTTGAAATTTGAAAATGATAAATACCTTATCATTATTTGTTTGGGAATAGCCAAATTTGGGGGAAAAGAAATAAGACTTGCTGATGTATTTGTAGTAGAAGGTCTCAGTCATAATTTTTTTAGTGTCAGTAAGCTATGTGACTCAGGGCATTGAATAAGGTTTACTAAGGAAAAAATTGTGTCTAAAAGAATAGATGGTTCAGTGGTTCTTCATTTATAAAGGAAAGATGTAAATATCTACCTGGTAAGTAGATATATATATATATATATGTGTGTGTGTGTTTTCTGTCTAGAGTGGAATAAAACAAGTTGTGGCATAAATGACATGGTCATATTTTCCAACCATCCCTATAAGATCTGGTAATGTGTGATGTAGAAAGAGACCTCACTAATCTATCATGTGATTGTACACAGGCATGTGGTTCATGTAAACAAGGGAAGATAATCAAAAAGACGTACAAAGAAAAGGAAAAAAATCAACAAGTGTTCTTGAATTTGTGCATACTGATGTTCGTGGACCAATCTCACCTAGAACCATTGATGGAAAATGATATTATGTTATGTCCATTAAAGATTATTTTATAATGACATGGGTATTTGTCATTGTCCGTATGTCTAATGTGTCCATTTTATGAAAATAATACCGGAGGGAATCTGGAAGGATGTGTTGGTAGAAAATTCTGATGATTCGTACTAAAAATGGTACAGAATTCCCAAATAGTCAGGTGAAAGACTATCATGAGAAAAAATAGATAAGGAATCAATTTTATCTAGTGAGAAATCCCCAAAAAAAATTATTAGTTGAAAGGACAAATTAAATCATCATCAACATGGATAGAATGATGTTTATTGAAAAAGACCTTCTAGAGAAATCATTGAAGGAAGAAGTATTGATAGCAGTTAAGATACTATGTCCTAGAAAGTGGACCTCCAGACTCTAAAAATGAAACTTTGATATATTCTTTTAAATTTGTTTCTCTTAGAGTACATCTATAACAATCTATAAGTATATAGAATTATTTTCCTAGGATGCTATGTATAATAGGATATCACTGATGAAGACTACCCTGAATCTGTATAAGAAAGGTTAGAAGATTTAGTTCATGAGTCCCACGAACACATTATGGAATTAATCGTGGTAAATGGCCTCACCGTGTACTCATAGGGAACGTAGAGACATATTAATGTCTTTTCGGTGTATCCTCATCCCATAGTCACAACTGGTGATAGCTTCACTTGAGGTCAACCTTGAAGAACCATCATTCCACTATCAACTAATCATAGACGTCATTGATTCTTGGTAGTAGATAATTTTTATTCACGGTTACCTGGTTCATGAAATGATAGCCCAAACATAACCTCAAACTCACATCCAGCTTCATGGAAAACAAAATTGGGGATTATCAGGGAGAAACACAAGGTCCAATAAAGGTCTTCCTTTGTAATCCCTCCAATAACACCCTCAATAGGTGAAGATATATGTGATCGATCCAATATGATGGCATAGATATTAGTTCCATCCTATTGTGTAGATCAATACAGATGTCTATGTCTCAGTGGAGATCTAAACTTGGAACATCCTCAATGAAGATGTCCATATACTCCTCCACGACTACAAGAAACTATAAAATCATAACATCAACTACACCGTGGTCCATTCTATCCAAATGATGAGTAATCAACTACACCCTCCTGTATATGAGTTCATCCTATGCTGCATGGGTTTCCTTTTCACTCACATAAGAACAACTAGACCCACCACTATAGAAACACCACATCCTCTGCTTGAAATTGTCAATCTAGGTATGAATTGTGGACAACCAGTCCCTTCTTCAATAGATTTCATAAGGCCTTATCACATCTACAAATAGATACAAATAGAAAATCTCCCATCCAAAATTCATGTGACACTATCATCACAAGTGTGTGACCACTATGTCATCTCTAATATGAGTCTCCAAGCACAAGGGTCGATCCCAGGGATCAATCAGAATTTCTATGTCTAGATTCAAATAGGTGGTAAAAAGGAATAACTAAAACCTATGTCTATCAGTACTTTATCTAAAGTAGAAAAGAAAATGATCATACAACATATCATTTTCATAGCCTCTGGGTCATAAACGTAGACTGCCTATCGGTGCCCCCACCACTATCATATAGTTATCTAAGCCTGGTGTGGACCACCTAGGGGTGGTGGTGGTTACAATAAAAGAATCTATAACTCAAAACTATTCTCCTTAATTCTATTCCATGTATTATTCACTAAAAACTGTTTTTTTTACTTCCACTAAATTTTCCTCAATGATCCATTCATGGTCTTTATGTCAGTTGTACGGTGGGATGCCCAATCTCATGGAAGATGTCCCCTACCATCAAAAGAGTATCACCGCCCATCCCAAGTCTTAATAGACAATTCATGTGAGTGATAAACCATATACCATCTTTCCAGGGACCTACCCATAAGAGTTAACAGACCTGTTAGTCCCTAAAAATGACATCAGATCCCTACTACTAAGGTCTCAACTCCTATGGGCTCACTTCTGGAAACCACTATCTACGTTTTATCATCAATGAAAAATTCAAATACCAAATCTCACTCTATCACCCACATTATAGGTAGTTAGTCATAGAGGAATATAAATATCCCATATTTATCTATAATAACCTTGCTTGAAGGTTCGAGGTCAGTAGATCTTATCCTAATCTATATCCATCGAGTACCGGGAGAAGTTGGTGAACCTCAATGAATAATCATCAACTATCGTATTGCACTACTAGATTACATATGATCTTGGATATGTAAAACACTTAGCATAGATGTATATAACTCCTCTATGCAAAGGTTCTCAAAACTATTACCATAATTGTGTTTCCTCATCATATGCCTAGGTCACTAACACCCACCATTTTCCTATTGATCCATGGAGAAGGCTCACTGCTCGGACCACCATCTGATCTTCTAGTGTTCTGAACATTTGAAAAACTTAAGTCAGAAACTCAATGCTCTCCAAATCCACCTATGGTTTGAGATCTACATGAGGGTTATCTGTCACTGAAACTCAGGAAGTGTGATCAGCCTACACACCTCATCTGTTTGTGTTGTTGGAACCAAAAACAATTCAACATGTGGTGGTATAACTAGTGTGCTACTGAGAGGTACCATCTCATAAACTAGTCCATGTATCGAAGCCTCATCACTAAGGGGATCATCCTCATGATCCTAACACTGAATCCTAGATTTCATACATCACAGAGGCATCCTAAAATAGACATTACACACCATGGTCAATGAGTATATTTAGAGGGATGAATAAAGAACAATATAGAAACCACAACCCATCCCTATATGATCTCTGTATCATTTTCTCCCATCAACCAATGTTCTCATGTACTGATTCGAAAATCTGGTGAGCAGAGTCCTGGTGTATGGGTATGTCAGCCACTATAACTAAACTAATGCCTATGGTCCGAGAGATTAAATCAAAACACTTAAAATTGTTTCCCCAAACCAATCTCATTGTCCATGTTCCTAAGGTATAACCGATCAAATATGATCCCAATAAGTCATGACCCATCCCACTGGGGTTCATTCCATGACTCCACAATCCAACCTCCAATAGGGAAGGGGATAGAGACTAGCGTTGAGTGGTAAAATCACTAACATGGGAGGTCCATGATTAAGTACCTATATATTGGAACACATATCAAATCCCATATAATGATAAAATGTAAAAAAAGAGAGAAACCATGCATGCATGCATATAAATCCCACAATCAGAGTACGATTGGAAATAAAGGAAAGTAAATAGGGACAAATACAAGACCACCATAAAGAGTTTGGAAATAATTCCAACATGAAAGTAATGATAGGGACTATTGTCAAGATTCCACATGAACACACCTTAGCATGTCTGGTCTCACTAAACATTGTCTAGTCCTAGTCCATCTAGGACTCTTTCAAAAGGTCGATCGTTTGTACAGGACAAGACATGTTCTTTCAAATCCAATGTAATGGTGAGTATAAAAATACACAATAGGACGCCCCCAAAACCAAAAAACATATAACAATGTAATAATGGATAAATTTACAAAGGAATATGTCTACTGTGCATATAACTACATTATCTATATATACTCAACAAAATACATAGTATAAAGGTATGTTACCACCATAATTCCAATCTAGGACTCTAGAATGATGGATCGAAACAACACTCGTCTGGTAGAACACACTCCATGAGTCTGATAGCACTAATGACAACCATCTGATAGGTAGTTCTCAACGGGTCTTTCCATTACAAGTATATGCTAGAAATTTGAAGAGATAATATACACAGAAAAGGATCTATCTTGGGGCCATGTGGTGTACTATTAACTCAATCTGAAACAACCTTATTTGTAGAGAATTAGTTCCCACATAGTGTTAGTCATGATGATACAAATAACTCTACCTAGGACAAAAATATGAATATAGGGTCTCACTCTATCCCTCATAGAAGGATTCTAAAAAAGTATATCTAATAATTCTTACTGAATTGATTATTTTTTATTATGTAGTAGGTGATTCTATACTAACCCTTAGGGAATGGATAAATGTAAAACCCTACCAAAAAATATCCAATATATAGATAACAAGGGATTAAAATGAATGTTTATAGAGGATATTGTGTTTAGTTGGGGTACATGTCATTTCCCTTTGACCCCAAGTCCTTCTCATGTAAAACAATTCATATCCATGAGGAAGCACATGACATGCTGCTACCTCTGTACATCATCATGTGTCCCCATACATGGTTATTCCCATGCATCTTGGTCTATTCATGTCCATGTTAGAGTACATGGTGTTCCTCTGACTGTGTACTCTCAGGTCATATCTATTTACCATTTGAGATACACGCTAATCCATTTGGGAGGTGATCACACAACATGTGATAGGTTCTCACACCATGTAATACTTAACTCCATCTCAAAACCCTAGTACCCACTAAGAGGGCCCCACATTCCATTTAATACTAGATTACATGCCATGTGGATTGGTTTTTTTCTATAAAACACAGTTCTTCCTTCCATGTGTTATTTTTTCATCACCACCTCGAAATCTAGCATCTATCTCATAGGGAAATATGGATTAATCCCATATAAGACTCATCATGGGTTTTCGTGAATCCGATCTTTGAATCCATTCAAAAAATATCCTCATAATTTATTCTTCATTATGCCTTTAAGAAAATAAAAAATGGGTATCTAAACCATCTGATTCATTATCAGTTCTATCATCACCCCACTTCCATGCCATGATGATCCTAGATCTGACATTTTGAACCATTTCACCATGAATCACGTACAAAAAATTTGATTTCTCGGTGGATGTTGAACCACGGTCCAAATGAAGAACAAATGTGATTAAAAAATAATCAACGGATAAATGCACGTGAATAATCATGAAGAATGAACCATGTTTGATCTTAGTGTAGACCTAGATTGGTTATAAAGAAAAATTAATAGATGATAATTAATTGAAAATAAATTATCCCAATAGATTCCTGTAAAAATCCAATTCCAGAAAATGACTAATCTGTGAATCAATCTACTGGTTGACTGATTCTATTTCATCAGATAAATAAAAATGAATAAAGAAAACCAAATCCAACAATGTCATTCATCAGTTTAGATAAATCACTGATGAAGAACTCAGTTGTGTCCTGATCATTCGATAAATCATCTGATTTTTTTCTCTACTAGTCATCAACCTTAGATTTGGTTATATTCCACCAATGGAGTCTCTTTATATAGATCTCCAATTGTCCTATGGATATTTAGGTTTTAGAATCTAAACCTAGGAAATAACTATAACATGAAATCTCATAGAAAATCCTCAAGAACCCAAATGGTCCACTCAGTCTTGACATCTATATGGTGGTAAAATGCTATGATCAAGAATAATTAAGTACTAAATACATTCTGAAATCCCTTCCATAACCAAAATGTGAAATGAGAATCATGGTTTGATATAATTGTCAATGTAACTCTATGGATTCTAATTATATTTTTCATGTAGAGGCATCCCAAACTCTGTACTAAACTATGATATCGAATATATAGGAAGTGGGATAACATTTTGAGTTGGTCTATGATCACCACGATGGAATCATGTCCCTTTGATGTAAGTAGTAAAATCATCATGAATTTCATGGATATTCTATCCCACTTACACTAAGGAACATCAAGTTGTTGAGTTAAACACACAATAAAATGGTGCTTTGCCATCACTTGGTGATAAGTAAGGAATCAAGAGACAAAATCTGCAACTCCATTCTTCATCCATGGCCACCAAAACTAATGTTTTAGCGCTGCTAAAATTTCCATTTATTAGCGTTTTTTAGCGCTGTTAAAGGGTGGTGCTACAGAAACCCAGTTTTGAGGTAGTGCTAGTACCATCGTGCATCCCCTATAAAGAACGACATGATCCCCAACTTCAAAAAATCCATTAAGAGAATGTATAATGGATATCTGATTATATATGGTCTCACAATTGGATTACCCATATTGGGTCTCCCCAAATCACTATAAAAGTGTAGGGGTAACAATCATCAACTGGATGTAGGATGATCCATCAAAATCTATAAAGAATAAATACAATGTGTCCAACTACTCTGATGCCTCCTTCAACAATGGATAAAAATTTCTCTTATTGAGAGAATCTGCTACCACATTCCCCCTCCATGGATTATAGATAATTTCTAAGTCATAATCCAGTAGGATGTCTATCCATCGTCATTGTCTCAAGTTAATATCATTCTGAGATAATATATAATTGATAATATTATGATTAGAATATATGATAAATTGCTCTCCCATCAGGTAGTTTTTCTGCATCATTAGTGTAAATAATTTCATTACTAACTTAATATCATAGGTTATGTAGTTCTTCTATTGTAGTCTCAACTAACACTGAACGTAGGAAATCACCACTTGCCTCTGCATCATAACATAACCAATCTTAGTTTTGGATGCATCACATAACACTACGAACATGACACAATCCTCTATTAATATCAAAATTTGAGGGATAATCAATATCTAACTCAACACCTGAAATGCCTGCTATCACCCCTCTATCATTATAAAAGGATTCTCTATTCGGTTTAAAGCTATCATGGTTACTGATTTCCTAGAGAAATAATGTATGAATATCTGGAAATATCATACTAACCCAAGGAATATTCACACCTCAATATGGGTCTTGGGAGGCTCCCAAGATAATATTTCATCAACCTTACTCAGGTTTACCGCTAATCCTTTAGCTAAGATAACATGTCCCAGAAAGTGGTCCTCTAAAATCTGGAAATAACACATTGAGAGCTTCCTATAAAGTTGGTTTTATTAGATTACATCCAGAACCATCCTCAATATTCACATATGGACCTCCTTGAATGGCGAGTAAACTAGGAAATCATTGATGAAGACTACAAAGAATTGGTTTAAGAATGCATGAATGATTTAGTTCATGAGTGTCATGAACACTATTGGTGCATTCTTCATGCCAATGGAATCACTAAGTACACATATTGACCATAACGACATCAAAATATCGTCTTCGGTATATCCTCATCCCATACTCACAACTGGTGATATCCTGACCTCATGTAAACCTTTAAGAACCATCATTCACCTATCAACAGATCAAAGAGTTCATTAAACCATGGTAGTGGATACTTATTCTTCAGGATCACCTGGCTCAAGAGCTAGAATTCCACACATAACCTCAAGATCTCGTCCACCTTCAAGATGTACAAAACTAGGGCTGCCCAGGGTGATAAACTGGGTCTAACAGTGCACATTTTCTACAATTCCACAAGCTACACCCTCAACTTGTGAATCTCTACAGGATCCATCTGATAATATGGAGATGATATCAGTGTCATTTTATGTTGTAGATCAATACAAAAGTCTATCTCTCAATGGGGAGGTAAAACTAGAACATCCTCAAAGAATACATCCTTGTACTCTACACCTGCTGAAGGAATTTGGAAATTCATAACATCCACTGCACCAAGAATCATGTTATCCAAAAGATGAGTAATATGTTTCACCCTCCTATGCATGATTCCATCCTTTTCTATATGGATTTTCATACCACCCAAAAAAGAAAACCTTGTCACATCATTGTAGAAACACCACATACTTTTCCTAAAATTATCAATATGGACATGAACTATGGATAAAAAATTTATATCTATGTTTATGTCATAAGGAATAATTATTTCTACAAAGAGATCCCAATAGAAACTCTCACATACAAAAAATTCTGGTCACACTGTTGAAATGAGTGAGTCATTGCTGAGTCATCTTTAGTAAGACTCTCCATGTGAAAGGATTTAGCAAAAGGATCGACCAAAATCTATGAATCTTAAACCAGATAGGTGGTAATAAAGTAATGAATTTTACATATGTCAATATGTACTACAGGTAGGGGTGACAAGACATAGATAATACCTCATATCATTCTTGGAGTGTCTACATCATATGCCTCAACCACCTGCTGCTACCCTGCCCCTATCCTCCAACTCCCTAAACCTATCATAGACCACATGGGGGTGGTGGTGGTAACAATTAAAATCAACTACAACCTCCTTTTACTATACCACCTCCACTTCCACACCCCCTTCCTTACAGAACTATATGTGCCAACCGTTGTATCCTGCTCATCTTCCCATCTATGTTCTCTTTGTTAGATGTATAGAAGGTTGGAAAATCTCAAGAATGATGTCACTTTCCTTCACAAGATTATCACCACCTCTTTCGGGGCTAACTGGACCAATCCTGTGGGCCCTGAGCTGTAGAAACTCTTTCCTGGGACCTCCTCTTAAAATTTCTCGCATGTTCATGTCTCTAAGACTGGAATCAAATCCCTACTATTGAGTTCTTTTATCATGTAGGTGCAATGTCGGTAACCACTATCTGTATCTGCTCAACCAACAAACTTTATATCACCAAATCATTCTATAGAACCCCATCATAGGTAGATATTCATATAGGTATATCACTGGGTCATATGTCACTATATATTCCTCTCTTGAAGGTCTCATCATGGAATAACTTATCCCAAACCATATCCATTGGGTACTTGGAGAGATTGGTGAACCTCAATGAATACCCAGATTATGTCTTGCTACCCTACTGAAGCTATAGAAGCTCCCAGTTACATACATCTATCTTTTTAGCTTGAGATAAATCCTCTCTAAAATGGGGCTCAAACTATGATCATTCTATAGTATCCTCATCATAATATTGGGACACTAACAACAACTATCTTTATACTGATTCGTAGAGAAGGCTCTCTATCGGGACAAATATCTAATTTTTTAGTGTTCAGATGATATGGAAAACTCATTCCACCACCTCAATCCATCCCATAGTTTCATGTGGGTTGTAGTCACCTTGTAACTTATGTGGCCTATATAACTAAAATTCATGATGTGTGATAGACCTTTGTACCACATCTGCTGGTACTTTGGGTGCCAACAGCTTCTCTATAGGTGGTTTTATAACTGCTGCACCGGCTGAAGGTAACCACTGTGGAATTGATCCATATATTGATGCCTAATAATTGAGGGGATCATCCTAATGAACCTGACGTTAACTCCTAGCTAGAATACATCACAGAGGTTTCCTAAAATTAAAAATATAGACTATAGTAAATTAGTATATCTAGAGAGCTAACTCAAGAAAAATATTGAATCCATAACCCATTCTTATATGCTTCATGTACCATTTTTCCCCTAAAACAAATTTTCTCATGTACCGAGTCAAAAAAAAAGGTGATTAGAGTCCAGGTGTTTGGATACGTTGTCCACTGTACTATAATTGGAGTCTTTTTCCTAAAATCCAAACTCGAACACTTAACATAGTTTCCCCAAACAAATCTTACAGACTCTGGTCCTAAGGTAGAACTGACCACCTCTGATACAACTATTTCATGACCTTCCCCAGTAGGGACCCTATTATGACCCCATAAGCTCGCATCCAATTTTCCATGTTCTTGAGACTAGTGTTGAGTAGGCATATCTCTAACATGGGATGCATTAAACTACGTACCTGTACACATTTACACATCTTTAAGCCCATACAATTATGGAATGTAAAACAAACAGAATAACAATGCATGTATAAAACTAAATCCTATTACTAGATTATGACATGAGGTAAAGGAAAGCAAATAGGTCCAAATACAATATCACTATAAAGATTCAAAAAGAAAGTTCAACCTGAATGTAAATATAGGTGATGTCCTTAAAATTCCAAATAAACTAACCTAGGTCTATCAGGTATCACTAAGAACCTTATGGTCCTGGTCTATTTAGGAATCTATCAAATGTTTGATTCTTTATAAAATAAATGACATGTGCGGGAAAATATCATGAAGGGGTGAGTGTAATAATATATATTAGGACACCCCAAAACCAAAAAAAATACAACAAAGGAATAACAGTCAGCTATACGTAGGTATATGTCTACAATTCCCATTACTTGAATATCCAGATACATCCATGAGACTAATATCACTAATGATGTTCGTCTGAGAGGAAGTAATCATTAGGTCCCACCATTAGAATTATACACTAGATGTCTAATGAGATATGACACATAGATATGGATCACTCCCAAGGCCAAGGTGTAAAACCCCCATATTTTATTAGTGGAATTTATCCATTTTTATATTAATATCATATATTATAAATCACATATAATCACTTATGGGACTTATTAATAACTTTATAAATATCTAATTAAGTAAATAAGAATTATTTATTGAAGTTAAGCAACTAATACATTAAAAATAGTAAATTGACCTTATAAATAAGTATATATAAACCTTATGAATAGTAAGGTGGGAAAATAAATAGTAGCCTCACCCAAGAAAGTATAAATAAAATTTAGGCATATTATAAGTGAAAATATGATATAATTATATAATACTATAAGTAAGTAAATATTTTTAAATAAATAATTAATTATTGGTATTTCTATAAGTCATAAATATTTAATTACAGTTTTATGATTATTTTAATATTTTAATATAAAATTTACACGCATAAAATGCATTCAAAAATTAATTTTTTTATATCTTATGATTTTATGATAGTTTTACGAGGCCTTAATTAATTTTTTCATTGTGTTATAAAATTAATTATAATTTTAAAATCGATATTTTCCAAGAAAATGATGATTTAGATTAAAAAATAAATTTCTCATATTTATAAAATTAATTTCATAAAATGAGTTTAATTTTTTTAATTATAAAAATTGAAAAATTATTAGGGTAAATTTTTGGGATTTTCATGAAATACATGAAATTTTGGTGAATAGTGAAATATGCTTATTTACAGTATATATACATTATAATCTAAATACATAGTTTATTGATTCATAATTGATGTATGAACCATTGATTAAAAATAAAATGTTCTAATTACTATATTTAGTCTCAATAATCAACATTATTTCTTTTCATAAACAAAATAATAATCTAATGAATTAAATAATTAGAAAACACCTCTCTCCTCCACTATAATTACCACCCCTCACACCCTCTTCTCCTCACACCAATCAAGATTGTATCCTTGTATAAATTCTACCCAAACCACTCACCATAACCTATACCACTTCCTGATGCTCTTGGTCTCATCAAAATACCAAAACCTTTTCTCTAAAGATATTCTCAAGGAGGAGATATTTAAGAGGAAAAATCCTCTTCCTTGTTCTTCTAAATTCTTTTCACTTCCATTTCATTTCTTCTCTTATTCTCACATTATTTTATCCAAAAGGCATGATAACTACAATATTTCTTATATAATGAAATTATATCAGGTTAAGGCAATATATATCATCATATTCATTTCTCTCCCTCCTTTTATTATAAAAATGAAATCATTGTCCCAGATGTGTAAATATACCAACATCATTGGCGATGCACATTAATTTTCATTTAATGCCTTCAAGGATGTCAATAAAACCATTATAATGGTTGAAATAGATTATAATGTTTATTTTAAAACTGCCTTTATATTTTGTAACTAACATATACAAATAATACTAAATGATAAAACAAAACATGTTTTTTGTGATTGAAAACCACTAAAATTAACCTAAAACGATCGTCATTGACTTGTATATAAAGATTAATCCTCATAAAATATACTAATTTCATAATAAGATCATTTTAACTAATGTAAGATCATTTATAACATAAAAATAAAATTCATTATATTTATATTTATTATACACAAACATCAATTTATGTATACAAGTGTATCCATCGTGAAAACTAAGAAAACGAACACTTCCGAATAATGAAATTACACTCTATAACTCATCGAAATAACAATTAATTATCTTAATAAAACACTAATTAATAAAATACATATATAAAATGTTTTGGGTTTTTATTCATTAATCTAATGTTGTTATATATGTTAATAACTTGAAGGAAGAATTCGGGCATATGGTAAGGGGAGTTCTCAAACCCAACTCTATTTCTTTGGGTTTTCCCTATTTCTCCACATTTTTAGTATGTATATTCCATAAATTTAATTTATTCATCATTATATTTCTTATTATGGTATATACATTTTTTATAATTCATTTTATGAAAAACATAATGTTTTCTAATAGAACTCTCCTTTCAAAATAAACACACCATTTTCTTCTTGAGGTTTTTTCTTATTCACTCAAGGATGATGATTCTTATATCTAGTATGTTACTCACTATTTCACTTGGTAACCCCATGTTTTTTAATGTGTGGTTTATGAAATGAAACCAATTCCTTTCCATGGGTTATTTTATGTTCAATATTGATATATGTTTTATGTGTAATTCTTGATAATGTAAATTTTATAATGTGACAACCGCACCCAGAATTATATAACGCAATGTAAATGTGGTGATTTGATGGATGAACTCAGAATTATAGAGAACTCCAATTCATTGGGTAATGTGATGAATCTCATGGAGAAATTGAAATATTTGTGGACATTATGCTATCTTTTTTCCCAACTATGTGTGGTAGTTGTATACAAAGACATGATAGTTTATTTTTATTCATTTCCACATTTGAAGACTTTTCATAAATCTTCATCTCATGATTATAATGATGATGTTATGATTATTCTCACCACATGTTATATTGTTTCATGATTTTATACATCATCTAACATAGATTTTAGTTCACCCTTTTTCTATGTATATCTTTAGTTGATTACATGTACCAAAAATAATTTGAGGGCCAATAATAAGGTAGAAAAGAAAGAATTAAATAATATTTTATGTTTTATATTGTTAATGTTATGTATAAACATAATTTTACAATGAAAATAAGACTTTGGATCCATGTTGTGTAAGGATTTTATGTTGTTTTTATTTAAATTTATTTAATAAAATATTTAAGAAATATAAGGGTTGTTATAGTTGGTATCAAAGGCATGATTTAGTTAATTTGGGAATTATGATTAGAGAACCTTAGTGAAAATCCTTAGAATGTAACTAAGAATGAGTCCTCACCCCCAGAATATTTTCTAGGAATTGGGATCCCATAAGATAGGAATTTAGAGTTTATTTTACAAAGGGATAAATTATTGATGACTTGTTGACTTGTGTTTTTTCTATCCTTTTCATTTTTAGAAAATGGTGGGAACTTGGAGAAACTATGACAATAACCTATGTGAGGGACAATGTAGTGATTGCGCGAATGACATCCCTAATGAATTGGGAGGTGGAGTTCAAAACATCATGGATATTTTTACCCTAATATCTCAGGTTATGAAAGTTAACATAAATAATATGGAATATCTTATTTAACATAAGAGGGATAAACTGCATATTGGTTGTTTTATACGGTAATGACCACTAATGTTTAGTGGACCTTCTGATCCACTAGTCATAGAAAAATAGGTCAACTTTATGGAGAAGATATTTTTTTTCTTCAATGTTCTCAGATATAGAAGGTGACTCTCATTATTTATCATCTAGATGGAGAGGATGATCAATGGTGGGATTTGATTAATAACACCATGAAAAAGGATGAAATTGAAGAGATGGAGTGGGAAGCCCTTCAAGTAATGTTTCTTAATTAGTATTTCCCACCAAACCATCATACAAAGATGGAGAGAAAATTAATAGAGATGAATAAAAATAAAGGGTAATTTTTCACAGCCTATAAATAAAATTTCACGAGGCTTTCGAGGTATGATTCGATTTTTTATCAACAATGATAAGAAGATATATAAATTCATTAGTGTTTTAATTTCATTCCATCATAAGGCTCTTTCTATTAGAGAATTAGGAAGTCATGAAGAAGTTATTCTATGTGCTCTCAGAATGGAGATATAGTTTGGATAATGGTCCCATGGATATGGTGAGAAGAAATGAATGATAGAGTTTCAAGATCGAGGATGTAATGAAAAAGGTGGAAAGAAAACTCAACCACCCACATGCCAAAATGTGGAAAAATGAATCATGGGAAGTACCTCAAGGGGGTTGGGAAATGATTCATTTTTGGGAGAGAAGGCCACTACTCCCATGAATGTTGAAAATACATGAGGAAGCATAATAATGGGTAGAGGAAAGGAGAGCACCGATCAGGGTCCAATGCTAAAACTTTATGGAGAAACGACACTATGCAAGCTAGTTCACTAAACAACAGGTTCTCAATGGTAATCAATGTCAGTAGCTGCTGAATCCAAATGTGTAAGGCAAGGAATATTCGATAACTACTAATAATGTGGAGAATGAAAATAGGGTCATACAAGGTACAATTCCTTTTCACTCAAGAATGAAAAAAATCCTTATTTGATTCTGGTTCTATACATTCTTTATATCTTTCAAGTTTTCTAGAACTATTGAATCGAAGCCCTGAAACATTGAAGTTGAGATATCTGTAAAAATACATTTTAGTTAAACCACTAAATCCTAGGTGTTTTACTCTTTTCTTATTTTCATATGTGTGAATATTCTTCCAGTGAATATTTTAATACTTACATTTGTATAATTTTATGCAATACTGGGGATGGATTGGATCTCATTATATAGGGAACATATCAACTATGCGGAAAAGAAAATATCTTTTAATATTATGAACCATCCCATTATCTTCTAAAAATTCAAGGAAGACCCTGAATATCTTTTTGAAAATAATTCATTGGTGTGGTTTTTTCTTCCCAATGGAGAAGAATACCTCACTCTAATGGTTTAGTTAATGGATGGTATCAACATAGGGTAAATTCCCATTGTGAGAGAATACATTGATGTATTTCCTAAATGGTTAACTCAAATTCCCCAATATAATGAGGTATTGTTCTCAATAAAACGCATAAATAGAGCTACTCTTATCTCATTGTGTACCAATAAGATGAATCTTATCGATCTGTAGGAGTTAAAGAAGTATCTACAAGAGAATTTGGAAAAAGGGTTCATACGCCCTAGTGCATCAACCTGGGGTGTGTCAATGCCCTTTGTAAAAAAAGATGGATTAATGTAGTTATGTATTTATTATTGGGAACTCAACAAGATAAACATAAAGAACAATTGTCCTCTTACAATGATTGACTACTTTTTATATCATTTGTGAGGAGATCAGTACTTCTCAAAGGTGAATCTCTTTTCTGAATATCACCAGCTAAAGGAGATGAAGGAAGATATTAAGAAGACATTGTTTCGTGTATGGTATGGGCACTATGAGTTTCTAGTGATACCTTTAGGACTTAATAATGCCCCTAAAATCTCCATGGATATTATTAATATTGTATTTAGAAATTACCACGACAAATTTGTGGTAATTTTTATCGATGATATTCTCTTCTACTCAAAGAGAATGGAGGAACATAGAGAACATCTACAACTTTTTTAGATGACATTAAGGAAAGAAATTCTATATGAAAAGTTCATAAAGTTTGACTTTTGGATGTAGAATGTAACATTATTGGGATATTAGATCACATGTGATGGAAAATATATAAAACCTTCAAAAACAAAGGCAAATGATAAATGGCCTAGACCCTCTAGTTTCAAATAATTATATAGTTCTATTTGATTATATAGGTACTACTAACGTTTTGTGTAAAATTTATCATGATTTTCAA
The DNA here is from genome assembly GCA_963277665.1 of Viscum album. Taxonomy (NCBI): domain Eukaryota; kingdom Viridiplantae; phylum Streptophyta; class Magnoliopsida; order Santalales; family Viscaceae; genus Viscum; species Viscum album. The sequence goes on from OY728123.1 coordinate 1,621,759,346, forward strand.
GACCACTATGGTTACATGGAATGGGGTATGTTATTTATTGATGGAAGAATGTGAGGAAAGCTTCAAGGAGCTAATGATGAGGCTGATCACTACACCTGTACTCAAATTACCAAAATGTTGAGAATGTTTTGTAATATATCGTGAAGCTTAAAATAAAGGATTTGGTTGTGTACTCATGACAAATTATAATGTGATATCCTACTCCTCATGGTAGTTGAAGATCCCCGAGCCGAACTACCCAACACATGATCAATAGTTGTCAGTTGTGATTTTACCCTTGAAAATATGGTGGCACTGCCACTATGGTAAGAAGTGTGACATATATACCAATAATAAGAGCCTAAAGTATATATTCACAAAAAAGGAGCTCAACAACCATCAAAGAAGATAGTTTGAACTAAACAAGGACAATGACTTCTCTATTCACTATCATAATGGAAAGTCAAACAAGGCAGATTATGCTCTTAGGAAAAAAGAACTTGCCACTTTGTCTGTGTTGCATATTGGGAGATACCCTATCTTCATGGATATGCAAAGGGAAGATTTGGAAATCATTATAGAATGGAATACATCCTACCTTTCCCAAATAATTTCCCAAAAATCTATCAATGAGATGATTAAATAGGTATAAATGGATGATCTAAAGATAAAAAAGAGGCCTCTGAGCAGCGACATATCCTCCTCTTGCTTACTAGGGTTTTATTTCCTTCAAATCCATTCCCTATCCACCTCCAGTGTGGCATGGCGTGTGTTAGCAACGACAAACTCATCTTGGCGTTGGTGAGATACGGTGAAGGTTGGTGAGGATTCATTCGACTACGTCGGATCAGTTAGGGTTAAGGAGATGCTTCAATTCTGGAAGCGTTTCCTTAGTGGAGGGTCGGTCATGGCTGCGTCCGTTCTTGTGAAGGCTCCGGCAACATGGATCTGGCTTCGGCTTCCCTACTCAGTGAGTTTTCGGCACTTGTTTCTTGTGGGTTCTCAAATTGGCATCGGCGTGCGATGGCTACGGATGAGCTAGTTTACTATGAGGTGTGGCTTGGTGCTGGACCTAGTGTAGCGCAGAGGGGAAGGGGCTATAGGTTCTAGCCTCTAGTGTCCTGCGTTAGTCTCGTAGGTCGGATTTCGGTTTATTTATGATTTGGTGTTGATTGAGTTTTGGTGGTGGTCTAATTTTTGTCTTACCTGGGTGTTTCTGCTCCTCGGTATGAATGTTGTTACCTGTGGCTTGCTGTTCAAGGGTTCGTGATTCCAGATTATTCTTAGAGAGTGCTCAAGATGAGATTTAAGGCTACAGGTTTTCACCAGTCTGATGCATTTCGGTATTTAATGTTTTAGAGGATATGGTCTTGGAGATTGGTACCGGCCCATATTTGAATTGGACAACTTGTCATGGAGTGTTGGAATGGTGGAGATGGACTTTATGATGTATATAATGGGATGGGAATTTATTTTTCGTTTGATCTGTTTTTTTTTAATTTTGGACCGCTAGAGTAAGGTGTGATGTCTTTAGTCATTGAAGTCATGTATCTTGGTTTCTCAATTTTCCCTTAAACGTTTTCCTTAATAAAACAGTTAATTTTCAGTCAGTAAGAGATACGAAATATAGTGAATGTAGTAATGGAAGGGAAGCTACATGAGTTACATATCGATGATGATAGTGTTACTTGGTTTGGAATGAGGCACTATTATCCTTGATCGACTAGGATAAATAATGGTATGTTGGAAAATTGACATAGCTCAACATTCTATATCCATATTGGGAGTTCCAAGATGTACCATGATCTTGGAGAACACTTCTGGTTGGACAACATAAAGAAGGATATTGCTAAGTATATCTCCTGGTGTTTGATATGTTACCATGTTAAATCTGAGAAATAGAAGTCCAAAGGGATTATGCAACCATTTCTTATACCCATGTGGAAATTTGATAACATCACTATAGACTTTTGAATGGGTCCCCCAAATACATCCAAATGAAATAATGTGATATAGGTTGTGGTGGACTAACTCCGAAAGACTTCCCACTTTATTTATATTTGAGAAGATATATAATTTGGACAACTTGAAATGATATATGTAAAGGAACTGATGAATCATCATGGTGTTCCACTCTCAATTTTATTTGATCATGATCCTTGGTTCACATCTAAATTTGGAGGAGTCTTCAACATTCTTTGAAGGCTGAATTAAATTTCAACATGACCTGTCCCCCAAAAACTGATGGCTAATCTGAAAGGAGTATTCATAATCTCGAAGATATGATAAGATCCTACACATTAAAATTAAATGGTTGATGGTATAAGAATATATCATTGGTTGAGTTCTCAAACAACAATAACATCCACTCAAGTATTCAGATGGTTTTATATGAAGGTCTGTATAAAATGTGATGTAGATATCCAACCTATTGGGATGAATTTGGAAAAACAAAGATACTTGGACCTAATCTTCTGAAATATATGAAAGATAAGGTTCTATCCATCCAAAAACATATCAAAGCTGATCATAATTATAAAAATAGTTATGATCACAATCGTCGATGGAACATGTAGTTTGATGTTGATGATAAAGTATTATTTTGAATATCACCATTGAAGAGAGTCATGCAGTTTGGAATGAATGGGAAGTTAAGCCCAAGGTTCAATGGCCCCTTTTAGATCCTTGATGATGTAAAAGTTGTGTACTATAGGATTTTTCTTCCACCTAATATGGATCAAGTTCAAGACATGTTCCACGTATCACTCCTTATGAAGTACACACCATATCCTTCACATGTATTAAACTCATAGGTGATACATCTTGAAGATGATCTATCTAATAAGGTGAATTCAATAAAGATTCAAAATATGAGATAAAAGGATATATGTAATAAGAAAACACACCTTATTAAAGAATTTTAGTGAAATAATAGGTAGCAAAAGAAAATCAGGAACTAGAATAGGTGATTAAAGAGAGGTACCATCACCTATTTATGTAAAATGAAATTCCAAAAGAAAAATTTCAAAAGGAGGGAAGAGTGTAACTTCCCAAACCTTTATTAATGGAATTTCTCCCTTTTTATAGTAATTTAATATATTATAAATCACATATAATCACTTATGTACCATAATAACAAAACATTATATACCTGGAATTAAGTGTTGGTATTTTTATAAGTCATACATATGTTATTAAAATTTTATAATTAAATTAGTAATTTAAAAGAAATATTATTTTCATGAAATGTATTCATAAATTAATATTTTTATGTCTTAGGATTTTACTATAATAATATGAGACCTTTAGTAATTTTTCAAATTGTTATAACAACATTTATAATTTTAAAATTTATATTTTCCAAATAAATGATGATTTTGATTAAAAATTAAACTACACATATTTATAAAATTATTTTCATAAAATGGATTTCTTTTTTTAATTCTAAAATATGAAAAAACGATACGTATAAATGTTGATAATTTTAAAAAATACTTGAATTTTAGGTAAATATTGAAATTCGATAATTTATGGTATATATACATCATAAGATAAATAAAATAATCATTGATTTATCACTAATGTAAGAACTGTTGGTTAGAACTAACATGATATAATTACCATATTGAGTCAAAAAAACAACCATATTTCCTATATTCATTAAAATAATAAAATAATTAATAAAATAATGAGAAATCACCCATCTCCTACACTATAAATACCACCCCACACACCCTCTTTTCATCACAACTCTCTTGTTTTTAGTATTTCACAAATTATAGCCAAACATATATCCAATCCCCAATACAATGTCTAGTATCTCTTGGTCTAAAAAAAAATAGAAAATACTTTTTTTCTAATGTGTTTCTCTAGGATGATAGATTTAAGAGGTAAAATCCTCTTCCTTTTTCTTCTAATTTGTTTTCAATTTCATTTTATTTCTTATCTTCTCCTCACCGTATCTTATTAAAAATACATGATAACTGCAGTACATTTTATGCACTATAATTATATCATTTTAATGTAATATATAACATCAAAATCCTTGATCTATCTCTTTTATTTTAAAAATTAAATTTTCGCTCATAATGTGTTAATTAACAACATCGTGGCTGATACACTTTAATTTTCCAATAACACATTCAATGATGTAAATCAAACCCTAATAATGGTGGAAATAGATTATGAATTTTATTTTACAACCCTATTTATGTTCTATAACTAAATATTCATGTAATACTAAATGATAAAACAAAATTTGTTTATTGTGATCGAAAATGCCAAAATTAATTTAAATGATCATCATTAACTTTTATAAATTGATTGATGCTCATACCATATAATAAATATATTTATAAAACAATTTAAACTTATGTGATAACATTTTTAACATATAATAATATTTATAGATATTTATGCACACTTTACATGAACTTCAATTCAAGTATACAAGTGAACCGATCATGAAAACTTTGAAAACAAGCACACTCGAATGATGAAATTATACTCTATAACACATTGAAAATACCATAAAAGAACTTAATAGAAATATAATGATTAAAATACATGTATTAAATGTTATATATTTTTATTAATGAATCTAATGTGATTACATAAGATATTAACGTGATAGAAGCTTTCAGAGACAAGGTAAGGGGAATTCTAAAACCCAACTGTCTTTCTTTGGGTTTTCCCTATTTCACCACAATTTCAGTATGGATATTCCTTAAATATGATTTATTAATAATTACCTTTCCTATTTTAGGATATAAATTTTTTCTACTAGAGTTTATTAAAAACACAGTGTTTTCTAGAAGAACTATTCTTTCAGAAAAAAAACACCTTTTTATTCTCGAGATTTTTTCTTCTTCACTGAAGGTTGATGATTCTTATATCAGGTAGGTTACTCCCTATTTCATTTGGGAACCTAGTTTTTTTGAATATATTCTTTATGAATTTAAAACCATTCCTTTCCATGGGTTATTTTATGTTCAATATTGATATATGTTTTATGTGTCATGCATGATAATGTAAATGTTATGATGTGACGAGTGCACTTGAAATTATATAGTGTAATGTATATGTTATGATGTGAAGTATGTGACTGGTATTATATAGAATAAAAATGAATAGATTAATGTGGTACATCTCATGGTAAAAGAGTAATATACATTAACACGATGGAATATATGTTCACAACAATTTTTGGTAGTTGACCACTAAGACATGATGTTTCATTTTTATGCAATGTGACATTGCTAGACCATTATTTTACATCCTCTCATGATTATAATGATGATTTTATGATTATTCTCACCCCATGTTATATTGTTTCATGTTATTATCTATCATCTTACTAGGATTTAAGATCACCCCTTTTTTATGTATATCCTTAGGTGATTAGATGTACTAAGGAGAAATCAATGTCTAATAAGAAGCTAGAGAAAAAGAATTAAATAAATGTTTATGTCTTATTTTTTAAATGTATTGTATGGTATTAATTTTACCATGACAGTAAAACGTTGTATACTTGTTGATTAATTATTTTATGTTGATTTTCTTTAATATAATGTAATAAAATATGTAAGAAAAAGCAGGGTTTCTGTACATGGGGTACACCAACAACTCAATGGATCGATGTCCTATGTGTAAAATGTGATTTCATACTATCCCTCAAGAGATGGATGTGGGGAATACACCATAACAAAACTTTTATTTTATACAATGGAAAATGAATCAAATCAAACATTTAATTAGTACATGGTGTGTATTAGGGGTACACATAGTTTCTGATCAGCTCTCGGTCCTACCCATGTAAAATGGAACTTGTCTATGTTCGTGTGGATGTACATAGTTTAATGTTGCCAATTTATCTCATCTCATGTACTAGTACACAAATATTTTTATGTATCCTTTTTTGGTTGTGTTCATGTGGGATTACATAATGTTCCTCTATCTGTGTACTCTCATGTCATATTTATATAACCTCTTAGGTACATGCCTAATCGGCTAGGTGGTGATCACAAGCCATGTGATTGGGTCAGATATCATGTGATCCTTAACATCATTCTAAATCCCAAGTAATTACTAGGGGGGAACCACAGACTATGTAATCTCATATTAAATTTTGTGTGGATCAGGTTTTTATAGAAACCTCGGTTCTTCCTTCTATGCACAGTCACACTACTATCACCTCAAAATCCAGCCACTATTTCACTAAGAATCATGGATCCATCCTGACTAAGCCTAGAAATGGTCATTCACAAGAATAAAACCTTATAATCATTTCAAAAAATTTCTTCGTTCTTCATTCTTCATTGCATGACAAGGAACACCTAAATCATGTACCTAAACTATCTAATCCTATGTTGCATCAATCATCATACCACCTTCATGACATGTCGATCCCAGATCCATAATTTTGAACCATTATGCTCTGACATGGGTTCAAAATTTTTGATTTCTCGATGTATTTAAAACCATAATCCAAAATAATAACAACCATGATGAATAAGGAATCATGGGATAAAATCACAATAATAATCATGAGGAACGGACCTCCTACGATGTATGTGTCAACCTAAATTTTTTTTTATTATTATGATGAATGAAGAGAAAATAATTAATCACAAAAAAAGTTTCCCAATAAATACCTGAAATAATCTCACACAACAAAAGGGCTCATCCCGAATCAATATATTGGTCAATTGATCTACTTTCACCATAAAAACAAAAATAGGGAAATAAAACCAAATCAAACAATATCCTACCTCAATTCGTATCGATCACTAACAAAGAACGGATCTATGTCAGGATCATTGGTGAATCCTATAATTCCATATTAAATTTCTCATTTCGAGTCATTATAGCCTCTCATATAGAAAGGTAGTGGGGTATGAACCCGTGACCAAAGGATAATAAGGGTTTAGTTCCTACCATTGCCCTATGTGATTTCATGGTTATTGTGTCTTTTTTTTAGTTTAATAATTTGAAAAGTAAATATTAATGATGATCCATGGGTGTTAAATTTGAGGATTAGAGATTAATTTAATATATTGGATAACTTGTGCTAACTATATTGGTTTTGAAAAATTGTTAGAGATAAATAGAAATACTTTTTCTTCTTTTATGGATCTTATGATCCCTTAAAAGATAATTTTCCAGCACTAGGAATAAAAAATAAATTTTTAATATTTATTTATTTAAGTAAGGGATGAATTGGAAATTAATTAAAGCACAACCGAAGGTTGAAATTTTTCATATAAAAAATAAATGTATCAAGTACGTATATTTTATTATATTGTTAGGTAATAAAATAACTCCTCAAATTTAGGGAAAAGATCTTGAAATAAAATATCATCCTATTACCATCATTTCTAATGATATAAATGACTTTTTTCAAACCAATTTTATTTATAGTTTTTAGGTCCCTAAACTTCCATAAATAATCAAAAACAATTTATCAGTGACTTCAATAACTCTCTATAAATTTTTATTTTTTTCTTCCATGTTAATATTTTCACTTTCCACCAATGTTCTCTTACTTAGAATCCTAGTTATGTTTCATTCCATATGACCTTTTTTACATTTCTTTCTCCCTTTTCAAGAGGATATTTTATTAAATCTTTTATGATATGCATTTTGGAAAAAATAACTTTCAAATTTGAAACACTTGATTACCAAGATCACGTTTACATTTTAAAGATGAAATTTATTTTATGTGAGGAGAATGTAACACCATGCAATTCTAAAGAAAAAATATTTTATCAGATGCATATATGACATGCAACAAAGAGATTAAATAACCCAAAAACATATATTACGTTAAATTTATTCAATTAAATATATTTCATTAAATGAAACATTGAGTTTATCATTTATTACACAAAGTGCTGAGTTTACCTTGAGTTACATGAAACATTGAGTTTAGCTTTATTTACACCCAACATCGAGTTTAAATGAAATGTTAAATTTTATTAAAATATTATTATTAAATATAATTTTATCACATATCCATTGTAATAGTGAGTATGAATTGTATAAAATAAATACTTAAAATTATAGTTATCTATTGAATGAAAAAAAGGATCATTAAAAAAACATTTTCTAAAAAATAGTTTTTTTCTCTAAGAGACGGTTTAGTTATGATTGGTGAACATAATTTAAAATTAATTTTTCCACTTATAAATTATTATTTTATAAAATGAACTTAATTATTGTAATCATATTTTCAAAATTATATTAAGGTTAATTTTTATGATTTTCTTGAAAAGTACCACTTTTTTATGAGTACTGAAAAATATTAAATTTGAATTGAAAACGACGTTTTTGTTTAAATTATTATTATAGTTATATTATATTTTTTATTTGTTTTTAAAGAAATATTAGATAAATTATATATATTTGAACCTAATTTCAGTCATTGGATTCATTTTTATATTGAATTTACACATAAAAAAATTGTATACTTTTGAACATTTTCTCTTTGTAAACTTTGTTTCTCATCACATCTGTGGGATTAATTTTCAAATTAATTTTTTACAATTATATTAATAAAATTTGGAAAAATAGAATGAATATTTTAAATAATCATAATTTATATTTTATAATAATCTCAATTTAATTTTTTCCTCAAATGAATAGTGAAAACAATAATAAGTTTTTATCGTGGATAAGGAAAAAAATAGGTTTACAGTGTGTTTAAATTATGAAAAATAGGGGTTAAAATAGCATATCAACTTTTAATTTTTTTTATGTCCATAGATCATTCATATACGTCCCAATATCAAATATATGGATATTTGGATGAATATTTTAATGTGAATGGAATTAAATTTTGTTTATTCTTTGGGGGAATGTCCATTTAATTTCCAAGACGGTTCCCCTTCGTTACTTATAAAAAGGAACTCCATCCCCTCAATTATTAAAATATATCTTTTAATTTTGAATTAAAAAAATACATTTCTCTCCAAAAAATATTTAGTTACATTTTAGAGATTTTGGTTCTCCTAAAAAACCATCCATTGTGTCTTTAAGAGGAGATCCGAAAGAGGTTTAACTTTGACATGGTAATTAACTTAACAAATCACTTCCATTTTATTTATTCATTTTACTCATTAAATTTTAAAATATAAAAAATTATTTAAAATATAATTAGATGTTATTATGTTTATGGAATTATAATTATCCATGTCTACTTCCATGAAATGGGTTACGAAATTATCATTAGTGTGTACGACATACTACCACATCATGAAACGATATTATTCATTTTTCCATTAAGACCACTCACGGTTTGTTATAATGATGGATTTAAGAAATTTATATTATATTTATTATATCATTATACTTATTTAATTTTAATATCATATATACCTTTTTATGTTCTATGCTTTTTAAAATATGATAACATCGCTCGTGTGTACGGTGGACTACCATCTCGTGAAGCGATGCGATTCAATTTTCAATTATGATTTACATGGAATATAATAAGGATAATAGTAATGGATATAAATGATATATGTGATATGATATTAATTCTGGAAATATAATATATCACCCACTTCCTTACCTTTTTACTCATTAAGGGAATGATATCATTGCTTGTGCGTATGCATTGTCTACTATCTCCATGAAGTGATGCAATTCATATTATATGTTTAACATTCATAAATGGTTTTAATATTTTTTTTATTTGAGAAAATATTATATATAAAATTTTAATATAATTCTTTAAAATATGGATATATATTATATGAAATTTAACCAGATCTTTCATGACAAAATGTGCATGATAAAATAACGTAATTAATTTATAAAATAATAAAAATAATGTAAAATTATTAAATGGGTATTAAAATGCAGTAAGAATTATCATATATGATATTATAAGTTTGAATATGGTAATTTATAACCTAATAAAATTCTTAAAACCATTATACTTGATGTTAAATAACATTTGACCAAAAGGAAGCGTGAGGAAAATGATTTCATCTCAATTTGATTTCTTTGAGGCATATTATAATTTTATTCACCACATTTCTTTTATATTGTATATACAAATCCCCTTTTGACATGTAGTATCATTAATAATCCATTATTCAAGATATTTTATGTTGTAATTATTTAATCTAAGGGTATTTTAATTAAAAGTTACCAAGTAGTAAACAATTTCAAAATTATTTTCCTTTTCATTGGGTTACAACACTCTTTTGTTGTCTTTGGTATTATAAGATTATGGGTGTAATTAATTTTAACTATTTTGTTTTTTATTTCAAAATATTTTTATTATTTGAATTTGATACAAATACTCAAATTATTGACTAATACAAACTTCAAAGCCATGATCATTTTAAGTATTTATTTAACAATCTCATTCTAATCAAGAATGATTATTCTTCAATTTAGTTGAAATAAATAATTTGATCATTGTATAATAAATTCATTTAATTTTATTGTTCAATAGTTATTCATGATATTTTAAAGTAATATTACCATTTATCACTTGCTTTAAATTTAAATAATTGTGAAATTGTTTTTATGAAAATACAACTTCATTTCTCTCTTTGTTCAAAAATCTATTTTTTTATAAAATAATATTTTCTAAAAATGATTTCAATTTTTTTACTTTTAATAAAAATTTATAGAAGTTATTTTCCCCCATTTTTAATATTTAAAATATGTTTCCAAAATAATATTATTTTGTCTTCAAAATAATTCCTATTTGGATTATACTGAAAATGTGAATGGAATCAACTTGTTAATTTTTAATAGAGGAACTATCCTAAAATTTGTATAGTGAAAAATGATTTTTTTAATTCATAAGATATATATGAAATTATCATCTTTCATGACCATAATTTATTTAGACCTTTTTTATGAGATTTAAATGAATTTATTAATGAAAATGATTAAAATTTGATTTTCAATGAAATGTATTTTCAAAATGTTTTTGAAAATTATTTGGATATTATCCTCAAGAAAGTTTTTAATGAACTTTTTATGGTATTTATATTCAGCAATAGAAAAAAATTTATTCTTAATCTAATGGGTGTATATTGATAAAATATTTATTCTTCCTCTTTATGGTTTATGATTATTTTGACCAGGTATAGTATTTACATTCACTTACTTGTTTTATTTTATAGTCATTAACATATCCATCAAATATTCAATCTTTTTAAATCATTGGACATTAAATTTACCCTAATTATAGAAATACATTATTAGGGATATAATTATTAATTAAAAATTATCTCATTTACACACATAGTGTTTTGGTTGGAAAGTTATTTGATTGGCTGGGCAGATATTGATAAATCCATATCCTTTACTGAATAGAGATAATTAATGTTAAGTTATATTGATTTGTTAAGTCATATGGCCCCTTGATTCATCTGTAGGTCTCATGAGACAAATTTTTATGCAAGAATTAAATGGGTTTCTACATATAGATTAAATAGTCTTATGAGGTGTCTTGATGGTAGATGAATCATGTTCATAAGACATGACATCCAATAATTAATCATTTATTCATTGAGAATTCAGTTACTATTATTATCTATTATATTTTCATTATGATATTATCTATGGATGAATTTCATTATCTTTATATTGATTAAATGAGATGCGTTTTCAGTTATTTACCTTTCCATATTGATTATACCTTATCTTACCAGGATAGTAATTCTATTTACAAGGCATGTGTGTTCAATAATTTTCCTTTCCATATGGTTTATTCCATATTCATTTATTTAAATGGCATGTATGTTCAGTTATTTACCTTGACATATTGATCACACTTTATTGATTCATTATAGCTTCTATTTTACTTAACCATTACTAATAATTTGGGATCGCTGATATTTTTTTTCATTCCCAATAATCTATGAATTTTTCCATGAAATATTTTAAAGAATGTGTTATATGTAATAAATGTGTTATCAAAAAAATTATATTCTATTTTTTTCCAAATTTAATATGGGAATCATGTTTGTATCATGATTAGTAATACTAAAAAACTATAATGTCCTTAAGGATTCAGATACATGTATCTTATCCCAATGTAATAAATCAGGCACCAACTCTGGGCTACTAGGGTCGAGGACACTATAAATAACCCTTTTTAAGATGTGAGTTTTAAATAAAGGTGTTTTAATATATTAAGTCATTGATTATAAAATGAGGTGAAATAGGGATTAAATAATTAATTAAAGGGCGTGAGGAATGTAATACCATGATATTTAAAAAAATAATATGTTTGAAAGTGTATACGAAAATCAACATAGATCATAAAAGAAAAACTAAATATTTCTATTTAAATATGACCAACATAACCTAGATATTGAATTTGTAGACGTGAATAGAATTAATCTATTTATAATATATATATATATATAATGTTCCTAGTAAAAAAATTCATTGAATAATGCGTAACAAATAAGCACTCAATTTTAGTTAATGTCATTTTATGATTAAAAATATGTTTTTTTTCAAAAAAATTTTTTGAGAGAATATTAAAATTAGTTCCTACCAAATTTAAAAATTTTCAAAAATTGATATTAAATTTTAAATAATAATATATAATTTTTTTGGGGTGAAAGTTTTGGATTTAATTGAAAATATTCATTTTTCAATGAATAATGAAAAATACAAATTTTTGTAAAACTACCATTTTGTTTCATTAAAAATACTCATTATTTATTGAATTTTATATTAATGTAACATTATTATTTTTATTATTTGATATAATATAATTTTTTACATTTGTATCAGAATCATACTTTATTTTAGTATATGTTCATTTTTGGGAATAAAATCATATTTTTATAAAAACTATTTTTCAATGTGTTTTATGAATTTATATTAAAATTTATTTCTTAAACTTATAGGAGATTAATATTCAAAAATATATTCTATATTTTTAATTATTATGATAAAATATTTTTGATATTTCACCTTTTATTTTATTCATTATTAATAGTATCCCAAATAAATATTTACTAGCACAATACATGTAAAATGCGTTATTTATGGTTAAAACTAAGGTTATAAGGATTAAAATTCATTCAAAAACATTTATTTATTTCATTGTATGGTTTTATTTCATCCATAATCCTCTTAAATTTTAAACTATGACCATTTTCATTTAACTTTTATTATGACCTTTATATTATATTGAGTAAAGAATAAATACAAAATATCTCTTTGATTACATTAATATATCTAATACGTTGTGATAAGGATAAAAAGAGATATTTTGAAGTTATATATTTAAAAATTAAATATGAATGAATTATTTTTATGATGTTTATTTATTTTAATTTTTATTGATTATATAATTACCTTAAATACTTAAGTAATGCCCACAATGTTCTAGTGTAAGTAGGAGAAAAATCAAGTAAATGTTTTTTAAAATCATTTTATGTGATATATTTTAATGAATTGTTGAGTTAAACTAAATTTATATATATTTATAAGATATTATTAATGTTTAAAATGTTTACATTCGAATTACATTACTATCTTCATGTCCTTAATTTCAAATTAAATGAATAGTGTCAAGAATGACAATTATGATATTTTATG